>JAREYC010000001.1:151867500-153111875 GCA_030015325.1 Cryptoblepharus egeriae
AACCTTTTTTCATGAGTCATATTAAAATCCTAAATACACTTTCCTGGGAGTAAGCCCCACTGAATATAATTTGTCTTCTGAGTAGTCAGGCATAGGATTGTACCCTAAAACCGTAAATGCACCTTTAATTACCCGTTTCCTCACTACTGCTTGTGGATGGGATTACAATGGTTGTCTACTTATCTGCATTTGTCAAAATGTCTTCTTCATAAGGAATAGAAATTTGTCCCTACAGTTGATGAACCATCACACAAAAGCCTTCCTGCTTTGCTCACCCACCTAATCCTATCTTAATCCCCATGTGTCAATGAAGTGGTGCCAGTGTGGCTCCCACTGCATCCCATGGGGGACTTACAGCTGTTGGAAATTTCTTTGTGATAAAGGGACGTTTGTCCTTTTTTCCTGGATTAAGCCCCAGTAAACAGCTAAGGATTAACTCAAGCCTACACCCAATCAATCACTGGCGCCAATTCACATTGCTCTGTGCAGGCAGATCATGCCAAGGAAGGGGACCATGATATACTGTGCCATATTGCTGCCTATCCCACTACCCTTTCAAGCCTGATCCACCCTCTTCCCTGCTTCTGTCTCTGTCCTGTTCTGCCCATTCCTGTCCTTTTCAGAGCTTTCCTCCAACCCTGTTCTTGGGCTTACTTGCTTCAGTGGGCCCAAATGAAGTCTCTGATCTTTCCCACTGGTGGATCTGCTGCATTCATCAACAGAGGCTGCTTTATGATGGCCATAAAGTAGTCTTTGCCAACACAATACTAGTTATGCCAGCAGTGCAAAGGGATATGATTGGGCCATAATTCTCTTTTTCTTCCTGACCATTTTGAGGAGAAGTTTCATTTCCTTGTTCCTATTATTGGACATTTGTTTCTGTCTTTACTATATGTGCCCGCCCCCCAAACCTCTGCACCAGCCGGACTATTCATATGCCCTGTCATTCCCTTTGCTTGCACTGTCAGTGTAGCTGTCTTTTATAGCCTGTCTGTCCAGCCTGATGGCCATACAGTATGTGTAAGAGAGCAGCGCTCTTGTGTACTTAAGAAGAGAGGCTATCAATAAGCCAGTAATCCCCATGTCTTCACTACTATGGTGGGAGAATACCAGTAGGACTCAACAGCCCTGAATCCCAGCTATTGATTATTCCAGTTTCATTTTGTGAAGATGACAATGTGGTGAGTTTTCTGCATGATCACTTATGAAAATGTTTTTATGTTTCAGTGATAAGAGTAAAAGAAGAACCAAAACAGTAAAGAAAAGCTTAGAACCAAAATGGAACCAAATGTTTCTCTATTCACATGTGCATCGTAGAGACTTTAGAGAACGAATGTTAGAAATAACTGTTTGGGATCAGCCGAGAGTTCAAGAAGAAGAAAGTGACTTTCTTGGAGAGGTGATGCATATGTCGCCATTGTAATGTTATAACATTTTCAGTGTGTAAGAGAATCTCAAAATGTTTTGAAGTAAACCTGAAGGCATTTTTCTGTTGTTTTAAACTGAAGTGAAACTTGATTTATTATCTCTAGATCTTGATTGAGCTAGAGACGGCACTTTTAGATGATGAACCACATTGGTATAAGCTGCAGACACACGATGAATCCTCATTACCTCTGCCTCAGCCATCACCTTTCATGCCAAGGAGACATGCCCATGGTGGAGAAAACTCTAGCAAAAAATTACAAAGTAAGTCCAGAACTCTTCCTTTCTTCCTTTCTTTCTCTTCCTTTCTTTCTCAGTCCCTTCCTTTCTTTCTCTTGCTCTGATATGCTCTGATATTGCTATGATAAAAGTTGTATATAACCAAACAAGTAAACAACTTCATTGTTTTAAATATAGGGTACAAAATCATAAGTGCAGGCTCTCAGACAGCAGCCCCTTTCCACTTACCTTGGAGTTGTTGTTGTTTGAAGGGCTCCAAAGGCAAGTGGGAGGGTCTGCTTACGTATGATCAGGAGCCTGCATTTACGTACAATTTTGCACCCATCTAGTTACACTATTGGTTTTTAAAGCTATGCTTTTCAAAGATTTTCATGGATAAAATTTGAGAAACAACTGTTTTACCATCCGCTTTCCGGTTTCCACATTAGTCCCCTTCCTTGTGCTGACTTAACTGGCAGTGACAAATAATGAAATCTTCAGATCAATTTGTTCTAAAGCAGCCACACAATGTAAATCTAGACAATGTAAATCTTGTTAAGGTCATTGTGGAAGGTTGTGAGCTATTACTGTGTTCTCAGCTGTGAGTAGCCTTAACTCTTGTTGTTGCTCAGTAACAATTGCTCATTGAATCTTTGCACTTGCGTCCATAGTGCTTTAGTTTTTAAATGATTTACAGCTCCTCATTGTTTTGGAACAGAAAGTGTGTGATTATTGAGGATCAACACATTGACATAGAAAGTGTTTGGAAATATGAGAAGACTGTAACTGTCAAGCACCATACAGCTTTTCGTAGGGCAGAATTGTGTGATTTCAGGGATGACGTATGATTGTGGGTGAGGCTGGGGCTGGGCTAGAGATGTTAGCAATTTCATCCGCTGGGGCAGAAGAAGTTTACAAAGAGTGTATAAAGGCACTCTGCCTCAGTTTAGATCCCAAAGCTTTGTTGGACAAGATCAGGAAAGCCCAGCTTTCCTGTTTTCAACTCTTAGTAGTTTCCCTAATTGTGCTTTATGAACTCTCAGCAATGGCACAATTATCCACAGCCTTAAAAACCCATTGGTTTCCACACACTTGATTTATTTTGTTCCTCCTGGCAGTTTAATTTTACTTTTGCTACAGTTATGCAAGTTCACACTGCTATAGCTCGTATTGGTCTCTGTATAGTTTTTATATAACACAGTTCTAGTCTATTCAGAAGTAGGTCTCATTTAATTCAGTGGGACTTACTTCAATGGTAAGTGTATATAGAATTATGGCCATAGTCAATTTCAATAGTACTAGCTGTAATTATACTTGGGACTGATGCTATAAGTACAGTATGTCCCCTCTCTGACCCTTTTTCAATAGTCTTCAATATCACTTTGTATTTTGAATGTATCCCATATTTGACTCTTCAGAATAACTGGGCTTTTAACAAACCTATTTTGACCCTTTACAAAAGAACCAAGTATACCAGGTATCTATTTGCCTTACTGTTGCACAGGATCTCAGCGAATCAGTGATAGTGACATCTCAGATTTTGATGTTGAGGATGGTATTGGAGTAGTTCCTTCAGGTGCGTGGGTGAAGAGCATGGTCCTCCATTTTGCTTATTTCCCTTCCTTTTCCAGTATGACCTTTCCAGGTTTTTGAAAGGTTATGAATTAGGAGATTATTTTGTAGAAAAGAAACTGATTCAGTATTCCATGGTGAACATCTAATAATTTGCACCAAATTGTGATGGCATGGCTGCTATTTCTGCTTGCATACCTAATACACAGGTCATGACTGCTTTCCTGAAATTAATTTTCAATAATGTGTAAAAGGATATTATAATGTAATTCAAATGTCAAGCTGAAATGAAATTTAAATTTTCAGTTTGCATTCTGTTCACTAGTTGAGAGGTTCTCCATGGACAATATTGAAAATGCATGAGTATATAGTAATAACTGCATGAAGCATGCTTCTCATAAGCATTCATAAGTTATCATGATCCCAAATGTGTAAATGGAGAGAGATTCTGAGTTGCTACAGAGAGACGGGCCACAATATAAGATAGCCATGACAGAATATAGTACAAGGTGCTGCAGTTAGTCATTGTCAAAGGTATATCAATTCGAAAACAAACTTGTCTGTTCAGCTGCAGTAAAAATATTGGAAAGACTTCCAGCTGTTGCCAGGCCTCTTCTCCATTTGCACACCGTTTTGTATTGTAGCCAGTGTTATCTGGGTTAGTTTATATTTTACACTAGTTGTGACATGAGAAGACTAACGTGGTGTAGCAATTCACCTACTGCTGAGGCGTCAGAACAAGTTTTTTTTAAAAAAATTTAATCTATGAGAATGGCTAACCATATCAAAGAAGGCTGTAAATATGTGAAACAAAATTTGCTACTATGTCATTCTTATTTTCCTGAAAATAATGTTTTCTGAAACAGTACTTGACCACAACTGCCTCAATCATAGTGTTCAGAAAAGGAACTTGAATGATCTTAATGATGTTTTGCTAATTAGCCCAGCTCAGGTGCTCCCAATAGCTCTTGGGGCTTTGATGCCAACCATCGTCACAATTTTTGGTCAGTTGCAGTACAGACCATGATAATGAAAGCAACTTTCATTTGCTATAACAATATATTATGTATGTGTATGAATTCTTGGTCATCTCTAGGATAAGAATGCCATTTTAATATCAAAGTATTTAAAAACTATATATATCATTGTAAGCAACTTTTCCCCCATGGGTCACAACCCATCCACTTTCCACAAAGCAGCCACATAACAACAGTGAGAGAAGAGCATGCAGAATCATTAATGTCCAATGAATCCATGAAGCTGTTCCTCTAATGAGCAGTATTTGTGAGATTGAATTGCTATCAGTCACCTTGTTCTTGGGTCTTTAATAAATCTGGCCTTTCCCTCCTATTGATGAGAGACTTTAAAAGACTTTTAAACTCCTTCTGAAAGATGATTTTCTGTGAAACACAGTGGCTCATTATTATTACATAGATAGCATTGATAGGCTTCTTCAGGGACACAGAATGTTAAATGCTTTCAACAGTAAGCCATAGGCAAATGAGGTTTTCTGCTTAAATTGAATGTGTTGTCTGTTGATCCTTCAGCTCAAATGATCTGTTGTCTTAATGGACTTTTGATACATTACATTTTGACTTGGGTCTTTCTGCCTGTCCATTTCTGTTCTGTGGGGTGAAGCTTCTGGCTAAAAACAACTAGTAATAATATATTTATGTTCAGCTGAAGCATGTTCTGAAAATATATATTATTTTATATATATATATACCTAAATATATTTATATCTATTTATAAATTAATAAACCAAAATATTACTTGGGAATTTATACCTAAGCACTGGTGGGTCAAATGATTTCTATACCATACCCATATCAGCAGGTAATTTAAATGAAACTGAAAACAGGCTTTCAACCTGAAAAAAATTGACTCATGAGCAATTGCAATGTCAAATACAGCATTGTTTTCAGTGTTGCAGCCTAAGATGCACAGATTTCATTTAAAAATGTTAAAGAGTTGAAAAAGTTACCATTGTGGCAAGTAATATCTAATGCCTTAGGTATTATATCTGCTGCCAGTTACTTTTTCACCTTTGGAAATTTTGCACTCTGCACGTCAGTACTCTTGTATGTATGTGTGTACCTTTTTACTTATATATATGTTACATTTAAAGATAGTCCTGTTGGCCCTGGCTGCATGATATGTTAGAATTTGTACTCATTCGAATGCCTAAAAATTCTGTAATGAATGAGAGATGCTTTCCTAGCAGGATTAGCTTGTATATAATAGTTTGCCATTTCTGACCTAACTTCATTTTGTTGCGCTTTTACCAGTAGGCTATAGGTCTAGCACTAGAGAAGGTAAATCTACAACATTAACTGTGCCAGAACAGCAAAGGACAACCCATCATCGTTCACGATCTGTATCTCCTCACCGTGGTGACGATCAGGGCAGGACCCGTTCTCGTTTACCAAATGTGCCATTACAGAGGTAAACTTCAAAATGTTCTGGCTTTCCTCAAAAAAAAATGCATCAGCCAATTCAGCCAAGGTCAACCACTCTTGAGTTCCATCCATTTCAGTGGAAGAGTTGAAACATGTAGTTAACAATCAAACTTGTTCTTCCCTGTTAAAAGTTCAAAGCAGAGAGTAGACTAGTAGTGGTTCTTTTAAGTCCCATAAATGGCTGCAAACAGTTTAACACAGGATCACAGAAACATGAAAAGAGGCTTAAGACAATTTTTTGCCATTTTTGTGCATTAATGAAGCAACAATTTATCCCCAAAAGTGGCAAATTCCTCAAATCACGTTTGGGGTAAATGGTGATAGGAGAAAGCATTAAACTCATTTATTACAACATCCCTGTCTGAATGCATGTCTGTTCAGGAGTTTTAATGAGCCAGTACCAATCCGCTCCACTAATTTAATGCTAAAGACAGATATAAAGTAATGTCTAGACTAGAGTATGAATACCCATCAGGGAGAGAGAGAGAGAGAGAATGAATAAATAGATATAAATAAATAATTGCCCTACATCTCTGTTATTGAAATCAAGAGCATTTATAGTGCTTAATTTTGGCTGGAACATTCTCATTGTGGTGAAGCTGATTATCCTCTTTGGCTGCCTCACATAAAGCCCCAGTGTGATGACCTCATTTGTGACAGCTTCTTCTGTGTGATGTCTGGAGTGATCTGCCATACAGAAAAATGTTTTTATCATGCCTCTTATTTATTAAAAAGTAGTTGCTCATCATTGAGTTTGCTCTAAAGATTTTTTTAAATAAGGTAGCAAAATGACAGGAGCATTTCTATCCAGTGTATCTTATCCTTTGGTATCTATGAAGATGATTCTATTTATTTATTTACACACTTTTATACCATCTCTCCTCCAATGAACTCAGGGTAGTGTACATGGGTCTCTCCCTACTTTTATTCTCACAACACACTGTGAGGTAGATGAGACCAAGAGTTTATAGAGTAAATTTACAATCAGAATAATATTATAAAGTAAATGGGCATTCCAACATCTGTTACAAATAGTAATATTTTCCTCTATACTGATGCTATGAAGAACAATTCTATAGGTAGCAGGACAAAAGGTATTAAACATTTCTCAGGCAGGAGTGATGTCAAAATTTGACCTTAGCTCAAATAGCCCACTTTACAGGGATACTTGTGAATATTCGTTATCAGTGTAGGTCCTACAACAATCTAGCATTGCTCACAAGTCTTCCATGTTGTTATTGTAAAAAACTGCCTAGAAGTCAGCCTTGCCTAGAACAGTACAGTTAAGCTGTATCCAAAGCCTGCTGTTCAAAGGGCAGAAATTTGCTCTTCCAGCTCCTCAAAGTTATACCACCTAAGGAGCAGGTGTAAATCTGAGTAGACCCATAAGGGTCTATTATAAGGCAGAGAATGAATGGCAGTGTTGACAAAAAATATGAGTTCTTGTCTAGCCTAGCTGCAACTTCTGCCTCTCAGCTTCGGGATATGGCACAACTATAGCAGCCACTAACCTCAGGATACAGCAGGCCACTCCAACAACCCCCTTGCATCCACCCTTCACGCCAGCACCTCCTGTATTGCAGTCTCAGGCTGCAGCTTTTACTGGTTGTCAGGGACTCCTAGGCTTCCTTATATAGCAGGCACCACAGCTGTTCCTTGTCCAGTGTGATATGAGGCAGGTCTCCTTGGGAGCAAATCCTCCCCAGGTGTCACTGACTTGGTGCCTACTATTACCCACGGGTTTCATCATTACAAAATCATTACAAAATCAATTTGTTATTATTGTCATATAAGAATATAAAGTACAAATATAAAGACTTGGTGCTCTGCAGCCTCAGGATTTGGCACAACTTTCTGCTGTGGATATAGCCTTCTTGGGGCAGCTCAGCTGGGGTATTCTCACTGCCCTAAATCTGGATTGCAGCCCTAGTCTTCCAACATATGTCTTGATAGTTAAAGTCCCCCATTACAACTACCTCATGTTTCCTAACTTTGCTTTCCAGTTGTTTCAAGAAAACATCATCCAGTACCTCCCCTTGGCCTGGCAGTCTTTAGTAGACGCCTACCACAATGTTGTGTTTTTTGTCATCCCCCCTAACCTTTACCTATATGTTGTCTAAGTGGATATCTGGACCAGTTTGTTTGATTTAAGAACTAGTATATATGTTTTTGACATATAATGCTATCCTTCCTACTCTTTTAACGCATCTGTTCTTCCTGTTTCCATTTGTGCATTCCAGTCATGGGAATCATCCTACCAGGTTTCATTTAGTCCTATCAAGTCAAATTTCTTTACACTTACTAGAAGTTCAAGCTCATCCTGTTTATTTGCCATACTCAGTGCACTTGTATAAATGCAACGTAAGACCTGGAGGTTACAACTCAAAGTCCATTCTCCTTCTTTAGTTATGCTGGGCACTTCAAAATATTCTCCATTTACAGCAGTGTCCTCATCTTGGTTTCTACTTTTCTGGTTGTTTCCAACCCCTTTCTCATTCAATTTAAAACCCTCCTGATCGTGTTTGCCATGATTCTGCTGAAAACATTCTTCCCCCAACTTGTAACATGTAGTTAATCTTCAGCCAGGACTCCCTCTTCTAGGAAGAACAGTCTAAGATCTCAAAAGCCAAATCCCTCTTGATGACACCATTTTCATAGCCAGCTGTTCTTATTGTCCTTCTGAAGGCCTTTGTCTATTACTGGGTGATAGATGAGAATACCATCTTGTTCTTTACCCTCCTTCCCAGAGCCTTGTATTCTCCAACTACAGTGATGCCTTGGTTAATGAGCATAATTCATTCTGGAAGCATGCTTGTTATCTAAAATAGATTTTCCCATAGGAAATAATGGGAACTCAGACAACTCAAAAATATTTATATTAAAAATATTAACTCTATATAAAACTGATTACCAAAACACTGTAATCTAATACAAAATAATTAGATTACACTGTAAATTAGATTACACTGTATTAGATTAGATTACACTGTAATCTAATACAAAATAATAAAGAAAATACTGTACCGTACTGAACTGTACCTTGGAAAACCTTCAGAGCAGGTGTAAGGGAGATGAGAGAGAAGAGGATGACTTTCACTCTCACTAACAGAGTCACTGCTCTCCACTGGCTCAAAGGAACCTTTGATTTTTCATGCATGTTTTTAACATTCCCCTGCTGCTGATGGGGAGCAACATTGTCACTTTGATAAGGCACACCTTCCACATTGCCACACACAGATCACACACACACATTTTCCATATTGCCACACACAGATCAAACACACAGAAATACCATCACACACTTTCCACACTGGCACACACTGATTCTACACACACACCTGGCTCAGGCTGCTCCCCACAAGCCCCCCACCCACAACTTCCCCTGGCCACCTAGCCTCTCCAGGAGCCTCAGCAGGAGAACTTTCCAGCCTAAGAGGCTTCCTCACATTCACTCAGCCCTCAACATCACCATACCAGTGTTTCTCAAAGATGGGCCAAGGACCATCCACCGCCCAGCTGCCCTGCATGGAGTTGCCCAGGCAATCTAGCTTCTCTAGGGGCCTAGATCTTTCCAGCAGGAGATCTTTCCAGCCTGAGAGGTGTGGTCACTGGTGCTGGTAGCTCGTAGATCAGCTGGCAGAGGGAAAGGTGGGAGGAGGCAGTGCAGTCTTGGAGAGTGACCTTCCAGGAAAGGAAGATGATTCAGGCTAGGCACTTCCTTAGAAGTGCTTGCAGTTTTTGCTCATTAACCAAAATTTGCTCTTTAACCAAAATAACATTGGCAAGAAAATTTTGCTCGTTATCCAAAATGTTCACTAAGCATTTTGCAAGCAAGTCACTTGTTAACCAAGGTACCACTGTATCTGCTCATAACTTCGCCCAGCAGTATCATTCATTCCTACGTGGATGAGCAAGAATGGATTTCAATTGGTGGGCTTGATCAGCCTAGGCAATCTCACTGTGACATTCTGGATCCACGCATGACATCCTGACATCCACAGCACTCACAAGCAAGCACTGGCATACAACAGCTTCAATACCCCTTAGCAGGAAATCTCCAATGACCACCACCTTCCTCTGACTTCTCAGATTGAGATTCCATCACACTTTCTGGTTCTGCCAGCTGATGATCTCCATAAAGGGGATCTGCAAAACTGCTAGCATGAGGGGGATCTGCAGGATTGCTAGCAGCTGAGAGACACTGGAATTTGGTTGTGTAGGTCCAGTGGTTCAGAATGCCTTCTGACTTTTCTTCTCTTGACATTCACATTTCCATGCAGAGCTTTCTTTACTGAAGGTATCATTGCTGTCATTTTCACAAGTGCTGTCCTCTGATTGATGCCTATGGAAAAGTTCTGTATGTGTCATGTCCAGGAACTCAGATGCCTTTGTCAAAATGTGAATACTTCTAAAACTCTAACCATCTCTTCCAACAGTGCAATCAGCTTGCACTTGCTGCATTCGCTGTCCTCGAGGTCTGCAGACTAAAAGATGAACAGCACACGTCACCACAACTGTAGTTTTGCCTTCCATTCTCTCTATAGAGAGTTGAAACAAGGAGTGGAGTGATGAGCTGTTCTGACACCTGGTCTCTTCCTTTGAGTTCACAGGCTAAGGGTGCAGTCCTAAGCATGTTTCCTCAGAAGTAAGGCCCATTCTGTTCTATGGGACTTACTCTCAGGAAAGTGTGCATAGGATTGCTGTCTAAGAGCCCTTTATCTTGCAGAAGTGGAGCAAATATATCTTCACCCATTTGGCAATTAGCAGTTTTAAAAAGGGTCAATTATTGTCCCAGCTGACTAGATTCTTCTGGAACAATCTCCCTTGCTTCCTGCATGGGTGGGGAGGGAGTTCTAGTTCAATAGGTAGGTGTTGTCCAAACTGACATTTCTGCTGGAAATAAATGTTGAACGAATAAGTATCTACGAGAATGTTGGATTCTCTTTCAAGTATTCATCTAGGGAGAGAGGATGGGCATTCTGTCAGTTTCTGAAAAATGTCTAACAGTGCAATCCTAACTTTGGTTAGCCTAACACAAGTCAGGGATTGTTGCAAAAGTGCTGTCATGCACTTCTGTGCTCCTGCTGGGTGGAGGTTAGACCAGTGCACAGAAATGCACCTCCATTCCACTGTGGGAATAGGGGTTGGGTGAATTGTGCTGGCCTAAATTAGTTAGGATTGCACCCTGAGGAACTTTGATGATTCTTTAATAGTTGAGAGCATGATCATCTATGTCTATGCTTCTATAAATATTAACAGGAGTTTAGATGAAATTCATCAAATGAGAAGATCACGTTCACCAACTAGACACCATGATGCCTCCCGAAGCCCAATTGACCGCAGGTCCAGAGATATGGATAGTCAGTATTTGTCAGATCAAGAAAGGTAAGGATTTTCATTTTAAAATATTGTAAAATATCTGTCATGTTAACTGTTGTTGAAATATGTTTTATGCTGTCTAGGACATATATAAGTGTCTCAGTGTGAAGAAAAGCAATAACCATCAGGATTTATTTAAGACCACATTTAATATAGTTTAATGTTCACATTAGTAACAAAGATATATACTGTAATGGATTCCATTTAAGAAGAATTGGTTTTTAAACACCTAATGCAAATATTTTGGAAAGCATAAATAAGAACATAAGAAGAGCTTCCACAGGATCAGACCAGAGGACCATCTACCCCAGCTTCCTGTATCACACAGCAGGCCACCAGATGCCTCAGGGAGCATGTAGGACGCTCCCCTGCGAAAATAAGAGAAGGAAGACAAAGTAGGAATGTTGGTTTATTTTGAGCCTGGACTATCATCATGTGATCTTATGTTCCACCACCAGAAAGCCTCAGCTGTTGATATGGCAGGTACTCCACTGTTATGTAAGCTCCTGCTGCCAGTATGAAATCCCAGAGTCCATGCTTGGGTGACAAGCTCTGGCTGTACAGAGCCAGAAGCAGATGGGGCAATGAGCAGATCAAGCTTGGAGTGTTTTGGAGAGAGGATTGAGTAGGCTGTTGGAGGAGCACACACCAGAGTCTGCTCCAATGTCCCCAGTATTACCCCAGGTAAAGTGCTGGTGTAGTTTTCAGGAAACTCATTGGGTTCCAGGGAGTTTACAGGGAAGTAAGTAAAGCTAGACAAGGGGCACTCTTTTACGTGGGTGTTCCTCTTTTATTTAGCAGGGGGAGAATAACTGGCCCTACTCACCCCAGCAATGTCTGTTCAAGTGGCTTCTGCTGGTGTTCTTTTGCATTTTAGATTGTGAGCCCTTTTGGGACAGGGCTCGTTAGCTATTAATTAGCTATTTTTCATTTTCTTTGTAAACAGCTTTGTGAACTTTTTAGTTGAAAAGCAGTATATAAATACTATAGATAGATTAATCTGGTAGGACATATAGGTTCTACCTATCAATACCTTCAAGGCCTTTTACATATTCTTCAATATCCTAACTGACATTCAGCACCCTATCTCCACACAGCAACCATCATCCTTTCATATTTTCTATGCAGTATCCATGACCTCATGATTGCCATGTATAGTCTTACTTTTCTTCCTGAGCTAGAGCTTGTGCTTTTTGTGTACCTCTTACAGCCACAGCCAGATAGGGTTTAATGGCAAAAAAGAGTGTATTTAGTGAACTTCCTCAGATTGGATCCTATCAAAACTCTGAGTGGTGCAGCAGAAGAAGAAATGTGAAACTTGATGTCTTTCCTTTATTTGGAAGGGGGGATTTGTTTACACTGTACTATACAGCTTTGCTGCTCTATCTATTTGTTTCTAAGAAATTTTTTTTTCAAATGTGAGCCCTGTTGAACTGAATGCTTTATTTGAGAAAAAATATTCCATTACTCTCTAATCTCTCCTACTATATGACAGCATTCATATAGTAGGCCTTTTTTGAGAAATTTGCACACATCCAATTAACATTAGTCAGGAAATACTTAAGTAGATAGCTGTGTAAAGGTTTATTTTTGGGGAATTATACTGTAGCCCTTGTGTTGTTGCTGATGCAGCACTAATGAATTTATGCCTTTCTGATAATATTGCACAGATAACACATTTGCCGCTTTGGAAAATATTTAAACATCCTTCTTTCTGTTATTTTCTGTTATCATAGTATTCATTTGATTATTTTGAAATGGCACATCTTCAAAAAAAATTTTCGAGCTTTTCTTTGGTGACCTTAGAAATTTATTTGAGATTTGTGTGGCGGTAAACCTACATACAATATTCAACTTTTAATGATATACCTTGTGACAACATGTTAGATATAATAGCTATTGTCTTTGTTGGTGTTTCACCAACATCATTCCTGTAATGTATAGTATATGTATAGCAATGTATAACACCTGTATTGATTCCTATAGTGTATAGTACTTGCCGCTTGAAAAATATAGCTCTGAAATGTAGTGTTGTGTAAGTGTAAGATATATAGGAAGGACATTTTCAAAATATATGATAACTACTTAACCGATAAATAACTTCTTTCATTTTATTAAAAATTTAAGGATGTGTGTAGAGTAGATTAATTTTTTACCTTCATAAATGGGTCAAGGAAGTTCATTGTAAAGCATGTACAAATCAAATTGTATCTACTAGCAATTTTTGAACTTCCACATTTCAGATTTCATTATTTAATTTTGTATTCTTACTATAAACACACTGCCTTATTTATCATTTAGAAGCCTGCCAGTTGTGAAAATAAGAAAAAAATACATGTATATATAAGAGACAAATATATACAAATATATGTATATATTGATCCAGATCTTAAAGACTGCAGTCCCATGTACAATTCTTGAATGAGATTTCCCATTAATCTGCATGCATGGTTGCAGCCTTTATTTTAAAGGATAGTCCAAACAGTCAAAAGCCCTTTTGGCTCTCATTTAGAAGGAATATTTTAATAGGTCTTTCCATAATTCCAACCAAGGTTCAAAATTGCTGGTTTATTTTATGTTTTCATTGGCATACCATGGCATAATTCATGCCATTTAATGCTTTCATATTTATACCTGTTTCATTCATCATCCATCCTGTCTGTACAGTGAGCTTCTTATGCTGCCCAGAGCAAAACGAGGAAGAAGTGCAGAGTGCCTACATACCACCAGGTAAATACCACCAGGCATTTGGTTATCAAGATTCCTTATGGATAGTTCTGGTGTATGTGTTTTAAACGTTTATTTTGCTTTTACTTTCCAATCCATTTTGTTTTCCTTGGTTCTCTATTGTAGTAATCCTTTAGTTTGGTATAAGCAGTATTGCAGGTAAAAGGCTATTGCCAGGATGTTATTTAATTATTTTTAAATATTTGTTTATATGAGTGTCAGTGGAGGATGACAATGAGAGAGTCCCACATCCAGATCTGTGGCTTTTTATACACATACTGTGTATTAGCAAGCCTTACAGGTCCAGATTACAAAAGAATCCTTGTTTTCAAAAGGCTAGAAGTGAAATATTCACACTATATTATCTTTCAAGCAGTGTTTTGAACAACTTGTCAAAAGATGGCAGCATCATTATTTTATGTTTCGTTTGTTAATGTTTTCAGTATATTTTTAAGTATTTGCTTTGTGGCTTGTATCAGTGGTGGGCACCAGCAGGTTCGCACCTACTCTATAGAACCGGTTCTTAACAAGAGATAGTACATATAAAGTTTTAAAATAGCCATTGAAAAGTGGCTGCCAGATGGACAGAGAACCGATTCTTAATTTCTTTGAAGCCCATCACTGGCTTGTATGCACTTTCAGTTAGTAAATTAAACCACTAATAGTCTATGATGTTCTAATTCATATGCATTGCTCTCCAGCTAACAAGGGTAGAAGGTGCAGCAGCAGTGGCACGTGCTGAATCCTAACCCCACTTTCAAGGCCTGATCTGCCTGTGTCAATCAGTTTAGACTTGCACCAACATTTGAGCTGTCAAGAGTTCCAAGTTGATTCATAGTGACTGCTGGGATTTACACTGGGGGAAGGGAATTACTGGTAATATTCTCTGGCCAAGACACCTGTGTAGGATACTGCATTAGCTACCCTGGTGTTAATCCCTTGCTGCACTGTGTGTTAGGATTAGGCTGTGGATGAATATGCACAGAATTCTAACACAGGACATTTAACTTAAATTTCCTTAAAACTCCTTGGACATAAATTACATTTTAAATTTTCCTTGATAGCACTTTTTATTATGACCCACTAAACCCATTAAAAAGCCAAAGTTATGGCTTATATCTCTACAAGTCTCTCTTGAAATCAAGAAATAAAATCCAAAGGACCACTTGATAAGTTCTAAGTTGGCATGGGAACTTTGGGCTTGTATTTTTTGAACAGCCACTTCCCACACCACATGACAAATCACATTTAAAAATCAGATAACTTTCCAAAGCAGTTTTTTATATGGTAAAACATTTTAATGTTCAAATGTTCCTGGAGGGACCTCTTAGGCCAGCAGAGGCTGAAGATATCTGACCCCGGTCTCTATCAAGCTCAACTAAGCTCTGCAGGTTTTTAAAAAGCTGCTGGATTCACAGGAGCAGACCTGGGGATGAAACCCCTGCAGATAAGGGGGCACAGCTGAAACAAGATTTAGTTGCCTGTGAACTGCTGCTTCATAACTTTTCTTAATTTCTTTGCAACAACTTTAGATTCCTAACACCAAAAAAAGAAACAGGGAAATCTTTAATATTTAGTAGTAATGGCTAAATAACAAAGCAGATGCTTAAAAATATAAGTGATTAATTTTCTATAGTTTCAATATTTCATTAAGGATTGCTCATCTATACTTGCATTATTTTTGTTTCTTGCATGGACCTTTTCTTTTTCTTCTACTTTTATGCCACATTCAAGAAATTCTTTTAGGCATTATAAAACACTACCACCCAAGATGCCTTTATTAGAGAATGGCACCTACTGGAATATTTACAGGTAAGAAATATGTTAATGTCGTTCTAAAAGTCTCCCTTAAATTATGATAAATATACATTCACGGAGAACAAAAGTTGACATGTTTCTTATAAATTTCAGTCAATCCTTTTAAGTTCTTTTTTGGCTGCAATCCTAAATACACTTTCCTGGGAGTAGGCCCCATTCAATACAATAGGACTTCTGAGGAGACAGGCTTAGGATTGCACTGTATGTTAGATAACAAAAGAAAACTTGACCAGACAAAGCACCCTAATTATGACTTAAACAAATCCTCATTTCACTAAACTCTCAATCTTTCATCTCTAGATTAGAGGAAGTGTTTCATATTTATTCCAGGAATCAAACAGCCCAATTCTATAGAAGGCCTATGGCAGCAGATTTCCCAGTCTGCTTCTGTAAGTCCTCTTGTATTGGTATTGAAAGACTATGGTATAATGTTCAATGCTGCATGCGAAGCACGAAGTCCTGGGTAGACTGATATGGAGGATAGGCTGTTTCCCAAGCAGCATATCCCCACTCTCCATGCCACTGAAATAGTCCAATGGAAAGGCAGAGCCGATACGATGGGTTCCAGCTGTGTCACAGAGCTGGGCTAAGGACAGGAGCTCAGCCTGTCTTGTGGGGACTCGGGTCTCAAACCCTGGCCTTCTGGTTAACGGGCACAGTGTCTTAACCACTTGTGCCACCCACAGCCCACCTTTAAGTCCTCTTAAAGTATCTATGTTCCACTGTCATTGTGAGCCCCACTGTGGTTGGAGGCTCTGTGTGCTTGCCTGCACTGGAGCAGATAAGGTGCTGGCAGGGTCATATCCTAGGTGTTTCAGGATAGGGGTAGGTTGAGCAGCTGTAGGGTTGGGATACTTTGTCTTGCTGGGAGCAATACAGGCTGGATTCTATCCCTGTTTTCCCAGCCTGGCATACCCCCGTCTATTCTTATACCTATACCAGAAAAATAACTGGTGTAGGGCTGAGAATACTCCTTGATTATTAGGTGGTCTATAGAGAGGTAAATAAAAATGCGTTTTCTTAGCTCTTCCATGCAGTCTATTAAACCTCCATCCCCACAGTAAGTTACACATGGAATATTAACAAGTTTATCGAATATTTATCATCTACTGTTGTGAAATGGTACACTATAGGATTAACTGCCCATCTTCCAATATGAAGTTCTAAATTCATAATGCTTAAATTCAACCAACATTTAAATATCTTCCCTTCCTATATTTTTGACCAGTTTTTTTTTCTTTTTTTCCTATATAATTTGCCTTCTGCATGAAACTTACATTTCTTTCTTTTATTAATCATTTTGCTTTGTAAAGCTCAACATTGCCTGCATGCGTTAAGGCCAAATCAGTGCTTTGTCAGGATATTTCACTTCTTCGTAATTGCCTTAACGCACGAATACCAAGACTGACAGATGAACTGTTGGTTAGGTAAGGTTTTAGTCAAAAGTACAGTATTCTTTCCTATACTTATGAGTTTTATTCAGAAGTAATTTAGGATGCAATCCTCTGCATACTTTCCTAAGAGTAAATTTCATTGAACACAATGGAACTTACTACTGGATAAATATACATTGGATTGTACTGTTAGAGAGCTATTGTTTTAGTTTTCCACTTTTTCATGTCACTATTAGTCTTGTTTTATGCTATCAAAGTGCAGTCTTGGCTATTACAGCCTGCTGAAATAATTTAGATTTAGATTGCAACCTTATATAGCTTGGTTCAGTTAAACAAACTCAAGCATTTTCTTTTAGCCAAATCGTAGCATTTTTCATCCAGCCAGTTCCATTTTATCTTTGTTAGACCATTGTAACTTAACATCTTGTGTAACAGAACATTACTTTATGATTTAATATCTAACATTGTAATCCTTTCTTTGTTTTCTTTTTGTTTTTCTTCTTCTTCCATTGGATGCAATGCACTGGCACTAGCGAACTGCAGCCCTCACTTGACAGGGCTAGGAGTGCTAGTACCAACTGTTTGAGGCCCGATACTAGTTTGCATTCACCAGAACAAGAAAGGTATCAATCAAAGACTTCTCAGTTTCTTGTCATCTATGCTGGTGGTCCATATCCATTTGTTAGTTTGTCCTTATTGATCTTGGCTGCTTGTATTATTCATATTGGCTTTGATATTTGTAGACTTTTTTGTTGTTGGTCTGGTATCATGCTTACTGAGTGTTGATATTGCATATAACAACTCTTTCTCACTTCTCTCTTTTACTTTTATTTAAGTTCAAGCTGATGCCATTGTTTGCAAAATCATCAGTATGCTGATAACATTTCTATGTTAATTGAGATAGTTTTCACGGAGCAGCACCACTGTTTCTTCATCTGACAAATTGGGCTGTGGTCCATAAACACATGTCTAAATAAATTTGTCCTAGAAGTGCCATCGGATTTATCCTTGTGTTCAGTGAATGGCCAATATTTATATGAAATTATTGTTAAGATCTGTCATGAATAATGTTTTACTTGCAATTTCCACTCATCCAAAAAAAATGCAAGAGGTGGCAATGAGGTTGTCAAAAGTTTTGGTCAAAACACCAAAACCATTGCCTCTTTAGGACAACTACATCAGCACTGGAAAGTAAGATAGGATTGGGTCCCCAGTCTCTGAGACTATACAAGTATGGCTCTTTCAAAGAGACAGGAGTCTTTCTGATAATTTAGGATGAGGCAGAGCTGGAATCAGTAACCCCCCCCCCCCCCAAAAAAAAAAAAAAAAAAAAAGGCCATGGGATGTGTGCAGTCCTAAGGGTTGTGCTGAGGCACTGCTTGATCAGAGCTATAAAGTTTAAATATATCTTGCAACAGTTTTTTAAGAGATCAGTTTGAGTTTGGTTGTTATTTCTTCCAAACAGGCTTACTAAAAACAGGCTATGAATATTTTGATGTGTGTGTTTTTGTTTTGTTTTAAATTAAGCACTGTCAGCAGTTACATAGTTGGATTTTATTGTACTTTACATGGAAATGTTTACTATAGGCAGTATATGTCATTCTTTTGCTGAAATCCTGCAAGCTTTCTGAGCAAGAAAGAGACTGCTTGGGAACCAAATGTACCCACTCTTAACTGGGAGGAGGAAGAGGAGTATATAAGTGTGTTAAATGATTTTTCCCTCTGTCCACAATAGTAAAACAAAACCAACAAATGTATAGCTGGATTTCTTGAATAAGAAACATAGAAGATGGATTGTTTTTCTTGGAAGGGCTATATGGAAAGGGAATTGGATCTACATACAAGTGCGTTAATAACCATGGAGATAAACCAGCCTATGAGTGTCAACGTTTTCTTTCACAGTGTCAGTATCTATCCGAGTCATTTGCCAAAATCCAGTATGTGCTTCAAATGAGATCAACAATAGATTAATGATCATCAAGCACTGAGGAGACATCCCCATTTGGGCTTGAGAAGTGATCCTCATTTTTTTCCTTGCAGCAACTTCAAAAACAACTTGAAAGATCCAGGCATACTGAAATGTCTCCATGTTGATTTGTGACTACAAGTGGAAATCTTACAAAAGCTTAATGTGGTATAGAGTACTGATTGGCAGCCCAATTCTATGCTACATGGAGAGCCAGTACTGCTGTGGCAATAAAATAGTTTTTACAGTATCCTGAGTGCCTTTGGGCAACTGCCAGAGGCTGTAATATCAAGAGTTTCTGTGTCTAGCCACAAGACCCTGTCATCCTTCCACCATGCTTTCTCCTCTGGCACACCTCTTTTCTACCATCCCCACTTCCTGCTGCCCTGGAATGCCTCTTCCCACCTTCCTCCCTCATATTCCCGCTCACTTCTCTGCTGCTCAGTGGTCTGGGCAACTGCCAAGCATAAATGTATGTGCAATCCTAATCAATTTTTCCATCTCTGGGTTAAGGGCAATGCATCTCTGAGATAAGGGAACTCACTTTCCCTTACTTTACCTTGAGGAGGCCTCCGTGACTGCCTCCCAACTGCAAGATGCAGCATATGCCCCACTGGCATAGCTACGTCAGTGCTGGAATGTTGGTAAGGATTGTGCTCTGTGAAAATCTTTATATCTCTCCTACTACCACACACATATCATTATTTGTGATGCTGTTTCCACAAAGAGACAATGCTCTGTTGACCCAAGTCACACAATTCCTTTGAAAGATGGGGAGGAAAAGGTCTTATCAGTCTGGCTTTTGCCTGTTTACAAAGTGCTATTACATATCACACATGTACATATGTGTGGGCATCTCTGCCTGCTCTTCCTCCGCTTGAAGGCTGTGGCCACCTGGGTAAGAAGTGACAAAATTGAGCTATAGTTACCCTAAAACTGAGCTATAGTTACTCTGATGCTTACTCTCTGAGTGATGAGGATTACAAAGAAGGGAGCCGATCTCCTCTTTGGTATGTCTACTTCACAAGGACTGTATACGGAAAAGTCCTTGAAGTGATGAATTCTGTGGGAGGCTTTCCTTAGGAAATATTTTGTTTGATTTAGAACAACTGCTCTTGCCTGCTCAGCAGAATTATATCAGCTGACAATAGCATTTTAGATGTGTGTAATATATTTTGGAGGCAGCAGTGATCCTTCAACTATGTTTAATTTTTATTTATTTCTTGCTTTATGTTTGGCAAGCTGCACCTCCTGTTTTAATAAATCAAATATATTCTACAGTGTTTAGTTCAGATGTTTTAGGTAGTTTGCAAATACTGTATATAACTATATGCAATACATAAATCAAACTTTAAAGCTTCATGGGTCTTTATGAGTTTATGGCACATGAATTTTATAGCATAACGTTAGCAAAGCTGTGTACTTGTACTTGTAATCTCATGCGAAATACGATTCTGGCAGTTAGCCTTCTCTTCCCATTAAAGCCATCGGTGCAAGCGTCCACGTATTACCCTATATGGCTATGGGTTTGTACATATGGCAATCAGCACTTTGTTGAACATGCTCAAATGCTACATTCCATACAAAGGGATCAGTAAATAAATGCATTGCTCTTGTTGCAGCAGGCATGGAAACCCAGGTATTCTATGTGATATGAAAAGTTCAACAAGAAGGCTATTTTGAGGGAGGAGTGTTTCCCAAAAGAATGTAGGAATCCAATATATATGCTGAAAATGTGCTACCAGCTTTCCCACTTCTCATAAGATGAACCCTTCAGTTCAGTTCAAAATTAGGCCAGCATTTATTTATTTTTATTTGAGAAATTTAAATCCTACTTTTCTCATGCCAAAGCAAATACCCAAGGTGGCTTACACAGCTCCATAGAGTACAAATAGAGTTTCATGTAAAGTACAAATAAGGGTTTTAATTTTTTATTTTTTATTTTTTACAATAATTGTTCTACAGCAGCACATAGACTCCTTTTCTTCCAAATGGAATATTTCATGGCATGGCATGGAATTTTTCCCATGGCTGCAATCCAGAAGTGGACTAGGGCTGCCCTATCTATCACTGGGGTGGCCCAGTTCCAAGATGGGGCAGCCCAGTTATGCCAGAAAATGCTTGGGGCAGCCTAAGACAACATAGACTGCTGCAAGACAGATGGACCCGGGCTGTCCTAGCTGTGCCAGCCTAGGCAGTCCAGGAGAGGCATGTTTAGCATTGCCTAGGGCAGAGCAGTTACTCTATTCAGAGACTATTTCCAGGGCAGGAATTCCATCTTCCAGCTCCTCAGAATTATACCATCTCAGGAGCAGGAATAGAAATCAGTAGACCCATATGGGTCAATGACAAGGCAGAGTAAGAATGGCAGTGTTGACAAAAAAAAATCTGAGTTGTTGGCCAGCCTAGCTGCAACCCCTGCCTCTCAACTTCAGGATTTGGCACAACTATGGCAGCTCACTAACCTGGGGATACAGCAGACCAACAAGCCCCTTGAATCTATTGTCAACTGTAGTGCTGCAGCTGTTACTGGATGTCAAGGCTCTTGTCGGAGTGGCCTGCTGTATCCACAGGTTAGTGGCTGCCATAGTTGTGCTATAACCTGAGGTTGAGAGGCAGGGGTTACAGATAGGCTGGCCAAGAACTCAGATTTTTTTTGTCAACACTGCCATTTTTACTCTGACTTATCATGGACCTCTAGAGGCTTCAGCAGCATGGACCCCATCTTGGCTTCAGCAGCTGCTCTTTTGAGGTCTTGCTTCAGATCTAACTTCCAGTTATCTCAATCCGGCAACCTTCAGTTCTTATCATCAGGCAAATGGATGCTCTACCCCTAGACCTAGACCTCCTGCTCCTCTTAGGCAAGGGAACAAATTGGGGGTAAGCCTCCATAGTATAGACCCATCTACATGGACCTGTGGCAGGGAATTCACTGTGCAAGTCTGCATCCACTGTGCAAGTCTCTTTCCTCCTGCCCACCCTCAGTGTTATGCCTTTCCCCTCCCTGTCCTGCCTCCCCCTCTGTCCTGCCTTTGTCAATGGGCCAGTGATGGTCTGCTGGTGCACAAAACCCACTCCTGGCTCTCTGTTGATGCTCCTGCAGCATGTGAGTTTGTGCTTTGTGGAGCATATTTTATGAATGTCATAAAACAGTCACAGCCTGTATAACTGTGTTCTCTTGGCACCCTATCTAGAGTGGTTAAGACACTGTGCCTATTAACCAGCAGGCCAGGGTTCGAGACCTGGATCCCCACAAGATAAGGATTTCCTGCTACAGGCAGGGGGTTGGACTAGATGATCCACTGGGTCCCTTCCAACTCTATGATTCAATGATTTCAATATGATTGGGCTGTAAGGGTTAAATGATCTTTTTCGCTGCAGCTGTAATAGTTGTCACAATAGAGCTGAGTTTAGTGTCCAGGACTTATCCAAAGGTACAAAACCATACATATGCTGAATGTAATTTTTTAAAAGATCTGCAATGAAGGTAATGATTCTTGATTCCTATCCATTTAAACATGTATTAGGCAGTTTTACCTACTGAACATCAGCAGTGCCACTATTTGCACTTTAATTTTATTATGGTGTAACACTCATGTTGATTATGATTTTATTATGGTGTAACACTCATCTATACAGTGCATTGGATTGTATCCCTAACAGGGAACCAGTTATGTCCACTACAGAGTCCTATGTTCCAGATCATTGTGGCATTGCTTAGAAAAACCCCAGAAGTTCTGCAGTTAGCCTAGAAAATAATTAATTTTAAAGTTATTTACGACTCTAAGCTAATTCTTTATGATACAGTTTCTGTGAACTGCTTATCTGAAAATGACTTCCGACACTGAATGCAATTCTGAGGTCTCCAGACTTTTTAGCCAGAGGGCCACATAAAATATCTTGCACAGTATTCAGGGCCAGAAAAATAAATAAATGTTAAATAAATGCATTAGAGATGGAAATTAGATGAACGAATGAGCTCTAAGTTCCAGGTTTTCTGCAACCACCAACACACACCACAGAACCTCAGAAAACTTAAGACCTTCAGGTGGGCTAGACGCTTGCAGGGTTCCAGAGGCTTTGTCATGGGTCAGATGGAGGCTCACTATGTGCTGCATCTGGCCTCCAGGCCAGAGTTTTGAAACCTCCTGCTCTAGGAGTAGGGCAGGTACATACAGTATATTAATTTGCACTTTGCAGTGATTCTCTTTTTGTCTGTCCTTTCAGTCAGCCGGGAAAAAGAGTCTGTTGCATGCTATGCCACATTTTAATGTATAGAGTACATTTCTAACCATTAAAACGTAGTGAGAGAGATCATGTTAGAATGCATGATTGCAGGTAATTCTGATCTGTTGTTTATATTATTTTTTTCATGGTTACACAGGATATCAGCATATTAAGGGCTTTGAATGCACTGGTGCCTTACATTTTTTCCTTTTAACATTCTGCTTAGAAATAAAAGCAGCTATCTACTAACAGCCTTCTAAAATACCTAAGCAAGTTTTCTAATCTGCTGCATTGCTAAATCCCTCTGAAGTCTTTGTAATTTGCATGTTCCCAAAGTCAAAACCTCTTCCTTAATCCATGAACTGGAAAGTACCTCAAAACATACAGTGAAATAAAATTATGAAGAATTAAATGTTACACTGCTAATAAATACATACTTTTTGTTTGGATAATATCATTTTTGCTTTTTGAAGGTAACCCATTCTGGCTTCCATTCTTGGGAAGTCAGTTATTTTTCCCCTCAAATAGAGTGCAATCCTAACTTAGGCCAGCACAACTCATCGGTCTTCATGTTCCCATGGTGATATATGGGGGCAATTGCCTAAACCTCTCCCAGAAGTGGGGCAGAAGTGTCTTCCAGCACTTTAGCGACACCCTCAGGCTAGCGCAGGAGTTATTCCAGAGTTTAGGCCAGCCTAACTGAAAGTTATGGGTCTTTAACCTAAAGGGAAAAATTCCTCAGTGGTGGTTTTAATACATTTCACAACCATACATGTGAATACTTACAGTAGCTATATGCCCAGGGGAAACTGCAGAAATAATGGGTCAGAGTATGGACGTTGGACCAAGAATACCTGGATTCACTTTCTTGCTGTACCATAAAGTTTGAGAGACCATGGGCAAGCTACTATTTTAAGCAGCCTACTGATGAGTGTGTGAAAGAGATGTGTATCAAGCATGATAAAGTTATATGATAAATGACATAGAGGATGGGGAAGAAAAGCAATACTATTCCAAGAATTCTTTCTGAAACATGTCCATATGATGATTTACTTCTGACACCATTTCCCCAACATCAAATTTATTCCCTTATATGTCTCTGATATTTGTCTCCACTATGTTTACTAAATTATTTGGGATGTGGTCCAGCCAGACTGCAGGAGCCCAATGCTTATTTGCACAATATCACCTGGTGATGTGTGCAGAATAAAGCGGGAATTCTGGGTTGGTAACTGATATATTGTGGCAGTTGG
The DNA here is from genome assembly GCA_030015325.1 of Cryptoblepharus egeriae. Lineage (NCBI taxonomy): Eukaryota > Metazoa > Chordata > Lepidosauria > Squamata > Scincidae > Cryptoblepharus > Cryptoblepharus egeriae. The sequence goes on from JAREYC010000001.1 coordinate 151,891,940, forward strand.
GGGTTTTTACCCTTCGTAACAGCTGCTTTCTTATCACAAACACATCATCTGAGCCAAAGTTGCTCATTTTTTAATACAATTGCCCTGCCCCCTAAAATAAACACCATAATCCTGACCATCATTTGAGCTGATTCAGAAGTAAAGAAGCTCCACAGTTGTAAGAATTCAGCTTCTTTGTTCCCAAAGGAAAGTTCTGTGAATAAGCATGTACTCATGAAGCCTCAGTGGGTTGCACTGTGTTTGTGCCTTTGCTATACCCCAAACAGTAAACTTCACTTTATAAACAGTTGCATTAATCAAAAGTGGTAAGATAGAAAAGATTTTCCAGTTCCACAAACTCTTTGATTATATTACAACTTGTGTCATGTTATAACTGGGCTGTTTGAACCTCTCTCTTCATTTAATCAATTAGGAAAAATAATCCTGTCATTACTGATGTACCAAGTGGGAAAGACATGTCCAATGGGAATCAGCTATGGGGAGATGGGTTTTTCAGAGCTATGTTCTGTGTATAGCAGTGTAACATAATGTTTCAGTTCCACCCACACCATGTTAAAGTTATTTCAATAAACCAGCAAAAATGCTATGACTAAACAAAGTTATGAAAATACGGTTTCAATTTTAAATAAAATCCAATGAAAAATTATCTAAAAAGGGATAGTGCTTTAAATAGAAATATTTGGGAAAGAGTCTCTTGTTCCTGCAGTCAGTATCTGAGTCATATCATTAAAAAAATTGTTGGTACAATTATTGCTTTTAAAAAAATGAATACACAACAGTATGAATGTACAAGTACTACTAAACATTAGTACGAGACAAATTTGTCTGGAACAGAGTTCTAAATTTTAAGTGGAACAATTAAAAAAGTGAACACTGACTTTTTGGGGTACTTTTCAGTTTCCTTCCCCCAAATCTAAGATTTTATCACATACTAAATGTTCTGTTTTTTTTCCTATTTTATTGGTTGAACAAGCAGAGGTAGATGGTCCCCCTCACTAGCTAGGAGACGACCCACTAGTCCCCGGATTCATATCCAACATGCATCTCCGGAGGATGACAGGTACTAGTCAACTCCTCCTACTGAAAAGTGACTTACAGTGCAATCCTAAGCATGTCTACTCAGAAGTAAGTCCCATTGGGTTCAATAGTACTTACTTCCAGGAAAATATGGTTAGGATTGGAGCCTTAATGAATTTGCAGTGAACTGCTAGAGGCATGTATGTAAAAATGTACTTTTCAGGAATCCAGTTAGGCTATTAAATTTTAATTCCTGAATTCTATGCAGATATTATAAAGCACCTCTGACATCTGTGCAGTGGAAAAAAATGTTTAATACCCTAACCCACCATTGTCTGATGACCTGGAAAAACAAAGACAGTATTTGTGGTTTACACAGGCAACACCTCACAACAGTGCTTTTCAACAGTGTGCCATTGCACAGTGGTGTGCTGCAATTGCTTCACAGGTGTGCTGTGGGGGGTTGGAAATTTTATTAATTTATTAGATAATATAATCTATTAGTAGGGCCACTGAGGGATGTGAACTCTCCAGCAGCATGGTGTACCTTGTCAGGTATCAAAAGACTGATGGTGAGCCTTGGCAATTTTGTTGCCTCATCAGATGAAAAAGGCTGAAAATCACTGCCTTACAGGTTGGCTTTGCTTATCACTAATCCTGGCTGACCTGCATCTGACCTGTTTTGAAGTCCTACAAGGACATAGAAAAAGTAGAGTGGTAGGGAGGCAGCAGTGATGGTAGCAAACATCTCCTTACCTCCTCCAATACTTGGTGCTTCTTCAAAACCAGCTACAGAGGGATGATCCTGGGGCGTCCATGATTCTCCCCGTCAGGCCTGTTTTGAAGAAACATTGGTGGATGAGGTGACAGTCCTCTTTCTGATGGCTCTCCTGTAGGAGGAGGCAAAGCCACTAACCCCATCTACTTCTCACTCAATTTCCATGAAAAGCAAGCAAGCAGAGGATCAGACAGCAGTCTAGTGGAGGACCAGATGGGCAAGCTGAGGGGGTGTTGGTAGCAGGCCCTTTCCCATCCCATTGTTTTATTTGGTGCTTTATAATACTCTTGGAGTTCAACATTTCTTTTTGTGGTATCTAGTAAGACACAATCTCACTCAGGGACAAGATGTGCTCTTTAAATCAATGAGTTTAAGCATGCCTAACCTGACTGAGTAGCCTTCGTTAAGATAAAGATTCAGTTCAGGATAGTGTTGTGTATTTGTTGCAACAAACACATTTAGCATGTTCCTGATTGAAAACCCTGGAAGCAGGTTTTTGTTACCAGGTAGGGGTTGTTAAACAATGCCAGTGTTTTGGAATTCTCTTTATATGCTGATTGACTAAATGTTATATATGTAATCATTTCTTTTTACTTTTAATTTTTGTATTTTTTGTTTCAATCTAAGTGGTACATGGTTCTTCAGTTATGACCACTTTTTCTTATATGTATGTTTCTGTATCTGATTCTCTAAACTAGGCTGCAATCTTAATCTCCAGTTAGGTCAGCCTAAGACCCGGCATATGTCCTGTGCTGATCTGGGGGAGTCACAAAAAGTTGTAAGCCTCTTCTGTTCCTCTCCTGGGGATGGGAGGCTTAGTCCAGAGCACAGGCATATGCCGACCTTTCCACACTACCATGGTAAGATATGCCAGGTGAGTTATGCTGGCCTAAATTGTTTAGGATTCCACTCCAGTTACATTTACAGCTCAATCCTATGCATGTTAACTCAGAAGTAAGCACCACTGAGTTAAATGGACCTTTTCCCCAGAACCATGTATAAGATTGCATCCTTAGTAATTTACCACTGAATAATTTACCATTAAAATACCTACACTTCTGAGTCATCTCCCTGTGTTGTCTGTATAAGACCTCAACAGGATGTCAATTTGCTGCAAAAGTTGCTATCAGTTTTGCACCCTTGTGAAAGCTTGATAGATGTCTGAATATTGCATCCTGTTTATTTAGAGCTTTATGAATGGATTGATGCAATGGTGGGATTCAAATAAATTAACAATAGGTTCTATGTCCTAATAGCCTAAATTAACCACAGATTCTATGTTCCATTAGTAGCCAGTTCTCGGAACCAGGCACTCATTAGCAAAGAACCTGTGAGAACCCCCTGAAGCCCACCACTGGTTTATGTCCCTCTTCCATCATATTTACTTCTCAATTGTTCTCTGGAAAAACAGTGTAGTGGCTAAGATACTGAGGGTGCAAACCTATCCTAGGCCAACACAACTTACTGGTTGTCCCATTGCTGTGGTGATGTAGGGAGGCATGTGCTTGTCTGTGCACTGGCCTAAACCTCCTGCAGGAGTGGCACAGAACTGTCTTATGGCCCTTTTGTAACACTCCCAGGCCAGCATGGGACTTATGCTGGCCTACCAGTGGGTTATGATTGCAACCTGAAGTATGAATCAGATCTTCCCACTTTGAATCTTACTTTTGCTATGAACATACTTGGCAGCCATAGATCAGCCTCTCCTTTATAGCCTCACACAGTACTTTGAAATGATGCTGGGTAAGGTGACAATATCAGTGTCTAGGCATGTATAACCTATTTAACAGTTTACATGAGAAAAGCTCTCAAAATAAGTTTGACCTACCCTACAATCCAGAGTAACTACGGGAGCACGTAAGAGACATTACGTGCACCCGTAGTTACTGCACCACCTAGTGAAAACCTATGGGAAATTCATATTGCAATCCAGAGCAAATTGTTCTTACACCGGAGCAAGGACTCCCCGTAGTTACTCTGGATTGCACCCTAAATTTGCTTGCACGTACCCAAGTCCATCAAACACTACTCTTGTAATGACTTATTCTTTTCAAAGAGAAAGTTATATTATACTATCCCAAGAACTAATGAAAACAATAAAATTAAGCATAAATAATTGAATTATTCTTTGCTATGCCCATCTTTACATGTTAGGACTGTTTTAGGTTCTGATCTTTTCACTGATATTTTCCTCTAAAAACTCTTTTTTCTGAAACATTGGAAAGAGGAAGTTCAAAAATATTTCTCAGACGTTCTTGACTTACTGTCACATTCTTGGTTCGTATAAATAGTTTGACTGCATGTCTCCATTTTCACTGCATGTGACCATTCTGTTTCTATCTGTTTTGTCCTTTGCATCCAACTTTTACTTCCATGTTTCCAAAACTTGTGTGAAGACCAACAGCGCTGGAGCCTTGCATTGCAAAAACAGACAGTTTAAATCACCTAAGTGCTAATCCAGAAGAAACACAGAGGTATCCTTGCTGAGTTGTGTATTTATCCCATCATTATATAATGCAAAAGGTTACATTTTTACTTGGTCTCCATTTCTAAGCAGAGTTTTAGGACATTTCTGGTATGGATTGAAGATGAATTCCTGGGAGTTGCTTTGAGTTCATAGAGCAGCCACAACAGATGGTTTATACATTGCCTAAAACATGTGTAATTCATAATGGTTTTATCTTTGGGCTGCTGTCCTTAAACCTATGGGTAATAGAAACAGTCATGAAATTATTGCCATAATTCAGATTAGTTAGAGGGAAGGGAGATGTGTGTGGAGCATAACAAAACAGTGCCGTTATATATACAGTGGTACCTTGAAAAAAGAGTGACCTGGCTTGTGAGCCATTTGTAATATGAGCAAAGATTTCCCAGAAATCTGCTTTGTATTATGAGCAATGCCTTGCATAACAAGCAAGGTATTGTTGGCAATCCAGGTCAAAATGCTTGGCTGCCTCAGCATGCACATTGAGGTGGCCTAGCATTACAATTTGGCCCCAGAAAGATGGAGGAGCAGCGCTTCTCCACCTCTCTGGGGGGCTACCACCTCCCAGTCCTGCAACCTCATGATTGCGTGGTTGCAGCACTGGGCTACAGATGCTCCTTTCCCTCTCAACCTCCTTGGTAGTATGGCTACTGGGGGGGGGGCGTTGAGAGGGACAGTTTGAGAGACCATGGTGAAGTGGCTGAGGCAGGCAACTGCTGCTCCTTTCCCTCTCAACCTCCCTGGTAGCATAGCGATCGCGAGGTTGCAGCACTGGGTGGTGTAGGTTCTCCTTTTTGCTAAGGAGGAGAGACACCTTGCCTAAAATGCCACATGGAGCAGCATGACATCTGACCAAGGCAAGTCAGGAACTGAAAAATGACATCATAGGCAGCTTCAGTGATGCTTGAAGAATGGCATAAGTTGCTACCAAGGAAGGGTTTGTGGCTTAAAAGTCACCAGATAGTTCCTGGAGTTTTGCTGATTAACATATGAGAGGGAAATAGGATAGTATAAGATAAAACCAAATGGAGCTGGGATGGAAAATAAGGCTGAAAAATTTCCTGCTGAAAAATCTACTTTCTCACACCCAAAGATCAATCCAATATGCAGTATCAGGACCTAGTCAATCAGAAGAGCATACAAATTCCAATAAGGAGTTATTGGTTTTCAATAACAGTAAACCTCAGGCATCAATCAATTTGGAGCAGTGAAGATATGCATGTGGAGTACTTATGTTTGGTCTTGTGGGGCAGTCCACAAGGGCTGTCATGTCCATATAATGTCAAGTCCATATAATTGCATTTGTAATCCAGAACATTTGAACCAGGACTGATCATGATTTGAAGAACCTTACTATAGCTTACAAGAAGTGGCCGGTGGTGTTATTACTGCAAGGATACAGTGTACTGATGCCGCTACTACTGCACTGATACAGTGCAGAAGGGGGAAGGAGGAGTGGTGGAAACAAAGGGCCTCTTCAGGTTCATGTCCAGGCTAGAAGTTATGTCAGCCATGCCATAAATTCTTAATTGAATGTGAACAGGCAGAATGTGTTTTTTCCTCTACAAATGTTCAAATCCTACACCTTTGGTTGTTCGTACCTATGCCTTCTTCCCTGTCGAAGATGGTTGCAGTTTGGTCTAAACCTAAGTTTGAAACTTTAAGTGTAAAGCAAGTGAGATGAACTGCTCTCACCAAATTTGATCTGGTGAGATCAAACAGAACATCAAAGGAACCAATTCTTTATGTTTTATATTGTTTTTTTTTCTTTTATCCCCTTTCCTCCCTTTAATCTTCTAGCTCTTATCAGCCCTGCCCCACTTTTCCCTTGTGTTGTTTTCTGTGAAGTGTGATGGTGTCATCATTGCCAAGAGGTGTGGAGTGAAGCAGTCACTGCTCCTGGTCATATACCTCTCCCACCTATCCACCCACCTCCTTATGTTCACAAGGTGCCAGTGTTCACAGGGTGTTAGTGCCTATGACAAGAATCATGTTAATACAGTTCGGGAGACAGTGCTTGGTGTCTGCTGTTCACTTGACACTAGTAAAAAATATTGATCCTCAAAAAACTTGTCAATTGAATAATTTGTACAAATTCTACTGGCCAACATGGCTACAAATAATCAATTCTGATTAAAGTCAATCATTGGATTTAGGATTTGGGAAGTGATACACAAAGCCATAATAGGATGGTAAGCAGATGAGTTTGAATACCAAAGACCCATGGCATAAAATGTTGTCTCTTACAATGCAATCCTGTTCATAACCAATCTAAATAAACTACATTTTGTTCAATGTACTTACCTCCAAGTAATTGTAATTTCAGAGGCCCATATTATATATCGGTAACTCTGTAGTTTATTTGTGCCACTCCACAACTTTCAGCTACCCAGAATTCATTTTCCTAATCAATCAAGTGCTTTGAGTTATGAACTTAGACACATCTCATGAAGCATCTGGAAAATAAGACATTATTTCAGATTATTTGAGTAATACAGTACCAAGAAGGCTCCATAAGCATTGAGATAAAATATTACAAAACATTGCACTGATGATGCTACAATATAGTCCATAGGTTTAATGGACTATACAGATATATTGTAACAAAAGAGCTTCTCAGGGTTATTTGACCATTAATAATATAAAAAGCAATCTTGGATAACAAGAGCAGCAGAAAACTGCTTGTTTAGCATCAAGGACATGCCCAAAATATATTGTGGAGCAGTCAGGGAAGTCGATGCCATGCTCTGGCTACAGTAAGTTTGTATGTCTTGTGTTGATAAACTTCTGGAAATTTTTAGTTTAGCACATTGTATTTGATCTAGATTTTGAAATTAATATTTATATTGAAATTTATATTTGATCTAAATATTGAAATTGATATCTAGATATTGATTCAGTCACTTCTGAGCCCAGTATGGGTTAGAAGTTGTAAATGCATTGTTGCAATGATGGTACTGACAAATAAAAAATAAGAAGACATTCAAAGTTCCTCACTTTTCTTATGTACTTAGATTGGTTAAAATGTAGTTTTATTGTTGTACTTCAGTTTGATTGTATTGTTTGCTTTTCTGTTATATAGAAACATAACACAAATCCATTCAGAGTTTAATGTGTTTCTTACTAAACAGTATAGGTAGGCTTTACTTATAATTAAAGTACTAATTACTTTAATTAGTAATGGAAGATATTTTGCTATGGAGTGATTTCTATAATTTCTGTGATCATTTCATAACCATCAGAATTAGTGCCATATCAAAAGACATGGCACATGTAATCCTATATACTTACCCAGGAGTAAGTAATGTTTACTTTTGAGTAAACATGTATAGGATGCTATGACTTGAATATCTTTTTGTTTCCTTTAGTGCTATGCAATTGGAAAAGAATGTGTTATTCTATTCTCATATCAATATAAGTAGTTTTCACACATCCATCTGGCAGCCACTTACGTTAGCTTTGTGATATATGTCCTGTTTTGCTTTTCTTTTTCATTTCTGGCATCTCATTTCACAGGCATTCCAGAAAGGTGGAAAGATATAGCAACCAAAAACATACTAGGAAAGGCTCCACATCTGATTCAGAAAGGTAGGACCGATTCTTTAATATTTGAAAATCATGTGCTTCAGTCGGTTCCAACTGCAGTATTGGTATTTCTATAACTTTGAGTGCTGCCAATCTTTTAGATATAACTATGATACCTTATGTGACAAATGAAAACCAGTCCCAGTATGTTTCTCCTGTATGATCAATCTGTGGTAGAGAGTGAAAGAATCCTGAAGGACAGCCAGGAATGTTTTGTATTCTTGGTTCTGGATCTCTGCTGAGCTAACTTTACCTTGACCCAAAAGGTGAGAGGAAGAGATGCTATATCCTCGAAACAAATTCACTTCTTCTTGTTCTTCAGTTTCTTGCATTAGAAAATCTTGACTTTTTAAGAAAGCAATAATATATTAGTGAGTGGAAAAATGCAAATACATCAATATTGTTAAAAAGAACCATCTTACATTGTAATAATACATTCTGCACATTCATTTTTACCACTGAAAATATATGCTTTGTGCTTCTTTCATTCCCTGTGTGTTTAGCAGACCAGAAAAGTGATGAACTATTAACATAAATGAAATAAAAATGCTAATCATGCTCCTAGAAGTTTTGTTAAAAATTGAAATCCATTGTCACCTGATTTTACCTTTGAATTGCTGTATGTCTTTTAAAAAAAAGACACCTCTTAAAAAAGGAGATAATTATATATGCTTGTATATTTGAGAATTTTTGTCCATCCATACATTTAGATGTATGGATGTATGCATACAAAGTGCATCTATACATTTCAATGGAAAGAGTATGTCCATGTTTCGGAAGGAAGTTCCCCCTTAAATCAGTTTTAATGATACAATACTATGAATGACATAGCCAGTTTAATTTCATGCATTATAGTAAAGACCCTACATTACAAACAGATCACAAAACAATGCTTTTGTTATTGTTATTGTGAAAGTCACTGAAAGAATAAAATAGGAAAGTTGATATTTAGGCTGCAATCCACTTTAGGCTGCAAAACACTTTCCTGGGAGTAAGACCCATTGAACACAATGGGACTTTTGCATAGACATGGTTAGGATTGTGCTCTTACTCTTTCTGTATATAGGTACATTCAAAGAATGATTTAATGTTTGGGGTGTAATCCTAACTAATTTTTCAGATCCGGGGTAAGCACAGTGCAACTCCGAGGTATGTAAACAAACATTATCTTACCAGTGACTGTCCCCTAACTGCAGGATGCAGCAAATTCCCCACTGGCACGGGCATTAATGCCAGTGGTAGAAAGTTGGTTTGGATTCCATCCTCATTAGGAGTTACTTTGCATGTGAAAGATAAGTTCAATTCCCAGCATACCTCTTATCTGGTAGGAAAAAAGATTTCTGAAAAAAAGGGCTTGAGGCAACACAGTGGAGCCATGTAATGCACAGGACCAGAAAAAAGGTTGCAGAGACCTCACTGCAGAAATGGCCAAAATGTAGTGGAAAATAGAGATGGATATGGCACAATGGGACAGCATGGCACATGAAGGAGGGCTACTCAAGGCCTGTGAATTGGGTGGGTTTCAGTGGGGCCACCAAATCCTACTCCCCTTCCAATTCTGTGGCCTGGATCATCATGGACCTGTGCTAGCAATTTCACTTCTGTGGGTCTGAGTAGACCCTACTGTACAAGGGAGACTCACTGCCAGGCAAGGCAGTGATATCAACCTATAAAAATTTCAAACCTATCAAAAAATATCAAAAAATTTGATATCAACCTATCAAAACATTGGGGACACTTTTTTAATTCACTGCTTAGCTTCTACAAGTTGCTAGAATAATGAGCCACCTACTGGTGGCAAATTATTAGCACAAAAAAAATATGCTTTTATTTTTATTCTAAATTTATTACATGCTTTTTAGTCCAGTGCAATTAGCTAAATTTTAGGTTAAACTCAGGCATTTAGAATCCAAAGCTGACTACTGCAAGGTGTGCTCCTTTGATGTCTTTTGAAAAGAGGGAATGCTCTTTTGTGAAAAAGTCTGTCTGTCTGTGTATCTATCTATCCATCTATCTTCAGTATTTATATACTGCTTTTCAACTAAAAAGTTCACAAAGTGGTTTACAAAGACAATGAAAAAATTAATAGCTAATTAATATCTAATGTGTTGCTGGCTCAAAAGGGCTCATAATCTAAAATGCAAAAGAATACCAGCAGAAGCCACAAGAACAGACATTGTTGGGGTGTATAGGGCCAGTTTCTCGCCTCCTGCTCATTAAAGGAGGAACTGCTATGTTCTGGCAAGGGATAGAATTGGACTGTCATTATCTTTTCCTTCTATGTACCTTCATGGTAAATCAGCCTCAACTTGGATAGTATCTTAAGGTAGTGAAACGGTTATATTTGTCTAGAATAATTTTCTTCATCACTACACTCCATCAGTTTCTAGAAAAAAGGTGTCTGAGGGAGGTAGGGGCATCACTAGGGTTCGCATCACCCCCATGTAGTTGGTAGGGCAACACCTGGGTGGTGGGTGTTGCTATGTGCCATTGCTCCACCTCCGTTTGTTTAATGGCCACACATATATAGAATAAATATATCTCAAAGTGGTTTGTTCCATTACATTCTGCTATAAATTACAGATCTAAAAGTATATAACATGATGGGATTATTCCTAAAAACCATGATTTTTAGCCATTTTGGTCACTAGTGGTGTCAACCCACCTGAAGGCAGCCCCCTTCCAATGCTGAAAATGATAATTGGCTCAGCAGATAATGTTTTCTAAAGTATTTTTACAGTATTTTTTAAAGCTGGGTGACAGTCCTAACTTCAGTGCCCCCTCTACACAAGCCTCATTCCCTGTCCTGTTAAGTCTGTTTTGTTTTTCACTATATGTACTCTTTTTCCAGAAATGTCTTCTTTTTTACCCTTGTGTCCTGGAAAAAGCCTTCCTTGTCCTCCATTTCCTAGTGAGCAGGCAACAAGTAGTGTGCTTGTAATTCATAAATTATACTAGTGAAAATGTACCCGCTTTGCGGGAGTAAAATTCCCCCCATACACCATCTCCCCACTGCACATCAACCCCCGATATGCCATCTCCCCACTGTGCATCAACCCCTCCATGCACATCAACCCCCATGCGCATCATACCGCATGCGCATCATCCTCCATGCACATCAACAGACCATGTGCATCAACACTCCGCCACTATGTATCATTCCCCCATGCGCACCACCCCGATGCGCATCCTTATGCTCACCACCCCCATGCACACACCCCATGTGCACCAACACCAACCCCCTGTGTATCATTCCCCTATGCGCACCAACACCAACACCCGCTGTGTATTATCCCCCATGCGCACCAACCTCCCATGTGCAATACCCTCCAAGGTGAACCCCCTCCCCTGCACACCATCCCCCCACGCACACCACCCCATGCACACCTTACTCCCATGTGCATCAACCCCCCATGCGCAAGACCCCCCATGTGCATCATCCCCATGCACAACTTACCCCCACATACAACTTACCCCATGCTCATCAACCCCCCCTGTACATCAACCTCTCATGCGCAACATCCCCCATGCACAACTTACCCCATGCACAACTTAGTGGGTGCCTCCATCACAGAAGGAACACCTCCCCAAATTTCTCGCTTCTAGGTCCAGCGGTTTTGGCTGGCTGTTGATGAGTAAGTCAGTTGGTGAGTGACTTTTCAGTTTTATACATATAGAAGATATGCTAAATTATATTTAATATTTTTAAATTTAATAATAATCAATATAGTGTTTAAATTAATACTCAGTAGAGTTTTTCACTTTCAATTGCGTCAATGCAAGGAAGAGGGAACTTCCTTCTGGGGCAGAGTGACCATATGCCAGAACCATAAGAAGAGGACAAGGACCACCAAAATATAGGATATCCAAGCAAAATGGAGGACAAATGTAGGACATGTTAAAATGAAAGCTAAAAATACTCATATTTCCCTCAAGTACTTAATTTCAACACTACATTGAAGGTAAAGGGGCTTACTTCTGAGTAGGCAGACTCAGGTCTGGACTGCATGGCTGCAAACCTGATGCACTTTTCTGGGAGTATGTCCCATTGGTGATTAAGAAGCTTACTTCTGAGTAGATAGGCTCAAGTCTAGACAGGCTGCAAACCTCATGCACTTTTCTGGGAGTAAGTCCCATTGGTGCTTAAGAAGCTCACTTCTGAGTAGATACTTCTGAGTCTGGACAGGCTGCAAACCTGATTCACTTTTCTGGGAGTAAGTCCCATTGGAACTTAAGAGGGAGTCGTACCTGGATGGGCTGGGAGAATTGTAATGGCAGAAGTGGCAAGGGAGTGGCATGGGGGGCTCCAGAGGCTACGGGGGTGGTGGAGGTGGTGGAAGTGATGGAGAGGCAGGCTAGGGGGGCCTCCGGTGGTTGGTTGGGGGTTGTGGAGGCCATGTGGGAGCTGAGGAGGGCCTCCGGAGGCTGGGGCCAGAACTGCATGTGTGGTGATGGGCAGGGAGGGGCGGAACGGTGGGAGGGGCGGTCCGTGCAATGCCTAGTGTGCATGTCCATGCAGTGGGACTGGCTCGTGCTTCTTCCACTGCATATGCCCAGAGAATGGGCATGCACAGTGTGCCTCAGCTCACCATTCAAGCCTGCTCTGAGGCGGAGCAGCAGCTCCTGGCCACTGCTCCATTTCGGAACAGTCCTGAAGGGGTGGGCTGATGCCTGGAGCTGCCAGATGAGTGTCAAACTCCTCTGGCGTGTCACCCCCAGTGGCACGTCACCCGGTGTGGCCCGCACCATCCTGACGACGCCACAGGACGGAGGACTTGATTGAGATATATAAAATTATGCAGGGAACGGATAGAGGGGATGGAGAGATATTCTGTTGTCTCACGCACAGCACCTCAACCAAATGACATGCAATAAAATTGAGTTTTGGAAGAGTTAGAACAGACAAAAGAAAGCCCAACTGGTGGGCATCTGTGTGGTACAGGAAGCTGGGCTGGATGGGCTTTGGTCTAATCCAGCAGGGCTCTTCTTATGCATACTGTGATTGGTGACACTCATTTGTGACATTTCTGTAGTGTGTCAAGGAATGCAAGCCTGGCCAGAAAGGGAAAATGTCAACCTGTGATAAAGTTCCAGAAACAATTACCTTAAAATAAGTGCAGTCTGCATCTTAGACTTGGACTGTATCACAATAGGTCTGTGCATATAAATGTTTGCAAGCTGATTTTGAAGGCAAACGTGACATATTTTCTTATTAATGATTTTAACAATAAACTTTGTGAGATGTACATAGTATTTCTTTTTATTTTGTTAACTGGAGGAAGTCTGTACCCAGCTAGCTGTAGACATATCTTGTCTTTTAATCAGCTCCATAAGTACAAAAATATTCATCTGCCGTGAATGACAAGCATGGTATGTGATCATTTAGTAAGCAGGCTTATATATGAAGACAATTGACACTATTGAATTTGAAAGTCAATGCATATAGAAACCACTAAAAAAAAGTGTGAACGGTGTTTGTGTGTGTTTGTGTGTGATCCTTCTTGTGGCTAATGACTGAACCCATTTTTTTGGCCCTAATGTTTTAGGGGTCTACTGCCATGTGTTTCTAGAAGGGAACTTCCAACCCCAAGAATCAATGATCAGCCAGTCATTAGGGGAAAACATCACACTCGGTCAAGGTCGAGTGAACATTCTAGTATCAGACCATTATGTTCTGTACATCACCTAGCCACTGGAGGGTCGGCGTCACCTTCTCCACATCTGACAAGGTTGCTATTAAATGTACAGCACAACATTTGTTTTCTACCTCCTAGATGTTAATGTTGTGTACCTTCCAGAGTACATGCTGTGCATTCACTCATTCTGGCCCTTCAAGAAAATCTGTTTTTTCCCCACTATGATATCTACACTTTACTCATACCCTCTGCTCAGTCTATGTTCACTATCTGAACTGTTTAATCATATGAAGGAACTTGTCATAATAGTTGAAATCTACCTGTGTTTTGTCTTCCCGTTTTTTGTTGTGATATGCATTCATATGGAAGCTTTCAGAATATTTCATATACTGAATAACAGAAAATTGGTTTTCTTAGTATAAATCCTGTCTAGTTCTATAAAATTGTGTTAATAATTAGCCTTATTAGTACTTTAGTATTAAGGACATGTAAACATACATACAAGCTATTTTTATGTGTTTTTATAAATATATAAAATAAATAAATATATACATAAATTACAAAGACAGACACATGCCTGTGCCCACACACACACATACAGAAACACCTTTCAAACATTGTTCAAACACTGTAATCCTTACATGACTTCAAAAGACTTTATAAGGGGTTCCAAAACATTTTTAACACCAGGACCCACTTTTAAAAACAGCACTCTGTTGGGATTCATCTAGTGTTACCAGATTTTAATAAAAGAAACATAGAAAGAAAATATTTATTTATTTAATCCCCTTAAAAGTTCCTTAAACTGTATCTTTCAATCTTTACATATTCTTGCAGGACAGTTAGCTGCTATCTTGCAAACTGCAACAGTGGAGCTTTTTGTAGGGTAAATAGTATCTGTAATTTTGCTGCAAAATAGCTACAATACAGGTGTAACCTAATTATATGCAATTTTGGGCACAATCCAGAGCACATTCAGCCGGCTCTGCCACAACTGCTCTCTCCTAACTATTCTGTATCCAGAGCAGAAAGTTATGCTGCATCCAGAGAGTCAGGAAGTCTGGGCTGCCCTAACTGCTCCATAGCATGCTAAGTAATTGACACATGGAGGACTTGGTCCTGAGGAGACACCCCTCAATTAACACTGACCAAGGAACAGTTGTGGTGCCTACAGTGGTGACACGACTCTGCACATCACCCGGTGCGGAAGTCTGTGCATCACCCTTGTGAGGTGCGCACCCCCACACCTGGACTGTGCAGTTGCTAAAGTTGGCGCCTACACAGTTGTTTCTGAAGCCAACTGGCTTCAGAAAGAGTACTGCACAGGCACTATCTCTGACACCTGCATAGTACTTTTCTGAAACCTTTCAGATTCAGAGGAGACTGTGCAGGCGTCAGAGTTGGTGCCTGTGCAGTACTCTTTCTGAAGCCACTCGGCTGCCGGTCCGCCTTCTGAATGAGTCCAAATAGCCGTGCAGGTGCACGGACTTCCTCTGCTCTAAGGAAATCTCCTCTGAAGCTGTTCAGCATGCTCAGTGTGTTTCTGCGCAGTGCACCTCTGCTGGCTGTTCGGGCCAGCTCTGAGGACGAGTGGCAGCTTCTGGCTGCTGCTCCACCTTGGAGCAGGCCTGAATGGGCACACTGATGCCCGGGGCCTGCCAAAGGACAGTCAAACTCCTCCGGCGCATCACCCCATATGGAGTGCATCATCCAATGCAGCCCACACCATCCGCACCAGTCTGGTGACACCACTGGGTGCCTGCCTTATAAGGAGTCCCTGATGAGATGCCAGTACACTCTACAGTGAATACAAGGGGCTTCTTGGAGTGGCCTGCTGTATCCTGAGGTTTGTGGGCAGCCGTAGTTAGTTCCATATCCTGAGGTTGAGAGGCAAGGGTTGCAGCTCGGCTGGCCAAGAACTCAGATTTTTGGTCAACACTGCCTTTCTTACTCAGGCCTTATCATGGACCCCCCATTGGTTTACTCATCACTATACCGGCTCCTGAGGTGTTATATCTCTGAGGAGCTGGAAGAGGAAATTTCTGCCCTTGGAAACAGGCTTTGGATACAGAGTAAGTGCTCTGCCCTAGGCAATGCTAAACATGCCCTCAACTTGCCTCTCCTGAGCTGCTTAGGCTGCCCCAGTTAGGGCAGAGCAGGTCCACCTCTCTTAGGGCACCCAATGTTGCCTTGCTCTGCCCTAAGTCTTTTCCAGAGTAACTGGGCTGGAGCATCTTGCAGTTGCTCCACCCTAGTAATAGATAGGGCAACCCAAGGGCTGTTATGTGGACAGATTAGTTGCTCTGGATTGTGCTGTTTGTCTCAAATCAAATGAAGTTTGCTTTTTAAATTGAAAGATAATGTTCTCTTAAGTCCATTTAATAGCTTAAAGGCAGCCTGCTTACCATGGCAGTGGCAGGCAGTTAAACTAAATGTTCATGAACTTTTGTTTCTGTTACACACGCACATGCACATGCACGTACACAGAATAAGAGACTTATCTTTTTAATTCACATTTAATAACAGTCATTTGGCTTTGTATTTGCAGTATTTCTTTGGTTTGGATGTCTGTTGCCTTATTTCAGATAATCTTAATTCTACCTGCAGAATGCATCAACCAGGAAGTCCCATGCAGTCATCTCCAGCAGACACACCCTTTAGCAGTCGTAGGGGAAGACAGCTTCCACAAGTTCCTATCAGGAGCAGCAGTACAGAGCAAGGTATCAAATCGCAAACTTATAGTTCACTCTTGGGTTTCTCTCTCCCCCCTCCCCATTTTCCAAAGATATCTTGATCATGTTTAATAAAATGTTCTGTTTTCTTGGTTCCTACCAACAAAATGGTATGCTTGAATAAAAATGGCTTTCAAAATATAGAGATATGCAGAGATTGATAATTACATAGTTAACAATATTTTGGACAATATGTGCTTTTTTAAAAGGCTATTGTGCAGATATGTACTACACGTCACGCATGATCTTTGTTATAGGTCCCAAGCAAAAGATAGATTAATATTGTTGAGAACAACCTGTCTTTTATATATATCAGTTAATAATTCTGCTTTGTCAGCTGGAAATTGCTAAACATTATTTGATGACAGAAATGTGAATGATGCTAATTACACCTTTTCTGAACGTGTCAAAAGTTAGTTGCAATCATGGGGTAAATTCATGTGGTAAAAACAAAAACCCAGTTAGTCTACTGTTGTTGGTTAAAGAAACCCATGAGCGGTCCAATTCTGTGAAAATCTAAGGGTGAAGCTGGACATGAGATTGAGATCAGCAGATGCTGTTTTCCAAATAGCAACCATAGAGAGTATCCGTCAGGGACAATGAGGGAAAGGAGTGAAACACTTTCCTCCCATTCTCTGTTTTCTCACTTTCCTCCCATTCTGTTTTCTCCACTCCTTTCTCCTAAAGCTACAGTTTTCTCTAAGTGCATGTTTTCCTTCTACTCAGAGTAAAAGCAGCTTCAGGCAGGTAATTTTAGCGCAAAGAAATCAACCCCTATGTGCCAGGGTCCCAGCCTAGGTCAGTCCACTTTCTGGTGGCTGTTATTTGTAACTCTTTGAAAATGACTGAGATGCATTCATACACTTCCATGATCACATCTAGTTTAGCACTGAGGTGGAGGCAAGGGCAACTATTATATAGCTATTATCAAACTAGTAATAATATTTGTGCTTTTTTATTGTATTTACAATAGGCAAATTACAGGATCACTGAAGAATTTTAACTTTTCCTGTTTTTGCAAAGTGTATACATATCCCATGTTTACGGAAATGAATTCACGTTTACCTGTTGAGATGGTTAGCCAATGTTCAGTCATTGCCAGTGATATACATTCTATAGACGTGAGTTTCTGAATGAAAGTTTCCTGGTTACATGAATTAAAAGATGTGAAAGCTGTCATTGATGTGTTACTGGATATTTCCAACTTTGTGCACACCTCCTGGGATGTATTTTGTATTTGCTCTCCATGGGATAGGCTATCTTTTGATTTCATTCAGTTAAGAACTTGCCGCAAAATAACTTTGTACCTGCTTAGAATGCGAAGTATAGAAGGTATTATATAAAAAGATAATTTTGTGTGAATTTTTATAAATTTTAATTGTATAAGGGGAAAATTCTCAGTCTGCTGTGGGGTTTCTAATGTTCATGACTGTTGAGTCTCCCATACTGTTATGACTTGTTTTTCAGTCATAAGAAATTGTATCATTTCAGCTCAAATTTATGCTATCAGTATGTTTTAAAATCTGTTGCGAACCATCACACTAAAATGAGCTGCTATTAGTTGCTATGGATTCTCTTATATAGGAATCAATTAAGAACATATGAAAAACTGTGTAGGTTTCTTTACATTGGTACTTTTTAGGTATGAAATATATGTACAGAAATTTCATTTCTCATCAGGGTTGGGTTCTATAGCTTTCTGGTGCTAAATATTATACTGCAAGCTGGGTGAAATATTCCTGAGTACTGAAGTACATACAGCTCTGTTGGAAAGGTGTCTTTTTTTTTTTGTTAAATCAACTTGTCTTTTTAAACTGAATCATTCCTTTTAGATTATCTTTACAGCTTGTGATAATTAAAAGTGATTTCATATATCCATCTTGTACATATCATACAAATTTCCAACAATATATATTTCCCACAACAAAAGTATCTCTTTTTAATTAGAGTTAAAAATATGGAAATGTCACATTGGAACCATTACTTTAAAAGTATTTCAAGTAATTTGGTTTTTGGTTTTTAGTCTTGCAGGCATTTCCATGAATCTTAGTGAAACAACTCATTACTGTTTAACAACTGTTTTAACAGCATTTAACTTTTATTTTTGAGGTAACTCAAGTTGATAAGGGATAGTTTCATTCATTATCGGAGGAAATGGATATCAAACATCTGGCCAAATTTGGCATACATATATTCCTCACATAGTGATATAAACCTTTTTCTTTTCTTCTGTTATATATCCTACTCTGTGAACTCTTTTATTGAAAAGTGGTATACAAATATTTTTAATAATAACAATTTTTTTAGAAAATAAACTAGAAATAAGTGGGCATTTGCATGGTGAAAATGTTTGATTTTGATCCAGGAGCTGGGAAGTTGAGGAAAGCCTAAGGTGATGATTTAGTATTCTTCAAGGAATAATGTATGGTAAAGACTAGGGGAAATTTTCTTTCATGCACTGGGCCTCGATTCCAAGAGAGCTTAGATTAATATGCAGGTTTCAAAGTGATATATCTCCATTGGTGATAGCAGAATGAAATATCAATCTTCTTCTGTTACAAAAATGAATATTTTCCATTATTTACATTTCCATTAGTTCTCCAACAAAAACCAGCATCATTTATGGTTAAAAATGAGCACTGTGGTATAATGCATTTATTATTTAAAACCCAAGAAGCTGATTCTATCATATAGGATGTCTGCCTTATATGCCATTTTTCTTGTACTAACAGGACAAATAATAAATAGTCCTCATGAATTGTTGCTGTAAGAGCCAAATTCTGATCTAGAAACTGTAACAAGTGTAAGTAAAACAGATGTACTGATTGTTGTCAGAATCAAAGGGGACATTGACAGTAATATGAGGACCACATGGATGTTTTGATAAGATATTTTGACATCCTTGTAGATCATCAATCTGCAGCCAAATTATGCAGTAGAAATTCTGTGTTTATATCTTTTTTGTAGTAGCAGTAAATATAAGAACCTTCACTATTGCTATATTTTGGCTGCAATCCTTATCTCCAATTAGGTTGGCATAAACCCTGGCATAAATCCTGTGCTGACCTGGGGTGTCACAAAAGTGAGATAAAGCACTTCTGCCCCACTCCGAGCAAGGTTAGGCCAGTTTACAGGCTCACACTGACCTCCTCACGTTACCATGGAAAGATATGCCATGTGAGTTAAGCCAGCCTAAATTGACTAGGATTGTGTCCTCAGAGCAATAACGATACTATGGAAGTACTCACAGACTACATTCAAAGTAACAAAGTTGAAAAGTGCTTGGAAGAAAAAAATGAGGAGAGTATATTTAATTAAATGCAGGAGAATAAGTACAGAGAAAATACAGAGTTAAGAAAATAGATTTGGTGATTTTTTATTTTAATCTTTTTATTTATCTTCCACCCCACTGAATCTGTTGACAGACTGGGGCTTGGCTACTGATATCTAGAATATCAGGAATTCTCTGTTATACTTAAATCCAGTCGTCTTCAAACTTAGGGAGAGCTTTACTCTCACTCTCTCCAAGTCTTTTCTGGGGATGAGCTGTTGCAGTGACATTCTTTGGATCATGCACCTGCAGGGGAATGGGGGCAAATTTTTTTTGCCTCCCCAGTGGTCCTGCTAGCTTGTGCAGGAGTCTGGGGACCCCGGGGAGGCCTGCAGATTGCTTTGCAGACTCCTCAGCCTTGGAAAAAGAGAAAATTTTTGGCACAATTGAGACCTCCCTCCAGCTACCCCCAGACCTAGACTACTGAACAAGCTGCCAGGACCCCTGATGAGGCAAAAAAATATTGCCCCCCATCCCCCAGCAGCAGAGAGAGCTCCGTCTACTGCTGCTCCTCTTTTCCTTGCCCTTCAAAGGGTCAGAACCATCATTACATGTGCTGGAAGGGTCATGACTCCCCCCACCACATTTGAAGAGCACTGCTTTAGTTCTTACCACATGTGATTGGGTTTAAGTCCAATTGTTTTCAGTGGAATTAATTTTGTCATTTATGATTTACTATTCTAAGGATTCAGTTGTTTTGCTTGACAGTTGCTTTTCCTCAGCACTTGTTAAATATTTTACTTTCCGTAACTACTGTAATTATGGTTTTTAAACTTCTTGATTCTTTAGTACAGTGATTGAACCACTGTATTCATTTATTTTGGCATAATTCAGGTTTTTTAAAGTACAGTTTTTGTTTATCAAAAACATAGTATCCCATGAAAGAACTGAGTGTTTTCAGTGTATGAATATATATGAAGTGTTGGGAGGCATTTAATGGTTTTTTGTATTTAATCTATTGTGACAGTACAGATCTTTCTGGAATGAATGTCTGAGAGGGAACTTATTGTGGTTTCAGATATAAACCTATCATTGTTACTACTCAAATTCAAATTAATATATTCAGAGGGATTCTGCATTATTTTTTGCTAGTGTCTTTATCTAATAAAAATCAGTGTAAGGAAAGAAAATGAGTATGAAAAAGCAGCTGGATCACAATTTGTGGACCATGAAATTAATGGTTGTTAAGGCTGCAGCTATGGACTGGTTGATAAACTGTGGGTATCCTGAAATTTCCAAACCGGTGGGTGATTATATGATGCTAACGTTATAGAATATTTCAATATTCAGAATTTTCTTTGGTTTCCTCATGTTTGACAAAACAGATAGTGCAACCCAGCAAGTTTTCTATGGGAGACACTCAGAAGCTCCATTTAGATGAATGGACATTGCCCAGAAAAGGTGCTTCATCAATTTTCTGTAACAATTGCCCATAGTTATTTACATAATACGCACTACACTGTCATTTTTAAAATATAGTAATTTAAAAGAGGTGGTGGTTGGAATGGAATTAAGCTGTTCTGTTCATTTATACTTTTTTTTAAAAAAAAGTTTAACCTGGTTCAGTAACAAGAACCTACAACTTGCTATGAAACTAGGATGCATTTAAAACATTATTTGATTCAAGAATATTTGATAATATTAGCTAACTAATCTGTAGTCTGTAGTTTAGCTTCAAATAGGATAGCTACTTACTTGCATAATTTGTTACAATGCCTTTTGACACGTTTTCTTATATGCCACTAATTTAAGATACAAACACACCCCACTAATCTCCTATTGTTTTTCAAAGATGCAAAGGAAAATAAGTTACTTTGTTTAAAAAAATACGAAAACAAGATATTTTAAAATGTTGTTGGTGAAAATACATTTGCAGTAAATGACAATTACTTCTTGGAGAGTTGAAACGAATACATATTGTATCTTTATTTGATCTACTGATAACTAATTTTAATAAAGACTTTATTCTTTTGGTGTGCTTTGCAGTAATTGTATTCAACTTATGTTGAAGAATGCTTTCTTCATGCTTTCAATGGGAAAGCACCATTCCATGATTTAATACCAGCTTTGGTGCAAGAAGTATACTTATTGGAAATGGGTAAAAGAAGATATGTCCTCCAATTTATGATTCTTGGCACACTCAATTTCAATTTTATTGTAATAATTTTACATGGTAGATGATATGGAAACTTTGATGGATGAATTTTCTATCATGAGTAATCCTTTTCATTCCAATCAGGCTACTTGTTTTGTTAAATGCTTATCATGACAATTAGGAATGAAGCTTTTGAAACACTTCTTTATTTTCAACATGAAACTTTGTAAAAACAATTCTAGACCACAGTCTAACATGGAATTAAGCGTACTTAAGACAATATATTTTTGTGAACTAGGGTATGCAGAATTTGGTATTGGTTACTGGCCTCAGACTTTATAATTTGCCATGGTTTTGTCATTGCAGTTACCACACATTAATTTGATGCATGCTGCAACAGAGCCTATAGTGTTTGCCATTTTCATGTGTAACACCTTTTTGTCTAACTTTAAATTTGCTGATTTCTTTCTTTTGTTCCCATCATTCCGTGCATTTTATTCATTGAAGAACAAGAGAATTATAGCTCATCATCAAAAGGTAAATATTCATGTCAATTTTACTAACACTCGTCATGTTATTTTTACCTTTATCATGCACTAATTTTCATGTCAATCCATTTATGTAGGTTACATTCAGTTAAGAATGTAAATCCATGGAAAAGATTATTCCCCAAATATCAAAACATCATTCAATCCATGTGTCTTCAGAATTTTCAATTACTTTATAAAAAATGTCACATTTATTTATAAAACTGTGGCTTGGATACTTAAGCACCTGTTCCACTCAAAGTATGGTACTTCTATGCTGCCCTTACCTCTGCAGCTCCGAATATTCTCCTGAGATGCTGGTACTGAAGGCTAGAGATGACAGAGAATGATATGCAGTATTGTTCAAAGGACAGTACATGGAAAACAAAGAAAAATCTCCCCAATTTCCATGTGTGGAAATACCTTCCCATTTGAACTAGAACCTTGTCTCCTAATAATCTTAGGCATCTTAGTGGTACCCAAGTGCTTTTAGTATGCCTATATTTCATTGGCTGCCATATGTGCACTCTAGTAACAACACAATTTTTGAGAGTAGTGAGCACCTCTTGGTGAGCCCCCAAGGCATAGGAGGGTATGCCTATGATTACAAAAAACCTCTTCATGGTGAGTACCCCAACCTTTATAACAGGAGGTGAGTAACCTCACCTTTATTTCTAGAAATGAAATATTTTCTAAAAGAAATATTTTCTAAAAGCACTCCACACAATAATATAGGGGTGAAATAGTCTATTTTATTGATTGCCAGATACAGAGAGAAGCTTGAGAACTGCAGTTATCTAAAAGAAGATAGGGTGTAGTGCTTAGGCAACTTCTTAGAGAGGCAACAGAGGCCTGAGCCCAACCAGACATTCCCATCCTGACTCCAAGCCACACCCCGTGGAAAAGGCTTATCATCACCAATCCTACAAGGGGGCAGAAGCAGCCAAAATGCAAATGTCTGGCCCAGGCTGGGGAGCAGTTAAAGTAAGCCATGCAATTCAGGCTGGCGCTGTCCTGCCATCTCTTCACACTGGGAAGCAATTGAGGCCCAAAGCTGCCATTTTAATTAAACTACCTTCTGATGCCGCCATGTGCTGCATTTTTGTCCCAACCTCAACGTCAGAAAATCTATGCCACCATGCACGGCATTTTTGTGGAAGTGGGTCTCACCCAGTCTTCACTTACCTCTGTGTACACACTATGTGCCTTTGCACCTGCACTAACCTGCAACACAAAAGGGTTAGGACAATCAAAAGAAAATATTTCTATGCCATATTTCTATGCTAAATATTTCTATGCTAAGAAAATCCTATGCCACCATGCACGGCATTTTTGTGGAAGTGGGTCTCACCCAGTCTTCCCTTACCTCTGTGTACACACTATATGCCTTTGCACCTGCACTAACCTGCAACACAAAAGGGTTAGGACAATCAAAAGAAAATATTTCTTTACCCACCATGTAGTTGGTCTGTGGAACTTCCTGCCACAGGATGTAGTGATGGAATCTTTCTGCCTTTACTGAGATGGCATCTCAATGCCTTTAAGAAGGGATTGGACAAATTCCTAGAGGAAAAGACCATCACAGGTTACAAGTCATTAGGGGTGTGTACATAGATAGATGTAGATGTGGACAACCTCAAAATGCCAGATGCAAGGGAGGGCACCTGGATGCAGGTGTCTTTTCTGCTTCCTGAGACATTTGGTGGGCCGCTGTGTGATACAAGAAGTTGGACTAGATGGCCCTTTGCCCTGATCCAGTGGAGGCTCTTCTTATGTTCCACTCTGAAGCATCATGTGATGCGTATCATGTGAGGTCCTCTAAGATGGTAGCTACCAAAGTGGAAGAAGCCATTCAACCCAGCTTGGAGCTGCAGTTGCTTAACATCTTTGTGCATCTCTTTCTGGCACCTCTGCTGGTTGTACGACGCCAGAGGAGGGCAGAAAGGGTGGACCATGTGATTTTTTTCCTCCCCCTTTGGCTTCCCAGAAAACTGGCTTCTGTGGAGTGACTGTAAACCTCCAAGCAGAGCACTTGGAGTTGGTCAGAGGTTTGCAGCAACTCAGCTGAGGCTCAGTCAACACAATCCTCCAAACACACAGCTGAAACAGAAAGAGGCAATGGGGACTATGATAGGGCTTTGGGATTATATTGTTGTGCTGTTCCAGTTTCTCCTATGAAGGCCAGCCTCCAAAGGAAATGCCAGAAGAGCACGACAGTCAAATGTCAAAGGGCTGCTTCTGCCATCACCTCCTTCATTGACATGTTACTGTATGTACTGGCTCACCAACCCAAATAACTGGCAATGATTCCATTATTACCATGATTGCCAATTAGTTCTGTATTTGAATGCTTCGGAAGGGGGGATTTGATGCCAGGAGTCACTGCCCTGGGCAGCAGAGGGGTCAATACACTACCGTTGTACATGGTCCCTTTGCAAGCAGCCAGCACTACAGCACAGTTGATTGGAAAGACCAGAAAGTGAGTGTGATACAAGCCCAAGTGTTAAAAAAAATTCAAGACAATAGATGCTGGTCCAGCTGGCAGTAATGTGCCAGTGGTGGCAACTGTGGTGGCAGTGTCTTAAAAAAATTATGCCCTATCATGCTCAGACTGTCATATCCATGAAGCACTTTGGTGAAACAAATATAGGAAGCTCACTAGAGAAGCCAGAAAACATAATTTATTTCTGAGACAATCTGGAATGAATGGTAAGGGTTTGCCAAAATTTAGAGAAAATCTGCTAAAAACCTTATATGTTTTACTATCGAATGAACAAATGCTGGTCTCTTAACTTCTTCTCATATTACTTAAATTTAAATCTTTTCTCATTTTCATTTTTTAAAATCTCCTTATTATCTACATCTGCATCTCCACACTAAATGCTTTGTTGTGTTTTGGCACTATATGGCCTGTGTGCTCTAAAACACCAACCAGGCATACTTACCATTTCAAAATAATTTCCTTTTGGTGATGAGGCAAATCTATTTTCTTCTCAGACAAAAAAAAATCACAAACCGTGATCTTAATGAAGGCAAAAAAATGAATTTTATCTCATTAGATGGATATTTTAGTCAATTTAACATAGTCAACTTAAATTTGCTGGCTTCTGTGACTTCAGGCTCCATTTGGTGTGCATTTGTGCATGCGTGTGTGTGTACTAATGAGTAACTACCCTGTTAGGGAAAAAAGTTCATAAGAAATTTAGGATAAAGACTATACAAAAATACCCAATGGGGAGGGTGCAACTCCATCACCTCCTAGGCACCTCAGCATCATCCCCCTGCCCTGGCAGCATAGATGATATGCTGAGTGGTGGTGGTGCAATGCATATGCACCCTGAACGGCTCATGCATAATGATGTCACAAAGCGCCCTCCCACACAGCCTAAAAACACTTAAGGACTTGACTGAGCTGATAGTATAAAGTGACCCCACAAGTCTTCAAAGGAACAGTCCAGCTTTATTAATGTGTATTTGGAAGTAAGTCTTCTTGCGTTCAGTGGAAGTAACTCTTATGTAAGTGCACTTAGAATATCCTGTGTTACAGATCAAATCCATCCTAAATCCTTATGTGGTGATGCACCACAGGGGGGGTTTTACTGGCTGAAAGTCTGGAGAAGGTAGGGGGACATTGTCCCATTGCCCCAGGGTAAGCCCTAGCAGCTCCAGTGAATCAGTTTGGATATCAATGGTGCAAGTCCACATTTATCTGTGCAACCATGCAATCTGCAAGCATATTACATGCAAGTGATTCATGCAAGTCTAGCATTGAGCCAGTGATGCCAGTTGTCCCTCCAAGAAACAATTCACCTGCTCTTATCTCATTCTGCCCACCTCCCACCCCATTCAACCCTTGCTCCTGTCCTAGATATACCTGTTTTGGTTGGCCTCCATCAATACCAGTGGGAAGGCTCTGGCATTCCCACCAGAGTGCCTGGCATTACCGTATCACAACGTACCTTAATTAGGATTAGACCATTGATCTTCTCAATTTATCTATAGCTGTATACTGTACATAAAATTAAAGGGTCGCTGACTGACTTGCTGCCTGACTGACTTACTGACTCACTGACTCATCAAAGCCCAGTCAAAACTCCTAGACCTAGAACCATGAAATTTGGAGAGGGTTTTTCTTCCATGATATAGACAAAGAACCAGTTTCTAAAAATTAAACCCCTAAGGAGGTGAAAAGAGGTACAACATACTTAACATAACAGTATACTTAACACTGAAAACTGACTCATCAACACCCAGCTGCAATACCTGGACATAGAAGCATGAAATTTGGAGAGGGTTTTTCTTCCATGATATAGGCAAAGAACCCGTTTCTAAAAATTAAACCCCTAAGGAGGTGAAAAGGGGTACAACATACTTAACATAGCAGTATACTTAACACTGAAAACTGACTCATCAACACCCAGCTGCAATACCTGGACATAGAAGCATGAAATTTGGAGAGTTTATTCCTTCAGTGATGTAAGGCCCCGCTAAGAAACAATTTGGTGCCTGCTGCCCAGTGTTGCCCACTGGTGCCCATTGTCACCCACTGATGCCCAGAGCCTGCTGGTACCCAGTAGGGATGTCTGGTGGTGCCCATTGCCCAGTAGGGATGCATGGTGCCCAGTGGTGCCTGGCACCTGATGCCTGGTGCCACATGTCTGGTGCCTGGCATGGATGCCCATACTGTCCTGTGCCAGTGGAGCTCTTTGGTGCCCAGTAGGGATGCCCAGTGCCTGGTAGGGGTGTTTGGTGGTGCCCACCAGTGCCCGCTGCCTGCTGGTGCCTGCCAATTCCCAGGGCCCAGCAGTGTCCTGGAGTGCCTGCTGTTACCAAGAGAGCAGTAAAAATAGGGGAATTAGCTTGTGCTTCTCTTTGGTTACTATACAGGACCTGGGCAGGACTCAGAACAGCGTCATGCAGAGGGGATACCTTTATTAGAAAGTGAACTACTGAGGAAAACTTGTCACAAAGACACAGACTTTATTGTCATAAAGCATAAACTAACATTACATACGTTCAATAGCCTGAGAATGAGGTGTACTTGTTCCTTGCAAAGTGTGTACCAAGGAGAAGGGGTGTAAAGGAAGGGGAGGAGAGGGAGCTAGGAAAGAAAAATGGAGGAAGCAATAGCTACCTTCTTCAGGCCATGCCAGGATCCAGGTGGAAGAGAAAAGAAAAAGAGAACAGTAGGATACAGGGTTTTTTATACCTTAGGTCCAAGAGGGACATGCCCATCAAGGTGTGGTCAAGATTTGGAAAGGGAAAGAATGGGGAAGGGGCTATGTGATTGATATAGCCTTGGCAATGGAAGATAATAGAAGACCATGCTTCAGACTGACTTCCACATTAGCATATAAATGGCAGGATGCAGAGTAGTTAACAAAGGAGAAAGGATTACAGGAAGAGTTGTTTGTAAGCCCCAAAGGTTGTTTTTTAGAAGTGAGGGGTAAGGGAAATGAGATACTTTGCCAACACATTTATACTATTAAATTAATAAAAAATATAACATTGTAAGAGAGCAATTCTCACAACACTGCTGGTGCCCAGCCATTCCTGGGGCACCAATATTCTTGAAATTTTACTCCCACAACAACAGGTACATTCAGCTAGTACTAAAATAAATGGCATTATCTTTTTTTAGTTTAAGCATCCATATCATAGCAGATATGAAGAGAGACATCCATCTCTAAACTTGTCATCACTTGTTCTGGTAAGGGTTGGAAAGCAGTTTGATAGCCTTTTATGAAAATGGATTCACGCAGTAGTCTAACCGTAGCATACAATGCTCATGCTTAACTTCTGTTAATGTCTGCAATCATTTACATATTTTCCAGGATTAGCCCGCTCTAAACATAGTGGATCTTACTTCTAAGTAGACATACATAGGAATTTGCTATAAGTTGTTGAGATTTTTTTTAGAAATGCTGCACCATTTCTGATCTTTTAAAGGCTTGTCAGTCTCACTCTGAAGGTGGTGCTTTCGTACTGTTGTCTGAAGTAAGCTCAATCAGAAGGGATTTGATTGAGCCCAGAGCCCAGAGATCCAAAGCATTACTGTCTTGATGTCCTGATTTATAACTGGTTCGGAATGAGGAATCATCATTGTATGTGTGTATGTTCAAAGAAATTGGATTTATCCACAGTAGATTCAGCACTCATAGAAGTAATTGTGGGCCTAATCATGTTGTAGATATGTGCCAGTGCAACAAACAGTCATTACATCATTGCTACCCATCACAAACATACCATAAAGCAGATTTACAATGACTTGTGAGTAGGTAGAATCATTGGGAAGATTTGCACAGCCCTGCCGTTGGTGAACCAAGTCTGTTTGCCAGTTATGTAAATGCAGTGGTGAGCAGCACGGGCAGGAATAGGGTGGGATGGAGGCACGGTAGGGGTATTTGGAGCATAGGGATGGCAGGGAGAGAGAAAGCATAGGGATGGCAGGAGCATAGGGATGGCAGGGAGAGAGAAAGGAAGCCCCTGCATAGGGTTTCTTGAACTTGTGCTTGGGTTTAAGGGAGTTTCAGCTGGCTTTATGCGTTGACCTCAGAACAGAGACTTACCATAAGACTTGGGTTCACATCTTTCTAGTGGATTTAAGTGAAGCGCAGAGTTTATAGATCGGGCTTCCTCAGAAACTAGCTCACTGCGGTTCAGAATTGCAGAACTTGTGATGTCATGATTCCTGCCTCCAGCTGAATATAGCCCTCTGTACATGGCAGCCAGTCAACAAGAGCATGATATTTACTGTTCCATGATAATTCAATTCCAGCTGGAATTACAAAATCAAGGTGTTTTCAAGCACCTGGAAAGTAGGCTGTATTCATCTTAGTGGCTGTATGTCAAGTTGAATAGTTCTGCATATCAGTGATTTGGCATAGAATGAATGCCTGCTGTTGCCCATTAGTAGATGGAATTCATATCTGAATCATCACAAGGCACTGAAAAGAAACTGCAATAATCCTGATTTAAAATTGAGGCGCTTCGCTTCTGTCAGGAGACTTTCACAGATAAAGAATTCAAAGCACAACACTGATTGCTTTCTATTCCTATAGCTCTTCTCATTCCAGTTAGAGGACTGAGCAGGTACAGCGCTGATATTATTCCTAGATTGGGATATAGCTTTGGGAATGAGAGAATGGTTTTGGTTTTTTGTAGTTTTTTAATGTGAATTTCAGAATGTGGTTTCTTTTCTTGTTTATTAAAAAAAAAAAACCACATGTGGGCCATAGAAGGCCATAGCAAAAGGTACTTTAGCCTGACTTCAAGGTCTGAACAGTACATTGGAATTAGTGGTGGCTAGTGAAAGTCATAGTTGGAGTTGAGAGTGGAGAATGACACAATAGGGTTTTTTTTGTGTGTGTGTCTCTGGGCATGTGTGTGTTCTTCAGGAAATAGAATTGCAGGTATGTACTTTGAGGCAAGCAACTACAAGCTAAGGTTC
The DNA here is from genome assembly GCA_030015325.1 of Cryptoblepharus egeriae. Taxonomy (NCBI): domain Eukaryota; kingdom Metazoa; phylum Chordata; class Lepidosauria; order Squamata; family Scincidae; genus Cryptoblepharus; species Cryptoblepharus egeriae. The sequence continues at coordinate 151,921,576 of JAREYC010000001.1, forward strand.
CAGAAATGGAACACATTAATTACAGGAGCAAAGAATGTGAAGTATTTATTTATTTATTTTTATTTTAAATATTTATATCCTGCCTTTCCTGTCCTACAAGAGAGAGCCCAAGGCGCCTCACAACAGGATAAAACACCATTAAAATGTCCATGTATTTGAAACTCATAAGCTATCTGGTTGTGCACATGTCCATTCTTCCGTTAGTATTTATATATTTAATGGCCTAATGCCAGCCAGGTTTTGTTTGCATGATACAGCAGTTCTGAAACAGCCTCTTTTGGCACCAGGCAGTGGCAGAGACATAACTACTGTAGTGTTTTACTTACCCTCACTGGACCCTAAGAGGCCTACTTGGATTCACTCCAGTCATAGGATCTTATAAATGTAGCCCAGCCTGATCGCTACCCCAGTCACCCCTCAAACTGCCTTTCTGCCAACGTAACTGTTCTGGCAGAGGGCCAGTGGCCCACTACTGATGGTGTGGGGTTTCCTAACTCCCGCACCACTGGTAGCAAGCTGTCCATTGTTAGAGAGGCGTAATATGGCAAACCTGGATGATGAATCTAAAGATCTGGTGATGGATTTTTATGCGGATGGATCTAAAGATCTGGGTTGAATTGGATAGGATTAGGCTGTAAGACATTTTCATGACTTCTTATTTGTAGCTTTCTTACATAGATGACTTTTCAAGGTTGTCTCACAACCTTAGCGTACCTAAAATGTTCACATGAAGGGGACCAACCTCATTGATGCTTGGGAAATCTCTATTTAGCCTTTCTGTTTTACAGGTTTGTCCATCTTAGCATTCTCATTTGAAAAAAGGTCCAACTGTGAAGAGTTACAGCTTAATTGTGGTTCTGATAATCAACTGACTGGGAATACAAATGGTTTAGGTTACAGACAGAATAGGTATGTTTTGTACTCTTTGTTAATTAACATATTTTGTGAAACACAAAATCATTTTTTTCTGTAGCCACCCTAACTTGAGTTAAACCAGACCATCCTGTCTCTCTCGGCTTGAACACATTGCCCTCATGTTGCAATTTGCAAGCATGCAGAAAGTGCACTGCATATTAGATAAATATTCAAAAGGTGACAGTGGGGTTTCCTTAGCTTTCAGTGCATTAAAAAAGAAGTCTTCTAGACATGTATATCACAGTAGTATTCTGCCCTTTTTAATTATGCAAAATTTGTGGCATGGCAAAATTCATGTCATTATGGTAAGGTATACTTTGTATATAAGTCAAAATTGTTTAAGAGCCCATATCTCTGCTGCACACCAAAACTTAGCATAGTGCCTGAGACGCCATGGAGTCCTAAAAAAAATTTAAGCCCAATTTGCATGATTCCCCCTGTCTTTTTTCCAGGCGGAAGAATCATGCAAATTGGGTCTCTATGTGGATCTCCTGCCTTATACACTATATGAGAGGGGAGGGGAGGGTGCACACCTGCCCCTTCACCATTTGAAGAGGATCATGGGCCTGGTAAGTATATTAATCACATCACAGATTTTTTAATCATCACATTCGTTAAAATAGCCACTCTGTTTATTTCCATACATCTGAGTCAATTTATCATATCTGTGTATCTACAGATTGGTGCTTAAGGTTGCTTCTTATCATATAGCAGCCTCAAGAAGGTAGTTTGAAATTGTGTCTGTTGGCACCTGGTTCTCATGGCCAGATGCTCATGTATTTTCTTGAATCAAATATATAATGTTTATGTTCAAAAGATTGTAATTTTGACATACAATGTGTAAAAAGTGGATTATTGTTGTTGAAAGTCACTTTTAGTAATGGACAAAGCTATGTTATTCAGTTCATAAACAGAGCACAAATGAAAATATTTACAGTATATGAAAACCTGATACACAGACATTCAGAGGAAAATTACTTTCTTTGAATAGGAAATTCCAGATATGTGCTAGAGGCACACACCTGTGTCGAATCTTGAGTCTCTGCCCTCCATGACTCGAGTCACTCATGAGTCATAACAGCTGTTGTGACTCATCTACAGCCTTTTTTGAATCATTCTTGTGAGTTATAGAAGCAGCAAAGAAAGCAAGCAGGCACACACAATAGAGGTCTTGACTCAAGTCTATTGATCCTTTTTTTGTTTTTAAGGTAAAACCCCTGAATCTTAAGTCATAGTTCAATCCTAACTTGTTCTGAAACAGACAGGCTGGTATGCCTGTGCTGTATCCAGCTCAACTGGATATTAGCAACTACTACTGTACTACTGCTGGGAAAGGGAGGCTCGTCCCCTTCCTTGTGGTGGGGCTGCAACATCCCCTATGGGTCTCCTCAGACATAGGCCACCTCTTTCTTCCTGCCCTCTTTCTTCCTGCCCCTGCCCACCTACCATCTGCCCTGGAACAAGCACTGGCCACTGTGATAGTGCTTTACGTGTCCTGGCTCCTGCAAGGTGCCCTGCATCATATTTGCAACTGCTACCACCGTGATATCATGTTGTTCCACCGGCATTGTCCAACAGTAGGATTGGGCTGCCAATGTACACATTATGAAGAATGATGTGGTAATTAGAAATGTTAGAATCCTGTACTTCTCTACCTTAGATTCTAAAATCAAATAATGGAATGCTTCTCTGTGCAAAAGCCCCCTCACTACTTATAGTACATTAAAAACACACTGGAGGAAAATTTTAGCTCAAGACTTCTCTTGAATTTTCTGTTTTACTACATGCGGGTGGTTTTTATATAGGATTAAAAACTATGACTCTGCATAATATGTATAATGAGCACAATATGGCACTTTTATATCTCATGTTTTATACCTGATTTTTCAAGAAAAAACCAGGCAGACTTTGTAATTGACTCAGGCTGCAATCCTAATGCCCAGTTAGGCCAGCGTAAATCCTGGGACAAGTCCCATGCTGTCTTGGGGGTGTCCCAAAAGTGCCATAAGGCCAGGGTTACCATAATTCTCCACAAAATCAGTACAGGACCCTCTGTCCCATTTGCCAGTTTGTAAATACAAATCCCCCAAAATTGGGATTGTCCCTGTTTTTGGGACATATGACAACCCTGCCTAAGACACTTCTGTGTGACTCCTGGGGGGCTAGGCCAGTACACAAACATGCGCTGGCCTCCCTCACAACCACAGGAATGAGGAACAGGTGAATTATGCTGACCTAAATTGTTTAGTATTGTGCCCTCAGGCATTTTGGCTTGCATTGTAACCATTTGTATGGAAGGTCCCCTAGGAATGGAAGGAAAATGTGCTCAAAGACTTCATTCACAGAAGGAGCTCTTGGCCAAGGAAACTCCAGTGTCAAAGTTTAGGATCTCACTCATTTTACTTCTGGTATATGGTTTATTACTATACTTTATGCCAGAACTATATCACTCTTCAAAATGAAATTTCATTCTGCAAATGCTCTTACAGGTAGCTGCTGGTGGAAGTTTCCTTCTCTCCACCAAATCAGTTTGGCCAAAGTGAATGAAGACCAATGATGCTTTCAGTAAAAAATTCTATACTGTGTGCTGCTTGCTCACTTATTTTTTGGGATGCCCTTGTGAGTGAAACTTGTGAGACTTTTTCTTGTGAGTTTCAGCTGTTAGATGTTTATAAACATCCTATGTTTAGATTGTCCTAATATTTTTTGAGCTCCGTTCCTATGTCTGGGGTAAAACTCTTCCCCTTCCTGTCCCATTTTTAGAGAAGGAATTACAAATGTCTTCATTCAGCATCTTCTAGTGGTGCATTATGGATTGTCAAATTCCAGCTTTCTGAATGACCTGAAAGGACTTTACCCTTGGGAGGGGTTCATTTTGAGTCTCCAATTTTAGGGCCAAATCTTTTCCAGTTTTCCAGCACTGGTGGAGCTGTTCCAACAGGTCATGCACTACACCATGTAGTAAAGAGACAATCACAGAGGCCTCCTCCAGGTAAGGGAATGTTTGTTCTCTTTCCTCGGGGGTGTTTTCACTGGCAGTGGAAAGTTGGATAGGGTTGTGCCCTTATTTATTTATCTACAGTGGTGGCCTCACATATAGAGCTTTTAATTTGTTCCAGAGGCATGCTCTTTAAGTGAAACACTCTTTAAGTGAAGCAGATTTTCCCACAGGAAATAATGGAAACGCAGACGATTGGTTCCACAATCCCCAAAATATTCATATAAAAATATTAACTGGATGTAAAAATGATGACACAACACTGGAATTGAATTCAAAACATGCATTCAGTGTGCATGAGCCTATGAAGTCTACTTAGGCTTCAGTCCCAAGTATAATGGGCACATAATTCCTGGGAGCATAAGTATAATTTCTGGGAGTAAGCCCCATTTAACACAATGGGGCTTACTTCTGAGTAGACATGGTTAGGAGGCTGCAATCAAAGACACATTCCTGGGAGGCTTTCCTGGGCTTCTGCTGGAGGTTCAGTGTGGCCAATGGAGGCACTTGGGGGCAGTTAGGGCAGCTGCCTCTGACACCCCCAGGCAACTGTTCCCAAGTTTGGGGCAGTTAGAGGCAGCAGTGCTGGCTGGCAGCCCTTTTAAAGTGCCTCTGCGTGGAGCATCAGGGCTGCATAGCACGCGTGCCGATAGTGCGCTTAGATAGTGAAGCGGAACTTGTTATGTGAAGCAAGATTTCTTGACAGTTATACTTGTTGTGTGATACACTTGTTATGTGAGGCGCTTGTTATGAGAGGTTCCATTGTATTTGGAATATTCATATACCACTAGTCAACAATAATGTCTGTGTTGGACTGAAAGCCCACCCACTGCTCACCCACTGCTAAACATCAGAAAAATACCACTTTTGATGGCTGCTCCTTTGCATATTTGGCAGGGATTTGAGGGTACACTTTGAGCCACTGAGAGGACCAAACATGATCAGTCTATGCTGACCAAATGTCAATTTTCTATGTGTGCCTGAAAGTATATTAGCTATCTAAAGCCCCAATCCTATTGAGGTGCCAGAACTCACATTCCAGTAACATGCAGCCCTTTATGACAGCATGAAAGTTATAATGCATTGTCAGGCTTCTTCTGCAAATGGTAAGCTAATTAGCACATGTCACAGTGGCTCTAGGAAGTTCTGCTAGCCCTACTATGTTGGTGGCAGAGGTGCCAAAAGTTGGTGCCAAAAGCAAGCTAGGAGTGGATCACAGTGGCAAAACTGCACACCAAATCCTATCCCCTAGGTTTGAATCACCGCTACCACCCCCTTTCTCCCACCACCTACATAGCTGATACGGGTCTGTGGAGTCTCATTGACTGCCAGAAGGCCTATGCAGGGGTAACAGAAAATATTTAATCCAGATTCAATGCACTTTTATTCCCCAAATGCATTTGGGGAGGAATGTGATTCCTTAAGGTATCTGGACCAGTTAGAATTAACAATGGTCTCCAGAATACAGTCTCCAGAGGCAATAGAAATGCATAGAAACTGGACTGATACTGTATCCAGTGGTGGTGATGGTAGGATGACTGGAAGGCCTGCCAGATGTAAGTTAAAGCTATACTGGAAATGCAGCCCAGGTTTTCTCCATAAGTACCAACATGTATAAGTACAATTGAAACCAGGGGAAGTGAAACTTAACACCTTCACACCAGCACCAGAGGTACGTCATCCAGTAAGTAGTTTACAGAATTCACAGGTCCCAGTATTCAAGTCCACCCTTGCTTCAGGTTTATTGTGTGTCTAGAATACTTGGTCTTGAATCAAGTTAATGGGCACAATCCAGAGTAACTATGGGGAGTCCTTGCTCCGGTGTAAGAACAATTTGCTCTGGATTGCAATATGAATTTCCCATAGGTTTTCACTAGGTTGGTGCAGTAACTACGGGTGCACATAATGGCTTTTACGTGCTTCCGTAGTTACTGTGGATTGTAGGGTATATCAGTTTTGGCATTGTCTGAAGGTAAAATAGTGCAGAGTACAAATATAAGTCTGGAGAACACAAGAGAAAAGAAAGACAGATTTTTTTTAAATCAGGCAATTTTATTTCTCCTGAGCTTTGTTTCAAAAATCATCACAGAGGAATAAGGGAGTCTAGCCAGGCCTTGAATGCCAATGTTGAATTTGAAGAAAAATTCCATAGATGGTTTTGATAAGGTAGAAGAAAATAAATTCAGTCACACTCCTCATAGGATGGCCTTTTCATGCAAGACCAATCTTGGTCATGCAGAGTTGTGATTGTCTTAAAAGTTTGTTTTAAAAAGGTAGCAGCATCTAGATGTAGGGAAATTTTGAAAGGAATGGTCAGTCAGGCATCATGCCCTAGGTCCAATGCCAGCTCTCAGCAGCTGTGTCTCTTAAATTATGGCCCATATCCTAAAGTCAAATTAAGCCCTGTGCTCCTGAGCAGTTAAGGTAACTTTCCATAAGATCACAGTAGAGGGTAACATAATTGCTTGGACCCATAACTCCTCTGGATTTTGCCCTGTATGTTCTAAATGTCAAGGATTTGCTTCATCTGTGAGTGAATTACTCAGTGAGGCCTGTAGAGCTACAGCACAGATCTCCAAACTTTTAGCTTCATTGCTTTAAAGGACCTTTAAAGGAGAGAATTTCAGCAGGTGCAGCTTCTCATCTCACAGATCACACGCTGAACTTACCTCTTTTATAAAGTTGTTAAAGTTCCAGGAGCCCTGAATTTTAGTTTGGAGACTCCTAAACTACATCAATAAATGGATAAATGTTCCAAAGCAAACTTCATTTGATGCACATATTCCTAACTGGATTGTAATGGACATTGCACAATCTTTGCACACATGCCCTAGGTCCATGCATTTATGTGTTTGTGTGTGTGCAGTTACCTTTTTCAGTCTGGCAGCTGGGGCCATACACAGAGATCACTTTTTAAAAATGTGAGGCAGTAGGATTTTATTTTTTTAGTTTTCTGCTCATGCAATCTGCCTGCCTCACTTCTGCTCTTTTTGATTGGGGGAATATGATTGAAGGCTACTGTCCACAGTTGATGTCTTTAGGAGAAACTTAAATGATCACACAGATCCACTGTGTAAGTCTTGGCTGCCTGTCCTAGAAAGTGTTTTGCAAATAATTAATTTTAGATGTCTTTTATTGCTAAAGTAATTTTTTGTACTTTTAGTCTACATAAAGCATGATGTAAATATTTTCAATCATCAGCAGTCCAAGCCTAGCACTATAATAGTTGCACCCATTCTCTGTTAGAGCTCTCAGGCAGCACAATCCAGAGCAACTAATCTGTCCACATAAGAGCCCTTGGGTTGCCCTATCTATCACTAGGGTGGAGCAACTGCAAGATGCTCCAGCCCAGTTACTCTGGAAGAGGCTTAGGGCAGAGCAAGGCAACATAGGGTGCCCTAAGAGAGGTGGACCTGCTCTGCCCTAACTGGGGCAGCCTAAGCAGCTCAGGAGAGCCAAGTTGAGGGCATGTTTAGCATTGCCTAGGGCAGAGCAGTTACTCTGTATCCAGAGCCTGTTTCCAAGGCAGAAATGCCCTCTTCCAGTTCCTCAAAGATATAGCACCTCAGGAGCAGGTATAGTAATGAGTAGACCCATAGGGGTCCATGATAAGGCCTGAGTAAGAATGGCAGTATTGACCAAAAATCTGAGTTCTTGGCCAGCCTAGCTGCAACCCCTGCCTCTCAACCTCAGGATATGGAACAACTACGGCTGCCACAAAGCTCAGGATACAGCAGGCCACTCCAAGAAGCCCCTTGTATTCACTGGAGAATGTACTGGCATCTCATCAGGGACTCCTTATAAGGCAGGCACCCAGTGGCGTCACCAGACTGGTGCGGCTGGTGTGGGCCGCATTGGATGATGCGCTCCATATAGGGTGATGCACCGGAGGAGTTTGACTGTCCTTTGGTAGGCCCCAGGCGTAAGCATGTCCAAAGCGGAGCAGCAGCCAGAAGCTGTCACTCGTCCTCAGAGCTGGCCTGAACGGCCAGCTGAGGTGCACTGCGCAAAAACACACTGAGCATGCTGAACAGCTTCAGAGAAGACTTCCTTAGAGCAGAGGAAGTCTGCGCCTCTGCATGGCCGTTCGGCCTCACTCAGGAGGCAGAGCAGCAGCTGAATTGTTTCAGAAAGAGTACTGCACAGGCACCAACTCTGACACCTGCAGTCTCCTCTGAAGCCGAAAGACTTCAGAAAAGTACTGCACAGGTACTGTGCAGGTGTCAGAGATGGTGTCTGTGCAGTACTCTTTCTGAAGTCAACTGGCTTCATAAAGAGTACTGCGCAGACGCAAACTTTGGGGACTGCGCAGTCCAGGTGGGGGGATGCGCACATCCCAGGGGTGACGCATAGATTTCCGCACCAGGTGATACGCAGAGTCGTGTCACCACTGTTGGCACCACAGCTGTTCCTTGTTCAGTGTGATCTGAGGTGTGTCTCCTCAGGAGCAAGTCCTCCCCATGTGTCAATTATTTAGCATGCTATGGAGCAGTTAGGGCAGCCCAGGCTTCCTGACTCTCTGGATGCAGCATAACTTTCTGCTCTTGATACAGAATAGTTAGGAGAGAGCAGTTAGGGCAGAGTAGGCTGAACTTGCTCTGGATTGTGCCCTAAGTCTCTAGAACATGGTCTCTCAGATCTCTCTCAAGTCCGCATTTTTGTGAGGGTTTTTGTTTAACTCCTTAGTCCTAACACCAAATGATAATCAAATTTTAAGTCTGTGTAACTACATTTGCCCATATCTTTCTCTTCCTTCCCTTTGTATCTGTATCTCCATTTCTCTGTTATGTGCTTTAGATTGTAAGTGGAGGCAGGAGCTGCATAATTTTGCTTATCATGCTCAGTAAGGGACTGTGCACATAAATGGCATTGAAAGAATAAGCAAACAAAAATAAGTGTCCTTTGTGATTCAGGAAATGGATAATATATTTTGCAGAAGTACGAAATTCCATAATCTAATTAAGCACATTCCACCAAGATGCTCTCCTGCACAGAGAGCAATAAAATGAAAGGGCACAACCAAGACCCATTTCACTGCACAGCAAGATTTTCACAAGTAGACTCAGGTGGATCAATTATAGAGATAATGGTACAAAGTTTATGTGGAACCAATCATGTGATGTTATTTTTCCTAAATTAATTTTTAAAAGGTATTTATTTGTTCAAATGTTAGTTACAATTCTGTCTAGAGCTATTCTCCACAAAGAGTCATTAGCAAGTTATTTTCTGGTTTTAAAAGCTATTATACCACTTTCTACTAAGTAGATAATTGGAAACTGGACAGGAAATTAAACGAAAACATGCTCTAGGCAAGTCAATTGATTATATTGGCATTTATATGCCTGTGTTCTGTGTTAAAATAGTTTTGTTGTTTGAATATTTTTTGTCCAGGCGGAAATAAAGTCAAAGTTACATCTGAACCATTGTTTCTTCAAAAGTTTTTTCAATCCTTTTAATAGGCTTCCATTATTTGTTTTTACAGCAAATTTAGTAGTGGAGGAGCGAACGAGACAGATGAAAATGAAAATGCACCGTTATAATCAGACAACAGGGTCTGGTTCTAGTCAAGAACTGGAACGTGAGCAATATACCAAGGTAAAGATAGTATTAAAATGATACTTTATTTGGAAAGGTGAAGCATTAAAATATTTGTTAAAAATATGATATAGCCCAAAATTATAAAGGAAGAAACCCTGATCTAAATTTGTTACAAATAACTGATTTTACACCGAGGCCAGAATTTCATCCATACTGGTTTTACAACGTAGGACAACATCCTTGAACAATCTTGTTACAGGCTATTGATTCCCAAAAATTGGGAGTCCTAAAGTAAGTAAAGCTAAAGATGGTTTCTGACATTACAAGAAACTGTCAATATTTAAGGTTCACATTTATTCACAGCACTACAGAGTATGACCACCACTCAAAAACATTTCAGGGTCACAATTATAGGAAGAAACTTTCCCGGTATTCATTGTTCATCAATGCAGACAAAGCTGAATAGGGCAAATGATGAGGTTTAGTGTGTGCTTTATCAATAGAGTGATTCTAATGTAATGCAGTCCTGGTCTTCAGGGGTAACATTAGCTTATGGTATATATGTGCACATCGAATTATGGGAAAATTTGAAACCTTCCACTTTGGACCAAAAGCAGTTGTATCACAAAGTGGGGTACAGGTCACATTGGATGTCACCCACGGGGGTGGGGGGGAGGAGGGGAGACCCAACACCATCCAAACCTTTGTTCAGCCTGCTGTGGACCCAGCTGCCTTGCACTTTCACCTACGAGGAAGGAAAACAAAACTAGAGCTGAGGTGAAGGGGAAGTTGGAGCTTTCAGATTCTCCCAAGGGTTTCTATTAGTCCATCTCACTGATGAGATGTGAGATCAAATGGGAAAGGAACTGAGAAGACTCTGTTTAAGGTGAGAAAGATATCTATTCTGCATGGGCTGGCATCTTCTGGTTCTTGAGAGGAAAACAAGCCATGGAGGGCATCTTATCTGATCTTCTAGCATGGCATGCACTGTTTTCCTAATATACTAAACAGTATATTAGGAGCCCTGAGGACAACAGTGACCATGTAATAATTCAGTAACCCAGGCATTGCTTACAGCAGTTGTCTTCAAAGTGAAGGTTGGGTCCCACTTGAGACCCTCCGACTTCATTTCAGGGGGGATCACAAAAAAAATTGATGCAACCATCTTAGAATCTGGCACTGGGCACCTTTAATGTCACTTTTATGACATCAATTCTGAGGGATCCCAGACAGATTGTGATTATCAGAAGGGGGTATTGGGCTGAAATGCTTGAGTACCAATGGCTTACAGGCTTCCTGAGATGCTCCTTGAGCCTCAATTGTAATTTCAATGGGCCTGAAAATGGAGGCAACAAACTGAACTCCTGCCTCCTGTGGTAAAGAAGTAATGGGCAGGAACAATATTTTATAGTCAGACATGGTCAATCCAATACTGTCCCTGGGGATTTGGCTTTAGGGCTTGGGTGCTTAAAAAATATATGAGAATAGGCTTATGAAGAGTCACTCTGGACCTGGACAAGGCTAGACTACTGCTAAAAGTCTGAATTAAGCAAAGCAGTTATGGTGGTGACCACCTCATTTTCATGTAGATAAGAAAACAGGAGATCAGGCTAACAAGCAATCCACAAAAATACTTTGTGGAAAAGGATCTAAGCAAAGGGATGGAATATATTTACATAAAAAGTAGTTGAGACTACTACCATCCAGGTAGAAACTACCTTCTAGCCAATGTTGCTGCTCAGAGATTTCATTGCTAGTTTTTTGTGTTGGAGTAGAAGCTAAGCAACGTGAACTTTAGGAATTTGTCCAATATGGGTCAAATTTCTCACAGTTATCATCCATCAGCAGATTCAGACCAACAAGATGTTAACAGTAGTGGTGAAAATGAGTTGTTGACGTGTATTGTCCATTAGTACAACATTGTACTATTGTCTGCATGAGTGAATTGAAGCTAGTAATTTCTGTGAGAGAATGTATTAGAGATATGGTATGTGAGATCTCAAAATCTGCCCCCTCTCCCTGAGTTTCGCCTTCTTTCTACCATGTACTAGGTTGGTTCTCATTTATTTAACTCTATAGAATACTTTGCCGCATAGAATGAGAGCCCCACATACAGCAATACTTCAGCTTTCAGCACTTTGGACGTTCAGCCATTTTCAATTATAACCACATTTCAAGTTTCATCTGCATGCTTTCCTCTTTTGTCTAATTTTATCCAGCCTTCTATAATATTTGTGGATGTTCTTTTCTGTGTTTTTATTGAAGTTTTGCATGCAGTTACATGTGTTATGTAGTGATTCGTTATATTTTTCACATGCAAAATAAAATCACAAGCTAAATAGGGCTATCTTTTGACTTACATCTATTTTTTTTTACTTTTGTTCACACAATAGTCCCTAGCCAAATGAAAGTGCAAGGTATGGGTGGGCCCTTGGTATCCATAAGGGACCCCCAGTGGATATTGAAAGCCACAGATAAAGACATCTATAGTTATTGACCCTTTAATCATTTTGAAGGTGAACAGAGCTGTGTTCTAATCAATTCAATTTCCAAGAACCTTTATTGGCATATATGTGTTCTAATCACTTTTGGGTCTGGGGGACCCATGTTGAACCAAGTCCACAGATTAAAACCCATGGATAAACAAGCTCCACCTGTGTTGCTGTATCCCTCTTCCAGTTTTTGTTCTTGTTGTTATATAATAGAACTCTGGGAACCGGCTTCTACATACTGTAGTCATATACAGTGGCGCCTCACGTAAAGTATGTTTCACGTAACAAACAAAAATTTCTCTAGGATTCTGCTTCATGTAACAAACTGTGCTTCATGTAAAGGACACATTCGTTGGCAGTTGGGGCGGACATGCTGGCCGACAGCCCTTTTAAAAAACATCAGGGCTGCCTAGCACACCTGCCCATAGTGAAAGCAACACTTCCATGCTGTTCCTCCTGTGGCTGGGTGTCCACTGGGCAGAGGGAGAGAAGAGCAGTGGAGAAGAAGGAAGCAGCTCAAGACTAGCCAGAAGAGAGGAGGGGAGAGAGAGGCTCAGGATGGAGAGAAGGAGAAAGTGGGGAGACACTTTGAAGGTGTCTTGGATTGCAGCCTCCTAACCATGTCTGCCCAGAAGTCAGCCCCATTGTGTTAAATGGGTCTTACTCCCAGGAAAGTGTCTTTAGGACTGCAGCCTAAAGTTCATAAGATCATGTACATTGAATGCATGTTTTGAATTCAATCCCAGTGTTCTGTCATCATTTTTACATCCAGTTAATATTTTTATATGAATATTTTGGGGGTTGTGGAACCAATCGTCTGAGTTTCCATTATTTCCTATGGGAAAATCCGCTTCATGTAAAGAATGTTTCACGTAACAACCATGCCTCCAAAATGAATTAAATTTGTTATGTGAGGCATCACTGTATAGAGAAGCAAGAATCCCAGACAAATGCTAGAATAAATTTGGAAAAATGTTCTTGTGTTATTGCAGTTTGGCATGATTGATTTGGTTTACTGATAATGTATTTATGTTACTTATAATGAGAATATAGTTCCTCTTCAATATTTTTATATATAGTATATTATTGAATGTATTTTGTTAGTAGATATACAATTTTTTTTAAAAAAAATCCTTCTTATAAACAATGGCATGAAGCATTTTTTCAGCATTGCTGAATAATTTCAGCAATATTTTTTCCATTTCTAAATGAAGATAGTTTTTCATTTCTATATTTTTTCATTTCTATATTTTTTCATTTCTAAATGTAGCTAGACCAGGCCCAGGGGTAAAAATTGCCTCAGGCAGCAAACTGCCTAGAGACAAGAGTGTGGCCACGCAACTTTAGTTCTGCCACCCCTAAAGTGGTGGGACTCCCAAAAGTAGGACTCCTAAAAGTGGCAACCCAGTTTGTTTCCACCCGTGAGACATTCCCTTGTTCCCCTGGTCTCTGGGTTATCCCTCTAAAGCCAAGGATCAAGGGGGCAGCTAGTGAGCAACCACAAACTGTGATCTCTGCTTTCAACTAAAAAGTTTAAAAGTGGTGTTTTATTAAACAGTCCCATTTTCTCCCTCCAAGAGTTGATTGCAATTTTAGCTTTTGGTGAGTTGATTGCAATTTTCATTTTTGGAAATTTTTTAAGTTTATAAACTGTATTTTATTAGGTTTAACATTCCCACCTAGAGGTAACGTCATGGTGGCAGCATTTCAAACTTTGCCCCAGGCTCCAAGGTGTCTAACTACATCACAGTAATAGGGTATTTTTCGCTCCCAAATACACTGTTTTACTTCCTATTATACATTATTTACGGGAGTCTTTTGTAGTTCTTGTGCAGTTAGTGTTACCCAATCTTTTATTAAGTAAGAAAATTTTGTAAGGAGAACTGCTTGGATTGTTTGCTTTGGTTTGGTTTCTCATTAATAAGGCTATAGAAATAAACGTGAGTGGTAACGTAATCTAAGAATCATGATCCTTCAGTATAAATCAATAGTAGATATTTCTTTGTGCAGCATTTCATCTGGGACAGAAATAATAAGTGAGACAATATGTTGCCAATTTATGAAGACTGTTCCATTTTAAGTTGTAAAGCAGTTCTGAGATTGCAAAATTGCCAGTGCTGTTTTGTAATATACTATATATGAATGATCTGCCAGGGACCATTCCCATGGATAGATAGAGTAGTGACACCTGGCTATGCAGTGGGCAGATGTGATGTCCATCACAAAGTCTAATTGGGGATTAAGTGAATTTCAAGCATTATAGGGCCAGAAGCTAAGGTCAAGCTAAGGTAGTGATGTTAGGATTGATCAGAGGAGGATAGGAGCTGATGAGGGCCAAAAAGGGCAATGGGGTAGACTGATAGATTGCTTGTGGCTCTTAGCATAGCCTGTTTACAGAGCTGGATTCAGGGGGCAGCTGCTAAGAAAATGGCATTCAGTTATTAAAGAAAGGAAATAATAAGGTTTTGCTCACAACTTTGGTGGGCATTTTCAAAGGACTAGAGGTTCTCACCAGAGTTGTCTGCAAATTGTTAGGAAATGAATGCTGCAATCCAGAAGTGCACTTGGGCTACCCTATCTATCATTGGGATGGCCCAGTTCCAAGATGGGCCACCCCAGTTATACCAGGAAGGCTTGGGGCAGCATAGGTCAATGTAGGCTGCCCCAAGACAGATGGACCTGGGCTGCCCCTGTGCCAGCCTAGGCAGTGCAGGAGATGCATGTTGAGGGCATGTGCAACAGTGCCTAGAACAGTGTACTTACACTATATCCAGAACCTATTTCCAGAGTAGACATGCCCCCTTACAGCTCCTTCGATTTATATCACCTCAGTAGCAGGTATAAATCTGAATAGATCCATAGATGTCCTTGATAAGGAAGAGTAAGAATGGCTGTGGGGACAAAAAATCTGCAACCCCTGCTTCTCAACCTTTGGGATACGGCACAGCTGCAACAGCCCACTAACCTGTGGGTACAGAACAACTCCAAGCAATCGCCTTGTATCCACCCTCCAATACAGATACTGCAGTCTCATTCTGCAGCTGTGACTGGTTGACAGGGACTCCTGGGCTTCATTATATAGCAGGCACCACAGCTGTTCCTTGTTCAGTGTGATTAAGGAGGGGGGGTCTCCTTGGGAGCAAGCCCTCCACAGGTGCCATTTTCTTGGTGCCTACTGAGCATGCTCTGGAGCAGCTAGGGAAGCCCAGGCTTCCTGACTTTTTGTATGTTGCACAACTTTCTTTTCTGGATGCAGCATACTTGGGGCAGCCCAGCTGGGGCAGTCTCACTGCCCTAACTCTGGATTGCAGCTGAAATCCTTCACAGACCATGGCCTTTCAGCTCAAACAGTTCTTTCTACAACACTCACAGCCAGGAGAAACATTGATTATATATCAAATGAAATAATATAATGTTTTTACAGGATCTCCAAGCTTGAACAGGAAGGAAAAAATAGGTCTCATGTACTTATTATCTAGCTAGAAAGGAATTATGGGGAGAAAAGGGCGGCAAGGAGGTTATCCTGATAACATACCATTGTAGCCTTTACTGGAAGAGCAAGTGTGAAACCCCCATATCCTATCTGGTCCCCTTACTCATTATATTGCCTTTTCAGATACAGAGTGTTTGTGCAGATTTGCTGCACCATTCTTGATACAGCAGGGCTTTTATTGTGTTTTTAGACATAGCTCCTGGTGAATCAGAATATGAGTTCTTTAAAACTGCAAAAAGAATATATCTCAAGTACATTCAAACAGTTTCACATCCATGCAGGTATTTTTCTCCAAATCTCAAGAAGCCAACACTTAACAGTACTGAAAAGGCTACTAATTTTGAGTATAGTTTACAGCTGTTCTAATGAACATATTTGAACTGAAGGGATGTAGTCGCTCTATTTGTGTGTTTATTCCACATTTAATAAAAGACTGAACAGTGCTGATGCTTCCATGGATGCTTCCATTCTGAATATTTATTTCTACCTACCGAATTGGTGTAACACCATTGCTGTTTTGTGATACCACACATGCTATCACATATGTGTGGTACCACACATATTCTCCATTATTCCACCACTAACTCATTCTGCACTGTCACTTGAGATTTGAAGAAATGATTGTTGTCTATCTAAAATGTTTTCAGTTTGTGTTTACATAATTTGTAATTTGTTAACAGTTCAGAATTTAGTAAGAAAAAGCTATTAATTATAGTAATTTCTGTGATCTGAGCATGAACAGTAATGCCCTATAAAAGATATAGAGGGAAGGGACTTAAATCTCGATAAATAAGAAAACAAAACTAGTTTCAGATGATGGGTCAATGACAAAAGCTGGGATTAGCTTTCTTGGAAGAAAACGGCAAACATGCATCAATTAAGCTAGGCACTAGTTCTAGTTCTACTGATGGTATCCTGAGTGCTGCAGGCTACCACTAGTGACTCATTAGGAGAAAGGGACTTGCATTCCTTTCCCCCAAGTTAGGGAAATAGCCCTGCAAGGGGGCTACTTGAGTCTGCTGCAATCCTTTGGTTGGTTTATAATCAGGAGCCTTCGTGTAGCACTAGAAGTCCCTACGTGGAGGCTCAGGATCTGGAAAAGCTGAGCTCCACTGGTCCTAGTCCTGTCCTGTAACATTCCCCTGCCAGGACTTCTCCCTGCCCCCTCTTCATCTTCTCCTACCCTGGAACCTTTCCTCCTGCCTCCCCTGACGCTCCTATTAATGTCTGCTACAGACTGGTGGTCCAGGTGACCTCTGAGCTGTGGCCATTAACTGGTGCTAGTGCAGCACTAACTAGCATTGATACATTGCCATTGCTGGGGTCTGCAAACATGCCTTACAGCATATTAGTGACTCTCAGGTCTTGTGGAGTGCTGGCAGTATGGGTTTCAGATTAGGCTGTTACCTCTGTAGCACAGTCACATTATCAAACTTGGTTGGGATGGTTTGTGAAAAGCTGGGCATCATCAGCTTGGAATCTGGCACTGAGCACAGCCATCATGGAATGGGGCACTCAGGCTGCAATCCATATTTTCTTGAGAGTAAGGCTGCAATCCTAACCATATTTTCCTGAGAGTAAGTACTATTGAACACTTCTGAGTACACATGCTTAGGATTACACAGTATATCTCATTAAACACAATTTTATTTATTGTATGTCTAAGTAGACATGGAAGGACTAGCATCACACCGATATTGCTTCCTATTTGATGTCACTTTTGGCCATGACATCTCTTCTAGGTTGAAGACATCACTTCTGGGAGGGTGGTCTTGGACAGATTGTCATTCTCAGAAGGGGGTCTGTGGCTGAAATGCTCAATAACCACTGTTTTATTTTCATGCTGACCTTCTGCAAAAGTTGTAACAGCTTTCAACAGTCAAATTGAATAAAATTGTGGAAATTTAGAATCCTCATTCATAAGGAAGAGCAGCCTAGGGAAGGCAAAAAACTTACAATTTCAAATTTTAGTCAGGGTCAGTGTCATAGCTAATGTTGTCCTCTAAGGGTGCAATCCAGAGTAACTACGGGAGCACGTAAGAGACATTACATGTACACGTAGTTACTGCACAATATAGTGAAAACCTATGGGAACTTCATATTGCAATCCAGAGCAAATTGTTCTTACACCGGAACAAGGACTCCCCGTAGTTACTCTGGATTGCGCCCTAAATCTTCTTGTCCAGTGAGGTTGCTTCCCCCTGAACCTCTTAGCTAATATATTTCCTGGTCCACATAAAGATCTATAGCCAAATGCAACTTCTTGCCTGTCCAAACTGATGGTTCAGATGGAAATAGACTTTGTATAGGCCCATACAAGTTTCCATGCAAGACCACAGAACTAAGGGTGCAATCCTAACCAATTTAGGTTGGCCTAACTCACATGGCTTATCTTGCCACGGTGGTGTGGACAGGTCAGTGTATACCTGTGCAATGGCCTAACTCCTCCCTCTCCCAGAATGAGGCAGAAGTGCTTTGGGACATTTCGTGACATTCCCAGGTGAGTACAGGACTTGCGCTGGGGTTTACTCCAGCCAAACTGGATGTGAGGATTGCAGCATAAGGGCACAATCCAGAGTGAGGGATGCCCTAGCTGAGCTGCCCCAACTATTCTGAATCCAGAGCAGAAAGTTATGCTGCATCCAGAGAGTCAGGAAGCCTGGGCTGCCCTAGCTGCTCCAGAGCATGCTCAGTAGAAGTCAGTGACACCTGGGGAGGGCTTGCTCCTGAGGAGACCCCCCTGATCATTCTGAACAAGGAACAGCTGTGGTGCCTGCCTTAGAAGGAATCCCTGATGAGATGCCAGGACAGTCTATAGTGAATACAAGGGGCTTCTTGAAGTGGCCTGCTGTATCCACAGGTTAGTGGGCTGCTGCAGTTGTGCCATATCCTGAAGTTGAGAGGCAGGGGTTGCAGCTAGGCTGGCCAAGAACTCAGTTTTTTGGTCAACACTTCCATACTTACTCTGCCTTATCATGGACCCCAATGGGTCTACTTAGTTTTATACCTGCTCCTGAGGTGGTATTACTCTGAGGAGCTGGAAGAGGAAATTTCTGCCTTGGAAACAGGCTCTGGATACAGCGTGACTGTTCTGTCCTAGGCAATGCTGAACATACCCTCAACATGCTACATGCTCAACATGAACTGCCTAGGCTGGTAGCTGGGACAGTCTGGGTCCATCTGTCTTGGGGCAGCCTATGTTGCCTTAGGCTGCCCCAAGTCTTTTCCAGAATAACTGCCCCAAGCTTTTTCCATCTTGCGGTTGGGTCAGCCCAGTGATACGTAGGGTAACTCAAGTGCACTTCTGGATTGTGCCCTAAGTCTCTGGTCCCTTGATACTTTGGGCAAGCCACCCAAAGCCTTTTCTCATGGCCACTAGAAATATACTGAATCATCTGTTTTGATGCCTGCAGTTCACATGGGAACTGTGTTGATGGCTACAAATTATCAGGACTGACACAGGTGGCCCAGCAAGTGTGGTGCAAAACCAGTGTCAGCAGCACTAAATTCCAGTTCAACTTGGTATTTCTGTAATATCTTCTCCATTTCCTGTTTGACACTATTATTCCTGAAAAATAACCACTTCATTCCATTTTAAATACGATGACTTAATATGAATTCAGTGTTTGTCTGGGATTATGTTGAAGTGACCAAGTTTTTTAATTAAAGGAGCTACGTCCATCCATTCATCTAACATAACAATTTGGAAAACAGTCTGATATTCACTGTTTCACATTTTGAAACCCATAAATACATACTGAGATACTCCTAATCCTGTAGTGATTTCAGGAAACCCCAAAGAGTCTGCATCATGGTATACTCTGCAACCCTTTTCAAAAATTTCCCATTTGAATTCAAAAATCCTGAACGCTAGGTAAAATCAGAACCTAGAAAAGTTAGGTTACTATTTAATGTGATTACTTTAGTCAGATTATGGAGTAATTCTCTTAAGCTATTTCCAGTCAAAAAAATCTATGCCTGGAATCAGCTTTAGATTGGGGATAAAAACAAAAGTTACCATAATTTATAAGTCCTTGATTTTACATCTTGACAATATTATTCATGAAATTTCTCTGAATACCTAAGGATAGTGTTTTCATATGTAGTTCAAACATGCCAAGTCATGGTTTTAGTGATTATGGAAATTATTTTGTGGTTTTGTTTCCACTGTACTACTTGATAGTCTATTTTTGAAGACACAGAGATTTCATAGGAGTCCTTTGTGAGGATGAGAGCATTTGGAAGGAATTACAAACATTTCACTTTTTAAAAGTCATTTGTTGCTTTGCTTTCCCGAAACTATTCCTTGAAATAGCAAGACCACATGAAATTTTATGTTCCTTTTTGATGTTTTTCCCAAAAAATTTAAAAATTACTGAAATTCTCTTAAGTTATCAGTGTTGCAACTGTTGATTATACTCTTATGGATCTATTTTTTTACACTCGCACTCACACACTTCTCTTTATATCTTTAGTATAACATACAAACAGATCAGTACAGAAGTTGTGATAACGTCTCTGCCAAATCATCAGATAGTGATGTCAGTGATGTGTCAGCCATTTCCCGTACCAGCAGTGCCTCACGCCTCAGCAGCACAAGCTTTATGTCAGAGCAATCTGAACGCCCTAGGGGCAGAATCAGGTGAGTTTCCAATATAGTTTAAAAATATTCAATTCTTTTGGACTGAAATTTGACAGTTGCAGCTGGGCATATTTTTCTATACAGTAATATATAGAAAATAAGTCCCAGCTGCAAACCAATAAAAACATAATAATAGCAAACTTTGAATTCTTATAACCTTCCAAAACCAGGAAAATGGAATCTGAGCAGCATTCAATATTTTTTTCACCTAGAAACCAAAGCTTTCATCTAGCTTATTGTTTTAAACCCACATAGCAATAAAACAATTATGGCATGTAATATATAAAGACTTAAATGTGGTTGGGTAAGTCTGTAGGACAATTTTATGAAACAAAATTAAGATTTTTAGCAGCATTATTGAAACTTTCTAAAGTTTGTTTCATAAACTGTAAAATACTACATCAGTTTTGAGCCTTTTGTCATAATGCATTTGATAGGGCCTGAAATTACAGTAGACGAGTTACACTGGGACAATTCAGTTAAATATATGAACATTTCTTAGAAATGTGGAAGAAAATAGTTTCATTTCATTGTTCATTTTATTTATTTTTTTGAAATTTAAATAAATGAAAAGCAGTTTTCATTTATTTATTCATTTACGTGGTATTTTGTCTACATGGTTTTTTTTATTTCTCCTTGTTTCACCTGCTTACTTCATGTTGTTTTTATTTTTCCTGGTTTCCAGTGCTGCTGGTGACATTAGTTGACCTCCTGGTTAGTCACCATTTCATTTTTCCCATATACTACCAGATGCAACTTCAATCCAGAGCATTGCAAGGAGAAAAATAAAAGCTGCCATTGAAGGCCTTTCTATTTCTGTGGCATGCCATTTTGTTTTCTCCAAATGCTCTGTGCCAAAGCTGCATATGGGGGACTGTGGGGAAAATAAAATAGGAGCTGCCACAAAACAGCACACAGAAAATTTCTAGGTAGGCATTCCTCCATATACCCACTGCAGTATGGATTGTGAATGGGGATCCAAAAATGAAGACCATGCACATCAATTTGATGCACATTATATTTGGTTCATCTCAAATTAAGGTTGAACTGAATCAGTTCAGTTTTATCAAATTCTTTATTTGTCATTAATCAAAAGCACGTCTCATTTTCTTGTAAACATGCATTACAGAATCTTATATTGCTTCAGGAGATAACACATTTTCCCCGTTTGTGGCATACTTTTTGGTCTTTAAAAATTACCTTTGTTGCATGGAAACAGATTCCCACGAGTGGCAATCATACAACTGGAGTAATTTTTAAAAGACAGTTCCATGCATTTTCCCCATGGAACAGGGTTATCCCATGGAAAAAGAGGGGGCAGGACCAGCGGAATCATTCACATCATCTTCTGAAGTCCATGATGGGCCTTTCAGCCCAACACAAAGTCTCTGCTGGTGCAAACTTGAGAAGCCCCATTGTGGCACTAGGAGCTTTCCCCTAGGGATGGGGATGTAAATTCCCTTTACCCCAGGAGACCTCCTGCAACTACCCATATTCCACAGAATGCAGCAGTAACTGCTTTGGCATTGCTGAACTCAGCAAGCGGCACTACCTTCAGGACTGGATTGTAATATGACAGAACCAACATAAAATAATTGTGCATGTGTCCTGTGATGTCTGACTATTCCAGTATTTGACATAACACAAGACATGCTCTTACCTTACACACATAGCAAGATCACAGCTCACAATCATTTGGTGAAATCAAAATATTATGTTTCTAAGACATGGTGAGCTTGAATCCTCCCATAAAAATCCATTACATATCTTGCCACCTCATATGGTTTTCTGAACTTGGGGTGCAGTCCTAACTTAGGCTGGCACAACTCAACAGCCTTTCCATTCCTATGGTAATGTAGGGAGGCAGGTGCACATCTGTGCACTGGCCTAACCCTCACCAAAGAATGTCTTATAGCACTTCTGTGACACTCCCAGATCAGCACAGGACATATGCCAGGGCTTAGGCCAGTCTAACTGCAGGTTAAGATTGCAGCCTTAATTAGTCAGTGTTGCTATGACAAGGGTGCCATGATTTTAATCTGAGTTGAAAAACTGAAAGGTTATCCAAAATTCATATGTAAAAAATGAAATAATCCAATAGAACAAACTGGAATCCCATCCTTGCTCTGACAGAAAGATTACTACTTGAATCAGGAAGAAATTCTGACCAATTTAGACTGGCATAACTCTCACCCACTTCCCATTCTTGTGATGGTGTGGTGAGGCCGACGCATGACTGTGCACTAGCCTAAACCCCTAGGAGTGGCACAGAAGTGCCTTATCCCTCTTTTATGACACTCCCAGGCCAGAGCAGGACCTGTGCCAGGAATTATGCTAGCCTAACTGGGGATTAGGAGTGCAGCCTCAGTTTCAAATTTGCAAAAGTCATTTGAGGATAGGTATCCTCGTAACTGCAGTAAGTTATAACATACTCAGTGTTCCAGCATTCTCTCATTTTAATAGCAAAATTCCTTAAGGATTTAGGTTTCAGTATTATATGTTATTATATTGTTTTTATTATATTTAAATTGCTGTATTATATTTAAATTGCATCTGAGATTTTATTCTAGAATATCTTGATTTTTAGATTCATGTGAAATGGTCTTTATTGTTGTATCTTAAGCCTTTCACCTTCTGTGATGTCAGTCAGCTGAGTCAGTGATAGGGAGTAGTAGAATCACCAAGGGAGGGCAATGGTGTAGGCCACCCTCCCTGTGAGACTCTCCAGAGATGTGAGCCTTGACACCTTTTGAATTTCCCTTCAGCAGTTTTCAGGCTTCTTCAGATACAGACACCACATGTTTTTGCTTTTGTCACTGGCACGTGAGAATGTTTGATGGCTAGGCCCAAAGCAACCCCAAAATCACTGAAGGGATGCAGACTTTTCCCATTTTAATCAATGTGATAGCCCATAAGTTTGATGCAATTGTGTCATAAAAACTCCACCAAAGCGCCACTGCCTCGGAGGCGCTCTAGGCAGGAAAACCAGTAAAGCAGAATGAGGAAGCTGTGGAAAAGCTTTTACACAAAAGATTTTGATAATAACATTTCTCAGTTTTGAAGCAAGAATTTCTACATTCAAAATGTGTTTGTTACTGTTAAAGTTTTAAGTGGATTCAGTTAATTATTTTTATTTCTATCTAGCAGGCTTTTCCTATTTATAGTAATAAGGTATATATGCATAAGAATGGTAGCATTAGCATGAGATATACTGAGCTGTCTATCTCTTAAATGTACAGAACAGCATATCAGCCAATTTATTTAGATAAATTCTTACTCTGTTTCTAAGAATTTTAACTATTTTACGAGTTAATAGTTAGCAGTTGAGTATGTAGTTTTGTGGCAAATCCTTATTTAATTAATTATTAAAACTGAATAATAACTTCTGATTACAAAGAGCAACTTCTGATTACAAAAACAAAGTATTCTTTCTTACTAAGTAACAAACTGAGGCTGCAATCCTAATCTCAATTTAGGCCAGCATAAGCCCTAACATACGTCCTTTGCTGACGTGGGGGTGTCACAAAAGTGCTATATGGCAATTCTGCCCATTCCTGGGTGTTTAGGCCAGTGCATAGTGACCTCCCCACACCATCACGGAAAGATATGCCCAATTATTTATGCCAGCCTAAACTGGTTAGGATTGTGCCCTAAGGTTCTTGTTCTTATCCAGGTAGCATTTCTTTTTGAAATCCAAGTTATTTCCTTGCCTTTTCTTCTTTTAGTGTATAGGTATCTGATATGGTTAGAGTTAGTACATGTACTTCTTTATTTTCATTTTGAGTTGTTTACATTTAATTTTGCATGCCTGCATGTTGAAAATATGGGAAGGTCAAAGTCCTTAGAGATCTGCAAAACTGATGGCAAAAAAGACAGAAGGATATCATGGGAATTAGATGACAAGACGGGGCACAGTGGAAAAAAAATGACAATGGAAGACAAGAAAAGGAGAAGGCATACTGTTGCTGATGTGAGGTAAAGGTTAGCTTTCTTCACTTCTGTATCTCTCCTGGTATCCTATACATCCTGATATCAATAGCTTGGGCCCTGGATGTTTATACATTGCTGGCTGTTATGACAGATAAGAATAGGGGAAAAATGTCTTTGTTTTGTAAAGGTTGTTTTCTGGTTAACAGATATTTTAAGAACTTCATACATACAGTATAGTATACAGTACTTTTCAGGGTTGGGGAGGGCAGAACATAGCAGGGGACCTGAAGGAGGGGAGGATCAGGCTCTGGAGGGGGACAGGGACAGTGGCAGACTCTATCCTGTGCTAAGAAACCTGACATGGGTCTCCTTGGTTCATGCCTCCTTCATTCTGTGTTGGGAGGATGCACGCTGAGGCTGCTGTTTCTCAACATGGGGTGAGGAGAAGTTTGTTTCTTTGCCCCAAGGAGGCATCTGGTTGCTTTCCTGGTCCATTGGATACAGGTGCAGCCATTTCTTCCTCACTTAGAGCACAGTCGTAACCATGTCTACTCAAAAATAAGCTCTGCTGTATTCAATGGGTCTTACTCCCAGGAAAGTATCTTTAGGATTGCAGCGTTGTCCTGGGTGCTAGAGAAGCAAATGATTTTTCCTTGTCTTCCTTAACTCATGATGTTGATCTCAAGGTGCTTACTATTTGCGGTTTTTCTTAGAACACTAAGGTTGAGTGTTTATTAATGATATACTTTATTGTAAGACATTTGAATTGTTGCTGTTGCATACAAATTTCATGACTAAATAACTATCAACCAGGGAAGTTTACACCAGGTATCCTAGCAGTGGATCTACTCAAATCTGATTTCAATGTCAGAGTTCCAGAGACCAGCCCAAGCTGCCAAGTAATGGAGCTTGGATCCGACAAAAATGCCAGGTGTCAGCCCTACCTCCCATGGCCATGCGCTCACAGTCTCACCTACCCAGGGTGACCATATAGAGTGACAAATTGCCTCTCCCTCTAAGCTTTGCATAAAAGAGGGAATTTAGGCAGGTGCTGCTATTTAAACTCTTCTATGATGAGCTAAACCTGCCTAAATTCCCTCTTCTATGCAATGCTTAAAGGTAGAAACACTCTGTCCTCCTTGCTATATGGTCACCCTGCTCCTACCTTTTCCGCATCCTGAATCATCCCTCATCTGCCTCCTCCCACCCTCCCCATAATCCCCAGACCACTGCAGTGGCCAAGTTTAGCCAGTGCAACTTACCATTTTCTAAAGCCTGTGATGGTGCTGGAAAGCCAGCACAAGTCCCATGCTTGGCCTGACGCAACCAGAGTTGCACTGACCCAACAGGCACTTTGAATAAATCTCTATTATACATTAAATCACATCAATTCCCAGTGAAAATTTAACAAGTTTAAAACGAAGTCATTCTATTTGCATCCTAATCCTAGGCATGTTTATAGAGAAGTTAGGTCAACCAGTTAAGTGGGACTTGTTTCTGTGTATGGGCGCAATCCTGAGTAACTACGGGGAGTCCTTGCTCCGGTGTAAGAACAATTTGCTCTGGATTGCAATATGAATTTCCCATAGGTTTTCACTAGGTGCTGCAGTAACTACGGGTGCACGTAAAGTCTCTTACGTGCTCCCGTAGTTACTCTGGATTGTAGAGTATGTTTGTCTATAATTGCAAGCTTGAGCTGGGTTGTGCACCAGGCTAATTATTTAACTAGCTAAGGATTTTTGTAAGATTAACAAAAAGTCTCACTACGGACAGTGTGAGGTTACACTTAAATGTGGCACACATTGAATAACAGTACATAATTTATTTTTAGAAATATTGTAGTCCTCATTAAATAGAAGTGATTATCTTTCCCTTTGGTCCAGGAGTGCTACGTGTTCTGAAGTTATTAGTATTCATGAGCTACGTCCTTTCAAAAGGGCCCCATAGGGGCTCAGAATTAGTATGTGATTCTGTATCTGGCAGAGAAGGCAGAGAGCATTTCACTTGACACTCATGAAAATCACTGATTCTGCCTAAAGACTGAAGTCGTTAAACTATACTGATGATAGGATGGCCATGGATAAGTAAGCTACTGATGGTTTTGTATTGTGCTGAGGAAATGTTTGGAGTAATAGTTACCTACATGGACAAAACTATTAAAGAGACTGATATACCTGAAACAGAACATTAAAAACTATTTCAGAGGTGACCGTGACAACTTCCATAACGAAATAAGATGTATTTTCATAGAGTACATAGGTAAGTATATTTGGAAAGTAACTGATTAATAATAGTAGTATTATTGCTTTCATTTTTGTGATAATTATCTACTTGTAGACATTTTTCCAAACTAAGACTGCTGCTCATCATATTATTACTCTTGTCTGAAATGTGTAATGGATATGTATTAATGACCTGTATATTTAAATGTGACCATCACAGCATTAAAGTGAACTGATTAAACTGATTTTCCACAATGCCCAGTTTTAATAGAAGTTAAAGAACGTGATATTCTTTTAATGTACTTCCAAGTCAGATTGCCTCATTGAAATATCAGTTAGGAAATCTGAATGTATAACTTGAAATAAATGTTCTGATGTATAATATTAGTTATTTAAACATTTAATTTATGAGCCAGAGAATTTATCCCATTGGAATACTTCTAACCAGTTCCTGTCTGGCTTAAGATATATCTAAAATGTCATGGTTAATTGTTCAAGATCCAAAACATTATGCCCCTGAATGCAGTCTTTTCAGCATTCACAGGTAGCCATGTATACAGGGAGTATACTCAAGCACCTTATGTGTTTTGAAACCCTAGATTTTTAAATGTCCACAGGAATTTAAATGAATGGAAAAGGTTTCTTTATGGAAATTCAACTTATACTGTGACCTACTTGTGCACAGAGGGAACAACTGATCTGGATATGTCTTCAGCCTCTAGTGTCCTTCATTGAGAAGGACATAACAGGCAATTACTTGGCCAGGATCCAATGGTCTGCTTGAGACAAGCTCATGCTACTGGTATGCCAGTCAGAATTATTTGTTTTCATTCAGCAGACACAGGGTGCAATCCTAAGAAATTTAGGCTGCCCTAACTCACCTGGTCTATCTTTCCGTGATGGTGTGGGGAGGTCGGCTTATGCCTGTGTATTGGCCTAACCACCTCCCCAGGAGTGGCGCAGAAGTGTCTTACTGCACTTTTGTGATACCCCCAGGTCAGCACAGGACTTATGCTGGAGCTTAGGCCAAGCTAAGTGTAGTGCAGGCACCAGTGGGCACTGGATATCCCTACTGAGCACCGGGTGTCATTACCAGGCACCACTAGGCGTTGGACACCATCACTCAGTACACAAAGGGGACCACTGGTCACCACCATGTCCAGAGGTTGTGTCTTGTTGTTAATGAAATCCCATTGTAGCCCTTTTCACCCTCTTGGGGGGTTAAATTTCTAAAACACCCTCCCCATATTTCATGCTTCAAGGTGTAGGGGTTGGGATAGGGGGTTGATCAGTCAGGGATTCTTCAATTTTCATAGGGATGAAAATGCATAGCACCCCTTTTCACCCCCTTCTGGTTTGAATTTCAAAGAATTGATTCTTAATGGGTCCTTACATCACCTCTCCAAATTTCATGCTTCTAGGTCCAGGGGTTTTGTCTGGGTGTTGATGAGTCAGTCAGGGAGTAGGTTAGTCAGTGACTTTTCTTTTTTTTTTTTCTATATAGAGTACTTTAAACTCAGTGCAAAATTGCAGTTTATCATCTACCAAACATTAAGAGAGTTTATGACAGCACAATCCTAACTCCTGGTACAAGTCCTATGCTGGCCTGGGGGTGTTGCAAAAGTGCCTAAGTCACTTCTCTGCCACTCCTGCGGGAGGTTAGGCCAGTGCACAGACATGCTCCGGCCTCCCCATGCTAAGGTGGGAATGGGGATACAGGTGAGTTTGAATGTACTCTGAGGCTTTGGGGCTGCAGTCCTATATGCACTTCCCTGGGAGTAAGCCCTATTGAATACTGTGAGATTTACTTACCGTAGTTACTTCATGCATAATCTGAATCCTCTACTCATGTAGCTCATATCTACTGTATTTAATTATGCTTTTATTGTAAACCTATGTTACATGCTGAAAGTACTTAAATAATTAAAGTGATAAGGGAGAATTGGTGGACTGCTGAAAACAAGTTGAGGGGCTTTTGGATTGGCTGTTTGTTGTATTTAGAGCTTTAGTGCAAGTTGAAGATTCATAAGAGTTCCTGTGTGACAAACAGAAATAGCAATTTCAGCCATTTTTCTTTTTAATTAAAGGTTTAATTAATTGACTGTGATATCATTTAAGTAACCTAGTTTTAATCCCAGATTAGTTTCATCTCAATTTGAATGATACTAGAATAGAAGGATATATAGAAACAGGATTTCATCCATCATGTAATCCACTTGGGTTACAATCCTATCCACACATACCTGGGAGTAAGCCCTGTTCACTGTAATGGGACTTATGTCTGACTAGACATGCATATGATTGGGCTCTCAGGTTTGCATCCTTATAGCCTCCATTTATTTCATAACATCTCCTGTATGTGTCTGGAAGGTCCTCCAGCATAGATTAGCATTCTGGTGTCCTGAGAGTCAAGACTTGAGAATCAAGACTTGATTCACAACCTTTGTTCAGAATATGACCCCACAATAGAGCATTAGAGGAAATAGATGTCTAAATAGCAGCTCAAGCATTGATTCAGTCTTAGATCTTTTACAAGTCACCAACTTTCACTGTTAGTTCCCATCTGCAAAATGAATATCATTTATGTGCCAGAAGCCTGATGTGAAAGTAAACATTAGAAGGTCGTGAGGGCCCAGTGATAGCCAACTTCCCAGCTCTGATGTAGCCATAGTGGAGCCGCTGGGAAGGGAACACATGTTCCCATACCTTTTGAAGGCACCAGTGACGGCTCCTCTAACACAGAATGCACCATACCTCACTGGCACAACTGCACCAAAACAGGAAAATTAGATAGGATTGGACCTTAAGTTGGTTATACATAGTTACACTGAATTATATTGTGGCACAGTAATTGTTTTTTAAGAAAAGTAATAGTTTCAAGGGGCTGCAGTGACTCAGTAGTCAAAGGTGCTGTGACTGTCATTCTGAAGATCAGCAGGTCAGTGGTTTGAGACCCAAGTACTGCATAATGGAGTGAGATCCCATGCCAGCTCCTGCCAGTCTAACACTTCTAAAGCATTAAAATTCAAATAGATAAATAGGTACTACTTTTGTGGGAAGGCAACATCCTGGCTACAGGCCCTTGTGACATGTCAGCCAGATTTCTCCAATGTTGCATCAACCATGGTTTGGATAACTCCAATCTAGTACAAGTGGATCCTGCTACCACACAGAACAAATGCTTAAGAAGTTGCCATGAGAAGTAGTAGTTCCTACTCTGAATAGTCAAAATTCCTGTTGGAATACTGTTTCTGGTTGCAGGTATGACATTTTCAGGACATTGACAAGCTGAAACTGCTTAGCTTGGAAAACTGAACACTAAAAAGAGATATGGTAGTCATCTATCCCCAGCCAGTGGCATAGCTAGGACATATATCTGCTATCTTGAGAGAGAACATTATGTAGCTCTGCATCAACTCAAAATAAAATTTAATTAATATTAATATTTTAAATTATTTAAAAATTAATATTATATAACAAGTGTTGCATACCAAATAAATACTGTGCTTATCAATAAATAGGTTTTACATTATAAATATACGGTATATACTAAAAGTCCATCTACCATCAGTCTATATATGTCAGTCTACATTAGGACTACTTTTACTGTATTAGTTCAACCCAATTAATGACCTTTAGCATACATGCACAAATATTAAACTTAACAAAATTTATAATTTGGTCAAGCTTCCATTTTCTTCTCTGTTTTTCACAGGGTTCAACCCTAACCTAGACTGGGACAACACATCAATCTTTCTTTTCTCATGGAGATGTTGGGAAGCAAGCACATGTCAGTGTATTGGCCTACCCCTTCCTCAAAGTGGTGCAGAAGTGTCTAATGGCACTTTTGTGACATCCCCAGGTCAGCAGAGAATGTCAGCTGACCTTATGCCAGGGCTTGGGCCGGCCTAACTTAATTTTAAGATTACAGCCATAGAAATTTATCCCTTTTATTTTTAAAAAATTAAGCATCTCTTATGGCTGTAGAAGTTATACCTGTCAAATGTTCTGTGCTATTATTTGAGGAGAAATTCTCCTCTTGGCAATGTGGAACAGTTCCCTAGAGCATTTATCTTTATGTATGCAAGATTAAACAAGATATTCTCAAAGAGAATGTCCTTGGCATCAAATTGATATTTGATTTGAAAGATAATGTTGTCATTGCCAATGGTTGCATACTAATTTTACTTTTTAAAAACTCTGAGATACTTGGACAAATAAGTTTACTGATATGTGTATTTTACTCTGTTCAGTTTTCAGGAAGTTTGTCTTCTTTATAACCCTATTAAATTGAAAAATTCATTTTAGGCTTTCATTCCTTCAATATAAAGGGACTAGCAACCCCAAAACTGATAAAAGCCAACAATTCAATTGTGATTTATTTATAGTAAATGCTTAGAGTACACTCTTTATTTTCTCGTTTTTTAGCTTAAATATGACAACCGTCATATTATGACAACTGTCATATGACAAATTCATAAAAGAATCATAATATGATCTCACACTGTATCTTGTTGTACTACAAATGGATGGAAGAACAGGAAAGATGGTATTCTGCAGTGTTGGTCCCAGGAAAATGATGAGCATCAAAAACCATTTTTATTTCCCTTCGAGAAATGCATGAAACTACTAAGAGCACTTCTGTGTATGCCCATCATGTACCACAGAAACATCAACAATTTGTGATTTAGTACAAAAGTACAAAAGGCTGCATACTATACTGCAATCCTATGCTCCAGTTTTGTATATGGCAATCCTAAGCTCCAGTTAAGCCAGTCTAAGCCTCAGCGTATGTCCTGTGCTGATCTGGAGGTTTCACTTCTGTGCCACTCCTGGGGGAATGTTAGGCCAGTGCACAAACACTTTGTGACACCACCAGGTCAGTACAGGACTTATGCCAGGGCATAGGCTGGCCTAACTTGAGGTTAGAATTGCAGCCTAGGTCTTGTTTTGCCCCCAACCTGGGTCTTGCAAGTTTAGTACTTAGATCATAGAATCATAGAGTTGGAAGGGACCCAGTGGATCATCTAGTCCAACTCCCTGCCTGTAGTAGGAAATCCTCGTCTTGTGGGGACCAGAGTCTCGAACACTGGCCTGCTGGTTAACAGGCACAGTGACTTAACCACTTGCTCCACCAGAGGACAGAGGGCAATCCAAGCCCTCTTGTAGGCAGGCATAAGTCCCCTACACTGATCAGAGGGTATCTTAATAAGTGCCATAAGGCATTTCTACGCCACCCCAGAGATAGGTCAGCTCTTGGAGGTGCACTGGTCTAGCCATGCAGCCCTGCAACTGCCCTGGGCTTTCCAGGACAGCACAGAGTTGGGGAGGGTGGGGGGAAGTGGGAGAGAGCATTCCAGTGCAGGCAAAGGGTGGGACTAAGGGGTAGGAGAGAGAACAGAAAGCGGGGCTTAGACCAGCAATTGTGCCAGATCCAAACCTCACCTCCTGGGCAAAACTAGGCTACCTGCAACAAGCCCCCCTTCCCTGTAGTAGTACAATAGCAGCCACAATACTTGCACAAAACAAGTCAGTCTACCCTGTCTAGTACATGTTAGGATTGCACTGCCCTAATGAGGTTCAGGATGTTGTACTTGTTTTTATGTGCAGAAGAAAAATTATTATATCAACTGCCTACATAGCATAGCATTGTATAGCATTCTGGTACCTTTCATTTTGGAGACCATCTCTAGGAACAAAATTCCATTCATTCCCAATGCACTACCAAGAGGGACTTGACAAAAACAGTAATAAGAAATAATAATATAATAAAATCAAAATTGGGGCACTGTGTTCAGTGAGGAATTGAAGAAAAATGTGAGTTTCAAGAATATGAAAATGGTTGTAATTTTATCAAATAAGTTGAAAGTTCATCAAGATTTTATTTTTTTAAAATCAATTATTTGAAGACTTTGTTAAACATGAGCATAATTTAAATGTACATATATGTTTTTACTTTGTAAATATAGTTCCTTTACTCCTAAAATGCAAGGCAGACGGATGGGGACTTCAGGGAGAACCATCACAAAGAGCACAAGTGTGAGTGGAGAGGTGTATAAACTGGAACATAATGATGGGAGTCAATCAGACACAGCAGTTGGTACAGTTGGAACAGGTGGGAAGAAAAGACGCTCAAGCCTTAGTGCCAAAGTGGTTGCGATGGTGTCTCGGAGAAGCAGAAGCACATCCCAGCTCAGCCAAACAGGTGAGTGCCTCATGCTAAGTAAGAGGGTGCCTCTAAACATACAGGTCAAGAGTTTAATTGTAGTCCAGTATAAGACACAATTTTTTGTTCTATCAGGCATGGCAGAGTCACTTTCTCATTGAATGTATATGTTGTGAAATAAATGGTCTAACAAGCTTGTTTTGCCCCCTGATGATATTCAAATATGATCTGTAAAAGGCCAGTTGTATGTGTGCAATTTCAATGTGCAGTACATAGTATGTTCTAACAAATGGTCCATTTTTGTGAGTAGCAGTGACTCCTTTATATTATGAAACCCAATAAATAGGCTTCATCTCCAATTCTATACATTTACCTGGTAGTAGGTCTTGTTGGACCCACTGGGTCTTCTCAGTAGAGATGCATAGAGTTGTGCTATTAGTGAAGCAAATTGTAAGAGTGTAGCATGCTGCTGCATTACATGCTTTTAAAGGTCCTGTTCTTTCTTGGTGCCTTAGAAATCTCAAAAGCTTCATTCCTATAGCCTAAAGACAGAGAAGCGTTATTTCAGAGTGAACGAAGTAATGTTTTAAGGATCATTGTTCTGTTGGAATCAGTGAGGAGGGCTTGCCTTCCATTCTGACGAGAACAGGCATCCTTAACTGACTTTCTAAAAAAAGAGAAAAACTTGAAGGGTACATCTCAGTCAGATTTGGAAGTCTTATGGTCAAGATAATCATAGGCTAAAGGTATGTTGAATATTTGTTGATCTTTATTACCTAATTTTTGTCTGTCTTTTTTCAGTCAACCTTCTTCCTATCCCCATTCCTTAGTGGGATGAAATTAAGATTGCAATCCTATACATGCTTTCCTAGAAGTAAACCCCATTGAGCACAACAGGGCTCATTTCTGTGTAGACATGCAAAGGATTGCACTGTAAGTTATAGAAATAATATTATACCTCTGAGTTTCAAATAAACCTCTGGGATATATGATGCATTTGTATCAATTTGTCAAATAATAGGAAACATCTAATGATTTCTTATATGAAGAATCATTTTACCTGAAATACTCCTTCTTTATATGTTATTTTCAGTAATGCCCCTAGCTACGCTTGGGCACTGATCACATTTTTAAATTATTACTGATTGAATGTAGTAAAATTAGTAATGGTGAACAGCAATGCCCCCATGGTTTGGGGAAAAAAATTAAACTCTCTATACATGGTTGAAATGGAGTCGGTAAGCAATTACTTTTATTCTTGATTTAAGGGTTGAGATGAAAGGCCTTGATTTTCTGTCAAGGTGTCAGAGGCATTTCACAAACCTGCTGTTGCAGTTTGCTTTCAAGAAGGAGCTGCACATCTCTGGTCAAACATTACTTTTGCTATTACTACTAAGAACATGGAAGATGAGCTTTAGACAGTTTAAGATTGAGACCTTGTAAGTCAAAGAGGCTGCAATCCTTTGCATATTTTTCTGCACCTAAGCTATACTGAACACAGTGAAACTTACCCTACTTCCAAGTAAACATGCTTAGGATTGTGCTGTTCCATCCCAATCTTGGGATATATATAATGCAAGCTTTAGCATGTCTACTCAAAAGAAAGTCCCATTGTGTTCAATAGGACTTACTCCCAGGAAAATGTGGTTAGGATTGCAGCCATATTTACTTGGAAACAAGTCTCACCAGTGTCAATTGATTTTGCTTGGCAGTAAAATGCTTGCAGCCTAGTCTGTGAAATAAGACTCCTCTTCATTGCATTGCTTCTCTGCATTCCCTTCCCTGTTGGTAAAGATGTACTTTTCTAATCTGTACGTATTCGTGTTAAGATGCATACTCAATTTATTACATATCCAGCCCTCTATAGAAGTGCCCCCACATTATTAAAATGTAGGTTTTGGTAGATATATAAAAACATATCTAATATGGGGAACAGGATAGCAACAATATTCTTAGTGTATCCTCAGCTGATTTTTATTTGAGCCTTTTTATTATGATGAAGAGCTTGTGCTAGTCTGCATTTTATATTAAGTGTGCTTCTTGTGAATTTTCTGTCATTTCTTCTGATGAAAATAAGAAGCAAACAACATGTCCTGGGAGCCTCTCTGAGTTTATTTTCCGTCATATAGGACTGCCTCAAAATTCTCACTGGAATTCGGGCAACTTGTTATATTTTCAAAATTTTGTGCCCCCTCCTAGCTTATTTTAAATGTAGTACTGGTAATTTCAGAGGAAAAGAAAAACTTTCTTGCACAATTTTAGGGGTGTCCTAGATTTGAGCTGGAAACAAAATTTTTTAAAACTAAAATTTAAAACAAATATCTGAGTTCATCCCAGGGTCAAACATCTGAGAACAATAAAAACAAAGTGAGTTTCTGTTCAAAAAAATTGAATTTCTCAAAAGATTTTTGCACATCCCTAGAATTTGAATCATGTTCATATTTAGCCTTCACAAAACACAATCCTATTTGTATGATAATAACCAAGAAATAGAGGTCCTATACTTGCACATACCTGTAGTTCTAAAAATAAGCATGTGACATATTCAAAAATAGTAGGTGGGTCATCAGTACATCGGCATATGTGTGTTTGCACATACTCCCGTGGACTATTCAACTGCTGAGTGTTGAAAATGGGACATTACAAATGACTAAGATGCTTGATATATTTAGTTTGGTGGCAGTTCCTGAAGAAACAGTTTTGTTGATTGGTCCCTTTCATAAAATCAAATTTTGAACAGTTGGTTCAGTTTGTTGTTTGTATTCTGTTGTTCCTTATGATCTCAGTTTGACATCCATCTCTTGGATTTTGTATTAAAAAAAAATACAAAGGACTTTTTGAATTTAAAAAGTCAAAGGCTGATAATGTATAATTTATAATTATAATTTTGAAGATGTAAACAGGTACTTTGCATTTAAAATCTTTACCCGGGCCACCCCATCACTGAGGCCAACTGAAGCAGATGACTCAGACAGCCAGTTGGTGGGTGGGCACCTACCTCTGTCATCCTACTTGTCTCTACTGCTCTCTTATTGCAATGCGTAAGGAAGTGTTGGGTCTGATCCTCATTTACATTTCTCTCTTCATTTAGATTCTTTACAGAGTATAACTCCAATCTATGCTTTATATGTGAATTACTTCCCACAATGTTTTTTTTTTTAATTCCTTCTTGAGGTAATGAAGCTTTATGGAAATTTAACTGTATCTTGTGAGTGGTTTACTTTCAAATATGAATTCAGAACATGTTTCAGAAGGCTACACTACAGGATGTGGTACAGAAGCAATGCATATGTATATTCTGTAACAATCAAGCCACTGGCATACTACCACTGAAAAGTATAACATCCCAAGGTATCAGATGTTTTGAATGGGAAATTCATCATAATGGGGTCAATCTTATTTTTCTTTTCATAGAAATTATACAATACTAGAGGGAACATAAAATATTTTTGTGTTCAGTTGCTTGTCATTGAATGTCTTTAATCCATTTAACAGAGCTAATTATGTGACCAGGAATTACAACAAAAGATTAGGGTAATTTAAGGATTTACCTCTGTAATCGAAAATTCTTGATTATCTAACACAAGGCCATGCATGTGTGAATCCTTCTAATTCTGATTGGATTTGCTCTTAAGTAAAGCTGTAATCTTCATTGAAAATCCTATTTTACTGCTGTGGATTTCAGCAGACTGTCTGCAGGGTTGCTGCTTAAGATTTTAGGTACTGTCTTGAACAGTAAGGATACTTTACATTGAATTATGTTATAGCTGGCCTGCATTTTGCCTATATACTGTATGAACAATATTCATGTATAGTTCTTCCCTTCACTTTTAAATAACTGGCAGAATTTGAGTGCTAAATCTAAAACACTGTTAAATGCTATCAAGTAAAAAAAAATAGGCATTCGATATAAATAAATATTGTTAAACCTGTGAAGGAGGATGGGGCATTCAATCTACTGAAGCCAGAAGCTTGACATTCCCATGTTGTCTTTCCGCATTCTGACCAGAAAGCAGTGCTTATTTTTAATATATGATTAACCAATTTAGGCTGGCCTAACTCAGCCAGCATTTCTTCCCATGGTGGTGAGGGGAGTTCAGGATATCCCTGTGCACTGGCCTAACACCCGAGGAGTGTGCAGAAGTGCCTTCCACCACTTTTGTGACATCCCCAGGTCAGCACAGGACTTATGCTGGGACATATGCCAGCCTAAGTGAAGTTTAGGATAGCAGCCTAAATGTATAGTCTGTTTTTTTTAAATGCTCCATTTGATTCTTAGTTAAAGCAAATCACTGAAATGCAATTAAAGTTAATGTAATTCTAAATGTAAGAAACTAAAAAAAATAACCACAGCAACTAAAATCAAAACTATCACTGATCTTTCAGTGAGGGCACACTGCAGGGATCAGGCTACAGATATCAGTTTTTGGTCAAGGAGAAATAATTCTTAAGGTGGCCAGTCCCAAACAATTTAGGATGTTCTAAATGCATAAGAGGACTTTCATTTACTCAGTGAGGCTTTTCATATCCCCAACATCAGCTCTGAACTTCGTTGAAAAATGTTGAAAATGCTATCCTGATTTTCAGACAGTGAAAGTGGCTTCCACCTGGATGAAGGGAATTGGTAGTTTCACTCTATGAAGAAGATTCAAAGTGATTCTTGAATTCTGGTCAATGTCTGGAACTGTCTGGCCAGCAGAGGGACACTACACTTCATGGGTATCATTCTGGAGGTACCCATAAAGTGTTACCAGCCCAGGCTCTGAGGAAATCAACTGAACATAAATTCACTGTTCATCTCACTTAAGCACACTATATTTTTTCCATGATTGAACCTGAAATCTCTCTTAGGCTGCAATCCTAAAGACACTTCCCTGGGAGTAAGAACCATTGAACACAATGGGGCTTACTTTTGAGTAGACATGGTTAGGATTGTCCTCATAGGCATGCTTATCATGTGTGATCGCTGTTGAAGGGAGGTTTGGAAATATCTTGCTCAGGCCATATTTGGCAAGGAGGAACGGAAAAAAAAGTGTACATGTAGTAGTTCATTGATAGTGTTATGTACCTAGTATTCACTTTTGGGAGAATCATCTAGGTACTGGCCTTGGGGAAGAGAGTATACATTTCCTTTTCTTTAGGCAGTAGTAAATTTATGTGGTTAACATAAAACTGAATGTATATCCAACTTACAATGTGCAGAGCTAATTTGCACACTGGGGAGGAGCAGGATTTGGTAATATCAATAAGATATATAGACATAAATCATATTTATGATGACTGGGGTACCTTGACTGAGGCAGGAAAGACATCCTCTCTATCTCCATCCATTATTTCTTTCTCCATAATTACTGGTGTGGCAGTAGGAACAAACCCTACAGAACTAGTTCCAAAGGAACATAATAGACATTATCCCAGCAAACACAGTGTCCTAACATAAGAAGAGCCTCCACTGGATCAGGCCAAAGGCCCATCACTGCCTGTGATGGTCCTTTCCTCTAGGACTTCATCCAATCCCTTCTTAAAGACATTAACCCTACAATCCAGAGTAACTATGGGAGCACATAAGAGACATTATGTGTACCCGTAGTTACTGCATCACCTAGTGAAAACCTATGGGACATTCATATTGCAATCCAGAGCAAATTGTTCT
This sequence comes from Cryptoblepharus egeriae, assembly GCA_030015325.1. Classification (NCBI taxonomy): domain Eukaryota; kingdom Metazoa; phylum Chordata; class Lepidosauria; order Squamata; family Scincidae; genus Cryptoblepharus; species Cryptoblepharus egeriae. The sequence continues at coordinate 151,959,625 of JAREYC010000001.1, forward strand.
TACACCGGAGCAAGGACTCCCCGTAGTTACTCTGGATTGCGCCCTAAGGCTAGATGCCATCACCACACATCCTGTTGCAGGGAGTTCCACAAACCAACTACTCCAGCTTGACGAAGGAAAGAAAGAAAAGCATACTTAATCCCACCATATGCATACACATCCACCAACAGTCCTTTGTAGATGTGATCCCATAATATTTGAAGACAGTTTTTCCGCATGTAAGATCACTTCCAATTTCAGAAGGTAGCTGGTGGGGGGGGGGGGGGAAGCAGAAAGCTGCCCTAGGGGCCTTTTGAGAGAGAATCAGTCTCTCTTAGCTGTCAGTTCTTTTGTGAAAATGTACACACATATCTCCAGCAATGAATTATATGGGAAAGGTTTGTTGTAACACCTACTTCTTTTAGATCAAGTATATGGCTTTGCTGAATATACTATTACAAAACCATGAGCCAAACAAAGCTGAGCACTTTTAAAAAAACACATTGCAATGGAGGACATTTAAACTCATGTTTTTTCTTTCTTCTAGTTTTGTCTTTGGCTGAGCCATGGTTTGTCATCTCTGTTTTCTTCGTGCCTTGTGTTTTTTTCCCCCTTGGTTGAGACAGTTACATAACAATTAGATTGTTATTGCTGTAGATCTATTCATATGGGTCTGTAGAGGCACTCAGGAGTAAAGAAGAACCATTAACAGTCCTCTAGGTTAACATTATCATGCAACTGACATAGAAGATGGGGGATACTGAGAGGGATACTAAGAGGCATTTTAAAAATTGTATTATTGTGTGCTGTCAGTGAACTGCTACAGGAGAAAAAAACATTTAAAAACACTATGTGTTCCTGCACAGCAAATATTCCCTTAATAAAAATTTTATATACAGTAGTGGTATCCTTTTATAATTATTGAAAAAGTGGGCATTGGGATCTTCAAAATCAAATGGTGCTGACCTTCACTAGGCCAGCAATGACTAGTTGGGTGAAGTGGAAAGCAGTATAATAGTTCTTGCCTTCACCAGAGAACTAGCTGAGAGAGCTAGGAAACTTTCCTGGTAGAGGCTGCCTAAACAAGGACTAGTTCACATAGATGTGGCAAATGCTTGCAAGTGGCCAATATTGTCTAGTATGAGAAAATGACATCATTGGTCTATCGCCACATGTGGCAATGTTGGTCAGTCACCAGCAGTAGACCTACATGTTGCTGTGTAAGCTGTCCTTCCCCATGCTGTCCCTACAAGACCAGCAATTGAGTAAAGAGAGCTTTCCTCTTTTATCTACCCAGTGGCAACAGAGTAGATTAACTACTTTAGATTAACTACTTTCCACTCAGCCTCATCATCTCGAGCAAGGGGAGGGCTCTGACTCAGCTGTTAAAACCCTGCTTGGCCATGTGGGAGATCGCAGTTATCAGCTGCAATCCTAAATGCACTTTCCTAGGAGTAAGCCCCTAGGAGTAAGCACTTTCCTAGAAGTAAGCCCCATTGAACTCAATGGAACTTACTTCTGAGTCGACATGAATAGAATTGCACTAATAATCCCTGATATCTCCAAAAATATTCCAATGTGTTCCCAGCCCGAATTACTGCAATTATTTGATTTAAATATTGGTATAAGACAACTTCATGTGTTTGCTGTTTTGGATACCATATAGCAGAGAGTTTAAGTATAACTTTTTGAAAATACATAAGATGCATAGGCAAAATTCTTTCCTTGGTGCTGCTGAATGCCACACATCATAATATTATTCAAATGGCTACTTTCCTTGACAGCAAAGAACATGGGCTCTGTTCCTCTGATATGTGAGGGAAAAACAAACATCATGTTCTGAACTGTGGAGAATGTTAACAAAGTCCAGCACAAGAAGAGTGTTTAGCTGGCAGCGCACAAGATGCCACAGTATGCCAGCATAACTGTTAGTCCAGCTCCGCAGTAGCAGCTCCTATCCCTATAACATGAATGAAAGCTCTGGGTATGGTAAGAAGATGTTCTTCTTAGAGTCAAACTGATCATTATGTTAATCTGGGATTTTTTGTTGCATGTGTATTATTTTGTAGACAGTAACTTGTGGACATCTGTTAAGGGGACCGCTGTGGACTGGTGGAAGATTTTGATGATTTTGTAACATTTTACCCTTTTCCATGATCCTGAGTTGAAGCTGCTACAGCTCTTATTTGCAGTAAGATGGAAGCTGCCATTGGCACCAATAGGGAAACAATAGCTACAACATAATATTTGGAATGGATTACTTAATAGACTGAATCAGAGCAAAACAAGTGGAGAAGTTACAAACTTCCCTGAAATCCTAAGCAAAAGTTTGTTTGAAGTTGGTTTGGTAAGTGTGCCTTTTGTTCTGGAAAACATGGACCAGTGGCATTCCCAGAACTCGGGGTGCTAAGGCTCTAAGGGCCACTTGGATGGTGCTGTTTGGGCCCCTCAAAACCTAGTGCTATAACACCTATGGAGTTATGCTACTGCACTAATTGAAAGATAATTTGTAGTTCTTTGAAACCAACAGGAATAGACAAGCATTCTATTTTCACTGCCAAAGAATTAATTACTCTTTAAATAAATGCTGTTGAGTTTTGTTTCTTCTACAAATTGTCTGCTAAAGATGAGTATAGTTGAACAGCTTACCCGCAGAATTGCTGTTTGGCACAAGGCTCCTTCTAATTTTCTGTGGCATGTACTTGCGTTTGTGTGAGTGAGGAGATTAAAGAGTTGATCTATTTTTGCATGTTCCATTCACTTTCAATAGAATGGGCAACTTGATGTATGTCTGACCAAATAAGATGATGGCTTCATGACCATCACACTGTTAATGCCGCAATGCCTTCTTTAAGAATGTTGTTTCAATTCCAAGAATACCAAGCATTCTTAACTGGGTAAGATTGCTAGAGGTGGATTGTACAGGGTGACACCCCAGTGAGGGGTCACTCCAAAATGATTCAAAAATGCACCAGTGGTAGAAAATGGCTAAAAACATTGAGCTAGTAAATCAATAAACACACAGAATAGTTTACAACAGTTTTTTTATTGTAGCAAATAATTTACATAACTTATGCAATAGCTATTGTTTTCTCAAAGCAGTCCATTTGGTAGGTAATAGATATGTGAAATGAATGCAGCAAGGAAGCAATTTTATGACAAATGGCATGCATCTTCTTACAAGATACATGTATGGCTTGATCCTAAATATGTCTATGATATTGTAATTTAAAGGTGTAATTTTAATTTTGTTGTTTGTCACTACTGTTGCCATTTCATTCACTGGTTTATAGGAATTACAACTGATGAGTAACATTAGTACAAAAAGCATTGCTAAATATTCTGTCTGGCCTGGGGTGAGATCCATGGGGATGAAACCAGATTTCAATTGCAAGTGACTTCAACCTGTTATCACACGTCTGATATCCATACATCCCAAAGGGTATGGGAACCAAATGATGGGGGTATAGGACTCAATCTCTGAGTAATATAAAAATCTTATTATGATTAATTATTTTGACTATAACTATTACCATTATCAATATGAACTGAGGGTTCTGATGTTAGGTTATCTTTATGTAAAGTAAAACCAAGCTGTTGACATCTTTTGAAGTTACACTGGGATGAAATAAGAATGGTGATGATGCTGTTTGGCAATGGGGTATAGGGAAAAATTGAACAATCCTCTGAAGAGTCTATAATTGTATACGGTTAGGAACCGCTTTCTCTTAGAAGCTGCTATATATTGGACCAGACCAGGCATCCATCTTGCTTGGAAATGTTGACTCTGCCTAGAGACACTAGGGATAAAACTTAGATCTCATTAACAGTAGCAAGTTAATTGATAGAGATACTCAGTGCTCATATCAGTCCCTAATAAGATATTTGATCCTGAGCATCAACACTGAAGCAGTCATTGAAATTGTACTATGACCTTCCTAAAGTCAGCTTCTTTCCCAACCTCTTTCCTAAGCACACAGATGGTAAAAGTCATGGGTAGTGGCAGTGTGACCATAGAACACCACATAGTGCTGCCTTGGGTCTGCCACCTCTACTGAAAAAAATAAAATAATGTCCACATATCATACTCCTTGTATGATTTCCTTAGTTGTGGAAATGCAGGATTTGAAGGAGCTGATTCATTGTTTATGCTTCTTGATACCATATGAAGGAAGATACACTGAAACTTACGCTGCCGTTCATAAGAGTGTCTTCATTCTAATTGTGAGCTGTTCTTTCAAACCATTAAAATTATTTATTTTATTCAATAATTCTATTATTTAGAGTAGACTATGATTCAGTCTATTTGGGTAGATAGATATGACTGAAGAATCTGTAAAGATGGTTAAAAGAGTACTTCAGTAAAGGTGTGCTGGAATTTGATGAGTCTAAAACATATTAAAAAGTAGAAAGTAAATATTTCCATTTAGTTTACTGGGTACCTGTCTGATAAAAGCCATTAATTAATTTCTGTTCCTTTCTGATACACACTAGTCTGATACGCACTTTCTGATCTTCCTCTCTGGTACGCAGTGGCTGCTGTATTGACACTCTTCCTGTGGTGTAATGTTAAGCGATACTAGTTTCATTCTGGAAATTATCTGGCAAAACCGCATCATAACAATTTATAGCTAGCCTTTACTAAAGCACTAAAGCTCTTGACATTAGCTGTTTTTTTCCTTCTATTCCCTTTTTCCTTAATGATCTCCAGGATGAGAGAAAAAATAGATGTCTGCTAAACAGTCACACAACTATACTATGCTAGTTGAAGTTGATGTGATGAAAGTGTCAGCAATTTTAACCCAGTCCACATTTAACAAAAGTCACTCTCATGTTTTGAGTATGCTTATCACTAAATGTTCATGGAGATCCAAACAAAAAGCTTGTTGTTGAATGTTCATGAAGATCCAAGGTTTAACTAGTAGAAAAAGTAATATATCTGGTGAAGTGGACAGTCTGGTTTTTGTCACTGGACAGCATCTAAGAGGCAGTTCAGAGAAGGCTATGCAGGTTTGCTTATAGAAGACTGTATTCTGTGAAAAAGAAAGTTAGGCCCATTTGTTTACTTAGTGTCATGCATTACATTAGAGTCCTTGAATATTGGTTTGGTTTGGTTTCTTGTCTCTTCCTCCAGTAGGTGCTTCAGTATAAATCACAATCTCAGGAATGATTTTGTACAGAGAAAATATGCAACCTAATTCACCCATCTCCCTTTTCCCATGCTGGTGTGGGAAAGGTGGCCAAATTCTCCGGAGTGGTGCAGAAATGCCTTACAGCACTCCAAGCAACACCTCCAAGCCAGCACTTGTGTCAGGACTTACGCCAATACTTGTGCTGGTCTAACCAAGGGGTTAGGATTGCAGCCTGAGTGCAGTTTTGTCAGCAGACTGATTCAATTCATACAGCAGCTGAGGGCCCAATTTAAATATGAAGCTTACTGCAGGGAGTGAAACCTGGTTTTATTATGATTAGTGCATCTATCATCACATCTGTATGAAACACGCATTTTCTATCTATTGTAATACATTGGCCTTTACAAAGACAATCGAATAAGAAGACAGATCTTGGTAGAGAATGAAGAAGAATTCTTCCCTCGTTCCCAACAAGGTCTCCAATTACTGAATCCTGTAAAGAAACTTGTGTTTATAATACGAACACAAAGAGCAGTAATTCTTCAACCAAATCATTTAGACTCTATATGACAGGAAGAAAATGAGCCTTACAAAATGAAGAAGTAATTGGATAAGATAAAATAATATTTTATGTGCGAGAAAGAAGAGAAAAACCAGAAGACATGTATTCATCATCACACAATGAACCTGATCTGCTGTATAACCATTAGTTGAAACATTCCTAGATTCATTTCCATATATTCTCAAAGGTTTCCAGAACCTGCCTGCCACCTTTTATAAGCAGCTAGCAAAAAGCGTACCCGCGTTGCGGGTGTAACATTTTCCCCTATGTCATCCCCCCATGACCCAAAAACACCCCATGTGCCACTTCCCCCATGCGCATCATCCCCATGCGCATCATATCCCCATGCGCATCATACCCCCATGTGCAACGTCCCCTCATGCGCAACTTTCCCCCATGTGCATCATCCGCCAATGCGCAACTTTCCCCCATGCACAACTTTCCCCCATGCGCAACTTCCCCTCGTGCGCAACTTTCCCCCATGCGCAACTTCCCTCCATGCACATCATCCCCCCATACGCATCATCCCCCCATGTGCAACTTCCACCCATGCACAACTTCCACCCATGCGCATCATCCCCTCATGCGCAACTTTCCCCATGCGCATCATCCGCCGATGCGCAACTTTCCCCCATGCGCAACTTTTCCCCATGCGCAACTTCCCCATGCACAACTTTCCCCCATGCGCAACTTTCCCCATGCTCAACTTCCACCCATGCGCAACTTCCTCCCATGCGCATCATCCGCCAATGCGCATCATCCGCCAATGCGCAACTTTTCCCCATGCACAACTTCCCCTTATGAGCAACTTTCCCCATGCGCATATCCGCCGATGCGCAACTTTTTCCCATGCGTATCATCCGCCCATGCGCAACTTCTCCCTGTGCACAACTTCTCCCCATGCGCAACTTCTCCCCATGCGCAACTTTTCCCCATGCACAACTTTCCCCACGCGCATCATCCGCCGATGCGCAACTTTTCCCCATGCGCAACTTTCCCTCATGCACAACTTCTTCCCATGCACAACTTCCCCTCATGCGCAACTTCCCCTCATGTGCAACTTTCCCCCATGCGCATCATCCGCCGATGCGCAACTTTCCCCCATGCGCAACTTTCCCCCATGCGCAACTTTCCCCCATGCGCATCATGCCCCATACGCATCATCCCCCCATGCGCAACTTCTACCAATGTGCAACTTCACCCATGCGCATCATCCCCTCATGCGCAACTTCCCCATGTGCATCATCCACTGATGTGCAACTTCCCCCATGCGCATCATCCGCCGATGTGCAACTTTCCCCCCATGCGCAACTTTCCCCCATGCGCAACTTCCCCATGCACAACTTCCCTTCATGCGCAACTTTCCCCATCTGCATCATCCGCCGATGCGCAACTTTCCCCCATGCGCAACTTTTCCCCATGCGCATCATCCCCCATGTGCAACTTTTCCCCATGCGCAACTTCCACCCATGTGCATCATCCCCTCATGTGCAACTTTTCCCACGCGCATCATCTGCCGATGCACCACTTCCCCCCATGCGCAGCATCCTCGTCGGTGCAACCTCTTCCTCCTAACAACATCCCCCAGTTCACCAGGCACTGAGCACCAAATTGGCTGGATGTTGTTCAGTCTCCCATGTTAAGTATAGGACAGAAACACATTGCCCCCTTTTCAGCCCCTGAAGGGTTAAATTCTCCAGATGGTTCTTGGTGGGAGTTCAGGTGACAGAAGGAACTCCCAGAATTCCATGCTTCAGGCCCAGCAGTTGGGGAGGAATGTTCATGAGTCAGCAATTCTCCAATGCAAAGTATAGGGAGGAAAACGCGTTGCGCCCCTTTTCACCCCCTTCCAGTTGGAATTTCCGAAAACCAGTTCTTCGTGCACCCCTCAGTCATGGAAGGAACACCCTCCCCAAATTTCATGCTTCTAGGGCTGGCAGTTTTGGCAGGGCGGTGATCAGTGAGTGAGTCAGTGAGTGAGTTTTCTCTTTTATATATATAGATTTGTGTCTTGTGTGCCAAATTTAGTATTTGGCACATAAAACACCTATGTTTGAGTATCTGGGAGGTCCTTCTCTTTCCGCACCTTGATTATTCAACATTTTATAGAATTCCTGAGCTGGGTACCTTGAGTGTATATAATTATTTATTGATTATATTGAATATATAACCAATATACCGTATTTCCCGGTTTATAAGACGCACTTTTTTTCCTCCCCAAATGGGGGGAAAATGTCTGTGCGTCTGATAGAGTGATAGGGCCAATGCTGGAGCACCTTACCCCATCATGTCATATGTCGTTGGATTTGTATTGAAGAGCAGAATCCAATGCAACAATCAGTTTTGAGATACCTCCTTCCTATCAAATGTTATGGCCAAAAAAGTAAAAATCAAAAATATAAAAACAAAAAAATACATTTTTGGCAATTTTTTTAAGCGGGTAGGATTTTTGCCTGGGGGGGGGGGGGGGGTAGGAATTTTGGCCTTGGGGTTCAGGAATTTGGGGTTTGGCATCTGGCCACCCTGGCACAGTTGCAATCCTAAGCAGCCTTCCCTGGCTTGGAGACTTGCTCCAAAGTAGACATGCACAAGACCTGGTCCCTCCTGCTCCATGCCTGTGCCTCCCTCACTCTTTCTATCTATCTAGATCCCCTCACCTTTCCCTACCTACCCCCCAAAAGAACCCCCGCCCCAACTAACCTGCCTTCCTGGACTATTTGCAATTAGATTTATGCAAAATGTTGTCTGATCACTTGCAATGAGATTTGTGCAAAAGTCGCAAATCACTGACACTAGAGATGATGAGTTTTTGGGGTTTCCAGAAAATTAGAAGAGTGCTTGAAGCTTAAAGTCTTTCCTCATTTGTTAATGACAGTGATAATGGTTCTTAATACCACTGTTGACTTTACATGGTTGAAATATTATTATGCTATATTTTATTAACTATATTAGTACACCATTTGGTTCAGAATATTTTTTTCTTGTTTTGCTCCTCTAAACGTTGGTGCGTCTCATGGTCCGGTGCGTGTAATAAGCCGGGAAATACGGTAATTATTGAATATATAATAAACTAGCTGAATGAACCCACCATTGCAGGAGTAAAAGATCAAGAAGCTGTGGGTGGCGCAATTTCAGGCCTGTGGGTGGTGCAAGCAGTTAAGGCACTGTGCCTGTTAACAAGCAGGCCAGGGTTCGAGACCCAGGTCAGCCCCACAAGACAGGGTGAGCTCCTGTACTTAGCCCAGCTCTGCGACGCCAGCTGAATCCAGTTGTATTGGCTCTGCCTTTCCATTGGACTAATTCAGTGGCATGGAGAGGGGGGATCTGCTGCTTGGGGAACAGCCAATCCTCCATAACAATCCACCCCAGGCTTTCGTGCTTCGCATGCAGCGTATGCAGTGCTAAGCATGATACCATAGTCTTTCAAGACTGACGGAGGCCTGCTTTGTTGTCCCCAGGCATGGATGGGTACTGGGGGGCACCAGGCAGTGGCACTGGGTGGCAGGCATCAGTGGGCAATGACACAGCTGGGCAATGAAAAGCACCGGGCACCAGAGAGTACCAGGGGGCAGTTTCAGGCAGCAGAAGGCACCAGTGAGCATTCCTACCGAGCACAGGGTAACCTACCTACCAGCTGTGAAAATGAATCATCATCATCATCTTATAATCTTCAATATCTTCTGTGGATAATCCTCAATAGCTTCTAATGATTTAAGAGAAGCATCAGTCTGAAATCTAAAGTAAATCTTATTGTGGCTGCTTCTCTTAACTGTAATTTCTTTGTGAACATAATCCAATATGGCCCCTGTTACAGAAACCACCACCCCCCACAGCTTCTTCATGACACACTCGATAAAACAAAGAGAGTTGTATCTTAAATTTGTGATCCAACACCAGTTGATCTTCCAATTCAAATTCAAACTCATATCCAACTTAAATTCTAAAATCCAATTCATTGCTGTACACAGTGTTTTCTTTATTCCAGTGTTTTGTAATCATTTTTATATACAGTAAATATTTTAATATAAATATTTTTGGACTGAGAAACCAATAGAGTTGCCATTATTTCCTATGGGAAAATCTGTTTTGTATTACAAGCATTTTGGATTACAAGCATGTTTCTGGAATGAATTATGCTCAAAGCACCACTGTATACCTCTACCTCTTCAATTTGTATAATAGAACAGTATATAATTTAGCAGAGTGATATTAGTTTAACCTGTGATTGATGCATGGAAATGTTTTGAATTTTTTTTTAAAGTTCTGCAACTGTTACCATTCATTTCATATCATCTCTTATGTAACAGTTAAATGTAGCACGAAAGCTCTGAAGATGGATGCCTTAGAGCATATTAACACAAAAGAAAGCCAAAGGAGCATGTACATAGACATCTTTTACTGTTATCTTTTTTTGTTGTGTATTTTAATCCACGAATTGTATGTGCATGAAATAACCTTTTGTAGTAACATTTTCCCCAGTTAATGGACCTCAGTATTTTCTAGAAGTGACCCATCATTTAATATCCATCTGTCAATTCTAATTCTTAACATGGCAGTGAATCCCTTTTCAATATCTCTGTAATACATTCACCCTGCTTGCAGTCAGTATCTTATGTGCCAGTTCACTTGAGGTGAAAAGTCCTGACGTCCTGGCATTGTGTGTGTGTGTGTGTGTGTGTGTGTGTGTGTGTGTGTGTGAGAGAGAGAGAGAGAGAGAGAGAGAGAGAGAGAGAGAGAGAGAGAGAGAGAGAGAGAGAGCTTTTGCACTCCCTACAAAAGTTTCTGAGTTTATTGTTCACTTTCATATTCTTTACATAATGTATCAGAAATAGCCAGAAACTAACCACCCTCATAGGAACAAGCATTTGAAGTTTATTTTAATACAGTACTATTGAAAAACTATAAGAATACTGTGGTTTTATATGATCTACAGCTCAAATATTGGTATGTTCAGAGATCTGAAGGCTCAGAACAGGACCCTAATTAGGCTCTGTGTTCTATATGTATGACTAGAGGAGATCTGCAATTTCATTTAGATTTATGAATGTAATAGACTCTATATTCCTATGCGTTCTTTTATACTTCATATTTACAGTACTGATATTAACATTCAGAACTACTCTGAAGCTAGCTCTGGGTCTTATTTTCAGATTTTTAATGACAGCATTGGACAGCAGTTCACCCATTTTATATGAGTAAGGAAACTCCAGCTAGAACATTGGTGACACAGCATTGTATCCATATAAACAGAGGATCTTGATGGGCAGAATCATATTTGCAGGCAAAGCTGGTGAAAGGGACAGTGTTTACCAAGTCCTTGAGACAAAACAACACTACAGCTGGATCTGTAACATATATTCTCTTTCTGTTCAATGCAAAGAAGTCAGTGTGACTCAAATCAACATCATGAAGATTGACTTTGTGGATATGCAGGATTGCTAATGACATGCTCAGATGGGCTCATAGATCAAGTGTTATGAAAGGTCTTTCACATATCTGTCATCAAATTAATGGAGCTGAAAAACAAAATGAAATTTACCTCTTAATGAGCTGGTATCTGTGGAAAACAATTTTCAGTACATGTATTTGAAGTATGCATTATAATTTCTGTTTGCATAGTTTCTAAACAGGAGATTGCAGTCTGTTAATAAAACTAACTAATGTATTTATTTACTAATGAACTGGCCTTGTGTTCTACCGCCAGTCAGGTTCAAGAAGAGCATTACCTGTGGAACACTTCATCCTTTGGCCTGTGTCTCATCATCGGCTCACACATACATACTCAGGCCTATATCCTAAATTTCCTAAAATGAAATTAAGCCCCTTGCTCTGGAGCAGTTAAGATAAGATAACACTTGAGGGTGACATAACTGTGTGGACCTGTGACTGCTATGGATTTTGCCCTCAGACAGCAGTGCCATCCCATAGCATAATTATGCCGCCAAAGCATTTGTTGGTGATGAGGAGCTAAAAGCATTGCATGAGAAGTCTCTGTCTCACTCTCTCATTCATTCACATGCGCATGCACACACACACAAACACATACAGTCACATCTTTCTTCAAGTTCTAGCTGTTCTCTTATTAAATCTGCACAGAAATTCCCAACTACTTCCCAACTGGTTGTTCCCACTGAAGAAACATCAACCATGTATTAACCAGCAAGACACTTGGAAAAGGGAATGATCACACAATACTCAGTAACATTGAATCCCTGTGTTGTGCAAGAAATTCTGAAACAACGGCACCACACTCATTTTGTGCACTGAGCTTCATTGGCTATACCATCTTCTTAAGAGCATTTCATAGACACCCAAAATTCTTATAATCATTGGAAAAAGATAAGCCACCAACTTTTTCAAAACTTTTACATAGCAAAATAATGATGTAGAAAATGTCATGAATTCTTCAGGCGTTTAATAGAATTAATTTTTTTCTTAAAAGGAAGCTGATCAACTCACAGGAGAATTGGACCATAAATACTTTTACTTAATGATGGTTGCCGTGGTCAAATTGACTGTGCTGACAGTATGTCTGATTCCAATATAAATATAACATAAATGCTACTGGTTTTCACTTTGATCCAGGTGGCAGCATATTCAAAAAAATGTCTTTACTGTTGTTATAGCTCTTGCTCTTCTCTCTCTCTCTCTCTCTCTCTCTCTCTCTCTCTCTCTCTCTCTCTCTCTCTCTCTCTCTCTCTCTCTCTCTCTCTCTCTCTCTCTCTGCTTTTATTTTGATCTCTCTTAGAGACAGGCAACAAGAAGTTAAAAAGCACAATACAGAGAAGCACAGAGACAGGCATGGCTGCAGAAATGAGAAGTCGTATGGTTCGGCAGCCAAGTCGAGAGTCAACTGATGGGAGCATCAATAGTTACAGCTCAGAGGGAAAGTAAGTTGAAGCACTGGATAAACAGGACCACTTTATCAATTTGGTGAAGAGACCATTTGTGCTGGTTGTTGGTTCATTATAGGGTGCAAAGAATTCACTGTCCAGCACTGAGCCCTATGCTGATTCTGGTTGCTGTAAATGTGCTGTGGCCCAGTGCTGGCCCTGTGCCAGTCAGATGCTGGGATTGAGCCCTAGCAGGAAGATAATGCAACCCCGCTTTCCCCAGTATTGGTATAATCCTGGGGATCGTGTTGGTGGAATGCCCCTCCTCCTGTCCCTTAAGGGGTCAGACCTACGTGTTTACCTGGCTACTGGGTTGTGATCCACCAGTTTGGGCACCTCTTTAGCTGTATGAAGTAATTGTTGCCAGTGACGTGCAGAGTCTATTTTCCACAGTGGTAAGAAACTAGAGCTCCTTGATTCATCTGGAATTAAATGACAAAAGCTTTTAAATTAAGAAGTATTATCTTTAGTGTCTTAATCAGTTTTGTCTTGTCCTATATAGGATCCATTGCTGCTTCCTCTATCTTCATTTCCTTTTTTTTAAAAGTAAACATATCTGAGGCATTGTAATTTATTTCAAATAACTAATAGCAATCGTGCCCATAGCGCACTTGCTTGTTAAGTGAAGCGGAACTTGTTATGTGAAGCAAGATTTCTTGGAAATTTTTGCTGATTATGTGAAACGTTAAGCGAGGCGCTTGTTAAGCGAGGTACCACTGTATAATTAATTCATACAAATATGAAAATATTTGATAAGTAAAGTAATATATTCAACACATACATTAAAATGCCAAGTATTATAGAGAGGTTACTTTTGATGAGAAGGAGAATATACTATGATGTAGCATGAGCAAAAGTCACATTCTGGTATTGTTTGCTTTTGCCCTAAAAGACTATAATATCTTGGTATCATAATAACTGTCTCCCTGTGAATTGCTGAAATTAATAAAGCCCAGGCTTGTGATCTGATTAAGTTCAAGAACCCTGAAAATATATGATTCAGTTTCTTCATTACATCTGGCATTTGCAAAATTCTTCAAGGTATGAAATTGGAGAAGCAGGACTGTGTAGATCATAAAGCTACAAGAACTATTTCTGTTTTTTTACTACAGCCTCATATTTCCTGGAGTTCGACTGGGTGCTGACAGTCAGTTTAGCGATTTCCTTGATGGGCTTGGGCCTGCCCAGTTAGTGGGTCGGCAGACCTTAGCAACTCCTGCCATGGGTAAGAGTGCTTTGTTCTCCACAATGATATCCCAAACAATGTTTATAATGAAGTGTAATTCATATGCTATATTTTCTTAAGACCCCACCACAGAACTCTGTTTTATTGTTGACATTCACCGCTCCTCCACGGTGCACAGGGTGGTGTCTATGGTTCCTCACATTCTTTAGTCCTCACAATAATCCTGTGAGGTTGGTGAGGCTAAGAGGTAGTGACTAGCCCAAGAATTTGAGCTAGAATAACCCAGTTTGTGGTTATTTTTGTCAAATTCATTGCGTCATAGGAAGGCCAAGTTGAAATATTTAAAATATTAAATGCACACATTTGGAAAACGCTTGATTTTCCTTTGATAATCATGGTTCTACAGATTAATACTAATATTCCTCCCTCTTAGGTGATATTCAGATTGGAATGGTAGATAAGAAAGGCCAGCTAGAAGTAGAAGTCATCAGAGCTCGGGGACTCACACAAAAGCCTGGTTCTAAATCTACCCCCGGTAAGAAAAACACTATACGATGAAGGAAAGTTCAAAGAATGCACTAGTTTGGCTTGATGATGTCCAGGTAACATTCCTGCTTCCCTCTTCTCCACTGCTCTTCTCTCCCTCTGCCCAGCGGACACCTGGCCACAGGAGGAACAGCGTGGAAGTGTTGCTTTCGCTATGGGCAGGCGCGCTAGGCAGCCCTGATGCTTTTTAAAAGGGCTGCCAGCCAGCACGTCTGCCCCAACTGCCAACGAGTGTGTTTGTTACGTGAAGCAGAATCCTAGAGAAATTTTTGTTTGTTACGTGGAACATACTTTACACGAGGCATTTGTTACGTGAGGTGCCACTGTATTATCTGGCCAATTGGCAACTTTGAGTGCCCTTCTGGGACAAAGTCACATACAAATCTTACAAATGATAAAATAAATTGATTCTACCCTTCATACTCCTCCACAGAGAATCTTGAGGCATCTCTGTGCCTGATGCTCACTGAGGCATCTAGTGTGCCACTGGAAAATGGACTAGATGGGCCTTTCGCCTGATCCAGCGGAGGCTCATCTTATGTTTTTATGATCCATCAGCAGCCTCGGCCTCCTTCTTTGGTTGTTTTCAATTGAATTCATGCATCTAAGATGTGGGCTAGATATTTATGTCAGAAAATAATCAAGATGGCTATCGTTCCATTCTCCATTCCTTTTCCTTACTATTTAAAAATAATTTTTAAATATATTTTTTCACCTTCTCTTTACATTGTTCTTATTCTGATGTAAATATCCTGAAAACAAGAAAATGAGTAGTTAAATATTGATATTATTGTTATTTCACAGCTCCGTATGTCAAAGTGTATCTGTTGGAAAATGGGGCTTGTATAGCGAAGAAAAAGACAAGGATTGCAAGGAAAACTCTTGACCCTTTATACCAGCAAACACTGGTTTTTGATGAAAGTCCACAGGGTAAAGTCCTTCAGGTCAGTAATTATTTAATCTTATTACAGCCTCTAATTTTAAAAAAAATATCCTGGACTGCAAGAGTATGATTAATACAAATCATATTGCGGCTGGAATCTTATACACACTTATTTGTGAAGGGCTTGTGTGTTCAGCCTGCACTGAATACTGCCAAGAAGCTGTAAAAGCAATCTCCTACAGCTCTAGCTGTCAGAAAGCACCATTGGGAAGGCAGTTAAGCCTATGGGAGAAATGGGTTAGGGAGAGGACAGAACAGGAAGGGGTGGGCAGAAAGGGGCTGTGACAAGGTGGGGGAGAGGGCAGGTCAGGCATAGGAAGGAGTAGGTGCGGCATTAGTGGCATATGCCAAAACCTTTCCCCCTTTCTTGTTCTGATCTTTCCCCCTGGGTAAGTGATTGAGATCTGAGTTGACCCATTGCAACTGATGGAGCTTACTCTAAAGAGACCTCCAGCAACCAGAACTCCTCTCATGGGATACAGTGGAAGCTGTGCCTATAAATGTACAGAAACCGCTTTGTGAACTTTTTTAGTTGAAAAGCGGTATATAAATACTGTATACAGACAGACAGACTAAATTTATTGAACACAGTGGGACTTAATTCTGGGTCCTGTAGACATGTATTGCATATCACCATATGGGAACTACTTACAGCACAATCTGGACTTGTTCTGGAACAAGCAGGCTGATATGCCTGTGCTGTATCCAGCACAAGTTTCAGATGCTGTTACTGTGCTAACAGTAACAAGGCTCATCCCCTTCCCCAAGAAGGCTGCAGCCTCTATGAGTCTACTCAGATTTGCGCAGTTTCTAGAGGCAGTGCAAGTCTAAGGAGACTGGAGCAGTGATGTGCTCCTCCCTCCTACCTGCCCGGGAGGTGAAGTCATGATCTGACTTAACTTGGAGCCTGACTTTTGTGACACCCTCCCCCCAGACCAGTACAGGACTTGTGCTGGGGCTTATGGCAGCCTAACTGGCAGCCTGAGTATATTCATGTCATTATCATTGTTCAAAGAGTCTCTTTTGTTCGGCTGATGATTTGATAATGGCCCAAGATGATTGCTTGATTTATCAGTGACAGGAAATGTTATCCTGAGAGTGGGGATTTCTCCCCAGTTTCAGAAGGTGATACCAGTTATAACTTAAGGAGAACTTCTGATCTCTCAGAAGTGGAAAGTGTGTAACGAAGTGGGAAGTGTGTAATGCATATGTGTTGATTCTGTCCATTGTCCTTACTTCCAGGTGATAGTCTGGGGAGACTATGGCCGAATGGATCACAAATGCTTCATGGGAGTTGCACAGATCCTGCTAGAAGAACTTGATTTGTCCAGTGTGGTAATAGGCTGGTATAAATTATTTCCACCTTCCTCCCTGGTGGATCCAACGTTGACTCCTCTGACTCGCAGGGCTTCCCAGTCATCTCTGGAAAGTTCAACTGGGCCTCCCTGCATTCGATCTTAGTGAACATAACAGCAGGTGCTTTCTAATAAAGCCGTTACCACCCAGGATAATAATGGGAAAAAAAGCTATTTACAACAATGAGGAGCATTTTTTTTTGAAAGAGACAATCACTTCAGTTTTGCCTGTAGTCGTTTATCCAAAAATATGTCTGAGTTGTTTGTTAAAAGTTGGCTCAAATTGACTGAACAAAGCAGTATATCAAAATACAGCCAATCCATCTAGCAAAATATCCCTGATCAATTCTGATAAATCTTAATGAAGAGGGATTGTTTAGATTAAACTGGAACTGCTCACTCTTTCCACAACCTTTTCCCCAATCTTGTTCACAAGAGACCACAAACAGTGTTAACTTCCTGGTGTTTCTGTATGTGTTACTTCCACCTGTTTTTGCTGTGTTATTCTGCCAGTTTTGTAAGTCTTCATGATGCTAACAGAGACCCTTCCTTTCTTTTTCTAAACCAAACCAAAAAGGGCTGAAGTACATCTCCGTAAGCATCTCCAAGTGTTCACCTGTCAGAATTACATGATGCCAATAATATTTCTCATTGTTACCCCATTTTGGTTCTCTGTAGTTTGAACTCACATGGAGAACCAGAATTAAAGGCCAATCGATAGATTAGTTTAGCTTTAATTTATGTTTTGCAAAATTTGTCGTTGTAAAACACAGGTACATTTGCATTACTTGTTTATGTTTTATGAAGTTTCTGCACGAACGAGTTTTCAGTGATATTAAGGCTGAAGACTGAATTTTTTTTTAAAAAAAAGTTTGGTTTTCATTTCAGCTTTGGAAGTCCAAGCTGTAATGCAATTGTTTTACCAAACAAAAAGTCTTTCCCCTTCATGTGTATAAATGTGTAATTGACTTCTTAAATGTTGACCAGGAATGGAGTTGAGCATCCGACACTTTCAGCTATACCCAGGCTTCTCTGAGATGTGTCCCTTTGGACACATTTGTCTGCCCTGGTTAAAGCATGGTAAAAATTGTTTGGTTTTTCACTGGAAATTCCAGTTGAAATATTCTGCACTTACTAATGTTTTTATCAAATTTAAGTTTACATTTCTTTGAGATGGATGCAAGCACAAGGCTTGATTTTTTAACAAATGTAGTCTTACTTTTGGGGTGGGGTGGGGTGGGGAAATGCAGTAAGACAAAAACCAACTTGCATTTTGTTCCTTTTGGTTCTTCTTGGCCTTGAAATCCCTTGTGTTTTTTCTGTAAATGTGCTAAAAACTGCAGAATGTGCAGGTGCATTGAGAAGTTCTCCCTTCTTTTATGGGTCATTAATTTTGTGATCTCACAAAATAGAGCAGCATGACTTGGAACTGTTCAAAGCTGCATGCACGTTTTTGTAATAAAAAAGTAAAATGGAAGAAAAAAAGAAACCAACAAAAGAGATTATTTAATAATGTATGTTAGTTCCACATAGGCCAGGTTGTATGTTGCATGTACTTGTACAGTTTGCTCGTAATTACTCAAATGAAATAACCAAGAAATCTAAGCCATCCATTTTTTCTTATAGACATTTTGCAGGTTTTAGCCAGGCTGTGTCAGTCAGTCTGGCGCTAAATGTCTATAGATGGACTTTATTTTTTACCCTATGGAAAACGTGACGTAGTACGGACCAAATTCCTTCTAATAAATATTTTGGTGTAAATTCCTACTGTGGGGCTGTAACACATGTAGAAACTGTGTACACAATTAGGTTTTCCTTCATAGACATAACTGCCTGCACCAAGTGAACTATTTATTATTATTTAACATTGCCAGAACTATTCTGCCCATGTTTCCGTGGGGCATAGATTGAATACTGCTCGACCTGCTGAGCAGGAAGAACTGAAGCACTGGTGCACTACTAGATTCTCTTCTGTCTTCTAGTGGCCAAAAAACAAATGAACTAATTATGAATTCGGTAGTACCTTTCTATTTTGACCACGTGTCTTAACATTCCCCTGTGCTTTTAAATGAACTTCCAACTCATGTTATGTAAACATGTTTAATAAAATTTCCTTTTCATGTTATGTGTAGTTGTTGTTTTGTATTCAGCATGTGTAAAAGCTGCCTTCACATTCTTCAATCTTCTCACAGAAGAACTGAGATGGGATGGTATGCCCAACCTTGCTCGTACTCCGGACACCACCTCAAGGGGTAATAAGGCTTAAGGATGAGGTGTTTAAAGTTTCCAAAGAAAACCATGCAAGCTGTAAAAGCTGACAGAACTGTGAGGCTTTTCACCTCTTCCTATAACTACAGGTGGGACTATATTTTTCCACAGTTTTGGTATCCACTGATTTTTTTAAAGTGGATATTGAGGCACAACCTGTATAACACATAGAAGACAAGACCTCAAATGCCTTGCAAAATACCTCCTTCATTTTGATTTTGTACTCTATTCTTTGTCCCCTTCTTTTTCATTATATCTCTTCATCCATTCTCCTGCCCACTGTGTGCTAGTGGTTTTCCCATGGACCTATGGAACTAAAGTTAGATCTTTTTTAAATGTTGACAATATTTTGAATTTATATGTGACTTCAATAGGTATTGGAATAACCTATAAATTTCTGTTTGTTTTTTGTTGGGTAATAATGGATAGACCAAATTTATAAATGCAAAAGCCAACATTAGTGACTAATTAGTTAGTCAATTAGAGTGCAATCCTCAGCATGTCTACTCAAAAGTTGGTCATATTGTGTTCAATGGGGCCTACTCCCAGGAAAGTGTGTTTAGGATTGCATCCTTAGTCATTTAGCAAAACAATAAGAGTACATGTTTCAAATAGAAAGCTTTAGAATTTGTTTCAAAAAAATTTCCATAGAAAAATTCGTAACAAAAAAGGATAATGATTATGGAACAAATGATAATGGAACATACTTAAATAAATAATTCATGTTTGATCAAGTCTGTGATATCAGTATCGTCTGGATATTCTTAATCTAGTTTTCCATCTTCTATATCCAACTCGGTTTCAGATGAGTTTCAATAGTTTTAACGGGCTCTTCAGTATGACAATTTCTAGTGCATGAAAGATGTCACTTCATATGTCAGTCCATTCTTTTTTTATACCACTGGTTCCAGCCTATCTGTGATATTCACACAAATGTTTATGAAAGTTGTGAATTTCACCATTTGTGGGCTTTAAGCAAGTGCATACACATAGTACTATTGCAGGACTCGGGGTGCAATCCTAACCAACTTTCCAGCATTGACATAAGGGCAATGCAGTTCCAGTTGCCTTACTTGAGTTTGGCTCATCATAAAAGGGTTTAAAAAGCAGCACCTGCCTCAATTCCCTCTTCTATGCAATGCTATAAGTAGAGGGAATCTGTCCTCCATTCTATCTGGTCACCCTGACTTGAAGAGGCGTTTTTGACTGCCCCCAACCTAAACTTCAGGATGCAACATGTGTCCCATCCCAGGGATGAAAAGTTGGTTTGGATTGCATCCTCACAGGTTAGTGGTGAACGTACAGAACAGGCTGCTATTTATACAGACAGGTGCCATTTACATAGATAAGGAATGATACTGAATAAAGCCAGTTTATCAAATAGACTTTCAGTGACTTTCCTTGTTTTTTCCCCAGTTTGTTTCATAGTCTTCATGTAATAAGATATTTCAGTTGTAACATTTGCTTCATTACTGCTTGTTTATTTGTTTAATGGTTGCTATCTAACCACATCCCTTCATGAATCAATGCCTTGTTGTGGCAAAGGGGCCTCATAACTCATCAAGGTAGGGCTATGCAAGTCAAACAGCTCATAGTGAACAGTAATGACTAAATGTGATTCTTTGGAGAAGGAAATGGCAACCCACTCAGAACCTTGCAAAGAAAACCCCAAGGAATATCAAAAGATAATGACAATGGAAGATGAGCTGCTTAGGTCGGAAGTTGTCCAATATGTTACTGGAGAAGAGCAGAGAGCAATTATAAGTAGCTCCGGAAAGGGTGAAGAAGCTGGGCCAAAACTGAATGGACACTCAGCTCTGGATGTGTCATAATATTCACAATATTGCACAGGAACCTGAAATGAAAGATCTATGAATCAAAGTAAGCTGGATGTGGTCAAACATGAGGTGGCAAGATTGAACATCCAGAAGGAAGGCTACATGCCAAAAGAATTGATGCCCTTAAATTCTGGTGTAGGAGAAAACTCTTGAGAGACCCTTGGACTGCAAGAACAAATCAGTCAGTCTTCCAGGAAATAATCCCAGACTGGAAGGAGATATACTGAAGCTGAAGCTCAAATATTTTGGCAACTTATGAGAAGGAAGGACTCCTTAGCAAAGACCCTGATGTTGAAAAAATTGAAGCCTAAAAGAGAAGGGGATGGCAGAGGATTAAATGGTTAGACAGTGTCACCAAAGCAATGGACATCAACTTGGACAAACTTTGGGAGCTAGTGAAAGATAGAGGGCCTGGCATGCTGCGTTCCATGGGGTCACAAAGAGTTGGACATGAATTATAGTGTCATCCTAAGGATGTCTACTCAGAAGTAAGTCTCATTGTGCTCAGTAGCACTTACTCCCAGAAAACTGTGGTTAGGATTGCATCCCTAATGACTGAGCAACAACAGCCTTACCACACCCAAAAAAGCCTTTTGCTATGTCTGCTCTACTGAATTGTACACCACACAAAAGCAGCAGATGTTACATTCTTTGGCTACAGGATGGATCATAACCCATTCTTCTGGAGCGCTCAACCTTGTAGTCCATCTCCAAGTTCTGGATGGTGATACAAGATTTTTTAAAAATGGATTATGTGCTTTACATATTTCCTTTTAATTTCTGGTTTGTTAATGGCCAAATACATGTAGAATCTCTAGCAACCCATTGCCATGAGTCCTATTATGAAGGTGCGAAATGTGCACTGCCAGTGTATGCTCTGGAGCTACTGCTGCAAAGGTCTAGTAACTCTACACACCCAGCAGCAGATCCTGGATGCTCCATGGGAGCAGGTAGAGAGGTGCGAGGCAGTGGGTGGATTCTCATTTTTGAGAAGGTTTGGGGCATAAGGACAAAAAGGGGTAGATGCCAGTGACACTCACACTTGGCAAGATACCCTCCTCATTTTTGCATCTGATACAATGAATCTTTTTGGATTTAGGCCAGCTGAATAGCTGGCATAGCTTCAAGGATATTCATCAACTGCCATGCAGTCTATAGAGAGATAAGTAAAAAATATTTTAACTTATGTATCCCAGGCCAACTGGACATCCTTCTCACTCTTCTCATACAGCATATGCTCTATCAGTGCAGTTGTTGCAGAAACTTGTAGAGGATAGGATTGGCTAAAAGTTTATGTATTGTATCTCGGAATAATTGGTAGATCCAATTCAGTGTACATTTGTTCTTTGATTCCTTGTACTCTGTGGCATTGCCATGGGGTGCATGGTGCTCAGACAACACCAAGTGATGTGCACAGGGTGCTGACACACACTAGGGATGTCTACTACACCACTAGTGACCAAAAAATCTAAAACTGTGATTAGTAGGATCAGTACTATCATGTTCTATACCATTCAATGCATAAATTTACAGCAGAATGCATTGAAAAATCTGGTGTGAAATATTTCCATTCAATCAAAAGTTAAAGCCCAAAAACCAGATTCCAAAGGAATCACTGAGACTGAGTGTTCAAAGAGCAAATGAAATGCTATTATGACAGAGCATGGAACCAATAAGATGTTAATAAGGTGACACCTTTCGGGGAGGGATGACACTACCAAAAAGGAAAAAAAAAACCAGTAGGACAGTGCAGTGGTACATCACATTCACATCCTTCATCTGGGTTATAGCTGCTTTGGAGGAAGTCCATAATGGAGTTAACACACTGGCCCCCCACACTGGGTGATGCAAACCTTAGTGGCACCATTGTTTGTTCATGATCATTTCACTAGGGGAAAAAATGCTAATTGAGTTTGCTTCTAAATCCAGTTAGGATTGTGGCACAGAATATGGGGGGAAAACTGCACTCAATTTTTATTTTATTTTTGCTCTAGTGAAAATGCACAGCAGATGCTATTTGTTTTGTACAAGTATTTCAAGGTCTGATAAAAGTAGACCAGTTGGAATGACCAATAGCCATCCTTTAAAAGCAACCTAAGGCATTTCCTGATCCTGGCCACAAGGTGGCACCAAAGACTCTTTTTGTGAGTTCTAGGAAGGACAGCATAGTTTCCTGGCTAAAAGCCATCACATTTTCCATGGAACAGTAAAAAGGTGCTTATTGCAGGCACATGAATGCCATTCAAAGCTATTTTGCTTTTAAGAGAAGCAACTGGGATCATTCTATTTAATATTCTTCATCATTTGAATACAACTGCCAAAGGCAACCATACATTTTAATGCTTTTTTATATTTTATATTGGGGGCAGAAAGATTGAAAAATGGATAAAGTTGAAAAATGTATACATAAGCAACCAAAACATTAAATAAATTTATGTACCTACTTCACACAACTTAAGTTATTTTATTGAGGAATGGCCTCAGATCAAATGTTCCCTTACCTCGAAGATGCCTCCATGATTGTTTATCCACCATAGGATGTTGTACTGTTTGCAAAGCTGCATCAGTGCCAGAAAACTGGATAAGATTAGGCAATCTCTCAAAGGAGGAAAAACTCTTGGTCCTGATTAATAAGCTGATTAAAATTGTCAGACCTGGTCCTCCATAAAAAAGATTCCTTGAGATATCCCTATAATAATAATTTGGAGCATGTGTAGGATTGAAATCAATTTCTGTGCCATCATGTTCCAAACATGCCCAACTGACTTTAGTGTCATGAGTATCTGTTTGATATCAACATGTGTGGACCCAGAGTGATCCATTATATGTGGGGAAATGCAGACATTAGAAGTTAACAAGCATGTGCTATAATCAGGAAGTCCAAATCCCTTTGTGTATCAATTGTATCTTTTTTAAGGATTTCCTTGGCATTGCAGATCTCCATAAAAATTCTCTGGCAACCATTTATTCATATAAACACAGAAAGTTGCCTTATACGAATAACAGGTTTGGGCCATCTACTTCAGTATGATACATGGACATATATATATATATATATATATATATATATATATATATATATATATATATATATATATATATATATATATATATATATATATATATATATATATATATATATATATATATATATATAGGCATTTTAGTGACTCTCCTAAGAAAAAAAAGAGAGAGTACGTGTATACAGTGGTGCCTCACGTAACAAATTTAATTCGTTCCGGGGGGATGCATGTTATGTGATACGCTCTTTACATGAAGCAGATTTTCCCGTAAGAAATAATGAAAACTTAGACAATTTGTTCCACAACACCCAAAATATTCATATAAAAATATTAACTGTATGTAAAAATGATGACAAAACACTGTAATTGAATTCAAAACATGCATTCAGTGTGCATGATCCTATGAAGTCTACTTAGGCTGCAATCCTAAAGACACTTTCCTGGGAGTAAGATCCATTTAACACAATGGGGCTTACTTCTGGGTAGACATGGTTAGGAGGCTACAAAGACACTTTCCTGGGAGGTTTACCTGGGCTGCTGCTGGAGGTTCAAGGTGGCCAGTGGGGGCACTTGGGGGCAGTTAGGGGCAGCTGCCTCTGACTCCCCCAGGCAACTGCTCCCAAGTTGGGAGCACTTAGAAGCAGCAGTGCTGGCCGGCAGCCCTTTTAAAGAGCCTCCACATGGAGCATCAGAGCTGCATAGAGTGTGTGCCCATTAGGCGCTAGAGGGGTTTGCTTGTTACATGAAGCACTTGTTACGCAAGGCACTAGATAGATAGATAGATAGATAGATAGATAGATAGATAGATAGATAGATAGATAGATAGATAGATAGATGGGTAGGAATGAAAGCTGTTTTTGTTAAACCATCATCCTTTTTCTGGCTGTTTTACATTACTTCTAAAATACATTTAGGATTAGACCTCTCTTGTTTGATTTTATACTCCTGGCTTTTCGTCCCTGCAAATAATATTGTGTTTCTGTCATTGTACTCGGGATGCATGTTTACATTTTGAACTGTTAAAATATTGGTTGCTTAAAAAAATATTATCTTTGCCACTCTATGGTGCCTTTTATACTGTTGCTTTGCCTTTATAAGCTGCCTGAAGCACAAGGCAAGGTATGAATCTGCACAGTAAATAAAAGTGAAGAATGAAAGTGAAGTACAAGAACTAGAAATACAGAATTGTTGTGCAATAATGTGGAGTGCATTGATGCGCAATGAAAAGCTTCACCTGCTGATTTCTGCAGCTCAAATACCTAATCAAAGGGATGAAAACAGGTCAGACAAGGCTGTTTTTTTAACATAAAAAGTATACTGGAAACAAAATTTCTTCTAAAGTATTACAACTTCAATTTCAGTGGCACCAATTTGCAGTGAAGAATCTGGCTATTCCTGTTCAAATATGTATTGGGTTAAACATTTTTTAGGCTAGAAATATGCCTATTCCAAATGGAACTGCCTACGGTATTTAGATTTTCAGATAGTTCTAGAATCATTGAGCCATTAGGAAACCTCAACAGCCACACTGACCCACCTATGCAAGCCATTTTCTCCTGTCTTAAGCCATAAACAATAAAAATGAGAGTTTCTTTTCTTTTTATACTATGTGTACTCAGAAATATGTCCTGCTGTGTATAATGTGACTTATGCCTAAGTCCATGCTTGGAGAGTTGTAGTGGTGCATCATATGGTAGGAAAAGCAGGCCTCCGTAAGTCTTGAAAGACTATCGTATTGTGCTCGGCGCTGCATACGCTGCATGCGAAGCATGAAAGCCTGGGTTAGATTGTTATGGAGGATAGGCTGTTACCCAAGCAGCAAATCCCCCCTCTCCACGCCACTGAATTATTCCAATGGAAAGGCAGAGCTGATACGATTGGATCCAGCTGGTGTCGCAGAGCTGGGCTAAGGACAGGAGCTCACCCTGTCTTGTGGGGCTGACCCAGGTCTTGAACCCTGGCCTGCTGGTTAACAGGCACAGTGTCTTAGCCACTTGCGCCACCCACGGCCCTTATGGTAGGAAAGCCTCACTGTTAACATTTGACTTATTGAAGAAGCCTGGTGAATTCTACAAGAACTACTCTTCTGGGGTGCTCTGACGAAAAAAAAATCAAGTAAAAAAGTTGGAGGACTCATGCAGTGCGCCTCCCCCCTGGCATTTGTGCATCGCTTCCCTCCCTGTGGCCTGCCCTTCACCCAGTCACCTCCTGTATTCTAATCCCTTCTTCTTGGTCACTGAGGAAAGAGGTGTACATGATTGCTGCTCTGCCTTCTCCTTGCTCAACAAGCTTTAGTTGCCTTTAGTCAAATGAGGACAAGGCGGGGGAAATTTAGGTGCTAGTTGAAGCACCAGTTAAATGAAGGAGTGGGTGTGAATCAGGCACTGGGAGAGCCATGAATCTTTACTGATTCAGGCAGCAGATGCGCCACCCTTGGCGTTCTCTCCCTGCCGCCTCCCGCACCGCAGTCTGAAGTGATGCAGCTTTCTTGGCCACCTTTTTTTCTGCCACATGTATATACGCCATCTGGGGTTGCCAGCACTGACTGAAGCTATTCTTGAAGACGTTTTCCTCCAATTTGATGTAGTATTGCAAATTCCTGGAGCCTTTTCAAAATTGTCAGGATTATTCTCTCCAGTTCCCTGGAGATTGATGTGGAAGGCAAACAATTCCATGCTGATCCTGCTGACAACTAGAAAACCAGGACAGAGTCACAATAGCTGAGTCCTGGAGCAAGAAATAATGTATATGTTCTGGAGTATATGGACTTCAAGAAATAATGCAGTGAGCATTTCCCTCATAAGAAGAGCTCCACTAGATCAGTGTAATCAAACCAGTCCCTTCAAATTTTGAAATAGTCACAATCCATTTTACATTCATGATTTATGAAAAGGCTGCAGTCCTAACACCACTTTCTTGGGAGTAAGCCTCATTGAACTCAATGGAACTTACTTCTGAGTAAACATGGTTAGAATTGCACTAGTCGTCTTGTAGGAGAATTGAGCCTGCTCGTCAAATTAAAAGACCAATGGTGGAGATTAGGGGTCTTCAAACCAGGCCTAGGGACCAGATGTGGTTCACAGCAAGCATCTAACTGGCCTGCGGCCTCCTCTGATCCCGCAAGAGCTTCTGACCCAGTTGAACAAGCACAACTGGAGCTGTGATGGTGTGGTAGTAGAATGAGAGTCCTGTTAAGTATTTGCTTTATTTTGTGCTGTGTGCTGGTCCTTGCAAAAATTCTGTAAAATTGAGCCTATTTATTCATTAATCTATCTCAAATGTACTGGTATTAAAATTTTATATTTAAAATATTTTATCTGGCCCTTGACACTGTGTCAGGTATTTGAGGTTGCCTTTGCCTGAAAACATTGGAGACCCCTAGTTTAGATGATTGGTAAAAAAAAATAGCCTCTCATATCTGTAAGTAGTATTTGACTACAGTATTTGTTTATTTGGCTAACAGTCATCAGAGAGAAGCGTGAGAAGCTCAGAAAGGTAAGATGGGAATTGTGTGTTTTCAAACACAGCCAGCAGTGAAGGCACCTATCAGAGGAAGATGTGATGCTGGCACAACTCTGGTGAATAGTTACACTTGGATCACTTGGATGTTTGCGAAGCTTATTCTTAGGTCTGGAGATGGGGGAACAGCTGATCATGATTTCTTCAGGGGAAGAACATCTCCCTTTTGATATATGCAAAAGTTAATGAGAAAAGAGCAGCACCGGCATTTCCATTTGATACCATTTATATTTTATAGCTGAACAAGTTTGGGAAAAAATGTTGAAAAGAGGGATGGGCAAATTGCAAAGAGGTGTTTTGGTTTATGATGTTTACAGGCTTTTTTGGTGCTCGTTGCTAGGAAACTGCTGAAAGCTGGAATTTGGATAGATTCATTTTTCAACGGCACGTGAGGTTTGGGAAAAAGGGGAAATATCAAGTCTTCAGGGAGGAAATGCCTGACAAAAAGTTCAGTTCCTGGGCCAAGTGATTTCCAGAAAATTAAAATTGAAAATGATATTTGACTGCAGACACAAGAATATATCTGCACCATTTGGACACCTGCCTGACCAGAGCAATTGGTCAAGAAGACAAATTATGGTGCATCACACCTTTTTCATCATAAATAAAGACATGTATATAACTGTGTGTATAAAGGTGTACAAACAAAGGAAAGGAACCCCTTACCCAGGGGCCAGATGTAGCCCGCAGAAAGCCTCAATGCAGCCCCCAGCAAGAACTCTCCATCTGGCCCCCAGATATGCCTTTTAATGTATCCAGCATAATCCAGAGTAACTACAGGGAGTCCTTGCTCCGACATAAGGACAATTTACTCTGGATTGCAATATGAATTTTCCATAGGTTTTCACTAGGTGGTGCCATAACTACGTCAACGTAAATGTCTCTTACATGCTCCCATAGTTACTCTGGATTGGAGGGTAATACACTCTTACATTTAAATTTATGTAAATTCATTCAAATTTGAAATGTTAATGTTTTTTCTGGCCCCCGACACAGTGTCAGAGAGATGGTGTGGTCCTCCTGCCAAAAAGTTTGGACACCTCTGTTCTAGAATCACCCCTCGCTAGAATCACAAAGGTAAAAAAGTTCATCCAGTGCCACTTTCTCCATCACAGCATCTCTATACCATGAACCTAGCTGCAGGCATACAGTCACTGTTAATAAAATGTGGCACCCAGGCCTGTACTGAATTTCCCCCCACAAGGTAATTTAGGACTAAATGGATTTTGGGGGAAATATGATATAATCCTCCTTCTCCAAAAACCTTTCTTTAATAACTTTTTTGAAAAATGTCTATTCTCAGCCATTTTGTTTTCCTTCTCTGACACCATTTTCTTCCCGATGTGGAGTGATCCCAACTAGTTAGAAATCAGAAAGTGGGTAAGATGAGGCAAAAAATGAGATCTAACACCAATATCATCCATAACTGTGATTCACAGCATTACACAGCCAATCAGATTTGTCATCACAGCATCAACACTGACAGGAAGGAAGCCATGTCATCCTTACTAAAGAAGGAGATTGCCTGTGTTACTGAGGCAGTAAGTGCTCTGGCAATCTGTGCTGTGGGAAAACATCACTCATTTGCCTCAGCAATGCATTTGGGGAACCACACCAGAAATACAGACTTGCTTTGCCAAGCAGGAAAGTGTGTGTGTGGGGGGGGGTTGCACACTTCTAACCTATTTAGGCCAGCGCACCGCACCCTTCTGGTGGTGTGGGGAGAATGATTCGTGTCTATGCACTGGCTTAACCCTCCAGGAGTGGTACAGAAGTGCCGTGTGTGTGTGTCTGTGTCTGTGTGTGTGTGTGTGTACGTACCAAAGCTAGCACCTTCATACTATACCCTTTGCACTCTTATATACAAATATATGAAGATTCAGTCTTGTAAGGACTTCCCTCTCTGCCCTTTAGACTTGCATGGTCTCCAGCTGGGCTGTGAATAGTTTTGGTGATACATGACACAGGTTGCATCCGCTTGGCCTCAGAAGCATCCTCCTATCATCTTTCCACTTCTGATCCTTTGCTTTCAGTTACACAGGCAAATGTCTCTCATATTCCTTGCTATCCATTTGGCAGAGCTTCATGCTTGTAATCCTTCCACAGGGCTGTTTTTTTCCACTGCCATTCTGCTGTGTCTGACCTGTGTTTATTTAAGGAGAATGGTTGACCCAACATGGCCTTGTTACAACTAATGCCTACAGGCAGTTTCAAGCCTAAATGACACACCGTTGCTGTTTCTGAGGATATTTCTGAGAGTGTTTTCCCCTCCAGTTATACTACTTCTCCTTCGTTATCATTCACCTTGGCTGTGTGGCCTTTCATGTCTACTGTAAAGACATGAATTGCGTGACCACAATTTCCAGTGGTGCTGCAGTCCGATAGGACTAGGCTCCAAATGTGCTAAGATTCTTGTTGACTGACTATCAGAATTTAATACTTTAAACAAAAACGTTTTAACTTGATTTTGAACAAATGTGCAATTAATTGTTACTGTTCTGAATTTTATTCTAAAATCAAGCCCTAGCCAACTTTTCAGTGCTGATGCAACTATGCTAACAAGGCACCTTCTGTATCCTGAGGTGGGAACAACTACAGAGGTCTCCTTAGGATAAGGGAACATTTGTTACCTTACCCTGGGACTGCATTGGGGCCATATTGGTGCTAGAAAGTTGGATAGGATTGGGTGAAGAGAAACTTTAAATAGTGGATGTAGAAAGAGAAATGTTTGTGAACTTTGTTGAAAAGCGTTATATAAATACTGTTGATTGATGGGTTAAAAGAAAGAAAGAAAGAAAGAAAGAAAGAAAGAAAGAAAGATAGATAGATAGATAGATAGATAGATAGATAGATAGATAGATAGATAGAACGAACGAACGAACGAACGAACGAACGAACGAACGAACTCTTTCACCACTTAATACAGTGAAAAAAACAAATGTGCTTTTTGATGCATTGACCAGTATTTATTCTCAGAACTGGCTGTCCCGAGTATTATCCCCCCATCCAACCTTCCTAGCAAACAATGCTAGTTTCCTGAATTCTTTGGTTTAATAATGGCATGTGACAAAAGACTGAAACTATATCAGTGGAATGATGTGGAACATATGAAGCTTTCGTAGACAAACAGCACAATCCAGAGCAACTAATCTGTCCACATAAGAGCCCTTGGGTTGCCCTATCTATTACTAGGGTGGAGCAACTACAAGATGCTCCACCCCAGTTACTCTGGAAAAGGCTCAGGGCAGAGTAAGGCAACACAGGGTGCCCTAAGAGAGGTGGACCTGCTCTGCCCTAGCTGCTCTAACCTAGGCAGTTCAAGAGAGGCATGTTGAGGGCATGTTTAGCAGAGCAGTTACTCTGTATCCAAAGACTGTTTCCAAGGCAGAAATGCCATCTTCCAGTTCCTCAAAGATATAGCACCTCAGGAGCAGGTATAGGAATGAGTAGACCCATAGGGGTCTGTTCCCTAGCTGTTCCTTGTTCAGTGTGATCTGAGGGGTGTCTCCTCAGGAGCAAGTCCTCCCCATGTGTCAATTACTTAGCATGCTCTGGAGCAGTTAGGGCAGCCCAGGCTTCCTGACTCTCTGGATGCAGCATAACTTTCTGCTCTGGATACAGAATAGTTAGGAGAGAGCAGTTAGGGCAGAGCAGGCTGAACTTGCTCTGGATTGTGCCCAAGATAAACAGTAAAATCTCTTTGGTAAAATAAATGTTTGTGGCCCTGGAAGGGTTGATATCTCCAAGGGGTGGAAAAGGAACTGCCAATTGTTTGTGCAAACTCACCAAAGTTTAATGAAAAGTTGAAAGGCTTGTAGTTTGATATTATTTGATACAGTATTATAATAGCTTGATATTATTGATATGTAACATTAGCTAAAAGGTGGGTTTCAAGTGTTTTGATAGGGGCACACTTTCAGTCCTTGCTACAGGCACCATTTTGCCTAGGTATGCCTCTGCATGTAGGCTTATTCTGGCTATGGTTGAATTCCAGTGCATCAAGCAGGGTCCAAATTGGAGCTTCCTACAGACATCACAAAACAGTGGTGTTCCTGGAGAGAGACTATATTGTTTTGGGGTTGTTTTTTTAAGGATAAAGCATCTCTCCCTCTTGCCTTCAGAGCTTTTGATAAAAGCTGAAGCCTGTTCAGTTTCTTGCAAGTTTTTTGCACATGTGACAGTTTCACTTTCCATGGGGTTCAATATATTTTCCTTGTCAGCTGTGGATGAGGCAGCAAAAAGGGAACATACTCTTCTGCAGCCATAGGCACAATGGCCTTAATGCCTGCTGAAATTTTCTTTGAAGCTGCCAAATCAAGGCATATGCTAGCGTTGCAGTTGATTAGTATTATCTGCGCTACAGTGACCTACTATTAATATTGTGTGTGTCAAATACTGGGCGTTTCCATGCTTTCCTCTTAGTTTTTAATTGAGCTGGTCTTGCATCAGTTATTTCCTTGAATAAGCTGTTGCTACAGTATCTCAGAAAGAGCCATTAATAATGGATACTCGTCTACATCATCATCTAGCTAAGAATATTAATGCTCTGCCCTAAGGGAGCACTTGGGATTTTAGCACTCTTTCTTCCAATCCAGTCATTTAGGCAAGTGCCTAGAGAAACTATATCTGTAAATTGCCGAGGGCTAGCTGGGACCAAAGCAATTGTTACTTGCTGCATATGTGATAAAACATGTTCCTACTGTGGATGAAATACTCTCATATCTGCTAAGGTATGTATAGGGTTATCCACAAACTCCCCCTGCTGTCTCCATGGATCTGCCATCTGCCACATCAGCTGCATGCACACCATTCACCACTCTGCTTACTCACAATGCCAGTGCACCTTAAAGGGTGATTCCCAGATTACCCTTTTCTTGGCTGGAACATGTCCTAGAGCAGCCACGTCCCACTGTTTATAATTTATTTTATGAAGGCTGGGGAAGTCAGAAAACACCACATAGGTTCTTGCCGTCTCCAGGGTGAACAATAAACATTATACACCTTATCAATCAAGGATATGTAGTTTGTTTTGTTGCTTGGGAAAGTTTCAGGTAGAAGGGAAAAAGTATCAGAAAAGCAAGGCACTTCTATGGCATAACACACGCACCAGTGTTGCACCGCTGTATAAGTAGCAGCAAGGAAGCTACACAACCTTCACTGAGGACTTAGGCTTCAGAATAGAGATTTTGCAAATGCTATTGCTAAAGATGTGTTGTATGTCTTGAAGAATGTGGAGGGTGGAATGTCTGTTTCTTGATTTGAATTATTTGTACCTGCCAAACCCTAACCAACAATTACCATTTAGCAAAGAGATCTCTTATGCAGAGACAACCTGTCTTCTGATTCTGATACCTTTTGGGGAAAAAAACACTAAAACAAAAAAATTAAAAACACAGAAAAAGTTGTCCTGTCATGGTCAATGTTAGAAGGCACTCAAGATGCAAACTAATAGGCAGGAACTGCATGTGTAAATGTGCACCATTTACCATAAATACAAGAAAATGATCCTTTAGCAGGGTGACCAGATGCCGAACCCAAAATTCCCCCCAAGATCCCCAAAATTCCTGTCCCTGGTTAAAAAAATTAGGACACCCCAAAATGTAGGACATGTTAAAATAAAGAAAAAATACTTGTATTGGTTTCCTGTACTTAATTTCAACACTTCTAAAATTGAAAACCTCTTAACATGCATGATTCTGGGTCAGAATCATGCATGTTAAGGGTGCAAGTGACTTCAACATATGTGATTCTGTCCCAGACATGTAAGATGCCCTCAAAGCGGTTTGCAGCACATAAAACCACAGGTAGGTGGCAGAGGCAGGTAAGTTGGAGGGGGTGGGTGGGTAGCAGAGGCAGGTAAGTTGAAGAGGGGGTGACAGAGGCAAGTAAGTTAGAGAGGGAGGGAGGTGGGTGGCAGAGACAGGGAGGGAGGTGGAGGCTGCGTGGACCCTGGAGTCTGTAGCTGATCTCTGGAGGGGCCAAGGGCGGCGAAGAAGCAGCAGGGAGCAGAGGGGCAGCAGGGGTGTATGGAGGCAGCAGCATGGAACTGGTGGTGGGGTGGAAGAGGCAACAGTGGGGGCACACAAGTGGCAGAGCTTGCTCACAAGCGGCTCAGCCAGCAGGGAAGCTGCGGAGGTGGTGCAGAAGCTACGTGGGGGGCTGCAGAGGCAGCTGAGGGGGCCTCTGGAGGCTGTGACCTGGCTCTGGAGACCATGGGGAATAGTGGGGGTTGCAGGGGGCAGGGCAGCCCACACAAGACTGGCCAACCAGGAGGGGGGGAAGGGATCTCCTCCTGGTCCCACCTGTTGGTTTCCTGCTCTTGGAAGCCCAGAGCGGGGGAAAAAATTTAAAGCGACAGGGAATGCCTAGAGACAGGGAAATTCCAGAGAGGGGGGTTTCCCTTTCTGGTTAGCCCCCCCCCCTTTTCCTGGGGTCTCCGGGTATTTCCAGTCATATGGTCAGCCTGTCCTTTAGCATTTGGAGAAGATCCTTCCACTGTGTGGAAGGTTATCCTGAGTGGGTTAAACAGGTAAATTGAGTTAGGCAGGCAGCAAGCAGGCATCCATCAGTCTTAAGAGACTATGGTATCGTGCTTGGCACTGCATATGCTGCACATGAAACACGAAGGCCTAGGTTAAATTGATATGGAGGATAGGCTGTTACCCAAGCAGCAAATCCCCCCTCTCCACGCCACTGAAATAGTCCAATGGATAGGCAGAGCCAATACAATTGGTTCCAGCTGCGTCACAGAGCTGGGCTAAGGACAGGACCTCACCCTGTCTTGTGGGGACTGACCCGGGTCTCGAACCCTGGCCTGCTGGTTAACAGGCACAGTGTCTTAACCACTTGTGCCACCCAAAGCAGGCAGCACCTGGGCAAGATATGAGCTTGTCTGGAGAGAAGAAAAAATATTTATAGTTTGATTGGTGTCTCTATACATGTCCATGAATTGTGAGGTCCATCTGAAGGATATGGGTCTTTCAGCTCAGTCCTATACATGCATACTTGGAAGGAGGTTTTATTTTATCCAGTGGGTATTAGTCCCTGACAAGTGTGCATAGGATTGCAACTATATCATTATAGCCTAATGGCTAAGAGTCTGCTGCTTGTAATACCAACTATGAGGATGCCTTGAAAATGGTGTCCTCATGGTAAGTTTGCCCCTTCCTTGCTGTACCATCTACATCAGTGCATCAGACACAGCATCATCATACTGTGACTTTTCCACATCAATGGAAACTGTTGGGATGCTTTCAGACAATATTCCTATAGCATGTGTACAACAGCCTGACTTGAGGAGTATTAGCTGTGAAACAGGAATTTGCCAATCCTTATCTCCATTTGTGAGCTAGGGGCATTCCTCTTGTGGGGACAAACTGGAATGTTCCTTCCCTCCTTTTAGATCCAGAAGTTTCTGACTCATATACACAGGACTGCTTAGCACTGGCATTGGACCTGATTGCACTCTGCTTTCCTAAATTTTCATTTATTTTGTAATAAATGTGTTGGGTTTTTTTGTCATAGTCCAGGCCTCTGGAAACCTTCCTGCCCTCCTTCGCCTTGGACCTGTATATATAGTCAATGGAGATTTCTTAAACTCCACTTTTTCTTGAAATAGCTGCTTTGCCTGTAACTGTGGAAAATCCACGCTTTTCCATCAAGCTTGTTGGAAAGATTAATGAAAGGC
Organism: Cryptoblepharus egeriae; assembly: GCA_030015325.1. Classification (NCBI taxonomy): domain Eukaryota; kingdom Metazoa; phylum Chordata; class Lepidosauria; order Squamata; family Scincidae; genus Cryptoblepharus; species Cryptoblepharus egeriae. The sequence goes on from JAREYC010000001.1 coordinate 151,994,556, forward strand.
AATAACTCACACAGGAAATCGAGGCAATATCAATGTTCCAACTCAAAGAGGGAAAACATATGAAAAATACAAACAAATAGCACATTTTCTGTTATTGCTCTATACTACATGATGGACGGAGGCTTTAAAATAATTGCAAACACAATATAAGACAATAAATCATGTCTAGGAGCAACAGCCCCATCATAAATGACAGATTATGGGGGCAGAGCCTGGAGTCATGATGGAAGGCTGGAGACTCTGAGTCTCAGGCCCTACATGATCTCATACCCTTCCAGTTTTGAAGAAATGGGTCCCTCTGACACCCCAGGAGAAGGGGAGAGGGGCAGGAGCTGCTTGGTCAGTGGCTGGAGGTGAAGACCCCAGGCGATGATAATAACCCTAGTGAGAACATCATAGTGCTGGAATAGCACCAGCCAGGCCCAGATTTCTTCCCCCCTCCATCTGTGCAGCCAAAAAGAATTACAACAGAACTTCTAAGAAGAATTAAGAAGCTGACGACTGAAATGCTGATAAACCCATCCTAACACAGTGAGAAAAGGTATGGACTCAATTTAATGAAGTTAATGGCAATTAGAAGCTGATTTATGTTGAAGATCTGCTGTGGGAATCAGATAACAATTTGATGGCTAATTGGCATGGTGTGGGATGTGACCAGCTATAAACAACAAAAGATATCCTACAGCTTCATCGCAACAGACCTAAATGAAGATTTATGAGATGTTTCTAAACATAGCTTGAACTATGACAAACAGGGCTTTTTGTTTTTCTCTCTTTTAAACTGTTAAAGCAAAACAAATATCAGGAATTGGAATTTGGAACATAAGTTGGATGAAAACTTGAATTTGAATTGGAAGATCGATTGATGCTGGAAAATAAATTCAAGATAAACGTATCTTTGTTTGGTTTTGGATTTCTTTGGATTTTTGTTTTGGATCAGATGCATCATGAAACAGAACAAGTTTTATGGAGGGAGGTTCTGCAAAAGGGGCCGTATTGGATTACTCTACAAAGAAATTTCACAGATTAGAAAAGTGACCACAATAAGATTGACTTTAGCTTTCAGACTGGTTTTTTATTGTTTTTATTGAATTATTAGATGTTATAGGAGATTATAATGCTCATTCTAATTAACGTTGGTGTTTTCCATTTTCACTTTTCACAGTGAATGACAGATAATAAAACAAAGTGGCAGGATGTAAAGTGTGGAGTGGATAATGAAGGCTGGGAAGTGGGAATGAGGAATTTTGAATGACCATAAGAAGAAATGAGAGCCTTAAAATGATGAAGATACAATAACTGATTATTGTAAATGAAAGTCTGGAAGTGGGAGTGAATGGAACGGAAGGATGAAGGTGACCCCGTGACTAGTTTATGATCTAAAGATCCAGATATAATAATAAAATCAGTCTAGATATATATGAAGAACATTTTGATTATAATAAGTTTAGAGAGGTAAGTTTTTTTAAAAAAGACAGAAGATAGGATTAAGTAAGAGAGATTTAAATAGTTAACCCAAATTACACTGAAGCTAAGGGAAGATAGCACCAATAAGTTTATTGAAGGTATATTTAGGTATACAGTGGTGCCTCGCATAAAGAGCTTAATTCGTTCCGGAGGCATGCTCTTTAAGTGAAACACTTTTTAAGTGAAGCTGACTTTTCCATAGGAAACAATGGAAACTCAGATGATTGGTTCCAGAACCCCAAAAATATTCATATTAAAAATATAAACTGTTTATAAAAATGATTACAAAACACAGCAATATAACACAGTACAAAACACTGTAATAAACAGTAACACACAATGCTGCAGTAAAGAAAATACTGTACAGTACTGAACAGTACTGTATCTTTGAAAACCTTCATGGCAGGTGTGAGGGTTACAGAGAGGGGGATGACTTTCACAATTACTTATGGAGTCACTGCTATCCATTGGCTCAATGGAATCTGTGTCTTTTTGTACAACTTTAACATTCCCCAGCTGCTGATGGGAAGCAGCACTAGAACATTGATAAGGCACACCTTATACGCTGCCACACACAGATCCCACATACAAACCTGGCTCAAACTGCTCTCCCCAGACTCCCCAAGAGTTCTCTGGCCATTGAAACCTATTCCATGTCTTTTCTAAACTTTGCCCAGGGCCTCAGTGTAGCTCAAGCTAGTCCCCTCATCCCGCCTGTGGGTTCTCTTGCCATGGAAGCCTGTTTCCAACTTCCTCAGAAGTTCTCTTTAAGCAAGACAGTGCTCTTTAATCAAGTCAAAATTTCTGAGAAAATTTTGCTCTTTATACAAAACACTCTTTATACAAAACACTCTTTATTCAAGACACTCTTTATTCAAGGTACCACTGTACCTTGTGTCAAAGATTAATAAAGTTTGAAGATATTTTTTAATGTGTTTGGTATGAAATTGAAGATATGCTACGTGTAATGTACAGATAATTTGATGATTATAAGCTGAATGGAATGTTGACCTATGAGAAGTTCTGGCTAAAGGGAAGATATATATGTTGTACAACAGAGGACCTATTTGTGTACCTATGTGTATCCCGTGCCTTTTTTGTGTTCTTATTTTTTCTTTCACCTGCATCTGAAAATTAATAAAATCTTTATAAAAATTGAAAAAAATAAATGACAGATTTTGCAGTAGGAGAAAGGCAAAAATATTAATATTTGCTGTTAACCTTAAGTTTCTCGTCCCCTTTTTGGCTCTAAGCCACAATATTCAGCTGAACCTCAGTAGTTCAGTTGTCAGGAGCATTTGTTCAGTTTTTTCTGAGATGGGCTAGGTTAGCATCCCCATTATTTTCAGATCGACAAACTGAGGGCACAAACCTAACCAACTTTCCGACACTGGCATAGCTGTACCAGTGGGATAGGTGTTGCAACATGGAATAAATGTGTTTCTATGACTGTAATTAGGAACATTCCCCCTCAACCCCAGCACAGAGTGCATACCTGTCAGGGGATATGTCCTCCCAGCCCTACCACTGCCAGTAGACAGAAAAACTTGGGCGGCAACTACCATTGCTGCAGTACTTCTGCCAGTCTCAAACCAAGCTGTAAATGGATATGTTTCCAGTTCCAGTTCATACATTACACCAGTGCCTGCCTGGGTGAGAATATAGCTGAGAGAGAAGGACATAAAAGATTGTCTTGAACTGGTGCATCCATGAACCATACAACCGTCTTGTACCGTCATGAATGCCTGAACCCACTTGCTGACTATGCTAGCACAAAGTTACAGCAAATTGTAGTTAGAACTTCAGGGTTTCTTTTTTCCTCATCAGAAACCAAATTTATTTTAAATCAGTTTATTATCCTTCTTATTACTTGCAAATGAATAATTAAGGGAGTAATGGTAAAACACTGTTACTTAATTTAAAGAGCACAACATTAATCACAAAGGAAATCATAAATTTCATTTCTTCTGAAAACATCTGCAGCCATATATATTACTGCACACAATCCAATTAGTTCTTCCCATGATTTACAGTTACATGTTTTTGTCATTAGACTTAAGCACTTGCAAAAGAGTGATAGAGATGTCGCATTGAAAAGTTGCAAGAGAAAATGTGTCAGGAGAAGACTAATGGTTCAAAGCTGACTTGTCTCACAAGGCCCATGGCAGTGTCTTGTTCAGAGCTAATGGCAGTAAAGCTTGCAATCTGCTGCCACAAGCCCTCTTTCAGTGGTGTAGCATGAAAGGTGTGCAGAGCACACTTCAGAGCATCTGGCACAAAATGGCAGGAGAATCCCCACACATGCCAGGGGCTCCTGGGCATCTTGTTGGAGCAAGTACGGTGATGGCAGGGGTAGTCTGTAGGAAGGTTAGGTTGGGAACCAAGCCTAACCAAGACATAAGGGGGCACATGAAGTAACTATTCCATAAGTTTTGAAAGTCTCACTACTTGGCCTAGATTTAAGCCAATTCAGAATATCAAACCTTTATACTCTGAATCTGTGTATTTTTGCATTTATGCCTATTTTGCTATACAATTTTAAAGAAAATGTATATAATGCTATGCAGCAAAAAAGCTTCAGAAATTGGTTTCCGCTGCTAAAAATAACACATAATTCCCTTTCAATTCTCAGTTCTGAAAGGGCTCAGCTGCTAACAAAAGATGGAAAAGAAACATCATCAAACAGCCAGTAGATAAGGTGCTGCCTATACTGGGTGGAGGAGAGACATTTGTGCTCCTCTAGGTAACCACAGCTTCTGTTTAGCTCTAGTTAGCAACAGACATAGATCTGTGCAAAGTGAGTTTTGAATACTCCATATTGGCAAAATGTAGACATACTATTCTTTGACACACTGTCCCAAATGACAAGACTGGAAAAAGGCAAATGGAGTTGGTATAGAAAAAACTTTGAGTACTTTGGGGAGTATTATGGCAACCAACTGAGCCAATTTTCTCAGTCATTTGAAGAATTTATCAGCTCTGCAACTCAGAGAGACTTTCATTTCACTGTGAGAAACCAACTGCATGCAATCCAAAAGTCAACACTGCTTGCAGTTCACTTCTCCCAAATGTATTATATTCTGTGACCTGACCCAGTCTATCTATGGATGCCACCAATGTGAGGATATCTGTTGGAAGGGCCATGTCTCTTAAGAAGTCTGGGAGAACAACTAACTCCTGAATGATTTGGGAATTTTGCATCTGCAAGGGATCTGGGGCCAGAAACAGGAAACTTGATACCAACATCTGGGTTCTCATGTGTGATCTTAGGTCACAAAGCCCACTTCATGCAATAAAGGGGGGAGGGTCAGAATTGGCAGCTGGTATGAAGCCTGGGTTGAGCGGGCCTGGTATATCTACAAGCTTTTCTTCTGCCTTTTTTGGAGCAGCTGAGAGTGTTTCTCTTTGGTGCTCTTTAGGTCTCATCTTTCTGCTGAAACCATTGACTCAAGAGAGCAGGAGCTGGAGATCCAAGTTGGCTTAAATATTATTGCATGAAAATCTTTCCATTAAGAATGCCAACCTGACATCACTTGTCTTCTCAATAAGAGTTTACACACACACACACACACACACACACACACACACACACACACACACACACACACACACGTTTTATTTCAGGCTCCTACACTGAATTTCAGTGTTTTATTTCAGGCTCCTACATTTTCAAGGCTCTACTAAAGAGCAGATGGAGAGGCACTTGACAGTACAACCTCACAATTTAAAAGAGATTAAATGACTAACTTCAAAAACAATTCAGCAAGGGATTTAACAACAAGAGGGGTATGATCAGAGAACAGACATAAGGTTTCCAAGTAGACACGTGTCCTACAATGTAATTTGTAATGTTTATTTTTTAAAAAAATAATTTTTTACTCTACAAGTACAACATATTTCTGTAATTGCAATAACTTCCCATAATAGTATAGTAGACAGTGATGGCATAGCTGGGGGAGGGGAGAGCAGTCAACTTGGAGGTAGACTCAATGCAGCATACCAGGGGCCTCTTATGCAAACCATAAGATTGTATCCTAAGGGCAAAATCCAGAGTAACTACAGGGAGTCCTTGCTCCGGTGTAAGAACAATTTACTCTGGATTCCAATATGAATTTCCCATAGGTTTTCTCTAGGAGGTGCAATAACTATGGGTGCACATAATGTCTCTTACGTGGTCCCGTAGTTACTCTGGAGTATGATACTGACAGAAGTGCAGAGGTAAGCCAGACTGGAACACATATATTTGCAATCCATATATTTGCACAGTGAGACAGATTTCATTCTGGCAATTATGGAGAAAAAAAAATTCAGAAAAATTATTGTCATTATTAAAATATGGTTATTTTTCCACTTAAACTATTGATTTGTTTACTAAAAATAGAGGTATAAAATCCAAAAAAGATGCACACAATACGATTTTTCAATTATTCAGAACATAAATAATGTTAGAACTGTTTCCAAATCAAAAAAGGTCTGTTGATTTTCTGCAAACATTGGTAATTTATCATTATTGATGGTATTAGAGCTTTATTTTACCATTAATTAATTAACCACTATCTCAGCCACTAAATGACCCAAGCCTTTCCAGGATTCATTGCGCTTTTCCCCCCTACAGAATAAAACTTTCCATTATTAGCTGTTTTCGTCATGATTAGAACTATACAGTGTACTTACCACCTGCTTTTTCCCCCCTCAATGTTTGTTCACCTTTACCATAACTAGTCGTACCATGCTTGTTGATTTGGAAAGACGGTGCTAAGGTGCTATATATACACATGAGCTTCTTGCAATGAGATTCTAGCAGAAGTTTACAAGAAAAAGTCTCTTGATTTATTTAATCTACCTGCCTCCAATGAAGTTTTTTTACTTGACTTTTCACTTCTCTGATCAAAATAGCTTCAGTTCTGCTTGTCAGCCACAAGGTGGGGCTTGTACAGCAGTTTTCCTCTCTTCCTCAGACACGCCAACACATGGTGAGGCAGCTGCCTCAGGAAAGACAGTGGTATAGGCAGAGTCCTGCAGCCATCCATCACTATCTCCTCTGACTTGATAGGACTCTACCACCTGCTGTTAAACAGCATTAGCCATTACTACTGCTACTCCTCCTCTCAAAGGAACAGTGGTGACAGCTGGTGCCAATGCTGGAGAAAGTGTCCTCCACCCCATCCCGTTCCCACCTCGGTGGTTCCCTGGTTGTTGCAGCTGATGCCACCACAACATATGCTCCTTCCAGACCAGTGGCAGACAAGTGGCAATTGCCATTCCCCTCTTGTAGAGGCCATCCTCCTCTATTGGCCACCTCTCTTCTAACAAGATCCCTGCTGGTGTTAGCAGGCACCTCTTTTTCTCAGGCTGACAGCAGATACTGCAGCTGCCACTGCCTTGTTCTGCAATTGCTGTGCAGCAAGCAGGAGGAGAAATCATGGCAGTGCATTTCTTTTTCTTTAACCCTAGAGAACTACAGTCTGAGGCAACAGAGAAGCTTTGGTGTAAACCAGCGGTTCTCAGGGATGACTCAATGGATGGGAGTCAGGATGGTGTAGTGGTTAGAGAGATGGACTGGAAATTGGAAGAACCAGGTTCAAATCTCCCTTTGGCTATGAAGCTTTCTGGGTAACCTTGAGCCAGTCACTCACTCTCAGCCTCAACTACCTCACAGGGTTGTCATGAGGAGAAAGGATAAGAGCTTCGTAAGCCATCTTAGGAATTTGCATTCACATTGGAAAGGCAGGGGTGGATTGAGAATGACTGCATCTTGGAGGGAGAGTGGGAATAATAAAGCTTTCCCTTGTACCAGGACCTCCCTTCTTCTTTCCTGGGCTTGCACAGTCACCTCCTCACCAACCCAGGCAACACTCTGGTTGCGCACAGGAAACCCCAGAGGACTGAAGTGCATGCCAAGGGGGCAGCTGCCTGCTGAGTCCTGCCACCCGTATCCCAAGATGGCAGCGCCCAACTTTTTGTACCCCCTGAAATTAAGTTGTGACCTTCCCTCAGGGAGTCTCAATCCCCACTTTGAGAACCACTCATATAGAAAGAAATTCAACACTCATTTCTTGATGTGAACAACTTGGGTTCCTTCCCCCTTTTTCTCTTGTTCTGAATAGCAATGTTGTGAATGCTATAGTAGTCTAGGAATATTTCAAAAGACATTTTTCAAAGCCTAAGTTATTCCTCAGGTTTGGTCCCAGCTCTTTCTCAATAAGCCTCTTCCCCTACTCACCCCGAAAGTGACAAGCCTCCACTCTGCCTATACACTCTTTAATTATTCCCTCCATTTCACTCTGCATTTGCCAGTGGGTGTCTGTGTGACTTGGCTTTCCCATCCCCTTGTAATTACAACCTTGTAATTGCTACACCAACCACGGTGACCCTTGCTGCAGAATGGTTCAAGTATCTCAGATAGTCAGGCAAGAAACCCACTCACTGTCTCTAAAAAGCAACAGCATCTTTTGACAACCAGAGCCTGAACAACAAGCTGACTGTATTACAAGACTGAACGGCAAGTTCAGGGCTCAGCCTTTATATTCTGAACTTGGAGTATTTTCTCTACCCTCCAAATATGTTTCCTTCCATGGACACAAGAAAACATTGGAAAGGGATCAGGAAGGCTCATGATTTTCTACCAGGAACTGAGTTTCTACCAGTACCAGACAATGCATTAAAATTGTGGATTATTAGCCCAAAGAGGCTCCAATTCCTATTTATTTTTATGGGATAATCCAGCCTAACCAAATATTTTAGGAAGAGCAAAAATTATACACCACATTGCTAAATCACTGGGACATGCCCACAGGCAGTAGAGGCTTACCTCTGTGAAAGGGAACAAACATTCCCTTTCCTGGAAGAGACCTGTAGGACTGCCCGCCTGACCCTGAAAAATGCAGTTTACACTCCAGTGGCATGGCTGCATTAGTGGAAAGGGGTCTTGAATAGAATTGGGCTACGGTTTAAGAATTTTGTTTTCAACACTGTTATTAAGCCAAAGAGAATATACCCTGCAAGCTTCAGGGCTCTCTGCAGCTGTTTACTGCTTTGAAAATATATGTTAGATCCCCTTTTCAGTATTGAGGGTTTTGGCACCGCAAAGTGCAAAAAAGAATGGATTTTTGCAAAATCTGGGTTAAGGATAATAGAGAGCCAGTTGCCAAGGCTAATAGAGAACTCCCTGCAGATCAATGACACAGCTCTTGCTTTTATAACCGAGGCTCCTGCATTGGAGTGCCAGTAGCAACCTCTCCTGCTAATTAATTGTACAAGTACTGCAGTATGTTAGGGGATGTTTGAAGACTTCGGCACACTGGTAACTGTTGATAAGGCCACAGCAGTAACTAGTCAGAGTTACTTATTTGGCTAACTTTGTTGCAGGGGAAACCAGAGAAAAGTGTGCTTAATTTTGCGCTTGCTGCCTCTACTATACCCTTACAATCAGATGGCAAGCTTAGATTTTGATCAGTCAATTGGTCAACCCAAAATTTGATTGCAGATAAAAATCCTCTCCAGTGAATCAGTTGAAGGTTTGTGTCCAGAGTTACACTCTTAAGCAGGTCATACAAACAGGGCCTAAAGCCTCGCTTCCCTAGGGCAAGCAGGTGAAAAAAGAATCTAATTTAAGAGGGAAAACCTTTCCCTGCTACTTTTGGTCCAAAGTTTACAGACATTTTGCATTTCATGATGAACTTATTGTGTTTTCCCTTCTAGAAAGACAAACTTCAGCCATCTGTAGCAGATGGTGGATTGCTGTAGATCCACCCACAGCCAACCTCCACCACAACAGCACCTAAGACTGGTCTGTAATGGCGTCACTACTGGTGCAGGGCTGAGAAGACCCATTTAGATACTGGAGATTTACTCCTGAGCAAATAGACTTCTCTCTCTCCCACCCCCAGCAGTATTTAACATTTGCTCCAATGATGCACCTGCAAGCAATGGTAGGTATTTAGTTAGCGTTGGGACTGCCCCTTCTTTGCAAGTATGGGTAAGATTGCACTGTGAGCATTTATTATGATGCTACTCTAATTGTTCTCTGGTAGCCACTGAACTTGAGCATGAGAGGATTGCGTACCCATCGACAGCACAGCCATGTCCTATAAAATGGAATAAATTGATGACTATTGACTTTACCAAAAGTCCATGTCCAGCAGTTTCTTACAGATGCAGGAATGATGAGTCCCATTCAGAACTCCTCAGCCCAAAAGGAGTGTCTAATCATTTTAATAAAAGAAAGAGATCAAAGTGAATATATCGTTCCCCCCTCTGTACTAGGGGAAGGAATCATACAGATGTCTCTGTTGTAACCAGAGTCTTTCCCAGAATTCCTGTGAGACAGAAAGCCTATATTTTTTCTTTTCTTTTTAATTTATTGTACACATACCCAAGGCAAAAGAAAGCTGTTCCTCCAGCCTGGAGTTGAATCAGTTGTCTAGATGCAGGTTCATAATTTTCAATAAGGCTGCATCAGCAGAAACTAGCCCAGCTTACATTTTATCCAGTATACATGGCAAGCAGAGCAAGTTGGCTAAATTCCTTACCTACAGTATATACTAATGGTTATTTTTTGAAGGTATTGCTTAGGGCTGAAAAAATAATTTTGCCTTATTGAGATATATTGTGGGTTATCTCTCTCACACTATGGAACTTGGCCCGTGCTCTCAAATGTTTGGCAATTTATTTCAACTGTCCATACAAAAAAGGACCAAAAATGAAGATTTTGCCAGTCTTATAATAATTTCCAAAAAGAAAAAAACACTTGTCAGCGAAAGAATAGTCTTTCAGTTCCATTCCAGGGCAATTGGCAGAGACTGCAAGATAGAAATTTGGCAGAGGCTGCTAGATAGAAATATATAATCAGAAATTAGATGTTCAGCAAAGTTTAGTTTGAATGTTCAGTTAAATTCTTCCCACGAGGCATGAAATACCCTTTGAAAATAGATAGCAAGAGCTTACGCACCATTTCAGTTGCTGTTCAGAAATTTCATGAACACTGAGGAAATGTACTTTGTTCCCGTGCAGGTGATATTTGTATGATTGTGCAGCATGATATTTTGGGACAGGCCTGATCCTATTGAAAAGGATCCTGAACATAGGAAAAGAAAACTCCACAACACTTGTCTACCTAACTATTATTGCAAATTTTCAATGTTAGTAGGTTTCATACAGTCATCCCTGAGTGCTAGACAGGTGCTGTAGACTCATTTATTCATGAAAATGGCTTTGGAGATCTGGTTTTACACATCACTGAATATTGTGATTTCCTTCCCCGCCTCCCATTTACATTCTGCACTCCATTTCCACACTAAATAGGGATCAGCTGTATTATTACTGGAAGCCCTTTCTAAACCATAGGGGAAAGCATGTACTTTTTAAACCACATGCACCTCATGGGGAAAAACAAGTGTATGCAAGGAGCCAGTGTAATAGGCAATGGTGTATCTGTATACTTTCGAATGAAAAGAAAAACAGAGAAAATGGTGAAGCCTCAATGGATTAATGGGGGAGGATTTTATGATTTAATCCAGATCTCTGGTCATTTGTCCTCAATCTATTCTGCTCTGGCCTTTGCTCTCCAAGCAAGTCCCTACCAATACAAAGGTTTAAATGCACATCTCAAGCACATTTGGAATTAAATAGAAGAAAAATAAAAGGTTGATTCCCCTCCCCCCAGAAATAGTATTTTGGTAGCAAATGGGCCAAAAAACTGATATCAAACAGGTGACTGGTTTTCCGCCATTATAGCATTTCCCCCCAATACATTATTCAGATGTACCATGTGTAGACAGGGGATGTACCATCTACCATTTCTCAGTCTTCTTATGTGTGATGATGTGCAGAACCAAATATATAAAGACACACTCCTACACTCTCAAAGTGAATGCATTCATAACTATACATAAATGTTAGGACATTTATATTTTTGAGTGTTTTTTTAAATACCACACTAGAGGAGTATAAAATGGGCATAACTACAGTAGACAGGAAGGGAGAGGTGCAAGGATGTTGTCTCTGCTTTGGTGCGAATCCTAATGGTGTTCCCAATGTATTATTTTAATAGTTGGACACTTCCAATTGAACGTTTTCTCTCAGATTAAAAAAATTGCATGGGGGAGGCCATCCTGATTGAACTATGAGAGGAAGAAAGTCCTGATGCCCTCACCATATCTGTCCTATTTTGCAGAACAAACTGCAGACCAAAAAAGAAAACTAAAACCATCACCCATGTTAATTCATTTCACCATAAAAGGTGAAGTATGATAAATGATATGAGGCAGAGATAAATGATAAAAGGCAAGGCATGATCAGTCATCAAGCTTCAAACAGACATACTCTTCATAATTGATAGCAGTACATTACATTGTGGGTTCTCCCACAATGATGCAACTTAAAAAATCTATTCAAATTCATTCTGAGATAACAGAAGAGAAGGTTAGGGGAAACACTGAATAACCACAATTTGCCAAGTGCATCATCCCGCCTTGTTGTGAGTATATGTTTTTTTGTTAACAAAATGCCAGATATTGCCTGTTCATCATCTGCCATCCTCTTCCTTGGCTACAAGGAGAATCACCATTTCCTGTTTTCCTTGAACAAAAATATCTGTTCAAGATGGCAGGGCTCCACATTCAGTACAACAAGGAAGAGGATGTCTATGAGCCTGTTTGGTGAGATGGCTAATGTCCAAGATGATGTACTGGATGGAGCATTGGATATGGAACAAGAAAATGTTGGTTCAGATTGCCACTCCACCATGAGCTTTGCTGGGTGTCTGTCACTTGCTTCACTCTCAGCCTATATAACTTCATCAGGAGAACCATTTATGCTGTTCTAAGCTCATAGAAAAATAGTGGGATAGAAAATAAGATATATTTCCTTTCCATCAGGCCAAAAATGCAGGTGCCTTCTATATACCAAGCAGTGTTGATTGATTAGGCATCCAGCATCCTACTGGGATCTCTCATATGCCCAGGAGTCCTAATTCGGGATGAGAAGCTGACTATGGTATCATGCTCAATGCTGCATGCAAAGCACAAAGGCCTGAGTAGATTAATATCTACTCAGGCCTGAGGATAGGCTGTTACCCAAGCAGCAAACCCCCCCCCCATGCCACTGAAATAGTCCAGTGGAAAGGCAGAACCAATACAACTGGTTCCAGCTGCATCGCAGAGCTGGGCTAAGGACAGGAGCTCACCCTGTCTTGTGGGGACCTGAGTCTCAAACCCTGGCCTACTGGTTAACAGGCACAGTGTCTTAATCACTTGCGCCACTCACAGCCTACCAAGCAGTGTTGATGAGATAAAGGCTTAAACCACAATGATGGCACAACTGTCCTCTGTCCTTTAGTTCCTATGCCACACAGAACTGGGATTGTGCAGCAGAAATCCTAAAAGGGCAGTTTGCCAAACATCTGATGCTTTCTGAAGCTGATTAAACAATGATCGTTCATAAATAAAGGACGTTGCAACTGAGCATGTTCAGAGCACGTTCCCGACTATAGTAGATAGCTACAAACTCATATGCTCTCTCGCTCTCTCTCTCTCTTTATCTCTCTCAATAAAGTAGTGAATATGGGTCAGTGTAATAGGGTTATTAATCATGCTGCTCTTCTCACTGCATGGGACTTTTTAAAATCTCACTTCACTCCTCATATAAGTAAGTTAAAACTACTGGGATCTCTCATAAGTCCAGGAGTCCTAATTTGGGATGAGAAGCTGAGCATATGTGTTATGAGTGAAAATATTTGCAAGAATTTCACATCTCACATTACACTTCAGTACAAAGAGAATATAGAGGGGTCACCTCACAGAAGAAAAAGTGGGAAAGTGTTACATCCATAACCTTCCTTTCCCCTTTCATCTAGAACAGGGGTCTCTAAACCTTTTGGTAGGAGGGCCACTTCGTCTTTTTGATACTGAGTTGAAGGAAAAAGAATTGACTTACATTTCAAATTTGAATAAATTTACATAACTGAATACATTAGTGATGGAACATGTGAATGAATGAATAAATGAATTCATATCAGTTCAACTTTCCAACAGCAAAAGAGAGGGTGATTTTCAAACCAGTTCATAAGCAGTTTCATACAAACAGAGAGGAGTTGTGTGCAGCCTCCCCACCCCTCAAAATACTCTCCCAAGGTATAGAGAGCAGAGCCAAGGGCTGAATGGAGATTTGCCAACAGTTGTATCTAGCCCCAGGGCCAGGATTTGGAGACCCCTAATCTAGAACAATTTTGGACTGAGCTTTGAAGCTTTATCAGATGAGGTTTTTCATCATCTCATCCTGATTTTCCAGTGCAGCTGCCACAGTTGCATGCTGTTGTATGCATGCTGGTGACCTGTATTGTAATCAGCCTGGTTTGGAATTGGAACTTCCCGTTCCAATTGGTGTGTCTGTGTGAAAGTCACTTTACTAGTCTGTGCGAGAACATACACAAAGCTATTTCAGAACAGCTTTTAAAATGGAGAGTTTCAAGGGAATTACTTATTTCATGGAAGACAAGTTTATCATATGGCACCAGTCATGATAGCCAGTTAGTTTTAAAGGCAGCGTTTGGCTTTGAATACCAGCTGCTCAGAAGTACCAGTGAGAGTAGTCTGCCTATAAGTTCTGCTTGTGGTATATTCCAAGAGGCATCTGGGCTGAAACTGGAAATCAAATACTGGATTAGGTGGAACTTTAGTCTGCTCCAGCAGTCATATTCTTCTTCAAAAAAAAATCCACTTCTTTCCCAATCTATCATGTTGTCAGTGTCAAGCATGCAAGTGACTCAGCCATTGCAATACAATTGGAGTTAGCACGGGCTTATTGAAAAGTGGCTGTTCCAGCTCCATAAAGATGGGTGATCTTGGCTACATCACCTTTCTCTAGATTTATTGGATTTGAATGCTAATATGAGAAAGACAAGAAATCTGATATTTGGCTCTGCTGAATTATATACACTTCATGATACAATAAATTACATTTTGAGGCTGTTTTGAAAGAAATTGTATGTGGTGCCCTTTCCATTACAGTTAGAAAATGTATTGTCTTCTCTTACCAAAAAGACAATTAGATGACAGGGGTGGGAGTCTGTTTAAATAAAAATGCAACGGAAGAATTCATGTTTGGGATAGCTCATATAGATAAAATATAGCTAATATTTCCAGGCTTTAAGAGCTCAACTTGGCTGAAAAATTGCAACAAACAGTTTAATGATATGAGGGGAAAATTCTATGTAAGCAATTTAAAAGGCGAGAAAAAAAACTGAGTGTAGGTGGAAGCGTCTGCAATGGAAGGGGGGCTGCATTTCTGTTAGTCATTCTTAATGAAATTGAACTATTTATAGTGCAGTGGGAATGGATTAGTTGCTGGTCGTTAAGGAAGCACCTTACAACATAATTAATCCAGTTAATAAAAAGGTTTAAAGAAAGAGTGCAAGGGCCTGGTTTGCAGAGGCAAATGCAAAGATAACTGCATTAATTTTTTTTGCAGGAAATGTCCATATGATTGATTTAAAATGGATTTATTAGTGTACTTGGTTTTGTAGGCTGGAGACCTTATCATAAATCAGTACTGTTACAAAGATCAGGCAGTGTGGTTCTGGGCAAGATGTCATGTTCCTGTGAGTGCCAAAAGTGCAAACAGAAGAACCTTCCCTCTTTTTAAACTCCAAACCTAAGTTCATCTTCATCAGAGCTAACAGTACCCATCCTTTTTGCTGCAATTCACGAAGCCTAACATTTCAGGAAGTCTTACCCTACAATCCAGAGTAACTACGGGAGCACTTAAGAGATATTACGTGTACCCGTAGTTACTGCAGAACCAAGTGTAAACCTATGGGAAATTCATATTGCAATCCAGAGCAAATTGTTCTTACACAGGAGCAAGGACTCCCCGTAGTTACTCTGGATTGCACCCTTACTGCCTTAGGGCACAATCCAGAGCGAGGGCAGTGTTCAATTTCATTATTTCAACATCTGACACAGAAAATCTTAATGGCATATCCATATAGTCCATCCATCCATCCATCCAACTGCCTTGGGTATCCTACTAGGAAGAAGTGTGGGAATGGGAAACAAACAAACAAATATCTGCTTTCGTTCAGTGGTATGTCACTTTCAGTTATTCTGTCTGATCTGATTGTCTTCATCCTAGCATTATATCTGAGTTTGCTCCTGTGGCCTTACAAGCCATGAGGGGTGTGTATAGATGTGGACAACCTCAAAATGCCAGATGCAGGTTTCATATATGCCCCCTGAAGCATCTAGGCAGTAATCAGCAGCATGAATAGCAGGCCAAACTGCAGGGACTCCTTTACTTTTTATACCGTACCAAAGTTGTTAGATAGGGGACAAGCACAGGGCAAAGCTATAATAATGCCCTTCTATAAATAATTATGAATACTTGAAGATGTACACAGTGGTCACAGATCAGTGGTACAGCAAATGTTTTGCAGGCAGAAGGTCCCAAGTTTAATCCCTGGCATCTGCCCAACTTTTGGAAGTGCTACAGGTTCTGCTGCTCACTTCAGGATATTATTTGTCAAGTGGTGGCATCTTACCAGTGATGGGCCCAGCCTGCCCTAACAACCGGTTCTCCGGAAATGGGCAGGGCCAGGCTGGGTCAGGGGGCAGGGCCAGGGAGAATTTAAAAGGGAATTTTTTAAAAAAAATTAAAAAATTAAGCATGCGGCTTACTTCTGAGTAGACCTGCATAGGATGGTGCTCTGAGGCTGCAGCAGCTAGCCAGGCATCTTTTTATTTTTTAATTTGCCGCTCCTAGCGGCAGTCCGGTGAAGCACCCCAGAAGCCTCAGCGGCCGGGGAAAGAACAGCACTGAGGCTTCTGGGGCGCTTCGCTGGACTGCCGCTAGGAGCAGCAAATTTAAAAATAAAAAGATGCTCAGCTGGCTGCTGCTGCGCGCCACGCCAGTGAACCAGTTTGGCCTGTTCCCCCCCCCCCCCCCGCAGCTACCAGTTTGGTAGCAGTGGGGAAATGGGAACAACCAGTTCCCAAGAACCGGACAAAACCAGCCTGGGCCCACCAATGCATCTTACTCTATGCCACCACCTTGGAGGCAGTATGCAGAGTGACCCATTGACCACTGAGCTATGGCATCTGAGATAACAACATTTCTGTGTTAATCTTTCTATTTTTTGTAACTCTGATTTTCATTTCAGTAACATTCCATAGAATAGGTCTGCCCCAGTCGAAGGACTAATAGAAGCAGGTTCAGTGAAAGTTTCCATTCTCAGTAGCCCAGGAAATCATTACCTTGGTGAGCAAAATAACAGAGAGCCAGAAGATAATGGAATTGACCATGCTTCAGGGTCAGACTTCAGAACGCTTTGCTGATTGCTATGTGTAATGAACTCTTTGAACCTTGTTGGCTTTTTACAGATTTAATCCATTTTGGTAGAGGGGGATGGATTGATTGCTAAATTTTGCATCCTCCAATTCCACTGGTAACAAATGCCAGGTAAGATATAGAATGGTTTCAGCAAATTGATTTGCCGACAACTTCTTTAATCTAATGGTAACGAGGGGAGAGAAGAACGAGAAAGATTTGGTTTTGAAAAATGCAGAAAAGAGTGTATCTGATAAACTTAATAAGTATCAACCACAATAGCACGCAGCATGCATGAACCACAAAGTGTTTTTACTGGATTACAGCATAATCAAACATGTATTAAATAACTCTATATAGAATGCTGTTATTTTTATTTTTTTTAAAAAAAAATTACATATCAACAAACAATAAACCTTAGCGCATGTGGGGTTTGGAATGTGGGGTTTGGAACCCATGTGGGGTTTGGAACCCATGGTTCCACCGTGTCTACTTGGGAGTAAGTCCCATTATGTTCAATGAGACTGACTCCCAAGAAAGTCTATATTTCAGCCTGAGAGCCACACTCCAAGACTGCAGTGCCCAGTGCTAAATTCCAAGATGGCAATGCCTAGCTTTTCTCACATTCGGTCACTTGATGGTGCACTGATAAGCTATTCCCTCATTAGACATGAAAAATCACCTTTTGGATTTCTGCCTGCCTGTGATGGAGTTGCACCCCCCCCCCCCTTTGCAGGAACAAATGTGTAGCTTGAGTGTGCTCCTGGATTCACAGCTTTCTCTGGAGAGCAAGGTGGCTAGTGTTGCGTTTCCCCAGCTCTGGCCATAGTGGAGTCAATGATATCTGACCACAGTGGTCCATGCCATAGTAACATCAAGATTTGATTACTGTAGTGCTTGGTATATGGGGGTTTCCTTGAAAAAGGTTTTGAAGCTGCAACTAATGCATAAAGTGGCAATTGTAGTTACTGGAGCTAGATGAGCCACCAAAAAGAGGTCCCTGGGTACATCACAACAGTGTAGAAGAAACGTTTTTCATGGTCATTTGGAAGTCCCATAATTCAATATAATATTGGGGATTTGACTTTTCACTTCATACAAGACAAATGAGCAATGAAAGACCAAAATAGTCATATACGATTAAGCAGTGCAAAATCTACAAACTGATTTATTGGAATATCAGGCCATTTCCATGAATACAGTGAGACAACAATCACTGTGGAAGTGCAACTGGCACAGTTTAGAGGTCTGCCTTAATATGAAAGAAGAAAAGCTAATCAAATAAGTAGATGTTGTAGATGGTGTTTTCACAGAAGCAAATAAAACATATTTCAACCACAGGAGTAGCACTTCATGAAAGATTCAGCAACAAGAGCTTAAAATATCTCTTTCCTGGCAACTTCCTTCTGGCAATGGAAGCAACTTAAAACTGCCTTTTTGGAGTTAATACAAATGCCTCCCCATGGATTGCAGGCTAGATGTCTGTCATTTCAGCAACTGGCTCCTTTCCCATCTTCCAAAATGCATCAAACATTCTCAGATTCACTACTGAAAATCACATAGTGTTATCCCCAAATTCAATTATCACTGTTCACAGTCTACTCTAAAACATCAGAGGCACATCCAGTACTAATGAACGTTAGCAGTATCTCTTCAAAGAATAACATATTTAATAGTGATTTTCTCAGTATTACCAGCTAATAACAAAAGTACATGAAAATCCAGCTGTATGTTATTGTATATGCAGGGGAAACCCTTATCCACACATCCCATATCTACTGATTCAAAGGCTCTTAATGCAACCTAGCTATGGATTGAGCTGAAATGGCTGTCACTGTATCTGTCACTGCAGCTTTACTGTTGGTGTTCACTGTTGGTGCCTTATGGCATTTTTACACCCAGAGCTTGCATTAAGGCTAAAGCGTAATAGGATAGGATGTTAGCCTGTTTTCTCACCAAACCGAAAAAAGAATTGATGTCAGGTTTTACCAGCAACATGGACTATCCAGAGCTCTGCTGCCTGCAGAACTTGATGCGCAGCGTGAACAATTTAAACATGAGTTGAACTTGAACGTTGGAGCGGGTGAGTCAGAAATCAGAGTCAAGAATGGACAGTGGTCATTTGAGACTGGAAGAAATACATTTTTAAATAACATCTCTTCCAACCAAAGTAAAATTTGTGCTCACATTAAATAAAGTCAATATCTCGAGTAAGTGTGAAAACCATCTTTCAGCTTGCACTGCCTCATGTATCATTTTCCCTGTGTACAGAACAAGTTCAATTCATGACAGTAACAAGCTCAATTTATAGAAGACATCATTGGGCTAGTCAAATAACCCACTCATTTTCAAAATAAAAAGTACAAATATTTTCGGTCAAAAAGAAGGGTTTCCTCAAATGTCAGGCAAACAAACAAAGGTCTTGTCATTGTACTAGGAAGATGATAAAGAATCGCCTTGCTAGACTGGAAAAGGCATTCAGAATGTAGGCACAAAATGTCAGTGAGATAAGATGGATGTCGCTAATGGGCTGCTTTGCATTTTTTAAAAGTAATTTCATACACTACGGGCAATTTAATCAGGAAACAGGTCAAAAACTATACAAGTTCAGATTTACATGAAAATTACCTGATAAGCTGCATTTGTTATAATCTGACCTCTGTTTTTTCCAAGGGGGTGGGTTGAGGTCAGCTATAATCTTCATCTAGCCTGATAAATAAGACCCTTCCAGTAGAAATATTTTTAGCCTTAAAATCTATCTATCTACAGTATTTATATACCGCTTTTCAACTGAAAAGTTCACAAAGGGGTTTACAAGAAAATGAAAAAAAAAAATTAATAGCTAATTAATAGCTAATGGGTGCCTGTCCCAAAAGGGCTTACAATCTAAAATGCAAAAAGAACACCAGCAGAAGCCACTAGAGCAGACATTCCTGGGGTGTGAAGGGCCAGTTACTCTCCCTCTGCTAAATAAAAGAGGAACACCCACTTGAAAGCGTGTCTCTTGCCCAGTTAGCAGGGTTAAAATCCCATTTGTGGGCTGTGGTAACGCAAGTGGTTGAGACACTGTGGCAGACTAGGCAGACCAGGGTTCAAGACCTGGTTCCTATAAGACAGGGTGAGCTCCCATTCTTAGCCCAGCTCCTGCCAACCTAGCAGTTCAAAACAGGTAAATGCAAGTAGATAAATAGGCAGCACCTCGGTGGGAAGGTAAAACAGCATTCTGTGGGCCTTCGGCAGTCGTGCCAGCCTCATGACCAAGGAAGTGTCTTTGGATAATACTGGCTCTAAAGCCTTAGAAACAGAGAGGAGCACTGCACCCTACAGTCAGTCACAACTAGCAGTACAACCTGCGGGGAACACCTTTACCTTTTAAAATCCCTTTTAGAAGGGGAGGTTTTTTGAGATATAAGTTGCTTAAAAAATGGTTTTCTAAGGGTCCAAGCTTATCCCCCATACCTGTTGTTGGACCTGGTGTTCCAGAGGTGGGGTGTGCTTTCCAAACATTGTAAATAGCCTTATGAAATAAAGTAGCGGCCATCAGCAGTACATAAGCAGTAGGGATGGGGAGGGAATGGGTGAGGAGGGAACAAAAATGGGTGGGAAGGGAGAGGATTGTGGCAAGAGGCTGCAGAAGGGGCTGGATCCAGCAGCATCGACATGTGCCAGTTCCTAATCCCTCTGCTAATACCAATTCTTCAGATTTCTTCAGATTTCTTGGCAAAAGGGATGTCTCAGTTCTGAGTTGAGGGGCTTCCAACCTGTTAATCTGTACTGACTTTGGTGCTGTATTGGTAGTGGGGGACATAGAAATGGGCTGTTAAGCTAATAGGTTCAAGAATGTCATTATATTGCATATTTCAAACTTTAGTATTTGAACTCCACAGACCCTTCTTGGTGTTTGTGATAGAGGACATAATGCCTGAATATTTCTGCTGGTCCATATCCCATTTAAACAAATTGGAATGTTACCCAGATTAACCCTACAATCCAGAGTAACTACAGGAAGATGTAAGAGGCACTGACTCTGGATTGCTCTATGCATTTCCTATAGATTTCCCATAGGTGACACCGTAACAACATTGGTGTAAAAGGTCCTGTAGTTACTCTGGATTGTAGCCATTATCTCCTTTGCCTTGCCACTATCTTCATCCCTGCACTTCAGGGCCAGCCCAAACTGTCCTGTTGTCCAAGAAAGTGTGCCAAAAAGTTGCTCTCCTTTCCCTGGTACTGTGCTAGCTTCTGCTGTTCACATTGCTTGAATTTAAAAAAGAAGGGGGCGTACAAGAAGAAAAAGACTGCATGTAAACTATTGTATGCCCATAAATAATAACAGTTCTCAATCACCTCACAGGGTTATAAAAATATTCTGATAGACCGAGCAGCTTATAGGGTCAAAGAAGGTATTTTTATCAGCTGGGCTAACTGCACGAAACCAGTTTTAACAAGATCACAAAAGATTTGATCTCTAGTGACAAGGCCTGCTACCAACAGTTGGATTTAAATCCCTTTTTATCTGCAATTAAGTGTCTGCTTGTCTCAATACTTTGCTGACTCATTGGCTTATCCACTCAATCTATTTCCAAGTGGTTGAGTATTATCTGGATACAGGGAGAAGAGTCAAGTACACTCCTCCATGCCAGGTCTCTTCAGGCCTACTAGAAATAAAAAACCTGTCAACAGAGGTTAAAATGAAGAAGTACACATTTTGGATGTGACTGTTTAGCTGACTCCATACAATTGGATCTGCCATAGAATATATTTGCAGCCTGTGCAACAAAGAAATTCTTGGACTGTATCTTACAATGAATATGTCATCCCAGATATTACTGCTTCTGAGAGTTGCATTTTCATTCTTCCTGTATTAGTATATTAATGGTGATGATGAATTATACAGCTGGATCAATATGCTTAGAACTATACCGAGTGCTGTGGGTGGCGCAAGCAGTTAAGACACTGTGCCTGTTAACCAGCAGGCCAGGGTTCGAGACCCGGGTCGGCCCCACAAGACAGGGTGAGTTCCTGTCCTTAGCCCAGCTCTGTGACCCCAGCTGGATCCAATCGTGTTGGCTCTGCCTTTCCATTGGACTAATTCAGTGGCGTGGAGAGGGGGGATCTGCTGCTTGGGTAACAGCCTATCCTCCATAACAATCCAACCCAGGCTTTCATGCTTCGCATGCAGCATATGCAGCACCGAGCATGATACCATAGTCTTTCAAGACTGACTGAGGCCTGCATACTGAGTAAAAATATGAAGACCAGTTCTTGCCCTGAGAAGCCAACAATCTGAAATCTGGTGATGAGGATTCAACTGAAAACAACAGGGCTGGCCCATTCATAAGGCTGACTTGAAGGGGTCCACTTAGGCAGTATATTGCTGGAGGGAGTTCAGTTTTTCCTGCTTCCACTCCTCCTATTTCCAGTATTTGAAAAGGAAGAGGGGGATGTAGCAGATGAGACAGAATGGAAGACACAAGAGTGATGGGTGGAGGTACTCTGATGCTCTAGTCTCCCTTTCCTCCATCCCTTTGTCTTCAGGCATGTATTAGTGTTTCTTATTTATAAGGGGGTTTATCAAAATGCAAAGAAAATGAATATGCTCATCATCTGAGACTCAGTTACTAAGTAAGAAATGAAGTATTAAGTGCACATAGAGTACAATCCTAACCTAGTTCAGCACAACTCATTGGTCTTCCTGTTCCCACAGTGAAGTAGGGAGGCAAGCGCATGTCAGTGCACTGGCCTAACCCTCCCCCAGGAGTTGCACAGAAATGTCTTACAGAACTTTTGTGACACTCCCAGTCATGTACAGGACTTAGATTGGGGCTTAAACTGGCCTAAGT
Source organism: Cryptoblepharus egeriae (assembly GCA_030015325.1). Taxonomy (NCBI): domain Eukaryota; kingdom Metazoa; phylum Chordata; class Lepidosauria; order Squamata; family Scincidae; genus Cryptoblepharus; species Cryptoblepharus egeriae. The sequence continues at coordinate 152,017,187 of JAREYC010000001.1, forward strand.
GGCCTAAGTGGAGGTTGGGACTGCAGCCTAAGTAGCTAAATGTATGGCTGTAATTCCATATTTTTCTTTTATTGGAGAAAACTGGACTTACAGATCCAGTATTCTGGTTAGATGTTCTTTTGGTTGGCATTGGTAGGATAAGCCAATAGGAATAGATTAAAATCTCATATCTCTGTCATGAACTCAGAAGGCGGCCTTAGGCATGGTCTTTGCAGCCTCAGTTCCTCAGCATATGTACCATATATCTCCAACCATAAAGAGATAAGAGCTGATATAGCATGATGGCCAAGAGCCTGAGTTGCCACTTGCACCGCAGTCCCACTTGCACCGCTACTGTGAATGATCTCAGGGTGGCTCCAGGCAAGTCATTCCATCTCAGCTTTGCTCCACAGCTGCACTTTGGAGAAAGTAATAGTTATCTTACAGGTTGTTTTGAGGACAACATCATATGTGTGAAGTGCTTTGCATGCTTAAAGCGCACTATGCAAATGCTATGTATTAAAATATACAGATGGCCTTCTCCGATATCACATTCTAAAATGCAATCTTCCTCCTGTGTTATTGATTTTCCAGGAAATATCTCTGGAATTTGTAATAGAACATCTTGTCATGAAGTGCTCAGAAATGGCAACTGTAGGTTACTTACCAAGGACTGAAAGACTGAGGACAGATTGGAACAGATGTGGTTTTGTACAGCTTCTATAGAAAGGGAGAACAACTCTTTAGGACAGAAGTTGATATTCTTTGCAACAGGACCTCCTCAAAGCAAAAGACTGCTGAGTCTCTTCTCTGACTTTCACATAAACAACATGATGAATGTATTTTATGCTCTGGTGTTTTATTCTTCCTATTGTGGTGCAATCTGATCAGATCCACACAAGCTACAATATACTTAACAGAAAGATTCATATCTTTTTTCCCCTGTGATAACGTTTCATCTCTGAATTCCTTGACATCAAAAATTGGCTTTGGCCTGGCATGCTCCACTAAAGATATGAGACAAGATCAAATTTGGGTAAATAGGCTTTGTTTATTAACCTATATAACAGAAAATATCCATTTACAGCATTCAATCATATTTTATTCCCATTGGGCACCTACCCTTGGGAGCGCCTTCTCCTTAGGTGTTATCCACTCTGGCTCCAAACTGAGGTTACCTTGTGAGAAGCATGTTGATGTCAGGTTGGTTCTTCTCAGTCATTCCAGAGACTGAGGTTTACTTGGAGGAAGGGACCAAATTTCCCCCTCTCACAAGGAGACATCCAGCAGCTTCCCTAACTCTGCAGGTTACAGCAGTGGCCATTTCAGCAGCATGGTAGCCCGCATCACAGGGTAGGATTGGATTGGGCTGTAAAGTGCAATCATAAGCACGCCTACACAAAGGTTCCATTGTGTTTTCCCAGGAAAGTGTGGTTAGAATTGCAGCCTTGCCCCCCAAATCCAGAGTAACTACGGGAGCACGTAAGAGACTTTACATGCACCCGTAGATACTGCACTACCTAGTGAAAACCTATGGGAAATTCATATTGGAATCCAGAGTAAATTGTTCTTACACTGGAGCAAGGACTCCCCGTAGTTACTCTGGATTTTGCCTCAAGTCTTCTATGGTAAAACCATAGCTTTGCTCTCGTGTTTCTCTTTGCTTTTCAAAATTTCATTTTGTTAATGTGCTCAAATCACCACTGTACACAAGTGTGTATTAAGCTTACATTGTCCTTTAATGTTTTCATTTTTCTGGGTGCTCACTGGGGTTGTTCTGGGGTTGTCATACTGATATCTTGGGCCAAAAAGATTTTGCTGACACAGGAATTTTAAGAACATTTGGCATCTATCATAGAATTCCTGAAGTCAACGCCAGCAGAAAATCAACATTTTTTTTTATTTAAGAGTCACTGGTAGCCAGTAACTAAGGGCCCACTGGGTTGAAAAAGTTCCTGACTCCTAATAGATGATGCTGTTATTAAGGAGACAGAAGACTTCTAATCCTGCCATGAACAGGTAAACCTACACTTTTACAGATACTAATTTTCTGGTCCCCAACACAATGTCAGAGAATTGATGTGACCCTCCTACCAAATATTTGGGTACCCCTACCTTTGTACCATAACAGTCCAGCTCTTTGGTTCAGTTAAAAAAATTATTCTGCTGTTTTTCAGTTGGGTCATGTATCTTTACTGCCACAAGAACCACAAAACAGTTTTTTCAAAAGCAACATGCAATCTGATCCTGTGCATGTTTAAACCTCCAGACACTTCTCTTTAACAGCTACTTGATCTGCAGCAGTCAGCAGGTGGTGGTGGTGATGATCATAAATACTGAAAGGTAATCATGTTTAGATTGATGTTGTGAAAAGATTGTTTTGCTGATACTGATATATCAAGCTTTTGCTGAAGACAAAGATGCCACCAAAGTCATTTGGTATTTTTTTTCCACAGTCCACTGACAACCCATATTAGCCATAAAAAGTTCAGCAGAATTTATTCTCACAGATCAATGAAACTGAGGCTTAAAGCACATCTCAGGACTCTATAAATCCTGTAAATTTTAAGTATGTAATCATGCACTGAACCCATATTATTTTGATATGATTTGTGTTTCATTTTCTTTGGTTTAGACATATTGAGATCATTCTTCTACATTTTGTGTTATGATAATGGCCAGACATATTCCAGGACTCCCGATTGTGTTCTTCTAGTGTTTCTTTAATACCACGAGCAAGAATGACTCCAAGCATTTAGACTCCAAGCTGTCTCCCATTATTATTTCATGAGGAGGAGCAGCATAAGAACAGTTCCAGTTATAGTTACAGTCATAGAAATATAAGCCAAGCCAAACTTAGCATAGCTTCATGGGTTCCATATCAACTAAACTTTGGGACCTAGTTTTTACAGTGCTGATTATGCTATGGTAATCTGGGAATATTATAGGGGCCAGTCATAGGGAGTTATAAACTTTTTCCTTAGTGCTCTTGGCATGGTTGGAACAGCTAACTCGCCAAGTCTTGTTTGAAGAAATCAATTTCATCAGATATAGCTTCTTTCTGCGTGGCAGCACTTTGACCAGAAAAGCTACACCAGCTGAAATCCTCCTTTCTAGAAACAGCAGTTATGTGGTGCTCATTGATTTTGCATAGCAGTTCACATGCATATATTTTCTAGTAATCTATGAGCACAATCTGAATCAGTTTAAGCCAGCACTACTTATCCATCTCCCTCTTCCCATAGTGGCACGGGGAGGCTGTCTGTGCATTGGCCTAACCATCCCAGGAGTGGTGCCATAAGTTATGGCACTTTTGCAACACCCCTAGCCAGCAAGAGACTTGTGCCACCCTATCCAGGGGTTGGGATTGCACCATGTGTGTGCTTTTCAAACTTACCAGGCTGGTAAAGCCCAGTTCTTACAGCTGCCTGTTGCCAAATCTGGAAATTCCAACGATGCAATGATGTGCAATGTGCTGATATTGCCATTTACTTCCAGGCTCACCACTGGAAAAATCACCCTAAAAATCTCTATAGAACTTCACTCCTCCCCTTTAGGGCCCAATCCTATCCAGTTTTCCAGCAGAATGCAGCTATTTTGTGTAAGGGAACAAATGTTCCCATATTTTGAGGAGGCCTCTTGTGATAGGATTGGGCCCGTAGTCACTGCTACAATCCTGTGTTTTTATGAAAATCATCCCTTTGTCCAAAGTCAACCACTGAACATTGCTATAATGTGGGCATTCGCCTCTTGAGGGATCAAAATAGACCAGGGTTTGTTAAGCTGCAGCCTAATTCAGGTATTGTCGGACTACCCCAGATACTGCATGTGATGGAAATGTTTGGGGTTTCTGTCTTTGCAGTATCTGCACTGAAGTTCAATAAAAATGTTGATGCTACATTTGCTGTTATGGCAACTGCAACCAAGTCCTAAAAATGACATGCTGGAAATAATGGACTTTTATGTGTCAGAGTTGCCTTGGAAACACTTTTTCTAAAAGTAACCTGTTCAGGACAGCAAGTCCATCACGTCACACGTCCCTTTTGGAAGTATCCCTAGTATGATCACCAATTAGACAGGGATTACCCCTGGGGCTGACCCAGAAACGAAAAGGTGATTCAAAAGACCCAAGCGTAAACTTTCAGTTAGGTTATTGGACAGAGAACAATTAATTCAATTAATTAATTCAATATCGGACAGAGAACAATTAATTAAAAACCCTTTTCCATCCATAACAGGAAAAGAGGTCCAAGGTCCGAGGCGTCATCCTGAAATAGGGTAGCAGGACACAGTGCCACCACTTGTAGAATTTACTCCAGCTTTCTCCAACTAAAAAGTCTTTCACCCTACAATCCAGAGTAACTACGGGTGCACGTAAGAGACATTACGTGTACCCGTAGTTACTGTACCACCTAGTGAAAACCTATGGGAAATTCATTTTGCAATCCAGAGCAATTTGTTCTTACACCAGAGCAAGGACTTCCCATAGTTACTCTGGATTGCACCCTCAGTCTTGAAAGACTATGGTATTGTGCTGGGCGCTGCATAAGCTGCACACGAAGCACGAAAGCCTGGGTTGGATTGTTATGGAGGATAGGCTGTTACCCAAGCAGCAAATCCCCCCTCTCCACGCCACTGGATTAGTCCAATGGAAAGGCAGAGCCAATACGATTGGATCCAGCTGGCGTCGCAGAGCTGGGCTAAGGACAGGAGCTCACCCTGTCTTGTGGGGCCAACCTGGGTCTCAAACCCTGGCCTGCTGGTTAACAGGCACAGTGACTTAACCACTTGCACCACCCACAGCCCATGCTGTGGTTTCTCCAACTATGTGTATATATACATGTGTACAAAGAACCAAAGTTTTAGCCTTTTATTATACACTTGTGGATATAATGCTTGCTTGGCATTAACGGCACTACATACACACTCTGTATGGACCCAGAATCAGCAGTAGAATCACTAACCAGAATCAGCCGTAACCAACAACACACATGGAACAAATGCTGAAGAAGTTGTCTATGCACCTTGAACCACATAAATGTGCACATGTTTTCATGTTTGTTCATTGCTGTGGTAGTATGGGGAGGCTGGTGCATGTCTGTGCACTGACTTAACCACTCCAGGAATGGTGCAGAAGTGCTTTATGGCATGCACATTTGTGCTGGCCTAACTGGGGTTAGGATTACAGCCTGAATGTCTCCCAATTTAAAAGGTTTTTGTAGAGAAAAAAGCAGATCTCAAGAAGAATGCCAGCCAGCTCATCTCCCTAGTGTACTAGTTTCTATGAAGCACACATTGATGTGAGGATGGTTGACAGAAGTGGAGGACATGATGTGAAACTTCACCTGCAGTCAAGTAGTGCTACTCAACTTCAGGTTTACTACCACATTTGTCAAAGCTAAGTCTGTGTTTTGTAAAGCTTCTAAAAAAACTGAGTCACCTCATTCTAAATCGATATAGGTGCATTTTTGAGACATCCTCCTCTATATGTTTGATTGAATCTGTATGCCCTGGTGACACCGAGTGATATTAACCAAACCCTCTGGCATTTTCATGTGTGGTTGAGAAATCTTGTTTGGCCTTTCAGGGCAATGACTATTGACATTGTTTAGTTTGGGATGCGGGAGAGAGATATATCCTCTCAGACCAAATTTTGTTATAGCTTCATATAAATCAACTTGGGGGAAATTGAGATTGCAAAGAAAAAAGGGAAAGTCTCCCTGGAGCTCTTCCATGTGTTCAGGGAAAAAGGCTGCAATCCTAGAAATACATTCCTGAGAGTAAGACCCATGGAACACAATGGGGTTAACTTCTGAATAAACAGGGTTAGGATTGTGCTCAAAAATACAATACAGTCCACCTTTCTGGTCTTTGCTAGATATCAAGATCTTTTGCATAAGGTTTCCAGACAATCACCCATCTTGACCAGATCTAAACTTGTCTAGGTCCATCAAAGCTCCCTGTTGCTTGCTTTCAGATCTTGGGTGGTATCCTGATAAAAATGATGCATACATATTGTCACAGTGGCAGGCCGTACCCTGACCTATATTCTTTTACAATGTATCCAGAACTGTGTAAACTGTATGTTCAAAGGATGTGATGCTAGGATGTGAGCTAAACCCAAAAATGTTGATGCTAGAGACGATAACTATATTAATCTTTTTTTAAAAAAAAAACCCAAATATTCAAACAGAAATATTGAAATATTTTTAAAAACAGTGTATATAAATGAATTGGGGCACCTCAGGAAAGCATTGGAAACATTGAGAGAACTTGCAAAGATCATGTTTGTCTGTTTCTATTTATTTGAAAGGTCAAAAAATACATGTACCACACAAAACCAAATTATAAAGTTCCTGCATTTCTTTAAACTTAATATACTAATATAACAGGGAACCAGATTGAAAATGACAATTCTTTAAGGTCAGCTGTCCAGCTGATCCTATGCATGCTTCCTGGGATGCAAGTCCCACTGTGTTCAGAGGGGCTTACTTACAAGAAAGTGTGCAGAGGATTCTGGTTGTGGGAATTCATCTACCACAGATATCAGATTGTGGGTGCAATCCTAAGCATGTCTACTCAGAAGTAAGTCCATTCTGTTCTCTGGGACTATCTCTCAGGAAAGTGTGTTTAGGATTGCAGTCTGTGTCAATTAAGATGAAGTCTTTCACAAGGAGGCTGGGAAGAAAATTTTTCATCAGGTCTGGAGAAATATCCATACTATGGATAATAACACTGATAAGATAAATGCTCCTAAATCTAATATACTATTCTAGGCATTGTTTACAATTTTTCCATACAAACATATTATATACTAATTTATTAGTAGGATGCTGTTGTTCAGATAAACACATGGTTTGAACTAGTTGTTAATCAATAAACCAATAGATCCTAAGTTACAAGGGCTCCCACTTCTTGTTTTATGGCCAGCAACTTTATATCTTGTTTTATTGTTTATTTCTCACCTTTCTCTGGAGAGTCAAGGCAGCTAACAGCATGAATTAAAAGTACAATAAAATAAAAAAGAACAGAGCAGACAATAAAAAACCAATACTCAGAAAAGAGAGAGAAACCTGACACAACTGCCACATGGATGGATGGGGGAAAGTTAGGTTACAATCTTTAAAGCACTTTCCTGGAAGTAAGCCCCACTGAACTCAATATAACTTACTTCTGAGTAGACAAGGATTGCACCTGGGAAGTCCTTCCTCCTGCAAGGCAAATTCTCTGGATCCAGCAATATGCCTATTTTCCTCGGGGTAATTACTACAGCCTTTAGCTCCAGTGCTTTTTCCTCATCATTAGCCAGCTACACACCTTTTGAAGCACTATAGATTTCTCTGCAGGCACTTCAAACTCTCCTTTTCCCATAAGGCCCAGAAAAAGCATTTTCATTGCTATAGTTATGGCAGTGCTGATTTCATCAATGTTAAGCCACTGAGGCACTGGTCTAAACTGGGTAGGATTGTGCCCTCAAGGTGCTGTGGAACTCAGTTCAACACCCTGAGCGGCTGCCATCATCAGAAGATATGCCGTGGACAGTAAGCCATGGACAGGTCAAACTGGATCCCCCATCAGGGTCAGTGGTGGGCTCCAGCAGGTTCGCACCTACTCTGTAGAACTGGTGGTTAATGAGAGATAGGACATATAAAGTTTAAAAATAGCCATTTAAAAGTGGCTGCCAGATGGGCATAGAACCGCTTGTTAATTTCTTTGAATCCCATCACTGATCAGGGTACCCTGACATTGCAATATCCCCAAAACCAGCAGACAGAGCTGAGAGATTGTGGTTTCATCCATTACACCCAACCAGGTTTCAGTTATACAAAACAGACTGGTCTGCTCCAGCAGGATAAGAACCCAGATGGCCAAGATTTTCTTGTTGACCAATCTGTAGCTTGTCAACAACACCTCTTTTGCGGGCTACTAAGTGGTAAGTTCACCACCCTCTAGAATGGTGTTTCTCCAATATCTTCCTCTGTCACCCTGTGAATGGATGAGAAGTGCATGCTACAAAAAAGACATCGCTTCTTCAATTGGAAAGAATTGCCCAACAGGAAGAAAAACGAAGATAATGATGAGATGCAGAAAAGAGCCACCACAACACGCCTCTTTTCTGAGGCACAAGCGATGACAGTTGCCAAGCAACAAAGATTCAGACAAGCAAACCATCGTTCTGCGTACAGGTCATATTTGTAAGGGCACCAAAATACGCGGAAATTTTACATCTCATGAATAAGGTATGGGCAAATATTGAGGATAATTTAAATGCTAAAAAGGATCCGTCTCTCCAACTTTCCTGTAAGTTCATAAGAAGAATCAAGTGTATGTAGTGGGCAATACGGGCAAACTGAAGGTCACACATGATCATGCGCTGCCCTTTGTTGGTACCCTAAAAATCAACTTGAGATGAGGCATCTCACCTTGATTGATACTAGGGCCAGTGCTGTGTCCTTTAAAGGAGCAGCAATCATAAAGGTTGCCTTTAATTAGAATGCTTAGTATTGTAGGATTCATGACACTGGAGTCCCTTGTGAGTTCCTGATGTTTCACATAGCATGGCCAAGCAGAATTACTTCCATCCACTCTCTGAGCTGTCATCGGTAGTATCAGCAAGAGTACCACCTGTTAGGAAATAATAAAGTGAATAGGAGCTCTTCATGGTTCAAGATGTCATGGTCCATAACTGTGAAAAAACTGTATTTGGCTGCAATCCTAAAGACACTTTCCTGGGAGTAAGGCCATTGAAAACAATGGGGCTTATTTTTGAGTAGACATGGTTAGGATTGTGCTCTTAGGCTATTAAGTACTTCATCGTTGGCTCAATTCAGGCATCATGCCAAACTATGGCATATCATATCAAGGACTTACCATCTGGTTTGAGCTTCCTGATTAGATCACGCAAATCATGGCTTTCGAGTTGCATGCTTCACAGCTTCATACATTCCTAAGCTGACTCCTGTTTCCGCAGTGCAGCCAACTGCTGAGGCTGAGCATCACTGTAGCTTGTCAATGAGTGTAAACTTGGAAATACAGTAACAGCAAACCACACTGTGATTTACTAATCAGCTTCAAACCACGGTTTGATGCCCTGTTTTGAATGACAAATTCAGATGTATGAACAAACCATGGTTTGAAATGGCAATGATGCACAGCCAAAGTAAATTGCTATATATTAAAACTCTTGAAGCTGGTAAGAAAACAGAATTAATTGGTTATTTCTTGGTGTAATGGGAATTCATTACAATGGTTTATGAGTCATCTAATGCCACCATGAATAAATCAAGAGTAACTTGCAACTGCTGTCTCTGAAAGTCATACCTTATCTTTTGAAGTATTTGTTGCTCTTCTTTCTTCTTTTTCAAAAATCCTAAAATCAATTTCTATTCAGCTGTTGTCTGTCACTTGCAATATAAGAAATGAACATATTTCTGACCTGCAGCTCCTATTGAATTTTACTTAGAAAACTAAGGGTGCAATCCTAACCGAGGCCAGAATAATTCATGTCTTCCCATTCCCATGGTGAGGTAGGGAGGTAAGCACATTTCTGTGCAGTGACCTAACCCTCTCCCAGGAGTGGGGCAGAAGTGGCTTATGGCACTTTTGTGACACTCCCAGGTCAGCACAGGATTGATGTCAGGACTTAGGTTGGCCTAACTGGAGGTTGGGACTGCAATCTTATTCAATTAAAGATATGGTCAATAATATGTCTGACACAGATGAGAAATCAAGCACATTTGGCTGGATGTCATTGATTGTCCTACCCACAGAGCCATTGATCTTGATATAACAGAGGGACAGTGGCATGAGAGTTGCATCATTTTCTAGGGACAATCAGATGCCGAGAAAGCACAGATTCAGAGGTAGATTGAGGGAGAAGGAGGATAAGAAATGCGAGGTAACAGCAAAGTCACCAAGATGGTTTCCAATTTCTTGCAAGAGGAAAGTAGTACTATCAACAGGCAGTACAATGGATAAACATTCTGAGTTTCAAAAAAATCTGTATGATATTAAAAACAGAGGAAAATTTTGTCGCTGAAGTTGTAAGAGTGGATGCAAATAAAACCAAAAGTCAGGCAGGATTACCTAGTGAGGGGAAAAAGAAGATTTAATAGCACAAATTTCATGCAGATTCTAGAATTCCCACTTCTGATCACATCATATCAGAGGTGAAAAACACTGCAACACCCAAGTTCCCTGTTCTTTCCTTGCTACCTTTTCTATGAAACTAAAAGGAAGGACTTCCATATCAGAAATATAGGGATGGGGCTCTTTTCTTGATATAAACAACCCTTTATTACAAAGATGCAAGAGGCCATAAGATAAGGGTTCTGCATCTGTTATTTTTTAAAAAAGTAAAATGTTATTGTTGGAAAGTGGTTATATGGCATTTTCCAACAAAAGGTAGCTGTGGTGTAGCTAATGATCATGTAGCCTAGTGCAAAGCTCAAAGTGTTGCTCCTGAAGTGATATCACAGCCAGAATTGATGTCATTCCTGGGTATTTTTTTAAAAAGAATTTTTTAAAGAGAAAATTTTGTACCAGTGGCACATATAAAGCACCTATTTGCTATCTGGAGTCAAATAAGATTTTGTTGCCCTCCCCCCAACAACAAAATCTAATTTAATTAAGTAAAATGATGAAAATTGTGTCCCTTATTATTGGTAAGGGAAACTTGCCTGTGCACAGAGGAATGATATTCTTTCCTTGCTAAATATAAGAGAAGCATCACTTAGAAGTGCTTGTATACCCAGTTAGCATGTGTAACTGTTTTATGATACATGTACAGTACTGTATATGATGTGTGTACAGAGAGCCGATTCTTATTAACAGCTTATTAGTTCCATATAGTATCAGAATTACATCTCATTGGCTCTCAAAGCAATCAGTACTATGGGAAAGTTGAGTTAAGTAATCCACTTTTGGATCCATAGGCTTTTGTGTTTTCCATTTTTTAGTTAATTAGCCATAACTTTTGATAGAATATAGATTTCAGCGCTATCTGTTTCATTGCATTCTGCATTAAATTACCTTTCTAATGATATATAACATGATATATAACATCATTCATACATACTCAGTTTTTCACAATTTTAACCACTAGTGTCAAGCTCAGCTTGTAGCCCTCCTAAAGCCTGAAGGCCGATGCAACTGCACCCCCTCTACTCCCATAACTACACCACTGAAAGGTAGTTCTTTAAACTGACTACATGATCAAATAAGAAAGGAATAGTTTCCTGTCTTTAAAGGACATCTGAAACCATCCGGAAAAAATGTGAAAGAAACACCAACAGCTACTGAAAGACATCATGCTGGGGTGAAAATGGCCAATTGCTCATCCCCTACTAAATACAAGAGGACACAGTTTTAAAAGGAACATGAAATTAATCCTAAAGTTATATGGTATATCTAAAGGTTCTTCAGTGTATGTTCTTTCAAATACTTGGGATTTGTTCGTGCATGCATGTGTGTGCATGCACATGCGTGCATGTACTTGTTAGTTGAGATCCCAAACCAACTGCTCGCCTTGAAATTGTGTCTTACTATCTTCTTAAGAACTATCCAAAACTATTGTATGTGCCAAGCGGCTCTAAGAAAGACATGGAAAAGTGCTAAAAAACCTTTAAAATTTTTCTCAAGATTTCTTTGTACAGTATATGTTAGTGTTGCGTTGGCTACTTTTCAGTTTCCTGGCGCAGAAGACAGAGCAGATACTTTTGTTAGAAGATCAGCAATTTTACACTTTTGTTCCTTAAAAACTCTTGGGTTGATGAGGTCTTGACACAATGATCTGATTTTTTAAATGTATAATTTATCAATTATAGATGGGCTATATATGGGCTGTGGGTGGCGCAAGTGGCTAAGACACTGTGCCTGTTAACTAGCAGGCCAGGGTTCGATTCCCAGGTCGGCCCCACAAGACAGGGTGAGCTCCTGTCCTTAGCCCAGCTCTGCGACGCCAGCTAGATCCAATCGTATTGGCTCTGCCTTTCCATTGGACTAATTCAGTGGCGTGGAGAGGGGGATTTGCTGCTTGGGTAACAGCAATCCAACCCAGGCTTTTGTGCTTCGCATGCAGCGTATGCAGCGCTGAGCACGATACCATAGTCTTTCAAGACTGACAGAGGCCTGCTTTTTCGTTTTAATTTATCAATGTGCTCTAGAACCACATATTTTGTCATCTGTATTTGACTCGGTTTTCAGACTCACAGAGACTTTCAGGTCTCTTCTGGTATAGGTATCTGTTCTATATCTTTTGTAAGAAAACAAATGCAAAGAATTTCTTTTGCTTCTTTGCTATTTCCATATGGTTTTGAAGTTTTTTTTCCTTTAATGCCGTCACTATAAAAAATCATGGTGGAATACATAAAAATAATAAAATCATAATATATAAAGTCACAATTTAAACAAATTAATTAAAAGAGCATTTCAGCTGCAGTTTAAAATGCTATTTAGGTTCCTAATTGAATTGAAAATGAGACAGTTTGCACAGAAGATAATTTGAAATACATTTCATTTTGCATTCTTTAATCAAGAGACATCTTACTTTAAATTGAAAATTACATTCAGTCTATCTTAAATTACCTCTACAGTGGAAACTGAAAGTCCTATCAGGTAGGCTACCAAACCCCACGTTAATTTGGGCATGTGGTGAACCAAAATTACTGCATGTCGATATGTCTCTTTGATGGTAGCTGTATCATTACGGAAAAGGTTATGAGAAAAAGCTCATTTACTTCCACTCACAAATCTTCTCACACTTCAGCATCACTTTTCCCACAGCTAAGCACAATCACTTGACGGATTCCAGAGCACACTTTATCACATAAGCAATGAAGCAAAACAAAAAATTCAGGATGCAAGACTTGATATTGATGACTAATGTGAATATACAGAGTTAGACTCGTCTCTGGCTTTACTGCTAAAGAAGTTTGGCTGACTATGAAACTTCTAGTTTTTACTTTAAAAAAGCTATTTAAATAATAGTGGTGCAGTTTAAATGTATGTCAGTGGTGCCTGGTAGATTTACTCACTGCTTTTTTCTAGAAATAAAGGTGGGGGTACTCACCATGAAGATGTAATAATAAGCATATCTACTTGGGGGGGGGGGGGGTCACAGAGGTGCAGTTACTCAGTACCAGTGAGTACTAGGGCTGTAGCTGGGGGAGGGGGTGGGACAGACACTATGTTTTGTAGGGATCCTCCCCTCAGTGTGCAAGGGACCTTCTCCCCTCTGATCCATTCTAGGATGCTCCTCCCTCCTATAATTCCTGAGCCATTCCAGACTCAGGATGCTCTGAGTCATTACAGGATGCTTCCCCCTCTTGGAAATGCTCAGAGAGGGGAGAGATCTCTTGCACTCTGCTGTCAGGCTCCCTGCAAAATTTAATGTTCCTCCCCTCTAGCTACATCCCTGGAGAGTACCCCCTCAAAAAAAATGCCTGGATTTACTACAGGATGTAGAATGAACATTCAATGAACAGTCAGGATTCAGGACTGATTTGATTTCCTTGAGTCCACGAGATTCTCAAGAGTCTTCTCCAACCCCATAACGAACTAGCAGAGAACATCCCAATGTTCTTTAGAATTACATTAATGAAACAGAACCATTATAGACAGAACCATTAGACAGAACCATTATAGACAGAACCATTATAGACAGAACATTAATGAAACAGAACCATGGATAGACCAACCTTGAAGGTGACCCAAGCCATTTCATATTGCAATGAAGTCATTCTTACTATGGACTATGGCTAGAACTCTTTTCAGCTGCAAATAAGGCTTACATGAGTGAATGCGCCTTCTTAAAAATTATCTGAACATAGGAAACTAGATGACAACAAGAAGGGTCCTAGCCTATGCCCCTATTCCAGTGGTCTTCAAAGTGGAGGTCAGGACCCCCTAAGGCAGCGGTTCTCAATCTTCCTAATGCTGTGACCCCTTTATAAGTTCCTCATGTTGTGGGGACCCCCAACCATAAAATTATTTTCCTTGCTACTTTATAACTGTAATTTTGCTACTGTTATGAATCGTAATGTAAATATCTGATATGCAGGATGTATTTTCACTGTTACGAATGAAATGTGTGTTCTATGCACACACTGAACACAGTTGGATTTATTTCAAAGTAGGCATGCATAGGATTGGGCCCTGAGGCTGTCAGTCAGCCCCAGTGTGCGTGCAGCTACAGGCAAGCCTGACCTGGCCCCCTGCACCAGGGTCTTTAGGCGACCCCCAGGAAAGGTCTAGGAGACCCCCAATGGGGTCCCGACCCCCACTTTGAGAAACACTGCCCTAAGGGGTTGACCATTTCATGGGGAGTCGCAAAAACCTGGATGCATCCATCTTGGAGTCTTGCACTGGGCATCTTGAATGTAACTTCCAGCCATGACATCACTTTGGTCCTGGACAGATTGTCATTCTCAGAAGGGCTCCCAGGCTGAAATGCTCAAATATCTTCTATCCAGGACTGGGCTGGCTTGTGGAGGAGTTTAAGATAGAGTCCTGTGTCCTAAAATGGCTTATTGCAATGATCACCAACATCCACTTTGTATATGTTACTGCAACCAGTGTCAGTGTCAGAGGCCTGGCAAGCATCAGATCTGGAAAAGAAGATCCAGTGGGAAAGGATGTGAAATGGAGTGGGGAGGGGTGGAAGGGGGGAATTCCCAGATGTACTAGGGACAAGATTTGCAGCATTTCTATATGCCAGTATCCTAGGCCCTTTCCCTCTATCTTTCCTGTAAAACAACAGGCAAAGATTAAAAAGTGCCAGGGCGGTGGTGAAGGTTTTAACTGCTCCCCACAAATGCAGCACATATTCCATTGGCTCAGCTGTATTCAAGGGGGAATTAGATAGGATTGGCTTTGCTCCCCTTCACTGTCATATGTTAGTTTTCTATCAGCAGGAATATCAATCTTCAATGCCACCGACCACCTCTTGTTCTTTGCAGTATTTAAGTTCATTTCTGGGAGCTTAAGGAAGATCCAACACTATCTTTTTCTCTCTTACCATGTTGTGCAAGAGTTGTGTATCAAGTCAGTGATACTTTTTCACTCTTGTTATGAGATCACAAGAAAGAATCATGCTTAAGGAAATAAGGGCAAATGAAGGTTTTCAGTGAAATATACTGTATTTAACAAAAAAAAATCATGTGTGATATCACCCAGATACTAAAAATTACCATAATAGGGTAGTTCCAGGATCTCTGTGACAAATGATACTGCTGTCATTCTACTACCAAAGCCTAAAAATGATATTTACAGAAATAAAGAGCCTCGAGGGATGTCGGGATATATGGAAGTTGGGACAAACCACAAGAATGCTGATTGATGGAAGGAGAGAACAGAATGACACAATCAATAGGGAGATCATATTAGAACAAAATGAACAACTATTTCAGAAGAAACCAGGAAGGAAAAAAAAACATATGCAAACATAATTCATGAGTTACCATGCAGGTGAACATTCGTTGTGCCCTGTCCTCTTGGAAAAGGCTTATAATCATATTGCGTGACTTTTATGGGTACCCACTGCATAGAGCCCATGACATCATTGCTGATTCAATCCATGATCCCTTCCCTTTTTAAAAATAAGAGGATAGTTTTTGTTTTTGTTTCATAAACAGGAAGCATTTAATTTACCACATGTGCTTGAGTAGCCCTTTATAAAAGTGTGATGGTATCCTTTTCTCTTTGTAGCCATATTCTCCCCAATATCTGAAATATCTTTTTCTTTGAAAAAGAAGGAATTATTTTAATTACAGTGTGACAAGATGCCCGAACCTCAAAAGGAGGACAAGGTCTTGGATTCCTCTCAGCCTCAGCCTTTCTGGAAGACAATGGCACATTTGCTTACTCATGAGTAAAGCTGCTTTATTGGGCACTTTCACTTTCCCATTGAGCTCAATGCATATTTTTGAATTTTAGCTTTTTGGCCTTAACTTTTGATAGGAAGAAGATATTTCTTCTTTGTGCATATCTTCTTTTTGCATTTCTTTTGCATTTCTTCTTTTTGATATTTCGATTTTTGCATTGAATGTAAAAGTTACTGTGGATTGTAATGTGACTTTCCCAAGGTTTCCACTAGATGACGCTGTAACTGCATCGACACAAATCGACCTTGCGCTGACGCATCTAGTGGAATAGTTACTCTGGATTTGGGGGTTATTCTTACCACAAGAAGTGGTAATGAGTCCTCAAGTCTCACAAAACATTTTCTTTTGCTTAGAAGTCAACAGAAAAGGAAGCTTTGGCCTTAAATTATTTCCATGGGCAAGAAAGAACCCAAACATCATCAAATTTCCAGCTCCTATTTAAAAAAATCAAACTGAGCTTCCAAAAGGAAACCTCACCCACTGCAAACTAAGGTGTGCCATAAGTGGTAGCCAAACTATACCTCCCTTAAGTGCCTGCTAATCAGATCATACCAGATGTTTCAATCAAATGAACCATGCTACAGAAGAAACAGCCCAAACAGTGGAAATCCTCCTCCAAGGTGGATGTGCCATGCAACTGTGCACTGTATTCTTGAAGGGGGAGTATCCTGCAAGTAAGGAAACGTTTGTTCCCTTGCTTGGGAGAAACCCTTTGCTGCCCCACTGGGTTTACCGGAACCTGCATCAAATATTTTATTTTCTTTGTAAACCACTTTGTGAAATTTTTAGTTGAAAAGCAGTATGTAAATACTGTAGACCAATATATCTGATACCAGAGTGGAAGCAGAAACGTGGATAGGATTCTGGCAGTGCCACTACTGCCAATTTTGTCCCCTTCTGGGCCTTAATCCATCTTATTCTTCAGACGTCTTCCCTGTTTTTCCCCCTCCCTGCCCTACTCTACCCACTCCCAGCCTCCCATCTACCTCTTTTCACTTATTTAATGACACCTAAGTTGTGAACAAGCTGCAGACATACATTGAAACGGTTTGGTTCGTGTGGTGGTGCACGGCCTGGCTGCACAAAATGTCATGAAACTTCCTGCAACAGCCATAATGAATCCTGTGCTGCTGGAAAACTAGGTCAGATTAGGTCATAAGCTCCACCTACCTCTCTATACCTCTTTCTATCAGGCAGTTGGGCCTGTAGAAATTCCTGGACCCAAAATATAACAAACAATCATATTGTTTATAAAAAGCTGTCAGTTTGCAAGAATATAAACTACAGGTAAAGAGCCAACATGTGCATGGACACAAAGAAATACCTGAAGACGTCACAGAGCAGTGAAAAGTATGATAAGGAATGTTCAGAAAAACCTAGTAATAATAATAAACCTAGTGAAACCTAGTGAAAGTAATAATAATAACCTAGTAATAATAACCTAGTGATAATTTTCTTTAAACCATTTTAGATTAATTCTCCTACATTTCTGGCAGTATATTGATCCAGTTTTTTCCTGTTCATTCAAAATAGGGCTGCTCGCTTCTCTGTGGGGTCAGTTGTACTGCAGGAGGAGTCTATTCTGCCCTATCAATTGGGGTGTTTTCATGAAGAGAGAAATTTGCTTGGTGTAGCCAAACCAGCCAAACCAAAGCATGTGAGTCAGTATGCTAAGAATGAGAATATTGAGAACAAATGAGAATTAACAATAATTTATAAAACAATCCAGTCTCAGCGGATCAAGGTAGATGCTTCTGGCTGCAACTGTTTCTACTCATTTAACAAAGATAAGTGCCGGAATATGTGTCTGGGAAAGGGAACCATCTTTTTCCATGACCGCTTCCCATGTTTCCAGCTGCCTAATGAGTCTTCCAAGTCCATACATGGAGACAGAGTTTTCTTATTAAAAGCTTCACCATACCAGGATACATATATTTGCCTCTCCCCCCCCCCCCACACACACACATAAGAGCCTCATCAGTCCTGTTGCACACCTTGCAGTTTGGCCAGGTGGAGAATGGTTGTATAAACTGGTGTGGGTATGTATGGAGAGTGGTTGTTTAGACTGGTGGGTATGTATCGAAAGTGGCTGTACTGACTGGTGGATATGTATGGAGAAAGGTTGTGTGGACTGGGGCCAATGGGGTAGCAAGTTAGGAAAGCAGCCATAGAGTTTTTCCCTGGAAGACTGCATATTGTCTGCACAGTGGCTTCGAGTAAAGGACACTCATGCAAATGAAAAGAAGTCTGTTATGGACAAAGGAAGTTTCATCAAAGCCCTGAAAACTCCAGCAGTTTGTTGTTTCATCTACCAAGGTTTATTTTAAAGGATGTTAAATGTTCCATTCTCTCTACGGAGAGAACAAAGCTTTCCGTAGGTTTTGCTGTACTTCCTAATTTTCCATTTAATGTTCTGGCTCCTTGTGGTTAGTTGGCTGCAAAGCCCAGAGAAGAGGAGAACAATTAAAACCTTCACACCTTTCTGTAGTCTTTGTCAAACCTTATAAGAAAAGGGGAGATTATGCCAATTTCCCTAATAGCCCATGTTGGAGTTTTGTTTTTGTCTTACTTTCCTCTCTCTTATTTCATGGTCTCACTTAGGACCAAATCCAGCATTCATTTCTGGCTTGTGTTGTCTCCAATTTGCACCAAAAGTGCTTTTTCTCAAGGGCTCACAAAATGATTGAAAAATTATGCTAACAGCACAGATTAATGGGACATGCAGAAGACCACCTTTCAGTCAAGCACTTGGATAACTCAGACATTGAACCAATTTATAGTACGACCAATTTCATGTCACTAGACAATGGCTATGAATTTCATTCTATGAACATGTGTCAAAACCTTGTGCACACCCTGTGCAAAATATTACCAGGTTCTGATGCAGATGTTTCTTGTGCTGTCATTTTCTTATTTTTGATTGATTCATTTCTTATTTTAATTGATTTATAGGGGAGTTCCATACCTGTAGATCCTATATCTGAAGTTTCATTTAACTGCAGATTCAAGGGAAAGGGCATGTCTCCTACACTGGGGTTTCCCCATTTCTCATAATGCCTTTGAAAAGAATAAAAAGCATCTAGTTTTATGAAAAAACGGAAATACCTTTATTCTTAACCCCGCAGAGGTGTGGGTAGATAGGAACAGTCCATTCCTATTTCCACTGGTGAAATGCACTTTTAACACAATCCTAACCATGTCTACTCAAAAGTAAGCCCCATTGTGTTCAATGGGTCTTACTCCTGGGAAAGTGTCTTTAGGATTGCAGCCTATGTCATGAAGAACTTGCAGATTTAGGAGATGATGGTTTATATGATAATATGACGAATATGCACATCACAGGATGTGATGTTTCTATCACCTAAAACATTTGAGGAAAGCATCTCATTACAAAAGTACAGTAAGATACGTTGGGTTTGTAAAAGGATTTAAAAATATTTAAAGAAAAATGTTTGATCTTATATTTATCAAACTGTTGAGGTGATAAATTAATGGGTTAATTAATGGGTTTTGGGCAAGGAAAATGAATGAAGTAGTCTCAAATGAATGCCTAAAGGACTAGTGATAATAGGAACAGAGGATGCATTGATACTCTTCTCATGTGGCACTTTTGGTTTGCACATAAGCTATAATTACCCCAGAATAGCTGTTAGAAAGAAGGGAGCAGCACAATCCTACAATAAAACGACATCAGGAGTGCAGCAACGATAACAGGATGACCACTATATCCAAAGCCTGTCCAGCACAAAGGGGAAGATGAGCACCAGAGGCCCAGATCATGATGGCAAAGCTCTCGCACTAATTTTTCCAGTACCCATAGAAACCATAATACATAATATATAATCACTCCATAATGGAGTGATGCCCTGACAATAGCACAGCATGTAAATAGCCAATCACTGCATCTTCACAGCCCCAGTGCTGGTGGCAAAAAGTGCCACCAGGTAGGGACAAGTCCAATGGATGGCTACCAGTTGGATGACACAAACACACCCCAGCAGTTCCAAGGAATGAGCAGGTACCATCAACAATCAATGCGAAATGCCCAGATAAAACACACACACACACCAAAAAGATGTCACAGCATGGCCATGCGTGCAGGAGATACTGTGGTGTAAGGAACAAAAGCAGAGAACTCCTAGTATCTCAGAACCCTTATTTTTAGTGTTTCAGTGTTATGTATACACAGAGGACAAATGATTGGTGAGCAAAGCAGTACGTGGAAGTTTGTGTTCCTCTTGTTTGATGCTGTGCTGCAGTAGTAGATGTTCTGCTTTTCTTTTTCTCCTGTCAGTCTCCTAGAGAATTAAGGAGAAGAGAAACGCTGGAGACGTAAAGAGAAGCGCTGCAAGTTCAACGGGGAATGTCCAGCAAGCAAAGCAATATTGCCAAGGCAAGGAGAAAGTGTCCAGTTACAAGAAAGAGTTGCGAGGCAGACAAATAACAGGATATGGCTGGTAGAATAAATAGAAAGAGACTAGTCTTGAGGAGTTTCCATGACTCATTGCCGGGCTACGGTAACTAAAGCGGCACACAGAAATGTGTGCCTGCATCGAAAGGATGCAGGGAAAATGAATGTGGAAGAAAAAAAGGAGGATAAAAGCTTTGCTGGGCTGAGGAGACAAGGAAATGGATGAGATGGAATGATGTCATGGAGAGATACCTTTCTTGGCTAGACATGTGGAAAGTTGAGGCACAGATTATAGCTCTGTTTATGATCCTCTGCCAGCAGGCACTTGTTTACAGCACAGAGGGTTAAGGAAAGATGACAGCTGATCCTTAATGTGACAGGAAACCTTATTTCACAGCAAGTCTGGATGGGCCTGGCAGCAGATGAGATTTGATAGAAACAGAGGCATGAAAAGGTTTTGTTGTTGTTTAACAGGCAAGTTGAAAAATGAACAGATTTTTTGTTTTTTCAGAGTAAGGAAATAGTGGAGAGAAACTCGTCTAAGCCTGAGACGAGATTCCAGTAAAAAGAAAACAGCACCCACGAGGAGGCTGCTTGAAATTGCCGCCTGCGTCGTTGTCTCCATATAACAGCAAGAATGCTACAGAGGCCAAGGATCAGAGTGCCATAGCTTATGCCTCTCAGGATTTCTTCTACCACACTTCAAAACTCCCATCTAACACATCCTCACAATCAGTAGTATAGAGAAAACTCTACTCATGTGAAGAGCCACAGTGTGGCAAATTGCCTGAATGGAGGAACGTCTGCCATAGGTACAAATGTAAAATGGCCTCCAGATGACATCTGTTTTCTATGTACCAGTCACAGTGAGCAAAACAAAACCATGGCTAGCATCACATGGAAGTTAATGGGAGCTTTTTAAAGGGAGATTGGTTTTCACTCTCCGCAGGATCCATTGTCGGAACAGTCGTAAGCCTTCAATAACTACATAAGTGTCTGAAATTTAACAAGCAGATAGTTCTGATGCAGCAGATGTCCCCATGGCAATACAAGGATATCTTGCTCACTAAGGACTGAAGGGAATGAACAGATGATAAAGATTCACAGTATTTACTGACTGTGCTCAAGGTACAGAGTGTATCTTTAGAAGCGAACTGTCAGGGATACACACATAAGAGGAGGCACAGTACCACCATTATAGGATTCACAAGTAATGTGAGAAGATTATTTTGAGAGTCAGTTGAGGACAGCGGGGAGGAGAGCTCCTTGTTAATTTTAGAAACAAAGCTGTAATATGCCAGATGCTTAAAAAGCTTTATGTCAAAAAAAATATCTAAATTTTTCCTAAGAAATTTAGGCCAGCCTAACTCACTTGGCCTATCTTCCTGTGGTGGTTTAGGGAGGTCAGTGTATGCCTGTGAATTGGCCTACAGCACTTTTGTGACACTCCCAGGTCAGTATATTATGCCAAGGCGTAGGTCGGCCTACATGGAGGTTAGATTGCAGCCTTCATGACCTGGAATTGGAAGTATTTTCCCATTAAAATTTGATCCAGCCAGCAAATTGCACAACACACATGGAGTTTTGTGCACCTTATTATTATAGGTGCTCATTTTAGTGCATGCTTTTATTAAGTCTTCCTTGGCCAAACTCTAAGACAGGACACACTCTAACAAGACCCTTCTTTTGAAGGAAGAGATGCAACTGCTGTTCTTCTCTTTACATCTAAAGGTAAATATTTCTTCTCTTTACCTCTAGACCAGTTCTCAAGCATGTCAGCCCAGTACCTCCTTCAGAGAAAGACAATCTGTGTGGGACCGTCCTGGAAGTGATGTCATCAATCTGGACATTCCATTTGATGACATCAAACAAGAAGTGACATTATGATGCTAGTGCTTCCCTATGTCTACTCAGAAGCAAGTCCTTTTGAGTTAAATGAGACTTACTCCCAGGAAAGTATGGATTGCAGCCTTAGTGCCCCATTTCAAGATGGTGGCACTCAGTGGCAGATTCCAAGATGGTGCCACCCAGTTCTTTGTATCCCTCCCATTAACAAAGCTGCAAGTCTCCAAGGGCATGCCAATCTCCACTTTGAGAACCACTGCCTTAGATCAGAAGACCCAGTTAATGAGCAAGCTGTGCCTGTTGTCAGCAGATGTCTGAGGAGATGGAGCTGCTGCTTCTCATTCTCTTTCCATTCTCCTTTTAGACAATGGCAGGATTAGGGCAGGATTGCCATATGTCCCGAAAAACAGGGACAATCCTAATTTTTGGGGATTGTGTTCACATACTGGCAAATGAAACAGAAGATCCGTTCCCGATTTTATGGAAGAGAATTATGTCAATCCTAGATTAGGGTCCATCCTGAATGCTTCTTCCACTATCAACCAGAAGGGGGATTGTGAAGAAGCACACCATTCCTCCTCTTTCTTGGCTTCCATCACCACTCACTCACTCATCTGCACTTTCCATCAACACATCTCTCAATCTCTCTATATCTAAGAAGAAGGTGGAACAATATATTGTCTAGCAAAAATGATAGGAGCCAGGATATTTGGTGTTGACAGGAGATCCCCTACCAAAGTATAGGTCTTGGCATGTAACAATGAATGCCAATGAAGATTGCCAATCTTCAATAATGAAGATGAGGAAGATTCTGAAGACTCATAATGAAGATTATGAAGAATGAAGATTCCTGATGCCCTGGTGATCATCTGCTCCTCCTGGCAAGCCTGCCTGGAGCTTACTTGTTTTCTTTCAATCCAGACTCAAAGCGTGGAACTGTTATCATGACATCATGCTACCATGCAAGGGACAGCTTGAGCTCATGATGTTTTTGCTCACAGTACTGTTTCATTATGTGCCTGTTCTGAGCCTAGTCTGAAAACAAATCCTTGCTGTACATACAAAAGTACTTGATGAATTGGCTCTCAAGTTGCCAGCAGGATACAAGTTGCCCCATCCTGTGTTATTTATTTAAGCGTGGGTTTGCCAGGGCTTAATCCCCGCACCTATGGTAACATGAAAAGTGATGACAAAAAGAGTACTTTAAGCATGTGAAGAGGCGCCAGGCCCAGTGCCAGCAACAAAAGGACACACCACTCGCTGGGGGTTCAGTGCAACTGTCAGGTGTCAGTGTGGCTTCTGGGGGAAGGTGGAATGAGGCTGGGGTATAGCAGGCTGAGGGATAGCAGGTTGATGGAAAGAACTGGGGTTTGAGCAGGTGGGATTGGCAGAGCCCTGCTTTACCATATCCTGAATTCTATGTGGAGCTGAAAAGTTCAGCACATAGTTGTTCAAGTCTGCACTGGTAAAATAACTGGTACAGACTGCATTGTGGGGCTTTGGGGGCTTTCCTCGAGAAGACATCTGGCTGCTTCCTGGAGCCTGCGGGATACAGTGGTAGCTGCTTTGAAGTCGCTGTTTCAGTCACCACTTGGAAGCTCATGATTGGGCTGTTACATGCTCCAGCAGGCAGTGGGAGTACCAACCATGCATGCAGGAAAGCTCTCACGTTCCCATCAAGTCCCCTGCAGCACACTACTTTTTATGAGTGACACTGTCTGCTTTATGGCAATCAGCACCAGCAGATAAGCTGAGTAATTTGACTTCTTTGATCCCCTTTCTGGAAATTAGGAAATGAGGTTGGCATCACCAGTTGGAGTCAGGGTGCTACACCAATGGGAAAGTGATCTGTTGCTTTAGTCTCTCATAGAGTAGGTTCTCTTACTAAACTGGGGGAGCAGCTTCCATTTCAAGGATCTGCTGCAGAAATTGTGTTGTATTCACCAACAATGACATTGACTTGTGAAAATTGTGTAGATCAGTGGTCTTCAAAGTGGGGGTCACGACTTCATTTCAGGGGGTTGCAAAAAGCTGGATGCAGCCATCTTGGAATCTGGCGCTGGGCACCTATAATGAAACTCCCAGCCATGGCATCACTTCCCGGGGTGGGGGGGGTCCGACATATATTCTCAGAAGGAGGTCCCACGCTGAAATGCTCAAATACCACTGGTATAGATGGTGTCTGAATACATTTTTTCAAATGTTTAATTCAAATAGGCATAGGACATATAATAATTTGTGCTATCTCTATTTCTTTAGCTGTGAGCACACTTCAGTTGTAATTGACACTGTTTTAAAAGTACAGTGAAGTGTTATGAGAAGAATTTCAGAAGCAGGCATGTCTGAAAAATTTCAGCTTGCAACTTTTTTACTGGGGGAGAATAGGAGAGGATTTGAAAATATACTTTTAAATCTTCACAAAATGTTCATGTTAACTTCAGCATTATCATTTTGTTTGAAAAGATAATATCACAGATTCACAAGACTTGAATGGGCTAAAAATGTATCTAATTCATTATCCATTATCTAAACCATTATCTTGAATTAAGGAAGAGTCATTCACACATTAATGACACACAAATGCAGAATTTGTATAGGCTAACATTTTTAAATTGTATCTGCCACTGACAGCACATGAGTAATGTTGTCCACACTTCTTTCTGTACTATATTGCTATGTAAACTTCACTAACAAAGGCTTTTATTTTTTAAAATAAGAGAGTTTCTATGTAGGCTAGACAAAAAAGTCTCTTTGTATCTTTCTTCCCAGGCATGACCCCCCCATCCAGCTTTTCCTTCATTATGACAAGGATCTGTGATATGAATACCCTTTCAGTCTCAGTGTCAGTGACTGCAGTGATGGGCTTCAAAGAAATTAACAACTGGTTCTATGCTCATCTGGCAGCCACTTTTAAATGGCTATTTTTAAACTTTATATGTCCTATCTCTCATTAACAACCGGTTCTGTAGAGCAGGTGCGAACCTGCTGGAGCCCACCACTGAGTGACTGGTATTAGTCAACCATATGCCATGATCCACTAATAAGCCAAATCCCTGTGTCACTCAGAGTAAGAGAACAAGGAAGGCAGAAAGTGACACCAGACTTCCTCATTCCTTCTTCTGTTCATTAACCCTTCTTTCACCATGAGATAATAGAGGGCCTGTAGTCAGGATTCTAGAGGTGGATAGGCAACTTTTTTTTCAGCATGAGTAATTTATCAGGTATATGCACTGGTATGCAAAATGGAAGGATAAATATGGAGAAACATCAAAGACCCATAACTCTCCCAAATTTAATGAAGACAAATATTTTGGGTGGTTTAGAAAGTTACATTCATCTATATATACAAAAGAGAAAAGTCACTCACTGACTCACTGACTGACTCACTGACTGGCTGACTCATCACCGCCCTGCCAAAACTGCTGGGCCTAGAAGTATGAAATTTGAGGTGGGTGTAGAACCAGTTTTTGGAAATTCCAGCGGGAAGGGGGTGAAAAGGGGCGCAACGCGTTTTCCTCCCTATACTTTGCATTGAAAATTGCTGACTCATCAACATTCCGCCCCAACTGCTGGGCCTGAAGCATGGAATTCTGGGAGTTCCTTCTGTCACCTGAACTCCCACCAAGAACCATCTGGAGAAATTAACCCTTCAGGGGCTGAAAAGGGGGCAACGTGTTTCTGTCCTATACTTAACATGGGAGACTGAACAACCTCCAGCCAATTTGGTGTTCTGTGCCTGGTGCACTGGGGGATGTTGTTCAGAGGAAGAGGTTGCACTGGCAAGGATGCTGTGCATGGGGGAAGTTGCACATGGGGGAAGTTGCGCATGGGGGAAGTTGCGCATGGGGGAAGTTGTGCATGGGGTAGTTGCGCATGGGGTAATTGCACATGGGGGAAGTACATGGGGGAAGTTGCGCTGAGGGGAAGTTGCACACGGGGGAAGTTGTGCATGGGGAAGTTGCGCATGGGGGAAGTTGCGCACAGGGGATGTTGTGCATGGGGGAAGTTGCGCATGGGGGGAAGTTGAACATGGGGGGAAGTTGCACTGAGGGGAAGTTGCGCATGGGAGGAAGTTGTGCATGGGAAGAAGTTGCACATGGGGGATAATGTGCATGGGGGGATGATGCGCATGGAGGGATGTTGCGCATTGGGAAAAGTTGCGCATGGGGGAAGTTGCGCATGGAGGAAGTTGCGCATGGGGGAAGTTGTGCATGGGGAAGTTGCACATGGGGGAAGTTGTGGATGGGGGGAAGTTGCGCATGGAGGGATGATGCACATGGGGGATGATGCATATGGGGGAAAGCTGCACATGGGGGAAGTTGCGCAGGGGGTGTTGATGCACTGTGGGGGGATGAAATATGGGGAAATGTTACTCCCGCATCGTGGGTACATTTTTTGCTAGCTATCCATAAAGCAGCAATTGGCATAGATAAATATGAATCCAATGTTTTTGTTTGGAGGGAGAGGCATGATGCCCACAAAAAATTGATCACCCCTAAAAAGAAAGTGTTGGGCACAAAAGCTTTGTAAGTATTACTGGACTAACCCTATATATTAGGCTTCCTGGTGATCTGTGAGCCTCCAAGAGCCATTTGTGACAATGTCCTGGCAGCAGCAAGCAACAGCAGCCCACCTTTTACACCATTGTAAAGTGGCTTGTATTGCTGGAATGCAGGATGTCTAAGATCACTCCAAATGTATGAGACGTTAATGGGATATTCGTAGTTGTACAAAATACAATAGAATTAATCTTTTGCATCCTCTTAGCACTTTTGCAAAACTGAGATCTGGTCTTGCTCAAAGCCAAACAGCAAATTTCATAGTCTGAACTGAGATTTGAACCTGCATAAAATGGCATTTGTATGCAAAGACCATCCCACACTTTTAAGAAGGCCGGCACAACTTGTGATCTGCTAATCCAGTCACTGTGCATCACTCAGTCTAACTTGTTCTTGCTAGGTATATAACCACTTCCCTGAATTTGCAATCCCAGCATGTGGAAAATAGGTAATTTATTGAGCCACACTGAGCTGCCATATTTGACTCATGTTCAGTTTTTTGAGTTGGCTATCTAATTCTATTAGTTAAAGTGATTGGAACCGTGCCCTGCTGACATGCAATTCCATGTGCTTATTAGCACCCCTGTGCAGCTTTATATCAAGGCGTTTCATAGAACATGTATAGAATTTGTCAATATGCAGCAATAAGAAAAAAAATCAAATCTGAAGGGATGGGTAAATCATTTATACCAGATGTATCATACAACTATGAATATTTTACTGCATGCCATGCTTATTAATTGTTACTGAAAATATATTTATTTTTCTTGATACGTCTTATGTTCTGAATTGAGCCAAAATTGCAGGGATAGTGATTAACCTCATCTGTGCCTCGCATCAAAAGATATACAACATGAAATGAGTGTGATGCAAAAGCTGCAGGACACATTAATCGCCTAGATTCAGATTTCCACCAAAGGCAGTTTTCCTTGAAAGATACTTTCAAGGTTCAAAATTATATTGCCTACAATTGCCTAGAAAGTTCAGGGCAGGTCTATGTTCCCAAATAACAACTGGATATAAAGATTGGGAGCCAAACCAAGAGAAAGGAGAACACAATTACTTTTTCAGTTCTGTACTTTAGGGTCTATCTAGATGAAGCTTTGCATCTAAATGTAACTTTGCATGCCTCTCTTGTCCCCAGCAATTATCCTTTATTTTTGTGAATAGTATGCAATTTACAAAATGGAAGAACATTTTGGAACAAAATGGAAGAAATGCAAATGGAAGAACAAACCAGATCAGAACTGTGGTGTTATGAGTGCCTAATTAGGAATAAATTACTTTGACCCCATTATACAGTAGTTCTGATCTGAATCACAACAATGTACAAATTCAATAGCTAAAAACTGGAAGCTGGTTTGGGACCATGAAAATGAGCAAAGTAATCTATATTACAGTTCCACTCCAGCTTGTGCAGTCTTTGATTTGTGTAACCCAGTGTGGTTTTACACACACACACACACACACACACACACACACACACACACAGAGAGAGAGAGAGAGAGAGAGAGAGAGAGAGAGAGAGAGAGAGAGAGAGAGAGTGTGTTTTGGCGGTGAACAACCAAACATGTTGAAAAATTAGCATACCAATTTAGGAAATCCTACGTGTTAGATTTGTGCATCACTATGGTTCCAGCTTACCAATTTGTGCATGCCTCATTGTGGAGACTGCAGAAACATAAATGTTACAATCAATAATAAATTAAAGTAAATATGCATAAAATGCATCATTTATTATGTTTCATGTATTATATTTAATATTATTTATGTTTTCAGGGTGCAGTATATATACGATGTCATTTCTGTAATAAACATTCCATAATACTCTCCCAAGACAGGCTGTGATATATCTGCAATCCTAAGCTCCATTTAGGGTGGCCTAAGCCCAGGTATATGTTCTGTGCTGAGGTGGGCATGTCACAAAAGTGCAGTAAGACACTTCTGCCCCACTCCTTGGGAGGTTAGGGCAATGCACAAGTATACGCCAACCTCCCCACACCATCACAGAAAGATTGCCCAGGTGAATTAGGCCAGCCCAAATTTCTTAGAATTGCACCTTTATCCCTTTCTTCTGAATAAGAGCTGTTTCATTAATGCTCAGTTTGAAATAACTGCTCAGTTTGAAATAATCTGAGCTAAAAATGCTAAGAGAAAGATTTAAATGACTTTCCTTTCTTTGCACTGTTTAACAGGGCTAATGTCACATTATTTTCCTGTCAATGATTTAACCATTTGCCAAGAAGTTGCTAAACCCAGGCATTTGTAGAATTTTCTTAAGGCTATAATGACTTAATATAATGTAGTGTGGAGTGTCATGGCACAACTGGACGATGTGCCTGTTAATCAGGAGGCCAGGTTTCAAGTCCCGGGTCCTACAAGACAGAGTGAGCTCCCATCCTTAGCCCAGCTCCTGTCAACCTATGTTTGAAAACATGCAAATGCAAGTAGATAAACAGGTACCACTTAGGTAAGAAGGCAACAGCGTTCTGTGCATATGTGAGCCACATGTTGGATAACGCTGGCTCTATGGCTCTAGAAACGAGGATGAGCACTGCACACTACAGTCACGACTAGCAATATAACCTATGGGGGACACCTTTATCTTTATAATGAATGTCAGAACTTTACAAATCAGTTATCACAATTTATTAACAACAGATAGAAAGCAAGCTTTCAGGCAGAAGTAAAATTCCATTACAGCTTATCACCTGAACAGACATTCGATTCTAAAGTACAAACTCAAATTCTTAAAAGAAATCAAAATTAAAATAAACTGATGTCACTTGTATCACTTTGTAAATTGATAGAAAAGTAAAATAACATGGGGAAAATTGAAAATACCTGCTTTTCTTTTATGAGCTTTTCTTTTACTGCACATCATCTTTTCTTTTACGCACATCATCATACCTGCTTTTCTTTTATGCACATCATCATCCCATCATTACTGAGGACTATACCTGCCTCATAAAACTGGCAGTATTTTGAGGTTTTATTATGACACCTTTGAGCAGTATATAGTCTTTTATAAATAACTGCAGTTTTGTATCTTCTCTCCATATAATCCAATATCTACACATCCCATTCTATCACACTGCATAATAAATTTTTGTGTTATTGTATTATTGTGAACCAGATGTGGCTCAGTGAGCACTGAACTGATCAGCTACTGTGCCGAGTTCCTTGACTCAAGAATCAGTAAACCCTGAAACAATTCTAAGAGAATCTAAAAGACTAAGAAACATGTTTTTTAATTCAGGGAAGCTACAGCAAAGGGTCCAAAAAGAGCTTTCTCTAAGCAAGTGATCAACTACTATAAATATTTTTTTTCTAAACTTTTCTTCTTAGCTTACCCCTTTTGCACTGAGCTGCCATATCACTAATGCACAATTTTGTATCTTAATGGTCCAGTCCTAGTGGGCATAAGGCTGCAGGAAACAGTCGATCCCCCTTTCCTGCAGGCTTCCCACCCCTTTTCTCTCCTCAAACTTGCATCAGCAAAATACCTTATGTAGTTATGAGGACACCCTTTACAGAGTATGAGGCTTACAGAGGTATAAGGGTATTCCTTACTGTTACCTCATAATTATCTTCACCTTAATAATTCCTTCATCTGTAAAGCCTCCCAATTCACCCTTGCAGGGACATAGCATGTTTGTTTTTGGTGAGAGACAAAAGATAGGATTGGGCTGTAAACCTCTTATCTTCCTTATTTCTGTACTAGTGAAAAGCATACACGCATTGTGAGAGTAAAATTCCCCTGTACGCCCTACCCCCACAGTGCATCAATCCCCCACGCACATCAACCCTCCATGCACAACATCCCCCATGCGCATCAGTCCCCCATGCGCAACATCCACCAATGCGCATCAACCCCCATGCCAACATCCCCCCATGCGCAACATCCCCCATGCACATCAATCCCAAGGGCATCCCCCATGTGCAATGTCTCCCCATGTGCATCAACCACCCATGCACATCAACCCCCATGCACAACATCTCCCCATGCGCATCATCTCCCCCATGAGAATCAACCCGCAATGTGCATCAACTCCCATGTGCATCATCTCCCCATGCACATCATCTCCCCACGCACAACACCCCCATGCACAGCATCCTTCCCAGTGCAACCCCTCCCTCCAAACAACATCCCCCCACACTGCTCTGGGCACTGAGCACCAAATTGGCTGGAGGTTGGTCAGTCTTCCATGTTAAGTATAGGACAAAAACACGTTGCACCCCTTTTCAGCCCCGTTAGGGTTAAATTTCTCCACATGGGTTCTTGGTGGGTGTTCATGTGACTGAAGGAATACCCTCCCTGAATTTCATGCTTCTAAGTCCAGGCAGAGCATCTCTCAGTCATTAATGTTGACTGGGGCAGAGCATCCCTCAGTCACCAATTCTTCAATGCAAAATATACGGAGGAAAGTGCATAGCGCCCCTTTTCACGCCCTTCTAGTTGTAATTTATGAAAACCGGTTCTAAGTGCACCCCTCAGTCAGAGAAGGAACACCCACCCCAAATTTCACGCTTCTAGGCCAAGCGGTTTTGGCTGGGTGTTGATGAGTGAGTGAGTGAGTCAGTCAGTCAGTGACTTTTCTCTTTTATATGTATAGATTTATATTTTGGGGCACTTTTACTCTGCCTGTGGACCCTGTTTGAGGATTCATCCAGGGTGACCATACAGAATGGAGGAGAAAGTGTCTGTACCTTTAACCATTTCATTGAAAGGGGAATTTGAGTTTTGAGGCTTTATAAACCTTTCTATGTTGAGCTAAACCTGCCTAAATTCCCACCACTATCCAATGGTTAAGCATACAGGCAGTCTGTCCTCCATTCTATATGGTCACCCTGGACTCATCTTCACATTCACCATCTGTGCAATGATGAGTCCCTAAATGTATTTTACAATTTTCATTGCAAAATTGAAAAACATTGAAAAGTAGCCATCAGGACCAAGAGCGAATCGAAAAACAGGAAGTGGAAGTGGAAAAAAGGTGGAAAAAATGGAAGTGGAGAAAAGGAAAATGGAGATAAGAACAAGACTCTAACCTGGGTGGATACACTGCTCCATTTAGAATACTAGGATTTGGTGGGGATGGATGGGCTTTTTAACTTTTGTGACAACAGCCTCTATTTTAATAATAATGAGATTTTCTCATTATAATGAGATTATGATGAGAAAACCATCATTGCAATAATGAGATTACAATAATGAGATTTTTTTCAACAATCTATTTTTTAATAATGAGAGCTTATAATTTAAGAACAGATAATTTGGTTTAAAAAATAAGAAAAGCTATTGCAACTGGTTCTCCCCCTTGCCCTTCAAGTACAATAGTGCTTCAATCTGTGTTCTACCCACCTGATCGGCACCGCTCTATTCATTCTAGATTCAGGGTGGATTTTCATTCAGGTGGATTTTTGTGATCACAATCACCCTCATGCTTACGTAAATGATCCTGGAAAAAAACATCCTACATTAGCCATTATGATAATAAGAAGAGTGGGTGCTTAAAGCTTACGAGCTAGCTTAACATGATCTTGAAAAATATTTACCCTAAGTTATGTATTACTTTAACACAGTGACTAAAAGCAGTCCTCCTTCAGGCGTATTAAGGATGAAAATGGATGAAAGCACGGAGATACAGTGGGAACTGCCCCCACCTATACAATTATCCCATGCTGTGAAAATGTAGGCACTTCCTCTCCCCATAAACTCATATACACAAATTACAAGATAGCTGTCAATCCACCCCAAACAGTAACCTTCTTTATGGCAGATATAAGACAAAGCAGTTTTCTTTTTTTCTTTCTTTCTTTCTTTCTTTCTTTCTAAGTCTGGAAAATTTAACTGTTCCTCTTCCATTCTCTTAAATAAAAGGAGGAAGTAGAACCTAAGGAGAGGCATAGTACACTGTGCTTGCTATTAGACACCCTGATTTTTTTAGTCTAGTCTACATTAAGCCTATATTCCTACTAACTGGAAAGAAAGAAACTGATAGGTTTGTATAAATTACAATGATCATTTAATAAATTTTATAATTTTACTAGTGAAAGGTACCTGCATTGTGGATCCAAAATTTCAAGAAAATTTCTAACCTAACCCTGTGTAACACTCCCTGTGCAACACACAACACCGTGCAACACAGCCCTGTCCACCACCACACATGCAGTACACATCCCCCTGTGCACCACCACCCATGATTACCATCCCCGAAGTGCACCACCCCCCCCCACTGTGCACCATTCCTTCCTGCAACATCCCTCCTTGTGCAACATTCCCCCCTGTGCACCATCCTCTCATGCATACCATTCCCCCATGGTACCAACCAGCCCCCTGAGTCTGAACCTGCTGCTCCTTAATGCCAGGTCAGTAAACAATAAGACCTGCCTGGTCCAGGATTTGATTCTAGACCAGAAAGCTGACCTGGCCTGCATTACGGAGACCTGGTTGGATGAGGCCGGAGGTGTGGGCCTCTCCCAGATCTGTCCACCAGGTTTCCGGGTGCTGCAGCAGCCAAGACTTCAGGGGCGGGGAGGTGGGGTTGCGATAGTCTACCGTGATTCTATCCCTCTCACCAGGTCCCCTGTCCAGCGTTTCACAGGGTTTGAGTGCCTCCGTGTTGTGCTGGAGGGGCGAGACAGAATAGGGATTCTGTTGGTGTACCGCCCGCCGTGCTGCCCAACAGTCTCCCTGCCTGAGCTGACCGGGGTGATCTCGAGTGTGGCGTTGGAGTGCCCTCGCCTTTTAGTGCTGGGGGACTTCAATGTCCATGCCGAGGCACCCCAAACATCTGCAGCTCAGGATTTCATGGCCTCCATGGCAACCATGGGTCTGTCTCAAAGAATATCTGCCCCTACTCATGATGCGGGGCACACACTGGACCTGGTGTTCACTGCTGGACAGGTTGATGGTGATCTGGATGTGAAGGACATCTCCATCACCCCATTGCCATGGACAGATCACTACCTGGTGGGATTTAGGGTTATCGCAGCCAGTAGCCTCTGCACAGGCGGGGGACTGCATTCCATGGTCCGCCCCCGGAGACTGATGGATCCAAATGGTTTCCTGATGGCTCTGGGGGATTTTCCTGCTGCCAGAGCTGGCGACTCACCCGGCTCCTTGGTCAATCTCTGGAACACGGAGATGACCAGGGCCCTGGATGTGATCGCTCCTGAGCGACCTCGACCCTGCCGTAGATCAAACGCAGCTCCTTGGTTTTCTGGGGAGCTGCGGGCTTTGAAACAGCAAGGTCGACGTTTAGAGCGACGGTGGCGAAAGACTCGTGTCGTTTCTGATCGGGCAGAGGCCAGGGCTCACTGGCGAGCCTACTCTGCAGCGGTGGTGGTAACTAAAAAGGAATACTTTGCTACCACCATCGCATCCGCAGAGAACCGTCCAGCGGAGCTCTTCCGTGTGGTCCGGGGCCTACTCCATCTGGCCCCCCTCGCTGATGTGGTAGAGCACACGGAGGCTCGCTGTGGTGAGTTCGCGCAACACTTTGCGGACAAGGTCGACCAGATCCGGCATGACTTGGACGCCACTTTAACAACATCCAACGATGTCTCTGGGGCACCTGTCTTATCCATCTTTTGGGATTCTTTTCAGCTTGTAGAACCTGAGGATGTGGACAGGATTCTCTGTAGTGTGAGACCATCTGCTTGCCCGCTCGACCCTTGCCCAGCCTGGCTAATTAGATTGGCCCGAGATGGACTGGCCGAATGGACAGGGAGGGTGGTGAACTCCTCTCTGAGGGAGGGGGTGTTGCCGCCTGCATTAAAGCAGGCGGTGGTTGCCCCCTCCTGAAGAAACCCTCCCTGGACCCTAAAAATTTAAACAATTATCGTCCAGTCTCAAACATCCCATTTCTGGGTAAAGTGGTAGAGCGGGTAGCAGCGTCTCAGCTTCAGAGGGTCCTGGATGAAGCTGATTATCTGGATCCCTTCCAATCTGGTTTCAGACCGGGGTTTGGGACAGAGACTGCCTTGGTCACCTTGGTAGATGACCTACGCCGGGGAATGGACAGGGGGAGTGCGTCCCTGTTGGTCCTGCTGGACCTCTCAGCGGCCTTCGACACCATCGACCATGGTGTCCTTCTGGGTCGATTGGCCGGGTTGGGGATTGGAGGCACTGTTTTGCAGTGGTTCCACTCCTTCCTGGCTGACCGGTCCCAGAAGGTGGTGCTGGGGGATGCTTGTTCGGCACCCTGGCCTCTTCGGTGCGGGGTGCCACAAGGTTCCATTCTATCCCCCATGCTATTTAACATCTACATGAAGCCGCTGGGAGAGGTCATCCGGAAGTTTGGAGTGAGGTGTCACCAGTACGCTGATGACACCCAGCTCTATCTCTCCTTTCCTCCTGAGTCCAAGGAGGCGGTTGAAGTCCTGAATCGTTGTCTGGAGGCAGTGGGGGACTGGATGAGGGTGAACAAGCTGAGATTAAATCCTGATAAGACAGAGGTTCTCCTGGTCTGGAAGTCCTCGACTCGGGTATTGGAATATCATCCTGTTCTGGATGGGGTTGCACTCCCTCTGAAGGAGCAGGTTCGCAGCTTGGGGGTTCTCCTGGATTCGCAGCTGCTCCTGGAGTCCCAGGTGGTGGCTGTGGCCAGGGGAGCCTTTGCTCAGCTTCGGCTGATCTGCCAGCTGCAACCATATCTGAGTCGCTTGGATCTGGCCACGGTGATCCATGCCCTAGTGACATCGAGACTAGATTATTGCAACGCGCTCTACCTGGGGCTGCCTCTGAAGACGGTTCGGAAACTGCAACTAGTACAGAATGCGGCAGCCCGTGTGGTCACTGGGACTCGTCGGTTCGACTCTGTCGGGCCACTGCTTCAGCGACTACACTGGCTGCCCATTCGTTTCCGGGCTGAATTCAAAGTGCTGGTCCTGGCCTTTAAAGCCCTAAACGGTTTGGGTCCAGGGTATCTGAGGGACCACCTTCTTCCGTACAATCCGACCCGTCACCTAAGGTCATCTGAGGGGGCCCTTCAGACTGTGCCGCCACTAAGAGACGTGAGAGGTGTGGCGGCCAGAGATAGGGCCTTCTCGATGGTGGCACCCCGGCTTTGGAACTCCCTCCCCTTAGAACTGAGGAAAGCTCCCTCTATACAGAGCTTCAGGCGGAGCCTTAAAACCTTTTATTTTAAAAAAGCTTTTTAAATGGGGGCAGAGGTTGGGGGGCTTTTATCTTTTTTATCTTTTCTGTTTTATCGTTTTTAGTCTACGTTTTTAGCTTAATCTAATAGTATTTTAATTACATTTTAATGTGTTTTTATCTCTATTTATTATCATATGTAATTTTAATGATGTTTTATTGTTTTTTAATTGTTTGGCCGCCTTGAGTTCCCCCCTGTGGGGGAAGAAAGGCGGGATAAAAATTACTTAAATAAATAAATAAATAATACACCCCTAGAAACATTTCTTCCATGTGCACCATCCCTCCATGCACACCATCCCCCCTGTGCACACAACACCCGGATAGCAACCCTTTCCTGGCTAATTATTAAACCTCAATAATTTTGCTCTCTAAAGTTATTGGGATAAAGAAAGATTTCAGAGGAATCTTGTCATACTTCTAAAATACAGAATTTATGAAACTAGGTAATGGAGTGGCCAAGTCCATGAATTCCATATTTGCGAATTCACTTATCTGTTAATTGGATCCTTAGACTACCCCCTGTGTAACACCTGTATACACCCTCTCTGGAAGCAAGGGGTCTGCTCCCCTTGCATCTGGTGGGTCCTCTGAGTTCAGAAGAGCCTGAGTTCAGAACACCCATCCACAACTGCTGCAGACTCAGACTGAGTCTGGAAGTTTTAAAAATGCATCTTCCATTCTCTCCATTAATTTTAAATGCTTTATTGGGCAATAGGAGGTCCAGGGAAGCCCTAGAGAGCATCACCAAGCTTCCTAATTATAAGACACTTTTACAAAGAAAACAGCATTGAAGTGAGGGGAGTTTTCCTTGGTTCTGTAGGGTAGGTGGAGGCAGTTGCGTAGCTAATGTAGCCCAGTGCAAAGCTCAAAATGTTCCCCTGGAAGTGATGTCACTACCAGAAGTTATATCATCCCCAGGTATTTTTAAAAAGAAAATTTAAGAAGAACATGCCTCCTCCTTCCCAGCAGTTCACCACCCATTTGCTCTGCTAGTGGTATAGTTAAAGCATCTATTTGCTATCTGGGATTGAAGAAGATTTTGTCCCCCACCCACATGTGGGCTGTTACCGGTTCGGGCCGGATCGCCCGAACCGGATGTCGTTATTTCCCCGCCGCTACTGATCCGGTAGTGGCGCGGGGGGGGGGGATAACCAGGCAGACCAGTTTGAGGGCCTTTTTTAAATTTTCGGCTGCTGCAGCCGCCATTTTAACTTAAAATGGCGGCTGCGGCGGCTGCAAATTAAAAAAAGTTAAAGTGTGCGTACGTTAACTTGTGCACAAGCACCAACATTGGCGCCAGCGCGGTGCCTGCCCTGAAGCTGGCCGGCCACCTTCAGGGCAGGCACTGCACAGGCCCGCCCCTTGCTCCGCCCCTTGCTCCGTCCATCTGCACCCACAGCCCCGCCCCTGACCCTCCCTGCGCCCTGACCCTGGCCCCACCCCCTGGCCTGTCCTGGCCCCGCCCACTTCCAGGGAACCAGTTGTTGGGCCAGGCCGGGCCCACCACTGCCCCCACCCTTTGGAACAACATCAAATTTAATTACCCTAAGTAAAAACTGAAAAATGTGTCCCTTATTGGTTAAGGAAACTGTACTGAGACAATGATAAATAAATCCCTGCTAAATATAAGAGGAGCACCACGTAGACATGCCTGTGTATCCAGTTAGCAGGGGTAACTGTATTATGATTTAGGTGCAATATAAGGAAATGAGAGCTGATTCATGTTAGTATCTTATTAGTCCAATACAATATTGGAATTACATCTCATCGGATCTCAGAGTAATCAATATAATGGGAAAATTTTGAGTTAAGAAAATCCATTTTTTATTCTACAGGCTTTTGTGTTTTCATTTTCTGGTTAGTTGGCCATAACCTTTGATAAAGATAATCCAATGCAGTTTATCCCATTGCCGTCTGCATTAAATTACCTTTCCAACAATATGTAACACGATGGTATTATCATTCATACCACACTGTTTTTCACAATTTTAGCCACTAGTGTCAAGTTCAGCTTGCTGCCCCCCACCCCAAGCTTGCTACCTGGTACAACTACACCCCCTGGATCCCTTAGCTATGCCACGGAGTGGAGGAATTCACCTGTATTCATGGTTTCATGTAACCATATGAGGTTCCAGAATGGAACTCTAGTAGATAAGGGGACATCCAGTATAACAATTTTCACTGAACTTCAGGGCACAACATACTTTATCGTGACAACACACATCCCTCCAAAACTATAAATTTGTTGACAGAAGTTTATTGAGATAAACATCAAATTCTTTCTTAAATGATATAACACATATTTAGGATCCAATCCTATCTCACTTTCTAGTACTGATGTAGGTGTGCCAATCAGCTTCATCAGAAGGGAGGGCAGTCACAGAGGCCTCCTTAGGTGGGATGATCAAATATCCCTTTTTTCTAGGAAATGTCCTCTTTTTTACCCTTGTGTCCTGGAAAAAACTAATAAGCTCCTAATAAAAATGAATAATGTAAGAGCAGAGAAAGATCATTTGCAGTCTTGGTGAAAAAAGTTAATATTTACTGAAAGAACCTATAGTCCAATATCATGTAGCATTGTACATGTGAAAGTATTCCATAATATTAATCTGCAAGCATCCTGTAATAAACAACATTTAATCTTCAAGAAATCATTTTGAGCAACATTTTTTAATATGAAAGATACTGGCATTTTTATTTTTGTATATCATTTGCATAATGTTGAAAATTAAACTGGGAGAGAAAGTCTGAATGCTTCAGAGGTTTGCATTTAATTTTCCATTATGCAGAGATTCAAAATTAGGCCAACCTTTTCAAAGCTGACTAGTGACTATGAATGCCTTCTTTAGTGCAGAACCTGAGATTTGAATGAAGACCAGAATTTGGTGTTCCAGCATTCAACTATTTTTGAAAAATAAGTTTAAAATATTAACTCTTGATGGAACAGCTTTGCAGTGATAAATATAAACCCAAAAAAGGATTATATAACTGTGTTGACAAACAACAAAATGATGCCAAGATGATGATGATAAGCTATTAAGATGGACAGTAGTAGGGGAAGAAACAAGCAGTACACTGGACATTCCCTTTTTATATTTTTCATTTTGTTTCCTTTCATCAGATATAATTTATGTAAGTGGTACCTCACTTAACAAGTGCCTCGCTTAACAAGTGATCCACATAACAAGCAAAACTTTTTCTAGGATTTTGCCTCACATAACAAGTGTTGCTTCATTAACAAGCACACTCGGCAGGTGGGGCAGATGCGCTGGCCGGCACCCCTTTTAAAAAGTGTCAGGGCTGCCTAGTGTGCCTAAGCATAGTGAAAGCAACACTTCCGCACTGTTCCTCCTGTGGCCGGGCATCCGCTGGGCAGAGGGAGAGAAGAGCAGTGGAGAAGAGGGAAACAGCTCAGGGCTAGCCAGAAGAGAGCGGGGGAGAGAGAGGCTCAGGATGGAGAGAAGGAGAAAGTGGGAAGACACTTGGAAAGTGTCTTGGGTTGCAGAAGAAAGTGTCTTTGATTGCAGCCTCCTAACCATGTCTATCCAGAAGTCAGCCCCATTGTGTTAAATGGGGTTTACTCCCAGGAAAGTGTCTTTAGGATTGCAGCCTAAGTAGACTTCTTAGGATCATGCACATTGAATGCATGTTTTGAATTCAATTACAGTGTTTTGTCATCATTTTTACATACAATTAATATTTTTATATGAATATTTTGGGGGTTCTGGAACCAATCATCTAAGTTTCCATTATTTCCTATGGGAAAATCTGCTTCAAATAAAGAATGTTTCACATAAGAAGCATGACAAACTGACAAATATAACATTGATCTGGAAAAGCATTAATAAATTGTAAACATGTAGTATTTGTCAGTCCTGTATGAAGGCACTGACGACAACCCAACATTTGAGCTATTGAGTAGTAGGGTTTATAATAGTAGAACAGCTGTCAGACTCCATCAACAGACATATTCTAAGAGCTGCTGTTAGATGCGACATCCTCTGGTTCCACCATACCAGCTGGATCAGGTAAAGCAGTGATGGTAAGTGGTGGACAGGGAGAGGAAAGAAATATGGGAAGAAGTGGGAAGGGATGGACACAGCAGCAAATGCATGTGCCAGATCCTATTCCCTTCATTTGTAGGCTCCCTGCCCCCTTCTCTTGTCAGACTTACAACAGCATGACTTACAACTTACAACAGATTTGAGGAATCCCACCAGCAAGTGGGAGGCTTAAAGAAGACAAGAGAAAAGTAAGTCCCTTTCACCTCCCAAGAAACCTATCTGGTTCCTCACACTAGATAAAACACATACCTTTTCAGCATAGAGTAGGGAAGGAAATGATTAGGCTGTGATCTCACTTGTTCCCAGGCCTGATCTACCTTCCATAGCTCTGTTACATCCCTCCCTATCCCGAACCTCTATGTTGCTTTTGTAGGATATATCTTCCTCAGTGCACACTGCTCTTTGGACTGGCATCTTATACTGGCCTTGTACTGGCCTTTGTACCAGTGCTGGGAACTGTTAGGAAAAACAAATTGCTTTTTCAGTGGCTTACATCAATGCAGTATTCGTTATCCCATTAGGGAAGCTGCACTGCACTATGCCACAAGAAAGGTTTCCAAATGTCCAAAAATCTATTCCTACATAGTTATCATGTATAAACTATATGATGAAATGTTAATAACGATGAAAGGTCTGCAATCCATTGACTAATAGTGGAGAAACACTTGTCCTGTCAGTATCGGTCTTATAGCTACAGCAAGGGCACGAAGAGGCCAACTGTGCTACAGTTCAATGAAAAAGGCAGATGATTCAAAAGAACTTAAGTACTGTATCTACAGCAACAGATATTTATTTTAATACAGAATATAGTGAATAAGATCTTTATAAAAAAGGATTATTGTGCAAGACCACATCATATCCCTACACAATCTCCCTAAATGATGCTAAATGATTTAGCATATCCCTAAATGATGCTTCAGGCAAATTGATGCCATCAATTGGTCAACCCCTTCCTAAAAGGTGTTGTAAGTATACTATAAACTCTATCCCCCAAATCCAGAGTAACTACGGGAGCAAATAAGAGACTTTATGTGCACCCGTAGTTACTGCACCACCTAGTGAAAACCTATGGGAAATTCATATTGGAATCCAGAGTAAGTTGTTCTTATACCGGAGCAAGGACTCCCCGTAGTTACTCTGGATTTTGCCCTATGTTGTACTATAAACTCTATGTCGATTTTATATCTAAAGTCTAGGGTAAAGGGGAAAGCATCATTTCCAAAGACCACATCTTACAAAGAGTTAAATGCACTGAATTAAGTGGGCTTAAACGTGCTTAATATATGTTGGACTGTAGCCAGAAGTTCTAAATGATAAAGCTTGTTAAAAGTCACATGAGATCATTAATACTATGGAAGTTTAATTCATTAAGCACTATCCAGTGGTATTCTTACTCTCATATTTAAACAAATAATTAAGATATATTACTCATCTACCAAATCCTTTATGATGACAAAATGCATTTTTAAACATTGATTAATGATCGCTTTTGTTGAAAGAAGAATCTAACAACTACAATGTTTGTTGGCTACAATTATTGGCTTCTTAGCCCAGTATTTTTTATAATATAAATGAAGCATAAGTCCGTTCAATGGTTTTAATGTGCAGCACGAAGAGTTGATAGTCTTAAGAAATGTGCACTTCCTACAGATTCCTGACACCATGTAACTTGTAACTGGTAGTTAGGCTTCAGTCTATAACCAGCTTCAAATAAAGTTGTTCAGTATTCACTTCTTCAGTGGCTGGTTATTGGCTTTCTCATTTGGTCATTTTCTTCAATCATAGTAACTGCATGTCCCACCCTTTCATGAGGCCGTCGAGATTGGCAGCAAGAGTTTAGAAGCTCATTCTGGAGAATGGTGACAGTCACCCTGTCTTTGCAGCACCAACTAGATTTACCATATGTCCCAGTTTGACCAGCATTGTTCTGGTTTAGCAACATTGTCCCAACATCCCCCCAAGTTTGAAATTCTGTCCCAGTTTGCCATAAGCACTGTTTAAAAAGAGAAGACCCAAACAGAGAGGTGCCAAAAGCACAATGGAGGGAACAGGGACATTATTAGGGGAGCATGAGAGTCAAGGAGTTGAGCAGGAAGATGAAGAAGAAGCTGCAGGAAGGGTTGGCACACAAATGAATTCAAAGGCACATAAGCATGTGTTCAGTCAGTATGAGCCTTGCAGGTGTGCACTTCACTCTTCCCATACATTCAGACATTCTCAGCTTGGACACAGTCAGGAAGGTGTCCAGATATATCTCAGTCAGTCATGTCCCTCTACCCCTCCATTGGCATGTCCAGAACTGTATAGTAACTCTGATCAGAACTGCACAAGCATACTTGAAATGGCATACATGCTGCCTTTTTCCCAGGGAAATCATTAGTATGTACTGTATTTGGAAAAGTTATAGTCCATGGAATCAGCAATTTTCTTTACAAATAAATTTAATGTGGCATATAACCCAGCCTCTAGACCGTGAAATGCATCACATGTTTTGCAAGTAATGGCCTAAAGCCTTCGGCCTGAGGCGAGCACTTCCTCTAGTTCGAAGTGATGCTATTATAAAGACAGAAAAAGAGATGACAGTCTTAACAACCTATATCTGTCATTGCAGTGACAGAGCTAGAAGAGGAATCTCAGCGCTTTTTAGAGCTCATTGCTAGTTGCTCTTCCAAGGTTTATATTCCTGGTAAGAAAATGTGAATATAGATGCATGAAATCAGTGAGATGCATCCAGGGATGCTGGCACTGGACCCATAAGATGCCTGGTTGGGCCCTTTCTTTCTAATAAGTTTGTTTTGTACTGTATAATTTATGTTTTATGGCATGACCCCCCCAGAAGCCTGAGCTTGGGAACTTTGCTCCCCTCCGCTCAATCCAGGAACTTGACATATAGACTGAAGTGCATTTAGAGGTATTCCCTACAACAAGGGAGGAGAAACCTGGTCAGGGTGTCCAGACGTCCGGAAATGCCTGGACGCCTCCGGAAATGGCAGGGGGGTCCGGCACGATAGGGAAACCCCCTGCCGTATGGGCGCCGCCATTTTAACTTGTGTACACACCTCAGTGCACACACCCCCTGCGCTTCACAGCACAGGAAACTGGAGGCAGGCCAGGAGGAGGTCCCTCCCCGCCTCATGACTGGCCCTCGGCTGGAAGCCCTGCACACAGTCCAGCCCCTCGCTTCTTCAGCAGCTATGCGGAGCCTCCCTGGCCAGCCAGGGGGTTGTAATGGCAGCCATGCGGCTGCAGGGTACCTTCCCCAGCCAGCCGGGGGGCTTAAAGGCCCCAATGCAGCTCCTCCATGCCTTTTCCTGCCTTCCCTGGCCAGCTGGGGGTGCTTAAAGGCCCCAGCGCGGCTCCTCTGCACCGTCTGCTGCCTTCCCCTGCTGGCCGGGGGGGGGGGCTTAAACGCACCAGCACAGCTCCTCATTACAAGGTAAGCCCTCCA
The DNA here is from genome assembly GCA_030015325.1 of Cryptoblepharus egeriae. Taxonomy (NCBI): domain Eukaryota; kingdom Metazoa; phylum Chordata; class Lepidosauria; order Squamata; family Scincidae; genus Cryptoblepharus; species Cryptoblepharus egeriae. The sequence goes on from JAREYC010000001.1 coordinate 152,060,540, forward strand.
GGGATTGTTTTTTAAATGTAGGGCAAAATGTAGGATGTCATACATTTTTCAAAAAATGTAATTTTCTCCTACACAAGGTTCTCCTTCTCCTACACAAGGTCCTCCAAAAGCAAACTTTGGGGGACCCCTGTCCTACATTTGGAGGTCTACCATATGGTCACCCTGAGCCTGGTCTCCTTAGGGATCCTGGACCTTTAATAGTTGTATAGAAGAAGGAATTTCAGCAGGTGAAGAAGAGCCTTTATGAGTGTGAAAAAGTATGCATTGTAGCCTCCTTCCACTGTTTTGTTGCATCACATTTCAAGCAGCAGATGTCCATGGGTCACATGAGTACCACCAGATACCACCTCATGTACCATTGGTGGTACCTGTGATGAGAGGAAGAGACAAACACAAGAAGAGCTGGCCAAAGACCTTATGTTCCTCGAAATGTCTTATGAGGAGGAGGACCCGGATTGCCACTGCAGAGCGGTGTGGATACCAGTGACAAGGACACCCCCACGGGAAAGAGAGGCCCGGGAGCGAGAGGTGCAAGCAGTCCTAAAAGAAGTTGACCCAGAGGAGGTAGAAAGGCAGCTGGAAGAATATGAATGAGAGCAAGAGCAAAGGAGAGAAGCAGCCAGAGTCAGAGAATGGTTGACCAGGAGGAGACCCAGAATGGCACCGGGAGAAGGGTTTACTCTACATTGCCTTGGAATTGACAAGGGACCAGCATGGTGGTGGAACCTTCCACCCCCTCCTAGGGCAGAAAGATGGAAGCTCCCAAGGGGGGAGGAGCTGTGGCTAGGATAAGTAGGCAGGTGGGAAATAGGAGAGGGCAGATGTCAAGGGCAGAGGAGCAGGAAGCATGTTTGGTGACCGTAGAGACTTATCTGTCACCTGTGGAAAGAATACTTACCTGTGGGTAACTGCCCAAAGACTTACCTGTTAGTTGAGACTGTTAGACTCCACCGTTTGAGGTGGTGTTGATATATGTTTACCAAGAAATTGTAACCTGTTTAAAGATCAGTGCCTCCTATGATGGATGATAGTAAAGATGTGATCGTACATATGCCTCCCATCTCTCCTTGGATATATTTCGAAGAGCATATAGGGATGATCCAGGCTGGGTCTTGGGGGGAGGAACCCTGTCTACCCATATCACCCAAGGGGGTCTACTCACAGTACGCATACCACTGATTGAGAAAAACTATTCTACAATAGACAGTCAGTAAAGGAGCATGAATGAGAGAGCAAAGAAAGAACAGAAACCTCTTTCAAAATGACATTTTTATGTTCCTTGACTTCTGGTCTTTCCTTCTGTCATCCTACTCACACTTTTCTGTGCCTGTTAATAAGATGGGTGGTGTAGTCATGGGCTTCTGCTGATTAGTCTTGGAATCTGTCAGCATAAGGTACTTTCTGGTGGTGCAAATGCTGCTGTTGTCCGTCAGTGTCATTAACAGAAAAGACTGGAGGCTCTCTATATAAGCCAGCAGCTCCAGGACACCCTGCTGGAAAACATAAGAGAGCAGCAAGGGCAGTTCAGGGGAGGACTGGGATGAGAAGCAGGTCAAACTGGGGGCAATTTGGAGTGAAATGGAAAGTGCTGGCCCTTGCAGTGCAATACTCTATGTAGATGTGACTTCTCTTGCTTGCCTGTCTTAATCTGAAAACTGTTAAGTACCACTAGAGGGCATAGAATTATTACAATTACTCTATTTCCTTCTGGATTACAAAACTATGTCCACAGGACTTGAAATTTATCTGCAAAAAGTAGTGGTTTCATTTGTTTATGTTTCACCTGCAGTTCTGCCCATCCAGTATGGCACTGGAGAATTGTGGCTACAAATGGATTGTTAACAAAAATATATTTACTTCCAATATTTCAATCCTGTCTTGGCTTCAATATAATGGATTCAGATAATGCAGCGCTTTCTGCAGGGTCAGGGTTTTGTGCCATAAATATTTCTACATTGTTGTGCAAGTCTACAGTTCTTCCTTCCAGGTTGCATTTCTGAAGTGATGACACTGCTTCTTTTTCTTCAGTCATTTGCTGTTTTTGTGGTGTATGGAATTGGACTGAAGCAGTGTCAAGGACACCTGTTGTATATCTTTTGTGACATAAGTGACAAATAACATAACTCTCCAGGCCTCTACCATACATACACACTTCATCTGCCAACCTGACCTGTTTTATAAAATTGTACAAAGATGGTGTTTTCTTTGTTCAATTTTTTTTCTGATGGTTTTGTGCTTTTCCAGGTACACAGTTCCAGCTCAGAAGTCTTCATTCAGTTATATTTAATTTAAGATGTGGCAAGGAGCAGGAACTTGAATGCCTGCAGCACTATTCCTTTATGGAGCCAGAGTGTTCACGAATAGCAAAATAGTTATCTACCCATAGCAAAACCTTCACCATTGGTGCTGCAATCTTGTGCATATTTGATTGGGACTGAACCTTACTAAACTCAGGCTATAATCCTAAACACACTTTCCTGGGAGTAAGACCCATTGAACACAATGAAGGTTACTTCTGAGTAAACATGTCCCCAAATCCCGAGGAACTACGGGAGCATGTAAGAGACTTTACACGCACCCGTAGTTACTGCACCATCTAATGAAACTCTATGGGAAATTCATATTGGAATCCAGAGTAAGTAGTTCTTACACAGGAGCAAGGACTCCCTGTAGTTACTCTGGATTTTGCCCATGGTTAGGATTGTGCTCTCAGTGAGATTTATGTAAATCTGTGGAGTATTGAACTGTAAAATACAGAGAAGATGGATTTTGATGTAAAACTGTAAAGTACAGAGAAGATGCTTATAACATAAACCCCATACCTACACCTTACCAAATTGCTGTGCATGCAGCTTTGCCATTTTGGCATTATTTCAATGATAATAAGATTGGGTTCTGTGAAGCCCAGTGGTAAGCCTAGCACCTATCATTGAAGACAATCCAGTTGAGTGTCACAAACAAATTTGCTTCTTTGTGTTAGCATTTATATTAGAAATCTCCCTTCTCTGGAAGAATCCACAATCACTAGACATTAATTCAAGGTATAAAATCTTGTGAAAACTAGTTCTAATAGTTAGTAGAACTAGCATTCAACATTTAATGTTCATTTCCCTCACTATCACAAATTGGCAGGAACTTATCAGTGAGATGCATAGCTAAACACACAGCATGAATGATTTAACTTGTAAAACTCATGCAATGCCTCTGGATACTCTTAGATGTATCAATTCACGGTAGCCTGATATGATCTCATCACAAGGGAGTGTTTATATACTTTAAATTTTATTTTCAACTTTCATATTTTCAGATTTAAACTGAAATTTAAAAAAAAAGTTTAAGAAAACTAAATTTTTTGTTTGGTTCTGACTAAAAGGACCAGATTTGTTCAAAAAACTTTGCAATGGAAATGAATGAAACCTCCAGTGAGGAAGCAGACTTTTCTGACTCCAGAGCAGAGCTATTTTAAGTGGTAAAGGACATTTGCAACCTATTCACATCCTGTGATCCAAGTGACTGTTGTGACTAATCCTACAATCCAGAGTAACTATGGGTGCACGTAAGAGTGCACGTTATGGGTGCACGTTACGTGGTGCACATTAATGCACCACCTTGTGAAAACCTATGGGAAATTCATATTACAATCCAGAGTAAATTGTTCTTACACCGGAGCAAGGACTCCCCGTAGTTACTCTGGATTGCGCCCATATTATTAAACACTTCACACATAAAATAATTTGTATTTACTAAAAATGTGGTTTTTATAACAGAAACCAGAGTAATTCTATTTACTGCTTGGATCCATTTTAGTTATCAGGTACATAAAAATAATGTGTAAGACCACGTAAATCTCAACATTTGCTCATTCCATTTAGTGAAATCATGCCATACAGAACTTTTCTATTGCAATGCAGTAGAATGGTCCTCCAATCCTCTGGATCAGATTTTTCAGGAGTTGCAGGAGACTTATTATTATTATTATTGGCATCCTTCATCTCGAAAGACTATGGTATCGTGCTCTGATTGGAGGTCCTGAAACAACATCTAGTGTGACTAAAGAGGCCAATTTGAGAGTGTCCATCCCTTCCACACTGAGGACAAATAAATTCCGTCCCCTGCCCAGGTCCCAGGTTTCGCTGCTTTCAGGTCTGTCTCTTTGCTTCAGCCTGCCGAACAAGTGTCTCTTCCAGTTGGAGAAGGCCATGCTGGGTCTTTTGCCTCCACGCTGAACGGTCAGAGGTCAAGGTTTCCCAGCTGTTGATGTCCATTCTCAAGGCCTTTAGATCCCTCTTGCAGATGTCCTTGTATCGCAGCTGTGGTCTCCTTCTTGGGCGCTTTCCCTGCACTAATTCTCCATATAAGAGATCTTTTGGAAATCCGACCATCAGCCATTCTCACGACATGCCCAAGCCAGCGTAGACACCGCTGTTTCAGAAGTGTGAACATGCTAGAGATTCCAGCACGTTCCAATACTGTGTCATTTGAGACTTTGTCATGCCAGGTGATTCCAAGAATACGTCGGAGACAGCGCATATGGAAGGTGTTCAGCTTCCTCTCCTGCCATGCATAAAGGGTCCAAGACTCACTGCAGTACAAGAGTATGCTCAGGACGCAAGCTCTATAGACCTGGATCTTTGTATGTTCCGTCAGCTTCTTATTAAGCCATACTCTCTTTGTAAGCCTGGAGAATGTAGTAGCCGCTTTACCAATGAGTTTATTCAGCTCAGAGTCTAAGGAGAGAGTGTCAGAGATAGTTGAGCCGAGGTACACAAAGTCATGGACAACCTCCAGTTCATGTTCAGAGATTGTGATACAGGGAGGTGGATCCACACCCTGACCCATGACTTGTGTTTTCTTCAGGCTGATTGTTAGTCCAAAGTCTTGGCAGGCTTTGCTAAAACGGTCCATAAGTCGTTGAAGGTCTTCGGCAGAGTGAGCAGTAACAGCAGCGTCATCGGCGAAGAGGAACTCCCGCAAGCATTTCAGCTGGACTTTGGACTTTGCTCTTAGTCTGGAAGGATTGTAGAGTTTTCCGTCTGATCTGATCCGGAGATAGAGGATGAAAATCACATATCCACAGATTTTGGTGGATTGGCTTTGATAAAACTATATATATATATATATATATATATATATATATATATATATATACATACACTAAATTTTTTGTACACAAGGAAACACTGGCCAAACCTATTAGTCCTTTTTATGCTGAATTCAAATATGTCATTAGTTTTTTTTTCCTCTACCACTCAAGGATTTTTAGTGACACAGGTTAAATCACATGCGTTTATGACACTATTCATTGTCTAAATAGTGATTTTCTATTTTCTTCTGTATTTAACCTTATGTGTCATTATAGGCCTTCTGTGTCACTTATATTTGTTTCCTTTTAAATGGCGAACAGATTGTTTCTACAGAGGAAAATCTAGGAAAAATACAATTAAGATTTTTTTTAATTTTTTAATCAATTTTTTAAAGAAAATAGTAACAAAATCTTTTCCAGGATTATTTCAAAATTTGAACATCGCACAATTTCATTTATAGTACGACAATCCTACACAAAATTTAAAATGGTGATACCAGGCACATTTACTTGAGAATAAGGTCAGGACAAATCAATGAGTCCCACTTTCAAGCATTTATGATTCAGGTGTTTGACAAATACTCTCTACATGTGGCATTCTGAAGTTATTTTCTGCTTGAAATGTCTTCCTAAACCTTATGTATCATTTTATTTCAGAGGCACCTGAAGGCATACGAATAGCTCAGTCTAACAAGCAGGATGTGATGATGGATCCCACAATCTATCATTGCATCTTGTGGGCGTAAGGCAATGTGGACGTTAGGCAGAATGCTGGTACCAGAACAAACACCAGAGGATGTGCAACTGAACTTCAGATCTTCTGAAATGCTGATAAGATTGGAGAAGCAGGGTGAGAGCAGGCTGGGCTAAGGGTGATTTGGGGGCAGGCTGACAAAGACAAAGAAGAAGAACTACATGGTATTTCCAGTGCTAGACTATTAGGAGACAGTACATCCAGAAATGCATTTTGTTAAAAAAAATGTACTGATAGAGTCCAGATATCATCCTACTCTTTTAACAGCACCACTACTTCTGAGGCATCACATCACAGATAATCTCCTAGCTGCTGAGCTCCAAAGAGATGCCTTGAGAGAAGTGGCACTGCTGAAAGATTGGCCCACATGATAACAGGGCTTTCTCATATCTTGAAAATATGGTCAAGATTTGCACATTTTCTCTTTGTAATTTGCAGTTAAAATTGAGAATCATTTTTATATGAGAATCAAGTGCTTTTTCTGGTCATCATCTGCTCAATGACATCACTTTCAGCTTAAAGATGTCATTTCCAGCCCTTAGCAGCTGCCTTCAATATTATTCAGTTCACTGTATGAAATGAGTTTGATGTCCCAATCTATTTAGTGCTTTTGATACTCATACATAACTACATTGTAAAAAAACATATGGTATTGCACATGATGTGTTAACTGGCAAGGGAGGAATCTTTGGCATTTTCCCAGTCACAATATAACATTGAGAGCTGAGAATTTGGTTGAAACAGAAGAAGCATGCCTACTTTGAGGAAGGATGTCTGGATCCCACACAACAGATGAAAGTAGTACAATTACGGAAACTAAAATGTGCTTGGATAAGTCTTGTCTGCATTTTTGAAATATAAAGCTTTGTAGTAATTTGAATAAGCTAAAGTGAGAGCTGTGAAAATGACTTGCCCTTGAAAAATAACTTTGGGGCACGTAGGTCTAGAGATTATGGAAACAGATATGCCCTATGTGTCGTCGTCGTCCCCCCCCCCCACTTTGCAGATTGCCACAGTTTCCTTGAGTGACATGACATGCGAATCAAAACTACCAATGTGTAAACAGCATTATTCAAATATTTAAAACTCAGGCTTACTTTTAATGTCCTCTGACTCTTGCAAATCCAGACACAATATGAGCAGATTCTGGTATGCGATAATGTATGCACAGCACACAGTTGTTCAAGGAAATTTATGTGAAAGGATATTAAGGATTCTTCTAGCAAGAGTTCTCCTCAAAAGTGGTTTCTTAGCTCAGTTATACTCACTCACCTGAATATCAAAGCAAATTTTCTGACTGATGCTTGTTTCTTAATGCAGCTGCCTGAAAATTCCTCCACAATCCCAACACTTGCTGACCTTGTAGTTCTTCTACTCTGCTTCTGAGAAGGGCCTGCAGCACAAAGGCAGGTTCACAAATTAGAAAGATCACATTTTTGGAAACAGGTGATTGATTGATTGACAGAACATCTTATGTTCAGTGGTACTCATGATTACTCCATTTAGTGGCTCCTGAATTTAAGTAAGTTATCTGAAACAGGCAGGCGTGTCACTAGGGTTCATGTCACCTGCTGGAGGCTAGCGTATCACCTGCATGCAGTGGGCAAGGCAAAAACCTTGGTGGTGGGCATGGTTATGTGTCACTGCTCCATCTCCATTTGTTTTTGGCCACACATTTTAATAGAATAAATATATTTCAAAGTGGTTTGTTCCATTACATTCTGCTGTAAATTATGTGTCCAATGATATGTAACACGATGGGATTATTCCTAAAAACCATGATTTTTAGCCATTTTGGTCACTAGTGGTCAGTGGTGGGTTCCAGCAGGTTTGCACCAACTCTATAGAACCAGTTGTTAACAAGAGTAGAACATATAAAGTTTAAAAATAGCCATTTAAAAGTGGCTGCCAGATGGGCATAGAACGCGTTGTTAATTTCTTTGAATCCCATCACTGCTAGTGATATCACCTCCTCAAGGGTGCCACTTTTCTAACAACTTATTGCAGGGTCTCAAACCTTCTAGTGTAGGACCCACTTTGTAGAAGGACAACCTGTCCAGAATCCACTAAAAGTGATGTCACAGCTGGAAGTGACATCAGCAACAGATTAAAACAAATAAATATAAATACATTAAAGTAAATCAAGTGAATAACTTCAACCCCCACACCCAAAATTAAAATTCAGTAAGATTTTGTTATGACCACATGTCATAATTGGACAGAGAAGCCCCCCCCCCAATATAGGACATCCAAGAAAAGTGTAGAGAATAACAAAATAAAAGCTCAAAACCCTCATGAATATTGCTTCCATGTGCTTAAAGACTAACAGTGCAATCCTAAGCATGTCTACTCAAAAGTAAATCCCATTGACTTCAATAATATTAACTCCCAGGATTGTGCAGTTAGGATTGCAATCTAAATTACTGAATTATGAAATTAAATTTTTAAATTACATTTAAAAATATTTCATATAATTTCATACATATAATTTATGAATTCCAAGCAGGCTATCGTAAGTTTGACCTCCAAAATACCAGGGGCATCACAAGGGTTCACGTGTGAGTTAAAAACACTCATACATACATATATACATACATCTTTCAAGTTATTAACCTTTCAAGAGGTTAATTTAAACACTATATTAATGACATGGCATTATTATATATATAATTAATTATATTATATATATTATATTATTATATATTAATGATGACATATGGCAAATTTGAAAATATTAAATATAATTTGTTACCTATAATTTATAAATTACAAGCACACTACATGGTGCCTGCTCACCAAGAAAAGGAGGAAAATAAAGATTTTTTTTCCCAGGACACAAGGCTAAAAAAGAATAAATGTCCCGGGAAAAGAGGATATTGATTAAAAAAATAAAAACAGCTTTAAAAACCCCAGAGGGAGGATGACAAGAAAAAAAGGGCTAGAGGGGAAGAGAAGTTAGGACCATCACTCAGCTTTACAAATAATTATTTTTAAATCCCCTCTACCTGCTGAGCCAGTGCTGGGTCTGCCTTTTGGAGCACTTTTCAGGGGATTGTGTGGACTGTAGTTCCTGGATCAGGACCCTTCCTAGCCTTGGCTCCCTCTCAGCCTGGCCTCTCCAGCAGACAAAGACAGGATATGCAAAGTAGTGTGCAGTGGTGGGCTGAAGGCGGTTTGGGCTAGATCGCCCGAACCGCTTCCTAATTCTGACCCCCCGCCACCGATCTGGTAGCTAGGGGGTGCCAGAAAACTGGGTGCACCGGTTTGGCGCGCCCGGGGAAGCCCACCACTGCGCATGCGCCAAGGTTGGCGCACGCGCAGTGCTGTACTGGAGATTCAGGATCAGGACCCTTCCTGAGGCTTCAGGACAGCACTGCGTGTGCGCTAAGGTTGGTGCACGTGCAGTGCACCAGGGTTGCGGCCCGCCCCTCGCCCCGCCCAACCGCACCCAGAGCGCACTGGGGTGGGTGGTGTGCCCTCCCTGGCCCCGCCCCCAGTCCTGACCCTCCCCGCCCCCTGACCCCGGCCTTGCCCCATGACTCTGGCCCGGCCCGCCCACACCTGGAGATCTGTTTGTTGGGCCAGGCCAGGACCACCACTGGTAGCGTGGTATGCAAATTTTGGAGTTTCTGGGGCTTTTTTAGTTTTTTGGCCATACCTTTGGCTAGGAAAGTGCTAGCTCAAAACAGATTGTTGCGTTAGATTCTGCTCTTTAATACAAATCGAATGACATATGGCATGAGGGGTAGTAAATACCTTCATGAACTTGGTTTTTTGGGGTCCCACAGCCCCCCACTGCGCATTACCTCCCCCCCGGGTGCATCACCTGGTGCAGGACGCACCCCCTGCTGAAGTATAATTAAAGTATCCATAAATACAAAACAGTAAGATCACATAGACTCATGAGACTGCATTGTTACAAGTTAAGAAAAGGAAACACACTTTCCAGGGTCCAGGGAGTAAGTCCATTGAATATAGTGGGACTTACCTCTGAGTAGAAAAGTACAGGGTTGGGCTAGAAAGTCTGCTTACAGTATTTCTTCCTCTAGTAAGAGTGAAGTTGACATCCATAAACCAGGATTTCATAAATTTTATTTCATAAAATTTTATTTCATAAATCCTGGTTTTATTTCATAAATCCTGGTTTATAAACCAGAATTTCAGGATCCATAAAGTTGCAGGATGTGTTCTATTATTTTTAATAAATAGACCAAGGGTTCCAAACTTTTTTTTGACTGGTGGTTCTCTTGACCTAATGGGCTGTGGCTTCCCATTAAAATCTTATACATTGTATAGAGTGGTAGATTTCTGCAAGATTTCTGAAGTTTCCCTGGGGAGATTTCCGCTCTCCATAACTCCTAGTTACGGAACAATTGACTTATACTAACACCCCACTTTCATAGACATTTGCCTGGGCGTAAATGCAACTGATTTTGCATCTTAATTTGATTTTTTTAAAGGATGTTTTCCTGCCCTATAGCAATGGAACTAACAGTGCACTCCTATACAGATTTGCATGGGAGTAAATCACAGTGTATCCACTTAAGTGCGTTTATGATTGCAGCTTTGGGGTGTAAAAAATAATCATGTTGATCAGCTAATCTTGTTCAATGCATTTTTTCAATGGCAGAACTCAAGTTAAAAGGAGACATATGAAGAACTTTACAATGGTCCTCTAACCCTTTTAAGTGTAATGTCTGGCAGCAAAACACTCAAGATTAATCCTGGACAGCAAAAGGTCTGGAGCATTATTTCCTGACCTGTTTTCAAAACAGCTTTCCTGGTGTATGTGTGTGTGTTTGTGTGTGTGTGGATGGCAGGGCTGGGCTCAGTTGACATTAGGAAATGAATCTCAAGCTGGGCTACAGCCGCAGCATGCAAAAAGGGCCACCAGAAAGATGCAAGCAACAGGAAGCCAGGGATTCTGCTTTGATTAGAGAAATACAGGTGCAGTGGAGAAGAGGAGGAGGAAGAGAAGGAGGGAGGAGAGGAGACAAGCTAGAGATGAGAACCCTAATTTGCTGTGTGTGTGATATAAAACAGTGGCATAGCCAGAGGGGGTGCACAGCACTAAGTTTTCCAGGGAGCCTTTCTGCAAAAGACCCTAGAGGGGTAGCCAAAGGGAGGTAGGAAAGGGGCCCCTTGCATGCAGTGGGGAGGCTTCCTGCCAAGGTAACCAGATGCCATAACTAAAAATGAGGACAAGGCGTCTTGAAAATGTAGGACACCCAAAAAATGTAGGGCATGACCAAATAAAAGCTAAAAACACTCATGTTGATTGCTTTCTTGTGGTAAATTTAAACACTGCTTTACTGATTGTTAAATTTAAAACCACATGTAATGAATTATATGTAATGTATTAATTTATAAGAAGGCTGCCTGCTCACAAGGAAAAGGTCAGTGGAGATTTTTTCTCCCTCCAGGACGTAAGCCTGAAAAAGAGGACATCTGGTCACCCAGATTGCAATGAGCCAGGCTCCCAGCAGGCGAAGATGCTGTGCTTCTAAGGACCGGTCGTTTCTAGGCACTTGGTGGTGAGGAGATAGAAAGGGATCTTCTCCGTCCACCCATCCCTTTTCTACTGCAGGGAGATGGAGTAGGGTACGACTTCCTACAACTTGTTAGGAGTTTGCAAGACAATCAGAACAGCTCCTCTCACCCACCCACTGCTTCTTCCTTCCCCCTACCTCTTCCTGGATTTATTTTATACCCACATCAGAGGGGCAATGTGGTCCTTCCTTCTCCAAGGGCTGGGCTAGAGGATGGGAGCATCTCTACCCTGGAAAATATGCCAGGCTGAATGACTGCTCCTAGGCATGTCTACTTAGAAGTAAGTCCCATTACAGTCAATGGGGCATACTCCCAGGAAAGTGCGCAGTGGATTACAGCCTGACCTCCCACACCTATGCCTGTCTCCCCAGAACCCTGATTATAGTCAGGGTGACTATAGAAAAGAGGACAAGGTCCTCAGAAAATATAGGACATCCAAGAAGTATGTAGGACACAACACTATAAAAGCTAAAAACTTATGTGTGTGTGTGTGTGTACACACACACACACACACACACACACACTCGTATATATTGCTTTCAAGTGGTTAATTTAACACTATATAACTTATTAGTCAATGGGGCTTACTCCCAGCCACCTTGAGTCTCTATGAATAAGGCGTGACATTAAAAAGTTATAACAATATAATATTACATTTAAAATTATTTCATATAAGTTAGGAATTCCAAGAAGACTCACATGCTGCCTGCACACAGGGAAAAGGAAGATACTGGTGTTTTTTTTTTTCCCCTCAAGGCAGGAAATAGAGGACATGTTCTGGAAAAAGAGGACATGTGGTCACCCTTTACCACCACCACAACCAGCAGTGTTTGGAGACTTTCGGTTGCGCCCTCCGGCACCCCCAGTTGCGCCTCCTGCCCCCATTTTCCTCCTCACTGCCAGCCACTGTGACCCAGTCTTGGCATGTGGAGGGGGTGTGGGCTGGGTGCATCCCTATTAGACGGGCATAACTCCCTCCCCTCTTCCCTCCACCCCCCCCCCTTTTCAGGCTTCTCTGGACTAGAGGTGGCTTTGGTTTTGCTGGTGGTGGTGCCTGACTCTGAGGGTGCAACAGCTTGCTTGCTTGCTTGCCTAGGGAGCGCCTCCCCTTTGCCTGCCAGAGCCCAAGCCAAGGGAGGGAGGGAGGGTGGGTGGGTGGCGGGGGGGGGGGCTGGAGGCTCCTCCAAGCCGGAGTTGGTGCCTCTCCAAAGCTGGCTTCTTCTCCTTCTGCTTGTGCCGTCTGTGGAGATGCTCTTCTGTGCGTAAAAAGCTCCTTGGAGAGAGGCGCGCCCCACAACCTCGCCTTGCAGCAACTGGGAGGGAGGGAGACAGACAGACACAGAGACAGACTTCTCTGGGCTCCCAAAGTGTGTCCCCCATGAAGAGGAGGAGGCTGTGGAGGTGAGGACCTCTCCCCCCAAGGAGACCCTCCACCAAGGAGACCTCTCCTCTTGCTCTCCAGGCTCCCTGCAAGCCAGGTTGGGGACCCCCAGGAGAAGGAGGAGGCAACAGCTGGCCCCTTCCCACCACCTCCAGCCCCCCTGCCTCTCCTGCCCCCCGCAGGGATGCCATGCCCCGCAGCCACAGCCCAGGAGAGGAGCAGGGAGGCTCTGCGGGGCTCTGGCTGAAGAGCAGCAGCAGCACCAGTGGCATGAAGGATGTGGAGTCCGGACGGGGCAGGGTGCTCCTGAACTCGGCTGCCCCCCGAGGGGACGGCTTGCTCCTCCTGGGCACCGGGCTGGGCTTGAGGGAGAACCGGAGAGCCAAGCAAGGAGCAGCCCGGATGAGCCTGCTGGGGAAGCCGCTCTCCTACAGCAGCAACCCGACCTACAGGCGCAACGCCAAGTACAGGAGGCTGCAAAACTATCTCTACAACGTCCTGGAGAGACCCAGGGGCTGGGCATTCATCTACCACGCTTTCGTGTGAGTACCCCTGGGTATGGCCATCATCATCATCATCATTGTTGTTGTCACATGGGTGGATGGGAGGAGCACCCACCTGGCACCACAGTGGACAGGGACCAAAAGACTTGGGCATATCAGGGGGACCACAATGTCCTCTTTGGACAGGACATGGACTTACTCTTTTTTTAGTTTTTACACAAACTTCAGTATCAATTAATCAATCAATCATCAATAGTTATTTATATCACACTTTTCAATCCCAAAAAGTTCACAGAGAATATGAAATATTTATAGAGTAAGTGAAATATTCTTTTCCTTCCTCTCTTTTGCTTGTGACCAGGCAGCATTTAGCCTTCTTGTAATTAACAATAGTTTTAAATTTAATAGGCTGCAATCCAAAAGGCCTTTTCCTGAGAGTAAGACCCATTGGACACAGTGGGGCTTACTTTTGAGTAGACATGGTTAAGATTGAGCTCATAGTGTTTAAGTTAAGCACCTGTTTTTGCCTTGGGAGGAAAACGTCAAGCCATCCATCCAACAGTGTTTCTGTACCATATTTATATACTGTATTTATAAAACACACATTTACTGTATTTATTTGAATGTTACGCTCACCTTTTTGAGCCAAATTCAGTCTCAAAAATCAGGGTACACATTATATTTGATGGTTAATATTAAATACAGTATTTTGATTATAAGTATAGGGTACGCATTAGATTTGATGGTGCATTGGATTCAAGTAAATGCGGTATATATGAGTCTTCAGCTTTTATTTTGTCATGTCCTACATTTTTCTTGGGTGCTGTACATTTTTTTGGGGGGGGGAATTTGTCCTCTTTTCCTTTTGTCCTCTTTTTTGGTATGACATATGGTCATCCCAGAACATATGTGGGATGTCATTCATGGGAGAATAAGAGTGTCATTCAATAGTGTCATTCATGGGCACTCTTGGGAGATACATGAGTGTCCCTAACCCCAGAACTGTGGTACTGTACGGAATGGCCTTGCACTGATGCTCTGAAACTGAGCATCCCATAATAGAGCAGTGTCATAATGTGTGTAAGTGTGTAGGATGACCAGATGTCATAACTGCAAAAGAAAATCAAAAATGTAGGACAAACAAGAAAAATGTAGGATGTGACAAAACAGAAGCTAAAAACATTCATATCTATTGGTTTAATGTGCTTAATTTAAGCACTGTATTACTTATCATTAAATGTAAAACTATTGCATATAATTTATTATGTATGATTTATTAATTGCAAGAAGGCAATCACAAGGAAAAGGAGGACACTGAATTTTTTTTACAGGACACAAGGCTAAAAAAGAGGACATATCCTGGAAAAGGAAGACATTTGGTCACCCTGACACCCACTCCACATCGCCTCATTAGTGTCCTTTTTTTCTAGACAACACCATTGACTACTGTCAGCTTTAATAGCTGCTTGCCCACATGTGCGAATATGGTTAAATCAAGGTAGAAAGATGGAGAGAAGAAAGTTGGAAATTGAAATGTGCATGCTGGCCAATATAAATTTAGCTGCCAAGTTTCCAATCCTTTGAACACTCACCTGGAAGGAAGCCCCATGGAATACTAAGGGCTCCTTAGAAATAACTTAGCAATACTAAGGGCGCAATCCTATCCATGTCTACTCAGAAGTAAGCCCCATTGTATTCAATGGGTCTTACTCCCAGGAAAGTGTGCTTAGGATAGCAGCTTAAGGCTGCAATCCTAAAGATACTTTCCTGGGAGTAAGACCCATTGGCTTACTTCTGAGTAGACATGGATAGGATTGTGCTCTAAGTTATGTATTTGTTTATGGAGTGTGTTAGCTATATAGATCCCACACTTCAAAATTGAGTGATGGGATTGGATTGCATATGTTATGTGTGAAAACAGCCGTAGAAGAAATTTTTTCTTTGATTGCCCTTTCATGCTTACAGCTGTTGTAATAAAAGAATGGATGTTTTAGCTTGAA
This sequence comes from Cryptoblepharus egeriae, assembly GCA_030015325.1. Classification (NCBI taxonomy): domain Eukaryota; kingdom Metazoa; phylum Chordata; class Lepidosauria; order Squamata; family Scincidae; genus Cryptoblepharus; species Cryptoblepharus egeriae. The sequence goes on from JAREYC010000001.1 coordinate 152,075,811, forward strand.
TGCCTTGAATAGGATATGATTTCGTGAATAGGAAATGGCAGTTTTGGATTCATTGAACTGTACCTTAATTGTATGATATTGCTTATTCTATGTGTTTGTAAATATTGGACATAATCTGCAACATTTTATGCTATAGCCAGGCACAGTGGCATAGCGGTAAAGGAGCGGTGCACGCTAAATGCTGAATGGTGTAGGTGTTAAAAGGTCTTACCTGTTGAAAAGCATCTTAAGCATTGCACGGTGCACAACATGAATGTGATCATAAAGACTGCTGTGGCATCCAGACTCATGCTTTTTCCAGTGGAACGAACAGAACTTTCTCTTTTCAGGATGCAGGAAAGGAGATGGGGAAAATTACATATAACTATAATGAGCAAGAAGAATTCCTAGTGTTGGACATAGTAAAATAGCTTAGAGGCAGAGAGAAGTGCCTTTGTACAGAAATGATTTACCGATCCACTGTAATAGGCTGGTAGAATGGCTCTAGGTCTTTGAAAACATATTGCTTTGGGAAATAGCAAAGTTATGGAATGGCTGCAGAATTCCTAAGTGCTATTGGAATAGCCATCACAAATTTTACGAGTATATATACAGGTTATAGGGGAAAGTATCATATCTTTAGCATTTTATAGTCTTACTATTAAAAACCTATTTGTGTGCAAGAGTGTTGGGCAGTACTGTACAGTATTTCATTCATAGTAGTGTATGAATGTAATACACACATAGTGCATTTCAAATGTATTTTTACTGGGTTTTGAAAGCCAGAATGAATAGTATCCCCATAATTCAGATAGGGATCTGAGGTTAAAAGAATTTTTGCCACCTGGTTGCTTTGTTCCCCTGACTTTAATGGAATCTACTTCTGAGTCAACATGCTTAGGATTGGGCTCTATATTACTTCTATATAGTTACTATATATACACTAGTTATTACTTTCCATATACAGTAGTTACTTCTGTATTTTGCCAGCTTTATCTGTGAAACAGCCCTCTTCACCAAGATCCCCATTTCACAGATGGAGAACTGAAGGAGAGAAAGAATTTGCCACCCACTTTGCTTATATCAGAAAGGGGATTTGAACCCAGGTTGAAGGCCAAATATCTGTTTGATGAATCTCATTGACAACAATGTTGGTATTTTTGTTTAACCCTCTCATTGAAATAATCCCATTGAATGAATGGAATTACATTTGCTTGATTTTGCCTGAATTGTTGGAAAATTGTTTTCACTTTGTGTTGCCAAAGGAAATAATCACGCTTTGGTTAAGTACAGTATTTAAGCACTGCTAAATGAAGTACTGAAGCAAGGCTAACAAGGCATAATGCAACAATTATGCCCATTGCAAAAGAACAGTTACAGGTAAGGCAATCCACAGAGACATATTGATATATTTAATGTATATCATATTGCATTGTTACAGTATTCCATTAATTTCCAGCACTTGTTTCCAAATCTCCAAGTTTAGTAATCACAGAAACATTAAAATGCACAATCACGGCTGCTGTCCAGCTAGGAATGATGAGTAAAATACAGTAGTCACTCTAGTAATTGGAATCTGCATATATATTTCAGTGACAATTCGAACCTTTTCCAGAGCCAACCTATGTCACAAATTGATTGTGAGACTGTGGCAAAAGATCTATCTGTATGTTTTGTGAATTGTTCTACAGTGACCTCAGAAGGTAGCGATACAAAAGGATGGGTTAACACAAAAGTACCTTTATCTTTTAAGCGTAGTCAGGATTGTAATGAATGCCCTGTAACCTCTTTGTTTTTCTCAAGGCAAATAATATTGCTCTTATATTTTTACTTCTAAGAAATTGTGTGATTGTGAGACTGACTCCCAAACCCAGTGGTTGTGGTAGTACTCCATTGTACCATCAGGAAAAAGTGTGCCATCAAAAGGAGGCTATGGGGTGGGCCAGATCAGGGCTTTGCCCAGAGTCCGTAGGAGGTACAGTATTTTTCTTCAGCTTCACTGAAGGTTTTATATGACAATTTTTCCCTTTAGTTTCTTCTAGTAGCCATTCTATGTTATGCACAGCGTCCTTAGAGCCTTTTTGTCCTTCCTATGTTAATTCTTACTGTAGTGATTTTCTTATTCTTGTTCTAAATCTCCTATGATTGGGATGATAATCTGTTCTGTCCAAAACCTACCCAGAACAATAAACATTGTCAGAGGCATGGATGAGATATTTTTATTACAAGTATCTTTTTATCTAAGAGTATGTTTATAATCCAAGATGACCTTCAGAGTTATCTTGTACTTCATGCTCAGATCCTTAACAATAACACTCTTTAGCCATTTCTTCAAACATGAAATCAGAATAGCAAATCTTTAAAAATGTTTAAAGAATATAGTAGGGATGTAAGATCAGTGATGGGCTTTAAAGAAATTAAGAACCGGTTCTCTGTCCATCTGGCAGCCACTTTTAAATGGCTATTTTTAAACCTTATATGTACTATCTCTTGTTAAGAACCGGTTCTATAGCGTAGGTGCGAACCTGCTGCTGCCCACCACTGTGTAAGATGTTCTTATTGGGAGCTTGAAAGCAGCAAAGAATAGTTACTTTGCTTAATATGGTCTGCAAACATGTGATCTTATGTTCTTCACGTGATAGAAAAAGCACCAGTATTTGGAAGCATGTGGTTAAAAGTCTGATACTGTAGAACATCAATAGAATTGTTAGCTATGTTGAATTGTTTGAATCTCAAGAATATCTGAATAAGAAATGCTTCGGGATATTGTGAAAACACATGTATTTGTTCTAAAAGCCAGCGAGCTCATTTTTCATCACTTCATTTGGTAATCAATTTTCTGAATTCTGGCTTGATAACATTTGAAGGGCAAAAAGAGAAAACAAGAAAAATAGAAAAGAAAGAGAATGACTGGAAACAAAGGAGTTTCCCCCTCCACTTTCAGGGTTTAAATATCTATGAATGGTTACAAGTTACTATTATATCTCTGTAGTATTTGTTCATTCATTCAGTCTCTTGCTTGTTCACTCATGTTCAAATGATAATGAAAAGCAAACTAAAACCACTAGGTTTTTTTGTTTGTTTTTGCTGGAGATATACATAGAATTGAATTTGTAGGGTTTCCCCTTTATCTGAATTCATTACAGTACCTTAAGTTTAATGGTAATATCAATATTATCTAGTTTTTAAGCACTGTACTTGGGACAGGATACTTTGTTACTATAATTGAAGGGAACAAATGGTTTGTGTGTGTGTTTGTGTAAAATGTATGTATTTGCATATATGAATGTGTTTGCTAAAACTGTTAATAATTTATGATTACATAAGATCCATATAATCTTGAACATAATGACCAGTCTTAGCAACAGTTTATGAGATTTGCGGACCAGGACTGAGTACTTTTTCACTCTTCCTCCAATGTTCCCTGCTGTGGGCTTTCAAGAATATACTTCATGTGATGATGAACTCATTACCTGTTTTTTTTTTTAAAAAAAAGCATTTTCCCCTTAAGATCTTACTTGCTATTTTTGTGGATTACACACGTATTCTGTAAATTAATCCCCAATAGTGGTGTAAGAGCCCAATTCTAACAAATTTTCTAGTTCTATCTAAAGCAGGGGTGTCCAACCTTTTAGCTTCCCTGGGCCGCATTGGAAGAAGACAAGTTGGTTTGGGCCACACATAAACACGAACAACTTTTTTTAAAAATAATGTAGGACAAAATGTAGGATGCCCTATATTTTGTCTTACATTTTTTAAACCTTGGGGTAAGTCTCATTGATTTTAATGGGGCTTACTTCTGAATAGGCATGATGCATAGGATGGGCAGCGATCCTCTCCGAGCTAAACCTTGGAGTAAGTCTCATTGATTATCATGGTGTTTTCTGCTGAGTAGCAGAAATCCATGCATATGATTGGGCTATCAGACTCCAACTTTGGAGTAAGCCTCATTGACTTTAGTGGGGCTTACTTCTGAGGAGGCATGATGCATAGGATGGGCTGTGATCCTCTCCAAGCTTAACCTTGGAGATATGCTGCAATCCTGAACACACTTTCCTAGGAGTAAGACCCACTGGGTACAATGGACCTTACTTCTAAGTAGACATGGTTGCAGCATATCTCCAAGGTTAAGCTTGGAGAGGATCGCAGCCCATCCTATGCATCATTGGGCTCTCAGACTGCAACTTGGGAGTAAGCCTCATTGACTTTAATGGGGCTTACTTCTGAGTAGGTCTCAAGGGCAGCAGGCAGCAGTTGGAATAGAGGGGATTTGGGGGATGTGGGTGGGTGAGCGCTGCAAGGTCTACAGGGGCCTGAAGTGCTCTGAGTGTCAGGAGGCAGGGAGGGGTAGGAGCCAGGCAGCCCAGGCCAGCTTTGTGGCGACCGCCCAGGGCAGTGCGCAGAGAAGTACGTGACATTTGAAAATGGCTGCTGCTACAAAGTCGGTTTTTCCAATGTTGGTGGCCAGCTTTGCAAGAGGGCCACATCCACCCTCGTCCTGGGCCGCATGCGGCCCCCGGGCCTCGTGTTGGACACCCCTGATCTAAAGCATCTGTGTTAGTTGGGTACCCTCTTTATCTAGTGCTGAAGGTGGGCAGTCACAAGGGCCTCCACAAGATAAGGGAGCATTTGTTACTCATATCTCAGGGACGCATTGTGGCTGCATTGATTCTGGAAAACTGGAAAGCATTCAGCCCAATCCTATCAAATTTGGGGCTGCTGATGCACTACTTCAGAGCAAAAGAAAACTTTTCCTCTTCCCCTGTGTAATGCAGCAGCAGCCCCAATAGGTCCTTAAACAGTTGCACAGATCCAAACATCCTGGGACTGATAGGGGCTGCCAGAGAACAGGACTATGAATGCCGGGTTGTACCCCTGCTTCCCACTTCCACCTGCCTGCCCTCCCTTCTGTTCTAAAACACCTCCTCCCCATCTCCCAAACCCCTGCACTGGCTGAGCTCAACCAAAACAACTTATTGCATTTTGGGGACCCCAGTGGAGAAGAGTGGACAGTGCAAGCCTATCCCATGGAAGAGTGGTATGGAAGTGCCATATGGCAATTTTGTGACACTCCTGTGCCAACGCAAGAGACTTGCGCCAGTCCAGCATCAAATCTAGATTGTACCTTAGTTAATAGAGTTTTGGTGTAATATTTAAATCAAACTTGCATTATACAACAAATGAAACCTAAGATTGTATTATTCCGTGCCAGCTAAGCATTAATACAATTTTTTTCAAAAGTAAGTTCCACTTGAGTTCAGAGGGACAATTAGAATTGCCTTGTTTAGAATTGCCATCTTAAAGCACAGTTTAGCAATATGTTAAACTGAAATTCCTAGATTAGTGGCACAAAAGAGTGGCACTTTTTTAGAACCCCAGCTCAGCACAGGACATGCCAGGCCTTATGCTGGCCTAACTGGAGATTTGGATTGCAGCCTTAATGAAATTTGGCATAACTGGAATATGTCTGGACATATCAGTACAATTTAGTGCAAATGTTTATCCTGTGCAATAACGATTGCCCAAATGCTCCTTGCTCTGAAAATCACTGCATTAAAATTAGGTATTCACTGAGAAGCATTGCTTAAAATAATAGTATTCTGGACATATGAGGTGATGCATGGCTGATACCAAGGATAATGTGACAAATGTTTATGTAAAAATAATGTGCCTGACATTTGTTCAACAGTTCTCTTGTACACCAGGAGAAATGTTTGTCAGGATCATTTTTATTATTTAGAAAAACTGAATTCCTATATGCTGTATTGCAGAGTTGCATTACAACAATAGTTGTTTCCTGTGACCTGTGTCTTGTTTAGTTTGTTATGGTTTATGTTAAAACTGTTAAGCTGAGCAGAAGTAAAAAAATAGAATAAGAAAATTTTATTATACATTGATTACTGCTACATTTTTAATATTCCTTTTCGGTAACAGTTTGGTTATTACCATTTTCAATTTTTTTTCTTTTTAAATTCAGGTTCAGATTAAAAGTGGTGTACCTGAGGAGCAAGGGGATTAACACTCCATGTGCCAACACTCCATGTGCCAGGCTGGGGATGGCATGGCACTGTTGGGGTCTGACATTTCTAAACTGGTTGGGCCTGGCAAATTGTGCCAAAGTAGCCAATAGTGCCAAGGCTGCCAAGGCCTAATACTGTAACTAGCCCAGACTTGTCCAGACAAGCCTGGACATGCCTGCAATCATCTGATATACCTCTAGCCACCTGATAGGTGGAACTACCTGGTTCAAGACACATAAGTGTGCTGTGTGCCTAGCAATGTGTGGGGTTAGGAGGAGAGATTGTAGTGTGGCATTCTGTTGGAATGATTACTAAAATGCTTGGTGAACCTTTGGATTGAACTCTCTTTGACTTTGCCCTTGGATTACATTTGGACTTGTTTGCCTGATCTGACTGCCTATCTGTGCTCTGACCCAAGGACTGTTAATCAGACACTGCCTTTGCTATCTGCTTGTGTTGGATAATACAACTTGCTTTCTTCTGAGAGCAGCTGTTTTTTGTCTTTCTTGTGCTGGCTGCCACTTGCTGTGCAATTAGGGACCCACTACTTCTGCTGTGCCTCACTCTGCTATACCATCCCATTGGGATATATGGGTCTAATAGGCATTACCCCACCCCAATACCTCCCTACCCACATGCCATACCTCCCCACCCACATGCCATACCTCCCCAGCCACACCACTCTGGTCAAAAGCCCAGGGGCTTCTAAGAGCCTTCAAAAGGCTGAAAATGCTGGCTTCCAGTTCATAGAGGAAACCATAAGTGATGTTTTTAGACCCTTAGAAGGTCTTCGGTTGGCCTGCGTAAGCTCATTCTGTCTTGCAGCATCTGTGTCTCAGACCCTGGTCTCTTTGATGAAAGGAATGGCATCTTAACCAGCTGAGCCACTACAGCCCCATTCAGACTTTTATTAATGATCAAGAATATAAGATATGGAATCTAACTAGCAAATAATCTTTATCCCTAGAGATCATTCTGAAAATGTTTATGAAGGAAGAAAATGGCTGGACACTTAGGACTGGAAATTGCTGCATCCCCAAAAGACCTGTTCTGTTCCGTGCAGCACTTGCCATTCTGACATGGCACCATATTTATTTCAAGCTGATCTTGGCATAGGGATAAATAACAGTAAGAGCACTCATGGGGGATTTTTTTTTTCAAATCCCATATCTGCCCTGAGGGTTAAAATATGCAGAGCATATAATATGTACACTGCCCAGGAAGAGTATAGTTCTCTATTACTTAATTACAGCAGGCAACAGTCAACTGTCAACAGTATTCATTTGTTTCATAAAATCATAGAGTAGGAAGGGACTTAATAGGTCATCTTGTCCAACCCCCTGCATATAGCATGAAGTCTTCCTAGGGCATCTCCAAGGGAGAGTCCACCACCTCCATTGGCAATCTGTTCCACTGCCAAACCACCCTCACTGTCAGAAATATCCTACCAGAATCTCCTTTCTTATAGTTTGTACCCATTGGAGATGGAGAGAATCAAGAGAGCTGTTACACTGAGCTGGATAAATAAAATGAAATTATTTTACTAACTCTGGTTTCAGAAGCAGCTAAGAACAAATGAGCCCCTTCCTCCCTATAACAGCCCTTCAGGTATCTGAAGAGGGTGATCAGGACTCATCTCAGCTTTCTGTTCTCCAGACAGAACAGACCAAGTTTGCTTAGGCTGCAAGCCTAAATACACTTTCCTGGGAGTAAGATCCATTGAACATAATGGGACTTACTTTTGAGTAGATATGGTTAGGCTTGTGCTCTTAATCTGTTTGTTTTCTTACAACAAAATATTCAGTGCACTTTGCCTTCCCTCAATGGCATGTGAAGGTTCTAAACAAGGAAAACATATAGAAAACAATTCTTAGGATTGTTTCCAATAATTTTAATATATGCTTGGCCAAAGTTAGGAATTTTAAAACCTCACTGATTTCAGTGAGAGTTAAAGACATCTTTGGCTATATACCACTGAAATAAAAGGGAAATATTTTAGCCCTAAAACCGCAGAGCATAATCAGCTCTAAAACCACAGATTTGTGATGCTTAAAAGTTGACCTGATCGCATAGTACAAATATTTTAAACTTATTGTGCTTGCAGTGGGAGATGGAGAGAATCAAGAGAGCTGTTACACTGAGCTAGATAAATAAAATGAAATGATTTTACTAACTATACTTGCAGATTGGCCAAAGGGGAAGAGGTTAGGCCTTAAACCATTCAGTTGGAAACCTGGCAGGTAAGCTGAATTCTAGACCAACATGATTGTCAGATAGACCTGGCAGGAAGAATGGTGGTGAACAGAAGCAGATGAAGATAGAGCCCCATGTTCTTGTTAGTGTCCCATTCCAGTCTCACAATTAGCTTAAGATACTGACAACACAATCCTAAACCCACTTAGTCAGGCTCAAGTTCTGGCACAAATCTGTGACAGCAAGAGGGTGTTGCAGAAGTGCCATAAAGCACTTTTTTGCCACTCCTGAAGGAATTAGACCAGTGCATAGGAATGCACTGGCCTCCCCACACCACCAAAGGAAGGGGGAGACGAGTGAGTTGCACTGGCCTAAATTGATTAGGATTGTGCCCTAAGAGTTCCGTGGTCTCTTTAAAAGATCTTCCCCACAACCCACAATAAAAGGTACTGTGGAGTGCAGAAACACACCTCAAACACCAAGATGTTCTTGCCTTAACAAAGCTGCCAGTTATAGTAGCAAATGTATTGGCATGGAGAGTAGCAGTTATAGTAGCAAATGTATTGGCATGTATTTGTTGCTTGGGTAACAGCCTATCTTCCATATTAATCTACCCAGGCCTTCGTGCTTCGCATACAGCATCGAGCACGATACCATAGTCTTTCAATACTGATGGATGCCAAGTTTTTTTTGCAGCAGTATCAAACAGCATCTCTAAAGCACTAGGGGGAAAGGACAAAGTGGAGAAAGTAAAGTATGGCATTCAGACACACCAGGCCATTCTGGGCCTCAAAATGAAAACCTGTTTGTCTTCATAGATAACTACAGCAGCATATCAAAACTCACAGTTGTGGGGAAGAAGGCTAATTTAGGATTCAGGCTGCGCACAGGTCAAATAGACTGCGGAGAAAGTTTCCTTCTGCTTCACTTTTGGAAAACTTGCCTCTAACATCAGCTTCTTTCTGTGATGCTAGACTAGAAGTGATGGATATAAGGTTGAGTGACCAGAACCCTGGTCTTATTTGGAATGCCTGCTGCAACAAAGCACATGAAAAATTGGCTGAGCTTCTGTATCTCTCTTCAAATTTTCCAGTCCTTTGCTAAATAGTGGTTATGATAAGACTTGTTAGGTTACTAATAAGATTAAAAAATGCAAGAGCTAGAAAAATCCATGCAAGAAATACTTTTTTGGGTAACAATACAAGAGAGCATTGTGGACATGCAGCATTAGATACTCTTCTTGTACCTGCTTTGTCATCAAGACTTTAAATGTGTTGTTTAATGGGTTTTGCTTATTTTGCGCCTTCACTTTCACATAATGGAGTGAAGAAAGTAACAGCTAATAAAAAAGTGAATAAAAGCATTAATATGTAAAATTCTAGTTCAACATCATATCAGATCATCTCCCTAATCCTAATGTTTTATTCTGTTGCTTTGCTGCTCTTGTTCTGGACCCAAATTAAGTGTCTTCATGAGCTGGAACAAACACATTCTTTGCAATGTAATTCAGTATTAATTTGCATCCACAATTCATTTTGATAAATATTAGCACATAAATGCTAAGAAGAATATTTTTGTATCATTAGACAAGTATCTGAGTGCAGCGGTCCCAGAATTGCCTTCCAGATACAATGTGAGATAGAAATGAACATTTGATAGTTAGCGTGAAATTCTTTTCAGTACTTTAATATTTTTTTCTACTGTGTTCCTCAGCCTTTCCTATTGCAGTTAATGTGAGTTTTGCCATATTGTTTAAAACAGTAGTCCTCAACCTTTTTTGCCCCAGGGACTGGTTCAGTGGAAAAAAATTTTCAGGGACCAGCCCAGGGGTGGGGGGAGATTTCTGCTTCTGGCGACCAAGTGGGAGGACTTCCCCACCTAGAGCCCTGCACAGCTGCCTCCAGCTGTAAATCCCATTATAAAAAATAGTGCTATTGCTAGGTTACTGTGAGTAGGATTGCATCTGAGAGCCCAATGTCTCAATGCATGTCTACTTAGAGAAGGGATTTTCAACCTTTTTCAGTGCAGGATGCATTGAAGATACACAAAGCCATCCTTGTCACTCTTATTGGAGAGTAAGCCTCATTGATTATAATGGGACTTATTTCTGAGTGGACAGGCATTGGATTGGGCTCTGAGGCTGCGATCCTCCGACAGAGCTCTCCTGCTGTGAGGAGGGGAAGATGCACTTAGAGGAGTCCTCTCACAGACCAGGCAGGCAGCTGCCAAGGAGCGGAAGTTGAGAAACCCTGATTTAAAAGATACAGAACTGTGCTTCCATTACAAGAAGAGTTGATGGTTGAAGGAAAAAATGCAAAGTATATCTACTTTATTAATATTGGTATATAAGTCACAACCCACAAAAAGAAAACGGTTCATAAGAATTTGAATTTTTTTCTCCTCTACCATCTTTTCATCCCTCTTTATGCTTTTGGACACCATTGCCTCAACTGTGGAGACAACCCTTTGCAGTCCTTTTGCCTTTTGCTCAAGCCAAGATGTGAACACATGCATTAGAGAGGCTTTCGTGACTATACTGTAGGTGAGGGGAATTGTGTTCAAGAATAGGACTGGATGAAAAAAGGTTTGGAACCAATTCCTGTCTCTTTTTTTTTTAACTTTGCTGAAAGGGAGGGGGGAATTAGGCTTAAATCCTTCTTCCCCGTCTGCCCTGCCCACTCACCTTTGCCTAACCCTTTCCTTGTTCATTTTCTTCTCTTCCTCCCTCACTTCCAACATGACAAGCGACCTTTGTATAAAACTCAGAGCTGCCTTTGCAGGGGATGTAATTAATCTTTTGGACTGAATCGAACCTCAGCCCTCAGCTGGGGAAAAACCTTCCAATGGGGCAAAGAAATTTAACTCGGGGGATATGTGTCTGCATATCTGTCAAAATAAATCGTCCTCCGTTAAGGAACCAGACTGAAAAGAACAACTTGTTTCCCATCAGCCTAATGGCACTGAATATGCTGGAAATTATATGACATCCATAAAAGGTGCTTCAGTAGTGAACAAATTCATGCACTGCTGGAGGGCCAGTTGGAAAGATGGAGCCTTCCTGCACAATTTGGGGCAGCTGGAAGAAATTGCCAAGGCGATTGGGGAAGTGAGATGGTGGGGAATGGTGGAATGAGGGCAAGGAGGGCAGGTCATGATGGGGGTGAAGGGTGGGAAGATTAGTTCTGCAAGAGGATAGATTCAGTGGCAGCTACCAAATCCTAATCCCCTTCTTGGGCCTGATCCATGGTGAGGGTCTGTAAGAACCTAGGCAGGCAGTTTCACTACCACAGATCTAAATAGGCCTCCTTGCATCATGGATGAAAGGGACTGATTGTTTCCCCTGGAGAAGACATCTGCAACTACCAGCCCACAGGATGCAGAGGTAGCTAGTGCCACTGTATTGGTGGGAGGAAGGGAGAATAGAAATGGGCTATATATGTGTTTAGAACCGAGTACATTATGCCCAGTTAGTGCATAGCCCAGTTAGTGTAATGAACAGCAGTTGTCAAAATGGGGGTCCCACTTGGGTCATGACTTCATTGCAGGGGGGTTGCAAAAAGCTGGGTGCAGCCATTTTGGAATCCAGCGCTGGGCACCTTTAATATTATTTCCAGCCATGACATCACTTCTGGGGGATCCTGGACAGATTGTCATTCTCCAAAGGGGGTCTCAGACTAAAATGCTCAAGTATCACTGGATTAGAAAAACATGGGATGCTTTATACGTGCACTGCTCAGATATAATGTGATGTCTTGAAATAGTTACATGGATTGCATAAATTTACATCTATCTTGTCACTGAAACAAGGGGGACAGCATTTAGGAAGCAGCAGAGGAAGAAATAAGTAACTTTCAGATACTCTTCTGAGAATCCACTTTTTTAGGAAGGAATTCTATTTGTGTCCCATAAGAAGACATTATATGGTTATGTACTGGTCCTGTAATATTTTCACAATTAATTTTGTCTCTGTATGTGTTTTTTTGGAGGTCATCTCCTTCTTTTGTTGTCTTCTCTGTTGTTACCATATTTAATCTGGGAGCTTGGGCAACAATTTCTTGCCATTGTGCTTTGTTAGGTTGCTCAAATCTCATCATAGATTGATTGAAGTCAGTAAGATTTATGCAACCAAATTATTCAGATTTGCAGTCTTAGTAATAAACTCAAACTTGTCTATCATTTTAAAACCTTTTTTCAGTTTGAAAGTTAAAAGCAGGCCTCGGTCAGTCTTGAAAGACTATGGTATCGTGCTCGGCGCTGCATACGCTGAATGCGAAGCACGAAAACCTGGGTTAGATTGTTATGGAGGATAGGCTGTTACCCAAGCAGCAAATTCCCCCTCTCCACACCACTGAATTGGTCCAGTGGAAAGGCAGAGCCAATACGATTGGATCCAGCTGGCGTCGCAGAGCTGGGCTAAGGACAGGAGCTCACCCTGTCTTGTGGGGCTGACCCAGGTCTCAAACCCTGGCCTGCTAGTTAACAGGCACAGCGACTTAACCGCTTGCACCACCCACAGCCCTGTTTGAAAGTTAATAAAACAAATTTACAACATGGTAAAAATCTTTTAAGTATTCATATTGAAACTTGACATGAGTTCAAAACTTAATAAAGTAGAGATTTTCAGAAAGTGTGCCATGGTGAACTGGTGTGCTATAGTACTTTGAAGAAGGTTAGTATTAGTTGGGCCATTGTGTAAAGTGAATCTAAAACTCAACAGCAGCATGTTCTCAAAAGTCTGATGGTGTGTTTTGAGCATTTTTGTGCCTTGTCAGTGTGCTGTCAACCAATGAAAAAGGTTGAAAATTACTTCAATAAATGTGCCCATAATTTTTGAAACATCTTTATTCATTGTTTGCCATTCCTTAAATACACAGTCACTTTTTCCATTTCAGCCAGTCTTCTTGTCTTAGTAATCCACTCTCTCAATGCAGGGGTGATAAAAATAAATACAGGGGGTAATAAAATTATAAATTTCCTGACTTAAGCAGACTTCTCAAGTTCTGTAAGTAAGGTAGCTTACCTTGATGGGCCTTTCATTGTTAGAAAATCAATTTTAATATGAATGGCTGTCTTTAATATCTGTCTAAATGTTGTATGACATTGCTGTTGCTGGAATACATCAGTGCTTTAAGTAGATGAATGTATTTCTAACATAAAGGATTGTTATGTTTAACGTTAGCTACAGTGTGGTCAGTATACTGGTGTGACAAGTAGCTCGTGGAAACCTCTTATAATGTAAAACAGTATATGCATCAAACTTACTCCTGCCATGCCCTTTGTTATATGGTGAATATTTTGTTCATTTTCTTTTGGTTCACGGTGTGCAGAGTTGCACATACACAGAGGGAGAGAGAGAGAGAGACTTGGGCTGCAACCCTAAAGACACTTTCCTGGGTGTAAGACCCACTGAATATAGTGGAGCTTACTTTTGAGTAGACATGGTTAGGATTGTGCTCTTGGTGTAAACTTCCTGCCTGGAGAGTGAGCACCAGACTAGTAAAATGTATATTTATAGGACTGAAAGAAGAATCATAGAGTTGGAAGGGACCTAGTAGTTCATCTAGTCCAACCCCCTGAACCCACATATTTCATTGGGCCATGCAATCAACTCCCCCATTCTTAATTGATCTATGGAGTTAAACATTCCAAATTTGAATAATTCCTCACCCCTGTTACTGGAGTTTCAAACAGGGTTCAAACAGGGTTTTCATACTTCCATAAACAAAAATCCAGGTGCAGCCTTATCAGCAGCAGAACCAGTGATGGGCAAACAAGGTAGCAGGGCACTGATCCTGTGCCGACTGCAGGATTGTGTGGGACGTCTTTTGAGATTCCCGTCATGATTGGAAACTGTAGTTCCTGTTTTCTGAAATACTGTGCAAAGTTGTGGGGAAGCTTTAGAATACTTCTACACTTGATCCTGCAAGGCAGATCTACTACGGAGCCTTATAGCTCCAAATTCTGCCAGCAAATGCAGATCTGATGTCTTGTGATCAAAGCTGTTTCCTCAGGACTCTTGAGTTTGAGACCTTTTGTAAAAAAAAGTTTTGTAAAGCAACATTTTTAACAGTTTTACCAACTCCATGATTAATTTCAGTCTAGGAATAAGCCAGTGGATGAAATGGTTGTTGAAATAAAGGCAGAATCCAACAGAATCTTAGAGCACAATCCTAACCATGTCTACTCAAAAGTAAGCCCCATTGTGTTCAATGGGTCTTACTCCCATGAAAGTGTCTTTAGGATTGCAGCCTTAGATCACTTGATACAGTCATCTGTACCTAGAATCCAACAGGATTATATGTAGCATAAACCAATAGCCTTTGGATTTAGAGAGTTTTGTATTTTTGGTTGTCCACTTGATATCTGTTTTCCCTTTGCCTGTTGCATTTTGCCTTGCTGTTGGCCTGTGGAACATTAATCTAATGGTGCTGTAAAATTTACCCCCTACCCCCTAATGGTCCAAGAGCCATTGTGATAGCCAGTATCATCAGTCCCCCACAACAAGATAATAAATTTAATTGGAAATATTTTTTTCAAGAACCCAGGTTCAGTTAAGGTGTGGGTGTGTGTGCACGCGCGTGCAGATCTTAACTGTGAACCTGGGTTCTTGGAAAAAAATATTTCCAATTTGAGCCCAAAGCTCCAAAAACCAGCCTGCCTTCTCTCCACCCAGGTTGGCTCCTTTACTGGCAACCTCCACCCAGGTTGGCTCCATCAGTGTTACTGCCTCAGCCCATGCCAGGATTTCTTTCATAACCCATATTCTGGGATGTGTCAAGCTTGGCTTGAACCTCCAAAACCCTTCTCCTTTTCCACGGGTCTCTTCATCTTCCTCCCTTTCTTTCACCTTATTTCACTTACCCCACTCCCATCCTGTAAAATCCTACTTCCTCTCCCAAAGTTCCTCTGGAAAACCCATCTAATCTCTCTCTGTCCATCCCCCCCATATTTTCTTCCTCTTCATTCGGTCTCTTCTCCTTCTAAAGAGTTTCTTTCTCCTCCTCATTCCTATTTTTAACAGTTTTCTAAGATTGTATTTTCTTCTATATTAACTACAAAATGAATTATAGATGTAACCTAATTATCAGTGTTTTATTTATCTATTTTGTCTCAACATGAATGAGGTTGGCTCTTTGCTTATCTTTTAAGGTAATCTGATTGCTTATCTTTTATCAGTTAAAGGCAGTCTGCTTACCAAGGAAACATGGCAGGCAATTATGCTTGCCTTAGAAAGATTCAGCTTTGGTTTCAGGTTTCAGGTTGGAGACAGATCCCTCCCTTCCCACATGTGATTATCACAGCAATAAAAAGTGATATTCACTTATTAATTGCTTTGCAAGAGGAAGCTTCTGCCTCTGAGCTGACACTAAATTGTTTAAGCCTTAGGAAAGGGAAATTGATTCATATAAATTGCTTCATAACAGTTGCTTTTGTGTAACAGAGAAATGGGTAGACACAGAGGTTCCTGGAACCAACAACATGGATGGTTGTTACATAATCTGTAATTGCTGTAACAGATATGGCATATGTTATGAAATGGTTTTCAACTGCGCTATATTATTAGGGTGGCCATATACAATGGAGGAAAGAGTGCCTCTACCTTTGTATAAAAGTGGGAATTTTGGCAGGTGCAGATTTTTTAACCCTTCCATGTTTAGGATGAATCTGCCTAAATATCCTCTTCAATGGTTAAAGGTACAGGCATTCTGACCTCCATTGTATATGGTCACCCTGTATATTGTACACATTGAATACAGTTACCTTTTCTAGAGTAACCATAAACTCTTTTAGTTAGGGCCAGTTTGCCACCTCCCTTTTTTAGTGAGCACTAGATTTTTGGTGCTCTCATCTCTGTTTTCCTGTTGTACTTTGTACAGCTGTGCCACTGGCCACTACACAGGTTCCCTGCATAGTTTGTTTCCATATATGATGTAATAAGTGCTTTAAAAAGTATAACTATAACAACTTGGGTAATAGTATTCCGAGTTTTTCACAGGTTCAGAACATCTGCCATTTCTTTTACAGCTAATTTATTTTGTTGTTAGTATAAAAGAAAACACAATCTTAGAGCTTTTCAACATACAATTGAAAGCCATATGGCACTTTAAAGTCATGATTCATGTAACAATTAGAAATAAAAAGACCATCCTATACTTGATAGTCTCTTTATTCATGTAGGCTACTTTTTCATCTTGGCTTCCATTCTTTGATTCATACATCACGCTTTCCAATT
This sequence comes from Cryptoblepharus egeriae, assembly GCA_030015325.1. Classification (NCBI taxonomy): domain Eukaryota; kingdom Metazoa; phylum Chordata; class Lepidosauria; order Squamata; family Scincidae; genus Cryptoblepharus; species Cryptoblepharus egeriae. The sequence continues at coordinate 152,092,236 of JAREYC010000001.1, forward strand.
CTGTTCATAATATAAATAAACCCCATGAACTTAGGAGTACAGAATGGATTGACTGTATTCCTGTTGGAGAAAAGCTGGAAAACGCACATTTCAGGTGCTTGACATGATCTTCCAAAAATCAGAATATAAATTGATATTACTGAACCCATGTCTAACTTTACATAGGTCTACACAACTCCAGTCTCCTTTTTTACATGGACATCTTGTATATAAATTGACTTAATAATAGCCAACACAATTTCTTGAGTCAAGCCGTAATTGACTGAGGCTGCAATCCTAAAGACACTTTCCTGTGGGTAATACCATAGAACACGGTGGGGCTTACTTTTGAGTAGACATGGTTAGGATTGTGCTCTAAGCCCTGCTGATGTAGCAGTGATGAAATGGCTACAGCAGATTGGGACAACAGTTGTGAAGGTCTCCTCTGCATAAAGGAATAATTACCCAAATGTTCCATTATCCTAGGGTAGAGATTTTCAACCTTTTTCATCTCATGGCTCACTGACAAGGTGCTAAAATTATAATTATTAATTCAGATTATCAGTTTTTTTACATTGACAAGGGACATCATGTAGCTAGTAGAGGTTTAAATTCCCCAATTGCCCTACTAATGAAACCTTCCCAAAGTCCCATGGCACACTGCGGCACACCAGTGTGTGATCGTACATTGTTTTAAAATAATCTTAGGTAAGCCCATGGTGGCCTCTACTCAAACTGTGGTGACCTGCACTGCAAGATCAGATCTGGAAAGGGGATTAGGAAATTCACAGCTGCTGCTGTCTTAACTCATGCCCCTTCCCAGAAATTATCCACCCACCCCCGCCTCTTCATTCCACCCAGCTCCCCCACTACCTTATCTTTGCCTCCCCCCACCCTTATCTCTGTTGTCACTGACTTCTGGTTGCTCCAGGAAATGTGGGAAGGCTGTTGCCTCCCCTCTGCCCCCCTGGCAGTAAGTAACTTTGGGGCTGGTGCCAACTGCTTTATGGCAGTCAGTACCAGTAGAACATGAGTTGCACTGAACTCAATCAAAATTGAACCACAATTCATGTTACTTTTAGAATATTCTATGCCACCTTGTTCAAAAACAATTCAAAGCACAACATTTGATACCTACCTTTTGAAATAGGGCAGAAAGTGAATGTGACTGAGATAATTACATTTTTTGCTTTTAAAAAAAGTTTTTCTAAGCTAGTCGAGTTAAAGCACATTCCTAACCATGTCTACTCAGAATAAGCCCCATTATGTTCAATGTGTCTTATTCTCAGGAAAGTGTCTTGAGGATTGTAGCCTTAGTGCATCATGAACTGATGATTTTAAAGTTTCATGGGATTTCATTTCCCATGTTTTCCTATCCCATGGGAAACCTTTCCCATCCCAAAGTTTCATGGGATTTCATTTGAAAATTATTACTGTTATATGGGTGCTTTTGCTATTGCATGGACCTGTAGAAGATGGTTGAATGTTGGGGGGGGGGGGGGAGATTTATCAGGACAGTAGCTGATGGCTGCTAACTGGAAAGCTACTGTTTTGAGCATTCTCCTTAAATTGTATGCCTCTGTAAGTCAGAGTAGACTGAAAAATTGAGATTTTATAGTTCAAATTACAAAAACAGAGATGGTGGCTATGTGAGGAAAAAATTGGGATTTTATCTCCAGGATAAGGCAGAGAGAACTTATAAACAGATTTGGTGGAAGGGAAAGAGGCAAACTCCTAAGAGAAATAAATGTTTGGACACATAATTAATTTGGAGAAGAACTGAGAAGGAAGTGAATGATTAAAGGGAAATTAATTTAAGGGGAAATTAACTGTGGAAGGAAGCAAGTGGATACTTTTCTGGGAAGAAATTAATTTTGAGAGAGAACTGGAATGGAATTAATTTGGTAAGAAACTGGTGGCTACAATCCTAAAGACACTTTCCTGGGAGTAAGACCCATTGAGCACAATGTGGCTTACTTTTCAGTAGACATGGTTAGGATTGTGCTCTTAATTGAAGAGAAATTGATTTTGGTGGATCTGGGAAATTTTTTTATCTGGGAAATTAATTTAGGCAGCAATCCTATACTCAGTTGCCTGGGAGTAAACTCACTGAACACAATTGGAGTTATAAGTAGACTTGCATAGCATTGTGTCCTTAGAAGAATATGTGATAAAGTAGTGTTTGGAGAAGGAGAAATTAAATAGAAATTGAATTTTTGTAATGTTTCAGGTTGAAATCCCCAACTCTACTTGTTTTGGTTTGTGGTATTGAACAAATTATTTGTCTCTTAAGCTCATGTGTTTGCTTTTGTAAAATGGATGTTGAAGCCACAAGTATAGAGGGATTAATGGAGGGGTTTATGTCTGGGACTGAGCTGATATGTCACTTCAGTTGGCGCCTTGGATGTCACTTCGGTTGTCATCTAGACCAGTACAGGTTGAACCTCTCCATTCACAACATTTGGTTCCAGGAACCACCATGATTACCTATTTTCACATTATACAAAGGAAATTAGTTAAAAGGCAGGCACTGAATCAAAATGAATGAAATTCCCTTTTTCAGGTGCTTAGTTGTGGCTCAGAAGCAATTCCGAAGCGATTATCACATGGGGGAAGAGAAGGGTCTCGATCAATAGCTGAAATCTGAAAGCAAAGCTGAACTTTCTGCAATCCCTTCTCATGCCAGCCTAATTGCCTGCCATGTTGCCATGGTAAGCAGGCTGCCTTTAAGCCAGTGGTTCTCAATCTTCCTAACGCCGTGACCCCTTTATAAGTTCCTCATGTTGTGGGGACCCCCAACCATAAAATTATTTTCGTTGCTACTTTATAACTGTAATTTTGCTACTGTTATGAATCGTAATGTAAATATCCGATATGCACGATGTATTTTCATTGTTACCAATGAAATGTGTGTTCTATGCACACATCGAACACAATGGGATTTATTTCAGAGTAGGCATGCATAGGATTGGGCCCTGAGGCTGTCAGTCAGCCCCAGTGCATGCACAGCTACAGCCAGCACCTGGCCCCCTGCACCAGGGGTATTTAGGCGACCCCCAGAAAAGCTCTAGGCGACCCCCAAAGGGATCCCGACCCCCACTTTGAGAAAGTCTGCTTTAAGCCATTAACTGCTACTTAAGGAATGTTTATGTATCAATTTAAAGAAACAACCTCTTTCACTTTGAGACAAAATTGCATATAAACAAATGGCATATAATTAGGTTCCAGTAGTGATCAGCCAAATACCCCAGAAAGCTTACAAGGAGGGCATGAGAGAAACAGTGTTCTTTCACTGACCTCTGATATTCAGAGATATACTGTACTTCCTCTTGTCTGGGGATGATATTTAGCTGTCATGGCTGAAAAATGGTTCTTCGATAAGGAGAGCTAGAGTGAAGCATACAAGAGATGTTTTGGGTATGTATAGCAGGCCTCCGTCAGTCTTGAAAGACTATGGCATCGTGCTTGGCGCTGCATACGCTGCATGCGAAGCATGAAAGCCTGGGTTGGATTGTTATGGAGGATAGGCTGTTACCCAAGCAGCAAATCCCCCCTCTACACGCCACTGAATTAGTCCAGTGGAAAGGCAGAGCCGATACGATTGGATCCAGCTGGCGTCGCAGAGCTGGGCTAAGGAGAGGAACTCACCCTGTCTTGTGGGGCCAACCCGGGAATTGAACCCTGGCTGCTGGTTAACAGGCACAGCGTCTTTACCGCTTGTGTCACCCACAGCCCATGTGTATGAATGACTTTTGAAATCCTTACTTCTTAGATATTCTGCATCACTCATTCTGGCTGCTATGCTAGGCCTGTTGTGATAAGACACTGAAGTATTAGCCAGGGATGCCTGTCATCATATATAGTGTATGGTTCTTGGAAGGAATATAATACAATTGAATACAATATAATATATAGTGATAGTGGAGACCTAGTTCATGGTCATATTGAACATAACATTTTAGAAAGAAGTTGCTGGTTCTCCCATTTGGACTGAGATTGCAGCACACTTGGAAGAGAGTTTTAAGCTGTTGCTTGCAATAATATTGTTGAAAGAGCAAAGCGAAGAACATCAAGTTGATGAAATAAAGTCAAGGTATTTTTGTAAGTCACTGAACTGATTCTTATTAGATTGCTTGAGAAAATATAACTTGGAGGATGAGTACTCTTTTGAATAAATTTGTCTCTACCACTATTAGTAATTTGCTTTCATAATTATTTGTTTCCAATTATATTTAGTATAATCTTTATATACAAAAATGAAATATTTTACCTGAGAGTAATCCTACTACTGTTGTTCTCAGGTTGCTTATTTCTTTTTTGGCAAACATTAAATTAAACCAGTCAGAAGTGTATCTGTCAGTCATTTCCAGAGGAATTTGTCAAATGTTGATTGAACTAGGTAGTAGCAAGGTTTTTCTTTTGATGGTAATGTTGGTTTTTTTCTGAAGGAAACTGTAATTTTCATCTAATTATTTTCTTACTATTTTGAAATAAAGGGGAAAAACTGTCCTACCAAAAAAATAAGTCCTACAAGCTTCAGAATGTAACAAAAATGCTATCGTGGACCAAATACTACAATGGAGCCCCTTGTTTGTTTCTCTCAGAAACATTCTTGGATGGCTTTCTAATACTCATAAGTGAAACTAGGAGCCAAATTCTAGGCACATTTAGTTGGAAGAAAATTCCTTAGATACCTGTGGAATTTATTTATTTCAAAGACTGCATTCCTACTCATGTACTGTATATTTGGGATTATATTCCATTAGACTCCAGGGAGTTTATTAACAAACATTTTCAGGATTAGACTTCATGCATGCTTAGGATCACAGTTGGGGTCAATTATATTTGTCTTAGGATTCTGATATCTTTTGTCATCACCTTCCTTCCCACTCAGGTGAGTAGAGATTCCTGAGTGACCCCTAACAGCTTGATAATAGCAGAAGGGAGTTCACCTCAACCTTTCTTGCTACATATAATTCATCACATCATGTCACCTGTCAAATTCTTGTAGTTCTCAGAAGTCAGTCAAGGTTCGGAGATTTGGCAACTGTTTTAAGTAATACAGAGACAAATTACCAACAAAAGCAGGTAAAACAGGCCCAGGAAAGAGATCAGGATTCAGCGTGAGCTTTTGCAGATCCCACCCCTCACACTGCTTGATTTGCCTCCTCCCCAAACTCATCACTGCCTCACCCACTACCTCCCTTGTTAAACTATTACAAGACTCTATTATATTAAAAAAAAGTCAGGATGAGTATTTTTAACAAAGATGACATAGAAAAATTTTGGTGTAGTTAAAACTCAGAAAAGGAACTACAGGTCAAGCCTCACTATCTATTAGGATTCCATGCCAAAATACTGGTAGCTTTCAAGAGTCACTTCTAGGTCTCTTATTCCTTTGCTGTCACCCCAGAGTGACACTATATGGGGTCAGGGGAAAATAAAAGAATTAATTTACATTTCAAATTTATATAAATGTATATTAAAGATAGAACTAATAAGAATGCATGAATTTTACTGAGCTTATTTATAATACACATAAGAACGATAATACAGGCATGTTGAACCACAAGATAATTACTAACTGTTTGCCACACACTTCTTAGCAGCAGTAAAGGAAATGCAGTCTTCATGTTTTCACAAGGTGTTTGGAACTCCTTTGTACTCAACATGAGACACTAAGCCTACAATCCAGAATAACTATGGGAGCACGTAAGAGACATTACATCGATGTAGTTACGGCACCACCTAGTGAAAACCTATGAGAAATTCATATTGCAATCCAGAGTAAATTGTTCTTACGTCAGAGCAAGGACTCCCCGTAATTATTCTGGATTGCGCCATAAGTCTCACATGAGTTTAAAGTCTATAAAACGCCTTGCTCCAACATGGCCAACACTGATGATCTGGCAATCATGACCAGCAGTTGTGGGCCAGCACAGGCTCCAACAGTCTCCAGTGGGTCAGAGATTCATTGGAGACAGAGGGCTATACTTTCACACTTACCAGAAATCTTAGTTTTTTGGGAGCTGCAGAATGAGTAGTACCTCATTGCCTTTTTATCTGGAATGGGTAGGCCTGTCTGGTAGTAGGTTAACACCACTCTTTCTAGTATTTGGAAATAGAAAAAACAACAACCCACAAATTACAGAAATAATTGCTAACTATTCTGTTTTGGACTTTCTTTAAAACTCTGTTTTGCAGAGGGCTGAGCAAGGCTACTTACAATAAAGCTATCATTATCAGAGCAATTGGAAGGGACTGGTATTGGCAGGTCTTATGATGTTATCTTGCACTTTATTACTGGAACCTCTTGAGAGCTACAATGCTAGAAGTGGATTTCTAACTCTTACAATTGTGAAATAAATCTTGAATAAATGTCCAAAATATGAATTAAGGATTTTAAAGAATGAAGAATTAATTAAGAATTTCCTAAAGAAACTGAGAATTTCCTAAAGATGAATTACATTTCATCACAATTACTATTGCCACAATTTTAATTTGTATAAAAAACCATTTAAATCCTAGAATTATAATGCATGGTTCTTTAAGTAATTAATGGTCCAATTAATGGTGAGGAGTCTGAAATAATAAAAAAACATTATGACCAGAATTCACTGCACACTTATGTAAATATATTCAAATCTCACTACAATTAATGATTATTTCCATGTTATATATACAGAATCTTGTGGTGTACTTTATGTCCAGAGAAAAATCAATTTTTATTACCTAATCATATGTATTCCCTGCACAGTGATGCACTTGTGCCAATGTTGCTTCTGTTGTATCCTCCAAAATAATTTGGGCATTTGGAGGCTTGCTCATGGTAAGAGAAATCCAACGGTCATGGAACATCTCAGATCTGTGCCAGCATTATAGCTGATGAAAGTCCTCATTGACCCATGAAGGCAAAGCAGGTCTAAGATGGATTCAGTGGGTGCCACTGCTGCCAAAGCTAAAAGCATAATCCTAACCATGTCTACTCAAAAGTAAGCCCCATTTTGATCAATGGGTTTTACTCCCAGGAAAGTGTCTTTAGGAATGCAATCTAACTCTTCTTGGCACAGATCTGTCTGTGTCACTGCTCCATTCCATCCACTCCATCCCCATTCTATCCTGTCCTCTGCCTGGCCACACCGTGGCCTATTTCCTCCCTTAGAGACCAAGCCTGAGCTCTGCATGCTGGCCCAGCACCAGAGCTATCCCAGTTCAAGTCAGTGTGAGCTGCAGAGCCATGCCGCAGCCGGTAGGGCACACAAGCCCATCTCACTCCCAGCCCTTCAGGACTTCTGCCAATGCCTCGCTGGAGGCACAGCAGCCCCCTCCCACTGGTCCTTGAAAAAAATTGTTTGTTTCTATGGGCAAAATCCAGAGTAACTACGGGGAGTTCTTGCTCCGGTGTAAGAATTTACTCTGGATTCCAATATGAATTTCCCATAGGTTTTCACTAGGTGGTGCAGTAACTACGGGTGCACGTAAAGTCTCTTACGTGCTCCCATAGTTACTCTGGATTTGGGGATCCACCTACTCTGGATTTGGGGATCAACCTACTCTATCTCACAGGATTGTTGTGAATCTAAAATGTGGAAAATTTACACTATCTTCATCTCTAAAGAAACTTACACTATTTCTAATAGTGTATACTTGCTCTGAAATCCAGGAGAGTGGTCCGGATATCCCTGTGGAGTGTGTTTGGGTAAAAGTCAGGGGGGAAAATAAGAAACAAAACATTGTGGTGGGCGTCTACTATAGACCGCCAGGCCAAGGAGAAGGAGTAGACGATGTCTTCTTGGAGCAACTGGCAAGCATTGCAAGGAAATATGAGGTAGTAGTAACAGGGGACTTTAACTACCCAGACATTTGCTGGGAGACAAACTCAGCCAAACATGGAAGCTCCAGTAGATTCCTGATGGGCCTGGAAGATAACTTCATGGTCCAGAAAGTGGAGGAAACGACAAGGGGAGGGGCCATCCTTGACCTGATCTTAACAAATCGTGAAGAACTGGTTGATCAGGTCAACACAGTGGGAATTTTAGGGGAAAGCGATCATGAGCTGCTGGAATTTAGAATAATGTGGGAAATAAAAAGAGTGCAGAGTGAAACTTATATGTTGGATTTCAGGAAAGCTGATTTCAACAGGCTTAGAGGAGTCATAGGTGGGATCCCATGGGTTGATGATCTAATGGGGAAAGAGGCCCAAGATGGGTGGGAGCTCCTTAAGAGGCAGCTTCTACAAGCACAGTCAGAAACAATTCCAATAAAAAAGAAAGGGGGGAAAATGCTGAAAAAACCAGGCTGGCTCCACAGGCAACTTGGGGATCAGCTGAAGTTAAAGAAAGAGAAGTATAGGGAGTGGAAGATTGGAAAGATCACCAGAGAGGAGTACAGGCAGGTAGCCCGGTACTGTAGGGAGGGGGTCAGGGATGCTAAAGCTTAGTATGAGCTGAGGCTGGCCAGGGGAGTCAAAGATAACAAAAAGAGCTTCTTTAGATATGCCCAAAGGAACAGGAAGAGAGACGAGGGGCTGGGGCTGCTCTTGGACAAGGATGGACAACAGGTGTCTGGAAACCAGCAGAAGGCGGAGCTGCTCAACTCCTACTTTGCATCCGTCTATTCACAGAAGGAGGGCTGTGCAAATGGGGGTGCGGGATCATTGACTGATTCGGGGATGTGTTTACATCCCCTAAGAGGTAATGAAAACATGGATGGTGCAGAAGAGCAGATTAAGATTGACAGAGAACTGGTTCGAAACCACTTAACTGGCCTAAATGAATTCAAGTCATTTGGACCGGATGAGCTGCATCCTCGAGTTCTTAAGGAACTGGCAGATGTCCTTGCAGACATGATCTGTCGATCATCTTTGAGAAATCCCTGAGGAGTGGAGAAGTGCCACTGGACTGGAAGAGGGCAAATGTAGTACCTCACCATGCCCACCACCCATGTTGTTTTTAAGAAGGGGAAAAAAGAAGACCCGGGAAATTATAGACCAGTCAGTTTGACTTCAATCCCGGGCAAGATATTAGAGCAAATCATAAAACACACAATTTGTGCACATCTAGACAAGTACTCAATGATCAAAAGAACACAGCATGGATTTACCAAGAATAAATCTTGCCAGACAAATCTGATCTTTTTTGATCGGGTTACGAACTTACTGGACAGTGGCAATACTGTGGATGTCATTTATCTTGACTTCAGCAAAGCATTTGACAAAGTCCCACATGACATTTTAATTAGGAAGTTGGAAAAATATGGGCTAGACAGGGCAATTGTTATGGATCTGCAACTGGCTCGATGGCCGCACTCAAAGGGTTTTAGTAAATGGTTCTGTGTCAACCTGGAGGTCAGTTTCTAGTGGGGTACCCCAAGGCTCTGTCTTGGGACCGGTTCTCTTTAACATTTTCATCAATGACTTGGAGGAAGGGATACGGGGGAGCCTGATCAAATTTGCAGATGACACCAAACTGGGAGGAGTAGCAAACACATCAGAAGATAGGAGAAACCTCCAGGAGGATCTGGATAAACTGGAATCCTGGGCTGTAACAAACAGAATGAATTTCAACAGGGAGAAGTGCAAGGTTCTGCACTTAGGCAATAAAAACCAAAAACATAGGTATAAAATGGGGGATACTTGGCTTGGCAGCACAACATGTGAGCGGGATCTTGGAGTCGCCGTGGATCACAAGCTGAACATGAGTCAGCAGTGTGATGTGTCTGCAAAGAAGGCAAATGCCATTTTAGGCTGCATTAAGAGGTCTGTAGCTTCCAAGTCACGAGAAGTTATAGTTCCTCTTTATTCTGCATTGGTGAGACCTCACCTTGAGTACTGTGTTCAGTTCTGGGCACCTCACTTTAAGAAAGATGCAGCCAAACTGGAGCAAGTCCAGAGGAGAGCGACAAGAATGATCAGTGGGATGGAAGGGAAGCCCTACGAGGAAAGGTTGGGGGAACTTGGGATGTTCAGCCTGGAGAAGAGGAGGCTGAGGGGAGACATGATTGCCCTCTTCAGATACCTGAAGGGCTGTCATATGGAGGAAGGGGCCAATTTGTTCATAGCTGCTTCTGAAAGCAGAACTAGAACCAATGGGTACAAACTGCAAGAAAGGAGATTCCGGCTGGAAATCCGGAAAAAAATTCCTGACGGTGAGGGCGGTTCGGCAGTGGAACAGATTGCCAAGGGAGGTGGTGGACTCTCCCTCACTGGGGATCTTCAAGCAGAGGCTCGATGAGCACCTGTTGGTGATGCTCTAGGGGGAATTCCTGCTGCAGGCAGGGGGTTGGACTAGATGACCTACTAGGTCCCTTCCAACTCTATGATTCTATGATTCTAATACTATTCTTCAGCTTTAAAATTTGTTACAAAAGATTTGCAGATCATATATAATGGGACAAAATAAAGCCAAATATTCCTTTCATTTGGACATGTTGAACAGTTTGTTTTTTTTAAAGGAAGGAGCACCAAATGAGTGTCTTGTGTAATCAAAAAGTACATTTCCTTAATTCATAATGGATCAATGAGACTGATTGTCCAGAGAGCCAATGAGATGTTATTATAACACAATATGAAATCAGTAAGGTTTTAGAAAGGTGATGCCCTATGGGGAGGGTGACACAATTAGTGACCAAAATTACTAAAATTGTCGTTTATAGGCATATGTAATTTACTGCAGAATGCAATGGAATAAACTGCTTTTAATTTCTCTATTCTGTCAAAAAGTATGGCCAACAAACCAGCAGAGATAGGGTGATGGTACCTCACCATGCCCACCACCCATGTTGTTGCCCCACCTACTGCATAGTGGGAGGTCATCATGTGCTGAAATTTTGCCTTTTCTGACCACGTGACACAAACCCTAATGACACACTGAGTGGAGATCTCCTCTGCTGACAAGATCTCCTGGACTTGTCCCATCCCCATTCCATCTTTCCCACCGTCAGTACACCCTCCTGCCATCCTCTCCCAAACCATGTCCCATTCAACACCGTACTCATCCCCACAGGTGGTCAGGGGCTTGAATGCAGCACTGGTGGGCTGGCGCAGACCTTTCTACCACCATTGCTAGCTCACATGTAGTAACAAATGAGCTTTACAGCATGTTTGTGACTCTCTAGGCTGGCGCATCAGGTGCTGTGCCAGAGGAGGCAGTGCTTAGGTAGTCATACAATATTCATATTCCTAGAGTATTGGTGATCGTAATGTAAAATATCAAACAAAAGCATTTAATTCTGCTCAATGTTAACTGAAGCCATGATTTGTAATTTGTATTGATATTCATTCAGTTCTGATTATTGTAAGTGTTGGAGCTGCTGTTGCAAATGTATGGTTTCTTTCTGTTCTGTAGCACTTCTCGACAGTGAGGTGTGCTGATATATGTCACAAGCTGCAGCCTGTTACTTCTTATTGCTTAATTTAACTGTAGCTGGTGTATTTCTTGTGGTCTGATAGGCTGGCTGAGTACACAGAAATTCTGAGTCATGTATACCTATTTCTGGATACCCAGTATAATTAGGCACAGCCTTGTAGCATTGTACTATAAAGAATGTTTCAAAGTCTATGGGATACAATTTGGAAGACAAATACAAGAGAAAATGATATATAAACAATTTAAGTTTACATTAGAAACTATTCAAGAATTTTTAAATAACCCAGACAACAGCATACTTTAATTATTGTAATGAAATTTTTCTTCATCTTTTCTAGTGGCTGTATGCTGTTGTTCTTTTGCATCTTTTTATTATCAGCCCTTTTGGGACAAAGAACTATTTCGTTATTTTATTTTCTCTTTAAACTTTTTGTTGAAAAACAGCTTATAAATACTACTCTTAATAGTAATAATGCTATCAACAAAAAAGTATCCACTAATTTTTAATAATTCCAAAAGTATTTATCATACATTAGCTAGACCTTCACTTCAGTCCATCTCTGATGCTTTAATTTTATGTTTCTGAATATTGAGACTGGTTTTTTAAAGGTCAGGCATCACTTGAGTCTGGTTTGCATTATATCAGGAATCTGAATCTGATCTTTCATTACCATCTTCTTAAGTACAGTATAATATTTGGGATAATACTGCTGTATGCAGAGTTCTCATGCAAAGTAAAACTTCAAAGCCCACCTGACAGCATAAATTATTTTTATCTCAGAGTAATTCTAGCAACTGTTCATATAATTCCTCTACCAGAATTACTACAGACACGCTCAGCAAATTATAAACAAACAGTAAATGTGTGCTGTACATGAGTGGGTGGATGAGTGCTAGATCACCAGCTATGTCATCTTTTAGTGGTGGGCATACCTGGAAAAAGATCATTTGGAAGTACATTTCTGCTGAACATTTCAGATTAATCTTTTTTGATTGACATTTTCTGAGTGTAAAGATTCTGAGAAGAATCTGTGTGTGGAGAGGAATTTCTCCATACAAGCATGGGACTGGTGGCTTCCGTGTTTCTTAGCACATCTGGATGCTAAGAAGACAGGGCAGCACGCAGAAATGGTGGTAGCTTGGGACCTTATTTCTGGTGTACCTGGAGGTGTTGCATATACTCTGCAACCTTCTGGGCGAATTGGGATCAAAAATGGTTTTCAGTGTGTGGAAACTGATTTAACATTTTGAAGTGTTAATACAGTGTCTTCAGTTAAAAATAGAATCAAGATATTTATGAAATGTGTTAAAATCCCCCCGATTTCTCTGAACTCCTGCTTTCTCCCTCTTTATGTACATTAGTACATAAACCTGCCTCACACACCCCTGTACTTCAAACTTATTTATGTATTGATTTCAGAATATTTACGTTCTGTTTCACTGTTGAAGTATTGAGCAGCTCACAATGCATTTTTAAAGAATACATCAGAAAAGCAATAAAACAATAGAAAAAAATAAGTCATCATAAATCAGTACAAGTCACTGAACAAGCAAGACTTGAAAAAAATGTGGAAAGGCCAGGCAAAATAAACAGCAGCGTATTCCTATTCAGATGTTGTGCTAATAGCCCACTGAGATGCTATTTAGGATGACCATCACGTCCTAAACCTATCCAGGAAATGCCATGACTTTGCAGCCCTTCCCATTAACACCAACAGTGACCACAGAAACCCCAATACATCCACAGAGCAGAGATATCAACACAATGATGTGAACATTATGCACAATGATTGGAACATTATCATTGTGATGTTTAAGAAACCAAATCACCTCATCCATCTAGTAGTGCTGGTAGCCAGAGATGCTCTTCCACAGTAAACTGAACAAGGGGCAGGATCAAGGCCAACTATTGAGGGGGGGGGGGAGTCTCGCCATCAGCCACTAGAAATTAGCAACACATTTTTGTCCCTATACATGATATGGTGAAAATGTGTTTAGAAGCATGATCTAGGGATGGGTAACACTTTGGATAATGGGCAGTGTTTTTGTTTATTTATTAGCACCTTGAAGAGAAGTCCTTGCTTTCTGATGTCCTGCAGGTGTCCCTCAATTCTGTTTCCTGACAACAACTATGCTTCTTGTTGCTCACCTCTATATTCATTTTTTTCTCATGATGGTTCAAACCTTTTTTTACCAAAAAAAATGTATTTCAGTCAAATTCATTTGGGGAACACATTACCTAAGGGGATGGCAAGGGACTCAGAAGGGATAAGACATGGGTTTTATTCCAAATATTTGCAAAATTTCAGGGGAGCATACTAGTCTGGGTGGCAGTGGGGATGGCATAGGTATCATTTTTAATTTTTCTTTAAAAGAGCGTTATTCTGCTGTGCAGTTTCTAAGGAGCTGCTATAGTATTCTCTTGATTCTACCTGTAACTGGAGAATGATCGAGGTGTTTAAAACCCTACGTTAGGCGTAGCTGGGATTTGAATCCACCTGATTTTGTTTTTGCTCCTTCTCTGCACCATGATGGCCAAGAGGCCTGCACCTCCTGGTACCTTCCTAGTTCTACGTGCTGTTTGAAACCCCCGTAGTCATTTTTCCAGCTTCTTTTCTGGGGAGCAGTAGTGACCCCTTGACAAATTTTTACCACCATTGCCCCTCCTAAGCTGACTTTTGGAAGTTTCTTATTTCCTTTTATATTCATCATAATTGTTTATTTAGCTTTTTTATGAATGGAAATTACAAAGATTGTGGATATTATACATATTTTGTACATAAATATGTATTTTTGCCTTGGGTTGCCATTTAGATACAGTTCAAGCATGTACTCCTGTCTGCTTTTTCTCTTGTCTTTTTCTCTTCTCTTTGAAAAAAGCCATCTCAGCCTGCATTTTACTGACCATTTGCTCATGTTGTCTTCACACCTTTGATTGCTATCTATTCACATGCTAGTGAACAAGTCCTCTTTGCCTTGAGGTAGGACTCTCCCATTGTTCATGGGGTTCCTGACCCTGTCCTGACCCTGTTGATGATATGGATGTTTCTCCTTTCCAAGGCTCTTTCCCCCTTTCCTCCCCTACTTTGATGATGTGTTGGTTTCACCTTCCAGGGATAGCTGCATCTCCTGAATTTTATTGTTTGCTTTCCTGTTGATTTCAACAGGAACAGAGAACAAATGCAGAAAAGTTTGGCTTGTCCAACAAGGGCCACATCTATGGGTTTTCTAAGCCAAATGCGGCCCTCAAGGCTCTTGTTGGACAAGCCTTTCAGTCACAGAACTGAACTGCTGAACTTCCCAACAGCGACTCAGAGTGACTTAGGGTGACTTTACAGTGCCTATATTTCCAGTTCAGCTCATAATTAATGCTCATATGTCTTTCTTTTTTCATGAAAACATAAGGCAATGTGGAGGCGAGTATTAATTTTCAGTGATATTGGTTTTACTTGCTGTATGATTAATAAATGAGGATTTTATTTAATCAGGATTTTGAATATTGTCTCTTTGTACATCCTAATGAATGTCACTTAACACTTTAAGAATGTTACAATTGAGTTAATTAGGTGCTTATGACAGTTTTCTAATAGTGGAATTTTGTGCTCGACCACACCCAACGGTTGAGTCAAACAGGCTACGCCTGACGAAGGGTTAAATTATTCTTTGTTGTTGTGAATACTTTGTATTTCATTTCTATCTTGAATCTGATTCTGAAACCTTTATCAGGTTTCTATCTTTTTGTTTGTGCCAGGAGATTTGGAACCACCCACTGAACCAGGTTATATGGTGGAAGCGATAGGAGAAGGTGGTGGAGGGACAGGGATGGTGTGGGGGAGACAGGATGAGGCAGCAACATGGGTGGGGGAGAGCAGAATGGGGTGTCAACAAGGCAGGGTGAATTGGGTCCAGAAAGATGAGTTGGGTGGCAGAGGTAGTCATATGGTTCTGATCTTGTTTCAAAAACAGTTTGCCATGCAACTCAAGAAAAAGCAAATCAGTTTACTGCAAAGTTAGAGTTCTTTAGATTGTGTTCTATATCATTTATTTTTTTATTTATGTCCTGTCGTTCTTCCTAAAGGAAGGATACTCAAAGCAGCTCACAACATTTAAAATAAAAGAATATAATATAATTAAACACTAGATAAAAACTCTTTTTTTAAAAACCCAAATAGTAAAATACAATTAAAACTATTTGAAAACAATAAAACCAGGTTAAAAGACAGGCAGACAGCAGTCAAATAACTTTAAATATCTAAGAAGATCCATCATATGCCTGTTTAAATAAAAGAGTTTTCAGGTTTCACCAAAAGGACAACAAGGAGGCTTTCCTTAACTCAGTGGAGAGAAAGGGTGCCACCATAAGAAGTCCTTTTTCTAGCCACTATCACTATAACTTCTTTCATTGGTAGCACAAACAACAGGGCTCCCTCTGATGACATCAGAGAAAGGAACAGATTGTATGGAAGAAGGTAGTCTTTCAAATATGCTGGTCCCAGGCTGCTTAAGGCTTTATAAGTCATAGTCAGCATCTTGAATTGGGCCCAGAAACAAACTGGTACCCAGTGTATTCACTGGAGAAGCAGCGTGACAGCATCAAACAGTCAACCTCCAGCAACCACATGAGCTGCTGCATTCTGTAAATTCTACAACTTCTGGACCATCTTCAAGGGCAGCCCCACGTAGTGCACATTGCAATTGTATAATTTTGATGACATCATGACATGGACTGCTGTGGCCAGATCTGACTGAGGCAGGTATGGCCCAGGCAACGGCATTCCTGGCCACAATTGACACCTGGGCATCAAGGAGTCACTGTGAATCCAGTATGACCCTCATGCTGTGAACCTTTCTATAAGGGGGAGTGCAAGCCCATTCAGAGTAGGGTGATAGCCCAGCACCAGGATTTCTCAACCAGGAGGAACTCTGTCTTGTTGGGATTTAATTTCAGCTTATTTGTCCACATCCAGATGTCAGCTTTCTCCAGGCATTGCTCCAGGAGAGAGATGGCCACACTGGTATCTGTTAAAATGGAGAGATAGAGCTGAACATCATCAGCTTACTGATGACAGCCAACTCCAAATCCCAGATGACCTCACCCAGCAGTTTCATGTGATTATACATGAAATCCCACAGATACCCAATGATACATGCCATGATCCAACTACTGTAAAAACTAAATTCCCAATAGCAAGTATAAAAATCATAATATCTCCACCTAAACAGTGATATTTGATGGCATAATGGTGCACTGTAAGACAAACATACTTCGAACTAGAAGCTTGTTTGTCTTACAAAGCATTCTTTATACCAAGCGGATTTTCCCTTAGAAAATAATGGAAACGCAGGCAATTGGTTCCAAAACCCAAAAATATTCATATAAAAATATTAACTGTAATAATGATGACAAAACACGGTAATCAAATTCAAAACACTGTAATATAATACATAATATAATTACTGTAATATTAATAAAACACTGTAATATACTGTACAGTAAAACAGAAAAGAAAAACTTTTATGGACAAGGACTAATTTTCACTAAAAGAGTCACTGGTGTCTTTGTGAGCAATGTTAACAAGGAGGCTTCTAATGACACTTGCTTTTGTCTCCTTTTGAGGATTTCATGGAAATGTGACATTGCATTGTCATTCAACAGATTCATCGCTTGTACTGCTACAGCCTTATTTGGGCTGTACTTTTCTACAAAATTTTGCACAATTTCCCAATGTTTACAAATGTCCTTAATCTCATTTAATGTGAGGGATTCCTCCTTATTCTCCTCCTCCTCTTCAGATGAGATTTCCTCCATAAACTCTTGCTCATAATGTAGATCTATCAATTTGTTCATTTACAATAAATTTTACTTGTAAAACTGTTTGTTTTACAAGGCATTGTTTGTTTTACAAGACAGAATTCCTTAGAAATTTTAGTTTGTCTTACAAAGCATTTGTCTTACAAGTTATTTATCTTTTAAGGTACCACTGAACATGGTGAGTTCCAGGAAAGTAGTGTTAGGAATTTTGCATCAGCTGAGCAATCTACCGTAATTGTATAATAAAAGGTATTTTGTCATTGAAAATACATATCCCAAAGGGCTTCTGTGTGCCCAGTGGAACTTTTGATTTTTTCTTCTTCTTGAAACAACCTTTCCCCCTCCCAAAAAAAAATCTGTTATCCTAAAAATGCTTCTTACCTACTACCAGTCCAGTTTTCAAAATTTGTTAGGTCAGGGGCAGGGGGTAGAAGAAAATTTGCTTCTTTTGAAAAATGTAAGTCCCAGGGTCAGCTGAGTACATGGAACTAATTGTGTGGTTTGCTGGATTACGGCCAGTGCTTTCCAGCACAATTTCAATTGTACTATGAAACTCACTCATGCTTTGGATCTGAGTCTTTTATACTACATACAAATCAGTAAAGACTAGTTTTTGTTGTGGTGGTTACTAAGGACAGATCTGTTACTATGGGGCTTCATTCCTATCTTCTATCCTTGGAAATATAAAATTAAGAAGTAGAACAGCACACAGTTTGCAAATGCAGTTTGAACTTGCTGATACAGACTTATGATTCTTGCTTCACTGACTTGTTCACTAACTTGTTGTTTCTTTACTAATGATATTTTTGGAACAGCTCCCAAGCAAAAAAAAGCAAAAACAAAACCCCAACTAGTTTCTATAAATGAGGCTTGTGAGTCTTTTGTGCATTTTTTATTATTTGCGTACTCCTACCTGAAATGTAACAGATGTCAGCTTTGTTTTATGTTTGCAAAAGTCTCTTCTTTAGAATATTCAAAACCCTTTCCTTATGAGAATATGAAATGGAAAAGTAAAAGATGCACCTTGGGGATATCCTGTAGGAATGTAATATGTCCAGTATGACATATTAGGATTTGAGATACCGTACCAGACACAAAAACCTTCATTAAGAATTTTGAGATGTTACACCATATGAAACTAGGATTTTGTATTTTTATATGTTTACTTATCAGACACCCTGGCAGTATATATTCCTTCTCTTTTTCTTCCCAACACCAATTGCATTTAAAGTACTATTTAATACTAGCAAACCCCTTCTTGTTTAAACAATTTATTTAGATGAAAACAATTACATAAATCATCTCCTTCAAGATTTCACCATTAAGGACTGCACCACCTACAAAGGAAAAAGAATAATGCAGCTATAAAGACATCAGGCTTATATTAGCAGTGATGGTCTTGGATTTTCTATTGCTATTTTCTTTTTCTTTGGGAATTCAGCAGGAAGAGATAAAAGAGTACAGGTGTAATCTGCGGTCCATGGGAGTTTTATCCCAGCCCCTCCCATCCCGATTCTGGGGTTCTCTGGTTACTGGGAATACACTTTGTAAAAGTCAAGTGAAGGGGGGTGTTTAAAAAATTGCTTTGTTTACCTGCATCCTTTTCCTGATTGTTCCAAGTCTTCTTTCCCCCAATGTTGCCCTAGAATGCATCACAACCAGGAAGAGAATACATCATGATAATTATGTGAAATTGTTTCTGAAGGAGAGAATGAATAATTGAATATATTACAGATTGATTCTTGGCTTCCATGGGAGTTTTCCCAGAAACCTCCATGTTCCCTTCCCAGTGTTGATCTTCACTGATGCCAAGCGTCTTCTTGGATCTGCATCTGGATATTTATTAAGCATACAACTGAAAAGGCTCATGTCAGGCAGCTCAGAAAGGGACACAGGAAACCATTACCCCCCTCCTGGTCTAAGGGACCCTTAGGGACCTAAGGTACCCTGGTCTAAGGGACCTTTGCCACTGTAACCCCTTACTTTCCACCCAGTGTCAGGCCTTGGGAAGGTCAGTGGCCCAACAAAGAAGAGGAGAGTGGCAGTAAAAAGTAATTGTTCATGTGAAATTGTTCAAATGAAATGTTCATTTAAAAACACTTGAAAACCATCACGGTATTTTGATGGGCCACTTCAAAAGCCCAGTTAATTTTTAGGGCAAGCAGGAGAGGCTTTCATATTCTTAGTAATATACTTCTATGAAAAATAAACGCTTGAACTTATTAACAATTGCAAGGCTAACTGATTGCTGTTTTACAGCCTTTGAAAGTTGTTCTGCAGCGTGTTTAAAAGTCATTTAATCTCCATGGTTTAACATAGTGTACTTAAGAAAATTTGTATAATAGATCCTATCTGAAAATAAGACATTTCTTTTTTTTCTGTATTTGGCATCACTCTCAATAACTGCTCTGTAGTCATTTAGAGTAATGTACTATAGTTTTCAATAAATGTATGGCCTATAGACAGATGATATGTGTGTTTTTATTTTTAAGCTGCTCAGTGTCTTTTTCACAAGTAATACTGTATTTACTTGAATCTAATGCACCATCAAATCTAATGTGCACCCAAGTTTTGGAGACTAAGGGCAAAGTCCAGAGTAACTATGGGAGGTCCTTGCTCAGGTGTAAGAACAACTTACTCTGGATTCCAATATGAATTTCCCATAGGTTTTCACTAGGTGCTGCAGTAACTACGGATGCACGTAAAGTCTCTTACGTGCTCCTGTAGTTACTCTGGATTTGGGGGTAAATTTGGCTGGAAAAGGTGAGTGTTAGATTTGAGTAAATATGGTACTTGAGATTTTAAAAAATGTTTACTGGAAATTGTTATGTGCAATTGCAAAGCAGGTGCAAAATTTAATTTTACTGCAAACAACAATTAGTTGTAGAATAATAATATGACAATGAGTTTATGTTATGATTTTTACCTAACTGCACAATTTCATACAACAATGAGTTTGTTACATTTTTATTGCAATATACTCTAGTAAACTGTTAAATACTGACCTATAAACCATATTTACTTGAATCTGATGCACCATCAAATGGAATGTGCACCCAAATTTTGAAGACTAAATTCGTCTGGAAAAGGTGAATGTTAGACTTGAGTAAATAATATACTTTTTCTTGGCAATCTCTCATCTATGGTACTTCTGGAATTACTATGGGAGTACGTATACAAAAATAATTGCAAACATTAAATGAACTGAAACATTAGCACTTCATAAGTTAATTATACATTACTGATTAGGGAACAGTCTATTTTAATCAATAATATATTCAGAAAGTTTTACATTCTACTAAAATGTTCTTCATAAAATCCTCTCTGTGGCACACCCTCTCTGTGGCACACTTATTTTTTAAGATTGTGAGCTACTTTGGAACTTCTAAAATGTCCTATTAGAGACAAATTACATATTATGGGTTGGGGTTTTTTAATAATGGAATATGTGATTTTTAAAGGTAAAGGAACCATGGCAGTGTGGGGATTTCAGGACTTTGACTAAAGCTCAGTGCTTATAATTGTGCTGCCCAAATACTTTTTTTAAATAGAAAAATTTTCCATTGGCTTTCAATTTGAACTTTTCTTCTCTTTTAACATGGTGCTCAAGGGGCATAACTGGAAGCAAAACTGGCAAAAAAACAAAATCTAAAAACCCTCCCAATCCTCCTCCTGGCAAAGTTCAATTTTCTTTTTCAACCTCTCTAGACCACTATATCTTTATATCAAAATAAAATGGAGGAATAATAAGAAGCTTAACCTACCAAGAGACATTACGTGTTTAGCATAATATGTAATTTGGACTTAAATCTCATATTCTGTGAAACCTTCTGAGACAAAAATTGTTGGAAGCCTGTATGTAAATATTCTTACTTCTATTACTGCTAATGTATCTGTACACTCTGCATATAACATGTTTAAACCCTTATAACTTACACTAGATTTATGGGTATCAGTAAAATGGTTCACAAAGAAAAATTTGTGATTTCTAACTTTTATATACAATGGGCTGTGAAAGTCAAATTCCAAAACACAGGCATTCCTAATATTCACATGTGTTAAGTATCAAATTACACGTTATTTGTAATGTGAATTATTTATCTATGTAATTATTTTTTCTGTGTAGCATAGCATTCCTGAGAGCACAGTCCAAGTCCCTGGATTTTTGCCAAAGAAGGAGCCTCTGCCTTTGCCAGCTCCTGATCTATATCAGGGTCCACCACTTCCATCCAGTGTTTAACCCCAGGAGAAGAACCTTCCTTTGGTTCTGATTGGAGCTTTTGGCTGATTTCACTGACCGTTATTACTTTTAGCCAACATTATGGAGATGGGATTAGTAGTTGGTCCCCAGAATGGACAGGTCTGTGTGCCCCCCAACTTCTTAAATATCTATCATAGGAGTTTGTAGGCATTCCCATTTCTGCTTATACTGTAATATCTGCTTATATTCTCTCCCCAGTGTGCACCCACCACTAGAAGAGGAAAGTACTTGGGTTGCCCTCTTAAATTGTTTTTTTTTCCACTCAAATTATTCTATGCTTCACTACTGGATAATTTGGAAGGTGTTAAATTTTAAAAAGCAGTTTATATCATCTTGATAAGTTGCTCCAGTTGCACAGGATGTCTGTCAGGTTTTCCAGTATAGGATTTTACTTTAGATCAAGGGTCCTCAACCTTTTTGGCACCAGAGAACGGTTTCATGGACCTTTTTTTTCCAAGAACTGGCAAGGTGATTGGGATGATTCAAGCACATTACATTTATTGTGCATTTAATTTTTATTATTATATTGCAATATATAATGAAGTAATTCTACAACTCACCATAACAGAGAATAAGTGAGAGCCCTGAGCTTGTTTTCCTGCAACTAAATGGTCCCGTCTGGGGGTGATAGAGGACAGTGACACCCGAAATGTTTTGCTTATGTCCAGTCTATGCCTTAAACTTTGTTTTGGTAGCTGTCACTGCAGAAAACACTGCTTCGCAATGATAGGATGTTGGAAATGGAAGTTGGCTTTTCAGTCCTTTTGTAGCAATCTCAGGATATTCTGCCTTGACTAATCCAGAATGTATTGAGATTTGAAGTTGTCTCAAACGTACTTTTAAGATCACCATCACATACAATCTCAAGCAGTTGATCTTCTTCCAGCACAGACAAAGTTGATTCACAACGGGGGTATGGATCCATTCTTTACCAGTGTGAGGATCTTTTGTGGTTGGGAAATAATGCTCAAATTCTTTTGAAAGTTGAGAGAGGTGATCATTTACCATTTGTGGGAAAGAAGGCCCTGGCTAAGTCCCTTTCAAAACCTCTGTTACTGTTTGAAACATGTCAAAAATCCCAATGTTCACTCGTCTCTTCCATACTTTGTTTGGCTTTGAATGTAGCCACTTTATCTGCAGACCTGAACACAGTTGTCATTCTCCCCTGGAGTGACAGATTGAGTTCATTGAGTAGGTTGAATATGTCACACAAGTAAGCAAGTTTTGTGATCCATTTGATGTCACTAAAATGTGCTGCCTGTGGTGACTGTTTTTCAGAAAGAAATCTCTGGATGACTCTCGTAACTCTCTTAACTTGTAACTCGTAACTAGAAAGAAAGCCTTCTCACTTCTGTTTATAAGAGTAGATGTATGTGCTCTGAGTCCATCTCACAGAGCTGTGCAAACAGACGTGAATTAAGAGCATGTGCTTTAATGTGGTTAATAAATTTAATCACATCTTGCAAAATGTTGTTAAGTTCAGGTGACATTTTTTTGCTAGCCAGCATTTCTCTGTGGATGACACATTGTAGACTCACATTCAGGAGCAACCTCCTTGACCCAAGCAGTGAAACCAGAAAGCTGTCCAGTCATGGCAGCTGCTCTGTCCGTGCAAATAACAACACAAAATGACCAATTCAGCTTTCCTGAGACGTAATCATTCAAAGACGTGAGTAGTTCTGCAGCAGTGGTGTGGGTTGGCAGTGAAATAGCACATAACATCTTTCCCTGGAAAGATCACCAGGGAGGAGTACAGGCTGATAGCCTGGTCCTGTAGGGATCAGAAAGTGGAGGAAACAACAAGGGGAGGGGCCATCCTTGACCTGATCTTTATTTACTTTATTTCCCGGCTTATTACACCCACCAGACCATAAGATGCACCAAAATTTAGAGGAGCAAAACAAGAAAAAAATATTCTGAACCAAATGGTATACTAATATATTTAATAAAATATAGCAGAATAATATTTCAACCATGTAAAGTCAACATTGGTATTAAGAACCATTATCACTGTCATTAACAAATGAGGAAAGACTTTAAGTTTCAAGCACTTTTCTAATTTTCTGGAAACCCCAAAAACTCATAATCTCTAATGTCAGTGATTTGTGACTTTTGCACAAATTTCATTGCAAATGATCAGACACCAACATTTTGCACAAATCTCATTCCAAATGGTCCAGGAAGGCAGGTAAGTTGCAGGGAATTCTTTAGGGGATGGGGGAATTCCAGGTAGCTAGGGAAAGGTAGGGAAGAGTGAGGGATACAGAGGCATTGGTGCAGCAGGAACCAGGTCTTGTGCAAGTCTACTTTGGAGCAAGTCTCCAAGCCAAGGAGGGATGTAGAGGCATGCAGAAGTAGGGACCAGGTCTTAGAATCATAGAGTTGGAAGGGACCTAGTAGGTCATCTAGTCCAACCCCCTGCCTGCAGCAGGAATTCCCGCTACAGCATCCCTGACAGGTGCTCGTTGAGCCTCTGCTTGAAGATCCCCAGTGAGGGAGAATCCACCACCTCCCTTGGCAATTTGTTCCACTGCTGATTCGCCCTCACCGTCAGGAATTTTTTCCGGATATCCAACCGGAATCTTGTGCATATCTACTTTGGAACAAGTCTCCAAGCCAGGGAAGGCTGCTTAGGATTGCAACTGTGCCAGGGTGACCATCTTTGGGTGGCCAAACCCAAAATTCCTGAACCCCAAAATTCCGGCCAAAATTCCTACCCACTTAAAAAATTGCCAAAAAATGTATTTTTTGTTTTTATATTTTGGTTTTTTGGCCGTAACATTTGATAGGAAGGAGATATCTCAAAACTGATTTTTGCATTGGATTCTGCTGTTCAATATGAATCCAATGATGTATGACAGGATGGGGTAAGGTGCTCCAAGATTGGCCCTATCACTCTATAATATGCACAGACATTTCCCCCCTTTGGGGAGTAAAAAAAAGTGCATCTTATAAGCCAGCAAATATGGTAATTGTGAAGAACTGATTGACCTGGTTAATGTAGCAGGAACTTTAGGGGAAAGCGATCATGAGCTGCTGGAATTTAGAATATTGTGAGAAATAAAAAGAGTACACAGTGAAACCTTTATATTGGATTTCAGGAAGGCTGATTTCAACAGGCTTAGAGGAGTCATAGGCAGGATTCTAGGGGTTGATGAACTAACAGGAAAAGGGGCCCAAGATGGGGGGAGCTCCTTAAGAGGCTGCTTCTGCAAACACAGTCAGAAACAATTCCTATGAAAAAGAAAGGGGGGAAATCCTGAAAAAACCAGGTTCAATCCACAGGAGGAGAAATGAGGGGCTGGGGCCGCTCCTGGACAAAGATGGACAGCGGGTGTCTGGAAGCCAAGAGAAAGTGGAGCTGCTCAACTCCATCATTGCATCCATCTGTTCTTGGAAGGAGGGCTGTGCAAATGGGGGTGCAGGATCATTGGCTGATGTGGGGATATGCTTGCATCCCCAGAGAGGTAATGGAAACATGGGTGGTGCAGAACAGCAGATTACGATTGACAGAGAACTGGTTCGAAACCACTTAAGTGGCCTAAATGAATTCAAGTCATTTGGACCAGATGAGCTGCATCCTCAAGTTCTTACGGAACTGGCAGATGTCCTTGCAGAGCCTCTGTCGATCATCTTTGAGAAATCCTTGAGGAGTGGAGAAGTGCCACTGGACTGGAAGAGGGCAAATGTAGTCCCAATCTTTAAGAAGGGGAAAAAAGAAGACCCGGGAAATTATAGACCAGTCAGTTTGTCTTCAATCCCAGGCAAAATATTAGAACAAATAATAAAACGCACAATTTGTGCACATCTAGACAAGTACTCGGTGATCAAAACAACCCAGCATGGATTTACCAAGAATAAATCTTGCCAGACAAATCTGATCTCCTTTTTTGATTGGGTCACAAGCTTACTGGACAGTGGCAATGCTGTGGATGTCATTTATCTTGACTTCAGCAAAGCATTTGACAAGGTCCCACATGAAATCTTAATTGGGAAGTTGGAAAAATATGAGATAGATGAGGTAATCATTAGGTGGAACTGCAGTTGGCTCGATGGCTGCACTCAAAGGGTTTTAGTAAATGGTTCTGCGTCAACTTGAAGGTTGGTTTCAAGTGGGGTGCCCCAGAGCTCTGTCTTGGGCCCGGTTCTCTTTAATATTTTCATCAGTGACTTGGACGAAGGGATATGGGGGAGCCTGATCAAATTTGCTGATGACACCAAGCTGGGAGGAGTAGCAAACACAACAGAAAACAGGAGAAACCTCCAGGAGGATCTGGATAAACTAGAATTCTGGGCTGTAACAAAGAGAATGAATTTCAACAGGGAGAAGTGCAAGGTTCTGCACTTAGGCAATAAAAACCAAAAACACAGGTATAAAATGGGGGATATTTGGCTTGGCAGCACAACATGCGAGCAGGATCTTGGAGTCGCCGTGGATCACAAGCTGAACATGAGTCAGCAGTGTGATGTGTCTGCAAAGAAGGCAAATGCCATTTTAGGCTGCATTAAGAGGTCTGTAGCTTCCAAGTCGCGAGAAGTTCTAGTTCCTCTTTATTCTGCATTGGTGAGACCTCACCTTGAGTACTGTGTTCAGTTCTGGGCACCTCACTTTAAGAAAGATGCAGCCAAACTGGAGCAAGTCCAGAGGAGAGCAACAAGAATGATCAGTGGGAGGAAGGGAAGCCCTACGAGGAAAGGTTGGGGGAACTTGGGATGTTCAGCCTGGAGAAGAGGAGGCTGAGAGGAGACATGATTGCCCTCTTCAGTTACCTGAAGGGCTGTCATATGGAGGAAGGGGCTCTTATGTTCTTAGCTGCCTCTGAAAGCAGAACTAGAACCAATGGGTACAAACTGCAAGGAAGGATATTCCAGTTGGATATCAGGAAAAATTTCTGACAGTGAGGGTGGTTTGGCAGTGGAACAGATTGCCAAGAGAGGTGGTGGACTCTCCTTCACTGGGGATCTTCAAGCAGAGGCTTGACGAGCACCTGAGCAACTGGGGCTTAGGATTGCAGCCTATGTTCTTATCACCCAGACAAGAAATTGCTGAATTTCATCCAAATTGCTGAAAAATGTGACTGCCATGTTACTAAAATTCAAATAAATTTATGTGAAGAAATGCCATTAAGAGATGGCAGTTAAATGGCAGACCAGTGAGAAGAGCCAATGAGATACTATTATGACACGGCATGGAATCAATAAGGTGTTAGTAAGATGAAAATAGGGAATAGCAACAGCAATAGAAGACCAGGGATAAAAATCAACTATGAAGAGAAACTAGATCGACTGTGAAGATGCAGTAACTGAAAGAGAAATCTCAGATGCACTTTAGCTGGAACAAGTACCGTAAAACACTTTTGCACCACTGGGAGTGATATTAGGCTGATGCACTGGGGTGCGTCAGCGTAACTGCTGGTGTAAGCAGCATTGTGGCAGCAGAAGGAAGAGCT
This sequence comes from Cryptoblepharus egeriae, assembly GCA_030015325.1. Classification (NCBI taxonomy): domain Eukaryota; kingdom Metazoa; phylum Chordata; class Lepidosauria; order Squamata; family Scincidae; genus Cryptoblepharus; species Cryptoblepharus egeriae. Next base: position 152,119,104 of record JAREYC010000001.1, read on the forward strand.
TGGGCTGTTGGACAGACTGATGGAGAGGAGGCAGGACGGGGTCTTTTCAGTGGAGGGATTGGGTTGAAGGGAGGAGAACAGGGGAAGGAGACAAGTTCTGACACATGTGTCAGATCCTGGTTCCTCTCTGAGGGCAAGTAAGAGCATCTCAAGGCCACTCAGGTCTCCTCAGGCCTCCAGAGGTGGCACAAGTCTTAGAAGACCCTTAGAGGCTGCTGCAGCCTTATATTGAGGAACAGGGAAACCTCTGAAAGGTGCAGTAGCAGCCTCTGAAATTTGCACTGGGTACAACACAGGAACACTGTCTATAAAGATGCCATTGCTTCAAGAAAAAATTCAGAAGTAAAACAAGTTTTCCTCTGTTATTACATGCGTAAGAAGTTTTTGCTTTCTGTTAAAATCAACGCCAAGATTTTTAAAACTATAAAGTTCAATTTTTCATATTTGAAGGCATGTTCCATGTTATATAACAATAGCCTTAGCTATATTTATATATTTATATATTTATTTATTAAATTTATATCCTGCCTTTCTTCCCTAACGAAGAGAACTCAAGGCGGCTGACAGCAATTAAAAGAACAATAAAACACCATTAAAATTAGATAATAAATTAAGATTTATTTATAAGTTCTCCCATTCCTTCCAAATAGCTTTCTATTTATAAAATCTCAGTTGCAAAGCATTGATGAGTGTCTCAACCACCACAAAATTTAATGGGCTCCAAGCAGTTTGTATTATTAGAGGAGATTTCATTAAAACTTCAATTTGACTTTTATTTTTTATATTGTGTTTCAGTTGCTGTTCCAAAAATGGAAGAAAGGAACTTTCCTCATCACAAGAAATGAGATTTCAGGAAAATATTGCCATTACCCAAAATTTGTAGTTAACATTTTTGTAGCCTGGAAGTTTCTGTTAAAAAATATTCTAAAATATTCATTTTTTAGAAAACTTTTATTTGTTTCTTAATTACAAAAGATTTCAAAAATTTTGGAGAATTTTCATTGTGGAAAATTTCCATTCCTGTTTTTATTTTCAAACCACAATGCACATGATCATCAAACAAATAAATAAACAAACAAATAAAAAAGAAGAAAAAGGTCTTAATAAGGAATGTTTTCAAAAGGATTATAGGTAGGCTATAATGCTTACAACTTCAAAAAGATTTATGATAAGGCTGGAGACCTTATCATAAATCAGTACTGTTACAAAGATCAGGCAATGTGGTTCTGGGCAAGATGTCATGTTCCTGTGAGTGCCAAAAGTGCAAACAGAAGAACCTTCCCTCTTTTTAAACTCCAAACCTAAGTTCATCTTCATCAGAGCTAACAGTACCCATCCTTTTTGCTGCAATTCACGAAGCCTAACATTTCAGGAAGTCTTACTGCCTTAGGGCACAATCCAGAGTGAGGGCAGTGAGGAGAGCCCTAGTTGCTCTGCCCCAACTATTTTGAATCCAGAGCAGAAAGTTATGCTGCAACCAGAGAGTCAGGAAACCTGGGCTGCCCTAACTGCTCCAGAGCATTCTCAGTAGGCACCATGTAAGTGGCACGTGGGGAGGGCTTGCTCCTGAGGAGACCACCTCAGATCACACTGAACAAGGAACAGCTGTGGTGCCTGCCTTAGAAGGAGTCCCTGATGAGATGCCAGTACAGTCTACAGTGAATACAAGGGGCTTCTTGGAGTGTCCTGCTATATCCCCAGGTTAGTGGGCGGCCGTAGTTGTGCCATATCCTGAAGTTGAGAGGCAGGGGTTGCAGCTAGCCTGGCCAAGAACTCAGTTTTTTGGTCAACACTGCCATTCTTACTCTGCCTTATCATGGACCCCCTGAGGGTCTACTCATTATTATACCTTCTCATGAGGTGGTATAACTCTGAGAAGCTGGAAGAGAGAATTGCTGCCCTGGAAACAGACTCTGGATACAGAGTAACTGCTCTGCCCTAGACAATGCTAAACATGCCCTCAACATGTCTTTCCTAAACTTCCTAGGGTGGCCCAGCTAGAGCATCCCAGGTCCACCTGTCTTGGGGCAGCGTATGTTGCCTTAAGCTGCCCCAAGCCTTTTCCAGAGTAACTAGGGTGGAGCATCTTGCAGTTAGGTCAGCCCAGTGAGAGATAGGGGAACCCAAGTGCACTTCTGGATTGTGCCCTTAATTGACCTTCACAAAATTAGAGATTGTATTGTATGGATTCTTGAAACAAGTCTCAAGAGAGCTAAACGTAAGCAATTCATGCTCAAGCTGCAAACGTGATTTTTGGGGGGTGGGAATGCCATTTGAAGAAAAAGAAGTGGAATGCAGCTTGTGTTTGCTTAGCCACGTTTTTGTGGCAACAAATTCATAAATGTGCATAATAGACATGTATGTACCTTTATTATACATGCTAAAGTGTAATGTTTGGTATTCTAAAACATGCTTTAAAAAGAAATAAAGCTGTATATCTCAGTCTTTTTCCTTGTGATGTGTACTTGAATATGAAAGTGCTTGCTCTTCCAAATAAACATGCAAAATGGCATTTTGCAGCAATGGAATATTTACCTCCCTCCCTGCCCCCTTTCTCTCTGAATACTTATTTATTTATTTATTCATTCAGGATTTTCCAGATTATGTATAGCTTCTGATGTTATCCTATTTATTTTGCATTCTATTTATTTTATTTTTTATCTTGTTGAATGCTTGCTTTTAATCTTTTTAGTCTACATTCTAAGAGTCTAAGGGCGCAATCCAGAGTAACTACGGGGAGTCCTTGCTCCGGTGTAAGAATAATTTGCTCTGGATTGCAATATGAATTTCCCATAGGTTTTCACTATATTGTGCAGTAACTACGTGTACACGTAATGTCTCTTACGTGCTCCCGTAGTTACTCTGGATTGCGCCCTAAGTTAACACTGAATCACTTTAAGAAGGAAATGGAATAAACAAATGCATAAATGTGAAAATCAGAGATTGTTATACTATGCAATTTAAAGGGAATACAGTGTGTATGGAAATATAGTACACTAGACAGTATGCTTCTGAATGTCAGTTAACAGGGCAGCAAGTAAGTAAGAGGCTCTCTTCTGCCATCCCAGAAGTAGCTATAGGGGCACTTGTGGGAAACAGAATGCTGATGGGAGCTAAATCCTCTTTCTCACCCATTCCATCACATTAATTTTTAAAGCATTGTTTTCTTTGGAAAATGTAGAAGAAAAATGAAGCGGATTTGTAATATTAAAAAAATCAACACCACTTGGACTTGTTCCTGAGAATCTTATCATTTGTATGCAGTTTATGAAGAAAGAATAATATCCAGGAATGCAATGTCATGAAGTCTGGGAAGTTGCCACAAACGATCATCATCATACTAATAACACAGCTGTGAAAGATATGTCCTCATTTCTAACTTACTGCTCAAAATGTGACATTGTTTAGTGCTTTCTGTTCTTCATGTTGTCAACAATCATGTCAGCAAAACTGTAACTGATGACTCAAGCAGTCCTACTAATTAGGATGTTGCCTCCTTTAATAATTTAATAATTTCTAATTCTAAACTGAATGAAAAACTAAATGCATATGTGACGTGTACATTGAAGAGAGCATATAACAGGACATAATTAAATCTTTCTTGTTCAGGATTAAGGGTACATGCAGTCCAAACCAGCCCTTGGGTGCAAGTCCTTTTGGAAATCACAAAGTACGATTGCACATGTGCCTTAAGCTACATTTGTACCAATTTAGGTGTCGAGAACACCAGCTCAAGGAGTTGTGATGGCCTCTTTGCACCAAATCCAGTTCCAGTGGGTTGGTCAAGCTCAGTCACTACAGGGGTTCTGGAGTGGACATGGGGAAGGGCTGGGAACAGGCAGAAGGGAGACATTCTGGAGCAGCGGAGGACAGGCAGAAAGCATATTCTGGGTGTGAGTAGGCAGGGAGCAGGAGGAAGGACAGGACCCAGCAATTATGATGGATCCTAGACCCATACCCAGGCAGTGTGGAGCAGCTTCAGTGTGGAGGTGGTACAGATCTGAGTAGACCCATTGGGGCTACTGTGTCTCAATCCAGGGAAAAAGTTTCCACTTGCCTAAGGCTGGGCCCCAAATTGTGATATGGATAGAGTAGACATGTCACCCTGTCTGTTCCAGCATAAGTTAGGATTGTGCTCTAAGATTCACAAATCTCAAGACAGTGTGACATTAGTTGGAGCATCTTGTCACTGAGATAAACATCACTGTTTAGATTACAAGGAATGCCTCCATAGATCCTTGCCAAGCAGGAACATCAATCCCATTCCAGATTCAATCTTGTGTTAATTGAATTTGAGGTTCTATGAACAGTGAGAAGGGTAGTCAACAAAACCCTCTGAGAGTTAAGCAGCACAAAAGAAACAAAACCATCTATACTATCAGTATCAAGAATGGCCCAACAAAGATAATTAACTTCACAATCCTCTCGGTTTACTCTAAAGTAATTTTAATTCTGCTTAATGGGCTTTACTCCCATGAAAGTGTGCACAGGATTGCAGTCTTAGAAACACAAGTTTAGAAGCAAAAGGATGGTCCCGAATAAGCTCATCCCACAAAAAGATCTCATGATTGCCTATAGCCAAAAAGCCTATAAAAGATGTGGCACCAGACTCAATTTAACTCAATTCTCAATCCACAAGATTTCATATTTGGAATTGTGACCAATAAGATGAATCACATTGTCACCAATACTCATCGCCAGAATTCTCCAAATCACTGGGCAACTCAAGGTCCAATTCTATCCCCTGCCAGCCTACAGCATATTGCGCTGCTGATAGAGAATGCTGTGGAGGGAGTGACCAGAAAGCCGGGAGAGTTACTGTAATTAAAAGAATCAGTCCTTCCCAAAACTACTCCTGGAAGCCACTACAAACACATGCATGGTTTCTAGCCAATTGTTGTGGTAACTTTGGCACTGCCAGTTTGGGGCTTCTGGTTGCAGATTGTGAGATCTGCCCATGTCTGCACTAGACATATTGGGCAATAGGACAGGTAACTTCATCACTTTTTTCTTTGTTCATTCTCTGCAGGCGCAATCCTGAATTAGGTCAGAGGGCATGGTCCAGCTAAGCTGGCCTAAGGTAGGACATATCCTGAGCTGTTAGGCCAAATCCACAGGGATTGGAGACCTCAAGGAGACCACAGGGTATCATGTTCACTGGGCTGTGGGAGTTGTGCCATATCCTGAGGTTGAGAGGCAGTAGTGATTAGGCTGGGCCCAAGATTTAGAACTTTACATTTTGCTTCCATTTTTACTCTGGCTTATCATGTAGCCCTATGGGTCTAGTCAGATTTATTTCTGCTCCTGTGGTGACCCAAGTCATAGGAGCTGTGAGGGGCCATGTCTGCCCTGGAAGCAGGCTTTCGAGATGGCCTAACTGCATTGTGCATTGTGTTAAATGGGACTTACTCCCAGGAAAGTGTCTTTAGGATTGCAGCCTAAATCCTAACCATCCTAGGATTAGGATCCTAGAGCACAATCCTAGGATCCTAGAGCACATCCTAGGAGCCTAGACCACAATCCTAACCATGTCTACTCAAAAGTAAGCCCCATTGTATTCAGTGGGTCTTACTCCCAGGAAAGTGTCTTTAGGATTGCAGCCTAAGTAGATTTCATAGGATCATGTACATTGAATGCATGTTTTGAATTCAATTCCAGTGTTTTGTCATCATTTTTACATCCAGTTAGTATTTTTATATGAATTTTTTTTTGTTCTGGAACCAATGTCTGAGTTTCCATTATTTCCTATGGGAAAGTCTGCTTCACATAAAGAGCATTTCACATAACAAGCATGCTTCCAGAACGAATTAAACTTGTTATGTGAGGCACCACTGTATTGACTTTTCCCCCATCCATCCATCCATCCATCCACCCATCCACCCATCCATCTCTCCCTCTCCAAGGCTACAATCCAACAACCCAAAGAGCCAAATTGCAAAGTGTGCTCTGTGAGGGTTTAGGCGATGATACCCCATGGACTACTGGCAGTTATCAATCCATCTGGGGGATCCCAACAGAGCACCAGTCTTGTTAAATCCAGTCCCAGTGGGGGCACAGGATCAGGCGAGACAAAGCAGGTTTTCCTAAGCACCACTGAAACTATGGCTGCAATCCTAAACCCAAGTTAGACCAGCATAAGTCCTGGCATAAGTCCTATGCTGGCCTGGAGGTGCTGCAAAAGTGCTGTAAGCCACTTCTGTATCACTCTTGGGGGTGTTATGCCAGCGCACAAAGATGCACTGGCCTTCCCACAGCTCTCACTCACATGACACTGAGCTCCACCCATGGGATGTCCTATGGCCTGACAGAAATTCAGGACTGTCAGAAATTGTATGACCAATGTGTACTTGAGCATATGTAGTAACAATTCAGACTTAGCACATTTTCAGGTCATCATATGTTGGATTCTGAGAGACTCATAATTTAAATATATGCTGAACCATTCTTAAGTTGGAGATACTGTTGGAGTTGCCTGTAGTGAAATCAACAGTTTTATGACATACAAGTTCAGAAAGACCTAGAGAGAGAGAGAGAGAGAGAGAGAGAGCAAGTCATTATCTCTGCCTGAAATTCCTATATGACAATAATGGAACCATGACTAACTTCAGATGGCAGTTTAAAGGGTGAATGAGGGAAGAACTGGAGTACTTCAGAAGCTAAATGTGCCATATAAAATTATGGAAAGTATATTCTGTCTATTTAGATCTATGGCTTTGATTGAGCTAGATGTTTTAAAAATCTCTTAGGAAAGGGTAATTGGGCAAGGCGAATATGATTTCAGATTAAGTACTGCTATTATATAATAGTCTACTTGGAACTTGTGCCCACAAGCTGTGTTATTCCCATTTTAAGGACAGATAAGGAGGTTTATTATAAAAAAAGTTTATTTGTGGATTTTTTTAATTTAGCCAACCTTCAGCACTTTGAAGAGTGCAAGAACTCTCTCTATTTGTTCATACTTACTTGTAAAATTCAGCAATTACAAGACTCAGTTCCTTTCTGTACTTCACCGTATTTTTCCTGAGTATTGTAATAAAAAAGGAAAAAAGGCACAGAAAGCATCATGAAGGTGTGAACAATACAGCTGAAATTCTTTCTCATTTCAAAATTTCCGTGGGTATTTAATTGTTTTTACAATAATGCCATGTTTTATGTTTTTAGACACCTTGAGTTTTATGTTCAACATATATGATAAACAAGATGTATGATAAACTGCCCAAGTGTGCCACTAACATGGTTGCCCCATGGTAAAGATAATTATCTGCCCAGTGCTGGACAAAAGAGGTAACTGCTCCCTACATCAAGACAAGAGAGATAACTGATCCCAACATCACCACAGGAACGGGAAGACAGATGAGTTGTGCTGACCTGGGTTAGGATTACTCCCTATATCGCCTTGTGGTGGGGCACCTGTTTTTGATGTCACCCCTCAGAAAACAGATTAGTGGGTAAGCAATCGCATGTTTGAACAGCTCATTACCTACCAGGCAACTATATAATATAATTCTGATATAGCAGGAGGATAATTGTGCCTACATGCAATTGATGACCAGACAGTTGGTGACTATTTTGAGCCATTTATTCCTGAATAACCAGTTAAGATAAATTTATTCCTGGCAATGTTTTCTTTGTAATGTGTTCGTGTGCATACCAGTTCTGCTTAGTGATTATTTCTGGGCTTACTAACTTTTCAAAGCTTAGTAAAAATAATCTGATGCACAACCATGTTCTGTTTTCCCAAGAAAGATGTGGGTTGCTGCTCTACAGAACATCTAAAGCAGAGTTCCTCAAGGACCGGGCCGGGGACCACTAGGGGCCACAGCAGCTGCCTGACCAGTCTGCAAGAGGGCACCTCTGCTCTTTTCCTCAGCAGGGGAGCAAAGGCAATCCAGAGAATTTGCCTGACTACTCCAGCAGAGGACCTGTGGCTGGAGCAGTCTCTAACAAGCCCTGCTAATTGCCTCTGCCCCTCCTCTCAGCAGGAGGGCCCTCTCCTCCATACATGAGTGGAGTTTCTCCACCAGATCCCAGACACAGGGGGAGCCCCTGGCAAGTGAGGAGCCAGCTTGCAAGCTGGTTGGAAAAAGTTACACATCCCCCCATCCTTAACAGCATGTTCAAAACAGTGTGAAGAGAGGAGGGGGAAGAAAAAAGAGGGAATGAGAGCGGTCCCCATCCTAGTGGGGGGGGGGAATAAAAAGAAAGAGAGAGAATGATCAGACCCCCAACCTAGGCTGGGGGATGAAGAGAAAGAGGGAGAAGTGAAGAGAGAGGGGAGTGAAATCAGGACAGGGAGAGAGAGGATGATGGAAACATTGGTGATTCTAGGCAAGAGGTCTAGGAGGGAGGGTTAAAAAGGAGATGCTGGGAGAGAGGAATGAGAGGGGATGAGTCTCCATCCTAGCCAATGGTGGGGGAATAGGGCAGTGGGAGAAAGGTCCCCAGCATTAAGCAAAGGTCCCCAGCTTAAGCAGCATCCAACTCTGGATGGTGTACCCAGCATTTAATTGGCTTGTGGAACTCCTTGCCACAGGATGTATGCCTAGACTCCTTTAAGTCAAATGTTTAAGGGAAAATTCCATTTTGGGCGCCAAGTCTAATGGGAATGTGCAACCTCCTTACTAGATGTTGGTCACCTAAAATGATACAAGGGACTGGCACCAGGGTGTAGATGTCATGTTGCCTGATGGGCTCCCTGAGTCATCTGGTAGGCCACTGGAGATGCAGAAAGCTGGATGAGATAGCTTTTTGGTTGCTCCAGTGGAGGCTATTCTGATGTTTTTATGTTCGTACAACAGGAGCAAAGACCACAGGCTGCTTCCTTCTTAGCCCCAGGCAGAGTGACTGAGCCTTTTCAAGTGGATGAGCAAAGGGAAGGACAGAAGGGCTGATGTGTGCTGGCATCAGAGAACCTGCACCTAACTTTCCACTTCTTCCATCTGAGGAAGAGCTTGATGTGAATCCCTTCCTTTAAGATTCGCTGCTCAGTGACTGTTTCTGCCCAACCCAATCCCAGCAGCTTCAGGGGCCTCATACAGCAGGAAAGGCAGTGCAGAAGACCCAGCAGACACAACACAGCTTCTTATTAGCAGAGATATTTGACCATAATAAATCTGTTACTTGCAGACTCTACCAGTGGCTATCAGAGAGTGGCAAGTGACAATCCCTATTAGTGACTGGCAAGTGACAATAAAGCTGCATCTGGCGGCAGGCTGTGGAATAGCCAGTGACCTTCACACTTCAGTTGTAAAACTAGCCAAACTGAGTAAAAAACAAACTTCACTAAAGAGCTTCTTTGAAAAGGGAGAAAGATCCAACGATCAAACAGCAGAAGAATCTGCCAATAAAAAGAAAGGTGCATTTAAAAGAAAATACCAAGAGTCCTATTTAAATTATGTGTTCATTGCAACAGGTGATTCACATTCTCCAAGCCCACTTTTATAATGTGTGGTGACTGGCTTGCCAATTAATGCATGAAACCTTCAAAATTGCTTCACCACATAGAAACCAAGCACCCTACTTTTTAAAACAAGACTTTGGATTTTTTCAAAGAAAAAAAAACAAGAGCATGAAGAACAGAAGCAATTACGGTATTGAAGGCCACCACCTCCATCAATGTATTTGCAACGAGAGCATCATTCTTAGTGGCTGAACACATTGCTAAAGCTAAAAAGCCCTTAACTATTGGTGAAGAGTTGATCCTGCCTTCTGCTATGGATATTTGCTGTGAAGTTTTAGGAGAGGCTGCTGCTCAAAAAGTGGTGCATGTTCCTCTTTCGGATAGCACTGTATCTAGACAAATTGATGAAATAGCAGAGGATATTGAGACACAGTTGTTGGAGAGGATTAATGAGTCTCTATGGTATGCAGTTCAGGTTGATGAGTCCACCGATGCTGACAACAACACAACAATGCTTGTTTTTGTGAGTTACATTTTCCAAGTTTTAGCACCTCTATGAGTAACCAGGTTCAACTCGTTGGAATCAACTAGGGCAGTGTTTCTCAACCAGTGGTACTTGTATCACTGGTGGCAATTGAAGTGGTGTCTTGAAGTGCATGCGGGATCTCCAGACCCCCCATTGCCTGGCAATGAGACCAGCAATATAACAGGACAAACAGCACCAAGAGGCTTGGCTTTGTGGGCAGAGAGTCTCAGCATATTCTTTTTGCCAGCTCAAAAAACCATCTCAACTTCCAAGTGCCTCTTATCAGTGTTTGCTGCATTCAACAATCAACCTCCAAATCTTGAAGTAACTGGCAATGTGTCATCACCAGTTATTTCTGGTGGTATTTCTGGAAGGTTAGGCCTGTGCACAAACATGCGCTTGTCTTCCTACATCGCCACTACATCATTGGGAATGGAAGACCAATGAGTTGTGCTGGCCTAGGTTAGGATTGCATCCATAGTTCAATAAAATCCATGCCATTAAAAACTCCAGTGATTGTTCTGTAATTTTTGAGAACATTTTTAAGTAAGAAGAGCCCAGGCAGGATTTGTTGCTAGAGAGAAAACCAGAAATGGCACTTAAAACAGCACCTGCCAGGTTGCATTTTTGTTTTCTGGATTTTTGGCCATAGTGTTTCATAGGAAAGAGATAATTAACTCCTTTTGGTCACAAATGATGCAACCCACAGTGCATGTCACCCACCCCCATTGTGTGTCATAAGGTGTGGATCACTCCCCTGTACCCCCTAGTGATGCCACTGGAACGGCATGGGTGGGGAGGGGGCAAAACTGGGTTGGGTGGGGAGAAAATAGCAATAGGGTACTGAGAAGATGTTAGAAGGAGGTTGCAGCAATATGATGCACTATATCCTATCCCCTCTTTTACAAACCTCCCTGTCCCTTTTTTCTGAAACTTTCCACTCTTTTGACCAGCAAAATAACTAGCACCAGTCCTAGAAGATCTATTCTGGAATGAGAGACTTATGGAGGGGTCAGGGATAACAATTCACCTTCCCCTTCCAAAGCCTCCCAGTCACTGCTGAATGTAGCATGTATCTGTTTGGCACATCTGCTTTGATGGGAGGGAAACAGAACTGGACTCAAAAATAATAATTAAAGAAATATATGTTTAGATTTGCTTAAATTGTTCTGTTCCAGTTACACAATATGAACTGTCCTTGGTATTTATATGTTAAGATCTCTTGCTTTAATGAATTTACAACCTGATCTTCAAAGCCACAAGAGATTCACTTTCTTCAAAGAGGTCATTAATGCAGTATTTAAGGCTCAGACAGTCAGTCCTTCTACATTCTTACACATTAAAGTGTTGTCATATTTACTGACTGCCATTGTATTAGTTGTTCTCTTTTGATGCGCACGTACCCATATTGGCCAGATGTTGAATGTTTTTGGCTGCCCAGGAATCCTGATTTTATCGTTGTTAAATTCTTCAACACCCAATCCCAAGAAAAATGGCACCCCTTCTGGGATGTTGTCTGACACAAAAACATTATACCACAGCTGGAGTATTTTTATTTGTTTTAATTAGTTAATACATTTTACCCTTCTTTTTTCCTACTGCTGTGGGGCACCCATGCTTGCACCTGTAAAAGCAATCACAAAACCATAAAGTAATGTAAAAAAAACTTATGTGGAAATAAAACACCTACTACAAAAACCATATTTAACTTTCTTGATACAGTTGCATCATGCAGCCCAGTAGATGACATTACTTCAGGGTGACCAGATGCCCAAACCTCAAAAGGAGGACGAGGTCTTGGATTTCTCTCAGCCAGGCCTTTCCGGCAGACAATGGCATGTATGCCTACTCACGAGTAAAGCCACGTTATGGGGCACTTTCACTTTCCCATAGAGCTCAATGCATATTTTTTATTTTTAGTTTTTTGGCCATAACTTTTGATAGGAAGGAGATATTTCAAAACTGATTTTTGTATCGAAATCTGCTCTTCAATATGAATCCAACAACATATGACATGGTGGGTATCGCACACCATTGCAAAGTTCCAAAATGAAGCAAAAATGGAGGACAATGAAGGTTTCTTGGAGGACAGCCAAACGGAAGGCTAAAAAAAGAGGACAAATCTGGAAATTTCTGGTCATATGGTCACCCTGCATTACTTTTGCTCCCTAACTCAAGATGCTGCAAGTTGGGTATGTGTTGCCTTTTTCACAGTAAAACTGCTGCTATTCTCCAGTAGTGGACCAAGCAACCTACTTAAGCATCCTTGATCTTATAAAATCTTAGGTGATGATATCATTACTGCATCCAGTTGGATGGGTTACAATCACTTTGGAAGGTGGGTTGGGATGCCTAATGAGCTGTTGCATGCCAATCTCATAAGGGAGCTGGCCAAGGTCTGTTGTCTCTGGGGAAGCTAGACTGAAGCAAATTTTCCTTTCTGCTATGCATTTGGTTTCCTTCCAGTTGTGCTAAATTTAAAGCGTTACAGGATCATGGCTGCGGCAACAGGATGTCTCAGCAGGTTTTTAGAAGGCTTATCACTGAAGCCTCTGCAAGGCTAGAAAGTTTTGAAAATGAAAAATGGACAAAAATGTAAGGGAAATTTTTTTTTAAAAAAACACAGCACGTAATGGTATGTAAAAAAAAGCAGGCCTCTTTCAGTCTTGAGAGACTATGGTATCGTGCTCGGCACTGCATACGCTGCATGCGAAGCACGAAAGCCTGGGTTGGATTGTTATGGAGGATAGGCTGTTACCCAAGCAGCAAATCCCCCCTCTCCACGCCACTGAATTAATCCAATGGAAAGGCAGAGCCAATACGATTGGATCCAGCTGGCGTTGCAGAGCAGGGCTAAGGACAGGGGCTCACCCTGTCTTTTGGGGCAGACCCGGGTCTCGAACCCTGGCCTGCTGGTTAACGGCACAGCGTCTTAACCGCTTGCACCAGTAGTATGCATATAGGCAAACTAGTAACAGCGCACAGCTGTCACTTATGAAGGTACAATACAACATTCATCAGTAAAAAAAACCCACTCCCAGCATTTCCAGCATCTCAACTACTCTTTTGCCTCTTCTTTCCTTGTTCAACTGCCCTTCTCCCAGCCTCTTCACAGCCTGGCTTGTTATCTGTCCCAGATATGAAAGGTGAATATTGACAGTTCTTTGCCTCAGAGGCACATGGGAATAGAACCCTCATCCTGCTTGATAGAATGCTCAGCCACATGGATTCCCTTGCACAGGTCAAGACAGATAGACAGGCATGTAGATATGTCACAGGCAATTTGGGGAGGGGGTATTTACTGATATCTTCCTTTCCTATTTTCACTGAAAGCTGCCATTTCTGACTTAAAAGTGTGTTTTAAGTGTGACTATTTTTAAAGTGTGACTATTTTTAAAGTGTGACTATTTTTAAAAGCTTTGAAAAAATAGCCAAAGATTTAGAAATATGCAAATGCCCAAGATAGCTTACAAAATGGTGACACAATGTAATAAAAAGATAAAATAATAAAACACTGATACTAGTGCTGGACTCCATAGGAACTGAAGTTATGGACTCCCTTTGACTTGGGCATCTCTTCTTTTAGTATACAGGTTGAACATTTGTGACATTTGGTTCTAAGTACCTGCATGATTAACTACTTTAGTGTTATACAAAGATAATTACCGGTAGATATTATGGTAACAAGGCAGGCAATGAATCACAATAATCAAGCAGCACCCTTTCAAGTGATGCTAACTGCCCTGCAAGGAGCCGAGCTCCTGCACTGTACAATCATGTGCAAACTCAGAGCAATTCACAAGTGATTCACAAGGGAGGATCTCTGTTCATCCGTCTGCACTAGTCTTGTCACCTGCTCCTGTGAGCAGGTGGGGTCAAGAAACTGCAGGATAACATGTGCTTTTTTGGTGTGCTTTTGTGATGCAAGAGGCTCACTGCTATTGGGTGGAAAGGGAAGGGTTATATCCTCAGTGTCATAGCCCAGTCCAAACACACACACCCACCCTGCTCTGATGCATTAGTTACAACAGAGTATGTGCTGCATCCCAAGGGGAGAATGGCAGGGGGAAAGAAGCAAGGGGGTCTCCTCAAGGTAAGGGTCTATTTGTTCCTTTTCCTGGGACATGGCCTCACTGGATCTCCTTGTATCTGAGCCATTCATTTTGCTGATGCCGAACTGAGGAGGGTAATGGAGAAGGAACAGGGGAGGGAATTGCAACAGAGATACATACCCTACAATCCAGAGTAACTACGGGAGCACGTAAGAGACATTACGTGAACCCGTAGTTACTGCATCACCTAGTGAAAACCTATGGGAAATTCATATTGCAATCCAGAGCAAATTGTTCTTACACCGGAGCAAGGACTCCCCGTAGTTACTCTGGATTGCGCCCATAGTCATTCTTCACTTCCTCCAACTGAACATTTAAGATTAGGTCCTCAGCCATAAGCCCCTGACATAACATAGTGGGGTTGTGTTCTCCTTGTATACCAACCCAATTCCTTTATCAGTATTTCATCACTGAGATCATCTGATGCGTGGTGAAGTTCTTCTGTGCTGCTACTTTAATTACATTGTAAATTTCCCTGAAATTGATGATCCGTTGATGTGGGTCACAACTATAAGATTGCAATCATAACTACATTTACCAAAATCCACTAAAAGCTCTCCTGGCGTGCTTGATTTTGAGGCTTAAATGAAAACTTTAATAGGAATTTTTTGAATTGTTAAGCACTTAAGTCTTGCTGATTTCTGAAGTTTGTATTGGGTTGAGTTTGCTTGTTGACAAAGGAGGCAGGCATAATATTAAAGAATTTTTTTCCAAATATCTTCAGTTTTTCTCGTTCAGCAGAAGCACTCAGTTTATTGTTTATTTTATTTACAGTTTATTCAGTTTATAGTTTATTGCTTCAAGAAATAATGTGAAATATACATATTCAATTGAAGTTGCAAGAACAGGGCCACAAGAGCAAAAGAAGTTCAGAAATAAGTACACTGCTATTCAGCTGCATTATAAAGTACATTGTTATACAGTACTTTATTGTCACTGCTGTTTATTTACTAAATTTTTAAAGATATAAAATAAAAGAAAGATGTTTTTAAAAGAAACAAAATAGTAAAAATATAACATACTCCAGTTTTTAAGCTATTTGAAAATGAATTGGAAACCGCCTTGG
Organism: Cryptoblepharus egeriae; assembly: GCA_030015325.1. Taxonomy (NCBI): domain Eukaryota; kingdom Metazoa; phylum Chordata; class Lepidosauria; order Squamata; family Scincidae; genus Cryptoblepharus; species Cryptoblepharus egeriae. The sequence continues at coordinate 152,134,208 of JAREYC010000001.1, forward strand.
GTTTTCTTTAATTAAGGAAGAAAGGAGGAATATAAACCTAATACTTAACTAACTAAATAAATAAATTCAGAATGGTCGGTGTATTGCAGACCACTTAACCAATGTGGTTGAATTGTCCTTCAGACAGCAGGCCTCTGATAGTCTTGAAAGACTATGGTATCATGCTCAGCGCTGCATACGCTGAGCATAAATAGGGCTGTGGGTGGCGCAAGTGGTTAAGACACTGTGTCTGTTAACCAGCAGGCCAGGGTTCGAGAACCAGGTCGGCCCCACAAGACAGGGTGAGCTCCTGTCCTTAGCCCAGCTCTGCGACGCCAGCTGGATCCAATCGTATTGGCTCTGCCTTTCCATTTGACTCATTCATTGGTGTGGAGAGGGGGGATTTGCTGCTTGGGTAACAGCCTATCCTCCATAACAATCCAACCCAGGCTTTCGTGCTTCGCATGCAGCGTATGCAGCGCCAAGCACGATACCATAGTCTTTCAAGACTGACAGAGGCCTGCAGAAATAAATAAATACATAAATTTGGAAAGGAGATCTATTTTACAACTGAGCTCTGATAGGCATCTACTTTAGGTGCAGTAGTTATGGGGACAAGATGTTTGTTCAAATGAATAACAATTTTTCTTACTCTTTCTGATGTATTTTCTTCATTTGGCAGACATGAATCTCGCTTCAAGACAGATTTCTGATGTTGAAATCACTTGCTGTTTTTAGCCTTCAATAACTGAAGGCTTGCAATCCATTCCAGAATTAGGGATTCTGTGGAAGTTTCCAAAATAATTTCTTTCATCTTGTTAGCCAAAAGGGTCAATTCAGCCAAGAAATATAAATCTGAAACTTGCTTATTTTTTCAATACTAATCACAAAAACTAGATGGTCCTACTTTATTTTGTTCATAAATAATACTCAGTGTTGCTCTTCAGTCACTTGGGAATTGTAAATATCCAGTTACATGGGATTTGTATTTCTTTATCTACATCAGTGATTTTCAACCACTGTGTTGCGGTCTGTTGTTGTGCCATGAATGGACTGTAGGAGTTCTGTGGAGTAGTGGGAGGGACATATATTAGTTGGTCCATTAACCCATTTACGCCTGACTTTGCAATTTTTTAAATTGCAAAAAATCTAACACTAATGGTACACTATGCATAGCAGTTTTATGCAAACATTTTGGTCTGGGACCCCCTACTGAGAATGACAATCTGTTCTGGACCTCTGCCCCCCCCCCCCCCCACGTGATGTTATAGCTGGAAGTGACATTATAGTTGCCCAGTGCCAGATTCCAAGATGGCTGCACCCAGCTTTTCACGACTCTCCTGAAATGAAGTCGTGACCCCTCAAGGGCATCCAAACCTCACTTTGAAGACCACTGGGTTATAGGACATGAGCTCCCTAGCCAACAGTCCAGTGTGCCTTGTCAATTGTTACAAAGATGATGGTGCCCCATGATAATCTCAGTTGTCAGAAAATGTGCTTCTTGGCTTCAAATCCTCATAATCTACACCAGTAGAAAACTGTACCAGCAATTCCACATAGCTAATAATAAATAATCAGTGTGATCTTAGGTAAGCACAGGGGAAACACAGGGGAAAAGATGTCAACTACCAGTATGTTTCCCATACTTCCCATTGTGTCCATAGTCTTGCTGGCTTATGATGAATCTTTACATCAGATCACTTTTAAAACAGAATTAGATAAATACAGGAAAGCAATAATGAATAGACTCAAATTTTGTTTATCTCAGAATATGCTAAATTATATGTTTATACTAAAGATACAGGCAAACAGTCTGGAAAGCTATACCACTAAGACTGGAAAGACAAATAATTTCAAAACTTATCCTATGACTGAATAAATAACAGTAAAGACAGTGTGATTCTTTAAATTGCTGTTGCTGCAAAAGAGCAATGACTCAATGATTTGCAAATGTTTACTGAAAAATGGCATGTAATTGGAAATGAGGGAGAATCATTAAGATATTCTTGTTGATGAACATGGGAAAGTAAGAACTGTAGAATGAATGTGGCTGACTTTTAAAACTGAAGAATTCATGAAAGCAACTTATATGATTAGTCAGGGTCAGAGCTGGCCCATCAATGAAGCTGCCAGAGGCAGTTGATACAGAATGGGAGCTGGAATGGTACCTATCTCTAGGCACAATCCTACTAAACTAAGGCTAGTTTAACTCACCTGGCATATCTTCCCATGGTAGTGTGGGGAGGTAGGTGTATGTCTGTGCAGTAGCCTAACCCCCCAGAAGTTGGGCAGAAGTGTCTCACATAACTTTTGTGACACTCCCTGGCCAGTACGGGACTTATGCCAGCCCAACTGTAGGTTAGGATTTCAGCCTAAGGACAAAATCCAGAGTAATTACGGGGAGTCTTGCTCCAGCAGAAGAACGAATTCCAATATGAATTTTCCATAGGTTTTCACTAGGTGGTGTAGTAACTACAGGGGCACGTAAAGTCTCTTACGTGCACTCGTAGTTACTCTAGATTTGGGGGTAAGTCACTTTTTTCTTCTTTTCCTGGACTCAAAAAGAGAGAGAGGAACAGAACAAAATGTGGAAAGTGATGGGCTAGAATATCTCTCTCATTAACTGACACACCACTGGACTGGATAAGGGGTGGTGGTATTTGATGCATTGCCTCAAATATCAAGATATCATGAAAGGGCTTTGGTCACCATGTGATAACATATTTATTAAAAAAAAGATGTGCCCTGCAGGTTGCCCTGTTAGCCATGACTGACTCTGAGGGCAGTGTTTATCCCTGTTACAAGAGCCAGTAATGTCCTTTGTCTTCATGGTCATGTGGCCAGCATGACTAAATGCCAAAGGCACATAAGTCACTGTTATCTTCCTAATGAAAATGTGCCTATTCATCTACTTATATTTAAAGGTAAAGGTGTCCCCTGCAAGAAATTCAAGCCGTGACCGACTGTAGGGTATGGTTCTCACCCCCATTTCAAAGACTTTAGAGCCAGCATTGTCTGAAACCATTTCCGTGGTCTTGGGGCTGGCATAACTAACACATGGAACACTGTTTTTACCTTCCCGCTGAAGTGGTACCTGTTTATCTACTTGCATTTCCATGCTTTTGAATTGCTATGTTGTCAGGAGCTGGGGAAGTAACAGGAGCTCACTCCATTCAGGTCTTGAACAACCAACCTGGTGAACTTCAGGTTGACAAGCACAACATCTTTAATCATTGAGCCTCTGCTGCCCAACACTTTTATTGGGACTAACCAAAATGACATTAATTTACAAGTTGAAGTTTATATAATGGACTAAGAGCCCTATCCTGAGAGCTCTGCGTGGGACCGAAGTGGCAACTGAGTATCGCAAAAATGCCAGAAGGCACATCTGTGAGCCCCATTGCCCAGCCACTACCAGAGGTAGCTCAGAGCCAGGAGGTGCCCATTCTTCACTGCTTGGTGCTCCGTGTGAACCACCAGGTGGTGGAGAGCCGAGGTGAGCCATGGTGAGAGATGAAGAGGAGGTGTTGTGGGGTGGGGAGGGTGTTATGAGGGCAGTTAGGAGGTGTATATTTCACCCTTACACATACCGTACAATCCAGAGTAACTACAGGAGCACATAAGAAACGTGCACCCATAGTTACAGCACCATCTAGTGAAAACCCATGGGAAATTCATATTGCAAACCAGAGTAAATTATTCTTACACTGGAGCAAGGATGCCATGTAGTTACTCTGGATTGCGCCAATAGGCTCATTTTCTGCATCAGCAAGAGAGTTGGTATAGAAAAGAGTAGCCCCATTGCCGGGTTGCTCACTTATGCGGGGGAAGTAGACAGAAGTCCCTTTCCTCTGAGGAGGAAAGGTGGTATCGTTCTCGCCCTCAGGATGCTGTCTGGACAGTTCACCACCACAGGAGACCTGCCACTGCAGGTTGTAACATGGCTACCAGCAATTTGTAGTTAAAAGGTTAATCGAAAAGGAAATTACACTCTTGTTCTGATTTTTGAAGAATGTTTTCACTTCATACAATTGTACTTTATACATAAGAACAATAGACAGAGGATAATACATTTAAACTTGAGGATTTTTTCTTGTATTGCTGAAGCTCCTATTAAAGGATATTTTGTAATATTCTTTTGTGACCATAAAATCCTAAGTCAGTTTTGCTCCAGAAAAGATCTGTGGCAAACAACTTCTTGTGTGAAGCATGGAGACCAGGGAATTTTTTTGCCAAATTGCAAGAGTAACCCTACAATCCAGAGTAACTATAGGAAGACGTAAGAGTCACTTACTCTGGATTGCTCTATGCATTTCCCATAGGTTTCCCACAGGGGGCACCATAACTATATTGGTGTAAAAGGTACACCAAGATTGTAGCCTAAATCTCCTTGCTACAGAGCTAGTGAAACTGTAACAGTTATAAATTTAAGAGCTGTGAATCTGTATTGTGACCCATAACAGTGGTTGCAAGATATCAATAGAGCACCCAATACTAATTCTGTCCAAGTCTATCTCTGAAAATGGGACTCCACAAAGGGTGCAGTCCTAACCTAGGCCAGCACAACTCATTGGTCTTCCTATTCCCATGGTGATGTAGGGAGGCAAGCGCATTTCTGTCCATTGGCCTAACCCTTCCCCAGGTGTCTTACAGGCCAGCACGAGACTTAATACTGGGGCTTAGGTAGACCCAACTGACATTTAGGATTGCAGACAAAGAGTTTCTGTTCCACCCCACATGTAACTGGTATGACCCAAGTCTCTGCTTTTGATGTAGTGGTAACATGGTGAGACAGGATTTGGCATCTTATTGTGAAGCTTATTCTATGTGGAACATTTGGGGGGGGGGGGAAATGATGTGTACAACCAACCCATTGAGGTCAAGAGTGAGATCTCTGCTGGGTCTGTCCTCACATTCTGTATGTTGATTAAATTTTGTGGTTGTCAACAGAGCATGCATATAAGCTGTATGTGCATACAAGCTCTGTCCAAATCATCTACCCTATCACTGAAATATCTTTTCTACTTTCAGTTTTTTTTTTCCGTTTTCATTCTCAGTCTATTCTTTGTTTTCCCTATTCTGTTCAGCAATTGTGTCTTCATAACACAGTAGATAGCATGGCAGATTTTGAATAATCCACTGAAAAATCCCACAACATTGACACATGTATCTATTATCTCTGCATCTGATCAGTCATGATCCCTATAATTGAATGGATTACTTTAAACTTTGCGTAGCTATTTCCCTGCTCAACCCCATCTCTCTCTGCCCCAGAATGCCTCCTTGCTACCTTCCCCACATTGTTGTTGTTGTTTAGTTGTTCAGTTGTGTCCAACTCTTTGTGACCCCATAGACTGCAGCACACCAAGCCCTCCTATCCTCCAGCAGCTTCTGAAGTCCATCCAAATTCATGTTCATTGCCTCGGTGATACTGTTTAATCACCTCATCCTCAACTGCCCCCTTCCCCTTTTGGCTTCAGTTTTTCGAGCATCAAACTCTTTTCTAAAGAGGCCTCCTTTCCCATGATGCGGCCAAAATACTGAGCTTCAATTCAGTATTTGTCCTTCCAGTGACCAGTATTTGTCCTTCCCCCACGCTCCCACTCATCTATCCTCCAGTCAGTGGTCCAGATGTCCACTAAACTGTGGAGCACCAGTGCTTGACTAGCTCTAGTGTGGTGCCTGCTGGCAGTGATCTGGTTCTAGTGCCGGGCCAATACTGAGGGTCTATGAATGTGGAAGGCATAGATCTAAAGGCCTCCCACTCACCTATCTGCTGCCCACTTACCATCAAGCTGTGACGCACCAGCATCAGTTGGCACTAGGCTGACTCCAGCACTGGGCCAGTATTGAGGGCCCACGATCATGCTTTACAGCACATTTGCAACACTCAGAACCAGCAGATGGCCAGCAGTAAGAGCTGAGGATTAGGCTCTTAGCATTGATGAAAATATCTCCATGCATATGAACATTATGCAAATGAACATTGCAGTGTTCATTTGCATTCATATCAAAGTACTGTATAGTAATAAACAGATGTGGTTTACATGTGACAGGTCTCCAAACTACAAAAGAGAGCTTGTTTTCACTGTGCAAATTATCAGAAAATCTTTGCTGAAGCCTGCACTACATTGGACTATAGTTAAGAATTCCTGGAAGACCTTTTGACGTATCTCCGGACTCAACCTCTGGGGCTATGCTTTTTGAGCACAATCTAGCCTACATAAACCAGATCAAAATTTTGAATTCAGTTTATTTCCAGTTTAGCAAAGTAGGCCAGTTATTGCCTGATGTAAAATATCTACAGATACATAGCAACAACCCAGTATGATTAAACCAAACTAGGCTGGGATATGTTGACTCCCACACTGGTAGGTTCCCAGAATATTTCATTTCCCTGCAGTGTTGAAACCAGTTTCTGTCATATATTTATTTCCTGAAGGTACTTTATTTCACTTTTTTAGCTGAAGACTTGTCAGCAGTTTTATTTTAAAAGATCTATTTTGGGGAATTTATCCCTTGGCAGTGACATTTTAACACAGACTTGAATCATGTCATAAGAGTTTTAAGTAAAATTTAATTCTGTTTCAGACATGACTTTTGAAAGAATTTGGTCCTGTTTCAGCAGTACTGGCAATGCACATGTACATTCATTTTTTAAAAAAAAAAAACTTCAGTTGTAAAATAAATATTCCAGAGATCCTTGCATGTAGCAGGAGGCTGTATTACTGGGTTGTGGACAGGACAACTGCCCCAACCCTTATTATTGTGAACTTTTAATGTCTGCTCAGGATACTGAGAATATCCAGATTATGTTTCTTCCCCTGTCCTACAAAATGTCCTTTAGTATCATCAGTTTGGCAAGTGCAGTCCTGTAATGTAGAAGCACTGTTAACACTATACAAAGAGAATATTGCCCCAGAAAGCATTGTTTCATGTGCTTTGCTCTGCTGTGTGTTTAAAGAACATTTGAGAAAAAGTTCATGTTTGTGCAGATCACCTGAAATCAGGTAGAGATGCACAGATGTTCAATCTACTAACATAATATATGCTAAACATATATTATAGTGCATCTATATTACATTTGTGGTGTTAATGACTGGCTGAGATACCCTAATGTCATGGACCAACAAGGCAGCCAAAAGAGCTGGATTACTGAGATCTTTGAGAGAAAGCGTCACCAAAGGAGATTAGGGAAGAATGAGGAAAAACTGGAGCCTAGCAAAGGCTGCTTAAGAGGAGCTTGCATGCCAAGAGAAGCGGGATGGTTGAAAGTTATCCAGAAAAATGAATGAAAAAAGAGAAAGACAAAGATTGGAAAAGAAAGGAAAATTCAGAGAGAAAATGGAAAGAAAGAGGCACTTGGCCAATAGCTGAAGAACTAAAGGAAGATTAATTCATCTAAAAAACCTATTTTAATATATTTTTTCAATATGAAACTTGAATTTCCTTGTCTTTATAATTTCAAAATATCTTCAACAATATTCTGAAAGGGTGAATATTATTTTTAGTCTCAGTGCTCATTTAGTGACATCTTTGTGCGTTTCCTCCAACCTTGATATTGTTGCTCATTATGTACCCATAGCATATTTGGACAAATGTATTCTGAAATAGACTTCATAAAGACACACACACACACACACACACACACAGAGAGAGAGAGAGAGAGAGAGAGAGAGAGAGAGAGAGAGAGAGAGAGAGAGAGAGCTGAAGCTTTAAAACAATTGGTATAATTGAAAGGTGTGTAGTGGACCATCAACTTTAAACTGCTAAATCATTTTATTTTACAGAAGGAATTAATAGACTCATTGTTGTTTTCATTTCAAGGTTAAATTTACTTCACATATAATATATCTGAAAATCCCCTTACATTTTAAAGAAGTTTTGAATATCTATAAGATTGTATAGTTTATTCATATAAATATTGCTGAAATGTAATAATTCCTAGTTTTATGGACCAATCCTACCCTTATGGCCCAATCAATTTAGACGCTGCCAATGTGGACATCAACACAATGTCCATCACATCCTATGACTATTTGGGCAAAGCCTTTAAAATGGCAGCTTATATGAAAAAAAAAATTACAGACATTCCTTGACTTTCATCTACTTGACTGCCTTTGCTCTTTCAACTGTTTTAAATTATAACTTCAGACTTCAACCATGTGAACTCTTCTTTTGTTCTGTTTCATCCAGACTTCCATGATGTTTATCAATTTTTAAATTTTTAATTAAAAAAAAATTAGATTCTGCCGACACCTGCGTTAGTAATATGGTTAGTTATTTACATTTTTCATTGATCAAAATAAAGTTGGAATCTAAACAAGGTTATGCTTTGATGTTCATAGATTTTTGACTTTTATCCAGGCTTCGTTCTCTAACCAAATGAAAGTGTAAGGTATTGCCACATGCAGTTCTCTCAATTTGGTAGCTCAGTCTTAAGGTGCCTGGAACACCAGAACTGCCAGGGCACCAAAATGGGTGCTGTGGTATCTGTGGATAAGCAGGTAATGGGCTGCTTGATTCTGCAATAGCTCTTGAGCTTGCGGTCCTTGAGCTTGAGCTTGTGGAGACTCTGGATCTACTAGAGCTGAGCTCCTCCAGTACCAGCTGAGCTACACCTGTCCCACCCTGTTCTTGCCTCACTAATTCAGTAGTTATGAATTAACTATTCATATCATCACGAATGCGAATTTCTGCAATTCAAAGCAATCCTTATATTAACATTTATTTTTCTTCCATTGACTAATTATTTAAAAACAACAAACTGTCCTGATATTTCTTTTTAAAGGCATCCAAACAGAGAGAGAAAATCTTTTAAGCTATTTGCTGTAATTCACAGCAATGGTGAATGGCGTAATTCATAGCAATTCACCTTAAAAACAAAGATTTAAAAATAAAGCTGACACTTTTAATTACAGTGACAAACAGATTACAGATAAGAAGCTCTGGTTTCAGTAGGAATAAAAATATATCCAATTACTTCATATTTGGAAAGCTGATTATTTTGATTTGGACTTTTTGATTTATCATGGCAAAAACATCATTTCAACAAGGTTTCCATTTCTTATTTAGGATGATTTCCATTTTACTTGCTGCTGATAAAAAAGACCATTGGTTGTCAAACTCATGGCCATTGTGCACACTAAAAATGATTCCCATTTGGACTTGTTATTGTGCTGGTTCTGTGCTGGGAAGAAATCCATGACACTTGAAGCAGTCCCAGCATTGAAGCATTTCCAGGCAGAGGTGACTGCCATTGAACCTTTATTGCAGCATTAGGGTTGTCTTCATGAGAGCACTGAGGCTGAATGGTAAGAGCTGAGCAGATCCAGCCCATAAGTTGTGGTTTAAACAAATGCTGAAATAAACCCATTAGGAAGATTTATAATAGATTCATAGTTAAATAAATGTGAATCAGATACAGGCAACCAGTTCAGCACAAGCAATATTATAGATAGCAAGATAGGGTGCAGGCACCCTATCTATACATTGGTTAAAAAATTATATGAATATGGTAGCCTAGTTGTCTCGACTTGTGGGTAGTTTACATTTTTTGTTATCAACCTTTAATTACTTGAATTACTTTTTTAAAGGCATCAAAAAGTGTTTAGATATTATGGGGTAACAAATTATTATTTGTTTATTTGACTCCCTATGTAAATAAGGGTACGGTCCTAATCAGGCACTGGCAATGAACACTATATTCTAAGCAAGTGTGATCCAGTCAGAGTTGTTACTGAGCTGTATCAGTGATAAAAAAAATAAACACAAGTTATCCAACAGACATCCAACTAACAGGTGCCATTAAGATCTGGCTGCACCACTGCCCATCATGAGTTTACAGCAGCCTGATGGGTCAACTATCTCAGCAAGCAGCAGGTGGGCTCACACTTGTTACTGCAGGCTGGCATGTTGCGGGTTTTTCCTGGGGTCTGCGCAGTGTCTTTGTCTGTGGGACAGATGAACACAGGGAACACAGACAGGGCAACAAGGACTTGACATCAGCATTATTCACATCTATTTTCTGGATTGAGATGCATACTTGGTATTTTGAGAGTGGTGCCACCAGAGTGTACATGCTGGGGGAGGGCCTCATTTGGCAATCAGGGCATGATAGTTGTTCCCTCTTGTGGGAGGAGAGGCTGAAGTGGAACTCTGCAGTGGACCAGACTCCATCTGGAAACAGGATACACAAGAGAGTTTGGACAGCAATAGTAGTGGTTTCAGTCCCTGGCATTCACTCTAAGTGAACAGACAGTCCTTGTCCTTACCTGCTGCAAATGAAACCGTAGGGTAGGAAACCGTGGATAGCAGAGACATATGATAGTCCTGAAGGGTTAGAAGTTGGGACTTAGTGAGGTGGGATAGAGATGGATCATCAATGTATGGCAACATGTGATTTCCTCCACCTCTTTTGCTTCTCTATGAAAAGTGCACTGTGCTTTTGTTCACTGGGGTGGTGGTTTGGTGGAGATTGCAGTTGGATGTCTGTTTGCAGTCCTTCTGGGGCAAAGTACCTGCACGAAGCAGACAAGTGTTAACTATCTTGCTTAACATTTTGTGAAGGATAAAGTTGTTTACAGTATATCAAGTGCTCTTTCTGTGCACCACAAGACCTTTTGCCATGATTCCCTTTCTGGGACTGGAGGTTTAGCCCCCAATCTCCATTGCATGTCTTATCATCAGTACTGGGGTGTTCTTTCCAGGGGCACATATACTGGGATTGGTGTGCTGTAATTAGCTTTCTGTATTATCTGAAAAAGGATCCGCAAGACAGAGTGGCAGGTTATGTTTGTGTATGCTAGCAATCATTGGCATAGCATTTTTGTGAATGTTAGTGGTGTGCTCATCAACTGAAAGGGGTTAGGATATGGTGTACATTGATTCTTCCTTATCCTTCTCATATTATTTGCAGGTTCTTCCATGTTATATCCTTATCTTCTCTCTTTGTTGGCTTCTCTGCCAGTGGAGTTGCATGAGTGTCTGAGCTACGTCAGTGTGACATTTTTTTCTGGCATTGCACCATTGCCCATCAGCAGAGCTGCCTTTGCACTAGGGTACATGGTGATAAATTGGCATCTCTTGTAGGAATACTTATTTATAGTATTTTCTCAGTTTCAAGCTTCTCTCAAAAACTATTATTGCATGACTATTTTTTTCTGAGCAAAAGCTTCGAGTTGTTTGACCTTATGAAAGTGTGTGAGGGGTGCTAACAGTAATATGTTTGAGTCTTCACAGATATACTCCTACTTCAGATTGCTGTGTTGAAGAACTAGTACTGCTACTTCTCTTTTAAAATATGGTTTAACAATCATCCTACAGTGAGGGCTGGAGATCCACTTCCAAAACCTCTGACATGTTTGTCACTTAAGAAATGAACTGTAGAAAGATGATTTGAACTGATTTGAACTGGCATCACATTGTTCCTATTAGCTGCAAAGGGGGAGCGTTGTGGGCCAGTAGAATTTCATTTTCACAGCTAGTACCAGCTTTGGGAAATAATTCAATTGTGCCTGAAATAATTTTGATAATTGTTTTGTGCCTGACACTTCTATGTCCATAGTTTTCTCTCTATATCTAATAGCAGCAAGTGATGATGGTACTGCTGGTGCAGGAGGAGGGGGAGAAGATTTGAATCAGATCTATGATATGTGGAAAAGGAGTAACGTTTCCCCAGAGAAGCCACACAACTTACATTCCAAAACATTTTTCTCTGTACATTTTTTATAAATGCAGCGTTTGTGTGTGCGAGTATGTGTGTGTGCGTGATTTAGATCACAGGAAAGGCCAACTTTTGAAAAACCAAAAAATCTTCTGCGGTTCTAGTATGAAACTCCCATGTCACTCCTAGTTTGGACGTAATAAACAATATTGGAATAGCATCTATATACTCAAATCAAATGCACAATTGAATCTAATATGTGCTCTCTTCTTATAATCAAAATACCACATTTACTCGAATCTAATTAACCATCAAATCTAATGCACACCCTGATTTTGGAGACTAACCCTACAATCCAGAGTAACTACGGGAGCACATAAGAGACATTACGTGCACCCGTAGTTACTGCACCACCTAGTGAAAACCTATGGGCAATTGATATTGCAATCCAGAGCAAATTGTTCTTACACCGGAGCAAGGACTCCCCGTAGTTACTCTGGATTGCACCCTAAATTCAGTTGGAAAAGTTGAACAATATTGAGTAAATTCAGTATATAAAATCAGAGTCATTGACTGGCTCTTGCATGACTGATTGACTGTGACTCACTGACTGACTCATCAAAGGCCAGCCGACACCACCGGACTTGGAAATGTGAAATTTGGGGAGCATATTCCTTCTGTGATGTAGGCACCCTCTAACAACCAATTTTTAGAAATTTAATCCCTAAGGGGGTGAAAAGGGATGCAATATATTTTCATCACTATACATAACATTAAACACAGACTGATCAATAACCAGCCCAAATCACTCGACCTAGAAGCATGAAATTTGGGGAGCATACTTTGTATTCCTTTTGGTGCCCGGTAATGCCTGGTGCTTCGTAACCACTGACAGATAGGGATGCTTGGTGCCTGGTGTGCCCTGTGCCCACTGGCTGATAGTGCCTGGTGACCTGTAAGGGTACCCAGAGGTGCCTGCTTGTGCATGGTAGGGATGCCCAGTGTCTGATGGTGCTCAGGGTCTGGTAGTGCCCACTGCCTGGTGGTTCTGATTGGTGCCCACTGCCTGATGGTGTCCTGGTAGGGATGCCCAGTGTTCAGTAGGGATGTCTGGTGCCTGTGGTGCCCACTGCCCAATCCCGGGTAGGGATGCCCGGTGCTCAGTAGCAATGGTCAGTGCCTGCCAGTGCTCACTGCTGTGTGCCACTGCCCGTTGCTTTCCACTGGTGCATGCTGCCCAGTGCCCAGTGGTGCCAACCAGTGCCCAGCCATCCTTGGGGCACACAAATATTCTTGAAATTTTACTCCCGCAATGACAGGTAAATTCTGTGGGTGACATAATCAGTCAATCAACAGTATTTGTATACTGCTTTTCAACAAAAAGTTCACAAAGTGGTTTACAAAAAAAATGAAATAACTAATGGCTAATTGGTTCCTGTCCCAAAAGGGCTCACAATCTAAAAAGAAGTCAAACAACATCAGCAGAAGCCTAAAGTGCCTAGAGAAGACACTGCTGTGGGCCATTTACTCTTCCCCTGCTAAATGAATACCTACTTGAAAGAGTGCCTATTGCCAAGTTAGCAGGGCTGAATCCCTTGGACTAGTTAGAATATTGTAAAAAATGCTCTTTGGTTTTTACAAAATTATTAACAAAAATTAGTCCTTGACTGTGTAACCCTTTTCCATTATTATCAGTTTATATATTAAAAAAATTAGACATCAGCCAATCCTATGCAGGATTGGGCTGCCAGCTGCAGTGTGTTGTATCTTTGGTACATGCTGTTTTTGGAAAGATTTGGACCATATAGCTCAGAAGCAAATGCTTTTAAATAAAATGTAGTACCTGTATGAACCCTAATAGATTGGTGAAATGTTTGCTACAAAGGAATTGCTAAAAGTTTCCCCCTCAAGGCTCCTTGTGATAGACTTCCTATCTTGTCAGTTAAGAAATAGAAAGCATCTCTGTATCATATTCCATAATTCCAAGATCTATATTGCATGTCTGTAATGTCATAATTTTTATGTACTATATAAATACAGTATATGCTTTCAAATTAGGATTGTGATGCTCCAAGAAGAATCAGCCTGCTACAGTTTTCTCCATCTCATGATTCCTGCTTGTTTATTCTCTTTCCACACCACTCCCCAACTTTTAATCCTATTGCCACATTTCATATTTGTAAGTAATATGTGTATAACTTATGCACTCTACAGAGTTTCCTGGAACACAGTGTCTTCCTACATGGATTGCTATTTACCTGAAAAGATATTAGAAAGAATGGTTGGCAGCTACTGGAAGAGGAGTAAACAGGTGGTCAAGGAATATTTTTAATTGATTTTATTTTAAAAATGTTAAAAGCATTTATACAGCTTTCGCCCTTCAGGACTGAAAATTGCTTTCAGAAATACGTCAAAGGCAATACATTACACCTAGATATGCCTCTCCTTTTATAGCTGGGCTTGGGACCATCCTTCCAGAATTGGCACCCAGCTGCAACATAAGTTCTTCTGACAGGAAAGACCTACCTGTCAGAGTGTATAGCAGGCAGGAAATTGTGGCTCAGATACATTGATGTAGATCTAAGGAACATCCGCGAGACTAGAAATATCTCTACCAATCACTAAGGCTGCGATCCTGAAGTGCACTTGGGCCAGCCTAATGCCAGTTAGGGCAGCCCAGCTGTACCAGGAAAGGCATGAGCCCGTGTAAGTCCACTTAGGCCAGTCCAAGACAGATGGACCTGCACCGGCCTAGTAGTGCTAGCCTAGGCAACTCAGTAGGGGCATTTTGGGTATGGCCTAGATCAGTGCAGGTAGGCTGTATCCAAAGCCTGTTTCTAGGGCAGCCATGCCCTCTCACAGCACCTCTGACTTAGGTCACCTCAGGAGAGGAATAAATCTAAGACCCATAGGAGTGCATGATAAGCTGGAGCAAAAATGGAAGCAAAATAAAAAGTTCTAAATCTTAGGCCAGTCTAAGCACCACTCCTGCCTCTCAATCTCAAGATACAGCACAACTATACCAGCCCACCTCAGGATATGGCACAACTCCCATAGCCTAGTGAGCCCTAGTGCCCTTGTGTTGCTGCCTCTTCAGCTGCAGTTAGTCCAGCATAGAGGCTTCATTGCCCTATTTGGCCTAACTGTCAGCTCAGGACCTACCTTTGGCCAGCTTAGCTGGGCCATTCTCTGTGGCCTTAGTCACGATTACACCCCAAGAGTGGAAGTCTATCATAAATGACATATGGATTCCAGCAGCACCTACAGCAGCATATTGGGTGAGATGATAACCTGCTCCCGAAGTGCTGCTCTGGAGGGATTGACACCTATGTGTCACTCCAGAGGAGTGCTCTAAGTTAGGTGAGTGAGGTGCGGGTGCCCCTTTCTCCAGATGAGCGCTCTGTGCTGCATATGTGGGAGTTTTGTGCATGCACAATGCACCAGCAAAGCCAGCCCCACAGAATCACTCAGTGTGACTGGCTTTAGAGAGCACTGCTCATGCACAAAAGTCATGCATGTGCACCACATGTGCTGGCCTCATGGACCATAAGTCGCAAATCCTGGTGGTGCCCCGACAAGGAATCAAAAGACAACATTAGTGGCAGGATAGCAGAGTATGAAATCTGGGATGGAATAACATTAAAAAAGAAATTCATCATAAATATTTCAGTTATTAAATCTAGGCAGGCTGTAAAAAGGGACATTAAGCTATCTGTCCAATTGATTGATTCATAATGTTCTTATACATAGTTCCCGTGTGCTTGGGTTCATGCACATCTATGTTATATTTTAGATGCTTATAGTAAATATTCATTTACTCAGAGACAACCTGAAAAAAACTAATATGCCATCCACCACTGGTGACTAATATATTGTTTCTGGTTTTGCATATGGAAGGAAGATGATATGCACAGATGTGATTTGAGCAAAGAGATTGAATTGTTTATTACAACTGTATTTTAGATCATAGAAAAATATAGACAGAATGAGGGCTTCAGTGGTGTGAAGAAGACAGCATATGTAAAATCTCATAATATTTATTTCTTGATTACAAATTACTTTGGTAGGAGGACAGCAGAGAAATAGTCCCAATAGTATCTGATCACAAACTGAAAAAACAGCCCAGCAACAGCTCATCAAAGCTATAAGTGTAATACAAAAGAAATTAGATGTGGCAGATTCACAAATTGTAAAGCTAGGAATTTAAAGACAGTTACAGCTGCCTGCCTAAATTCTGCCTGCTCACAAGGAAAAGAGGGGGATTTAAGATTTTTTTCCAAGACACAAATCTGAAATATAGGACATGTCCTGGAAAAAGAAGTCACCCTGCAACGAGCACACTAAGGGCACAATCCAGAAGTGCACTTGGGTTACCCTGTGTCTTACTGGGCTGACCCAACCGCAAGATGCTCCACCCTAGTTACTCTGGAAAAGGGTTGGGGCAGCCTAAGGCAACAGATGGACCTGAGCTGTCCCAGCTACCAGCCTAGGCAGTTCAGGAGAGGCATGTTGAGGGCATGTTTAGCATTGTCTAGGGCAGAGCAGTTACTCTGTAGCCAGAGCCTATTTCCAGGGCAGAAATGCCTCTTCCATCTCCTCAGAGTATATACCACCTTAGGAGCCGGTATAGTAATGAGTAGACCCATAGGTGTCCATGGAAAGGGAGAGTAAGAATGGCAGTGTTGACCAAAAATCTGAGTTCTTGGCCAGCATATCTGCAACCCCTGCCTCTCAACTTCAGGATATGGCACAACTACGGCAGCGCACAAACCTGGGGATACAGCAGGCCACTCCAAGCATCCACCCTCCACTAGAGGAACAGCAGCTGTAACTGGTTGTCAGGAACTTTTGGGCTTTTTTATAAGGCAGGCACCACAGTTGTTCCTTGTTCGGTGTGATCTGAAGGGGTCTCCTCAGGAGCAAGCCCTCCCCAGCTGTCACTGATTTGGTGCCTACTGAGCATGCTCTGGAGCAGTGGGGGCAGCCCGGGCTTCCTGACTCTCTGGATGCAGCATAACTTTCTGCTCTGGATTCACAATAGTTGGGGCATACTCCTCACTGCCCTAACTCTGGGTTGTGCCCATAGTCAGGAAATTATTTCAATGAAAATTCAATAGCAACACCATATACTGATCATCATCAAGTTTGTCATGTTGGACTTGTTTAGGTTAATCATGGCTAAAAAGCAGAAGTGAACTTTTCCTCGTTGTTTTAATTTCTTGACAAGAAGTATAGTACTTTTGGAGGTACAGAATTCCCAAAAGATGATATATCAAGCTGGCACTATCTGCCTTATAATATATATATAGCAAGAGTCTGATAGAGTTCAACCAATCTGTTGTTTTAAGACTGCCTCCAAACAGAATAGAGGACACATATAGGTAGTCCTAGTATCTTCCACCTTAAAAATTCTATCCACTCAGTTGAGTAGTCTAATGTGTTCAGCCAAATAGGGACATCATGTTAGAACTGGGGCATAATTTTTGCCCTAAGAACTTTGTATACAATCACCACATACTTATTGCCTCTAATAAAATCTTATAATAGAATGGGCAGAAAGCTGAGCTGCCCTTGCTACACAGCTTTCCTATGATAGTGATAAGAGTGCTAATAGTGGAAATTAACTCCAAAACATTTAAATTGCTTAATTTGTTCAATGGCACACTCCTTAAGTTTCCAGGTAATTTTTTCCCAAGTTTTGGCAAAAATCATTATTTTGGTTTTATTATAATTCAGTTGTAATTTATTAATGTTAATGATAACACTGCTGCTGTGTTTGATTGGATTACTAAAGTCTCTTAGGTCTTGATATTGGCAAAATTGTTTCAATGGTTGCCAGGGAAGACTGATTTAAATTAAAGCAATTAAAATAATTGATTTAGGTGGTCAAGGGGAAAAAGCCAATTTAATTAACTGATTTAGATTGTGTCTAAATTTCTGATTCATAAATTTCCTTAATACTAATACCAATTGATTGCTATAACAAAAACATATCACTTTATGAATAAATTGAGCCTTTGTGTATTTATAGGGAACATATTTCAGAACTTGTAGGCATGCAGTTCATGTGCTTTTTGTGCCAGAGAATTTCTACCTGCTTAGAGGAGAAATTGTGAAGCTATGGATGTTGTTCAACTCTAAATACAGTAGGTGTAAGGAGACTGAGCAACTTAAGACGAATCCCTTTCCAATGTTCATAGCTGGTACAATTAACTGATGTGACCCCACTGGTACATCTGGCAGTGTGTGGCAGATTGGGAGTGTGACCTGTATCTTGAGATCCAGCAATGACATCCATTGCTGGACCTCGGAAGATGTCAGGTGCTGCATGGCTGTCAACAGTTTGGAGCAGGTGCAGAGTCATGGGCAGCAGGAGGATTCAAAAGGTGACAAGGATGGCGTGAGGGGGGACAGACACAGAAATCAGAAAATGAAAGGCCAAAGGACAGGGAGAGGAGCAATGAAAATGGGAGTTACACAGAGGTTAAACACTGTGGAGAAGAGGGAGAGATGAAACTCAGAATACTGGATTACTTTGCCTTCTTTCAAACATTAGTCAGGAGAGAAATTGTTCCCTGGCCCTTACGTTTCCTTGGAAGAAATTAGTGGGGGCAGGGATGCTACATATAGGGCAGCATAATGATATTGGACCTAATCCCTAATCTGTGTATGTTTACTGTAAAGATCCCCAAGTATAGTGTATGCACAAATGCTTACTATGATTATCCCAATTAATATGCTTGCCTGATGTTCAGAGCTTGCTATTCTCATTTATACTTAGAAAATTTGTAAATGAATGAATTAATGAAAACATTCAGAATTAACTAAAATTTAACTAGAATTAAAACTAAAAATAAAAGCCTGATATTTCACCCACAGCTTTGGTGAGCTTTCTCAAAGGCTGCAGTTTTTTTCAGGCACTGGTGGTCACTTGTTCTTCTATAAGTTGTAACTAATTACTATTGAATTAGGAACATCATTGTCAGCTGTTAATCCCAATTGGCCCTTTACTCTCTGAGTAGCATTGTTGTAACCATACATTATTTGTTCTCATCATCCTTTCCTATTAAATATTTTGACAAAAGTGCTCTAAGATTTTGTTTGGTATTGTGTATATACTAAGCTTACTCTTCCTTCAGACCTACTATTGTTTTAGGTCAGTGCTTCTCAGTACTTTTAATGTCTTCATGGATCTCAATGATTGGTAACACCCCAGAATGCTTTGCAGCACCATGGCCAGCACCAGCCACAACCCACCAAAAATGGGCTGGCAATCAACAATTTGAGAACTTTTGTGTTCACTCATCCAGTTGAGCTGTTTTGTGCTTTATACAACGTGGCCCCCAGAGGAAGTAGATAGAGTCCTTAGAAGCCTACTGTGACTACTTAGCTGATATTCTCACATCTGTTCCAACTTAGTGGATGATACAGTGGTTGCTTTGGGCTCTCAGCGCATCTATCTGTCCAGTTTTAATGGATTCATTTAAGTTTGTTCAGCCTGAAGGCACAGATAGAATATCTGGATCTGTACAACCAACCACATGCATCCCTTACCCTTGCCCATCCTGGATGGTTATATCAGTGAACTTGGGATTACACAGATGGGAAGCAGAGTTGATAGTGATTCCTTGAGGAAGCTGTATTACTACTTGCACTGGCCAACTATTTAAAAGGCCTTTGTTGACAAAGCTGTCATTGGTTGCTCTAAACTTAACAACTATGACTGTACTCTGTGTCTAACATCTCTTTCCTATGCAAGGTGCTTGAACATGTGGTGGCTTTGAATACTGTCTACAATAGTATCATTTTTCCAGTCTGAAAGGGATAGTTATAGATAAACGGGGTGGGGGATGGGATGCAAAAGTAGGTATACATATATAAGAGTCAAGAATGTGTAAATGCTACAGGCTGACAGTTTAGGGTTAAGAATGTGTAAAAGCTGAAGACCTGTAAAAACTGAAGGCCAGCATTTTGAGCACTTAAGAGATTGTACTTGATTGCAATTTCTATGTCATTCTTATTGTGATGCTCTTTTTCATAATAAAAACTGTATACAGACAAATAACTTGTAAGAAGAACACTTTGTAAGACAAACTAAAATTTCTAAGGAATTCTGCCTTGTAAAACAAACAGTGTTTTGTAAAACAAACAGTTTTGGCAGAGTTTACCAAACAGTTTTACAAGGAAAATTTGTTGTAAAATGAACAAATTAATGGATCTGCATCATGAGCAACAGCAAGAGGTTCTGAAGGAGATCTCATCTGCAGAGGAGGAGGAGAATAAGGAGGAGGAATCCCTCAAATGAGATTAAGGACATTTGTAAACATTGGGAAATTGTGCAAAATTTGGTAGAAAAGCACAAAAAATATGGCTGTAGTGATGAATCTGTTGAATGACAATGCAGTGTCACATTTCTGTTAAATCCTTAAAAGGAGACAAAAGCAAGTGTCATTAAAAAGTTCCTTGTTAAAGTGGCTCAAAAAGACACCAGTGACTCTTAGGGAAAATTAGTCAACCTTGGCCATAAAGATTTTTCTTTTCTGTTTTACTCTGTATACTACACTGTTTTATTCCATTAATTGTGTTCTGTATTATATTACAGTGTTTTGAATTTGATTACAATATTTTGTCATCATTTTTACATACAGTTAATATTTCTATATGCATATTTTTGGGTTGTGGAACTAATCACTTGAGTTCCCATTATTTCCTATGGGAAAATCTGCTTTTTTATAAAGAACGCTCTGTAAGACAAACATGCTTTTGGAATGAATTATAAGGCACCACTTATAAGGCACCACTGTATCTACTTTTGCACCCCACCTGTACATCACTTTATAGAAGTGCTGATTTTTTGAGGACAGTCTGGGAAATGATGATGTGGGACCTTTCTGTACCCCAATCTTCTTCTTTTCATCAAACCTATTAACTGGTATTCCCATTTTACAAACATGTCAATTCAAATGAATGTCTAAGACCATTCTGTGCATCAATGACTGAAGTGTAATTTGAACCACCTATTCATTCTTGCAGCCCTCGCTGGCTTTCCAATTATTATAGTATAACATCAATACTGATGGCATTAATAAAAATGGTACTGAATAATAAATCACTACTTAACATTACAAAGGAAAAGTTTTATATTTTAAGCATAATACCAAGAGAACTTCACTGGCGATCTGAAACGTTTATGATGGAAAAGGATTTTTAAAGGATTTTCCTTCCCTCCAATGTCTGGTATCTGTGAAATTCACTGTATGTTTCTCAGACTGGGTTGTATGAATTGCACTTGGGAAATGATCTATAACCTTTGGCCAGAAAGATCACATGACATGGAAAGTATTTTTGAAACAAGGATTGATTTATAATTTGTTCAGTCCAAATGAAAGCAGGAGTTGTCCTAAAAATTTCAGCATTTAAGACCCCACCTCCTGCAAACGCCACGAAATCGACCCTTCGGACCTACTCAGAATTGCCAAATGAAAATAAGGTTTTCCTTTAAGCATTGGTTGCTAAGGGAAACTGGAACCGACTCCAAAAGATGAATACTCTACCTACTTAGAGCATAATGCTTACTTTGTGAGCTAAATAAAGAGCTAAATTACAGAGAAGGAAGTTGCTTAAATGTGAAATATAAAGGGAGAAAAGCCTAAAATTATTAAGGGCATAGAACTCAGAAATGGCTGTGCAGTGACTGCAGCTGGATGAACATTCTTTTGATCAAGATCCATCGCTCAGTAGAACAGATTGGATTAGATAACCTTCAGATCCTTTTTGGCATCGACATTGGCATAGTCCAAAAATTTATGTTGTTCCTACAGATTCCAGTGCTCACATTCTGTCTGGAGACACGGTGGCGCCTCACGTAACAAGTTAATTAGTTCCAGAGGCATGCTTGTAACGTGAAATGCTCTTTACGTGAAGCGGATTTTCCATAGGAAATAATGGAAACTCGGACAACTGGTTCCACGATCCAAAAAATATTCATATAAAAATATTAACTGTTTATAAAAATGATTACAAAACACTATAATATAACACAGTACAAAACACTAACATACAGTAACACATAACACTGCAATAAAGAAAATGCTGTACAGTATTGAACTGTACTGTACCTTTGAAAACCTTCATGGCTGGTGCGAGGGTTACAGAGAGGGGGATGACTTTGGCTGCAAGCCTAAAGACACTTTCCTGGGAGTAAGTCCCATTGGACACAATGGAGCTTATGACTGAGTAGACATGGTTAGGATTGTGCTCTTTCACAATCACTAATGGAGTCAATGGAATCTTTGTCTTTTTGTGCAACTTTAACATTCTGAGGCTGCTGATGGGGAGCAGCACTAGAACATTGATAAGGCACACCTTCCACACTGCCACACAGATCCCACATACAAACCTGGCTCAGGCTGCTCCTCCCCGGACACCCCATGAGTTCCTTGGCCATGGAAGCTTATTCCAAACTTTGCCCAGGGCCCCACTGTAGCTCAAGCTAGTCCCCTCATCCTGCCTGTGAGTTCCCTTGCCATGGTATCCAGTTCCAAACTTCCTCAGATGTGCTCTTTACTCAAGACAGTGCTCTTTATGCAAGTCAAAATTTCTGAGAAAATTTTGCTCTTTATTCTAGTTGCTCTTTACTCAAGGTACCACTGTACTTGCACATAGTTCCTTTTCTAAACTGTAATCATTCCTGAAATAATTTTAAATGATTACAAGATTATTTAACATGAATTGTTATCTCTGTGCAGGTAGATGGAGGGCAAACAGGCACAGTGGTTACCTTTTAGTAATCCGTAGTGTTTTAGCTAACAATTATGTTGCCCAGTGCTGAGCTCAAAATGATGCTCCATGAGCTCAAAAATATGTCATATATGGAAGTGATGTCATACTCAGGATTTTGAGGTCACCACACTTTTCAAAAAACAGAAAACTAAAAAATCTGCCACCTCCCCCAGCACCATCTACTCACCCCCAAGCCCAAACAAGCCAACGTCACTTTCTTCAATTGCATTCTCTCTGCGCGGGATTCTTCCTGCTGACTTTAGTTCTCCTGCTTGGGGGCCTTTGTGGTATGACCGAACCACTGGTTGCGTACTGTGGGGGAATGAAAATTTGGCTGCTGACAGGCCTACAGTCTGTGGGGAGACAACAGTCTAGCCTGTGTTGCAGTGTATACATCACTTCCATTCAGCTGCTGGCCCCTCCAGCAGTGAAATACAAAGCAGACGCACACTGCAGCAACAGGCTAACCAGAGTGTTGCATCTCCAAAGCACACAGCTAGCAGTCGGATAGCGCTACTTATAAAAGCAGTACAACAGAACCGCTTATTGTGTGCTGCTGGAGGCAGGCAACAGTGTAGTCCATCACTGCAGTGCCTGCACACTCAACTTACATTGAGTTGTTACTTACATTGTTGGACCCCACCATCAGCCAAATGTAAGGTGTGTTTACCGCAGTGATGATTTAGATATGTGCTGCTGAAGCAGGGTAACACACTAACTCATGGCTGCAGCAAGCACCTAGCTGAATGTAAGTTGTGTGAGTGCACTGTGGCCACAAACTATGCTATAAGTCGCATGCACACTACAACAACAGACTAGATGCTCTTTTCCCTTTCACATAACACCAGAACTAGGGGACATTCACTGAAATTAATGTTGGAGCGTTAGAATGAATAAGAGGAAATATTTCTTTACTTGGTGTGAAGTTGGTCTGTGGAACTCCCTGCCACAGGATGTGGTGATGGCATCTAGCCTCAATGCCTTTAAGATGGGTTTGGACAAATTCCTAGAGGAAAGGACCATCATGGGTTATAAGCCATGAGGGGTGTATAGAGGTGGACAACCTCAAAATGCCGGATTGGGGGGGAGAGGCATCTGGATTCAGGTGTCATATGTGTCACCTGAAGCCTCTGGTGGGCCTCTATGTAATACAGAGAGCTGGTCTAGGTGGGCCTTTGGGCTCATCCAGTGGAGGCTCTTTTTATGTTCTTAAACATCAATTTTACTTAATAATGGTGTGACAGCTATTGCGGTCAGCTGCCACATATTTAAATCTAGGGAGCAGATAGGAACCAGATGACTTATGTTCTCTCAGTATTAAAAAATTAAACAATACTTACTAAATTCTAATGACCACTCAAAAATAGGAAGTGTGCAGGTGTGATATCTGTATCCACTAATATGTAGCCACTGATCAGTATCAACTGATTTGGTATTCATTGATACGACTCCCTACTGATACAAAGATCCATCGTTAAATGCCTTATATCAAGACAAAGGGTACCAAAATTCTATTTTCTTCTTTGCACTATTAAATAATTACCGTATAATTTCATTTCATTAGAGTCCATTATTTCTCCATCTGGTGGTTGAATGTGGTATAGCTTTTATACAAATGCATTCTGGGGTCACAGTGGAGGAATATGAAACTTGGAAGTGGTTCTTTAAAGCTAAAGTTATTTTTCCACTAATTTGGAACCCTCTGGTTTTTAAAAAAAAACTCACTGTGGATTTCAGATAAAAAACCCAGTACGTATCAAGGTAAACCCATATATCGGATCTATGGGGGTGGATTCATTTTGCACTGTTGTACTTGGTATTTTAAAAAAACACAAAAACTATTTCAATTCACAACAGCAACTTTAGAACAAATTCAGCAGTAGGATCTAAATATGACATGCCTGTTATTAAATGTGTTGACTATTTATGGATTATATTTTGTTTAATAGTTTAAAAAGACATCTCAGTTACGATTATGGGCACAATCCAGAGTAACTACGGGGAGTCCTTGCTCCGGTGTAAGAACAATTTGCTGTGGATTGCAGTATGAATTTCCCATAGGTTTTCATTAGATGGTCAGTAACTACGGGTACACGTAATGTCTCTTACGTGCTCCCGTAGTTACTGTGGATTGTAGGGCCAGTTTCTTCTGAGACTGAGATGTTAAGTTGGAGACCTCAGTCAAATCAGTCAATCAGAGCTTCCCACTTTACTTTATCATAGACTTTACTCTAATGCACTGAGGATGTCAGACAAAATAGAGAAAGGTGCAATTTGAGCAACACTCTGCTGCAGATGGAATAATCCACAGTATCCAGCAGGGTTTTCCAAACCCCATCCCAGAGACTGCAACTGGAGTTTGGGGAAAACTCTCCACTCTCTGTGCAGACCTTACGATTCCACCTCTGTGCCATATGAATTCTTAGTAGATCTTAGTAGGTCTGGGCACTAGGACACTCTGGATTACAGGAATTAGATGTCCTGTATAGGACACTGGGCAACAAATGTGACTGCCCAGAGTGTCCTGGTATCTACTGAGAATACACATATCACGTAAGAGGAATGGTAAGCTTCAGTATGATCAGGGATCTTTTTGATGGACAGTGGTCACACGTTTGGTGATCATTGGTATGCATGCAATAATGTTTCCAAGTACTAGATTTATAGCTAAGTCTAAAAATATTAGTGTTTACATATTTACAGTTGTGCTTTACGATTCCTCAATGTAAAGCCACCTACCTGTGAGAATGTCTTTGGAGCTTGTGCAGCAAGCTAAACTAGATGGTTTTGATCTTATCTGCTCTCTCCCCCCATTCTGACACACCCATTAAACTATAGTTTAGAGAGCCATATTTTGAAAATGCAGTTTAATTTTTGTAACTAAACATTTAATATTATGTTCATGTCTTTTTCATGGTGCTGGGCTTATTTACAACTAAATCAGACTGTAGCTTGTTCCCTTTGTTAATTGGTACTTTGTAATAAAACTGATCTATGAAATCATATCCGAGTCTGCAGCTGGAAACATAACATTTCAAAATACAAACATAACATTTCAAAATACAAACATAACATTTCAAAATACAACAGTTAGTATATCTGTCATTACCATCAGCAAGGTAACAATTTTGAGAAGGAGCCATCTGCTATTTGTTCATAAAGCAGTGAAATGGGAAGTGACAGCAGAATGATAATAAGGGAAGTGACATTTGTGACCATCAGAACAGACTCCCATTTGTGGGAACTATATTAATATGGAACTACCTTATTTAAAAGTAGCTGAAATACTGTAAACAAATAATTATGGAGACATTATTTAAAGGTGTGGGCTGAAGACCTTGTTAAAGCTGTTCAGTGACCACAGGCACACATGTGTTCATTTGTGGAGGTGCTTTTTTTTCTTCTAAAAATAATCAAACAGGGCTGTAAACAGGGCCTGCCACTGCAGACAATCCAGAAACTTCAGTTAATTCAGAATGCCAGTTAATCAGACCACATGATCACACCAAACTCTTTCTCAATTCATGGTGCTGTTTTTGATCTTTGAGTCCTTAAATGTGGGGATCCTTAAAAAATGTCCTCTGCTCCCCAGGTGAGGACATTTCAAGAATCATCTACTTCCCTGTAGCCTACCCAAGATCTATAAATCTAAGATCTCCACCTCTTTAGCCCTTCTTCAGGTGTCTCCCGTCCCCCACCACCTGATTCAAGGCAACTGTGCATTACATTCAAGGCCTTTTTGTTTATGAAGCCGAGAATCTATAATAGCCTCTTATGGAAGTTTCACCTTGCTCCGTCAACACTTAGTTTTTTAAAAAAGCAGCAAAGAAGTCTTTGGGCCTTTCTAGGATATTGTTATTTTTAGATCTTACCACCACCGCCTCTACTTTCAACCATATGGTAATTTTTTTTGGCTTACTGCTTTATAGCTTTCAAGTTATCTTTTTTATTTTTTCAATTTAGCTTTCTTGATTATATAGATATTCAGTACTGCTAGGTCACATCCAGGTCGTAAGGGCTCTCCTCTAAGTCCATCTAAATCGAGGGATCTGGGTAGGCTTCAAATTATTAATGGAACAAGTACTGTACCTCAGAATAATCAGTTTATCTGAGGCATCTCAAGAATTTGAAACAGAATAGATTGAGATGATAATGTCTATAGTTTACCATACAGCTAGACATGTGTCCTGACTGACCCTATATTTTCTCTTCCCGATTGCCAGTGATGAGTTCCTGGTAATGTGAAACCAATAAAAGCCTCAGCATTACTTCCACATAGATCATGACTGTCCCTTGCCAATATACTGGTCTGTAACCAGTAGTAATTAGGGTTGGGCTGACTTTAACAACTGGCGGAATATGGTTTTACAGTACTGTCATAAAAGGGCCTCCAGTAGTATATGTAGCATGCTGCTGGTGGCCATTTTAAAAGCATCACCACAAATGATGGGGTCACAAGAGCCTTGCTCCTGGACCAAGCTACCCCCACCACCAACTGCAAGCCTATTACTCTGCCCCTGCATGGTCTCTGACTACCTACATGATGCAGTGAAGCCTGTAGTGGCACTACTGAACCCTGAAGGTAGTCATTAGCCAGGATTGGGCCCTTATTTAGCTGAAATAACATACATTCTTCAATGAAGAACATACATTCTTCAATGTACTTCAAACATTTGTCCAAAACAGCTAATGGTGATCAGTTAATTCACTATTGGTTTGAAATATACCTTTTCAATTTTCTTCATAGGTCCTGCTCTCTTCAGTCCTACTATGAACATCCACATGTATGGTCTGAAGTAAATGGCCCAAGCATGTATCCTATGGTCTGTGCTGGTAATATCACATCAACTCAGGAAATCCACTGAAACCTGGAGCCAGAAGACAAAGGTCCAGGTGAGTACTGTTTTTAGTATATTGTGGTGTTTCACAAAGGATGTGATGTGATTTAACCCAAAAAGAAATATAACTTTGCAAAACGTCACAATATACTAAAAAAAATTCTAAAAATAACTACCTTTCCCCTGCTCCCAACCCCACATTTCTTGAACTCTCCTGACTGCATAGTCTGACTGCATGCTCCAGTGGACTTCCGTAGTTGTTGTGAAATCACCAGTACGGAGTAAGTAAATTTTCCAAGATCAAATTCTAAGGTGCATGCATTCATCATAAACAATCTTAATGCAGTTCTTGAAAGAAACAACCATGGCTGATAAAGTTAAGAAAAATAGTGCGTCCAAAAATTCAGTAGGGTCTGCAGGTCCAGTAGCAAACTAGCCTAACCTTATTTATGGAACATGAGTCCAATGTTCTGGGGAAAAGTACACGTATTCTAGTTTAAGCAGAGCACATCTCAAGACAACATAGACTTTTTATTTTAAACACTTGCTTACTAAAAAAAAGCCAGTAACTTTAGACACAGGCATTGCCAAACACATCTTTTTCTCACTTTCCAGGGGAAGACAAAGAAGCCTCAATTTATTCTAAACTTAGAATAAATTCTAAGACATTCTAAGATAACTAAAGTGGTACCTTGCTTAATAAGTGCCTCGCTTATCAAGCATTTCACATAACAAGCAAAAATTTCCAAGAAATCTTGCTTCACGTAACAAGTTTCGCTTCACTTAACAAGCAAGCGCGCTATGGGCATGTGTGCTATGCAACCATGATGCTCCGCACGGAGGATCTTTAAAAGGGCTGCCGGCCAGCGCTGCTGCCTCTAACTGCCCCCAACTTGGGAGCAGTTGCCTGGGGGTGCCAGAGGAAGCTGCCTCTAACTGCCCCCCAGTGCCCCCACTGAACACCTTGAACCTCCATCAGCAGCCCAGGTAAACCTCCCAGGAAAGTGTCTTTAATTGCAGCCTCCTAACCATGCCTACCCAGAAGTAAGCCCCCATTGTGTTAAATGGGGCTTACTCCCAGGAAAGTGTCTTTAGGATTGCAGCCTAAGTAGACTTCATAGGATCATGCACATTGAATGCATGTTTTGAATTCAATTCCAGTGTTTTGTCATCATTTTTACATCCAGTTAATATTTTTATATGAATATTTTGGAGGTTGTGGAACCAATCATCTGAGTTTCCATTATTTCCTATGGAAAAATCTGCTTCACTCCCAAGAGTGTTTCACTTGAAGAGCATGCCTCCAGAACAAATTAAGCTCTTTATGTGAGGCACCGCTGTATAGTTATTCCTAATTAATCAAGAAGATACTTTTAACACAGTGGGTGCAATCCTAACCAATTTCGGCCAGTGCAATTTACCCGTCTCGCCCTTCCTGTGGTGGTGTGAGGTGGCTGGAACAAGTCTGTGCACAGGCCTAAGCCCCCCTCCCCTGTCCTCCCCTGAGTGGCACAGAAGTGTTTTATGTCCCGGGCAAGTACAGGACTTCTACCAGGACGTATGCCTGCCTAACTGGCAGTTAGGATTGCAGCCATAGTAATAAATAGGGTGCAATCCTAAAGACACTTTCCTGGGAGTAAAGGAATACACTGAATACAATGTGGCTTACCTTTGAGTGGACATGGTTATGATTTCACCTATTGTCTGGTTAGCTTGTATTCTTCCTCTTAACTTTGAGGTTTTTTATTATTTTTATGAACTTTTCAGCTATGAACTTGTCAAGGTTCCTAGATTTCTAAGAGCTTATGAGACATTAGTTGTTCTTTGCCTAAAAGCAGACAGATCTGATATTGCTTTAGAGTTTGGCACACTTGATTTATATCCCATTCACCACTACCCTTGAAATACCTTTTTGTTATTGAAGTACTTACAGTTGCATTACACTTTTAGAAATATAGCTGAATAAAATTAAAGTTAAATGTTAAGAATGATGATAGCTCAATATCTATAATTCTGTTCTAATGCTATTCACTTTTCAAAAAGTAATAAAGAATTAACTTAATAATGAAATATGGTTTTTCTTCTGCTAAAATGCAAATATACTGGAACACATATATTGATCAAAGGCTGTGTATTTTCTAGATTTATTGTCTCATTCAGTGTAAATCGGATCAAGATACTGTATTATCCTGCAAGATAACATTTGATTATCTCCCCTTTTCTAGCCATCACGCACAATCCTAAGAAATTTAGGCTAGCCTAACTCATCTGGCCTGCCTTTCTGTGATGGTGTGGGGAGGTCAGCATATGTATGTGCATTGACCTAACATCCCCAAGAGTGGGACAGAAGGGTTTTACTGCACTTTTGTGGCACCCTCAAATCAGCACAGGACTTATGCTAAACTTAGGCCTGTCTAAATGGAAGTTAGGTTTGCAGCCATGCAGCCCAATCCAGAGCAACTATTCCTTGCACATAAGAGGCCTTAGGGTGCCCTATCTATCACTAGGGTGGAGCAACTGCAAGATGCTCCAGCCCAGTTACTCTGGAAGAAACTTAGGGCAGAGCAATGCAACATAGGGTGCCCTAAGAGAGGTGGACCTGCTCTGCCCTAACTGGGGCAGCCTAAGCAGCTCAGGAGAGGCAAGTTGAGGGCAAGTTTAGCATTGCCTAGGGCAGAGCAGTTACTCTGTATCCAAAGCCTGTTTCAATTCCAGTTCCTCAGAGATATACCACCTCAGGAGCAGGTATAGTAATGAGTAGACCCATAGGGGTCCATGATAAGGCCTGAGTAAGAATGGTAGTGCTGACCAAAAATCTGAGTTCTTGGCCAGCCTGCCTGCAATCCCTGCCTCTCAACCTCAGGATATGGCACAACTATGGCAGCCCACTAACCTCAGGATACAGCAGGCCACTCCAAGCATCCATCTTGCACTAGAAGAACTGCAGCTGTAACTGGTTGTCAGGAACTGCTGGGTTTCCTTATAACGTAGGCACCACAGCTGTTCCTTCTTCAGTGTGATCTGAGGGGGGTCTACTCAGGAGCAAGCCCTCCCCAGCTGTCACTGACTTAGCATGCTCTGGAGCAGTTAGGGCAGCCCAGGCTTCCTGACTCTCTGGATGCAGCATAACTTTCTGCTCTGGATACAGAATAGTTAGGAGAGAGCAGTTAGGGCAGAGCAGGCTGAACTTGCTCTGGATTGCGCCCATGATGTTGCATGTTGTCCAGCTTGACTTTGGCATAAGCTAGAGTTTCTAGGTACAATATATTGCTTTCTTATAATCATTTTATTTTAACATCATCAGTGCTGTTTCAAAACATTCCATCTCAAGGCAACAGGGAACCAAGATTCTTCCAACAAGTGTTAAATTTTTTAATCATTGCAAGTGTATTTCTTGTCCTTTTAAACTATGAAATAACCATATTAATTTTAAAAATATAAACCTAACTACATTAGGATGTGTATTTGAAAATGCATGCAACCCATTCCAAAGCTAAGATAATTTCCTGGAAGACTCATTCATTCATTCATTCATTCATTCATTTCCAGTTTTACCCCTGAAGGTAAAACAGGGTAGGCCCCATCAAGAATATTTCAACAAACAAAGTGGAGATGAAGCCATACCTTATCTCCTCCTGGCATTTTCTGGTCTTTTCCCTGGACCAATTGTGAAAGCCTCATTAAACGCACACGTTTTAACCGTTCAGCTTGTTCAGTACAATGTTGGTGCATCACTTCAACTTTTAAAATTCATAGTACCAGTTGATCAAATTTTAAAAATTAAGGAACTTTTAAAAAAGAAAAAATATACTCATAGCTAGATTCAATAGAAATGCATCAAAGTTTTGTGATAATTTCACAGTGCTGCTTCTTCTATTAATTAACCACACAATAAAATTAATAGCCTAACCCAATTGAATGTCTGTGCTGGTGGAAAATGCATTCCACACTGGTATGTGCTGTCACAAAAGCACTGTAAAATGCTTAGCAACAATGCAGCTAGTGGGAAGGTGCACCAGTGCACCAGTGGGAAGGTGGGAGCCAGTGTACTGGTGGGAAGGCTCCTACTAGCCATGATTTTTGTACCACACATGCTGTCAAAGTGAAGGAGACCCACCAGACTAGATATGCCCAGTAAAAGGCTGAGGGTGGGGCAGATCAAGCCCAGGCAGGGGGTGGGGTCAGTGGCACCAGCACACTGTATCCTATTACCTTTTCTGGGCCCAATCCACCTGCATAGGTCAACTTGGATTTGCACAAGCAATATAGTTGGTGCAGGTCTGGGTTCACCCATAATGACTGCTGGGCTTACCCAGTGTCAACTTTTAAAAAAGTTGCCTTATCTTGAGGAAACAAATGTTGCCTTATCTTGAGGAAACTTCCAGCAGCTAAAATTCCCCCATATGACGCAGGGTAACTCACACTGGCATGACTACATTGCCTCATGGGAATTTAATGAGGATTGGGCTGCCTGAAATGTGGAGCATAGTTCACTTAGATGGTCTCTTTTCCATCTCATGCAAAACTATGTTTTTTTACAGTTAAGGCATGTTCTGTACACAGGATCATATCCTGGTAGTCTAATCTGTGATAAATCAAGATAAACCAGCTGGTTCTATACTTGCAGTTGCTAAAATGACTGGAATGACTCCAAAATTTACCTCAATAAGCATGTATGCTGATCTAGAAGCTGAAAATATTCTAAACTAGGAGAATTTATTCAGTTTGCGGGAGTAAATTTTAAACATATTTATGGGCACCAAAAATGGCTGGGCACTGCAGGGTACTATTGGGCACAAGGTACCAGTGGGCACCAGCAGGCATGGGAAACCAGTGAGCACCAGTTGATAGACACTGGGCAGTAGGTGCTGCTGGGCACTGGGAGGTAATGGTGGTGCTAGGCACCCACTCGTGGGCATGGGGCACCACCAAGCACCAACATGCACCAGCGGACTTCAAGAGGCACCAGAAAACAGCAAGCAATTGACACCACTGGGCACCACTACCAGGCAGTGGGCACCATAAAGCACTGCACATCCCTAATGGGCACTGGATACCACCAGGTGGCAGCAGGCAGTAGGCACCACTAGTCAACACACACTACAGGGCATCACAAGCACCATCAGGCACCACACACCACATGCAGGCCGCAGGCATATCTACTTGGCACCACATATCACCAGGCATCCCTGTCGAGCACCAGCCACCACACATCACCAGGCATCCCTGTTGGGCACCAGGCAGCACTGGGCAACACAGGGCATTGGACAATGGGTACCATTGGGCATCAGCACCATCGGGCACCAAGCATCACTGGGTACCAAATCAGCTCTTAGAGTGTCCTTAAATCACAGGAAGAATATGCTCCCCAAATTTCATGCTTCTAGGCCCAGGGGTTTGGGCTGGGCATTGATGAGTCAGGGATTCTTCAATGTTAAGTATAGGGATGAAAACACATTGTACTCTTTTTCATCCCCTGCTGGTTTGAATTCTTTTAAAATTGATTTTTAGTGGGTGCTTAAGACAGTGAAAGTGAGAGTGCAAATATCTCACTGTTGCTGGGGGAATACAAGTTGAAACAAGTTGATGAAGCTTCAGACCCATACTGCCAGAGACCCCAGGCTGTGATGCTTCTACCGGTAGTAGTTAGCAGCAATTTGCAGCAGGGGCAGCAGTAGTTAAAGGGCCATGCGAGTTTCACAGGAAGTTTCACAGGCAATCAGGGAAGGGAGGGGATGGATCCTAAAAGCAGCAATTAGCACTAGGATCCTATGCCCTTTTCTTCACCTGGTCTCTCTCCTTTTCTCTCTTAGGGCATAGTCCAGCTATCTAGCTGTCATAAATCTGTGGAAAGCATTTTAAAAATATTTTTTCCTTTTCTCACACAGGTCCTCATTATCCACTCCATGCACAAAATAGAATGCAGCACATGCATATTTGGCAGGGTTGGAGTGGCAGAGATTAGGATTGGGCTAATTCCTTTTTTCAGAAATCTGGCATGCATAATTTTAGCAAATATAACTCATAATTGCTTTGCATCAGATACTGCCCTCATAATATGTTAAAAAGAGATTATAGTGCCTCTCATCTTTTTATGGAATGCATGCAAAACCAAGGTACAAAGTTTAATCACTGATTGAAACTGAGTTTTTGTTAAGTACTGACACCACTTTGAACTTATACAAGAATGGAACATAAACAAGTTTTCAATTCAGTCAGCCAGTGTAGGCCACAGCCTTAATGATGATTGCTTGTATTTAGGGCTGAGATTGAGAGCTTCTCTGTTTGAGTGATTAAATTGCATTTGTTGGATTTGGGGAAGCTATTTGTAGATAAATTTCTCTTACATATTAATTGTGTGTGACAGTGTGCCAGTTTGTCACTTGTATCAAAGAAACCTACCAGTCTTGCTTCGCATCCTCACAGACATGGATGGTAAAATAATAAAATAACCGTGTGCCCAAACTTCTTCAAGATGCAGAGTCCATAATAGCAAACGGTTTGAATCACGCAAATATATGCAGCAGTCTCCGTGGCAGATTCCATAAAGTAAAATACACACCTAATGATAACATTTGACATTTTTTATACCTTAACAATTTATATAATTTAATCATGAATGAGAAATTCAGAGTGCCTAGTGCTGTACATCACTGCCATTCTTACTCTGCCTTATCATGGATCCCTATTGGTATGCTCATTACTATACTTGCTCCTGTGGTGGTATAGCTCTGAGGAGCTGGACGAGGGCATTTCTGCCCTAGAAACAGGCTCTGGATACAGAGTAACTGCTCTGCCCTAGGCAATGCTCAACATGCCCTCAATGTGCCTCTTCTGAACTGCCTAGGCTGGCCCAGCTAGGGCCATAGCTAGGCTCCTATGTTGCCTTAGGCTGCCCCAAGCCTTTTCCAGAGTAACTAAGGTGGAGCATGTTGCAGATGAGTCATCCCAGTGATAGATAGGGTAACCCAAGTGCAATTCTGGAATGTGCCCTAAGTGAACATCTAATGCAGCTTGATATGGGACATAAGTGTTTCTTCAGTACGCAGATCCTTTGCTTTGGTAGGCTTCAAATTTCAATATCAGCACCTTGAATGATATACAGATACATGCAGGAAATCAGTGAAATTCTGTAAGCACTCATGTACTATATGTCCCCTGTCTGATTTTGGTTGGCATTCTAACAGTTGTATTTTCAACTAATTTCTCACTCCTAATAGTACGTAGAAGCTAACTCACAGTGCATGGCGGTAGTAATTCATGCGGGTTGCCAGGGTGATCAGAGTATCTCTCATTGTGGCAACATCCTACTTAGAGCAAATAGGAGCCATGGATGCAGTGCAGTCCTGATCAAGATAGTGATGCGACAAGGTTAATGCCCCTCAGACTCATAATGGCTCCAGTCTGGATTAGAAGTCCCTGCAACTAGTGTATCTTAAAAGACACAAAAGAGCAAACTACGTGATTAATGTTGTATCTAGTTTTATCTATCTGTATGAAACCTAACACTATCTGCGTCATACCACGCTGGCTTTAACACAGGGTTATTTTCTAGATTGAATTTGGTAGAATTCAAAATATAACTACAGTAGAGTCCCGATTATCCAATGTAAATGGAACTGATGGATGGTTGTATTGGTAAGAATGTTGGAAACATGGGTGGTTAAAAAAATACTTCCATATGCAGGCCACATACTCAAGGGTGTTTCCCTATCCCTCTGTCGACATCTTTCCACAGGTGCACCTTCAGCTCACTGGTCCCAATACTATTAGGCTTCAGCTTCTTCGAATGGAAACTCAAAAGCTGTTTTGCAGGTAAAAAGTAAGGAAAGTAAGGCCTTCCCTATTGACATCACTCTCTTGCTTTAACCACTAGAGGGCTAAGAGAAAGTACCTTTGCAATCTATGAATCGTGTGTCAGATGAAGCAGAATGTTAGATATCCAAGGTTGGATGGACTCAACGGTAATAAAATATAACTGATACGTGTTTCAACAGCTAACCATAAAAAATTTTTCCTTCTGGAAAAATGAGAATTTCAACAGGTAGATTTTGCTTTGAAACTCTGAAAAAATCTCAGTCTGAGGATATGGTTTTAAAACTGTGATGGCTTGAAGAGAAAGAAGCTACTTGGAACGAAAGAAAGAAATGGTGCAAATGGTGCAATATACTTGGGAAAGCATGTGATGCTGTTGGCAATAGGAAAAGTTAATCAACTTTATTCAAGTGGTTCATATGTTGCTGGCATTCTGTCACTGACAGACTGTGTATGTTAATGACAGACAAATTACATCTTGCCAGCTAACTTAATAATACTCAAAAGCTCTCTGGTGACATTCTGCTTGTTCTGTTTTCATGTAAGGAAACTTTCATATTATATAGTAGAAACTGGCACAAGTGGATGAAACATAATGCTCCAGATTTTTCAGGAAGCCTTAGCATGTACTCCTAGACATTTCAAATAACCTTTTTAAATAATATGCATTAAGCATATCTGTTGTTTTTACACAGCTAGGGTGATATCATGAACTCATTATAACTCATGATAAAAACATATTAAAATAGAGTCCTCAAACTTTATCGCTTCTTTTAAAAAATTATAAGTAAATTTTAAGTCCTTGACTAAAGAACTTGGTATATAAATGTTCACAGTTTTCCCTACAGCTTTCTCTCATGTCCAGTATATACACACACAGATGTATGCATTCATATTCACCATCCAGATCTTTATTCGACAGCCGTTAGGGAGGCTCTATTCTGTAACCCAACAACATAAAGACTATGGTCATGAAGATGTGAGATATTTCCTTTATTGAGGTGTTCAAGCAGTAGAGCTGTCTGCCCCAAGAGATCTGATCAGATCAACCCTTCCCTCGTGTTTGGTTGATGCCAAAATGTTTTATTCCAATTTATAGGCTAGCTGGCTCCTACATTTTGCTGCTGATCAGTCACTGTTTACTTCGGTTGGTTGGCAACAATACCTTGCATGGCATTAGCTTGCTTTATGGTGCTGCCAATGGAAGTTTGATTTAGACTGCAATCCTAAAGACACTTTCCTGAGAGTAAGACCCATTGAACACAGTGGGGCTTACTTCTGAGTAGACATGGTTAGGATTGTTCTCTTAGGCTGCAGTTTGTTTGCAATATTGCAGAATTAGTTGTATTACTGCTTAGTAACTTTTCTAGAAATTTTTATTTATTGTACTTTGGATTTTATGTTTATTGATGTCGTAAGCCACTCTTGAGTGCACTGATAGCAGAAAAGAAGCAGATAGGCACTATTTTAATTAAATAATAAATTAAAACTGATCCATTGAAAGAAGTGTTTCAAAACTCTGTCAGAATATAATATAAAATACTGAGGTTGCAGTTGTAACCTAGGCTGTAACAACTCATTGGTCATCCCATTCCCATGGTGATGTAGGAACAGGGTGACCATATGTCCTCTTTTTCCAGAAAATGTTCGGGATTTTAGCCTTATGTCCTGGAAAAAAATTCATTATCCTCCTTTTCCTTGTGAAAAGACAGCGTGTGGTCTTCTTGCAATTCATAAATTATATGTAGTAAATCATCAATAATAGTTTTAAATTTAATAATAAGCAATATAAAGTTCACAATAACCACATGAAAGCAACATATGTGATTGTTTTTAGCTTTTATTTTGTCATGTTCTCCATTTTGGAGGGGTGTCCTACATTTTGTGCTGGGGGTTATGCTGACCTAACTAGGGGGTTAGGATTGCAGCCTTACAGAGATAAACACAGACATATTTGGTTCATAGTAAAATAAAGAAAAGTTAGCAGAAGGTGTGTACTACTGCTCCCACCCCTCCATTTATACTCAGATAAAATGTCAGTCAAATATTAAAGAGATTAGCATTTATCTGCAGATTTTCCATAATTAAGAACAAGCAGGCCTAGAGCATTTGTTCAATTGATTTAGCAGTTCTAATTAAGCTCATTAGAGTGAAAGGAAGTTCTTACCACTTACTGTAGCCTTTTGTAGGCCTCTTCGTAATAATAGAAATGCAAAGAATTTTATTTCCCCTTTCATTTTTCTCTTCTTTCTATTCTTAGGTCAGTCATTCCTTTCCAGAGCATGAAATTGGAACTGACACTGATTGAAAATGTCTACATTTAGCAATGCCTATTAACTGTAATTTGTCCTACATTTAAATATCTCCAAGGTGTATTTTATCTATGAAATTCATATCTGTGGAATCAGTTCCAGGCAACAAGCTTTTATCTGTTGTACGCACAGTACTTATCCTCAGTAGATAAGCATTTCTTCTAGCACAGTGTTTCTTAACCAGTGGTACAGGTACCTCCAGGGATACTTGAGATTGGCTACCATCCAGAGTAACTACGGGACCTTTTACACCAACGTAATTACAGTGCCACCTATGGAAAATGCATAGAGCAATCTAGAGAAAGTGCCTCTTACATTTTCCCGTAGGTACTCTGGATTGTAGGGTAAGTGTCTGAGTGGTACTTGAGGGGATAAATGTTGAGGAATGCTATTCTAGTGCAATTGGATTGCAATCCTAAACATACTTTCCTGGGAGTTAGACCTATTGAATACAATGGGGCTTACTTTTGAGTAGGATTGTGTTCATAATCTCCTTAGGATTTCTGTATTGCCCTGCCTTAAAGGAAATTACAGCACTTTTGAAATTCCCAACCATAATGTGAAATTCAAATATACTGTAACCCTGAAGAAGATTGACAGCATTCTGAAGACTGCTTATGTTACTTCCTCATTCATTGAAAATTGGGGTTGGGGATCTCTGTGTGCACACCCTCACTGTGTGCATTTGAGAGCTGAATTTCTGCCAGTGGATTGACAATACCAACTTGCTGTATACCAGTCTTGCTGTATATCAGTGATTTTCAACCAGTGTTCCATGGCACACTGGTGTGCCGTGGTTAGCCCTCAAGTGTGTTGAGGGAATTTGGGAAGCATGGTGTGCCTTGGGATTTGAACAGCATAGTGTGCCTTGCCAATGGTTAAAAAAAAAACTCATGTGCCATGTGCCATGAGTTTAAGAAGGTTGAAAATTACTGCTGTATATAAATCTGACATATACAGTTTTCATTCTAAAACTGTTTGTTTTTTTAATTCTGATTCTTTGAAAGCAACTTGGCAATGAGTTCCTTTATCAAGCTTAGAATAAGGTTCTCCATTACATGACTGTTGAAAAAAACTACAATTGAATGAATAGCTTATTTCCAGCTACATGCAAATCAAATTCATTAACTTGACATATGACTTGTTCACGTATCTATATACTGTATATAAAACTGAAAATTGACTCACTGAATGACTCACTCACTCATCAATGCCCTGACAAAACCGCCAGGCCTAGAAATATGGAATTTGGGGAGGGTGTTCCTTTCATAACAGAGACACCCACTAAGAACAGGTTTTTGGAAATTCAAACCAGAAGAGGAAAAAAGTGGCACAATGCATTTTCCTCCCTATACTTTCCATTGAAGATTTGCTGACTGATGGACAATCTGCCCCAACCCCTGGACTTAGAAGCATGAAATTTGGGGAGTGTGTTCCTGCTGTAACATTAACACCCACCAGGAACTGATACTGAGAAATTTAACCCGTAACAGACTGAAAAGGGGTGAAACATATTTTTGGCCTATTCTTAACATTGAAGACTGATCAATACCCAGCCCCAAATCCCGAACCTGCCAGATAGGGGTGCCCACCATTATGAGGGGGGCATGTGGGAGG
The DNA here is from genome assembly GCA_030015325.1 of Cryptoblepharus egeriae. NCBI lineage: Eukaryota > Metazoa > Chordata > Lepidosauria > Squamata > Scincidae > Cryptoblepharus > Cryptoblepharus egeriae. The sequence goes on from JAREYC010000001.1 coordinate 152,173,216, forward strand.
GGGTGCTGCGCATGGGGGGTTGATGCACATGAGGGGATGTTGCACATGGGGGGACAATGCTCATGGGGGGATGATATGCATGGGGGGACCAAGGTATGACTGTATGTGATTCTAGCCCTGACACTCCCCACTTAGCACTTATGCTTTACATAATTCCTGACACTGATGAGAGAATCTCATGCATTAGCACAGTACAGATTGCCAACAATGGTTTCAATTTAAATACTGATTACTGTAGTGGAATACTTCACATAATTTACTTCACACAATGCAGAGTAGCATTATATGTCAAGAACATATATACCTGCTCTGAAATCCAGGAAACTGGTCCGGATATCCCTGTGGAGTGCATTTGGGTAAAGGTGAGGGGGAAAAACAAGAAACAAAACATTGTGGTGGGCGTCTACTATAGACCGCCAGGCCAAGGAGAAGGAGTCGACAAAGTCTTCTTGGAGCAACTGGCAGGCGTTGCAAGGAAATATGAGGTAGTGGTAATAGGGGACTTTAACTATCCAGACATTTGCTGGGAGACAAACTCAGCCAAACATGGAAACTCCAATAAATTCCTAATGGGCCTGGAAGATAACTTCATGGTCCAAAAGGTGGAGGAAGCAACAAGAGGAGGGGCCATCCTTGACCTGATCTTAACTAATTGTGATGAACTGATTGACTGGGTCAACATGGCGGGAACTTTAGGGGAAAGCGATCATGAGCTGCTGGAATTTAGAATAATGTGGGAAATAAAAAGAGTGCAGAGTGAAACTTATACATTGGATTTCAGGAAAGCTGATTTTAACAGGCTTAGAGGAGTCATAGGTGGGATCCCATGGGTTGATGATCTAATGGGGAAAGGGGCCCAAGATGGGTGGGAGCTCCTTAAGAGGCAGCTTCTACAAGCACAGTCAGAAACAATTCCCATGAAAAAGAAAGGGGGGAAAAAACCTGAAAAAATCAGGTTGGCTCCACAAGCAACTTGGGGATCAGCTGAAGTTAAAGAAAGAGAAGTATAGGGAGTAGAAGACTGGAAAGATCACCAGGGAGGAGTACAGGCAGATAGCCCGGTCTTGTAGGGAGGGGGTCAGGAATGCTAAAGCTCAGTATGAGCTGAGGCTGGCCGGGGGAGTCAAGGATAACAAAAACAGCTTCTTTGAATATGCCCAAAGGAACAGGAGGAGAGACGAGAGGGTGGGGCTGCTCCTGGACAAAGATGGACAGCAGGTGTCTGGAAACCAGGAGAAGGCAGAGCTGCTCAACTTCTACTTTGCGTCTGTCTACTCCCGGAAGGAGGGCTGTGCAAATGGGAATGTGGGATCATTGGCTGATGTGGGGATGTGCTTGCATCCCCAAAGAGGTAATGAAAACATGGGTGGTGCAGAACAGCAGATTAAGAATGACAGAGAACTGATTCAAAACCACTTAACTGGCCTAAATGAATTCAGGTCATTTGGACCGGATGAGCTGCATCCTGGAGTTCTTAAGGAACTGGCAGATGTCCTTGCAGAGCCTCTGTCGATCATCTTTGAGAAATCCCTGAGGAGTGGAGAAGTGCCACTGGACTGGAAGAGGGCAAATGTAGTCCCAATCTTTAAGAAGGGGATAAAAGAAGACCCGGGAAATTATAGACCAGTCAGTTTGGCTTCAATCCCGGGGAAGATAAGAGGATAAGAGGCATTAAGAGGACTGTAGCTTCCAAGTCACGAGAAGTTCTAGTTCCTCTTTATTGAGAATTGGTCAGACCTCACCTTGAGTACTGTGTTCAGTTCTGGGCACCTCACTTTAAGAAAGATGCAGTGGAGCATCCACTTTAAGAAAGTGGAGCAAGTCCAGAGGAGAGCGACAAGAATGATCAGTGGGATGGAAGGGAAGCCCTATGAGGAAAGGTTGGGGGAACTTGGGATGTTCAGCCTGGAGAAGAGGAGGCTGAGAGGAGACATGATTGCCCTCTTCAGATACCTGAAGGGCTGTCATAGGGAGGAAGGGGCTCATTTCATTTGTTCATAGCTGCTCCTGAAAGCAGAACTAGAACCAATGGGGACAAACTGCAAGAAAGGAGATTCCGGTTGGATATCTGGAAAAAATTCCTGACGGTTCGGGCGGTTCGGCAGTGGAACAGATTGCCAAGGGAGGTGGTGGACTCTCCCTCACTGGGGAACTTCAAGCAGAGACTCGATGAGCACCTGTCGGGGATGCTCTAGGGGGAATTTCCTGCTGCAGGCGGGGGGCTGGACTAGATGACCTACTAGGTCCCTTCCAACTCTACAATTCAATGGTTCTATGATTCTAATCCACATTTGCCTGCCCAAATGATGGAAATAATTTATAATAAGTTATATTTAGGTTCTCATCCATTTAGGATTGTCCACAGGTGATTGCTGTTGATTTGCTGTTGAGCATCTGTGCCTCCTCTTGCACATGCATATCATGGCATGTTCTCATGATCTTGAGACTGATATAATTATTCTTCCATATTAAAGAAAGTTAAAGTTTATCACAGGGACAAATTTTGATCTTTAACAATTTTTTTAAAACAAAACAACATTTTGCAACATTTCTCAGCAGTTCTTATTTATGGGATATAATGTTTTAACTTAAAAAAACATTTTTAGGTATAAAAATAAATGCTATTCTTTTGAAACAGTCAAGAATTTTCTAGCAAGTCCTTCACAATATCATCATCACATCATTTTTTAATGTGGTGCTTCAGGCATTCTGGTACAATTATTCATGAGTCATATTTAACCTTTGTGCAATTTCTGGCTTCATGCAGAGATCCAGGTGAAACATTTTTCATTCTGAAGCACACCCAATGGTCTTTATGCTGTTGGGAGGCCTCTGTACAATTAAATGTTTAGGTAGGAAATCTCATCAGATGTTAGATCTTAGTTTTTGTTTACTCTCTATTATTGCTGGGCAATTTCCTTCTCAAGCTGCTAATTAAGGAAGAATTATTTTCAGACACAAAACTATTCAGTAAAACTTTGATATTTAGCTTTCATCCCTTTATACTCCCAACCATTTTGAATTACAGTGTAATTACATTTCAGATTTCGTCCACCTGCTTTCCTCTTTTCCCCCCCCCCCTCTGTTTATTTTTCTTTTATTTCTATTTACTGTATTTAGATTTTGCTTGCATTCACATGTACTATATAGTTAGGTTTTTTTACAGTTTTCACCCACCAAGACAATTTACAGGGAAAATAAGTCTAGGCTGTCCATTTGTTCTGACCACTAATCAGATAAGATTGCATGGTACTGTTATAACATATAGCAACAATCAATGGTTATATGCATAGTTTTGTGGTTTACGGGGAAATTTACCAAGGTGTCATGTGCTAAGTGCCTGCAGTTAATAACAAGTGTCTTATAGTGTCTGACAGCTGCTTCTGATATTGAAATGATTTCTAAAAGTACAGCCAAGAACCGCTATTGCGAATGGTCCTTAATTTAAGTGTATTGTGCTTTACTCTATCATTAGCTTTATTTCAGGCGGATTGTGTTTTTCAAACAAAACTAAATTACTTTTGTTTAAATAAATAAATAAATAAATAAATAAATAAATATTTTGTTAAAATAATTCTTGGATTGGTTGTTCAGAACAAGAAGCAGTGAACTAATAAGAGCATATCTTGTACTACACCAAACAAGTTTAAATATTCCAAGTTTGAATCCTACATTTTACACTTATGCAGGGGGAAAATGAAAAGATTTGCTCTGAAAAAGTAAGACAACTGAAGCAGAGGCAGTGTTAATTGGCAGTGCATTTCTCTTCCCCACCACACTGTAGCATGCAGCCACACTACTGAAGAGTACACTGCATGGTTTGGTGGAAGTGTCATCAGGAACAGAAAAGGATATATAATTCTGGTGCATGCCATTGACACCGGAATCTATCCCTTCCCACCTACAACACACCCCAACTTATCAAAGCTGATGCAGATCTGAATACTTTGCAACAGTGGTATAGTCCTACCCAGTGGAGTTATGCTCCTCACATGCTGTACCTTCTATGGCAGCAGGGTACTCATTCAAAAGACCCAAAGGATTGGACAGGTTTCCCAGTACACTGCAAATGAACCCATATTTTAAAATTATAGCAGCTTTCTAAGTAGTGCTTATTCAAAATTCAAAAATTGAATGTTATATATTTTGTTTGAAAAATGTATTTACAGTAAGCTTCTATAAACCCTTTATCTGCTTTCAGAATCATTCATTTTACTAATCTGTAAAGTGATTCTTCATAATACGGTTGTGTGAAACTAATTTAAAGAAATGTAAGCCGTAGGGGCCCACATAATATGTATTAGCACCCTACTTAACAATATTAACATCTTTAAATAGTGACAACAGCTAGCAGCACCCAAGGCAATCAGTCTTTCACAAGGAAAACAATGATTAATCCTGTAAACATTTGTTAAATATCCATTAACAACCCTTAGAGTATGTTGTGAAATATCATTGGTAATATGATGGTAGTTGCAATGTGTTGAAGCTTTCACAGATTAATTCAGTGTTTCACCAGGAGAAAAAGGCTGCCATTCCATTGGATCGGTAAGCCCCCTCCCCAGTAGAGGCAGGTCCAGTCTTCAAATGAGGCGATGATTCCTTCCTTGGGGGTGTCCCCTCCTCAGATGGGATCCTGCTTCCCAAGTGAAAGGTTGGTCTGAGCCATAGCTCAGCACCATCTGATTTTTTCCTATTTTTTCTTTTGCTCCTTCCTTGCCCCCACCCCCAACCCTTATTTTTTACTTTCTCAAACTGAACACTCATGTTGCATCACTGGTCTGATTTCTATGAAATCGCAACATTTTGGAAATACCTAAATCGGTAGATGAAAAATTACTTCCGTATTATATTTATTCCTTATTAATTTAAGCCCCTGTGTCCACAGCAGTCAGAACAAGGTGGGGAGGGTCAGAACAAGGTCAATGAAGGGCTGATGGAACTGGGGAAAGAGAACGCATGAGGGAGGCAGAAAGAGTGGCACTCAGCATTGGAAACTTGCATAGGATGCTTTTGAAAAGCAGTATATAAATACTGTAGAAAGCATAGCATCTAGCATGCCCCTTTTGTCAGCTCGAATTTTCATTAGTTGAAGTGCTGGTGCAGATATGAGAAGTTCCATAGAAGACTACAGTGTTGCAGAATATAGGAACAATCATAACCTAGGCCAGCAAAAAGTTTCGGTCTTACCATTCCCATGGTGATGTAGGGTGGCAAGCACATGTCTTTGCACACACCTAACTCTCCCCCAGGAATGGCACAGAAGTGACACTTTTGTGACACCCCTGAGGTCAGCACAGTACTTATGCCGGGGCTTAGGCCAGCTTAACTGCAGGTTAGGATTGCAGCCTAAGTAGGATTTTGCTTTACTTCCTTTTCCCATCACATCATGGTCAGGGTGATCAGATGCCTGAACCTCAAAAGGAGGACAATGTCTTGGATTCCTCGCAGCCTGGCCTTTCTGGCGGACAGTGACACATTTGCCTACTAACAAGAAAAGCTGCGAAATTGGGCACTTTCACGTTCCCATAGAGCTCAATGCATATTTTTGATATTTAGTTTTTTGGCCATAACTTTTGATAGGAAGGAGATATTTAAAAACAAATTTTTGCATTGGAATCTGATCTTCAGTTCAAATCCAACAACATATGACATGATGCATTACTGCACACTATCGCAAAGTTCCAAAATGAAGCCAAAATGGAGGACAATGAAGCCCTTTTGGAGGACACCCGGACAGAAGGCTAAAAAAGAGGACAAATCCGGAAAAATCCTGTATGTGATCACCCTGATCATGGTGTGTCCCCTCACCATAGTGCAAGCCTCTTTGGCACAGCTACATTGCTTGGGGAGGAAGAGCAGAGATAGATAGGATTAGACCCTTAATTGTGTTGTAAATAATCCTTTGCCTTTAAAATAGGAAAATTTAAAAATCCTGATATATTATTATAAAAGTTATTTTGATTTGTACCTATCTGTGAACTAAGTTGTATAGTAGAATATTTCACTTTCCTGACTTACTGGTTCCATTTTGTCAAATGGAGAAATAGTTTTGTGTGTAAGAAAAAATGAAACCATTTCACACCACCATGTAAAAGTCAAATAAAATGAGATCTGTGTTTGGCTTCGAGGCCTGGGCTCAATAATGTATTAATCACTATTACTATTGGATTTGTGTCTGCTTCACATAATCAAATCTATTGTTAATTCAACAAAAAGGGAAAGCATTGACCAGCCATTAAAAGATTTAAGAATGAAGATTACAAACTGATATTCTAACAGCACTGGTTTGGTGTGCTCAGCTGGTTGTAGCTGCAATCCTAATCCCTAGTTAGGCTGGCAAAGGTCTCATTCTGGGCAGAAGGTGTCAAAATAGTGCCACACATCATTTCTGCACCACTCCTGGAGTAGTTAGGCCAGTGCACAGATATGTGTTGGCCTTCCCACACCACTGCAAGAATGGGAAGATGAGTGAGTTGTGCTGGCCCAAATTGGTTAGGATTGAGCCTGAAGTGTTTAAAAAAGGCAAGGTAAAAAAGAAAAGTGACCTGAGATCAGAACTCCTGCTGAAGAAAATTAGCCGTCCCATACATGAAACTGGGCCATCTCTATGAGTGAAAATATTTATGCTGTTGTATGCTAAAATAAAACTGTGGGCCTTTGCATTTGTTTTATTTCATACCTGCCATATCTGTGGGAAGGATTGGTTCAGGAACAGGATGGGGAATCAGTAGCAATGCCCTATGGCCAGGGTGACCATATGCCAAGATTTCCAGGTCATGTCCTTGATTTTAGCCTTGTGTCCTAGAAAAAAACTTGATTGTCCTCCTTTTCCTTGTGAGCAGATAGCATTTAGCCTTCTTGTAATTCATAAAATATTTGTAACTATTTTCTATCATAGTTTTTAATTTAATAATAAGCAATATAGAGTTTAAATTAACAAAATGAAAACAAGATATCTGAGTGTTTTTTTATATTTTACTAGCTAAATGGAAGCATTGCGGGAGTGAAATACCCCCATTGTGCATCATCCTTCATTGCGCAATACCCCCCATGTGCACCATCCCTCTCAGTGCATCAGGCAGTGGGCACCACTAGATGTTGATTAGTCAGTCTTCAATGTCAAGTATAGGACAAAAATACACTGCACCTCTTTTACCCCCATAAGGGTTAAATTTTCATCATTGGTTCTTGGTGGGCGCTCATGTAACAGAAGAAACACCATCCCAAAATTTCAAGCTTCTAGTTCTGGGGGTTGAGACAGGGCAGTCTTCAATGTTTAGTATAGGACAAAAATACATTGCACCCCTTTTTACATTGCAAAAATACATTGCACCCCTTTTATGAGGATAAGGGTTAAATTTGTCACCAATTCTTCAATGTAAAGTATAGGGAAGAAAACACATTGCACCCCTTTTCACCCTCTTCTGGTGGGAATTTCCAAAAACTAGAAGGAACACCCTTCCCAAATTTCACGCTTCTAGGTCTGGTGGTTTTGGGTGGGCATTGAAGACATAGAGCACAATCCTAACCATGTCTACTCAAAAGAAAGCCCAATTGTTTTCAGTAAGTCTTACTCCCAGGAAAGTGTCTTTAGGATTGCAGCCTGACAGCCAAATCCAGAGCAACTAATCTGTCCACATAAGAGCCCTTGGGTTGCCCTATCTATCACTAGGGTGGAGCAACTGCAAGATGCTCCACCCCAGTTACTCTGGAAAAGACTTAGGGCAGAGCAAGGCAACATAGGGTCCCCTAAGAGAGGTGGACCTGCTCTGCCCTAACTGGGGCAGCCTAGGCAGCTCAGGAGAGGCATGTTGAGGACATGTTTAGCATTGCCTAGGGCAGAGCAGTTACTCTGTATCCAGAGCCTGTTTCCAAGGCAGAAATGCCTTCTTCCAGTTCCTCAGAGATATACCACCTCAGGAGCAGGTATAGTAATGAGTAGACCCATAGGGGTCCATGATAAGGCCCGAGTAAGAATGGCAGTGTTGACCAAAAATCTGAGTTCTTGGCCAGCCTAGCTGCAATCCCTACCTCTCAACCTTAGGATATGGAACAACTACGACTTCCCACAAACCTCAGGATACAGCAGGCCACTCCAAGAAGCCCCTTGTATTCACTGTAGAATGTACTGGCATCTCATCAGGGACTCCTTATAAGGCAGGCACCCAGTGGAACACCAGACTGGTGCGGCTGGTGCGGACCACATTGGGTGACAAGCTGGAGGAGTTTGACGGTCCTCTGGCAGGGCCCGGGCGTCAGTGCGCCCATTCGGGCCTGCTCCAAGGCAGAGAAGCAGCCAGAAGCTGCCACATGTCCTTGGAGCTGGCTCGAATGGCCAGCTGAGGTGCACTGCTCAAAGACACACTGAGCATGCCGAACAGCTTCAGAGGAGACTTCCTTAGAGCAGAGAAAGTCCGTGCCTCTGCACGGCCATTTGGCCTCGCTCAGGAGGCAGAGTGGCAGCCGAATGGCTTCAGATAGAGTACTGCACAGGCACCAACTCTGACACCTGCACAGTCTCCTCTGAAGCCAAAAGCCTTCAGAAAATTACTGTGCGGGCGTCAGAGATGGTGCCTGCGCAGTACTCTTTCTGAAGCCAACTTTATCAACAGTTGCGCCAACTTTGGCAACAGTGCAGTCCAGGTAGGGGGGTGTACGCATCCCGGGGGTGACACACAGACTTCTGCACCATTGCATCACCACTGTAGGCACCACAGCTGTTTCTTGTTCAGTGTGAGCTAAGAGGTGTCTCCTCAGGAGCAAGTTCTCCCAGTGTGTCAATTACTTAGCATGCTATGGAGCAGTTAGGGCAGCCCAGGCTTCCTGACTCTCTGGATGCAGCATAACTTTCTGCTCTGGATACAGAATAGTTAGGAGAGAGCAGTTAGGGCAGAGCAGGCTGAACTTGCTCTGGATTTGGCCCTACGTCAGTTAATGAGTCAGTGACTTTTTCAGTTTATATATATATATATATATATATATATATATATATATATATATATATATATATATATAAAAAACTGAAAAAGTCACTGACTCACTGACTCATTCACTGACTGACTGACTCATCACCGCCCTGCCAAAACCGGTGGGCCTAGAAGCGTGAAGTTTGGGGTGGGTGTTCCTTCCATGATTGAGGGGTGCACTGAGAACCGGTTTTCGGAAATTCCAAACGGAAGGGGTTGAAAAGGGGCCCAACGCGTTTTCCTCCCTATACTTTGCATTGAGAATTGCTGACTCATCAACATTCCGCCCCAACTGCTGGGCCTGAAGCATGGAATTCTGGGAGTTCCTTCTGTCACCTGAACTCCCACCAAGAACCATCTGGAGAAATTAACCCTTCAGGGGCTGAAAAGGGGGCAACGTGTTTCTGTCCTATACTTAACATGGGACACTGAATAACATCCAGCCTATTTGGTGCTCAGACCCTGGTGCACTGGGGGATGTTGTTCGGAGGAAGAGGCTGCACTGGCGAGGATGCTACGCATGGGGTGAAGTTGCGCATGGGGGAAAGTTGCGCATGGGGGAGGTTGCGCATGGGGGGAAGTTGCACATGTAGGAAAGTTGCACATGGGGAAGTTGCGCATGGGGGAAGTTGCGCATGGGGGAAGTTGCGCATGGGGGGATGATGCACATGGGGAGAAGTTGCGCATGGGGGAAGTTGCGCATGGGGGGAAGTTGCGCATGGGGGAAGTTGCACATGGCGGGATGATGCGCATGGCGGGATGATGCGCATGGGGGGAAGTGGCGCATGGGGAGATATGCGCATGGGGAGATATGTGCATGGGGAGATGATGCACATGGGGGAAGTTGCACATGTAGGAAAGTTGCGCATGGGGGAAGTTGCGCATGTAGAAAAGTTGCGCATGGGAGAAGTTGCGCGTGGGGATGATGCGCATGGGGGAATGATGCGCATGGGGGAAGTTGTGCATGGGGGATGGTGCGCATGGGGGGAAGTTGCGCATGGGGGATGGTGCGCATGGCAGGAAGTTGCGCATGGCGGGATGATGTGCATGGCGGGATGATGTGCATGGGGGAAGTTGCGCATGGGGGAAGTTGCGCATAGGGCATGATGCGCATGGGGGATGATGCGCATGGGGGATGGTGCGCATGGGGGAAGTTGTGCATGGGGAGATGATGCGCATGGGGAGATGATGCGCATGTAGGAAAGTTGCACATGGGGAAATTGCGTATGGGAAGTTGCGCATGGGGGAAGTTGCGCATGGGGGGAAAGTTGTGCATGGGGGGATGGTGCGCATGGGGGATGGTGTGCAAGGGGGAAAGTTGCGCATGGGGGATGGTGCGCATGGGGGATGGTGCGCAAGGGGGAAAGTTGCGCATGGGGGATGATGCGCATGGGGGAAGTTGCACATGGGGGGATGGGGGGAAGTTGCGCATGGGGGAAGTTGCGCATGTAGGAAAGTTGCGCATGGGGAAAGTTGCACATGGGGGGATGATGTGCATGTAGGAAAGTCCACATGGGTGGAAGTTGCACATGGAGTTGTGCATGGGGGGAAGTTGCGCATGGGGGGAAGTTGCGCATGGGGGGATGTTGCACATGTGGGAAAGTTGCGCATGGGGGAAGTTGCGCATGGGGGGAAAGTTGTGCATGGGGGGAAGTTGCGCATGGGGGGAAATTTCGCATGGGGGGATGATGCGCATGGGGGGATGATGCGCATGGGGAAGTTGCGCATGGGGGATGGTGCGCATGGGGGATGGTGCGCATGGGGGAAAGTTGCACATGGGGGATGATGCGCATGGGGGAAGTTGCACATGGGGGATGGGGGGAAGTTGCGCATGAGGGAAGTTGCGCATGTAGGAAAGTTGCGCATGGGGGAAGTTGCACATGGGGGGATGATGCGCATGTAGGAAAGTCCACATGGGTGGAAGTTGCACATGGAGTTGTGCATGGGGGGAAGTTGCGCATGGGGGAAGTTGCGCATGGGGATGTTGCACATGGGGGGATGTTGCGCATGGGGATGATGCACATGGGGGATGATGCGCATGTAGGGAAGTTGCGCACGGGGGAAGTTGCACGTGGGGATGATGCACACAGGGGAATGTTGTACATGGGGGTAGGTTGCGTATGGGTTGTTGATGCGCCGTGGAGGATGTTGTATGGGGAAGTTACTCCCGCAATGCGGGTACGCCTTTCGCTAGTGTGTGTGTGTGTGTGTGTGTGTGTATATATATATATATATATATATATATATATATATATATATAGTCATGTTCTTAATTTTTCATGTTTTTGACATTCTGGAGGAATCTTGTCTTTTTTTTGGGGGGGGGGGGTCATGACATATGGTCACCCTTTCTATGCCAAATCCTATTTCTTCTCCTGGGCTTGGAAGCCTAATATGGGACTTATCAAATGTGCACTAGCAATTTCATGGTACAGATAAAAGTAGCCCCATTTCACAGGCAGAGGCAATGCATCAGGGAAAAAGGGAGGTAAGGGAGGAAAAAATGTTCCCTTACCTCCAGCCTTTTCAGTCCTATTGCTACATACATGATGGGCTATGTGGGTTTGTCTATATACGTGGTCAGTCAATACTCCTAAGATGACTCATAATTATTTGAAGAAAAAAATCATTTGTAAGTGGAATGTAGGGTTACACATGTACTAAAAATAGATTACATATACAGGAGTCCCCCACTTTCTGATGGTTTTTTCGGACAGTGCTGTTCTTCAGCACCTTTCAATTATACAGAACTCATTCATTCAACCCATACTTCACTCTTTCAACCTTTCTCAGCCTTTAAACTGGCTAAAATTGTCTTCCCTGATGTTGATTTTTATGTGACATGGTGATCAAACTGTTTTTGTTTTTCCTTATGACTTTCTTCAGTAAATAAACATCATTCAAATACATATGATATTCATTGCCCACACATACCTTTGTTCATTTGTAATTTATTATGTATTTTGCTTTGTATTAATAAATATGTGTTATTGAGGCTTTTGCAAGTGATATTTATGTCTTTTTGGTGGCCATTTTGCATTTGCAAGCTGAAAAAGGCTGGGTTCCACCTTCCAATGGTTTTCTCTTTTGGATGGTGCTCTGGTTCCTGACCTGTCCAATAAGTGGGGGGTACCTGTAGTGTAAATTTTTTGAGGGCTCAATCCTAACTTAAGCCGAAATAGGCAGACCTGGATGCCTGCAGTATATCTGGCACAGGCTTAGGACAGTCAGTGGTTCACCTCAACACAAGGGGAAAGTTCTTCCCTTATGCCAGGGAGAGCTACTGCAGTCCTAATGGAGCTATTTGGAATGGTGCCACCTCAGTCTGAGCAGCATGGGACCTTCCAGGGCTGCCTCAAAATAGGGTTAGGATACCACATATATCACATAAGATACCACAACTATTCCAGCTTCTACTATCTCACAACAGCCCACCAGATGCCTCAGGTAACACACAAGACACCTGCATCCATGTGCCTGAATTCTGAGGTTGCCTTCATCTTTATAAATAAATAAATACAACCAGAAATTTGTCCAATCCCTTCTTAAAGGCATTGAGGCTAGATGTTGGGTTTCCTTGGGTTTCCTTTTTTAAGGAAGAAAGGCAAGATATAAATTGAATGAATAATGTCATGCTGTGGCAAGGAGTTCCACAAATTAATTACTCACTGAGTAAATATTTTCTTTTATCTGTTTAAGCTCTTCCAACATTAGTGATTAGTTAGGATTGCACCCTAACTTTATTAATGGGCCTTTTTGTTCAGGTAATTGTTTTTGTGTTATGTAGTGAGAAAGAGTTAACTATTATTCCATGTAGACCAGGGGCCTCCAAAGTTTTTGCAAGAGGGCCACATCATCTTTCTGACATGTTGTTGGGGGCTGAAAAACTAATTTACATTTCAAATTTTTATAAATTTACATAAATTTACATTTAAGAATGTATTTGGGTGGATTATAAGGCTTGGACAAGGGACCAGATAGGGGTCTTGCCGGGGGGACACACTGAGGATCGCCAAGGACCATATCTGGCCTCCAGGCCAGGGTTCGGAGGGCCCTGATGTAGACCAATAATTATATGCATCCATGTTTAGCAGTCAACACTACCATCATCATCTTCACCATCATTTCTTAAACATCTGAGAACAGAGAGTTGGGCTATGGAAGACCGTGAGAACCAATACAAATAGCAAAAACCCAAAATTGCTTTCAAAATAAAGTGAGATTAAGATAAAATTGTTTGGGAAAGCTGTGTTCCTTCAGTAACCCTGAATATGCTCAGATTAAATGATATACTCATATATGCTTACAAGATGCACTGGAATGAATTACAGAATTGTCTCTAATGATTCATCTTTTTTCAAAAAAATCTTCATCCATGATAGGTAGCATTTATCACATAATAGAGCTGAGTCCATTTAACATTCTGTTTGGTTAATTATTACAAATCTTTTAGTATACCAGACAATGCAGTGCTTATTCAGTAGGAGGCCAAAGTACGGAAAATGTTAACTTGCAGATTTAATTCAAAGATATAGACAATTCACTTGAAATGTAAATTTTGTTAATGAGTCATAGAAAGGCTAAGAATTGTTCCTTAAAATGTGTGAACTCTTTGTTAGGATTTTTCAAACTTAAAATAGGAGATTTGCTCTCTCCAACAGAAACTCTTGCTTCTGAAACTTACTTTGGCTTGATGGATGAACCTTCAGGCAGTATTGTTCTCACGCTATTGGATGCCTTTTCTCAGTAGTATACTACAACGACTGACCGGACGCAGGGGGCTCCAAGACTCTTGTGGACCATAAAAATTTAAGTTGTAAAGTTGAGGGCAGGCTCATGAACCACTTAATTTGACCTAATGAAATAAGGCTTTGTAGAGGACTGAATCATTTTGAAATTATGGATGTTTTACTTTCTGAAAAGAAACAAAAAACTTCTGGGGTCCGTTACAGCTACGTTACAGCTACGATCGTATAACGTTCCATCTCCTTGAAAAGGCTTCCATGACCCTCCCTCCCCACCCTACTCCACTGCAAGATTCAACACACATCTCATTGCCATGGGTGAATAAGTGCTGGAAAGCTGGCTAGAATTGGGCCCTCCATTATGTGGCAATATTGTATGCGACTTGACCAGAACTTCACAGTTATACTTTGTAGTGTTAAGAAGATAAGGAAATATTGGCCAAATAAGGCCATCACAAAACTGGAAGATAAAATTACTAAAATATATATAATTTTTTAAATAAAATACAATGAAAATTATATTGATTTGGAGAAACATGCTGATATCATCTGGATGTGCTCTAATGAAAATGAAGAAAGCAATTTTTCAGAATCACTGTTCTGTTATGATAGTCCCAAATTTCACTGCTAGGATGTCAGGCAGCTGACATCTTTTCTATTATATATTCACACATAGTCTCCCACTTTTATTCAGTCTGTCTCTGTCTGGTTCCACCTCTGTCTCTCATGGTTTTGTACTGTCAAAGGTGATCTAATGCCAGGTACTGGAATGACCAACAAACTTCAGCAACTGCAGAAAAAATACACTTATTCCCTGTCAAATGATAATTTTTTACTGCGGGTATTTTTAAGAGGGCAGATGGTTTGTGAATGAAAATTTTATCTATTTTTGCACTGAATGTCTTACCATGGACATTAACATCTATTTTCAGTTTCACTTGCTAGGGAGGAAAGAAGTTCCAAATTTGTTTTCACAAAAGCTCAAGGCAACTGAGAATTAGAGTCACCATTTGTTCTGAAATATGTCAAACAAATATACCATATTTCCTGGCTTATAAGACACACTTTTTTCTCCCCAAAGGGGGGAAATGTCTGTGCGTCTTATAGAGTGATAGGGCCAATCCTGGAGCACCTTACCCCATCATGTCATATGTCATTGGATTTGTATTGAAGAGCAGAATCCAATGCAACAATCAGTTTTGAGATCTCTCCTTCCTATCAAAAGTTATGGATAAAAAAGTAAAAATCAAAAATATAAAAACAAAAAAATACATTTTTTGGCAATTTTTTTAAGCGGGTTGGAATTTTGCCTTGGGGGTAGGAATTTTGGCCAGGGGGTTCAGGAATTTTGTGTTTGGCATCTGGTCACCCTGGCACAGTTACAATCCTAAGCAGCCTTCCCAGGCTTGGAGATTTGCTCCAAAGTAGGCATGCACAAGACCTGGTCCTTGCTGCTCCATGTCTGTGCCTCCCTCACTCTCCCCTATATATCTAGATCCCCTCACCTTTCCCCACCTACTTGGATCTCCCCAGCCCCAAAAGAACCCCCCAACTTACCTGCCTTCCTGGACCATTTGCAATGAGATTTGTCCAAAATGTTGGTGTCTGATCATTTGCAATGAGATTTGTGCAAAAGTCACAAATCACTGACACTAGAGATGATGAGTTTTTGGGGTTACCAGAAAATTAGAAGAGTGCTTGAAGCTTAAAGTCTTTCCTCATTTGTTAATGACAGTGAAAATGGTTCTTAATACCACTGTTGACTTTACATGGTTGAAATATTATTCTGCTATATTTTATTAAATATATTAGTACACCATTTGGTTCAGAATATTTTTTTTCTTGTTTTGCTCCTCTAAACTTTGGTGCGTCCTATGGTCTGGTGCATGTAATAAGCTGGGAAATACAGATATGTCAAACATATCAATTTATTGGATTATCCCACATCAATACTTGTATACACTTTGTTTCAAATATACAAGCTCAAGTTATATATGTCAAATACTGAAACATCCATCATAAACATTTTAAATGTCCTCAAAATAAATATATATATACAGAAATAACTAATGGTGGCATTAAATCCATTTTTTAAAGTATGTCAAAATGTGTTCTTCAAACTAAATTTTTAATCTGAGTTGAGCTTTGGTATAGTGTGCTGCTGGATGTACATCAACAGGAATCATCATCATTATCTGTATAGCACTTCCTTGCATATTTCTTCCTGTGCAAAGCACAATCTTAATGTTCATTCTCAAACAGCCCTAGGAAACTGGTTGTCACATACTTTCTTTAGTGAAGTGTCAGCATGTCCCCATTAGATGTTCTTGTTGGTGGTTGATGGTGGCATGTGAAAAGTTTTTCATTCACTCAAACCACTCCTCTGGATTATAATAATGCAAAAATGTAATAGCCTAATCCTATTAGGGACTACCAGCCCTTGGGCCACAGTACCAAAATGACCATCACTGTATCCCATTGGTCCAGGAAGGCATCTGGAGGTCTCCTCAGAGTAAAAAAACCTAAGGATCTACTCAGATCTACACCAGCTCAAGTAGTTTTGTGTAGCACAGTCAGGCTTGGACAGGGGTTATGATGTAGTCTGACTATCTGCCATTTCCACCCCTCTCCTGGGCCTCAACCCTTCCCTGTCCAAAAAAAGCCACCTCCCCATCCTTTCTGTCATCTGCCTGCCTCTCTGTTCTTCTGTGGTTTACTTACTGTGGTTGGCAGGGGCAGCACCAGTGCTGTGAAGACCTTATCAGGAGCCTTGTCATTGATAGCACCAACTTGTGTTTGTGACCACACATATGCCCATCCTGCCAGCAGGTAGCCAGCAGGATGCTTGTTAATTACTCTTTCTATCCGCAATAGCTTATGAAGCACAGACTACATTTTCTGAATGCCTGTGAACACAATCCTAACTATGTCTACTCTAAAGTAAGCCTCATTGTTTTCAATGGGTCTTACTCAGTGGTGGGCTCTAGCAGGTTCGCACCTACTCTATAGAACTGGTTCTTAACAAGAGATAGGACATATAAAGTTTAAAAATAGCCATTTAAAAGTGGCTGCCAGATGGGCAGAGAACCGGTTCTTAAATTTTTTGATGCCCATCACTGGTCTTACTCCCAGGAAAGTGTCTTTAGGATTGCAGCCTATGACTACCAGTTGCTGGGAATTAGCTATATTGGATGAGGCATGTGAACCTTCCTTGGACTAGCTTCTGATGATAGGCAGAATGCTGAATTGGAAAAATAATTAGTTTGATCCAGAATGACAATAGTGATCCAATTTTTTAAATGAGACAGTAAAATGATATAAGCAGCTGCCCTTTATTTAATTATTTATTTAAAATATTTTTATATCATATTTATAAAATATCAATATGTTTAACAATTTAACTTTAAACAGAATACTGTAAAGCACAATCAAAGCAAAATTTCTAAAAGCAATAACTGTGAAAGATATGACAGCATATCACAGTGAACAGAAGACCTTACTAAATTTAAAGATTTTTAGTTTCTCTTTGAAAACTGTCAGCAGGGTAGTCATTTGGATCTCCTCCTTGCCCAGCCACTGAGCAATTGCCAAAAAAGCTCTGTCTTTAATACCTGCCACATTTGTCTTTCTCAGGAGTGGAACAGAAATCAGAGCCTCAATAATACAGCACAAAAAGTGAGATCTCATAGCTCATATCTCAGATCATTTAGTAAAAGACCAGCACTATGAATTAGGACCAAAACAAATTAAAAGTCAGTGTAATTGGTGCAAAATTTGTGATATGTGCTCCAGAAATACTTGCCCTTGAATAATATATAATCTGATATTGGTGTTTTGAACCAACTGTAGTTTTTAGACTATTTTCAAAGACAGCACCAGATAAAATGAATTGCAGTAATTCAGCTTGGATATAATCAGTGATGGATAGCTGTAGTTAAGATTGGCCCTTTATTCCAAATCAGATCATTGGTCTACCTAAGCAGAACTTTCTATTATGATTGACAGAATAGAATTTCTATTTCTATTTCTCTCATAAAACCTGTAAAGGTACTACCTCACAGGTGACTGACTCTAGGGTACAGTGCTCATCCCTGTTACAAGGCTGAAGAGCAGCGCTGTGCAAAGATGCCTCCATGCATGACTAAAAACCACCGCACATGGAACACTGTTACCTTCCCACGGAAGTGGCACCTATTTTTCTGCTTGCTTTTACATGCTTTCAAATTGCAAGGTTGTCAGGCGCTTTAAACCTGTGGTAACTCAACAGCTGGCACAGATCCAAAAAGACAATATATGGAGCAGAAGGCTTACAGAGGGTAAGGGAATTTAAATCTCCTTTCCTTCCAAAATCATGTAATACCCAATCCTATAAATAAAGCATATTTGTTTTTGCAGCATAGTAGCTGCAGAAGAGAGGTGGAAATAAGATTGAGCCATTACTAGACTTTTTCCTCCCAAATGTGTCATTTACCTCCCCAAAAATTCATCTATTAGTGCTACTATGTGCGTGAATGTTAACTATGTCTAAGGCTACAATCCAAAGTAACTACGGGACCTTTTACACCGATGTAGTTATGGTGCCATCTATGGGAAACCTATGGGAAATGCATAGAGCAATCCAGAGGAAGTGCCTCTTACACGTTCCCATAATTACTCTGGATTGGAGGGCATGTTGATATTCATGAAGCAACTATAATCCCTATTAGCTTTCCATAAACTGGCATTCATTTTACAACCTTTGGCTCTTTACAGCATCTGCTACATGACTAGCTGAACGGTTTTACGATTTCGGAATAGAGAGCCAGAGTACCACAACAGTATCAGGCCTAAAAATATGCATGCAGATGCATATGCAAGCCATGTAGGACCAATTTTATAACTTAACTGTTCTAGTTACCCTTCAGAAATAATTCATAAAACAGAATTGCTGTAGTAGCAACACATTTGAAAGCTCACACAGAAAAATAAGGGTTGAATGTTTAGCCTTTTTCTCTAGGTTCTTGTGCTTTAGATATTATGCTACCCTATTTATTATTCATTGGCACCCAGAGAGAATCTTAACTGCTTCACAGAACCAAGTCTGCCCTTAGAACTACTAGATAAGAACATCTGAAATACTCTAGACAATATTAACTACCAAATCACATTATTATGCTGTGAACCTAGGGAAGCATATGTAAGTTCTACTTAAATTAAAGTAGCTGTCTGTACTATAGCATAAGTACTGTTCCAGCTTCAATACCTTTAAAACTGAAGCCGTGATTTGAAATTAGCATGACAAACTCATGGCTGAGTTTAATTTCATCACGACATTTTCAAATGCCTTGCACCATCTGGATCAGAGCCATTCAGTAGACAATAGAAAACTGTGCAGAACAATGGAAAGGCTCTTTCTATGGACTGGCCATTACCACCAGCAAATCCTGAATCCATCTCCAGCATTTCTTGTCCCTGCCTAGACTGTTGTATAAATGGCCGGCAAAAAACACATTGCAAATAATTGGTCCTCAGTATTTATCTCCTCCTGTCACTCTAGAAAACTAATTGACAGACTTGGCTCCTCTTGGAAAACGGCTAATGAAAGAATGAAAGAAATCTACAAATTTGATTACATATCCACAGATTTAATTTTCTCTCAACCTTTTAGCTAGTTATTTTGTAGAAAATAAATCTTGATAACTTCTGGTCTCATCTCTGGAAACCAGTGTAAGTGGTATATTAGAAATATAGGGTTCTTCTAGAAGGGAAGCTCTTTTAGCCAATAAGACACTTCTCCTGTAATATTAGCCACATTTTAAAAAGTAATAAAGCATCCACAGTTGATATACAAATATACCAATTTTTTCCCATCATTCTCATTTCCTGTTTTTCATTCTGTACTCAGGGATTGATCTTCCCTACTGTCTTATGCTGCTGTGTCAATCTCTTCAATAATGCCTTCAACTGCAACATGTGGTGCCATTAACTACATCAACATAAATGTCTCTTACGTGCTCCTGTAGTTACTCTGGATTGTAGGGCTAATGAGCATCAGATTTCATCAGTCCAGAGTTGAAGTCATTGTTAGACTTAAGCAATAGCTTTTTCTCTTCCAAGAGTGGAAACTCTTCCAACTTTTTAAGAGTTGAATCCTGATGTATCACTGTGTGAACACACTCCTTCTGTATGTACAACTCTCCTTTGAACAGAAGAAGCCTCCTTGCATAGTGTGGTGAACTAGATTCTAGCCTAATGGTTCTCAAGCTGTGGCATCATGACACCCTTGCCTGAGAGCCCTGGGCTCTACTTTCTTAAGGGGCAGGGATGGAGAAGGCAGTGATGAGATTCCCTGATTGCATCACTGTGGAAGGGTGTCTGAGGGTCTGATTACTGTTGTTCTAGTCTCTTAAGTTCTCAACTAGGGTGTTATGATAACTATGGTGTTATCATAACTAGGGTGTTATGATGTACCAGCCCAAAGCTCTGACCGGGACCCTGGGACAGGGTGACCATGATAGCAGTGCCTATGCTTCTGCAATCATATTGGTGCTGGGGAAACAGAGCTATTTTTAGACTCATCTAAACTGACAGGCTATAGTGGCTCGATGGAAATGCAAGTGATTAAGAGGCAGGCCAGGGTTCAAGACTTGGGTCCTACAAGACGGAGTGAGCTCCCATCTTTAGGCCAGCTCCTGCCAACCTACTGGTTCGAAAGCATGGAAATGCAAGTAGATAAGTAGGCATCACTTCAGTGGGAAGGTAAAACAGCATTCTGTGCACCTTGGTGTATAGTCTTGCTGGCCCATTGTGTTGAGTAAGACTTACCCTACAATCCAGAGTAACTACAGGAGCATGTAAGACACATTTACATCGACATAGTTACGGCACCTATGTGAAAACCTATGGGAAATTCATATTGCAATCCAGAGTAAATTATTCTTAAGTTGGAGCAAGGACTCCCCGTAGTTACTCTGGATTGTACCCTTAGCGTTACTAACTTACTCACTGGAAACACAAAACTTGACCTGTATGTATATATAACTTCTGCATATTTAAAAACTCGCTATTCTATAAGGTAAGAGAATGATTTAGCACAGAACATGGGTGTGCTATGGACAAGAGGCAACCAACTTCTTAAGTGGGCTGAGCTCTGCTCCAAGGCAAATGGTTCTCACACCAGGCTGGCAGAGTTAGGGGTCCCCCCTTCCCTCCACATCTATCTGAGGCCAACCAGAATAAGGTAGCCGTTGTTTTATTTTTTAACATAGATTACACTTCATTGTGTTCAGCACGATGATACAGGTTGAGCTTACTTATCTGTAGATCCATGGATCCATGGATTTGACTCACTGCAAGTCCTCCGTGGAGCCAGAGATGACCCATCCTGAAGCCTGTGGAGGCTCTTCTGAAGCATGTGGATGCTCCATGCAACCTTCCACAGGCCTTAGAATAGCTCAAGAAGGTCTTAGAAGAAAACCAGAAGTGCCCTTCTAAGGTCCTTCAAAGGTCATTCTGAAGCCCATAGAGGTTGTGTTCAACCTCCATGGGCCTCAGAACAGTTCTGAAGCAAGGTTTCGATTGCATTTGGAGCTCTGTGGATCCCAAAATGAATTTATTTCATGTAGAATTTGTTATCCACAAGCAGTTCAGGAACTGAATATATATTTATATATATATATGAGCAGACATAAGCATCTTCATGTTTTTGGACATCTAGTGATTTCAAGATTGCTCCTCCTTCTTCAATAATCCGGTCTCGCCCAAATATATTGTATATCAGAGGGAAAGGAAGAAAAACATTGTTTCTGTGATTCAGTACACTTTGCTTCCTTGCTTTTCCAAAGACAAAAATAGAACTGTTCTTCATTTCAAATTCTGCTCATGTATACTGATAGATACTAGACCAGGATCTCAGTAGAATGCACCATCCAGATGCAACTCATGATTCAACTAACAATCAAATTTTCTGATACAATTGGAAAGATTTCCTTCCCGTTTTTGTTTTACTTTGTACAAATGATCCATTGAAGATTGGCTGGCTATGGTCGTTGGGCTGTCATTTGTTTCTTAGCAACTCGTGGCCATTGGGGTCTGGCTTATGCAGCTGTATTTCATCCAAATTTTCATGTAGTAATTCTAGATCATTTAGAAGTAGAAAATAGGCAAAGTGGCAATGACATGCAAGTGAAAGAAGTGTCGGGGGGAAATCAAGCATTTGAAATAGTATTCATTCATTTACTTTTTTAACATACTAGGCTATGAAACAGCAGTTTATTCCAATGCCCCTGCACAATATCCTAAGTAAATTTGCTGCACTACTGCAGAACAAGGACAAACTTTTCCGCTTCTCCAGGTAGGGCAGCGGTGGTTTAAAGGGGTATACAGCAGTGGTTTCAAGGGGTATACAGCGGTGCCTTGTACAACAAACATAATTCGTTCCGAAAGCATGTTTGTCTTATAAAGCGTTCTTTATACAAAGTGGATTTTCCCATAGGAAATAATGGAAACTCAGACAGTTGGTTCCACAACCCAAAAGTATTCATATAAAAATATTAACTATATGAAAAAATGATGATAAAACACTGTAATTGAATTAAAAACACTGTAATAAAATACAGAACACAATTACTGTGATATTAATAAAAACACTGTAATATATTTATTTTTATTTATTTTTAAAATTTATATCCCGCCTTTCTTGGGCAAGTTAGCCCAACTCAAGGCGGCTGACATAAAATATACTGTACAGTAAAACAGAAAAGAAAAACCTTTATGGCTAAGGATGACTAATTTTCACTAAAAGAGTCACTGGTGTCTTGTTGAGCAACTTTAACAAGGAACCCATCTAATGACACTTGCTTTTCTCTCCTTTTGAGGATTTCACGGAAATGTGACATTGCATTGACATTAAACAGAATAATTGCTCGTACTGCTACAGCCTTATTTGGGTGGTGCTTTTCTACAAAATTTTGCACAATTTCCTAATGTTTACAAAAGTCCTTAATCTCATTTAATGTGAGGGATTCCTCCTCCTTATTCTCTTCCTCCTCTGCAGATGTGATCTCCTCCATAACCTCTTGCTGTTGCTCATGATCCAGATCCATCAGTTTGTTGGTTTATTGTAAATCTTTGTCTTACAAGGCATTCTTCTTACAAGTCATTTGTCTTACAACGTACCACTGTAATTGGTTCTGCACTGCCTCTGGAGCTGACACAGCACAGGGAAGACACAAGCACCCAGAGGCTACACCACCTGGGGAAGCAGATTGTGTACTAGCATATTGCCATGTCCCAGCCCTGCCTCTCGCTCACTGCCCACTATCCTTAGGAATGCCAACCACCTTCTGTCGCTCTACCTGGAACACCACTTCCCTGCCACCCCTCTGCTCCCTCCAAATCCCTGCACTAGCCATGCTTAGGCAGTGCAACCTACCTGTTTCTTAGTGCCTACATCTGTGTGCCAGCCTATCTCACATTGGAGTGGTACAAAATTGCTTTATGGCACCTTTGTGACACTTCTGGGCCAGCATAACAGATCTATGCGATCATTTGGGTGCTTTTAAGCTGAACCTTGAATGAAACACTGATCAGCTGTGACATTTGTGGCTCAATCCTATCCCTGTGACTGCTGGCATAACTAGCTTTACATTGGCATAGATTGCTTTATAATATTTGAAAAGCAGGCTCCACTGATTAAAAATGATTTTTGGAACAAATATATTTCCTTTTTTATGCAGGAAATTTTGCATATATAAAAAGATTTATGTATGGAAGAAAGACAATTAGCAAGAAGCAGATATAAAGGAGATTAGGTCCAGGGTATCTGTTGTTTTAACATCCCATAAGATCCAGTGAAACTAAATTCTTTTAAAATGGAAAAACACAGGTCACTTTAGTCTGGTGAATTACCATCAAGTAACCCGATATCACATAGTTAAGGGGAAGTGATTTAAATGAAGAGATACTGAAAACAGTCTGACACAAAACTGTAATGGAAAAAGGTCAATCCAGATCCTTGAAATACATATAAATCTGCTCATAAACTGATAGTCATTCAAATACTGAACAACATAGCAATAATCATTTTCCAAATAAGGACTTTGTTCAGATCAATGGGCCCTGATACAAAGGCAGTGAAAATATAGTCAAGGACAAAGGGCATCAAGACCCAGAACAACAAATCTCTGAGGATTTAGGACCATAGTGAAGTTTGAGACAATGGCAAGACTCTCATTCCTTTTTTGGAAATCACATTTCCTTTCAAAGTTCACAACCAAGGTGTTTTCTATATCATAAATGAACAATTATATATCAGATAAATAAGCACGTAGTCCATAATTACAATACCTAAAAGCTCTGAAAGTTGTCATAATTTGACACGAACATTTCAAATGTACACAGTAAACAGTTCCTTAATATAATACAGTTTATTAGAGCTGTAGAATTTCCATTCAATGTACCAAGTTAACATTTATTTAAAAAGTTTACTTTTTGCCAGCATGTTAACTTGTGCTGCAATCCTAAAGACACTTTCCTTGGATTAAGACCCACTGAACACAATGGCATTTACTTTTGTTTAGGATTGTGTTCTTGGACATTTTTAGATATTTTTAGTTTAAAATTAAATGCTAGCATTCTTTGCAATACATAACCTTTCAGTTGTATTCTAGATATAGAAAATTTACAGCCCAATCCTAAGGGTTTACCGCTGGTGCTCTGCCACCACTGGGTTTTCAAATGTGGGGTAAAGAACATTTGCAGTCTCTAGTGCTGGCACTGTGCTCACACCAATTCTCTGCTGATGTTCCTGCATCCTAAAGTTGCCTTGTCTGCCAGGTAACAGAATGGTGAATGGAGGTGGAGGGTGTGGGGGAATATGGGCTGGAGGTATTCTGGAGTGGGAGAGGCAGGGAAGAGGCATGGTGGGAGAGAGAGAAGGTCAGGAAGGGGCTCAATCAGCAGGGCTCAGCTCCACCAGATCCTGAATGTCCATGTGGTGCCTTCAGGCGCTGCACAGACGTCCTTAACCCTCCGTCACTCGAAGCTCTGTTACTCCCAGTAACAAAGTGTGCTTTTTAGAAAACTGTAATGAGCACCTAATTAACTCAATTGTAACACTCTTAAAGTGTTAAGTGACATTCATTAGGATGTACAAAGAGACAATATTCAAAATCTGATTAAAAAAAATCCTCATTTATTAATCATACAGCAAGTAAAACCAAAATCACTGAAAATTAATACCCGCTTCCACATTGCCTTATGTTTTCATGAAAAAGAAAGACATATGAGCATTAATTATGAGCGGAACTGGAAATATAGGCACAGCAGAGTCACTCTGAGTCGCTGTTGGGAAGTTCAGCAGTTCAGTTCTGTTACTGAAAGGCTTGTCCAAGAAGAGGCTTGAGGGCTGCATTTGGCTTAGAAAACCCACAGATGCGGCCCTTGTTGGACAAGCCTGCATGTGTTCATATGTACAATATTATGAACAAAATATCCACAATCTTTGTAATTTCCATTCATAAAAAGAGCTAAATGAACAGTTATTATGAATATAAATGAATATATATGAACAGTTATGATGAATATAAAAGGAAATAAGAAACCTCCCAGGAGGGTCGAAGTTGTAATTTTTATCCAGAGGCTCCCAGGGTCTCCCCACACAAGAAGCTGGAAAAATTACTGGGGGGGGGTGTCTAAAACAGCAACTAGAAATAGGAAGGTACTAGGAGGGGCATGCCTCTTTGTCATCAGAGAGGGAGAAAAAACAAATCTCATGTAATAATTATTGCAGCTTCGAGCGTCTTAGGGTTAATTCTAAGTCAGCTCTAGAATTGCCGCAGAATAGAGTAGCCTCATTGTGGGTTACTCGACTTATTTGGGGGAAGGTGAGTAAAGTCCCTCTAAGGAGCTCAGGATGGTGTGCATATTTTCTCCCTTTCTTTTGTCCAAAGAAAAACCTTGTGAGGTAAGTGATGCTGAGAGATAGTAATAGTCATAACATGAAATAATTAATAATAACGGTTAGAAAATAAACACAGTGAATATTTTTCCATGAGGAATGGATGAATGCAATTGCCCTCCCCTGGTAGCATTTCCATGCACATAGTACTCAGTAACACAATGCCCCTTCTATCTGGAAGGGGCATTGTGTGGCCCAACCCAGAGGTGGCCCAACCCAGGGAGCCCTGGTCTACCTGGCAGTTGGTTCTGGGCTTCAAATCTAGGGGGAGATCTTTAAATCTGCCTGGAAGAAGTGCTTACAGAGCACAGTCTCAGAAAGGGAACCCACGTCTTCCTGGCAAGTAGATCTTGACTTCAGGCCTGTGCTGGAGCTTGAGCTGGACTTCAGATCTCTGTGCTCATGCACTCCTCCAAAACAAACATTGGTTCCATGCTTGTATCACTCTCCCTGGGTATCACCTTATTGGTTCCATGCTGTGCCTCATTGGCTCTTTGAATAATAAACTTTGGTCCATTTTAAAATAGGAAAGTATACAATGAAACAGCATGTTTCATAATAACTGTAGTTCAGAGTACTAGTGAGTTTATATTTCATGGGAAAAGAAAACAGATGAAAGGTGTGTGGGACCCAAACTATATCTTATTCAGGAAACTTTGTCACTTCTATGCATTGAAAAATAGAGTATGTTCACATGTGCTCTGAGGATGATTACATGTTTCAAAAGTGCATTTCAAATACAGTGGTGCCTCACATAAAGAGCTTAATTCGTTCCAGAGGCATGCTCTTTAAGTGAAACTCTCTTGAAGTGAAGCAGATTTTCCCATAGGAAATAATGGAAACTCAGACGATTGGTTCCACAACCCAAAAAATATTCATATAAAAATATTAACTGCATGTAAAAATGATGACAAAACACAGGAATTGAATTCAAAACACTATAATATAATACAGTCCACAGTTACTGTAATAAAACACTGTAATATTCTGTACAGTAAAAAAGAAAAGAAAAATCTTTATGGCCAAGGATGACTAATTTTCACTAAAAGAGTCACTGGTGTCTTTTGGAGCATCTTTTACAAGGAACCCATCTCTGTGTGTGAGCTCTATCTATGTAAACTAGATAGGCAGTCTGCAACAGCAAAGGGGCCAGATCCTATGCTGTCTAGTCAGAATCAAGCCCCATTGAATCCACTGGGGCTTACACACAGGAAAGTGTGTAGGATGCAGCCTGAATCTTTCAAGTTTGCATGAAATGCAACAGCAGAAGGGCACAGAAGGGTCTACTCAGAATCAAGCCCCACTGAATCTACTGGGGCTTACTCACAGGAAAGGAAGATTGCAGGCAGGGAAGGTGGTGGTAGGGGAAGAGGGTAGTTGTAATGGGGTCCAGGCAGGGGGGCTTCCTTGGGCAGAAGGGGTCTGTTTGAGGGGGGCCCAGAGGAGGTGCAGGAGGAGTTTTTCCTCCTATCTGGTGGAGGCTGCAGAGGCTGGGCTGACCACGTTTTCTGGCTGCAGGAGTCAGCCATCTTTGTTCCTCCAACCAAAGATGCTCCTCTTGTATGGAGTATCTGTAATCCAGTGAGTAAATGTGAATCTTCAGTTGTGGCAAGCCATTTTGAGACAAACAACTGTGACAAACAACTGTGGTTATGTGCATTGGTTAGGAGACAAAGGCATTTTCCAGGTGAAAACTGTGACATACAAGCATTGTGTACTAACATAGTTACCCTAATTGTAGCTTGAGGAACCTCCTACTTCAAAAGAGCACCACTTTTCCCCATAGAGATTCCACATCTTGTAAAGCATGCTTGCCTGATTATAAAAATAGAAACAAGTTAGTTATAATAGCATAGTAATAACAAAAGACCGCTTCATGTAGTGTTGGCCCTTGAGAGTGTGACTGAGTCAGCCTTAATCACAGCAAAACACCATAAGGGATAAAATGTGACTCATGATCTGCCAGGCAAGACTCTACATAAAAATGCGTTCTTTGGAGCTAAAAAGAAAGCATCATGTAGTATGAATATCAAACCTCTGACACTTGAGGCTGTCTTGACTAGAAGTCGGTTCATACGGCATTTTAAAAGAAACTCAAATTAACATATTGTCTTCATTTTCTGACAGATTTAAAGACCTAACCAGAGCCTCCATTGAAAATGTAGTCCTGAAAGGACATTTCTGTTGATTTCATACCCGGCATATCAGTCTATTAAACGGATGAGTTGTAGTCCAGCAAAATGAGAGCTATGAATTTTCCTCTATCAATTAAATTGAGACATCTGTAGAAGAACTGTAGTAGAATGATAACAGGTCCAGAACCAATGAACCCTGCTGATGTCTCATCCTTCTGTGAAGGAGAAACATCAACCAGAGAGAATTTACATGTAGTGTAGATGCCACTACAAATTTATCTCACTTTTCAGTAATTCATCTTTAATACTCGTACTTTGCAGGGACGATGGATAAATTATTATTAATAAACTTCTTGCATAATGCATATTAATTCTTGCATATTAATGATGACAGAATTTATATTGAAAATAGCCATTAGAAATTGTTTCATTTATGCTATCTTTTAGTGCTGTCCTATTGGGCAGAAAATTCTCCCTGCTGCCTTTGTCTATTAAGTAGACTAGAAAAGGCAATTTTTGTGGGGCAAAATATTCCGTAAAGCAGCTTTTTATGTATATCAAGGACTCTGAAAATATTCCTGGTCTGCGTCACAATCTGTTACCAAAAATAGTAATCCTGCCTTTCCTTTTTAATTAAAAAATAAGGGGGGAGTTTGTATATGTTTTAATTGACATAACAAATTCATGAATACTATGGTAATTAGTTTCTATAGCTGATTGATTAAGGCTTAATAACATTTTCATAAAATAAATGCTTTGCAATTATGTAGGAACAAAATACCATCTGGGTTCCTCCAATCATTAGCTCCTATTTTTTTTTAATGGCAGCTTCTCACTGAACATTCTTAGGGATAGAAACAGTGATGGGATTCAAAGAAATTAACAACCGGTTCTCTGCCCATCTGGCAGCCCCTTTGAAATGGCTATTTTTAAACTTTATATGTCCTATCTCTCGTTAACAACCGGTTCTAAGAGTAGGTGCAAACCTGATGGCGCCCACCACTGGATTGAAAGGATGTTGCTTGGACTAAGTAACAGCCTTAACTGAGGTGTTAACCAAAGTGATAGATAGCTTTCTCCACATTAAGAGAACAGGGTTGTTTTTTTTATCTGGAGCGTAAGAAACAAGGGCAAAGTATCTCTCACGAAATTTATTTTGTTTTGCAAAAATCCAGAGTTAACTTCTAAATGTACTTTTTCCTGTGATCTTGCCTTTTTTCCATAAATAAGAGGTACTTGAAATTTGATTCATTTTATCAGCATCACTGTGATTTGTTTTCTGATAAGTGATACCTTGGTTTACAAACATAATTCATTCCAGAAGCATGCTTGCAATCCAAAACACTTGTATGTCAAAGCAAATTTTCCCATAAGAAATAATGAGACAATTCGTTCTACAACCCGATAATATTCATATAAAAATGATTACAATTCTGTAATATAATAAAAATAATAACAAAAATACAAAATAGAAAGAAAAATAAAACAAATTAACCTGAACTTAGGGTGCAAGCCTAAACACACTTCCCTGGTATTCGGCCCCATTGAATAAAATAGGATTTACTTCTGAGTAGATAGGCTTAAGAATGCCCTGTTTAGTCCCTCAGGTCTCTCAGGCTGCAATCTGCTCCCCTTACACAGGAGCCCCACTGATTATCCTTTTTGTCCTTATCCTTTAGCTTTATCCTTATCCAGCAACAGCCACAAAAGGTCTGCTTGGATGTGCTCCACCGATTTTGGTAGTGCAAATCTGAGCAGTCCAGGAGCTGGACTAGGATCTGGCACAAGTGCCTCACCTCCTGCTCCCTGCCTAACCTCATGAATGTCTTTCACCCATTCTTCTCCCCTCCCACACCCGGAACATCTCCTTCCCACACATTCTCTCAACTCTACACTGTTCAAACTCAGCTGGAAGAAGTTTACCTCCTCCTAGAACCCATGGGGATGCCAGCCTATGCAATGCCTATCTGCACTTAGAGTGGCTTGGGAATGCTTTACACTCCCATGGCAAAGGGCACTTAGGATTGAACCCCCAGGGGGCTGATATATCATGAGGACTAATGATTTGACCTGCAAATAGGTCCATATTTGCTTTAATAGCTATGAATTGCAGAGATTTTGTACCAGTCACATTTGTCACCCATATAAAATAATCTGAACAAAATAATCTGTGTATGTATGTACCCATGTGTGAATGCACCAAAACTTTAGTTTGCGAATAGGAGTATTACTGCTAATGCACATGTGCATTGCTGGGTACCTATGATAGCTTTTGCTTTGGTGCAGATCAAGATTTCATCAATATTGTTGCTTTCTCTTTGGAACAAGGCAGTCCATATAGCACATCTTTTTAATGCTGTTTTATTTATATTACAAAGCTTGCTAAATATTGTAAAAATGTCTTGTCCTTGAAGGGATGAGGTATTGTAAACACTGTCGCTATTAGACAGTTCAAAGAAACAGTGTGGGAGTCACAATTACAGGTTCAGAAACCTGTTTTCTTCTTTCTCCCACACGCATTCATCTCCTGTCATATTCTTTCCTGATAGTTTGCACATTTCCAGTGCGACTCTGTGTGCCCACTTATATATACTGACTCTCGTCTATAAGCGAACAATTAAAAAGCATAGTGTTTATACCGTCTGCTGTCCCACATCTAAAAACGGATGTGACAGTATCTTTTGCAGCAGATTGCTTTAAATATGATTCCTATAGCCCAGGCAACTGCTTATTGATCTCTGCAACTTCTGAATGGTTCACATCACGACAGTGGAGAAGTTCTGTATCCCACCAACTCCGCAACAATTCTGATATTACTTCCCTGCGGCTTCTTCTTTCATTGATGGGATATACGATACTTGTTTATGCGACATGGGCTGTGCAATCCAAAATTGCACTAAAGCAGGCAGGCTAACATGCATGTGCTGCATCCAGCTTTTCGTTCGGGCTGCTGCCATATCCGTAGGGGGTGAGGTAAAACTCTTTCCTTATTCCCCCCAAAAAGTGTGGATAGGATTGCAGTTGAGATGCATCAAATCCCACCATGCAAGTCCCTGCACAAGTCCCATGCACAAGTCATGGGGCTGTCATTAAAATGCCATAAAGCACTTCTGCTCCACCACTGTGGTTAGACAAGTGCTCAGTCAGGCACCAGCCTCCCCACACTGCCACAGGAACAGAGAGATGGGTGAATTGTGCTGTCTTAAATTGGTTAGGATTGTGCCCCCAATTCTTATTACTCTTGTAAGATCTTTATCGTAATTCAAAAAGCATTGTAACAGTGCAATCCTAACATTTTGTCAGTGAAACAGCTGATAAATGGTCATATGGCTTTATGCTGTGTATGCTGCCATCAGGGCTGTGGGTGGCGCAAGTGGCTAAGACACTGTGCCTGTTAACCAGCAGGCCAGGGTTCGATTCCCCGGTCAGCCCCACAAGACAGGGTGAGCTCCTGTCCTTAGCCCAGCTCTGCAACGCCAGCTGGATCCAATCGTATTGGCTCTGCCTTTCCATTGGACTAATTCAGTGGCGTGGAGAGGGGGGATCTGCTGCGTGGGTAACAGCCAATCCTCCATAACAATCCAACCCAGGCTTTTGTGCTTCGCATGCAGCGTATGCAGTGCTGAGCACGATACCATAGTCTTTCAAGACAGACGGAGGCCTGCTGCCATCAGCCATTTTGGAACTCCCACCTTAAACAGTAGAAGTGTCACCAGTACCAGCTACTTATGGGAGTAGCCGATAACCTGAAAACAACTGCCAATAAGTGTGAAGATAGAAAGATGGTCTGCTGCAGTAGAAGGCAGCTGTATTATGTAGCTAGAGCTTCAAAAGATGTGATACTGGTCAATTTTTCTGAAGAAGCAGGTTAATGTTTTTGTCTGCTAAGTGATTATTTGGGTACTGCTTTGTTTGTACTGAACATGAAATCTCCATTTCCATTTCCATCTCTCTCTCTCACACACACACACACGCACACACGCACAAACACAAACAAAATCCCTCTCCTCTTCATCAAGACATTTTAATAAACAGTTATAGTACCTTCACATCTTATAACTGAGCAATTGTCTCAGGATCTAAATTTGGTCTTCCATGTGAGTGCAACCAAATATAGTCTAATCTAAATGCAGAAA
The DNA here is from genome assembly GCA_030015325.1 of Cryptoblepharus egeriae. Lineage (NCBI taxonomy): Eukaryota > Metazoa > Chordata > Lepidosauria > Squamata > Scincidae > Cryptoblepharus > Cryptoblepharus egeriae. Next base: position 152,205,139 of record JAREYC010000001.1, read on the forward strand.
AATATCTCAGGAGAATATCAACTTGAAATTGTAAAGGATCACTGTGGTTATTAATACTCTAAATAATTAGAAGATTATAGGGAGTCAGGATTGCACTGATTAAAGGCCTAGAAACTGATGCCAAATATTTCTGACAGTTAACTGTTTAATGGATTTGGAAGTCACTCTCTCTGGTGCAAAAATATACATTAGAATATACATACTTATTCAGCAAAGGTTTGCAAAATGTGATCAGCAGGCACTTGTGGTTCCTGGGGCAAAGTCCTGTTCCTTCCTTCTCATGATACTGTGGGTACTCCTGCTGCCTCTGGCATTGCCAACTTAAAAGGTGCACCCCCTGAAAGGCATGAGTTCTCAGCCAGTGGGGGAATGAAAGTGCAGGTGGAAAGGATAGTTAGGATCCGGAGCAAAGGAGAGAAGGGGAGCTTGGGTAGATGGGAGGTCTGGAAACGGGGGTCCAAAGGATATTTAAGATCAGGGGCAAAGGAGGCTCAGATGGTTGGGGGGGCCTTGAAAGGGGGTGAAACTTAGTTGGAGGACTCACCCTTTAGGATAGGAGAGAAACATAGAGGCTTCAAGGGTGCAAACACATTTTTATTCCTGTACTTAAGATTAAAGAATTGCTGACTGATCAATGTCCAACCCCAACCCCTGGACCTGGAAGTGTGAAATTTGGGAAGGTATTCCTTCCATGATGTGAGCACCCACTAAAAACCAATTTTAAGAAATTTAACCCCTAAGGAAGTGAAAAGGGGTGCACCATATTTTCATCCTATTTTAACATTGAAGTCTGATGATCAACACCCAGTCCCAACCCCTGCACTTATAAGCATGAAATTTGGGGAGCATTTACCTTCTGTGATGTAAGTATCTACTAAGAACAGATTTAGTGCCTGGTGGTGCCTGATGGTGCCTTCTGCCCAGTGTTGCTTGCTGGTGTCTGGTGCCTGCTGGTGCCCAGTGCCTGGTAAGGATGCCTGGTGGTATCTGGTAGAGATGCATAGTGCTCAGTGATGCCCAATGTCTGGTGCCCCATGACTGGTGCCTGGTGGTGCCCTGTGCCTGCTGCCCAGTGGTGCCTGGTAGGGATGCATGGTGTCCCATGTCTGGGACCCTATGTCCACTGCCCGGTAGTGTCTGGTGGCCAGTAGGGGTGCCTGGTAGGGGTGCCCGATAGGGATGCCCAGTGCCTGGTGGTGCCTTCTGCCTACTGTGCAGTGATGCTCGGTGCCCAGTGGTGCCCATAGGGACGCCCGGTCCCTACTGCCCACTGGTGTCTGCTACACATTGGTACCCAGTAAGGGTGCCTGGTGTACGATGATGCCCGCTGCCACCCACTGGTGCCTCCTGCCAACTTGTACCTGCAGGTGCCTGCTGCTTGCTGCATGTGCTGCCCAATGGTGCCTGATAGGGAAGCCCAGTGCTTGGTAGGGATGCCTGCTGGTGCCTGCTCCTGCCCCCTGGTACCCTCCTGGTGCCTGATGTTGCCCACTGGTGCCAGTGCCTACTGGTGCCTGCCACTCAGTGCCTCTGCCTGGTGCCTACGAATATTCTTAAAATTTTACTCCTGTAATGCTGGGTTCATTCTGTAGTCACATATAAATAAATCACATATAAGTAGGTTACACCAGTAGATCTTCTCACCTTCAGTCCAATGATTGCTATTTCACCCTGTATATTCTCAGGCAGTGCAGTGTTGCTGTAGGTCAGCAGGGTGAGAATAAGGTTCAAGAAGACATCAAATTCCACAGCCCTCAGGTAGTTGAAAAAATGGTTTCAGAAACAAACAAAAAGAACTCTGTACATTATCAAGGCTTTTTGCCTTTGGATAAATAATTATTCTCTCTCTCTTGTCTTGGAAAAAAAAAATTGTTCAAGCAAAAGCCCTTTCATCTGCTTTAGGCTGCAATCCTAAAGACACTTTCCTGGGAATAAGACCCACTGAACACTGGGATTTACTTTTGAGTAGACATGGTTAGGATTGTGCTCATAATCTGTGGTCACAGACCACAAGTGCCCAGGAACCAAGATTGCCACTGAATTTATTTAATTTGCTGTGGGGTTGGGAGAAGTGTTTCTGTGTGATTTGGCATGATGCTTTGTAAAACTTATGGGAGAGACCAGACCCTTGAGTATTTTCAAAGAAAATTATTTTTGCAATTAGTGTAATTGTCTTTGCTTTTTTTGTTCTAAGAATTTAGTGCTTTAAGTACTTTACTTCTATTTAACAATATTTGATCAGTTTACCAAGGGATATTTGCAGGAAGTGGGTTGAGGGGCAGGTTAAAGCCATTTCTAGTTAATTAGCATTATAAAGAAGTGGTGCTGATGAGGATGCATACTTTTAAAATGAGAGTACTAATTTTAAAGTTTATTTTAGGTAAGAACAAGAGCCTGATTTCACAGGGCTCCATAACTATCAGAATGCCAGATGCACTGCTGGGTATCACAAAAAAAAGTTAGCTTACAATGCTGGTGATGAGCCTGGTGTGCTGGTGGAAAAGCCAGCACCATTGGCTTTGGAGCTCAGAGGAATGTGAGTCAGGAATTTCGGACAGTAAATATCTCTGATGGGTATTAGACACTGAGGAAAATGGGGAGGTTCCTGGAGTTCCTGAGCTCCAGCTCAGTTCCTGGAGGGTGCCTTCTGGCCTAGAGGCTACCACCAAATCCTATGCCTCTTCCCAAGACAATCTACCCAACACAGACCACCTTGTGCTTGGTTTTGTCCTTATCAATGGGCACCTTTCTGAGGAGACCCATTGGCACCAGTGAAGCTCTACTCAGGATAAGAGAACAAATGTTCAAGAGCAGGTAGTGGGTGTTCTGAGAATGGGTGGACTGGGAGTGGAAAATGGTGGCAGTATGTAGCACTTCACCCTAATCCTAACTCTGTTCCCAGGCAGCCTGGGGGAGGTGGTGCAGATTGAAGTAGCCCTGTTAGGATTGCAGTGGTTGTCCCTGGAGTAAGGGGAAAGTCTGCCCTTCCAACATTTCATATTTGTTATGAAATCCAAATAATTTTTAAATATATTCTTTTTCTGTACATTTCCACTGATCTGCATTTGTTACATGCGAATTACTTCAGTGTGACCTACAAGCATCTTTGACAATGCTCACTTGGGCTGCAATCCTAAACACACTTTCCTGGGAATACGCCCCATTGAATATAATGGGACTTCTGAGTAGATAGGGTTAGGATTGCACCCTAGGTTCTGGTCTGGAACTCGTATAATTCAACAAGCTGCTTCTGAGATAAATCTCCTTTTGGAAATTGACTCTTCCCTCACTATAACGCTTACAAGTTGATTGCAGCCATCATAATCTAGGTTTCCTTACACTCTAATATTGCAGAGTGTGATTGCCTTAATCCGGCAAATTAATGTTTCCAAGTAGCAGTATTATAAGGAAATCAATTGCCATAGCATGAGCACTTTCAACAAAATTTCAACTGAAAACTTAAAGTCTGTTCTGACTCTAATGTACTCTAATGTATTTGAAATTCAGCTATTGAATGTTTCAACTAAATTAGCTTGTTTATTGAGCATTGTTGACAACAATGTAGGGATTTGGATAAGGACTGTTTTATTAATACAGGCTGAATCTCTGTATCATGAGGCTTCCATTCCCAGAACCCAAAGAGATGCCACAAATTGTGTTAGTGGAAATTCTTTTTCAAAAATAAAACAGTCACTTTGCTCAGCAATTTAAAAACAGCCTTGCTTTCCTGTGTAATGCAGGATAGAGGCATCCGGCAGATAATCAATCAATCATTCTCTCCAAATGTGTAGAAATGCTTCATTATAAAGCAACCTTAGTCTGCTGACCTTTGCTGGCAGAGGAGGGTTGTTGAATCAGCTCTGCTGAGCTAGGGTTGCCATAATTCTCTTCTACAAAATTGGGATGGGACCTTCTGTCCCACTTGCCAGTATGTGGACAGAATTCCCAAAAATTGGGATTGTCCTTATTTTCCAGGACATATGGCAACCCTATGCTGAGCCAATCCAGCAATCCTCAGGGATGGGAAAGGGGCAGGAGAGCAGGAGGGGAAGCATTGCAGGACAGGAGAGTGGGCAGAGGGAGGGAGGGGAGCAGGCAGACATTTGGATCTACTCACATTTAGGCCACTTCCAAAGGTAAGGGAGTAATCCCCTCCCCAGGGCACACAGCAGCAGCCTCCCAAACTTGCCCTGGATGCAGTGCAGGCACAACAACCTGCCTGCTCCAGCACAAGTATGGATTGTACTTTCTGCCAGTCATCGTGGTTTTCTGGCCTGAAAGCAGGCATCCATCAGTCTTGAGAGACTATGGTATCGTGCTTGGCGCTGCATATGCTGCACGTGAAGCACGAAGGCCTGGATTAGATTGATATGGAGGATAGGCTGTTACCCAAGCAGCAAATCCCCCCTCTACACGCCACTGAAATAGTACAATGGAAAGGCAGAGCCAATACGATTGGTTCCAGCTGCATTGCAGAGCTGGGCTAAGGACAAGAGCTCACCCTGTCTTGTGGGGACCCGGGTCTTGAACCCCGGCCTGCTGGTTAACTTGCACCACCCACAGCCTTGTGGTTGGTTTTAACCACAGATGGTTACTCTTGTAGCAGAGAAATGTACATTTATTTTTGGTTTGGTTTTTGTTTTGCCCATGAGCAATTTTTATAGAGGGAGGGTGGCCCAAAAAAAGATAACTTTATTTTAGTAAGCTTTTAGCTTTCATACACAGCAATTACCTACTGTACAACTATGTGTTCTACATGTCTTCACATACATCTTCGATTACCTTTTATTGGGGCCACCCTGTATAAAGTTGTTTTAAGTTATTATTCTTAGTTACACCAAGTGGTAAGAAGGATAGGATATAAACTGTTTAAATAATAGTTTTAAACTGTTTAAAAACAGTTTAAATAACTTAAATAAGTAAATACAGTACATAATACTGGAATTTCTTGATGGAATTTTTGCTAGTTCCAAATTGAATTATTGGCTCAGGTTCTGTTCAGATTGCATTCAGTTCATGAGTACATACAAGGTTGGTTGTATTTCCTTTGAGCCTGGATTGCACCTATTGTCTGGAACATCCATTACACAGAAAACAATTTTGGCATGCCATTACCAGTCTTTGTTTTAAAAATGGTGATCTTTGTTCAAGCCCCTGCTTTCCCATGATTGCAACATGATCTAAAACTTTTAGAGAGAAAGTCAGCCCCTTGCATAATTATTCGAAACTGACCATTTACTAGAAGACCGGTATAAAGCCTTATGTGTAATATTTGATTGGGCTTCAAAAAGGATGTTTGATTTGGGAACAAAACTTCTATTTCAGATTTTTCTAGTTGGGACACTCCAGAAAAATGCAGGACATCACAAAATAAAAGCTTAAAACATTCCTATATACTGTTTTGCTTTTATGTGATTATATTGAACACAATGAATGAAATCCTCACCTAGGCTGGCACAACTCATCAGTCTACCCATTCCCCTGGTGAAATAGGGCGGCAAACGCATGTCTATGCACTGGCCTAATATTCCCCCAGGAGTGGTGCAGATATGTCTTATGGCACTTTTGTAACATCCCCAGATCAGCATAGTACTTATGCCAGGGCTTAGGCTAGCCTAACTAGGGATTGGGATTGCAGCCTATATTACTTATTATTAAATTTAAAACTGATACATTAACTTTATTACATAATATTTACTTATTTCAAGAAGGTTACATGTTGCCTGCTCAGAAGAAAAAGGAAGACAATGAAGATTTTTTTTCAGAACACAAGGCTAAAAAAGAGGACATGTCTTGGAAAAAGTGGATGTATGACCAGCCTGCAAAAGAGCCATAGAGCACAATCCTAACCCTGTCTACTCAAACATAAGCTCCATTGTGTTCAATGAGTCTTACTCCCAGGAAAGTGACTTTAGGATTGCAGCCTTAGGCTCACAAGAGATCCTGCGATCAGTGCACCAGTTGTAGATATTGGTTTCACAACTTGTTAATGCAGAAGTTGAAAACCACAAGGAAACTTCTGTCATTCTTCTTTGGTTCATAGTGTCAAAGAACATCTCTGACTGAACTGATACATTATAATTAGCAATCAGCTTTAAAACAGATTTTTTTTTGCACTTAATATTCTCTTTATTCATGCGACAAAGCTTTGAAATGAAACAAGAAGTGTTACTGAAGGACTTGCTAGTAAAAAATATGTCAGATATAATGTCATTTACATATCAAGTACCATGAATAAGGTAATAAAAGCAATTTTCTCTGTTTTACGGTTTTTTGTTCTCAGGAATATATGAGAACAGTCTGATAATAGCATAACATGAAGGTTATTGTACACCATTTACTTTCTTAGACCTAATAGGTGTTCGTATGACTTTGTATCTAATAAATTCAGGTTTTTCTTTTCCTGGTAATTATCTATACTAAATATGTCTCACAGCCCAATCCTAACCTGCACTTGAATAGGCAGCCATTCCATGGAGCTACCTGGATCTGCACCAGTGAAATGGCTGGCAGAAATCTAATCAACCTGGTGTAACTCGTAGCTAGCTGTGGCCAGATGGAAGGCGAGGATCCAACCTAAGTTGCCAAGGATAGTCCCTCCCCTCCTTCTAGATGTAGTCTGCTCACTGGCCCCCCTCCTGCTCCCAAATGCCACCATTCCACCCTCCTACCTCCCATTGTAACTCCCTCCTCATGTTAGCCTCACTAGGCTGGTGTGTCCTTACCCTTCACCTGGAGGCTGGTATGCATTCTTCTGCCAACCCATCTAACTTCCAAGGCGATACAAACGTTCCTTTATGGCATTCACAACAGCTGGGAGATGATACAAGTCTGCTGTACCAGGATATTTGGGGGTTAGAGTTAGCATCTCCTTGATCATGTATCACCTATTTGGTGGAGTACATCTAAGGAAAGAAAAAGGATGAGGAAATTTTTGAGAGATAACATCTGGCATGCACTACCGGCTCTCTCTCGTTCTCTGAATGTCCTGTTCCTCCCCCCTCACCTACAATCTTTTCCCCTTGCTGGCTAATCTATTCTGGGCTAGTGACTGATAACTACTGAGAGTTCTCATTTCTGCAGTTTATAGCAGCAGGTCCTCATGGCCACCAGCAGCACACTATACACTGTTGTCATATGACCTGTTTGGATAACTCTTTCTCAGGGTGACCAGATGCAGAACCCAAAATTCCCCCCCCCCAGCTCTCCAAAATTCCTGTAATCCAAGCCAAAATTCCTACCTGGTTAAAAATGTAGGACACCCCAAAAATGTAGGACAAATGTAGGACATGTTACAATAAAACAAAAATACTTATATTGATTTCCTGTACTTAATTTCAACACTTTAAAAACTGAAAACCTTTTAACATAACATGCTTCTGACCCAGACATGTAAGACACCCTCAAATCAGTTTGCTGCAACACAAGCCACATGCAAGTGACTTCAGCATGCATGAGTATGACTCAGACATGTAAGACACCCTCAAAGCAGTTTGCAACAACACAACAAATGTGAGGGGGAGGGAGGTGGGAGAGATAAGTAGGGAAGAGGTTGGGAGAGGGAAGGGGAAGGGAGCAATGATAGGTAGGGGGAGGCATTTACGTTGGTGGGTTCTAGCAGCGGTGGAAAGCTGTGGGGGGCCTACAGAGTAGAGGTCTTGGGGCTGGTGCGGGCTGGTGTGGGGGTTCTCCAAAGGCTGAAGTCGGCCTTCGGAGCCCTTGGGGACTGGTGGGCGGAAGGAGGAGAGGGCTCCGGAGCCCTCAGCCAGCCTCTGGAGCCCTCAGGGAGCCTCTGGAGCCAGCCTCTGGAGCCCTCAGGGACTGGTAGGCCAGTGGTAGGGAGGGCTCCAAAGCTGGCGGAGGGGTGGTGGGAGAACTGGGGAAAGGTGAGAGAGGAAGTGGGTGGATGGGTGGGCGGGGTGGCCCATGCCATGCTGGCGGCCTGTTGGCCAACCAGGAGGTGGGAGAGGGACCTTCTCCTGGTCCTGCCCCTCAGGTTCCTGCTTTGGGGAACCACACAGCCAGAGAAATTTAAAAAGATGACCAGGGCAATGCCCGGAACCCGGTAAAGGCAGGGATTTTCCAATCTCCTGGTAAGCCCTGCCTTTTCCCCAAGACATCTGGGCATTTCCGGTCATCTGGGCACCCTGAACCAGCCAAATAAGCAGGCTAGACAGGTATAACAAGGTAGGTGAATGTCAAATGAAATCTGTATTTTTTAAAACAATTTATAGACTTTTTATAGCTTTCCACTCAATAATTATACAAATGTACAGAATATGCATTTTGTTTTAGAATAATGATCAGATTATTTCATTTAAAACCATACAGATTTGTGTTCAAAATTTGCTTTTTCTCTTGATACTGTAAAAGACAGTAATCTTAGACATTTTGTAAGGTGAAAGGCTCATTGAACCCAGTGGGACTTATTACTCAGTATATTTGCAAAGGGTCGTACTGTATAATAATATTGCAGCATCTTCACTGCTTCATATTCTCAGTTGCTTCAGCCTAACGAATGAGAGAAACATACCATATTCTAAACAGTAGTAACTCATCTAGCTGTGACAAGAGAGCAGAACAATAGTGTTCAGGTTCGTTTGTCATTTAATTTTCAAATTATCCAAACCACTACAAATGCAGGGTACTCAGGTTCAGATTGTATACAACAAACAATGCTGAGGAAAACTGTCCAATCATTTCAATTGCCTTTGCACAGAATAATCATGCAAATCCCATGAAAATGAATAGAAGATGCACAACCCTTCTGCCAAATAGATGGATTATGCCTCTCACCTTCTAAACTGGTAATATTGCAAACATTAATCTTCACAGGAAACGGAATGAGAAAAGCATTAGTTACACTTAGCACACAATGATAAAAATATTTTCCAGCTCATGGTAATGTGATTGTATATTTTGGATATTTAGCACGTGCTCTAATGTTGATTATAAAGCCTTGATGCCATGAAATAATTGAGCTTGTATGATGATGCTGAATAACACTTACACCCTAATCCTTCGCTGTAGGAAGAGAAGCCTCAATTAGAGGATTGTAAAGAAATGAAGAAAAAATTAGCACATTTGGGATACATTTAAATCTGCTATTTCTAGAAGAAAACCAAAATGTTTCTAAGAATCCCGGCCACAAGGCTCCAAGGCAAATATTTAAGAACAATTTATTCCTGTTGTAACAAGAACATATGCTTGTAGGTAATCACTGATCTGCTGATAAAGAAAACTCTACATAATATTTTGTTTAAAGAGGCTCTGTTTATATTATTTATATACTGACATACCAGAGGCATTGCCTGAAATCCTGACGTCTGTCTATACACAGGTTTTATCCAAAGTCTTGTTCGTACTAGCTCCCACCTCCATACACAATTTCTTTTAGGATGTTTCTGACGGTTGCTGCCTTGGAAAACTTATGGAAAAAACCCTTTCCTATATCCTGGGCAGCACAGTCCTAACTTGCGCTGGAACCAGCAGGCTGTATGCTGCACACGTTTCAGGGCTGCTGCTACACTATAACGGTTAAGAGGAAATTTCATTTTTCCCCAGAGTAAGGTGAGAGCAGCCCCCAAGGGTCTACTCATATCTACTCCAGAGAGGGTGCAGATCTGAATAGATTGGGAGCAGCCAGAGGCTACTGGATTGATTCATTTTGTTGCTCAGGCTTCACTTTTGATGCCAGGTAGATTTTGTTCTGAGAGTTTGTAAAGAAAATGGCCAAAAGGCCAGAATTTTGTGCCTTAGCAAGTCATTTGGCAAGTGTCTTGTCAGGCTCACGTTAATGCCTCGTGCAACCTGCAAGCCAACTGTATGCTCATGCCTGGCCCAACCCCAATAAATGTGAGAGAGAAGCAAAGCAAAAGAGAGCTTTCCTGGCCAGTTGCAATTAGGCAGATTGCTACCTTAGTTTATTCAATCCAGAACTGATTGGAACTGGAAGTTTTTGGAAATCCCTCTTAAATTGTCTTCCCCACCCAAGAGTCTTTTTAGACCTTTCTACTTGATGTACCAAGGTGTCCATCTCTTCATCCATTTGCTTTGATTGCTTTATCTTGTATCTGATAATAGGTCAAAAGAAAGTTCAAAATTAGCCACTTAGTGCCAAGGTATCTGTGCCTGGCTAATCTCAAATCCTCCTCATGGTCTTCTTGTATGAAGCCTTCAAGAGCCTACACTGGCCCAATGTCTGACATTTTCAATAATGCCCACTCTGTCCTTGAGTGGATGGGGGGCCTGGGTGTTAACATCTGATTTTATCACTAAACCATATATTGCTATATGCTAAATAAATAAATGCATGAAGCCTAAAGTGCCCTAGAAATATCTCTGCCTTCCTCAGCCATAAAGGATTTTCTCTCCTGAATATATCATGAGCTGCCACCACTTTGTATTTGTAAATGGCTTCTGTGTTTGTGCCATCCTTGCTTATATCTAATACAGAGAGACACTGTTAAGCTGGCAATTTTTCCACTTAATTCATTACACTTTGTGCCAGTCCATCAGGATGAGATTGGGCTGCTGGTTTTTATTTACTTTTAAGACTTCTTTTATTGAAAACTCCTTTAGATGGACATCTTCCATTTGGTTGATCAGTCTCCAAAAATTTGGATTCAAAAATTTGGCAGAGTGGGCACAGAGGTGTAGCAGTAGCCTATGCTCCAAAGCTGCCTACCCTGATGATTATTTATGGACCTGGCTGGCTCTGTTCTCTGCCAAAAATGTTGATAGTGTTGATGTTGATAGCCACTGCCAAATGGAAGCAATGGGGAGGGTTACAGTGCCCATGTGGCACTGGAAGGGTTTGATTGATACTCTGTAGCGCTAGCCCAGGAAATGAATACAACTGGGCACTATTACAAATAGGATGTTTTGCAATTCTTCCCCATGGGAGTGACTCTTTGTAAGCTCAGCTTAAGATATTGGCAGTGTGTTTGTTGGTGTGGCAGGTAGGTAATCTTCTTTGTTGTCAACCAACAAGCATATAACTCACCCAAAGTCATGAGGTTGTGTTTGTTCATACTTCAGTGTCTGTGTATAGTACTTTCTTTGTTGACAGGTATGTTGCTGATGCTCCTTGTTTTTGAGGAGTGGTTGGGTATCCAAACAAGGAGGCAATGACACAATGTCTCTAGAGCCTGGCTTGCTAGATTGATGTGGGAAGCTTTGGTCTTGATAACAGTTTCTGGTGTTTCTCGTACAAGCAGGTTTAGTGGTGCGTATGCTTCAGGTTACTTAGCAGGTGTTGCATTTTACACCAAGGTAGCAGGAGCTCATTAATTTGAGGTCCAGGGGGTGGGAGTTCCAGTTTGACCAGGAAACCACAGTTTGGCCAATAGATTGGTCAAGGTGGTTCCATTTCTGAAACAGCTACTGTGATGGTGTATGAATTTTTTCACATTATCCCTTTCCAGATTCTGTCCATCTACAGTATTTATATACAGCTTTTCAACTAAAAAGTTCACAAAGCGGTTTACAAGAAGAACTGCAGATCTGGTGGCAATGGTCTTAACTCCATCTCTGCAGCTGCTGCAGATCTGAGGACACCATTGTAGTGCAGGAGGCTTACAAAGTGAATTAAAGAAATTTAAAACTCCTTTCCCCTCTGAAGCCTCCCAGTCTGCCTGCATCCCACTGAATAGAGTGCAGTAATTTTTTGCACAACTATGCAAGTGTGGGGGTGGAAGAATAGTGTTGGGCTTGTAACTGGAGCCACATATAAGAGTGATCCTAACAAAGTGTGTTGCTTAAGCAATAGTCCCAGCCTAGATAAAATTAAATTATGCTACCAACTAGGCTGCGATAAAAATCAATGCAATATTTGTTTTTTAACTCCATCCGACATTGTAATTAATTATAGTTTGGCTTTTCTGAAATATAGGAGGAATAGGGAGGAACATTCAATGACTGCATCCAGCATCAGGATCTTTTGAGATGAAGTTTGGCTGTGAATGTCTGACATAAAGAAATCATTCACATGCACCCAAGTGACCTTAAGGTTACCAAAATGACACTATGCTACTTGTTTTAGCTATATCCCTTTGCCCAAACATTCTTTTCTTGGCAGAATTCTCACATATTTCCACTGACTATACTGTTTTAAGATAAATTTACCAGCCTTTCTTAGTTAATAGTTCTCATGTAGAGTGTTTTTGAATACCCTGAGACGCTGCATGTTCCTGGCAATTATGGATTTAATGTTTTTAAAAGAAAAATCTGTTTCACTTCAGCAATACAAGGGACCATTCACCGGTTATTTATCCTTATTGAAAAGTATTCAAAATATTTTCTTAGATAATAAAGCTCGTGATGGTATGTAAACTCCTTGTGATAAGAACACACTACATTGTGTTTACTATATCAACTGATGTTTTTAAAAGGGACCACCCAAGCAGAGCCAGGATATGACAGAGAAAACTGAAAAAGAGCAAACTGGTATTTTTGTAAGGTTGGAGCCTTGTAGCTTTGACACATACAAAGTATGCTCAGTCTTGGGAGGCTGGACCTTAAAAAGAATCAGTCAGCTTCCATTATTATATATAGGTATTATACCCAAGTATTGATGCCACTATATTGTTGTTTTTATATAGCAGGATTTTTTGGCCAAAATTCTGAAGTGCACTTGAGCTAGCCTATCACTGGGCTGGCCCAATTCCAAGATAGGCCATCCCAGTTACACCAGAAAGGCTTGAGTCAGTGTAAGTCAACTTAGGCTGGCCCAAGACAGACAGACCTGGGCTGGCCTAGCTGTGCCAACATAGGCAGTTCAGCAGTTCAGCAACGTAGGCAGTTCAATGTAGGCATGTTGAGGGCATATTCAGCATGACCTAGAACAGTCCAGTTAGGACATCCAGAGCCTGTTTCCAGGGCAGAAATGCCCCTCACAGCTCCTCAGAGTTAGGCCACCTTGGAAGCAGGAATAAATCTGAGTAGACCCATAGGGGTTCATGGTATGCCAGAGTAAAATTGGAAGTGATGGCAAAAAATCTGAGTCCTAGGCCTGCCTCTCAACCTCAGGATACAGCACAACTACATAAGCCCACTGAGCATTTTGCCCTTGTGCTACTACCTCTTCAGGAGCAGTTAGGGCAGCCAGAAGCCTTCTAGCCCTGTGAATTTGGCCTAAGAGTCATCCTAGAGGCCCCGTGGATTTGTCCTACCTGTCAGCTCAGGATATGGCCTCTTTAGGCTCAGTTTAGCCAGGCCGTTTTTCTGGCCTAAAGTCAGGATTGCATTGCCTGACAATAATCTGTGGTAGGTAGAACTCCAGAAATTTAACAACATTGCAAGATAGACTGGAAAAAAATTTAACAAACACAGCTTTGTTCAAGATCTATTTCTGATTATAGAGCTAAGGAATTGTACTGCCACCATAATGATTAGTACAACAGGTGAATGATGAAATTATCTTAAAGCATTGTACTCAGTTTCCTTTAATAATCCTTTAATGATTTGACTGCTGCTATAACATGAAAAATAATTTTAAAACCCCTAAGGCCTGGTCTAGCCATGGTTAAACACTTGTGAGTCATGTTGATTTTAATGAAAGTGTTAAATATGTACTTAATGATATTCAGCTGATGTGTATGGTACCTAAATGTACTTAATTTGGGCACACTATGCCCCAAGTATTTTCTTTTGAGATATGCATAGCCAGGCATGTGGAAAATATATAGGCATCTAGATAAAAGCGAGCAGAATCCTATGAGTTTTCCGCAAGGTTGGCCTTTTTATAGAATGCTTGAATAGCGAACACTTGAAAACACTAAGTCCTTTTTTTCAAAGAACACTTGGCATAAAGACATATTTACTGCAAACCCTTTAGACTGTTCCACTGCCACAATATAAAAACATGAACTGTATTTCCAAATCATTTTGGTCCAGTGCCTTTATTCAATTGCTACATTTTGATGAAGACTACGCGCACAATTGAACTTTCATAGGAAACAATGAGATCACATCAGAAGGCCCTACTAGATAACAAACAACTGTGCATTTGCGTATCTGTAATGATCTGTATGCACATAGGGCCAAACCTATCCAACTTTGGAGCACTGATGTAGCTATGTCAATAGGGTGTACTATGCATTATGCATTGGAGAAGACGCCACAGAGACTTACTGAAGTTAAGAGAATGTTTGTTCTCTTGCCTTGGGGCTGCACTGAGGTTGTGATTTGAAACACAGCATGCATCTCATGCACAACATTGAGGACTCCTAGCTACCCAATATGCTTGTATGAGCAATATATGTACCAGTATATAAAAAGCCAAAAAAAAATGTCTCAGCAGACCAGAACAAAAGCAATCCTACAGCAGGTCTCAAACTATAAAATCTGGCATAGCAACCCAAAAGCAAGTCAGGCAGCAATCTTGCCTGTGGCAGTGCATTGCAGACCAGTATCTGTGGTGTTAGGTAAGCTTCCTTTCATTGATGTCTCATGGTGTTGACCTTCTTGTTGAGGAACCTTAAACACTGAAGAATTTTAGTATTCCACAAGACATAAGCTGATAACTGCTGCTTTAACCCTACAATCCAGAGTAACTACAGGAGCATGTAAGAGACATTTACGTCACCGTAATTATGGCACCACCTAGTGAATACCTATAAGAAATTCATATTGCAATCCAGAATAAAAGTTACTTTGAGTAAAAGTTTTACTTCAGAATAGAAGTTATTCTGAATTGCACCCTCCGTGTGCAACCTGAAAGTAAGCTTCCCTGAACTCAATGGGGGTTTGCTTTTGAGTAAATATGCAAAGGATTGCACTGTGTAAGGCAATGGTGTTCAGGCATTTCAATCCAGGACCCCCTTTCAAATTTAAAAATATGTCCAGGGCCAACTATCAAATTTACTGGGATTGTCTTCATTGTCTACTTGAAAGTAAATCTCATTGTGTTCAATGAGTCTTATTCCCAGGAAAGCCTAGTGCCAGATTCCAAGATGATAGATCCCTCCCTCTCAAGACCCCCAACATGAGGTTGCAACCCCCAAGAGGGTCCCGACCCCCACTTTGAAGGCCACAGGTGTAAGGCATCAATAATTGACCACTGTGCTGTGCGATGGATAGAAGCAGTTGAAAACTGTGTTATTTTACTCATTGTGTTCAGTAAGACTGGGAGCTCAGTCCTATACATGTTGACTCAGAAGTAAATCCCGTTAGAATCAATAGGTTTTACTCCCAGGAAAGTGGATAGGATTGACCATCATGGCCAGTGAGGTGAGGGAAACAGGAAGAAGACATTCCAGGTTGGGGAGATGAGAAGGCAGGAGAGAGAATGGCAGGGGATAGCCAGGCTGGAGGGGGGGCTGAGCCAGGCTGGAGGGGGGGGCTGAGCCAGGCTAGAGAGGGGGCTGAGCTGCTTCTCAGGGCTCAGCAGCCCAATTTGGTATTCACCAATTCTCCACCAGCTCAAGGTCTGCCACAGAATTGAGTAGCCATTTGGGTTATTTTCCTTACTTGGAGAAAGGGGTATATGGAGGAAATTCCCCTTTTCCTGGGGAGAAGGCATGGAGGATGCAGCATGCAGCATGCCTGAGCCATGCGGGATGTTACAGCAGCTGTTTTGGCACTGCAGGAACCCTGCGCTCTGAGAAACTCGGGACTGGGCTGTAAATTAGTGACCATGACATCAATATTTGGAAATGTAAAACTTTTGTTGTGCTACTTCAGATGTTAATATTACTCAGGGCTATAGCAAGAGATAGTACTGAAGAAATATTTGAGTAGCGAGATAGAAATATGGCTCATTGTTGCCAGCTTGGGGCTTTGATTCTTCACATTCTATTTCATTTTTGATGTCTGTCATGGAAGCCACAGGAGCTGATATTGGAACAGCCACCCACAGGGACGATCAGAAATAATCACTCATACTAATGCAACTAATTTTCCACCTTTGCATTAACATTAGAATTTCATACTACACCACTGAAAATTATTTCAGAGAATGATAATCAAGTAGCACATCAACAATAAATAGTGTTACCATAGTAATAAGTAACTCTAATATACAAGAAATTGTGTGCTCAAGTAGGTACTATAATGAGATTAAAATGCCAGAAGCAGCAAGGGGGTGATGCTAATTCAGTGGGCTGTAATGAGATTGAGCTCAAGCAGATAAGCTTTTGTAGAGAGACAGGATTACAAAGAATGAATGTGTAGTATTATGTGATTTGTTCAATTCAGTGCTTCTCTGAGTTGCATTGATATATGTTAATCCTGATTTCTGAATGAATAACTCATTAAAGGCTCCTTGTCACATACCTTAAGTGAAGCTTTTGTGGAGAGGCTGTTACCGCGTATTTGCTCATTAAGAGCCTGTATGTGTGCAGGCATGCATTGCGTGCATCCACATACAATCTATATATTGTTCGTTATTATTGTTAAGACCACAGACAAGGACATTCTTTTAAAATTATATTTTTTCTTTGTTTTGTACTCTGAGCCAAGTATTCTATTTATCAGTTACTAGCGAAAAGCGTGCCCGTGTTGCGGGAGTAAAATTCACCTGTACGCCATCCACCCATGGTGCAACAACCCCCATGCGCATCAACCCCATATGCATCATCCCCCCATGCGCATCATCCCACCATGCACAACAACCCCCATGAGGATCATCTCCCCATGCGCATCAGCCCCCCATACACATTAGCCCCCCATGTGCATCATCTCTCCATGCGCATCAACACCCCCCGTGTGCAACAACCCCTTCGTGTGCAACAACCCCCATGCGCATCATTCCTCCATGCGCCACAGTCCCCCATGCACAATGGTCCCCCATGCGCAGAATCCTCTCCAGTGCAACCCCTCCCTCTGAAAAACATCCCCCAGCACACCAGGCACTGAACACCACATTGGCTGGATGTTGGTCAGTCTTCCATGTTAAGTATAGGACAAAAACACATTGTACCCCTTTTCAGCCCCTTAAGGGTTAGATTTTTCCCACATCGGTTCTTGGTAGGTATTGATGTCACAGAAGGAACACCCTCCCCAAATTCCACGCTTCTAAGTCCAGGGGTTGGGGCAGAACATCCCTCAGTCACTGATTCTTCAATGCAAAGTATAAAGAGGAAAACACGTTGCACCCCTTTTCACCCCCTTCCGGTTGGAATTTTCAAAAACTGGTTCTTAGTGCACCCCTCAGTCACGGAAGGAACACCCTTCATACTTCTAGGCCCAGCAGTTTTGGCAGGGCGGTGATGAGTCAGTGAGTCAGTCAGTGAGTGACTTTTCTCTCTTATATATATACTAGTGAAAAGCGTACCCGGGTTGCAGGTGTAACATTTTCCCCTATGCCATCCACTCATGGCACAGAAACACCCCATGTGCCACTTTGCCCATGCGCATCATCTCCCCATGCGCATCATCTCCCCATGCGCATCATCCCCCCATGTGCAACATCCCCTCATGCACAACTTTCCCCCATGCGCATCATCCGCTGATGCGCAACTTTCCCCCATGCACATCATCCGCCGATGCGCAACTTTTCCCCATGCGCAACTTTCCCCCATGCACAACTTTTCCCCATGCGCAACTTTCCCCCATGCGCAACTTTTCCCCATGTGCAACTTCCACCCATGCGCAACTTCCACCCATGCACAACTTCCCCCATACACATCATCCCCTCATGCACAACTTTCCCCCATGCGCATCATCCGCCAATGCGCAACTTCCCCCATGCACAACTTCCCCATGCGCAACTTTCCCCCATGCACAACTTTTCCCCATGCGCAACTTTCCCCCATGCGCAACTTTTCCCCATGTGCAACTTCCACCCATGCGCAACTTCCACCCATGCACAACTTCCCCCATACACATCATCCCCTCATGCACAACTTTCCCCCATGCGCATCATCCGCCAATGCGCAACTTCCCCCATGCACAACTTCCCCATGCGCAACTTTCCTCCCATGCGCAACTTTCCTCCCATGCGCAACTTTCCCCATGTGCAACTTCCCCCTGCGCAACTTTTCCCCATGTACAACTTTCTCCCATGCGCAACCTTCCCCCATGCGCAACTTTCCCCCATGCGCATCAACCCCCATGCGCAACTTTCCCTCATGCGCATCATCCCCATGTGCAACTTTCCCCCATGCACATCATCCCCCATGTGCAACTTCCACCCATGTGCAACTTCCCCCCATGCACAGCATCCTCGCCAGTGCAACCTCTTCCTCCGAAAAACATCCCCCAGTTCACCAGGCACTGAGCACCATATTGGCTGGATGTTGTTCAGTCTCCCATGTTAAGTATAGGACAGAAACACGTTGCCCCCTTTTCAGCCCCTGAAGGGTTAATTTCTCCAGATGGTTCTTGGTGGGTGTTCAGGTGACAGAAGGAACTCCCAGAATTCCATGCTTCAGGCCCAGCAGTTGGGGAGGAATGTTGATGAGTCAGCAATTCTCAATGCAAAGTATAGGGAGGAAAACGCGTTGCACCCCTTTTCACCCCCTTCCGGTTGGAATTTCTGAAAACCTGTTCTTAGTGCACCCCTCCGTCACGGAAGGAACACCCACCCCAAATTTCACACTTCTAGGCCCAGCGGTTTTGGCAGGGCGGTGATGAGTCAGTGAGTCAGTGAGTCAGTCAGTGACTTTTCTCTTTTATATATATAGATATAATATGCCGTATATGCTTAAAAGTATTTCTCTTGTTATGATGTGAGTCTGCAGTTTGTTTCATAATCAAGACTATAACCCTGAAGCTCTTGAGTACCTTGTTAAATTGGAATTGATCTGAAGTTTATAATTTTGACAGGTGGTTTTTGTCACACAGGGTAAGCATCATGTTGCACTTGGATTCTGTGTACAGAGGACCCCGGCTTCCCTCATGCCAACATGGCTCCCTTCTTGCTATATGGGTGTGTTCCCCATTCCTTTCTTTCTCCTCCACACCTTCCTCCTGTCTCACACATCGGGTCATTGACATCTGTAGCTAGCCGGCATGGTTCTTCGCTGTTCCATCTTTGGAAGAAAGGAAACTACTCCTGCTGCTAAAACAAAGTTCATGCTCCAACCGTACTTTAGCTTAATTTTATGTCTTCATGATTTAAAAAAATCCAGATTCACCACATGATTCTAGACTTTCAGACTGTCCCTGCCCTGTGGCAGGGCATTTGTCTCCCAGCATATGTCTGATAGGCCTGCACTCTGGTGCGACTTGTGGAGACACCGTACATCGTGAAAATCCCTTTTCTTTAGTTATTAAAGGTACAAGATACCTGTTCTGCAAATATCTAATCACTCTTGGTTTTTTTTAGCAATACTGACATAGGTGAAGAAAAATTTTTGGTCTAAGAACTAGCCTGCCAGTTTTATATTAAGAGAGGCTGCATCAAAAATGTATGTCAACCTATTGTGCCTATAGATCACTGATTATCAACCTCATTCATCTCACGGCACACTTAACAAGGCACTGAAATTGTCAAGGTACACCATCAATTGTCTTTACCATTGACAAGGCACACCAGATTGTTCAAATACTCCACTTTTCCTATTAATGAATGTCAATCCCCAAATTCCCATGGCACACCTGAGGACTATCTGCAGCACACCAGTGTGCCATGGCACACTGGTTGAAAATCTCTACAATAGATAGATAGATTCTTGTCCTGAGAACTGGCCAAAATATAAAGCAACTGAAAGAAACTATACAAAATCAGAAATCATGGAGAGACCTGGCTCATGGACTCACCAAAGATCATACAAGACTTTGACCTGGTAAAACCATAACATATTTGCATTTGAAATATATCTAATAACACTTTTTAAAATGTAGCCGTCCTTGTTAAAGGCGATCCATTCATTGAATGTTCCCACAAAAAGTACCGAAAGACTAACAGTGCAATTCTAAGCATGTTTACTCAGAAGTCAGTCCCATTGTTTTCAATAATACTTAGTGCCTGGAAAGTGTGGTTAGGTTTGCAGACTTGCTTAGTCACAGATACAGGCAGACTTGAATTGGCAGGCTGGGGAATGAGTGCTGAGTCAGGAGGCCCTGATGAGTGCTTTTCACAGACTTCCCTGTGCTCATTTTTGCAAGTTGAGTCTGAGTCATCTGAAACAAGTTCCGACCCTTCTAGAGGGTAGGAACTTCCCCATTCAATCTCAGCTCGCCACCAAACCATTCAATGGTATTAACAAGTCCCATCCCCTCCATGGATGAAAAAAATAATATTGGCATTTTTAGATGAGATTGTTGTGAAGATTATCTGTATTCTATTTATTAGCCTGATAGTTCTTATGAATCTGAAAATATGATGAACCGCCAGACCTGAAAGCATAAAATTTTGGGAGGGTGTTCCTTCTATAATGGAAGCACCCACTAAGAATGTGTTTTCATCCTATAATTAATGAAGATTGATAAACCCAGCCTCAAATCCTGCACCTGCCTGGTAGAAGTGCCCACAGTCAGGGGGACGGTGCATGGGAAGGATGTTGCTTGGGGGTATTGTATGGGGGAGTAGATCCAGGGGGAATCCATAGGGGTTTGCATAGAGGTTTTTCTTGCATGGGGGGGTTCGCATGGGGGAGTTTGGCACTGGGGGGTTTGGCACAGCACTTTTTTTGCACCAGGGCTGTTTTTTGCACAGGGGGCTTTGCAATTTTTTTTGCAAGAGGGTGTTGCACAGGAGGATGTGTTGCTGGGGGGGGGGGGTGTTGCAACGGGGGGTGTTGCACAGGGGGTGGGATGTTGCACCAGAGTGTGTGTTGCATAGATGTGATGTTGCGGGCAGAATGTTGCACTGGGGGAAGGGTTAAGGGTGTTCCCAGGCCCACAAATAATCTTGAAATTTTACACCTACAACACTGGTACATTTCACTCGTATTCATATTAAAATGGTTACAATACTGTACTTTAACCCTCAAATCCAGAGTAACTACGGGAGCACATAAGATATCCTACGTGCTCCCGTAGTTACTCTGGATTTGAGGGTTAGTTTCCTTTCCATTGCCCCCTCATATAGGAGTGAACCCCACTGATGGTAATAGGTTTACTTCAGAGTAGACATGCATAGTCTGGTGTCTTGGGAGATGCTGAGCAAGTACTTGTGGAGCACCAAAACCGGCCATATCTGGCTGGGACGACTTTTTTGCTTGTATTGCAAGATAAAACATATTGTGCTTGTCTTGCAAAACACTCTCAATTCAAAACACTCTCAACCTAAGGTTTTACTGTAATTGATTTCTTTCCTTTCATTTTCTTAGTTGAAAAGCTTTGCAAGTAGAACTTAAAAGAGGCTGTTGTCGATCATACAAACATATGACCTGATCCTGTTTCCTTTTCAATTGTGATCTGATCACCATAAGCCTTCCACTGCAGTAATTATGAATTAGTCATTTGCCACACATATGCGATGTGCCCTAAGGTCAGAATAATGATGAATGAACATGCTTTCCTTATGAACTCCAGTGCCTGAATCACTTCTCTGATTCCCCAGCTAGAGGAAATGATTGTTTGCCTGCCCCAGTAATAAAAAAATGCTGGTTTTTGTAATAAAAAGAAAAATGTTGGTTTTTCTTGGACTGTGGGTTTTCTATAAAATGACCTGAGTAATGCTCTTGTCACTTTTTCAGCTGATGGAAGTAACTGGTGATTCAATTTTCTAGAGGAGACACAGTAATTCAATAGCTGGTTTAATTATTACTAAGAGGGAAGATTTCTGCTTATCTCAGCTATATGGTATACACTTTAAGGACACAATCCAGAGCAAATTCAGCCTGCTCTGACCTAACTGCACTCTCCTAACTATTCTGTATCCAGAGCAGAAAGTTATGCTGAATCCAGAGAGTCAGGAAGCCTGGGCTGCCCTAACTGCTCCAGAGCATGCTAAGTAATTGACACAAGGGGAAGACTTGCTCCTGAGGAGACACCCCTCAGTTCACACTGAACAAGGAACAGCTGTGGTGCCAACAGGGGTGACATGACTCTGCACATCACCTGGTGCGGAAGTCTGTGCGTCATCCCTGGGATGCGCGCCCCCCCCACCTGGACTGCGCAGTCACCAAAGTTGGCACCTGTGCAGTTGTTTCTGAAGCCAACTGGCTTCAGAAACAGTAATGCGCAGGCACCATCTCTGACACCTGCGCAGTACTTTTCTGAAGCCTTTTGGCTTCGGGGGAGACTGTGCAGGTGTCAGAGTTGGTGCCTGTGCAGTACTCTTTCTGAAGCCATTCGGCTGCCGCTCCGCCTCCTGAGTGAGGCCGAATGGCTGTGCAGAGGCGCGGACTTTCTCTGCTCTAAGGAAGTCTCCTCTGAAGCTGTTCGGCATGCTCAGTGTGTTTCTGCGCAGTGCATCTCAGATGGCCGTTCAGGCCAGCTCCTCAGACAAGTGTTAGATTCTGGCTGATTCTCCGCCTTGGAGCAGGCCTGAATGGGGGTGCTGACGCCCGGGGCCTGCCAAAGGACAGTCAAACTCCTCCGGCACATCACCCCATACAGAGCGCATCCCCAATGCAGCCCACACCAGCCGCACCAATCTGGTGATGCCACTGGGTGCCTGCCTTATAAGGAGTCCCTGATGAGATGCCAGTACATTCTACAGTGAATACAAGGGGCTTCTTGGAGTGGCCTGCTGTATCCTGAGGTTTGTGGGCAGCCGTAGTTTGTTCCATATCCTGAGGTTGAGAGGAAGGGGTTGCAGCTAGGCTGGCCAAGAACTCAGATTTTTGGTCAGCACTGCCATTCTTACTCGGGCCTTATCATGGACCCCTATGGGTCTACTCATTACTATACCTGCTCCTGAGGTGGTATAACTCTGAGGGCTGGAAGAGGGCATTTCTGCCTTGGAAACAGGCTTTGGATACAGAGTAACTGCTCTGCCCTAGGCAATGCTAAACATGCCCTCAACTTGCCTCTCCTGAGCTGCTTAGGCTGCCCCAGTTAGGGCAGAGCAGGTCCTCCTCTCTTAGGGCACCCTATCTTGCCTTGCTCTGCCCTAAGCCTCCTTCAGAGTAACTGGGCTGGAGCATCTTGCAGTTGCTCCAACCTAGTGTTAGATAGGGCAACCTAAGGGCTCTTATGTGGATAGATTAGTTGCTCTGGATTGTCCTGTATGGCTGCAATCCTAAAGACACTTTCCTGTGAGTAAGACCCATTGAACACAATGGGGCTGACTTTTGAGTCAACATGGTTAGGATTGTGCTACAAGTCTAATAACAAATAGGTAAGACATATTTTGTTAGATTGGTATCTTTTCTTAGTATCCTTTTATTCCTTGAAAAAATACTTTATATTGTTTTTATTGAATTTCCCAAATTATAGAATCTGCGACAGTTAACAATAACCAGTGACAAATAATAATATGGGCCCAGTCTAACAAATAATAATTAGGGTCCATCTTAATGATATGCAACCATTTGCATCTTTAAAGGGAAAAATGGATTCTGGTAAAACAGTTATGACTGACATGCTGTTGTATAACTTAAGACTATTTATGGCATGATACGCATTGGATTTGAACAATAAGAAAAGTCCTAAGGGAAAAACATTTTGTTTCCACTTGAATGTTTCTTGGAAAAATCTTAATGGCAAAAAGGTACATCAGAAAGTAACAGCTAACTGTAGACACCCAAGAAGCTCTAGTCAATTGTGAAGCTGTTGCTGATTTTATTTTGGCCAGAGCTCAGTATTGCTAAGCTATTTTTGTGCCAAAGACAGAGCTGACTACTTGCACCACTTTAAGACATTGTAATTCATTACTGTATATTCCTTAGAACTATTATGGTAAATTTGTCACAAATAAAACATATAAATTGTCAGTTGCCTTTTTATGGGTTAAAAAACTAATTTATATAAAACGGTATTGTTCAAAAGTCAGTACTGTGCCCCTCTGCAACTGAGTTGACCTAATGATACCATAGGACCTTTTTACATAACCCAGAGGTTCTCAATAAATATTGAGAACCAATCAGTGTTGGCTTGAACCAACACTGAAACTCCACAAAGCTGCTCTCTAATAACTCAGCCACAATAGGAGCCAGGCACAGAATATCGGATCCCAACATTTAACATCTGGCATCACTGCACACCTGGCTGGAAGTCTGTAGCATTGGAAAATCAAATGCTGCACTATGTGGGCTGGCATTGTGCTGGCATTTGACATAGTGTACCTACTGTAACAACCTTCCTATCTAGCCACATCTGAACATACCCAATGCTGTTTCTATCATTTCTGGCACCACGGATTGTGGTTGTTAATGTGCTACATGACCATTTGCAACTCTTTGTGTTATTGACCATAGCAGCAAAGAACAGGGGCTCATGATCATAATGGAGTAATTTCCCAAATGGAGTCCATGGTATGTGGGTGGCAAGGCATAGCAGACCACAAGCAGTAGAGCACTTCTGGAAAAATGCAGTACCAGATTAATCAGGATAATAACTTTTGTCTCTCTGTTAGTGGAGCTGCACTGGTGTCCATGTTAAGCTGGTGTTGCATTTTTCCAGTACTACTCCAACGGCCTGTGGCATGTCCTTCTGTGGGTGGACTTTTGCATCAACAGCACCATGTCTGTGCCAGTATAAATGGGTGTCTTCTGGGGTTTGAGGATAGGTTTTGGCTATTATTAAAACTATGGAAGAACAATTCGAGTAGTCCAGTGTCAATCCCTATCTAGTGTCTCTCTTTTGAAAAAGGGAGCCCAAACATGTCTTTAAAATCCTTACACCTCTCTGTTTAGATAGGGTACAAAAATCCACTCAACTTCATTACATTTTTACTATTCAGCTATAAAATTTTGCATGGCAATTGCTTAATAGAAAATATTACTTTATGCGATCATCTGCTAACAAACAATTTTTATAGGAATGTATTGCAGATGCTGCTTGCTTCAGTTGCAGTTATAAATGGAATCTGAATGACTGGAGAAACTGTGGAAGCCTTCAATACAACTTCATCATGTACTATAGTGTAGGCTATAAATGTTTGTTACAACTATATTTAGAGTTATAACCTGTAACTAAACTGCTTGATAGCACAATCCTAACTTGTGCTGGAGCAGGCAGGCTGACATGCATGTGATATATCCAGCACACGTTTCAGAGGCTGCTACTGCACCACTGTGGGAGGGGAGGCTTGTCCCCCTTCCCCAAGGTAAGGCAGCTGCAGCCCCTATGGTTCTACTATGAGGCAATGCAAAGCTCTAGAGGCAGTGCAAAGGTGAGGAGACAGGAATGGCCATGAGCCACTCTTTCCTGACCTATCAGATTAGGATTGCCATATGTCACAGATAACCAGGACTATCCTTGATTTAGGGGATTAATTCACACACTGGCAAGTTTCACAGGGGGTCCTGTCAAACTTGTCAAACTTCCTAATTATGTGGAAGAGAATTATGGCAACCCTATATCAGATCATGGCTGCTCCCCCCTGTCTGTCTGCCAGTGCCAGTGTCCAGCAGTGCCCGCTGGGGCCCAGCTGTGCCCGCTGGGGCCCAGCTGTGCCCAAGGCCCACAAATATTCTTAAAATTTTACAACCGGTAAATTCTACTAGTAAATAAAAATCTCCTTTTGCATTTGGCAGTGACATGATCTTGGGGATCACGTTGCTGTCCCCCACCTCAAAGACTTAATTGGGCTCTCATATTCCCTGGATATTTGAGAAATGCTGCATTTTGTTGTACCTAATTTCAATCTTATATATTATATTAGACATAATCAGCAGGCCATGAGCAGTTTCATTTTCACTAGCTCATATTCAAAGCAAGGATTCCCAGTAGACAACTAAATATAGAAGTTATAGTTAAACCCAGACATAACCTTTAATTCTCTATACAAGAAAGCCTAATGGAGGTTTGAAAAAGAATCAAAGTGAACTTGGCTGCCATGCTTCAAAGAGATAAATGCTCTGGCTGTGATCCAGCCCTTAACATTAGACTTAGGGCACAATCCAGAGTAACTATGGGAGCACATAGTTACTCTGAGTTACACATAGTTACAAGAGACATTACGTGCACCCGTAGTTATTGCACCACCTAGTGAAACCCTATGGGAAATTCATATTGCAATCCTGGCAATCCTGTAGTTACAATCCTGTAGTTACTCTGGATTTCACCCTTAGCTTGAGAGACAACTGATAAGGATGTCGTTAGGAATATGCCTGCAAGCTTAGCACTAAGCACTAGCTGAATCTCCTTGGTATTCATTACTGGATCAAGAAAGAGAGTTCAGTGTCTTGCATGATTTATTTTAACTTTATATATATCTCCAGTCAAATGTAGACTGATATTTGGAATGGATGTGATAGTGATTCAGATACAGTAAAAGTTGTGATACCTGGTATTTGCTTATCCAGAAAACTATACCATCTAAAAATAGCCTAATTTGCATACATTTGCATACCGGGTCTAATGGACCCGGTTGGTATTCTAAGGGTTAACCAGAAATGGGGTAAAAGCCTTATCACAAATAGGTAGTGTGCTAATGGTAGCTCCAGTACACCTCTCTGAGTTTCTTTGAAAATTCATCATGGAAGAGTCAATTGAGGCAAATTAAAAGCAGAAGCACCACCTTGTGCAGGGTTATTGCGAGATTTTTTTGTGGGGTGTTATTAATGAGGTTAGGTGTAACTTTCTAATATCCAGGAAATTTCAATATCCTGCAAGCATTTGGTCCCATTGGTGTTTGATATTTGCTGTATTCCACATACAATAAAGATTGCAACATCTTCATTTAAAAAAGATAACCAAATAGTATTGCATATCACAATAGAGGAGCTGCTTGGGAGTGGAAGCAGGATTCAAAACAGCAGCAGAAAATTGTTGTCCTCCGTAACTGTACAAAGTTACTAAATATTTCATTATAAATTTAACACTTGCTTCGGAAGCTTTCTGAAGGCAAAACTGCTGGATACTTCTAACAGGCAACATTAGTAGGTCTGTGTACAAACTGCTTACAGAACCAAAAAGAAAAACATTGTGGTTATTGTAGTGAGGTGCCTGGTAAAAGTTGGAAGGAATGTACTTGTATTCATGGAGATTTGGTTCCAGAATTCTGTTCAGATATCAAAAATCCATGGATATTCAAGTCCACACATGTCATACGGATAGAATTGTGTAAATGTGCCTAAATTGCGAAAATATGTGCAAATTGTACCTCGTATAATTTGCTAAACTTGTCAAAATTGCTTAAACTTGAGTAAATGGGTGGTGATGAGACTAATTATATGAAATGGCAGAGTACAGGTGAACAAGGCTACAGCCATGCACTTTTTAAAAAATTATTTTCAATAATTTGATTAAATTCACAAATCTAGAAACTGCAGCTACAGTGCAGTGGGTTCACTATTTATGGAAATGTAGCTTCTGAACAGATTCACACTTGCCTAACAGGTAGTTTCAAGTGTCTCTCTTTATCTATTTTTGCAGTTCATGATCATCCTCTGCAATATGCACTTCTCTGAATTGATTCTTAGTTGTGCATGACAAGGTTTTAGCTATTCTGATTGATTTGTAAAACTTCCTCCGTTTCTCCCTTTTCTGAATTCCTTTCTGCATGTGTTACAATATCCAGTAGGCGCCTCTTGCTTCTCTCACTTCTCCTATCATTATCACAGAATCATGCTTACATTTGGCATGTGCTTTTCTGAACACATCTTTGGTGTATAGGCATGACCCAGTATCCATGGTATCCACCTCTCGCCAGTCCTGTTGTAGTTGTGTAGCATCCACCCGACTCGCCAGAGATCACAGCAATCCGGGGACATAGCAGGCAAACCTCTTGCCTTCTGGATGCTGCTGCTGCAGATACTCTGCGGAGGATGCCCCCACCTCCTTTTCTGGTCCTCACTGGCTGGCTGGCTGGATTTCTGAGTAGACATGCATAGGATTAGGATCTCATGTTGAAATCCTATCTTCGTTTTCTTGTGAGTTATATCAATTGGCTAGAATGGGACTGACTTCCAAGTAGGAAGTTACTGGAATAAGTACTGGCACCTTTCTTCCCAGAAAAAAGCACTGACAACAACATAAAGTAGGTCTTGCTTTAGGGGCAACTTGTAGAACTCTTCTCTTCCAGATGGATCCTTCGTGGTGTGGCATTCACATCTGGCATTTGTAGGGTGACCGGATGAGAACAAAATGGCCCCTTTTGCAGCAATAGTCAGTAGGTATTTCCCTCTAGATGGGGAAAGTATTTTGTATATTTACATTTGCAATATGTGCTTTAACAGGTCATATAGCACTCTTCAAATACCTGAAAGGCTGAAATATGGAAGAAGAAACAAATTTGTTCTCATAGTAGCACTAGAACCAAGAGGTACAAACTGCAAGAAAAAGTACTCTGATTGGGTGCATCCTTCAGTCTCGAAAGACTCCGGTATCGTGCTCTGAGTGTCCTCTCCAGAGCACAATGGCCTGGGTAGATTAATATGGAAGATAAACTGTTACCCAAGCAGGAAATCCCCCCTCTCCACATCACTGAAATAGTCCAATGGAATGGCAGAGCCAATACGATTGGTTCCAGCTGCATCGCAGGAGTTACCAGAACATGATTGTACACAGTCACAAACTGCTTCCGGGACTCCGGCTCCAGATTTTGCCATAAGGTTGACTCCTGAAGCCTTTCCCATAGATGGGGATAGCCACAAGGCAGTGGAGGTTGGAGTTTTCCTTCTCCAGACAACCCATGTTCAGGGGGATTTTGGATAGGTTTAGTCTGATTCCTCAACAAAGGCCTGTCTGGCATGGGAGTCCTTGCCAGTAGCTATGTTACTGCCAGCATAGCCCTTTGTATCACTGGGGCACACAATCCCACCACCACAAAAAGGTACTGTCCATCAGTGGAATAACAGGGGAAATTTAATATATAAAAAATTGTTTTCTCACCCTCCATGGGTAGTGTATGTATGTATGTTATCCTCAATCTCGGGTCCTCTACCAGAGGCCTGGGAGTCTGAGGGTTCTGCGCAGTATCTTAGCTGTTCCTAGCACTGCGCTTTTCTGGATATATATGCGCTTTTTCTTTTTTTCCCCAGAAAAGCTCATATATATATATATACATAGAAAGAATATATATATAGAAAGAATATATATATACATAGAACATATATATACATAGAACATATATATATATATTATAGAAAGAATCGAAATTGGGATCTTAGTTATATTTATGTATATTATATATATAAATTTTTATATATAATATATAATTATAAAAATATAATTGGATATCAGGAAAATACATAGAGATGGCATTTTCCAGACTTTGGAAATTTCTTTGGATTGTCCCTTCCAAACATCTGGGAGGGGCATGTCCCAGATAATAATGAAATTATTTGAAATTTCAAATCATTATGACATTTCTATTTTCACAGCATGTTTTTATCATGTCTGTCATGTCTATCATGTGTTTTTCATGTCTAGATTTAGCATTTCCTAATGTGGTCAGATGTCCAAATTGGTGCTGCATTGTGTTGCAGCTCCCATGTATGATACAGTTCTACATATTCCATCTGGGCCAGAATCTGCTCTGCTGCTGTCAGCTGTCTTATGGAAGTGGTAAAACACATTCAGCACTGCAAGAGTGCCAGAGGGAAGGCCAAAGCAGGTGCTGGAGGACAGCCAATGCATGTAGGGAAAAGGGTGGAATAAGGAAAGGAGGGCAGAACATGGCAGCAAAGGGGTGGAAGAAGGGCAAATGCAGGAAAGTGGCAGGTTCAGAAGTCACCAAATCAAGCCTCTTTCCTGGGCCCGATCACATGGACCTGGGCCCACGCAGACATGCATCAGCAAGTTCTTTAGCTCAGGTCCAAGTAGAACTCTCCATGCTAAGGAGGCTTACCCCCTCCCTGCTAACTTAAAAAAATGCTTCCTAAGAAAAGATTGTTATGACATGCACCCACCCCCATGCATGAAGCAGCACTAGCCATTTTGGGGTCTGCATTGGCTGAAGGGAACATAGTATAGAACTGGGCTGTGAGACAAAAAACAAAACGCAAATTTTGGACATTAAAGCACTTCTTGTCAAGCTAAATATGTAGGCATTGCAGCATCTCTGAAAGGACAAACACAGAAGAAGAAACAATAGCATAAATATGTTTTTAGTGCTTCAGGAAAAAACTAACTTATCAAATAATGTTCAAATGGGGCTGTTTTAGCTCTCTAATTTACTTAGATAGAAAAATGTTTGTAAGTCATCATTGATTACAGAGCATGGAAAAAAAATCTGCAACCCTTTTCATTTTCTTGACTTGTGAGAGGAACTTTCAATCTCTCTTGAATAAATCAGTTATTAGAGAAAGCTGCCAAAACATAACCCCAAGGAACTGAGTTTTTTTACCAAGCTGCCAATAATATTAATAAAATATAAAATCTTAGACATTATATGAATTTTTTTTTGTTGCTACTGATATAGTTCCTATACAATGGAATTACAATGGAATTTCCAGTACATTGGAAATTCTTGGAAGTCTTATGAACTATTTTTATTGTTCCCTATATTTTTCAAAGTACTTTTGTTAAAACTTGCAGCTCATTTACAGAGTCTACCATTGTGTTCACCGAGAACATTTTCAAGGTGTGTCAGAAGCAATTTTTGACAACTCTTTTTTCTTTCTCAAGTTTTGCTTAAAGAAAAAGGACTGAAAATAATCTCATATCTCACAAGAGTCTTGTATTATCTTGTTTTATCGCAAAATGTCTTGTATACAGGCCTTTTATTGATGTTTTTTGCCCTTTCTTGTTTTTAAGCACAGATTTCATTACTATTAGTATTTTTCTATTAGTATTGTTTCCAACAATACTATTGTTGGAAATACTATTAGTATTGTTTCCAGCAATACTATTCCATACTATTCCATACTATTAGTATTGTTTCCAACAATCTTTAATCTTGTAATAGGCACGCACGCATGCACACACACACAAAGATATCCACTGCTTTCTGACAGTTCATTTTTCAATGTTCCACTCATTCAACACATTTCAGTTTTACCCAGGAGACATTCATTCAACACATGTTGGCCCTTCAACCTCTTTCTGCTATTAAAGGCTTAAATTGCCCTAATTCATGTTGATTTGCATCATGATGATGATTAAAATTGTTTAGGATGACTGAATGAGATTTATTCCCATTCCTGAGGGCATTAATGAGAGTTCATTTGCAGAAATCTTTGTGCAACAATAAGAGTTTACTAGATAACCTAGAAACTTGCAATTTGCTAGCAATAAAGCATTGGAAGCAACATTTGTATGCTAAAAATATACCCACCAAATTTTACTTTTCCACCATTTCTGCTATTCATCACTGCTGTGGTTCATTGGTCAACATTGCTCCAGTCCCGGCCTAACCTGTCAAATGAGCAGGATGCACCTTTCATGTGCTTTGCTTATTTACTGCTACTAACAGCAAAGCTTTAATTTTGAAACCCATGGTAACAAGATTGCACAGAGATGAATGAAGGGCCCAGTTAATTGCAATACAGTATATGGATTTACACAAACTTTTTTCTTAATAAGGAATAAACTAAAGGAAAAAAGAAAAACTTCTTTTGTAGTACATGCAAACTACAGGTTTTTTTTAAAATTTTCTGTTTGCAGAAGGATTGGGCTCCACTTGGTTAAAATGTGCCCTTCCTAGTTTTGATGTCACAAAATGTTAATTAAAATTATTAACTTCTAAAAAGTTAAGGCACCAACACAAAGGGAAAGTAATGACTTTCAGGGCACAATCCTATCCAATTTAGACTGGAATAACTCACCAGGCATATCTTACCATGATGGTGTGGGGAGGTTAGCATATACCTCTGCACTAGCCTAATCCCTCCCCCCAAGAAGTTAGGTAAAAGTGTGCAACGGCTCTCTTGTGGCACCCCAGGTCAGTACCAGACTTATGATGGGGCTTATGCCAGCCTAACTGGAACTTAGGATTTCAACCTGCTACTAATGAGAAGAGATGTGAAGAAAGGAGAGACAGCTAACCATCAACTTTCACATTACATATGGGTGGAAGGATGGGTGAGTAAAGTAAAAAAAATGTAAAAAATAATCTGGTGATGCAAGTATTGTTATATAAATTTCCACATAAAGAATTTTGGGCTTCTTGGACAGAAGTATCAGAATTGTTAGAGTACAGTCAAAAATTTAAAGATGATAAAGAAATAATCCTAACACCAGCAGCTAAAAAGCAAACCAGGCAACACGTGTACTGAAATGCAGGAATATGCAAATTGCTCTTGCATGTACTTGAAGCAAGTTCAAATTAAGAAAAATTGGGTTTAAATTAAGAAAAATAGCTGCCTTGGGTCTCTAGAGAGAAAGGCAGGACAGAAATACTATGAATGAATGATGAATGAATGGATATTCACAGTGGCAAGAAGCAAAGTATTTGTGCCTTCTGAATTCAAACTGTCTGCTCTTTTTGATTAAGTATATCTCATCTACCTATCACTTTTTGATGAAGTATATCTCATCTACCTATCCAAACTTTAATTTTTCATGGAAGATGATATTGCAGCTGTTGTAACAGCATGTAATACAGGTGTCTCCAATACATTTGACTGATTAGGTTATAAAGCTGTGACAAAAAATGGGTTTTTATTAGTTTATAACTGTTGTTTCTAAAGCTATTTTAGCTAGCAAATTGCAAATGTCTTTTTAATTTACAGAATTCCTGCTGTCACTCAAAGATTTCAGCAAATGGGCTCTCATTAATACTTTCAGAAATGTGAATAGTCTCAGAGCTAAAGTTGGTGCATATGTTCATTCTCTCTCTCTCTCACAGACGCACACACAAACACACACACACACACACACACAGACACACACAGACAGAGAGAAGAATCACCATGTTACAGGCAAATCAACATAAGGGATAGCAATGTTAGCCTTTAGACCAGCAGAGTGGTTGGAAAAAGTGGAGCATACATTGAACGAATGACATCTTGGAATAATTGAAATGTGTTGAAAAAGCAAAACATTGAAAAAACCCTTAGATGAAGTAAAGTTTAGAGAAAATGAATAAGTAAAGTTTAGAGAAAATGAATGATACTGAGCAATTTCAGAGTGGATATAAAAAGTGAGTCCCATTTATTATATGTTCATATTGGATCTCAGTAACCTGTAGCAACAACGTGTATCACATCAGAAAGTTTTTCTTGCATATTTATTTCTAAGATTGTTTTGACAGTTTGTACATTTTCAGAATATGGGATCTCTAGGAAAAGAGGAATATGCAGTTATAGATAACTGGATGTAAAATATTAAAATAACATTCTCATTCTTGAACATTGTTGTATAAAGTAGCCTTTGCAGTCAGTAAATTTAACAAAGCTGGAGCAATGGGTTAAATTAGCAGTTCAGTGCATAAAAATAAAAATTTGTGGGCACAGTACCTTACATTATGCTTAGATGACCTAATGGAACAGAATGCCCATTTCCGGTTTTATGCTCGCATTTTAAATACATTTGCTGATAATGCAGTAAGATTATCTGTATTGGCATGAATTGTAACGAGATGAAATTCTCTATTGGAAATTCATATAAGATAAATTTTCCTCACTTTCACTACAATAAACAGAAGAAAGCACTTTATATAGCTGATTCTCTTTTAAAAGGAAGAAGGTCCTGAAATAAGTGTTGAAATAAATATTATTCTATTCTAAAGTTTAACAGTTGTCTTTTTAAAAATGCTTAAAGGGACATGGGGGTTGGGAAGAGAAGCCGCGTTCTATTGAATTTGGCATGTGTGTTCTGGTACCTGCAGAGAGATGTGCTCGTGCCCTTTTCTTTTTGCATGTTTTCTGATTCAAGAAATCACTGTGATCACGTGGAATTCAGAAAGCTATTACTCATTCAACATCAGTTTTCCAGATTTTTTGTTTTGTTCACCCTTTCTTTTCTAATTATCTCTATGAGCAGATTATGAATCATAATATTTGATTACTGGCTTTCTGGCTGCGGAGGGTGGAATGTGCAGCAGAATGTGACCTTTTCATTCAACAACTAGTGGTCGCTTAGGAACCAGCCCTTTCCCTGGTTTAGAAAGTTAGCAGGAGAATAGCAAAGGTTTATCTTCAATTTAAAATGCTTTAAAATTTGAGAGGAAGTCCTTGGAAAATGTCTTCGTTCTAAAGTATGCTTACCCTCCACTTCTTAAAACTAAATGAAAGGTTTGAAAAGAGAAACTGAATATCCCACTTGGTTTAGCCATTTTCTCTTTCCGCTCACTGCTTATGTTCCTAGAAGCCCATGTTTCCAGCATAGTTATTAGACCTCCTGAGATTACTAGCCTTTTAAAATGCCATAGGGGGAAAACTTGTAATTAGGGAATTCTAAAATTAGCCATCGGTTCTTTTTACTGAATTAGAGGTGACTGGTGTGATTACATCTTTTTCAGCCTTCTCGCATAGGTTACAGGCTAATAGGCAATGATATCTGACCATTTGCTCTTCACTCTCACTGGAGATACTGACCAACTATAGTGGAGTCACGGGGATGAGCAAGAGGGCAAATGGACATTGAATTTGTTCCACGTAGCATATTGAGGGCAATCCTCAGGGAAAGTATAATTCACATTTTAAAAAATTAAGCCATCATTTTTACATTTTGGTGTTTTGCTGTCACCCTTTGGAGAAATTACTTTGAATCTTGGACTTTTGAATGGAGAATAGCAATGGTTGGACACCTTGTTTTGTGTAGAGATAACATTGGCTCCTAAACATGGCCCAAGTTAATTTGCTGCTCAAAATGCTACTAGATGGCAGTCGGCAGGAACCGGGATGTGGGAGGAGAGTAAGTGGTGCTTCCTGGTGGGAAGGGGGAAGAGAGGGGAGAGGAAGGGGCAGTCAGGAGCCCATTAGAAGTGGTGGTGGTGGTACAGACAGAGCCATCCTGAACAGCTGCCTCCCCACCGTCTGTGTCTGGCTTTTGCAGGTAGCCCTGGGGCACGTGTTCATCCCAGGGACTGCCCGCAGAACCATTTCCCGGGTCCTAGCTGGACCTGGGTATGGTCCAGGAAAATCAGGGAAATGGCAACCCAAAAATTTCCCCACCCACCTCCCTAGAGTCTGCTGCCAGCATGAATGTACAAAAGCAGCAGCAGCAGCAGCACACAAGGTACCAAGGCCCCATACCAGCATGTATTGTACCACACCATCTTCACTGTCAAGGACTTCCTTTGCTGCTACTCACAGTAAAGTGCCTTGATCTGATGGATTCTGGAGCAGAGGGTATCCTGCATCCTCTCTATCAGGTCACTTAAGAAGAAGAAGCAGGCTGGAAATGCAGCAGAGGAGTGGCAGAATTGAAAGAGAAATCTCACTTCCATTTTTCACACATATTTCCAATGCCAAAAGAAGATGGGGCAGTGGACAGGTGAGCCACCTGGGCAGCCACTAGGCTGGCATGTGTTGTAACCCCCACCAGTTTACTTTCTCTTCCAGCCTCCTGCACAATGTAGCAATTTTATTTGATCTTGATGATCAGATGTTGGCTGGGTCATCGCTGCTGGTTCAAGCTTGCTGAGTAAAATCCAGTCTTGTGAATGCATTCTCTTTTCCCTTTCCCTTTTTTGGAGTAATTAATCCCCAACCTTCCTTTCTTTGAATTAACAGTGGTATTGTGTAATGTGGGTGAATTGATACATCTTCCATTAATACAAGAGAAATTAGGAACAAATGTTTCAGTTGGTAAATCTTACAGTGGGAACCAAATTCCCAGTGCAGATGCAACAGTGCTGATCATGCTCCATCCTGTGGAGGATGGGCAATTAGAGAGGCCTCCTCAAGGTAAAGGAATATTTGTTCCTTACCTTGGAGCTGTATTGAAGATGTGTTAGCACTGGCATAGTTGTTTAGGATTCGACCATGATTAAACCAGTGTTTGAATAGCATGCCATAATTTGGCTGAGAAATACCTTAGAGTAGCTGTGGGTGGTGGAAGTGGTTAAGACATTGTGCCTGTTAACCAGTAGGCTAACAGCCTATCCTCCATATCAATCTACCCAGGCCTTCGTGCTTTGCATGCAGCATCAAGCGCAATATCATAGTCTTTCAAGACTGATGGATGCCAAGTGCTGCTTAAACTGGTGGGTTGCAACACACATTTAGAACTTAAAGGTAACTTCTTAAGGAGAGTGACCCAGAAATGGATATCCTATTGATGCTGCAGTAATTGTGGTGCAGCTGGTACCCAACAGCATTTAAATATACTTAGGGGGACTGAACCACCTCCTGGAGGGTCCTGGAGGGTCACAGGCTTCCCCTCCACTGCAGTAGGCTCTGATCTACAATTGGAGCCATCTTGTGGTTTGCAGTAAGAGGCATAGAGCACAGAGTTTCTGAAATCTCCAAGACTCTCTGCAAGCCCCTCCCAGATGTATTTAAATGCTGTTGGGTCATTATGGTGCCATTGGGACATCCTCCCGGATCCCAGTCTCTGATTTTTTAGGAGTGATTCTCAGAGAGTTTGAGAAGTACTGCCCTTACTAACATACTATATTAACTCCTGTTATAATCATCCCTTGTTGATAATTCAACCAGATGTAAAATATATTCCTTCTGTGTGATTTCCCCCTACCATTAAGGAGCAGATGTACTAATCCCATATTGTATTTAATATAAGCAATTATCATTAGCCAGAACAAATGCTGTGATGAGATTATGGGACCAGCTGGTTCTGCAGATACAGGAGTATACTTTCCACTTACATTATTCTTGTAGAATGATACAAAGGATCCTGGTTAAATTTCATTACCCTTTCCCGTAGGGTAAGAGTAATGCTTTCCATTACGGCTATTATTGGTTTCACTATTCACTCCTTGTGTGGTCCCAACCATTAACTGATCAACAGGATGTCCTCTTCTTAAGAAGCTGGAATGTTGAAGTGCCTTCTGGCCATCAGGCCTTCCACCTGGGGCAGCTGCTGCTGCAGCAGCTGCCGCTAATGATTCTGCTGCTAATGGTCCCTGTTTCTCTGCGGGGCTTGCATCCTCCCTGCTATCCTTCTGAATACTCTTTCCAGTCATCTGAGTTGTGGGGTTTGGTTCCTGTTGTTAAAAGCTTTTCCTTCCTGACTTTCTGTATGCGACCCCCTCCCCAGTACAGGATTTCCTCAGGCACTTGTCCTGGTGAACGAAACAGATGCCATCTGGAAGTTGCTTTAAATTGCTCCCTGTGGTAACTCTTTCTTTGAGGAAACCTGTCTATCAGGTGAGGTGGTTTTGTTTTTGTTTTTCTCCTCTCCCACCAGTACATTGCTCCCAACAAAAATATTTTGCAGGGACTTAAATAAAATTTCCACTTCCTGAAGTGAGTTATTGCACACTCTCATCTGTGGAGATATTCAAGCGTTGAGGCTGAATGAAATGGCCATTTGGAGAGTCATATTTGGGATGCCTTTTGTCTACCTACCACCCTTTCTGGCATGTTTGTTTGTTAAATTTATATCCTGATTTTCTCCACTGAAGCGGACTCAAGGCAGCTAACACAAAGAATCAATATATTTTTTTAAAAAAATTAAAAATATCCCAACACCCTGAGATATGTTTTATTTTGATTGTGGTCCATTGGCTCTCTATCAGTTCATGGCAGAACAATCCTGAGCTGGAGCAACAGCCCCAAAGAGGCTACATCTGAATCCAGAAGAAACTGGAAATCAGCCACAGATCTCCTTGAAAAAGGAGACTTTCATTCCCTTCCACTGGGGAAAGTCCCATGTCCCACAGTGGGGTTACACATGTGAACATTCGTTATTTTTCATTGACCTGGCTCAAGCTTCCCAAAGAGTTTTTTACCCCTACAGAGTAATCTGTTCTGGGGTGTATAGTAAAACCATGGTTTGCAAGCATAATTCGTTCCAGAAACATGCTAATAATCCAAAGCACTTGTCTATCAAAGCAAATTTTCCCATAAGAAATAACAGAAACTCAGATGATTCATTCCACAACCCAAAAACTTCATAACAATATTCCAGGCACAGGCTTGGAATGCAGAGATGCATAAGTGGGGATGCGGCGATGATTGGTAGCCCTGGCAGAGCACCGAAACTGGCCATACCCCAGCTGGGACTATTGGTTTTTTTGTTTATCAAGACATCGCTTTTTTATCAAGTTAAATTTATTAGAATTGTTTGCTTGTCCTGCGGAACAATCTCAATCCAAGGTTTTACTGTATATGTTTTCCTCTCTCTTTCTACTGTTGTTCTTATTCTACCTCAAATCATTCCTTGTTCTCCTGTTGCTATCTTACTGCCAACTCTAACAGTTCTTGATGAAATCAGCTGCAGAGATCTTTAGCCCCGTCTGCTTGTATTAAGTTCCACATATTGGAATAAATATAACTAGAAGCCAATTAAATTCCATAATTAAAACAACATTAATTATGAGATCAGCAGCTGTGTAGAGAATTTCTGTTCTTAACCTTCCCTACATTGCATGAAGGTTGTGACATTTCATGGTTTGTAACAAATGTGTGAAGATCTAAATATATTTAGAGGTTATTTCTCTGATTTATGTATTCTCCATTTGCTGATGACTAAGGAAACAGGTTTACTATGCAAACTCCCATCATGCAACAAATATATGCAACAAATATTCTAGGCGATGTGGTACATCTAGTTTGCCATATTCTCAGAAAAGGGATCACATCACCTAACTTTTTATGAAGTAAATGGCACAATTTCACAAATGTTTCTGGAAGGAAAATAAGAATTTTACTAAAATGCACGAAAATTATCAATTGTGGGCGCAAGCCAGAGTAACTACAGAGAGTTCTTGCTCTGACGTAAGAACAATTTACTCTGGATTGCAATATGAATTTCCCATAGGTTTTCTCTAGGTGGTTCATCAGCAAACAGTTCTTGATGGAGAAACAAAAGTGTAAAACTTTCACATACCTTGGGGTCGACTCATTTCATACAGAAGGCCAAAGTTAGCATTAACTTTGCTTAACTCTGATGTTAGCATAACTCTGGTGTTTCCCAAGGACCAGAGTTCAATATTATGTATGTCTACTCAGAAGTAAATCCCATTATAATCAATAGGGCTTACTCCCAAGAAAGTGTGGAGAAAAACCTCTCGGAGACCATATGAAATGGCAAGGCGGGCAGTATTTGGCCTTGTGTTTGATACCTGTGCATTATAGCTAAAATATAAAATTCTATCTATTGACAACTAACACATTTTATACCTAACATATAGGCTGCAATTGTAACCTCCATTTAGACCAGCCTAAGTGACGACATAAGTCTTGTGCTGACCTGAGGGTGTAACAAAAGTGCAGTAAGACACTTCTGCCCCACTCCTGGGGGAGGGGTTAGTCCAATGCACAGGCTAACAGCGAGCTCCCCACACCATCACGGAAAGAGAGACAAAGTGACTTAGGATGGCCTAAATTTCTCAGGATTGTGCCCTAAATTAATGAAACTTCATACCAGAACTAAATCAGATACTAAAATATTTCCCCAAAGGAAAGCATAGAAATGAGAAAACTATGACCTGCGTATCACTGCACAATACACCATATATAACTGTAGTTGAGAAGAAAGAAAATAAAGTAAAAATAATATCACCTGCTATACCAGGTGATAGCAGAGTAGAAGAAAAAGAACTTGAAAAAATAACAAGTTACAAAGATTTACAAATAGAAATTCAAAGACCAGAGAGATCCAGGTGGTGATTGGTGCCCTCAGTGCAATTGGTCGGTGCAATTTCAAAACACCTCAAAGAGCACCTGACTAGCATAGGGGTCACAGACATTACCATCCTCCAACAACAAAAACTGCTTTTATTGGGAGCTGCCAGTTGGCAGAATAAAGTGTTGCATGGCCAATTCCTTGCCAAGATTGAAGGAAAAGTGGATAAGAATAAGAATAAGACCTGGTTGTGGCTCACGAGTGGAACACTGAAGAAGGAGATGGAAGGCCTGATACTTGCTGCCCAAGAACAGACAATCAGGACAAATGCCATCAAGGTCAGAATTGAAAAATCAGCCGATGACCCAAAATGCCGGCTCTGCAAAGAAGTGGATGAAACCATCGACCACATTCTAAGTGGCTGCAAGAAGATTGCGCAGACTAACTACAAACTGAGGCACAACTCTGTTGCCCAGATGATCCACTGAATCTATGCCAAAAGTATCATCTGCCAGTGGCAAAAAACTGGTGGGACCACAAGCCTGAAAAAGTGGTTGCAAATGAGCAGGTCAAACTTCTGTGGGACTTCAGGATACAGACAAGGTCTTGGAACACAATACTCCAGATATCACCATCATAGAAAGCAGTAAGGTGTGGCTTGTTGACATCGCCATACCAGGTGACAACAGAATTGAGGAGAAACAACTGGAAAAGATCTCCCGCTACCAAGATCTAGGAATCGAATTACAGCGTATGCAGGTGCTTCCAGTGGTAATTGGCACACTGGGTGCAGTGCCCAAAGACCTTGGCAGGCACCTGAAATCTATTGGCATTGATAAAATATCACTCTGCCAATTGCAGAAAGCCGCTCTTCTGGGTTCAGCACATCACACTACGTCACACAGTCCTACATCACACAGTCCTAGACTCTTGGGAAGGGTCCGACTGGTGATGTGAATGAAACCAGCATGAAATTGTTTGCTGTGTATTTGTTTGGTTTTCAATAAAATAATAATAATAATAATAATAATAATAATAATAATAATAATAATAATAATAATAATAATAATAATAATAATAATATAGTGTAAGGTGTGCAATTATGCATTTTTAAAAAGAAAACTGTTAAACTTTAGAATGGAATAACATTTATTTCAACATTTATTTCAGGACTTTCATCCCTTTAAAAGAGTACGAGAAATATCAAGGTCTGTACTG
This sequence comes from Cryptoblepharus egeriae, assembly GCA_030015325.1. Taxonomy (NCBI): domain Eukaryota; kingdom Metazoa; phylum Chordata; class Lepidosauria; order Squamata; family Scincidae; genus Cryptoblepharus; species Cryptoblepharus egeriae. The sequence goes on from JAREYC010000001.1 coordinate 152,245,939, forward strand.
TTTCTTATAGTGAAAATAAGGAAAATTTATGTTAACATAAATTTCCAACAGTAAATAACTAGTTTTCTTTTACCTGTTTAGAATTCACTCCAGTGCAGAAAGCGTTAATAATATCAGAAAGTGTATTTAAAGGGTGAGCATAAAACAGTAAACCAATGAGGAATTCCCTTAGGCACAATAATGTTGCAGATTATCATCTTCAATAAGAAATTGAAACTGCAGTTCCAGAAAGTTAAAACAAATTTGCCATAGATCATGATAGTGGGTTTTAATGCATTTACATTTTGAATGCACCACATTTTTGTATCATGGGTGAATTAAATCTCAATGTTACTGCTTAATGATCTAGATTTTAGTATAGTACTGAATATTGCCAAGAGACTCTATTAAAATAGAGTAAAGGGTATGAAAAAACCCCTGGCAGCTGGTGCTAAGGAAAAATAGACATGGTTTAATGTGGTAAAGGGGACTATAACTGCAGACTCTTCATATAGGGTATATATACAGTATATAGATTTTAAAACTGCTTGCATGTTCAGGAACAGAAAAGCCATGGAAACATTGAAATAAACACCTTTTGGATTAGTTACATTCACACAAGACTATAGTCACTTCTTAATATATATATATATAGATGCATATGTGTAGACACATGTGTAGACACATGAATCACAGGAATCTAAAGACGTCATCAGATGAAGATGTGAAATGTGTCTGTCTTAACTGTTGGACACATTCTTCTGACATAAAATTCTTTGGGAGTATTTTCTTAAATTACTGCTGCATCTTATTGGTTTGGCTTGCTGCATGTCTGGTTTTGTCTGTGTATTTCCCTCATTCTCCCACAGAAAAGGCTGCAAAGCCAGGCATAGGCCCAAGGGAAGTTGAAATACTTTTTGAAATTCTTCACAAAAAGGAACGTTTTGCAGATACTGGAGGTCTAAAGTGGTGGGATTAAGGGCGCAATCCAGAGTAACTACATAGAGTCCTTGCTCCGATGTAAGAACAATTTGCTCTGGATTGCAATATGAATTTACCATAGGTTTTCACTAGGTAGTGCAGCAACTATGAGTACACGTAAAGTCTCTTACGTGCTCCCGTAGTTACTCTGGATTGTAGGGTAAGTTTCATCTTGCCTACCTAATACTATACTTGTGTTTCTCCATATCCTACCTTCCTCTCTCAAGTGTAGAGCCAAGCCTTCTAGGAAGGCTACAGCTCAGCTGTATCCTGAGGTTATAAGGTGTAGTTGTACTGTATCCTGAGGTTGAGAGGCAGGGATTGGCCTAGAACCTAGCATTTTTTTTGCCATCACTTCCATTTTCACTCTGGCTTATCATGGACCCCTATGGAACTACACAGATTTATTCCTGCTCCTTAGGTATTCTAATTCTGAGGAGCTGTGAGGGGGCATGTCTGCCCTGGAAACAGGCTTTGAATACAGACTAACTGGACTGTTCTAGACCATGCTGAACATACCCTCAACATGCCTTTCCTGAACTGCCTAGGCTGGCACAGCTAGGCCAGCCCAGGTCCATCTGTCTTAGGCCAGCGTAAGCTGACTTATGCCAGCCCAAGCCTTTCTGGTATAACTGGACTGGCCAATCTTAGAATTGGGTCAGCCAAGTAATAGATAGATTATCCCAAATGCATTCCTGTACGCATTTAGCTCATTGAACACAGTAGCACTTCCACATGGATGTGCATAGAACTGTACTATAAAATAAGGGCATACATACTGCAATTCCATGCATGTCTACGCAAAATTAATCCCCACTGTGTTCAGTGCGGCTTATTCCCAGGAAAGTGGATAGAGGATTATATACAGATTTGAACAAAAATTTAATTCATACACTTTTAGGTCTCAACCTATACCAAATTCAACCTGTGTTGAATAGGAAAATACACCATCAGCTAGGGAAGCCAGGCTGTTTTGTAAGCAAATGCTAACTTCCAGTTGCCATCCTCCAGAAGTTTGGAGGTGAAAATGTTAAGAACAGGGACTTCTTAGTGTTGCTTTTATCTTGAGGACCTTTTCCAGGCTTCTAGAACTCCCTTCCCAGAGAGTTCTTCTTGGTATATTTTCTTTTGTCTTCATCAGGTAAAATCTGCTCTTCAGATGAGCATTTGTGAAAAGGAGGATAATGGAGTTTTTATTGTTGCTTCACTGCTACAGTCCATTCTGGATCTTTTTTTAGGACTTTCTTAATCATTTTAACATGAATACCTAAGCAGAAGGAGAATACAGAAGTATTTGGAAAAAAATTATTTATTGAACTAAGTTTGGATTTGCTATTTGTATTCAGTTGCAACTGTGCTAACATTTGCAATTACAGATCATTGCCAAAAGCCAATGTGGGCTGAATTTGGCTCACAATGGGCAGCACCAGTTGACATCAGTTGGGAAAAAAATAAAAAATAGCAGCAACAAATTCAATGGCTGTTTGAAGGCTTGGAAGCCAATTCATACATCATTTGAACTGCATGACTTTTAGAAGCTTTCAGTACCTCATAGTTTATTTGCCTACAATTAAAGTACGGTAATTTCAGAGTGGAATTCCAGGTGACCCCTTGATTGGCAAAATCCATGAGTCCCTCTTCAAACGTTACCTTAATTGCAAGACTCAGAAACATGAGGCACTTGAGATTCTGCAGACTGTGCAATTAAAATTATATATAAGCCAGTGTACAGGATGGTCTGAACGTTTATTCTGTCCGTGATTTACGAAATTGCTGTAGCTACTTAAACAGCTGTTTTCTGATTCCTTAGTGGATTCATAATACACATACCCACAGATAAGCACTTTTGGACTTTGCTTCACTGGGCAGAGATTGATGATGAAGTAGGTAATAAACTGTGCCTTGTTAACATTTCTTTCCAAAATCTTCCTGATAGTTTTACCTGTGCTTTACATCAGCTGCATTCTTGTGTGAGATTATTTTGAAGTTAACAGAAATTTTATTTCATGAATTTTGCCATTGAAAGCTACTATAGACTTAATAGATAATTTCAAAAGCTTTCTTAATTTTGGACATGCTGTAAATTGACTTTTGGATTAACCAATTAAGGGTGCAATTCTGACTTTAGGCCAGAGAGAATGGCCCAGCTAACGTGGCATAAGTAGGCCATATTCTGAGCTGACACTTAGGCCAAATCCACTAGGCTAGAAGGCTGGCCTAACTGCAGCTGAAGACCAGCTAAGTGGCTCCTGGCGAGGGCTTGTTCCCAAGTAGACTGGCCTAAATCACACTGAACAAGGAACAACCGTGGTGATGTCTGCCATATCATGAAGCTCAGGAATCACTGGCAACCAGTCACAGCTGCAGCACGATACTGCAACACAGCAGTACCTGTACTGTAGGGTGAGTGCAAGAGGAATGGCTGCTGGAGCTGGCTGTGGGAATTGTGCCTTATCCTGAGGTTGAGAGGCAGGAGTGTTGCTAAGGCTGGCCTAAGATTCAGAACTTTTTGTTTTGCTTCCATTTTTACTGTAGCTTATTATGGGCCCCAGTGGGTCTACTTAGATTTATGCCTGTTCCTAAGGTGGCCTAAGTAAGAAGGATTCAGAGGGGGCATGTCTGCCATGGAAACTGGCTTGGGATACAGCCTAACTGCACTGTCCTAGGTCATGCCTTCAACATGCCCCTGCTGAGCTGCCTAGTCTAATACTGCTAGGCTGGCTCAGGTCCATCTGTCTTAGGCCAGCCTAACTGGACTTATGCCAGCCCAGGCCTTTCCTGGTGCAGCTAGGTTGGCCTGTCTGCCATTAGGCCAGCCCAAGTTTCAGATAGGCTGGCCTAAGTGCACTTCAGGATTGCAGCCTAAACAAGACTATCTTTCCCAGTTAATCAAGGCTATCAAGATGTTAGATTGGGACATGTTGGCAGCATCAAAACTTAAATAGTATTGCCTCAGTTTCCAGAAGGCAAAATTTCTTTGTAGAAATTAATCATAAGGTACACTCTGTGCCCCAGAATTCTTCACGTTATCTTGACAATACTGAAAGGCTTGCTATAATAACCTTCATCATGCAATGAAAGTAACATCAAGGATCCTAAGTGAATACCAAGCTTGGAATAAATAGATTTGCCAGAAAATGTTGTGAGCAAATTTAATGAGAAGTACCACTTAACAAATACAAGTATGTGCCCTTAACACTGAATATCTTTTTTCTGGTCAGGAAACAATATATTGACATAAAAATGTTCAGATTAAACTTTGATGCCTGTCAGATCCTATTCAGTGGTGGGCCCGGCCTGGCCCAACAACCGGTTCCCTGGAAGTGGGCGGGGCCAGGGTCAGGGGCGGGGGCGGGGTGGGCACGCCACCCACCCAGCACACTGTGGGTGCAGGTGGGTGGGGCGAGGGGCGGGCCCCAACCCCAGCACACTGCGCATGCGTCAACCCCGGCGCACGCACAGTGCGTCTCCTCTAGGAGACCTCTAGATGAGGTTGGCGCATGCGTCTTCTCCAGCTGGAGGAGGTGCACTGCGCAAGCGCCGAGGTTGGCGCACACACAGTGCATGCCGAACTGGTACGCCAGGTTTTCTGGCTGGCCCTGTGCTGCCAGATCAGTAGTGGTGGGCCCAAGGGAACATCCGGTTCAGGTGATCCAGCCCAAACCGGCTTGGGCCCACCTCTGATCCTATGTCCAAACTTGATGAGATCCAAGTGTTGATTAATTGTACAATAGTTCCCTCTTTTTTGAGTAATAGCAATCAGTTTTGGATGAGTGTCCATCACTGGGAGTTAATCCCCTTATGCAGTGATCTCAGTTTTGAACATAACCTTGAAGCCATGGATAGAGAAAACAGGAACATGGGATGACAAGAATGGACACTGGCTGAGATTAGGAATTCTGAATTTTCCCCACGAAAAATTTCATTTTAATTGCTTTGTGTCGTTTAATAAGAGTGGAATGTTTTACTAAAAGCAGAAATTGATCAAAACCAAGTGAAACTAAAGTACTACAATAGTTTCAGACAAGTCCATCATTCCAGCACACCAGAAAAAATGCAATGAAATGTTGTACAGTATCACACTATGACTCTATGTATTTCATCAATTAGCAACTTAAAGCATCACACAGTGTTAATTTTCACCAGTCTGAGAATCATTGCATGTTATCAAAATGCCAGGATGCAACAGCTAATTAGCCTCTCTCTTAATGATCTGTGTACTTTACAATCTGCCACATTTCTTGGTGTTATCAACTCTGATGGGGATTCCAGAGTGAGTGTAAAATACATATACTGAAAACAGTGGAGATAGTTTGCACATGGTAAGCAGTTTCAGTGTTCAGTCTCAGTGTTCATGTGAACATGGAAATGTATCCCAAGGGCTTTTTAATGAATTAGCTGCTGTTCTTCTGTTAGAAAGACTGGAACTGAAGAATCCATCCTGTTAAACATTTTACAAATGTATCAAGAATTAAACTGTATTTGAGGCTGCAATCCTAAAGACACTTTCCTGGGAGTAAGACCCAGTGAACACAATGGAGCTTACTTTTGAGTAGACATGGTTAGGATTGTGCTATAAGTCTCTTTTGAACATTATATTTTTTTCCTGCGGAAACACAAATATTTCTACGTCACCACCTTTCTTTTTGTAAAGCAAGTTACACACTGAAAAATACTCCTACTATTGCCATAACATGGGAACAATGCTAGGAAAAAGACTACTACTACTAGTTGGGCACAACAGTAGATGGCCTGCCCTCACCTCTGCTTCATTCCTTTGGGGTACAGCCCCTTTTTCGTTTTGAATTTTGCTGCTCCAGGTTGTTCTGCCAGCCCCGCAGACCACGTGGGTGGCCACCAACAATGTTCATCACAGCAGGCTGCCCCTGCCTTAGCCCCTGCTTCTCCTCTTGCAGATCGGTCCCCCCGCATGGGTGGACCACGTGGGTGGCTGGTGCTTGCCAGAGGCTTGCTGGTGCTTGCCATGGGAGCCTTCCTCTTCAAGTGAAAGTTGGGTTTTCTCCCCTGAGAATCCTAGTTCAGGAAGAGAAAGATGCCATTCCGCCCATCACTGTCAATTTTAGGCTTGGGTGGCCCAGATGGGTACTCCCTCCCTAGGGGGAGGGCATTGTTCAGGCTACCCTAGTAAACTGCTGCCTCCTTAGTGGTTGCCTGCCACCTAGCGCGGCACAATTGTTTCAGCTTCAGCTTCAGGACATGTGACACATACACCAGAATATTCCCGCATTTGGAGGACACTTCTTTCTTGCTCAGCAATTCCAGTCTGGGGAGGGGACACCCCTGGAAGGAGTCACCGCCTCTTTTGAAGACCAGACCTGCCTCTTCCAGGGAGGGGCTTACCCATTCATGGAATGGCATCTTTCCCACAACTAGGATTCTTAGCTGAGAAATCCTGATTTTTTAATATCTTCCATCCTTAGGGCCACTTCACATGTTAATTTCCTTACACTGAGATAATGTATTTTGTATTTTATACTTTAAAAAGAAAGCTATCCCTAGCTGCTTCAATATTTTTTTTTTTTTTTGCAAAATGTCAAAATCTAATTTCTTTTAAAAAATTACAGTCTGGAGATCTAGTATTGTGCTTGTCTAGCATAGTGCCTCATTAAGAAGATGTGAAGATTTCTCTCACTAACTCGGATAGTAAATAGGTGAGTTCTCTTCACAGCTATCAGAAGAAAATATTTGCAGAGGAGTATAAGGGTGCAATCCAGAGTAACTACAGGGAGTTGTTGCTCTGGTGTAAGAGCAATTTGCTCTGGATTGCAATATGAATTTCTCATAGATTTTCACTAGGTGGTGCAGTAAATATGGGTACACGTAATGTCTCTTATGTGCTCCCGTAGTTACTCTGGATTGTAGGGTAAGTTGTCCAACTGCTTTTTTAAACAAGAAGGAAACAGTTTTATAGCATTCTTTTAAAAGCAGTCTGAATAAGCATGAGCAACACTCCAAAAGAGGTCTTCAATATGTAGAGCGGTATAAATCAAACATAGACCTTTAAAAAAATGCTAATAACTAAAGCTTACCAAGGTACAATATTAGCCTAGGGAAAATAAAGGGGCATACGAAATAATATGCTCTGATTTTGACTTTTGCATACCGTAATTTGTATTGTGGATCTATTTTAGCCTTAAATTGCCTGAATTGCATACAGCTAACCTGAACCAACTGCTGTGCAAGGAAAAGCTATTTTGAATCGCAGGCTTAATATTACTTATTGAGGTGTTTCATTTGCATATGTATGGATGAATTAATACATTCTGGCATCACAACAATCTAAAATGTATGAAATCTTTCTTGCCAAGACTATTACATGCTTTCTCTTAGCAGAGTCTAACTACATCTTTCATCAGAATTTGAGATATTAAACACAATACTCAATAACCCACCTAAGAAAGTATTCCATAAATTTGAATAAGAATTGCAAGGTTTTCCAGAAATTATTCAAATAATTAAAAGTTGTGCAACACTAATGTTTTGTAGGTTGCTTGCAAAGATTATAGTGGTAAATGGAAGCACAAATGACCAAAATAATCAAATTGACTTCAATTTTGTTCTGTTTGCACAGTCAGTTTGAAATAGTCTGTAGAAAAAAAATATACTCTTGCATTTGAACTACTTTTTCCTGTAATATGAATACTTGTTTTTAATTTAATCTTTAGATATATAGTGGTACCTTAGTTTACAAGAGATTTGGATTAACTGCAAAATTTTCTTGGAAATTTTAACTTGGTTTAAGATCACTGTCTTGAAAGAAGAGCACTTTTGAGGAAGTTGGAACAGGCTTCCATGGCCAGGAAACTCACAGGGGGGAATCTGAGGGGAACAGTCTGAATATCTACATTCACCAAGCTTTATTTGCCCTGTCTGAGTTGTGTATTACACCACTGTTTCACCTCAAATATGCAACAAGTGCCACGTTCACCCCTTGAGCACTGAGCATAAATTGTCCCAAAAGTTTCCAGGCCAAATGTAGGAGACGTATACAGAGAAAGACAGAACTCTGAGAATTGCTGACAGTCCATTTTGCAGAAGACAGCACCTCCTCCAGCAGTAGAAATGTGGCCAACTTATGATGCAATCCTAACAAATTTAGTCTGGCCTTACTCGCATAGCATATCTTTAATGGTGGCGTAGGGAGGTTGGTGTATGCCTGTGCATGCCTGCTTAATCTCCACAAGTGGGGATGAAGTGCCTTACAGCAGTGCCTTGCTTTTGTGACACATCAGGTCAGCACAGGACTTATGCAGGGCCTAACTGGAGATTAGGATTGCAGCCTAAAGGGTGTTAAATGCTAACCTCGTTCAATTCCTCACAAGAATTTCTGTTGGCAATAAAAAGCTAAAATTTCAGTGCTTTTTCTTCCTAGTGCCTAGCGGTCAATCAGATTCACTGAGCACTGCTTACATAAATACTTAATGCTGAATGAAATCAGATGTAATAATCTCAAATAATATCAGAAAGAATGTATCCCACGATTAGCTTTATCAAAAGTTATGTGTTCCAACTGGGCACTGGGGAAATTCTCTGCATAATTAAATTACATTGCGTTTGTGATGCTGATGTTCCTGGACTTCCAAGTAGTTTTTATACATAAAAATGAACTTCTAGAACACATTTATTTAGCATATGGCATACATGGCATTGTAAATCAAATGTCTACATGGATGCTTCCCAGAAACATTCTTGGAAGCTGTTGGCACCCATGGAAATGCACAGCCCTGGTGGTTGCTTCCATCAGGATTTTCTTTGAATTCAATATGTATTATCAGCCTCAAAGGATATTATATTCTGTAGCAAGAGTTGCAGCTAGACGACCAAGTGGGTGAAGATCTCAAGGCTCATTGGTGTATTTCTCTTTCAAGTGAGATTCGATACCCCCAGAGCCATCAAAATAGACTGCTGTTCTTTCCCTGGGAGTAGATCCATTAAACTCAGTAGGATTTACAACTGATCCACAGACTTTGGATCAATGTCCTCTGGTCAACATGCACTTGAATTGGTCTACTATGGGAAATATTGAAGCTCCTGGGAAAATATTAAACACAAAATTGTCAGGTTGGGTCTTTCAAATTATATTCAATTTGCATTTTGACACATCAAAAGCTGTTTCATGAAAGAACCATTCATGCAATACTCTACCAAATTGCACAAATATTTTTTTCAATAGATGGAAAATAGGTAATTCAGCTTCCAGCCTGACCTATTTAGGTCAGCACAACTCACCTGCCTCTCCATTCCCACAGTGGCATGGGGAGGCTGTCACCTCTCCGTGCACTGGCCTAATTCCCCTGAGGAATAGTGCTGAAGTGTGTTATGGCACTTTTGTGATACTCCAAGGCCAGCACGAAGCTGGTGCTGGGAATTGTGTCAGCCTAACCAAGGGTTAGGATTGCACTGACAATTTCCTATTTCAAGTTTTTTATGTTTCTTGATAAAGTTTCATTTTCTAATTTTTATGGTAATAGTTCATTGCCAAGAATAGATTCAACTGGGATAGTAGGAAATGGGTTTCCTTTTTTAATAGTTATACAGACACCATGAATAAAAGTGTGAATAATATATGACAGTCATTTGGGATATTTGCAGACTCTGTTTCATGAAAAGAATAAGGTAACTTCTGCTAAATTAGAGGAGGAAGGAGTGTTTTTTTGTTTTGCTTTTTGTAGCTCAGGATCAGCTGCTTCAGTGTTAATAAAGTCATCCATTATCTTTTAACCCTGGAGCAGTGGTGTAGCTAACGATTATGTAGCCAGGGCAAAATGTTGCCCTGGAAGCAATGTCATCCCGGGGTATTTTTAAAATATTTTTTTTTAATTTTCCCCTGCAACGACAAAATTAAGAGTAATTAAGTAAAAGTATAAAAATTGTGCCCCTTATTGGTTAGGAAATTTGTGCTGGGGCAAAGAGAAATGGTTATTTCTTTCCTTGCTAAATATAAGGTGCATCACTTAGAAGTGCCTGTATACCTAGTTGGCATCAGTTAACTGTATTACATATATATATATATGGATATGAAAACTGATTCATATTAAAACCTTATTTGTTCTATACAGTATCAGAATTGCACCTCATTGGCTCTCAGAGCAATCAGTATCATGGGAAGGAAGGCTGAGTTAAGAAAATCCACTTTTTGTTCAATCGGCTTTTGTGTTTTCATTTTCTGGTTAATTGGCCATAACATTTGATAGGATATAGATATTTCAGTGTAGTTTGTTTCATTGCATTCTGCATTAAATTACCGTTCCAACGATATATAACATGATGGTATTATCATTCATATGTAGCCCGTTTTTCACAATTTTAGTCACTAGTGTCAGGTTCAGTTTGTAGCCCCCCCCCCCCCAAAAAGGCTGTAGCCCGGTGCAACTGCACCCCCTGCACCTCGCTACTACACAACTGCCATGGAGTTGCTTTTGAGAAGGAATAGCAGTTATATTTCAGGATGGATAGCATCCAGAATCTCTTGGACCTGTTGTTGAAAAGACATCTCACAACGTTAGGAAAAATCAGGGAAATAAATATTTCTGTACATCAAAATGGTGAAATGTAGTTCTTTGATTTCAAAGCATATTTCAGAAATGTTCCCTGATGCATTGTTCCTATACAATATATGTGGGATTTATTTGCACTACAAGCAGGAAGACACCCAACTGAGGAAAACGAAGTACTGTTCATAAACTAAAAGGCAAAGTTCTAGGAAGTCCTTAAAAGCTTTTGAGGCTCCAGTAAAAGTTTAGTTACAACAGAACATAAACGCAGAATCCATCCTATATCTCTCTTGTAATTAATGTCATGGCAACTGTAGAATAGAGGAAAAATAACATTAGAGAGAGAAGGACAAACTTTTCGTCTGCAGTATTCACTTCTATCTCTGACAATCACCTCCTGCACTGAAATGGCATTAGACAAGAAAAATCTGTTGACATTATTTCCAGTCACACTGTAGGAAGTTGTCTGTAGAGACCAGTGTAATACTGATTAAAGGGGCACTTTATATTCTTGCTACAAATGTTATGCACTTCAGTGTGCTTTGTGCATTATTCCTTTGCAGAGGGCCAGTGAAGGAGGTATCTTCATACTCTGAATTTGAGCTAATGCCGTGAATAATTGAAATAATAATGATCAAGAAATGAAAATGTCAGTCCCCCCTCACCATCTCACCTTCTATTTCTGCATTAATGTTATTAGGAGGATATGCCAAATAATTGCTCATGCATTGTCACACAAGTATATATTTTATGTACATTTGCAAAATTTTGTGAATCAGCTCTTAGTTTCTATATGGTACAATATAACAGATTACTGTATATGAACAAGATTCAGAGGTTATTACTCCAAGGTGTTGGCCTAGTTCTGAATAGTAATCACATGAACTCTGGACCAGGATTGTTATAAGGTTGACAGGCCTAATGTAAAACCCAGAAGCAATTCTTAAGAACATAAGAAGAGCCTCCACTGGATCAGGCCAGCAGCCCATCTAGTCCAACTTCCTGTATTACAGCGGCCCACCAGATGCTTCAGGCAGCACATATCTACAGTATTTATATACCGCTTTTCAACTGAAAAGTTCACAAAGCAGTTTACAAGAAAATGAAAAAAATTAATAGCTAATGGGTGCCTGTCCCAAAAAGGGCTCACAATCTAAAATGCAAAAAGGACACCAGCAGAAGCCACTAGAACAGACATTGCTGGGGTGTGTAGGGCCAGTTACTCTTCTCCTGCTAAATAAAAGAGGAACACCCACTTGAAAGAGTGTCTCTTGCCATATGACACCTGCATCCAGCCCCCCCCCCCCATATCTGGCTTCTGAGGTTGTCGTCCTCAACACACACCCTTGTAACACGCTTGTAACACATGATGCTCTTTTCCTCTAAGAAATTGTCCAAACCCTTCTTAAAAGCATTGAGGCTAGATGCCGTCTTCCATCCTCCAAACTTGAAGCTGTTTGGAGCTTCTAGTTGACTACTCAGAACTATTTTCTACCAAAAAATGTGGCATTTTTTACTTCTATAGTTCTTCCTAGGTAGATACCTCCAGTGTTGTCTTGAGTTTCTAGTGCTAATCAGAACTAATAAAACACAGATTCTGAGACCATCATTCAGGACTGAGCTAACAGTACTGTCTGTAATTGGCAGTTGTCCAAAGACTGATACTGACCCATGCATAGTGTGTGGAGTACCATTCTTCATAGTCCTTTATTTGCTTATCTGGGTTACTCACAAGTTATTTTCATCCATGCAGTAGGCCTACAAGCTATTGGCTACAATGCCATCCATATGATGACCAATAAGGTACTCAGCTAGACAGACCAAGTAATCTGGAGAAGCAATCACACCTGACTGACTTTTGCTTCAGGGTTGATCCTTACTCTGAACATAGTCATACTTAGGTGGTCATACAGACTTTTGTATCTCTCCTTTTGATGTTTGTGTAACCATTACTGGAACTTGTTCAATACCTCTGGCTTTTTCCATGGGCTGCAGTGGCTTAGTGATTAAATAAATAGATACCACTTCTGTGGGAAGGTAAAAATGTCCCATGCACTTAAGCATCTAGTCATGCTGGTCGTCTGACCACGGAGGCATCTTTGGACAGTACCACAAACTAAAGTTGGTCACAACTATCATGGCAATCTGTGGGTACTACCTTTATCTGGTTCACCTAACCTTTATTTTCTATTCTTGGCTTTGATTTTGGCCTAATTTGGACTACCCATCACTTCTGGCCTGTCTGCAGACCCCTTTCAAGCCAAACCCCTCTCATTCTAACAGTTCAATCCTATGCACATGTTTGCAGCCATAAACAAACATGAAAGTGCACATACATGCAATAATACCTTTGAACTCTTTTTTTTACAAAATTAATATTCAAAGTAATTCAGTATTTATATTAACTTACACTTCAAACAACTTCATGGATTCATTTTGTGTTGTCATGGATAGTTTCACCCTGCATATGGAATTATCTTTTTTTCCATTTGGATACCTATTGAAGGAAAAATCCATCTTCCTTAAGTTTATTGCACAAAGAATGGATTGGAAAACTGGAGGAGGTAACCTTGATCTGAAATTAAAACATTTGTTGATTAATTACACCAGCTAAACAGTAAACCTTGCATCCCTGCTTATCTGTATTTTTCAAAAAGTTCACATGATATAAATTTAAGTGATGGCTTTGGCCTGAACTACACTGTAATCATCCAAATCTGTGTACATAATGAGGTCACTTTCTGCCCTGAGAAATGGTATTAAACTCCCACAAAAAACAGAGGGAATTTTGGACATACAACTGTGGGGCACAATTTGGCAAGTAAACTTTAAATTGCTTATAATAAAAGGCAAAAAGGACAACATGCCAAATTCTGAAGTCCTCAGGCAAAGCTCTCACAAAAATTAATAGGTATCAGCCTCAGAAACAGCAAAATAAAAAAATAAGGAAGATTTAAAAAAATTACAATTTCTTCTCCGAGGAACGTTCATAGTATAGTAGTATACTATAGTATACTAATTTGCCCTACAATCCAGAGTCACTACGGGTGCACGTAAGAGACATTACGTGTACCCGTAGTTACTGCACCACCTAGTGAAAACTTATGGGAAATTCATTTTGCAATCCAGAGCAAATTGTTCTTACACCGGAGCAAAGACTTCCCATAGTTACTCTGGATTGCACCCATAGTATACTAATATAGTATACTAATAGTATAGAAGGTTCATTCTATACTATTTAAGGTCATTTCATTACAACATCATGTAAAATACATAAACAGAATTTGATAGAATGATAATTTCTGCTAATAGTAAAGGCATGATTTTAATTTAGGGCATAAATTAATTTTTTCAACCTTTGTGGCTAATATATGTTGATGTTTGTTTTTTTGGGATTATTACAGTACAATGTATAGATGAAGTATAAAACTAGTAGGAACTAGTAGTTCCCTAGAGAGGATGCTACTTAATTTATAAATGGCTACAATGGTGATTGGACACCCAATAGCAGTTTATTTAACCCTTGATTTGCATAGCATGTTTTGGGATCCGACAAAAATTGGAGTCATAACCCACAGCTAGGAACTTCTGATACAGAATTTAATTTTGGTTTCTAGAGCCCTTCTATACAGTCTTTGGAAACCCTGCTCACTGCAAGTACTTTTAATGTTCATAAGCATAGTTAATGTTCATGGTGAGTAAATATACAGTATTTAAGAATTTAAATGCTTCTTAAATATTGTAGATCTCAAATATCTGATGTTTATCATTTGTGACTCTTATGTTAGCAAGTTTAACATAAAAATACAGCAATTTTCAACAATTGTGCTACAGATGATTTGCAAGTGAGCCACAAGAATTTGGGAATGTTCATCTAGTAATAGGACAATGAGGGAATTTGAACCCACTACCAGCAGCGTGATGTGCTTTGTCAATGGAAAAAAACAGATGTTGTGCCTTGACCAACATGGTCAAGAGATTCATTTTTAATAAGGTGCTGTGACATGGCTTTCTTCAGTCTATATACAATCTGGGTGGATACAAGATTGGAAATAGACATTAAAAGCAAAGAAGATATTTCTAGAGAAGAATTATGATTTTGACAGTAAATGAACTGTTAATGAAGCAGGAATTTTGACAGCACACAGCTCCAACCAATAATCCTGTTAAAAATGTCTTTAGAATGTCACATTCAGAAATTTCATTCTTATAATTATAGTTTGTATGCAAAAGCCTTTTTGCTCTGCTGGAGATTTCCACTTACACAGCCCCCTATGAATTACTCCTCTTAAGAGGGCTTACTCTTCTCATGCATAAAGATCTAAACTAAGACTTATCTTTTCATCATTTGAAACATGTTGGCATTTCTCTCTCAACTATAATTGATATTCTTTGAATGATTTATTAAGCTATCCTCTTATGTCTTGAACACTGGAAACCCAGCTAAATCCTACAGAGTGTTTTGGACCCCCTTTATCAATTTTGTAGATCTGGAACTGCAAGTATTATTAGAGAATGACAATGTGGCTACATTCCTCATGGGACAACATGCAACTTACCTAAGTGTTATGAGTTTTTTATGGTTTATGTTTTTTGTTTTCTTTTGCGACATCCCCAGGTCATCACAGGACTTCTGCCGGGGTGTAGGCTGGCCTAACTGGAGATTAGGATTGCAGACTTCTGAGGGTTCTGCATAGGGCTGCAGGTATAAGGCATGCCTTTGAGCCCTTTTATAGTGTGCTTTACTTGTGTTCTCTACCACTCTGTGGTTTGTGCAGACTGTAAGGACAGCATGGTGGGAGGCGGAGGAAAAGGCATTCTGGGGTAGGGGAGAGTAAAGAGAGAGAGTGGGCTGGCAGTGTGCTGCTATTGATGGAAGGGAAGTGGGTCTGGAGGAGCACCGCTTCTCCAGATCCAGAGCCTCCATGGAGCTTGTATCACCCTTACACAGAGGCTTTGAGCAAAAGAGCTGGTGTAGGAACAATAGCCCCATTGTGGGGCTCCTTGCTTATACTGGGAAGAGGGTATTCAGGAAATATCAGGCGGCGGCAGCCTGCTTGCAGACAGAATCCCCAGCTATTCAAGTACCACAAGACTCCTCAGGATTGGGTGGTCCATTCCTGTAAAACATTTTTTTTTCATCTGAACCGAAGGCTGCAAGCCAGGGAAGAATCTAGAAACAGGCTATGAATGCACTTTCCCACTAAAAATATGCTGCTGACCCTCAGGCCTCCAAAAGGAGCTATAACTAGAATCTCCAGCATTCAAGGTCTGTTTTGGTGGATGTCAAGAATTGGTCAAGAGAGGATGTTGAGAAAAGGGTCATGAGGCTGATCTCCAGCCTCCAACAAAAAGGTACAAAATCAGGGAAAAAAAACTTCCATGTGCACATAATTATGCAGCACTCACAGAGGGGAAAACTAAGCAGCACTAAGCATGCAGTCAATTTGACTTCACAGGAGACCAAATAAAATATTGAGGAGTTGACTGTTTAGCAAGGTTGTGGCATGGCAGCAGTGTGCCAACCACATGAATCTCCAAGGGCAAAAAGGGATCTCAAAAGCTATGAATAAGCACTATGAATATAAATATTCAAGGAGGCAGTAGTTGTGAAGGGAGCATAGGAGGCATCAATCACCAAGTACATATGTCTAAAGACATGTCTTTTACTGTCCTTCATTAAAAGAAATAAACACATATAAAAATGATCAAGATTTTACCCACATTACAACACTGCAGATTGTTCTGCAATGTGAAAAGAGGCTTTCTTCCAAAGCAAAATATACCGGTATGCAATTCCATGTAAAATGGCCTGCATTGTTAGTTTTGATGCATTTCTTCATATAACAGGCTTCACTGCTACCTTGATTAGAAAAACAAGGAAGGAGGAAACCTCAAGTGATATCACTTTTAAGCTAGTCTTACCTGGGTGATGCAGAGCAAAGATTCACTACTGAATGCATGCTTTAATAAAGGACAGAATTAGAGAGTATATGAAACATATAAGTATATTTTGTCTTGCCAGATGTCTTGTTTGTGTATGACATTCACCATTTGCCAAAAATCCATTATCTGATGATTAATTAATTGCAAAGAACAAAGCTGTTGTGCTGGTTTGTATAACCCATGAGGCATAGATTTTGAAATAAAGCACAGCACTAAAATGGTAGGGTTTTTTTTTTTACTAATAAACATACATGAAATATGCACATACACTTCAGAATCTTACAAAAGTATACAAGGTGCCATTATACACATGCAAAAGACTGCAATATCAATAGATAAAATGTTCTGTACCAACTGTTTAGTCAGAAATTGCCTTGTTTTGTGCAGTTCTGTATTGAAATTTATGGGAGGTTCCTGTTCTGGAACTCACAGAAAAACAAATCTGCATATACAAGTACATTTGCATATAGAACCCACAATATAGAGAGCATGGATGCAATCCTAATCATGTCTACTCAAAAGTATGCCCCATTGTGTTCAATGGGTCTTACTCCTATGAAAGTGTCTTTAGGATTGTAGCCCATGTCAAACAGGGCCTCATGATCAGATCGGCAGGCTGCCTGAATTGCCCAGCAAGTGAGAAATGTGACTTTGTTTTTCTTTCTTTCGTAAGAGAGTAGCCATCATGGTCAGAAATGTGGAAGCAGAGAGTTAGCCCAGGGAAGGAATCTACACAGTGAAATCTACACAGATGTGTTTTTCTCAATAATTACCTGAAACAAATATGTTTTGTCTGAAGTCTTATTTTATAGAATACTAAAGATGATAGCAAATTCAAGGCCTTGATATATTGATATATGTCGTCTGCTTAGCGATCAGATTGGCATCCTGCCTTTCCTTCAAGGAGGTCAGGGCATTGCAAACAGAGTTTATATGTTCTTTATGCAGCAATTTTGTGACATGGTTGGACTAAGAGATAGTGACTTGCCCAAAGCAATTCAGTGAATGTTTCAATCAGGAATCTGAACCAATTCAAGTCCAATATATCTCCAATAAATCACACTGGTTCACTTATTTCGAGACACCCATCATGTCCTGCCTACCAAGTCATTCACATTGACAGGAAAATGAGCACAAAATAAAACCAATGGACTGCATTAATTTTTACCCTAGGTGGGCTCTTGTTTTAATTCTTCACAAAGGAGATTGTGGCTGCTATCCTAAATACACTTTCCTGGGAGTAAGACCTATTGAAGACAATGGGGCTTACTTTTGAGTAGACATGATTAGGATTGTCGACTAAGCTTTATGTGGTCTTGAACATGTTTTATCACTCACATATATTTTTGATCTGCTGCTAAACTCATCTCTTAAATGGAGAAATGAAAAACTATTCTAGTGGGGTGGCAGCTCCAAGATTTAAGGAGCCTTGAAAAAGAAGTCCTGCAGGATGATGGATCCCACCACGTCACACTCCCTGATGATTTGGAAAGTCTGTATACATGCCAGCTACCCTCTGAGTGCCCAGGAACCAAGCCAATAGACTAGATATATCTGTATGCAGTGGTGGGCACCAGCAGGTTCGCACCTACTCTATAGAACCGGTTCTTAACAAGAGATAGTACATATAAAGTTTAAAAATAGCCATTTAAAAGTGGCTGCCAGAAGGACAGAGAACCGGTTCTTAATTTCTTTGAAGCCCATCACTGCCTGTATGTCCTTCTTCATGCCACCACCCACAGCTGTAGCAGTGGCCATGAAGAAGACCTTTGGCCTGTCTGCTTCCTGGTTGGACACTTAGTGGGGAAATTTATTTGAAGGTAGTGGAAGGTAGTTGTAAAAGGGCACTGGGGTAGCCCACTTTCGCCTTTGACCCACAGTGACCTTGTAAGCATTCCCATGGACCCTAACTTAATGGACAGCAATAAGGAGCAGTGGTAGCAGCAGACCTCTACTGCCTAAGGGTTGGGCTGGGCACATGTACAGTACGGGTTCCTGTTTAAGTGTGCATCCTCCACTACATACCTATCCTACCAGACCTCATGTTTGGAACCACCACTGCTCTGGTATATGAAAAAAGAGCAGCATCAAAATGGTTCTCTGTGGTTTAACTATGGAAACGCTGAAGATGGTATCTTTTGGATAAGTTTAAGATTCTGTGTTTTATTACTGTGATAATGTGATTTTTTATTTCATAGACAGGTTACACATTAAATGTATTCATGTAATTAAGAAGACTGAAAATTTGGGTTGCAAGTTGGGTTTGGAACAACATAGCTCTGTTGTTTATGTTTAAAAAAAAATTCTAGTTTTACTCAAAATAAGCTTCGTCCAAAAGTCAGCTAAGTACTTGATAAACTGAGTAATGAGACTGTGTATCTAACCATTACTAAATGAACATAACCATATTGAAATCCATGACAAAACTTCCATTGATTTTAATGGATATGGATTGCAAGCAAAACAATTAGCCCATTACAGCTGTAGTCCTTTGATTCAGATATGATGAGAACAAATGCTCTTTATACCCTATAGAGGTCCCTTGAAAAATGTATAGTCTACTCCTATGCTGCTGATTCCTGCATAATTTTCAACATATTCCTTTTGCCTTTTGTCAGGGAATAAATCTATCAAAGCACTTCACAGTCTAGTATTTAAAGAAAAGGAAGCATTATCATCACCCATTATTGTGGGTGGTTATAATGACAAGATGCACATGATATCATCTCCACAACCCAGGATTCAACAATCCCCAGTGGGTCTAAAGGCCGGTGGGAAAAAAGACCAGGTAGGAAGAACTTCTATGAACATTATGTAATGAATGATTTGTTATCATTTGATGTATGATGTATGACAAACTGTATACATCAGTGTGGTGACAGTAGTGTCACTTGTTTGATATTCCACCCACTCATACCTAGTTTTTCCAGCTTTTCTCATGTGACAGCTTGCAGCATCAAGTAAACACTTGTGTCATTAAGTACTGCTGAACAGTACTAATGATAAAGACTTCCACTGTTGGAGAAGAAAATAATGATCTTATATTTCTGAACAACATAAGCAAAAGATACCTCATGTTTTGCTCTCATTGTATTAGAAAATAGTACCAGTAATTACTATTTCCAGTAATGAAACTGGATATCATGCTATAGAGGCCAAGATTTAGTTGTCTAAGGGCAAAATCCATAGCAGTTTTGGGTCCACGCAGTTACGTCACCCTCTAGTGTTATCTTATGGAAAGTCATCTTAACTGCTCCAGAGCAAGGTGCTTAATTTCACTTTAGGATATAGGCCTAAATCTACTAACCACAAATACCTGGGGCAGCCCCCATGCCCCCTGTTCTTTGGATATCACAAAGTGATTTACTCTCTGTTCCTTCCCTGATTTTTATAATGCAGAAAAAAATATTACTGGTACATAACAGAAATAGCTTGGAGTGGGGAGGTAAAGAAAGGCCATTTTTAGCCATTCTGAAGCCACAAAGCCACGAGTAGATAGGGAGGAAGCATGGTGGGCTCCCACATCTGCAGAACTGTAGATAAATGAAACTGCAGACATTGGATCAATAGATATGGGGCCCCTTGTGACAAAATTTTTTTACTTATCTCCGTCAGCACTCCATGGTCCCCTATGTGCTTACAGTATTCAGTTCTACTCCCCCTGATTTTGCTCACATATGTTTGAACTCCATGTCAGGTCCCATATGGAAATTCTGTTTTCTATTTTGCTGTTTCCAAGGTCCTCCCTGCGGTGTCCAAAGCCTAGCCAATACCCCAGTCCGATCCGCCCATGAATTTCTCCACTGGCCAGGATCTGTTGATAGCCAGTCTACACGTTGTTACCAGCTGTACTGGGCCTTCTGAGCCTCATGCTGGCAGAAATTATTCCATAGAATGGCAGAGTGTCCGCTGTGCCAGCAGCCCCACTATCTTCCACCAATAAGATTGGTGAGTTGGCTGGAAGCTGTCAGGCTGGGAATTTGGAACGAAGGGACCCAAGCACTGACACCTGTGGCTGTGGAAGGTGGACCTCCTCTTTTACATTCTGCAAGCTTATTGAATCTCCTTCCTTTAAGTACTATGTTTAAGACTCTGGCTCATTAGAGTTATGAGCCTTTGCCAAGAGTCAAAAGGATCTGTGCCCAGGACCCCTAGAGTTATACTCACATCGGACCAGAGAGTGATCCTCAGAGATGTGACATCCTCAGAGTTGTGATATGTGTCACATTGGACCAGAGAGTCATCCTCAATCCATGACACTATCCGCTGACCCAGGCCAAACAAAGAAGCAATAGCATTCCCCCATGTAATCTTCGGGGAGCTGGGGGAGGGGGAAAGAGACACAAAAAGTGACAACTTAGCTGCCAGTAAAAGATGCACACTATTTCTAGTATCCTGACTAGATCTTGAAGTACCTTTCATGGGCATGGCTGGAATTCTTACTACTTGAGCCCAAATCTGCACCTGCCTTCTGCCTGTGATTTTTTTCCTGTGTGGAACTTGGTGGCAACTCCTTTATTGTTGTTCACTACATAAATGTATTTTTTTTTTTTTTGGTCACTGAAATTACATTTTTAAAGTACTGTACAGTTATTTACTTCTGATAGAAAATGTATTATAATTTTGATTCCAAATTGTACATTGATTAAAAACGCCTATTTTGTGAAAGCAAAATTTGTGGGCTAGTAAGACATAATAAAAATGTTATTTGAATTTGGCTGCAATTCTAAGCTCCAGGTAAGCTGGCATAAGCCCTGGCAGAAATACTGTGCTGACCTAGGGCTGTCATGACAGTGTCATAAGGCACTTCTGCCTTATGGGAGGGTTCATGGGGAGGGGAGGGTTAGATCTCTGGACAGGCATAAACCAATTTCCCCACACCACCACAGAAAGATATGCTATGTGAGTAAGACCCACCTAAACTTGATAGGATTGTGCCCAAAGCCTCTTACCCCCAAACCAAACAATAAAGTAATTTAAATAGGTTATCTATTTCTGACGCTCTAGAAATTCCAGTCTCACTAAACCAGTGGTCTTCGGCCATTTCAGCACAGGACCCTCTTTCAAACTTTAGAATCTCTCCTGGACCCTGTGAGCTTCCTGCTACCCCCAACCCAGGGTGACTAGTTTTCATTTTGTCATGCCATACATTTTTCTTGACTGTTCTACATTTTGGGGAGGCCTTGATATCTTTTTTATTGTTATGGCTTATGGTCACCCTGGTCATAACAAAAAAAAAGAGAAAAGGGTATATCCCCCCACCCCAAAATGTAGGATACCTAAGAAAAAAATGTAGACATGACACCATTAAAGCGAAAAACACTCATATATATTGCATTCATGTGGTTAATTAAAATTATATGTATTGCTTATTACAAAATTTAAAACTATTACATATACCGGTAATTTATTAATTACAACAAAGCTACATGCTGCCTGCTCACAAGGAAAAGGAGGATAATGAAGACTTTTTCCTAGGACATAAGGCTAAAAACAAAGGAAACAGAGGACATATGGTCACCCAAACTCCCAGGGTTTCTCCCACCTCCACCCCCCGCAAGCCCCAAGCCCCATTCCCTCCCCCCACAAGCCCAGAAGCCCCAGACACTCCCCAGCATCTCTTGGGGCTGGTCAGTCACGCGGGGATGGGGGCACGACTTGGGCACTTATCCTGACCTTCCCTCCATCCCTGGGCATTGTAGAAATGGGAGTGAGTTTAGGACCATCCCCTCCTGGCGCAGCCAGCAGCAAGTCAGCCCCTAGCATGGCTTGCTGTTGCTGCTGCCCCATCGCTGCTGCAACCCCCACTTGGAAGACCACTGCACTGTAACCAGTGGTGGGCTCTAGCAGGCTCGCACCTACTCTGTAGAACCGGTTGTTAACGAGAGATAGGACATATAAAGTTTAAAAATAGCCATTTAAAAGTGGCTGCCAGATGGGCATAAAACCGGTTGTTAATTTCTTTGAAGCCCATCACTGACTGTAACTATTGTAATCAGGTTATATTGTAACCATATATTGTATTTATGATATGAAAATATCTGATTATATAAAACCGGAACACTTATCCAACACCTTAATCTTCTATATATATAAAAAAGAAAAGTCACTGACTGACTGACTCACTCACTCACTTACTCATCAACGCACAGCCAAAACCGCTGGGCCTAGAAGCATGAAATTTGTGGTGGGTGTTCCTTCCGTGACTGAGGGGTGCACTAAAAACTGATTTTTGGAAATTCCAACTGGAAGGGGGTGAAAAGAGGTGCAATGCATTTTCCTCCCTATACTTTGCATTGAAAAACTGGTGACTGAGGGATGCTCTGCCCCAACCTCTGGACCTAGAAGCATGAAATTCGGGGAGGGTGTTCCTTCTGTCACATGAACACCCACCAAGAACTCATGTGGAGAAGTTTAACCCTTAAGGGGCTGAAAAGGGGTCAACATGTTTTTGTCCTATACTTAACATGGGAGACTGACCAACATCCAGCCAATTTGGTGCTCAGTCCCTGGTGCAGTGGGGGGGGGTATTGTTCGGAGGAAGAGGTTGTACTGGGGAGGATGCTGTGCATCGGGGGGTTGCGCATGGGAAGATACACATGGGAAGATGATGCAAATGGGGTGATGCACATTGGAAGTTGATGCACACAGGGGGTTGATACTCATGGGGGTTGATACTCATGGGGTTGATGCGCATGGGGGATGTTGCGCATGGGGGTTGGTGTGCATGGGGATGATGCACATGGGGGTTGATGCGCATGGGGAGATGTGATGGGGGATTGATGCCCAGTGGGGTTGATGCGCATGGGCATGTTGTGCATGGGGATGTTGCGCATGGGGTTGATGTGCATGTGGGGTAGATGTGCATGGGGGGTTGATGCACAGTGGGGGGATGGCGTACAGGGAATCTTACTCCCACAATGCAGGTATGCTTTTCACTAGTCTTTGATAATAACAGCAGTCATTATTAAAGTGGATTATATGTCTATGGCTGCAATCCTAATCTCAATTTAGGCCGACATAAGCCTTGGTATAAATCCTGTGCTGACCTGGGGGTGTCACCAATGTGCCATAAGACACTTACGTCCCACTCCTGGGGTAGGGTTAGATCAGTGCATAAACATGCACTTCCCTCCATAAATCACCACAGGAATGGAAAGACCAATGCGTTTCCCCATCCTAGGTTCAGATTGCATCCTATGTAAAATATGTTCCCACCTCTTCTTTCAGAGGTAAATGGCACAATTGCTTATGCTGTACTTCTCCCTCCGACAATCAGTCATGATATATTACTGAACACAGCATTGTGTGCAGCAGCTTTAATAGGCTTACTAATCGCCTAACTGCATTTTCTACTTAATTATGTTAGTAGCCATTTTACTATTTAATTACATTTCCAATGATCTTAACGGGAATAGCATTACATTTTAAGTGAACCTGAAAGTTCAGATCATTCTGTTTGTAAAATAAAGATAGGGCTTAACAGTCCTAACATATGCTAACAGCTTGAAGAATTACATTGCTACTAATTAAAGCTATTTGCAGTATCACTAAGCATGAAAGTGAAAGACCTCATTCGTGTACATTCTGAGTCCTTAAAAAAATAGTGATTCCTGCTTATTCCAAGAGCCAAAACCACATATGGTGTGGGATTTCCATAATCAGGTCTCTTAATTTTTAAAAAAAATTGAAATAGATATGGGAGGTGTGCTTCAAAACTATTGGAACCGTGATGCTGGGGAAGATATTTCCAACACTGATATTCCTCCAGCTTAAATCCTTATCCCCCCCCCAAAGCTACTATTAACCCTTTAGGGGAAAGATACTGCTTCAATGGCATAACTGTAATTGTGGAAAACCTTTCCCTCATCTATCTACATTGCAACATTTAAGCAGTCATCAATATGTCATCTTAAGTCATCTTAAGTCTTATGTCATCTTAAGTTAGCCTCACCCATCACTCATTTCCCTACAACCATATCAATGCATCCTAGGTTCTCATTTAGTTCTCCATTCTGAAGATCCAGATTGAAGGTAATAAGTTTGACCATGAGAGATTTCTTATTTATTTAAAAAGTTAAATTAGACTGAACTGTGTAAATCTTTATCTAATCCTCTTCTTAGACTTGCATTTTCATTTTCACAAATTTAAAACATTATAACTGTATAGGCAAAAAAAAAAACCCAAACAAACTTGGAAGAATTCTTACTGCAATTTTATTGCCCTGTTTAAACTTTTGTTTTCATCATTCCTTCAGCTACATCCCACGAGCCTGAAGAAGAGGCCCAAGATTTCATAAATCATGATTCAAGATTTCATGAATCATACAATGTAAATTGTATGTTATGGCTTCCTTTTTTTCGATGAAAAGCCATATATAAATACTATTGTTGTTTCTTTATTGATCTTTCTAGTTTATATCCTGAAGCACTTTGCAGTGCTGCTAACAACTTCTGCAGCATTTGAAAAAGCCCAGATTATGAACCACAGATACAATTGTGTCAATGTAATGCGCAAATGAACTAACAGCCTTTCTTATACTAAAATGGATTTTATTTTTAACCGTGTCCTTGCCCCCTCCCAAAACAAGCAATAGTTGCATATTGCCTAATCCTCAAATAGTATTACTGGGAGGTGACCATAGAGGGGAATGGAATAGTCTTGAAAATTAACTTCCCAGTTTCCTACAGTTTCATCTTTCTTTCCATTTTGTTTTTCGTCATGCTTTGCTAAAAATACACCTCTGAATCGTGTGCTTGTTAAATGGGACATTGCCTTTTTTTCCTTTTTAGGCATTTAACAGGATGAGTAGTAAACACAACCTACTATAGAGAAAGTGTTTTTCTTTTTTGTGACCCCTTAGTACCAGGGTCTCTTTGAGGCCTACTATACTATTATTTTTGGAGAAGTGTTCTTAATAGCTTGCATTCTGATCTATTTAAAGCAATGCATCATGACAGTTCTTGGCTTTAAGAGTTTCGTTTTTATAGCCGTTCTGAAGTCGATGGAATTCTGGCCCTGACTCAGCTCTTTCGTGCCATGACTCTTCTTGCAGCCTGGCTACAGTGTTCAGAATGTCATCATTTTGGACACAGATGTGAGCTTTCTTCGTATTAGGAAATAAAGTTGGTCAGTCAGAAGTCCAAGCCAGTTTCTTGATAAAACTTGCATAAATCCTGCCTCTCCAGAAGAAGCACACACTACTGTATACTTATTAAGTACAAAAGTATGACACTTCCTTGATATTCAGACCTGGCCATTGCACAGCTAGCAGCTCAATTTTTCCAATTGATATATTTCACAGCAAAATTCATTTAAAAATAGTCATCATTAAAAATATTTTTTTTCATTTTGAAGCATGAACTATTATGGCTTTTAAGATAATAGAAACTGGAATACAAATAAAATCACAAGGGAAAAATCCTAACTGTGAAAGGGAATAAGGAACTGCCCTTCTGTAGCTTTAGGAAATTGTTCAGAAGTGGAAAAAAAATCAGTGTGTTCATGTATTTACTGTCAATTTACATTTCAGGATAAACCTGATCACTCATTAAATTACACCTTTGATTATATAATTAGGGCCATACATCTTAAAGTCCAATAAAAAGCTTGGAAAATCCAGGAATTCTGTACGTCGTGAAATTGCTATTGATGGGGAAAAACAATCTGATCAAGGCAGAGGATACAGATGGGGCATCTTTATCTATGAATTCAGCATACGCAAATGCCAAACACTCCCCATATTGCATCTCTACTAGGTCTGCACATGGGAGATTTTCTGAGCCTCAGAGCAGATGTGCACAGGACCTCTCTGAGGTTCAGAAAGCCACACAGATTGGTTTGGGAATGACTTCTGGTAGGGTTCAGAAGGGCTACAAGTCTTTGGAAGAAAGGTCAGCTCTAAAAATAATGTATTTCATTATCTGCAGTTTTCAGTTTCTCCAGAGCTGGGGGTCTAGAAGAGGAATCTCTATGGCTAAAGAGGCTCTACCTGTATAAGGAGCAAATTTATGTTCTACCACTATGTTTAAAATAAGACAAGTTGTTTTGGAGATTCAAGGATTGCAGTGACTGTGAATAATAAGGCAGAAAGGAGTTTCTTAAAGTATTTAACTGTAAATCAACTTACCCAATAAAGAACACATAAATTCAAAGATTATTAGTTTAAAAGTAAGTAGAGTTTGAAGGAAAAGTACTAAGGAGAAAAGAGAAAACTGCATTTGGGGATCAGTCCCAGGAATCAGACAAAATGAGATATTCTATAGTGAGACAGAAAGAGGAAGGAAAGAATAAAAATAATGATGTGAAAGAATCAAGGGAGAAGCGAACTGGAGAAGAGAAGAAGGCTTCCCAACCTTCTTGGCTGGAACTATGGAAAATGGATAATAAAGAATATAGTTTGCTTAAGTGCAGTACATGATCTTCTGCCAACTTTTGTTCGCTCTCAAGAAGGGAGTGTGTTGCAGTTTACGTGAAAAGCTATACTGAGCAGCATTTTTCTTCCAAACTGCATTATGGCATTAGTCCAGCTCTTGGCATCACAGGAACTATGTCAAGTGTGAAATGGTACTGCCAGATGCAATTCTGCATTATTATTGTTGCTACAGTTATCTTATTAAAGCAAAGAACAGGGAAATCCCAAATCCAGACAAAAGATATCACTTAGTAACATTTGCTTCCACAGTTGCCATATAGCCTGCAATTGCCATCATATTTCACATGCTTTTTATGGAAAATCCTGACAATGTCATTGTCAATTCATCACATTCCAGTGTTTCTATTTTATCTGTCCTTCATTTTTCAGACCTGAATAGTAGTCCTTTTTCAAAAGGTTCTTTTCTTTTAAAAATTTTTTCATTTAAATGCAATTGCAGTGACAGCAAGAATGCAAAATAATATTAGCTTTTCAAGACTACAGTGGCTCAAATGAGAAGCATCCTTGCAGTTTCTGCCTCTGGTTGTTTTCTATACAGTGCAGTATTATTGATAAATTGACCTTTAATTGCTTCCTTGACAGTTTCTGGAGGAACTTTCATTACTAATATATTCCTCTTTTTTGTTTTTTTTCTTCTTTATGCTTTAACTTTGAAATAGTAGTAGTGACCATGCGCCTGACTCAGTTGTTTCATATGAAGCTGAGACAGCCAGAATCACTACTGACATCGGTAATGAGGGGCACTTAATCAAAGCTAAATATGATAATTTAGCTGCCATCTAGTTACCTGTCTGCGTGGAGAACGGTGTGGCGGTATAGTTTTGTCCTCCTGCCCAGGATATCATTATCTGCTCTGCTGCTGGGTTTGGTCCATGGAATGCAGATGCTTCTGGGGACACATCATGAAAACAGAGACAGCCAGAAACAGAATAGTCATTATGTGAAGGGTGAGGGAATAACTTAGTTTTTTGCCGATAGCTTTTGATAGGAAGGAGATATTTCAAAGCTGGATTCTGCTGGAAAATCAGCATCCAATGGTAGATGACATGCTGTGGTTATTTTGAACAATTTGGGCAATTTTAGCATTTGGGCAATTTTAGCATTTTTTTTGTGATTTTGGTCACCCTGGTGTGTCACCCTGGGCCCCAGACCCCCTAGGGAAGTTGCTGCCCCTATTACCCTTCCTACCTCTTCCATCAGCCTTCCTGCTTTGACAAGTGGGGATTTCCAAGATGGTGGGAGCGGGATGACCCAGGCCTTCCCGTCTTTGTTCTGAGAAGACTGCAACTTGTGCACTGTCTGAGCACATTTCAGGACAGGTGCTGACTGTTTTATTGCAGTTAGTGTCACTGAAGGAGCTTCATCATCATAGGGGAAGAAAGGGAAGGATTGGGCCCTATGTGATCAATGTGACTGCAGCCTTAGTGGGAGGAAAATCGTTGTATGGAGTAGGAAAAAGAGATTTTGAGATATACCATTTAACCAAATGAATGGAATATAAAATGCACTCTCTTATGTACATATAACTCTATGTTATTTGACTGATTTGCCATACATGGTAATATAATCCCCATTTGAAGTGGTTAAGTCTAGCCTTTTCTCTTACACAATACAAATAGCTATCTCTTTTAGATAAATTGCAGTCAAATGACCCTCAAAGTAAAGGCTTAGCATGTGGTATTTTATATTTTTGTGCTGTTCCTTTGATTAGTTATCTACTAAATCCAGCCTTGTTCCCTTTATAATAGTCAGATTTGGAGGTATGCATAATTTTCCTGTGCACTTGGTGGGGGGGGGACCACTTCCTTTCCTTCCTAGCCATTTTTAGTAAAGGGAAATAACAGAATCCTGCTACTTTCCAAATGGAAATGGGGAAATACAGTACAGGGGAAATACAGTACAGTGGTACCTCGCTTAACAAGCATTTCACATATAAAGCAAAAATTTCCAAGAAATCTTGCTTCACATAACAAGTTCCGCTTCACTTAACAAGCAAGCGTGCTATGGGCACACGTGCTATGCAGCTCTGATGCTCTGCACGGAGGCCGTTTAAAAGGGCTGCTGGCCAGCACTACTGCCTCTAACTGCCCCCAACTTAAGGGCAGTTGCCTGGAGGTGCCAGAGGCAGCTGCCCCTAACTGCCCCCAAGTTCCCCCACCGACCACCTTGAACCTCCAGCAGCAGCCCAGGTAAGCCTCCCAGGAAAGTGTCTTTGATTACAGTCTCCTAACTATGTCTACTCATAAGTTAGCCCCATTGTGTTAAATGGGGCTTACTCTCAGGAAAGTGACTTTGCTGCCTTTTAACCATGTCTACCCGGAAATAAGCCCCGTTATGTTAAATAGGGCTTACACCCAGGAAATCATCTTTAGGACTGCATAGGATCTTGCACATTGAATGCATGTTTTGAATTCAATTCCAGTGCTTTGTCATCATTTTTATATCCAGTTAATATTTTTATATGAATATTTTGGGGGTTGTGAAACCAATTGTCTGAGTTTCCATTATTTCCTATGGAAAAATCTGCTTCACTTAAAGAGCATGCCTCTGGAATGAATTAAGCTCTTTATGTGAGGTACCACTGTATATGGTCTTTCTTGTACTGTTGCTTCTTTTTATGTCTGGATATACTTTCTCAGTCTTGATCCATGTTTCTGTATAGAGTTCTTGCCTACAATTGCTGATACCAGTTTTATTTGCAAAGAGGCTACAATCCTAATCTCCAGTTAGTCCGGTCTAAGCCATGGCACAAGTCCTGTGCTGACCTAGGAAGGTCACCAAAGTGCTGAAATGCACTTCTGCCCCACTCCTGGGGGAGAGTTAAGCCAGTGCACAGACATGCACTGGCCTCCCTACATCCCCATGGGAATGGAAAGACCAATGAGTTGGGCCGGCCTAAGTTAGGATTGCACCATTATTCTACTTAAAGATGAAGAAATCAGCCTTCCTGATTTCTTTAGTTGCAATAATAGTTGCAATAATAATGCAACTATTATTATGGGCATATATATGCTTACTTTATGTCCTAAATAATTTTAAAAATTGTTATCCTATATCAGTGCTGGTCCCTTTTCAACAGGCATCTGAAAGCAATGCCATACATTCATTAGGTTGTGGAAATATGTTTATTGAGGCAACGTATAGGCCTACTATAGATACACTTTAAGAAAATCAGATCTTACTAATTTTGCACCTTTTGTGCCTCACCGTTTAAAGTTGTGTGTGGTATTTAGTGGAGGAAGAGCCATTTCTAGTGGCCATTGCTAGTGTCTTCTTTTTTTATAGTGAGCCTTTTATTTGTTCATTTCAGAAATTTATATCCTGCCTTTCCCAAGCCAAAGCAAATGCCCAAGATGGCTTCAAAGCTTATGTACTTATTCAGCTTTGAAAAATACTTTTTAAATACTGTTTGTTGAAAAGTGATATATAATAAATCTATTTACATAAACTCCTTAACTTGTGTCTTTTCATGTGTCTGCACTTTCTGGCCAACATTCCATTTAGGGCCAAGGGTCAAGCAGGCTGAAGGGAGGCAACTGCCAACATTCCATTTCCATTTCATTTCCAAATGCCTCTGGTACAGAGAAAAGACCAGGTTGGTGGGGGCAGCAAAGTAAAACCACTGAGGAGAGAGGTGGTCAAAGGGCAATTGAGGAGGCCAGTTTTGGAGAGACATTGATGAGAGAATTGAGGGGTACAGTTGAGGAGTGCAGCTACCATTGAAAATGTGGGGTAATGAGATGCTGGAAAGGGGGACAGGTTTTTTTTATTGATAAATGTTATACTGTATTTCTGCACGCGACAGCTCCAGGATTTTACTACTATAATAATACATGGGTTTTGAACTCATTGCCTAGTTGACTGGCTTCCTTCAGGAAAATCCCAGTCCTCCTCAAACAAGAAAGGCAAGATGTGGGAATAGGTAATGGATTTGTACTAGCCTAAGAATGCAATATATGTCAGTCATAGGATTCAAGAAACATGGAATGCTCTGGAGCTTAAATTTATGTTTAGCTTTCTGGAAAATGCAGGATGGGACAGATTTATCCCTTCCTTCATTTTTAGGTCTAATAATTTAACTTAATTTTTAAGGATTACCAAATTACCATAATCCTAACCAAGTCTACTCAAAAGTAAGCCTCATTGTGTACAATGGATCTTACTCCCATGAAAGTGTCTTTAGGATTGCAGCCTTAGACTACAATCCAGAGTAACTATGGGACCTCTTACATCGACATAAGTGGGACTTACTCTGAATTGCTCTATGCATTTCCCATAGGTGGTGCCATAACCACGTCAACATAAGAGGTCCTGTAGTTACTCTGGATTGTAGCCATAGTTTCATATAAATATAATCAATATAAATTTGATCAATATTTGCCTTGCACTTGCAGTACTTGCAAGCAGGACTTGTGTAAGGGTTTGACCAGGTTGGGCACTGGCCAGGGGCCCCTACCTTTGAGAGAGCCTGGAATCAGACCAACCCCTCATTCCTCAGCAATGGTGGTTGTGGTGGCACTTATACATATTTTCAGGAGTGTATGAGGACCACCAGTATAGGATGTTGACCCAGTACTCTCAGGTACAGTACTATTTAACATGCCTCGCTAAATGCAAACATTTTGTCAAAAAGTTGTATATAAATAATCTTCTTAATAACTATTTCACTTATTTATATTTCATATGGCAGGTGTGACAGTCATATTCGAAATACATAATTTCCACCAAGACATTCAATAGAGTGAGTTAAGAATATGATTAGATTGCTGGTTTTGTTTATTAGTATAGTTTTTATTTTCTGTTTATTTTCTGTTTTTAATTATTTATGTGGCAATTTTGCTGCTGCTTTGCTGTGTTTTAAAGTGTCGCTTAAGCAGATTTCCCCCTGATTTTTGACTACACCAAGTCTATATATATATATATATATATATATATATATATATATATATATATATATATATATATATAATTACCTAATTGGAAAAAAGCAAATATATGATACGTTAAATCAATTACATGTTAAAGCAGGGTTGACATTTAAATTATATCAGATTTTTGTTATTAGAAAGTGAGAACATTTTCCAATATATTAATTCGCTTATGGTCAGAATTATTTCAAAAATAAATTAGATTTTAAAACTGAAGGGTCCACCTACCTGGGATTTTAAGGCAGTATGGCATGGAGCCACCATAAACTAGCTAGTGATCACAAAATGTTACTATCAGCACAATCCCGTGCAAGTAATTGAAGTCCCAGTGTGTTCAGTGAGGCTTATTCTCAAGAAATGGGCATAGGATTATAGCCAGTGATGGGATTCAAAGAAATTAACAACCGGTTCTGTGCCCATCTGGCAGCCACATTTAAATGGCTATTTTTAAACTTTTTATGTCCTATCTCTCTTTAACAACCGGTTCTATATAGTAGGTGCAAACCTGCTGAAGTTCACCACTGATTATAGCCTATGTCCTGGGAAAATTACAGTCAGGGAAGGCTTACCATGAATCTCTTTTCAAGCATGGAAACACTGCAGATGTATTGTCTTAGACACCAACTATAATTTTTATTTTTGTTTTTTTTAATTTGTTTGATATTATTTAATTGTATAAAACTAATTGCTCCAGCTTTAAAATTTAAGTAAATAGAGATTGTGAGATGTATCATTTCTATCCAACCTGATTCTAGAATCTGAATGTAAGGAATTGCTTATAGAACCTTTGAGATGAGAGCCCAGGAAATATTACATGGCACTATTTATGCAGACGAAATATTTTGGCATGCAACAGATCTCAAAAGCAGAGGGTTGTGAGGAGACAAAACTCTATAAACGGAACTATCAGGTATAATATTTTAAATAAATACATTCTTTTAATTTTTCTTTTGTTTCACTAAATTTTTCTGAAGATTTTTTTTTAATTTCAGCCTATTGCGAAAGCATCATAGTAGCTGCCAGCTACTTTTTTGCAGTGAGTTGTAACATGGTTAACCTACATGTTTATGACCCAAAATTCTATTCCAGCATTTCATAAGAGCAGTTAAGATCTTTTCTTCCTTCTTTTCTTCCTTTGTGTATATAATTCCACTGTTTTGAAACATAAAATTGGCTTGAACAGTTTAACTCACTTTATTGCATAAAAAATGATCAGTTTATGCATATCTGTCCCACAGCAACATATGTCTTAAAATGTTCATAAGTAAGCATTACTCCCACCCTGAGTGTGTTTTTGTTCTCTTGCTGTGCCTTAAATCTTGGAAAATATTTTAATCTGACTTCTAGTATAAAGCTATCATATTTAAAATTATGTTGAAGTGAATAAATCTTGCCTTGAGAAGCAGCTGTCACTGATTAATGTTGTTCCTAACTAACTCCAAATTCTACAGGGAATTTCTGGCTCAGTTCAGAAAGCATGTGTCGGATATGAGGTTGGAAACCATTTCATGCTGGGATACTTAAAAGTCTTTATGTAAAGCTGTTTGGCAGCCAGATAAGCTGTGTGGGCATCTTGTATTCTACCAGTCTTTATATATAGTGTAGTGATTTATCCTGGGGAAGGGCGAGCATTTACTGTTTTTCCCCCCATTGGTGGAAGTTTTAAAAGGAAAAAAAATACTTGCATAAGAATTGAAAGTTCAAAAACTGTTGCGCTCTGGGACTCATGCCTTGTGAGAGAAAATTTTATAGCTTCCTCAGTATGTTGTGGTACTCTTAGTAGCGACATTGGGAAAATGCAAAAAATCAAGTCTTCTTGCTGCTGCTATGTTTCCGAAACCTCTGGCTAGAATCCCAGTGAGATTCTCTCTCATGCATATTTTGCTTTGACAAATGACTTTAGGAAAGTTTCTACCAAATGTTTTATTCACATAACTTTTGTTATTGATGAACACCGGATTGGGCTCCATGTTGTTGTCTTCAGCCTTCCTTACCTTCTGACACTGCTTTCTGTCAATGTTTCCTGATTCAGCATTAGAATGCTTAAGATATTGTGTTTATTATTAGTTTAAATTAAAATTTAAGTATGTGTCAAATTGTATACCATCAATAACTAGGGACATTCTGTCATTCATATTCTGCACTGTAGATTTCCTGAACAGAATGAATTTGGGTGCGTAATTTAGAGCAAAATACAGTGAAACATACCACTTTGAAATTTCTTTATTCTGTTAAAATGTGTGGCTAAAGAACAAGTGGAGGTGGGGCAATGGCACATAACCATGCCCACCATTCAGACTGTAGCCCCATCCACTGCATGAGAATGATGTGCCGTCCTCCGCACCGGGTGATGCAAACCATAGTAATGCCACATTTGCTTGATTTCACTATGCATATATGCTCTTCAGTCACAACCTTCCTCTTTGCTACATGAGAACTGGAGACAATCAGCACAATCCAGAGCAACTAATCTGTCCACATAAGAGCCCTTGGGTTGCCCTATCTATCATTAGGTTGGAGCAACTGCAAGATGCTCCACCCCAGTTACTCTGGAAGAGGCTTAGGGCAGAGCAAGGCAACATAGGGTGCCCTAAGAGAGGTGGACCTGCTCTGCCCTAGTTGCTCTGCCCATGGCAGTTCAGGAGAGGCAAGTTGAGGGCCTGTTTAGCATTGCCTAGGGCAGAGCAATTACTCTGTATCCAAAGCCTGTTTCCAAGGCAGAAATGTCTCTTCTAGTTCCTCAGAGATATAACACCTCAGGAGCAGGTATAATAATGAGTAGACCCATAGGGATCCATGATAAGGCCCGAGTAAGAATGGCAGTGTTGACCAAAAATCTGAGTTCTTGGCCAGCCTACCTGCCTCTCAACCTCAGGATATGGAACAAATTATGGCTGCCCACAAACCTCAGGAACAGCTTCAGGGGAGACTTCCTTAGGGCGGAGGAAGTCCGCACCTCTGCATAGCCATTCGGCCTCACTCAGGAGGCGGAGCGGCAGCCAAATGGCTTCAGAAAAGTACTGCGCAGGCGTCAGAGATGGTGTGTGCGCAGTACTCTTTCTGAAGCCAGTTGGCTTCAGAAACAACTGTGCAGGTGCCAACTTTGGTGACTGCATAGTCCAGGTAGGGGGGTGCGCGCATCCCAGGGGTGACGCACAGACTTCCGCACAGGGTGATGCGCAGAGTCATGTCACCACTGTAGGCACCACAGCTGTTCCTTGTTCAGTGTGATCGGAGGGGTGTCTCCTCAGGAGCAAGTCCTCCCCATGTGTCAATTACTTAGCATGCTATGGGGCAGTTAGGGCAGCCCAGGCTTCCTGACTCTCTGGATGCAGCATAAGTTTCTGCTCTGGATACAGAATAGTTAGGAGAGAGCAGTTAGGGCAGAGCAGGCTGAACTTGCTCTGGATTGTGCCCAATGACTTCTTTGTAGTGAAAGTTTTGAAACTGGGGATGTGCTTGCATCCCCAAAAAGGTAATGGAAACATGGATGGTCTAGAGCACCAGATTATGATTGACAGAGCACTGGTTCGAAACCATTTAACTGGCCTAAATGAATTCAAGTCATTTGGAATAGATGAGCTGCATCTTCGAGTTCATAAGGAACTTGCAGATGTCCTTGAAGAGCCTCTGTCAATCATCTTTGAGAAATCCTTGAGGAGTGGAGAAGTGCCACTGGACTGGAAGAGGGCAAATGTAGTCCCAATCTTTAAGAAGGGGAAAAAAGAAGACCCGGGAAATTATAGACCAGTCAGTTTGACTTCAATCCCAGGCAAGACATTAGAACAAATCACAAAACACACAATTTGTGCACATCTAGGCAAGTACTCAATGATCAGAAAAACCCACCATGGATTTACCAAGAATAAATCTTGCCAGACAAATCTGATCTTTTTTGATCAGGTTATGAGCTTACTGGACAGTGGCAATGCTGTGGATGTCATTTATCTTGACTTCAGCAAAGCATTCGTCAAGATACTACACAACATCTTGATCGAAAAGTTGGAGGACTATGGTCTAGACGAGGCAATCGTTAGGTGGATCTGCAATTGGCTTGATGGCCACACTCAAGGGTTTTAGTAAATGGTTCTGCGTCAACCTGGAGGTCAGTTTTGAGTGGGGTGCTCCAGGGCACTGTCTTGGGCCCAGTTCTCTTTAATATCCTCATCAATGACTTGGAGGAAGGGATATGGGGGAGCCTGATCAAATTTGCTGATGACACCAAGCTGGGAGGAGTAGCAAACACAACAGAAGACAGGAGGATCTGGTTAAACTAGAATACTGGGCTGTAACAAATAGAATGAATTTCAACAGGGAGAAGTGCAAAGTTCTGCACTTGGGCAATAAAAACCAAAAACAGGTATAAAATGGGGGGTACTTGGCTTGGCAGCACAACATGTGAGCGGGATCTTGGAGTCTTTGTGGATCACAAGCTGAACATGTGTCAGCATTGTGATGTGTCTGCAAAGAAGGCAAATGCCATTTTAGGCTGCATTAAGAGGACTGTAGCTTCCAAGTCACAAGACGTTCTAGTTCCTCTTTATTCTGCATTGGTGAGACCTCACCTTGTGTACCATGTTCAGTTCTGGGCACCTCACTTTAAAAAAAATGCAGCCAAACTGGAGCAAGTCCAGAGGAGAACGACAAGAATGATCAGTGAGATGGAAGGGAAGCCCTACGAGGAAAGGTTTGGGGAACTTGGGATGTTCAGCTTGGAGAAGAGGAGGCTGAGAGGAGACACGATCACCCTGTTCAGATACCTGAAGGGCTGTCATAGTGAGGAAGGGGCTCATTTGTTCTTAGCTGCCTCTGAAGGCAGAACTGGAACCAATGGGTACAACTACAAGAAAGGAGATTCTGCTTGATATCAGGAAAAAATTCCTGAGGGTGAGGGCGGTTCGGCAGTGGAACAGACTGCCAAGGGAGGTGGTGGACTCTCCCTTACTGGGTATCTTCAAGCAGAGGCTCGATGAGCACCTGTTGGAGATGCTGTAGGAGGATTTCCTGCTACAAGCAGGGGGTTGGGCTAGATGCCCTACTAGATCCCTTCCATCTCTAGGATTCAATGATTCAATGGTGGATGTCTTTGCTGGATGAAAATGTAGTCAAATGCAACTGACAGTAGCTAATATGTCTTTGAGATAATAAAAAGAATAAAAAATGACTTTTTGTTCAGGTGGATCTTGTACAATTCACATTCCTAATGACTACGCTGCTATGAGAGGTATTTGTACCATTAGAAGATGTTAAAGCCCCTCATCAACTGCAGAATCTTGTGTTGATATGTGCTTAAATTAGTCATTCCTGCTCATGTCCCAGTTTAACCACTTCATATCTGCAGCCAGAATACCAGAGAGCTTTGTGTACCACCAACCATTGCTTGCATGATATTATCATCCTCGTTGTTGATTACTTAAGTGCTTATTAATTCACTAATATTGCCCTGTATTTGTATACCTGTTGTTGAACTGTTCCTTTCATGACATTAGCAGCAATCTATAGGATTGCAATTTAGATCTATTAAGCAGTGATGGGAGCTTAAGTCATGTGACTCTAGTCTGAGTCTTATGTGTTTTCACCAACTTCTATGGACTCAAGTCACACATGTCAAAGACTCAGGAAAATGTTTGCATCTAGGGATGTTGACTGAGGAGTCACTATGGCGTCATCCAGAAACAACTTGAGAGGCTACCAGAGCTTTGGATGCAATTATGCTGCTTCTGTGTCATGTCATCTTGCATGCTGATCTGGAAACTGAGCATTCATATGCACGAAAACCAGCAGGGTACGCATTCATTTCCAAGGCAGAATCAGGGCTGTGGATGAAGGGAAACAATTTTTTATTTGTTTTGGGTTTAGGTATCAGGTTACAACAGTCTGGTGGAAAAGTAATGATATACAGTGAAGAACAAGAGGGAGGGAGGTGCTTTTTGTTTTCTGGGCTATCAGCAGATATCCTCATATTCTGTCTCTGGAACGGAGAAGGAGAGGAGGAGACTTCTTTGCCCATAGGGTCATGTGGGTTTTGCAAGCAGAGAGGCAGGAGGAGGCAATTCCTAAAGCCATAGAAAAGAAGCCACCCACGCCTGGCGTACTCATTCATTACATCAATTTTGTGATCGTTCCCATGCGACAATTTTGTGCTCGTTCCCATGTGCATGCTCTCTCTCTCTCTCTCTCTCTCTCTCTCTCTCTCTCTCTCTCTCTCTTTTGCATTCCCAGCACAGCACCCACCCAGGCAGTATTCTTTAGTTTTTGGCTAGGCAGGAGCATTGAGATGTATATATAGTTCTGCAGCAAATGAAGCCAGGCTATGCCTTCCTTGGGGTGTATTTTATTCTATGCTATTTTATGCTACCCAGGAAGGAGGATAGCAGTGAGAATCATATGGAAGAAACCAACTGTCATGGAATAATTTAATTTCTATTTTTTCACAAGTGAAGTCATAATCCCCCAAAGAGGATTCCCTTTTGGGAACATTTTATTTGTAAACAAAATGAGGATGAAGTTCTGCCATAAACTGAGCTAAGAAAAATCCCACATATGCATGTCAGGCTTCATACCCAAGGCCATGGCAACTTCAAAAGAGAAAGGTGGTCCATCTGTGAAACTTTGGCATGGGGGACAATAACAAGAGGCATTCTATCTCATGCTTGAAATTTCTAAAAAAAAAAAACCATTCAAAAGAAAAGCTGTGTCCTAAGATGCTTTAATCTGAACATTTGTATTAAAACAAATCACTTCCAATATCTAATTGGATAAATAATTAAGACCCAGGTGTGTAATGTCCTCCCTAATAACAGCTGGATCAGTGAGTGGTAAATTATGATTACAGTCCTTCTTCAGTTTGGCAAATCCATCAAACAACAGATGTGCCCGCTTCTGACATTTTTATGCAATTGGCTGGTCCAAATTTAACAAGAGTTAATTCCAAATGCACATAAAAGAAATGCTAGAGCATGGTTTGGTCAATATGTGCAAGATGTAGAAGAGGCAAGGTCATGCAGCCCTTCAGTGATATGACCTTCTAGTAGTACTTCTCTTTCCCCCTCCCTTACAGCCTGGATAGGTGATCCTCCATTACACCAGCCTGCCTCTCTGTGAAGAGAAGACTCAAAAGTCACAGATATTGACAGTTGCACCTGAATGTTTGAAACCTATGTGAAATATTCAGAACTCACTTATTATTAAATTAAAAGGTGCTTGGCTTATTTCATGAGGAATAACACATGATTTGGGGTGCAATCCAGAGCAAGTTCAGCCTGCTCTACCCTAACTGCTCTCTCCTAACTATTCTGTATCCAGAGCAGAAAGTTATGCTGCATCCAAAGAGTCAGGAAGCCTGGGCTGCCCTAACTGCTCCATAGCATGCTAAGTAATTGACACATGGGGAGGACTTGCTCCTGATCACACTGAACAAGGAACAGCTGTGGTGCCTACAGTGCTGACACGACTCTGTGCATCACCCAGTGAGGAAGTCTGTGCGTCACCCCTGGGATGCATGCACCCCTGCACCTGGACTGTGCAGTTGCCAAAGTTGGCGCCTGCGCAGTTGTTTCTGAAGCCAACTGGCTTCAGAAAGAGTACTGCGCAGGCACCATCTCTGATGCCTGTGCGGTACTTTTTCTGAAGTCTCTTGGCTTCAGAGGAGATTGTGCAGACGTCACAGTTGGTGCCTATGCAGTACTCTTTCTGAAGACATTCGGCTACCGCTCCGCCTCCTGAGTGAGGCCAAATGGCCATGCAAAGCCACATGCTTCCTCTGCTCTCAGGAAGTCTCCTCTGAAGCTGTTCGGCATGCTCAGTGTGTTTCTGCGCAGTGCACCTCAGCTGGCCGTTTGGGCCAGCTCCGAGGACAAGTGGCAGCTTCTGGCTGCTGCTCCGCCTTGGAGCAGGCCTGATTGGGTGTGCTGATGCCCAGGGTCTGCCAAAGGACAGTCAAACTCCTCTGGCGCATCACCCCATATGGAGCGCATCACCCAATGCAGCCCACACCAGCCGCACCAGTCTGGTGACGCCACTGGGTGCCTGCCTTATAAGGAATCCCTGATGAGATACCAGTACATTCTACAGTGAATACAAGGGGCTTCTTGGAGTGGCCTGCTGTATCCTGAGGTTTGTGGGCAGCCGTAGTTTGTTCCATATCCTGAGGTCGAGAGGCAGGGGTTGCTGCTAGGCTGGCCAAGAACTCAGATTTTTGGTCAACACTGCCATTCTTACTCAGGCCTTATCATGGACTCCTATGGGTCTACTCATTACTATACCTGCTCCTGAGGTGGTATATCTCTGAGGAGCTGGAAGAGGGCATTTCTGCCTTGAAACAAGCTTTGGATACAGAGTAACTGCTCTGCCCTAGGCAATGCTAAACATGCCCTCAACTTGCCTCTCCTGAGCTGCTTAGGCTGTCCCAGTTAGGGCAGAGCAGGTCCACCTCTCTTAGGGCACCCTATGTTGCCTTGCTCTGCCCTAAGCCTCTTCCAGAGTAACTGGGCTGGAGCATCTTGCAGTTGCTCCATCCTAGTGATAGATAGGGCAACCCAAGGGCTCTTATGTGGACAGATTAGTTGCTCTGGATTGTGCTGTAAGTCATCCACATGCAGGGTTGCCATAATTCTCTTCCACAAAACCATGCCAAGACACCTGTCAAACTTTCCAGTACCTGAATGCAAACTCTGAAAAATAGGACAGTCATGGAGTTTACACATGGAGTTTGCATCCAAACGTGCAAATTACTCTGTGGGATATGCCTATTTCCTTATCAGTTTTTGCATGTTTGATTTTGTGCCATTGAATTCAGAAAGGCCTAGCTAGCTTCTGAATAGGCTTTCGTAGGATTGCACTATCAACCAGGAAAGCAGATTCCCTATAGAAACAAATAAATTGGATAAACTCTGGAAACAGTAATGCCTGCAGTTATAACAATTAATAGCCCTTGGAGACTATAAAGCAAGCTTTGTATCAACCAGTTAAAATAATTGTGTCAGGAAACAACTGAAGAATATGTGTCACCAACAGAGTCACACAAAATATAAATAGTACAAATAAAGGAGATAGTGCTACAGATTGTTTGCCTATATATCAGTTATGAATAAC
This sequence comes from Cryptoblepharus egeriae, assembly GCA_030015325.1. Taxonomy (NCBI): domain Eukaryota; kingdom Metazoa; phylum Chordata; class Lepidosauria; order Squamata; family Scincidae; genus Cryptoblepharus; species Cryptoblepharus egeriae. Next base: position 152,286,817 of record JAREYC010000001.1, read on the forward strand.
GTGAGTATGGGATTTTTTTAAAAGAAAGTAACATGGACTTCAACTGTATTGAGCAGGTAGAGTGGGAATTTCCTTATTTTTGTCACAATTCAAATAAATTTCAGTATCTTCAAATCTTATTTATCTCAGAAATATTTAAATATGCTTAAATCTTACTGAAATGAGTAGCACCTAGGAACCGACTAAATGCAAGATGGCAGGTTAGACTCAGTAGATCACATCAGTGCATGATGAATATGAGTGAGTTTGCAGCGAGGCCTTATGTTTTCCACTAAACAGGGAAAGAAAGGAGCAAAGTCCTCCACCTGGTCTAGGATACAACTCTGATCTCGGAGCATTGTGTATGTTGTGCTATGAAATCAATTAATTTTTCTTACTGTTTAGTGTGCTGATGGTGTGAATTGTTTTCTAAAGTTCTTCATTGTTAAAGCCTGGGAAGCTTGTTTGAGTAGTTACATTTCTTTCCTTTTATAGAGTTAAAGTTTACTTATCTATTGTTTTCCTCGAAGTTTAAACTGAGAAGAATAGGACAAGGGCAAACATCTCCACCCTGGTTATAAAACCTACCATTAATCTCCACCATAATGTCAAACAGAGTGTCAAAACATGAATATTAATGCTCAGCTTGTAATATAATTTTTCCAGTACTCGTTCCCAAAAACATATACTTACAAAACACTGACTTTTCAGAAACATTCTCTGTGGCCGCATAAAATGCCTTCAAACTTCTTGATTTCACCAACTCACCATGGTACACCTTGTATATTTTAACAGAGCATTTACCTATTCACACTCATACGCAAACAGTACTGTGACTTGAGATCCTGGTTGGAACAGGAATTATGGTTTACGTAATAAATCTCACTTTACTGTATTTGGACATGATGCTCACATGTAATGCAAAAAAAATGTGGTTTGTTTAGCTACAACTTGGTATCCTCATATTTCTGAACCTAAGGCTGAATCTTCCCATATGGGATTTTTGGTACTGTATTTGAAATTATGGTTTGAATTAGAATTTCAAGGCACTATTTATGCTGTGGTTTAATGTTATGTCTGAATTCACAAACCATTGGAAAGCCATGGTTACAGCCATTGTTCTACTTATGAGAAAGAAGAGGTAATGTCCAAGCAGGTACAAAAAGAAAACTTATATTTAAAATGTTATTGCTGAATTAACACATTTTGGCACAATATTTTCTTTGGAGGTACAAATAATATTCCTTCTTCAAGATAACGCTGTCAGACTTCAACAGGCTGCTAGTTCGTCAGTCAGTCAGTCTGTCTGTCTGTCTATCTACAGTATTTATATACGGCTTTAAACTAAAAAGTTCACAAAGTGATTTACAAAGAAAATGAAAAAAAATTAATGGCTATTGGCTCTCCAAACATTTTGATAGGAAGGCCACATCATAACTCAGACAAGGTATAGAGGGCCAGCAAAAAATGATCACGTTATTAATTAAATATAACTTCTGATCTAAATATTTATTATATATTTATTTAAATATTTAGAGACAGAACTTAGATAATGAATAAATTTTATTTTGACCTTTTTGTACCCCATACATTCCAGAAGTACAGAATCAATGGAAGATCTCCACACAGATCTCAGAGCAACAATACCAAAATTACTTTTATACTTTCTCATAATACTTTTACAAAATAGTATAAAATCCTTTTCTACATTTACATAATACTTTTACAAAATAGCAATCAAAATAAGTGAAACTCACAGTCCTTGGTGGCTGCCCACATCTAACAAGGATCTTTAAAATGCCTCTCCCTCACATGAGAGAGGAAAACCCAGTGCATTACCCTTGTGGTAGAAGGCTCAGCAGTAGATTCTTTACCTTTCCGACAAGCTTCTTTTAAAGCCACTTGGTGCTTCAACTGTGTATCAGTTCTGCAGGTCCCACATAAGCGATCAGATGCTTCGACTGTGCATGAGTTCTGCAGGTCACACATAAGTTATGGGAAAGATCACACATAATAATGGGAAAGTTACCGTATGTCTTGCAAGATCAGGCTTTCTGGCTAGCACCCTGTTCCAGCAAGGTTGCAGTCTCTGACTGTTTCTGACTATAGCAGTGCTGCAAAAGAAATATATCAAAATGAAATACTGCTGTATTATATTACAGTCACAAACCTATAAGAAGTGATACCCCAGAGGTGGCAAACTTATGGCATGTGTGCCCAAGTGGTACACAAAATAATTATGTTGACATGCAAAATGGCTGTCAATGGAGTGATCTCCCCAAAAGATCAGACAGAAACATACTGAGAACTACTGTACACTTTGTTTGGATTTCTTCCCTCCTTTAAGCTCACATTCAATAGCATTGCATGTCAGGGGCCAAGGAGGCCATCTGCTCTGGATATAACAAAGCGACAAATTATCCTCTCTGTCCTGCTCCCATGGCTCAGAGAGGAAGCTTGCCACCACCCCTCCCACTGAGGCATGGGCCTGGCCACCTGTCTGGGTCCTGGGGTGAGTGGCACACTCTTTGGACCTGGAGCACCATCTCAGGGCCCTCTGGAACGAACTGGGCAAACATGAGGGCCCAAGTGGCCAGAGATGGACTCTTCAGGCCTGGGTAGCACATCACTTGCTCCCAGACCAAGGAAGGCAGCTTCAGGCACTGCAAGCCTCCCCATAGGAGCCCTCCCCAGTGGAGCTCTCCACATGGGCCTGCCTGACCCCAAGCAGCGATTGCTCCACCAGAAGCCGGGCAGACCTATCCAACATCAAGGTTTGGGTGAGCCCATCTGAACCCAAGTAGGGAGCACTCCTGCAGCGAGACCTCTGTGTCCCATTGCTGACCGGCCAGGTGTTTGGGGCCTAAGCTGTGGGAGTGCGGCTGCCCAATAGCAAACACCTGTGGAAGGGAGGGAGAATGGACAGGCATTCCCCATTTATATGGGGGTGCAAAAAAATTAGGGAGCCTAGTGACACCATTGCTCACTCACACTTCACAACATTGCTCAATCACACTCACTTCTGAGGAAAAATCCTTTAAAAAACCTCTCCTTACCTACACAGATTGGTGGGAGAGGGGATCTGATTTTGTCTTTCACAATGGGCTACATAGCTGCATTGTTATTGAACAGAATAATGTAAACAAATGGAAACATCTAATCTTTATAGTTCCTCCATTAGGAAAGGTGAGAGTACATTCAAATTCACATGACTCTTTTAGTGCAATGAAAGAAGCACATCTCTCTGGAAGCATCTACGTGAATTGAAGAGTACATTTAAAACATCAGATAAATCACCTAATTTGTCTAATATTACAAGTTTATTTAGAAATAAAATATGTCATTAGTTACACAGCGATCATTAAATCAATCTATGAATGTGTGTGGGGGGAACAGTGGCGTAGCTAGGAGGTGCAGGGGATGTCGTTGCACTGGGCTACAACCTTTAGAGGGGCTACAAGCTGAACTTGACACTAGTGGCTAAAATTGTGAAAAACGGACTTCATATGAATGATAATATTATCATATATCATTGGAAAGGTAATTTAATGCAGAACGCAATGAAACAAACAGCATAGGAATATCTATAATCTATCAAACGTTATGGCCAATGGACCAGAAAATGAAGACACAAAAGCTGATGGAACCAAAAGTGGATTTAAATTTGATTTTGTTGTTGCACCGGAAAATTTAAAAGAATTTTTTTTAAAAAAAATCTGGGATATCATCACTTCCGGGGCACCATTTTGAGCTTTGCACCGGGCTATGTGATCATTAGCTACACCACTGGGGGGGGGGGATACACAGATATACCGTTAGGTATAATGTAGTTATAACTTTTCTTTTAACTGAAAGTAATTATTATTACATGTTCAATCATCTTCCTTAATTTTCCTATTTTTTGTTGTTCTCATTGTTGTTGTTAATTGTTTTCCTGGCAGTTTGTTTGCATAAATATAATAACAGCAGCAGCAGCTAAACCTGAAACTGGACTATTATGGGCTATTATGAGGAGTTCTTGAAATGTTGTTATTCTAAAAGGCAATTTTATCTGAGTATATGAGGTATTCAAACTCAAAACACTTTCCAGAGTAAGCACTTCATTGTTCCCTAAAGTCTACTCAATAAACACCTCCAAGATGAAACAGTTATGCTAACATATGGTTGCTAACAGGCCCAGCCCAAGTTTAGATGGTACTTGAGGTGAATTTTCATTCTGCCCTTTCCCTGTCTTTTTTTATTTTGGGAGAAGTGTGCCTTGATACATGTGTATCAGTGTGTTTGACTCACTGTTGTTGCTATCCTCCTCTGTTTCCTCCTCACCTGCCGAGTTGTTTAAATAAACATCCTTTACTTTCTCCCACTTGTCCCTGCCTGGCTGCGTTTTCAAACAAACCATCTGGACAGAGTCTTTTTCTGCTTCTAGCATCCACCATCCAGCCTGTTAATTTAAAGACATGGCCCCAATCCTCTCATTCTCTGCATAGGATGAAGTGGCTGGGAGAGTGATTGGATAGGAGTGGAGGATTTCACTGTTTTCTAGATCACCACCTGAAAAGTGGCTCAGGCTGCCACTGGCTAGGCCAGCTCTGGTGGTAACTAAAAGATGGTAACCCACGTTGCTACTTCTCTTATTTAAATGGGGTCATCATACGTCCTAAAAAACAGGGATAATCCCAGTTTGGGGGCATTGTATTCACATACTGGCAAATGGGACACAGGGTTCTGTCCCAATTTTGTGGAAGATAGTTCTGGCAACCCTAAATCTAAAGTACAGTACAGTGGTGCCTCACATAACAAGTTTAATTTGTTCCGGAAGCATGCTTGATATGTGAAGTGCTCTTTATGTGAAGCAGATTTTCCCATAGGAAATAATGGAAACTCAGACAATTGGTTGCACAACGCAAAAAATATTCATATTGAAATATTAACTGGATGTAAAAATGATGACAAAACACTGAAATTGAAGTCTACTTAGGCTGCAATCCTAAACATGCTTTCCTGGAAGTAAGACCCATTGAACACAATGGGGCTTACTTCTGGGTAGACATGGTTAGGAGGCTGAAATCAAAGACACTTTCCTGGGAGCAAGCCCCAATGAACACAATGGGGCTTACTTCAGGGTAGACATGGTTAGGAGGCTGCAATCAAAAACACTTTCCTGGGAGGCTTACCTGGGCTACTGCTGGAGGTTCAAGTTGGCTGGTGGGGACACTTGGGGGCAGTTAGGGGCAGCTGCTTCTGGCACCCCAGGCAACACCCCCCAAGTTGGGAGCAGTTAGAGGCAGCAGCGCTGGCCGGCAGCCCTTTTAAAGAGCCTCTGCGTGGAGCATCAGGGCTGCATAGCGTGTGTGCCCATTAGGTGCCAGAGAGGTTTGTTTGTTACGTGAAGGAGATTTGATATGTGAAGCAAGATTTCTTGGAAATTTAGGCTTGTTATGTGGAAGGCACTTGTTATGAGAGGCGCTTGTTGTGAGAAGTACCACTGTATTTCAAATTAGCTTAGGAAGCAGTCGTCCAGAGTGCTTCACACAGATGCAATTAAATAAATTACCAATCTGTGTCAGTGCATGTAAGCAAATGTAAAAATGAGACCTCTGAGGCTGTCAGAATTCCAGTGTATTTAATAGTTAACCAGAAGTCTTTAACTTGAATGCAAAGAAGACAGATGAATATCTAAACAGGATTTATTTCCTTAATTTTGCTCTAAGAATTATTTTCTAATTGTAGGTATGCTGAAAGGAGACTATTTTCATATACAATGGTACCTTGAGTAAAGAGCGACTTGAATAAAGAGCATTTTGTGTAAAGAGCAAAATTTTCTCAGAAAATTTGACTTGCATAAAGACCACTTCTGAAGAAGTTTGGAACAGGCTTCCATGGCAAGGGAACTCACAGGCAGGATGAGGGGACTAGCTTGAGCTACAGTAGGGCCCTGGGCAAAGTTTGGAATAGGCTTCCATGGCCAGGGAACTCATGGGGGACGAGGAGAGCAGCATAAGCCAGGTTAGTATGTGGGATCTGTGTGTGGCAGCATGGAAGGTGTGCCTTATCAATGTTCTAGTGCTGCTCCCCATCAGCAGCCTCAGAATGTTAAAGTTGCACAAAAAGACAAAGATTCCATTGACTCCATTAGTGATTGTAATCCTCACACCAGCCATGAAGGTTTTCAAAGGTACAGTACAGTTCAGTACTGTACAGTATTTTCTTTATTGCAGTGTTGTGTGTTACTGTATATTACAGTGTTTTGTACTGTGTTACATTACAGTGTTTTGTAATCATTTTTATAAACAGGTAATATTTTTATATGAATATTTTTGGGTTGTGGAATCAGTTGTCTGCGTTTCCATTATTTCCTATGGGAAAATCCACTTCACGTAAGAGTGTTTCACATAATAAGAATGCCTCCGGAACGAATTAAACTTATTACATGAGGCGCCACTGTACTTTGAATGTGTGGTTTGAGCTAATCATTGCCAAACATACAACGAATCAAGAATGGTCAGGGTAACCATATGACCAGAAATTTCCAGATTTGTCCTATTTTTTAGCCTCCTGTCTGGGAGTCCTCCACAACGGCTTCATTGTCCTCCATTTTGGCTTCACTGTGGAAGTTTGCAATGGTGTGCAGTATCCCATCATGTCATATGTCGTCGGATTCGTATTGAAGAGCAAAATCCAATGCCAAATACCTCCTTCCTATCAAAAGTTATGGCCAAAAAACTAAAAATAAAAAATGTATTGAGCTCCATGGGAAAATGAAAGTGCCCAATATTGCGGCTTTACTTGTGAGTAGGCCAATTTTCTGCCGGAAGGCCAGGCTAAGAGGAATCCAAGACCTTTCCTCCTTTTGAGGTTTGGGCATCTGGTCACCCTGAGCAGGGTGCATTACTCATGGCTCAGTGTTATGGATATGCATGGATTTGTTGATCAGGAGAGTTTTACCATAGCTGATCTTTTAAAAAAATCTTTTTGGACTAGGCCTTTGAGTTAAAGCTGTGTATCTCTGATTTCATGGACATTATGCTCTTTTGGGGTTGTGGGCCTTTAACTGGACAAAATCCCAAATAAGATGACTGTTGAACCATTGGAACAATAATCAGACACACATATTGTACAGTATATCCGGTCAAACTAATAACCGTGGACTTCACTCTACGAGATCATTTTATGAATATAACTAGCGAAAAGCGTACCTGCGTTGCAGGTGTAACATTTCCCCCAATGCCATCCCCCCACGGCACAGAAACACCCCATATGCCACTTCCCCTATGCGCATCATCCCTCCATGCGCATCATCCCCCCATGCGCATCATCCCCCCATGTGCAACTTCCCCCATGCGCAACTTTCCCCATGCACAACTTTCCCCCATGCACAACTTTTCCCCATGCGCATCATCCCCCATGTGCATCATCCCCCATGCACATCATCCCTCATGCGCAACTTTCCCCCATGCACAACTTTTCTCCATGCACAACTTTCCCCATGTGCAACTTTTCCCCATGCACAATTTCCCCCATGCGCATCATGTCCTCATGTGCAACTTCCCCCATGTGCAACTTCCCCCATGCACATCAACGCCCATGCACAACTTTCCCCCATGCGCAACTTTCCCCCATGCGCAACTTCCCCCATGCGCATCATGTCCCCATGTGCAACTTCCCCCATGTGCAACTTCCCCATGTGCAACTTCCCCCATGCGCATCAACCCCCATGCGCAATTTTCCCCCATGCACAACTTCCCCCATGCGCATTATCCCCATGCGCATCATCCCCCCATACGCATCATCACCCATACGCAACTTCCCCCCATGCACAACTTTCCCCCATGCGCAACTTTCCCCCATGCACAACTTCCCCCATGAGCAACATCCCCCATGCACAACTTTCCGCCCATGCACATCCTCCCATGCGCAACTTTCCCCATGTGCATCACCCCCATGCAAAACTTCCTCCATGCACAACTTCCCTCATGCACAACTTTCCCCCATGCACATCATCCTACCATGCGCAACTTTCCTCCATGCACAACTTTCCCCCATGCGCAGCATCCTCGCCAGTGCAACCGCTTCCTCTGAACAATATCCCCCAGTTCACCAGGCACTGAGCACCAAATTGACTGGATGTTGTTCAGTCTCCCATGTTAAGTGTAGGACAGAAACACGTTGCCCCCTTTTCAGCCCCTGAAGGGTTAATTTCTCCAGATGGTTCTTGGTGGGAGTTCAGGTGACAGAAGGAACTCCCAGAATTCCATGCTTCAGGCCCAGCAGTTGGGGTGGAATCTTGATGAGTCAGCAATTCTCAGTGCAAAGTATAGGGAGGAGAATGCGTTGCGCCCCTTTTCACCCCCTTCTGGATGGAATTTCCAAAAACCAGTTCTTAGTGCACCCCTCCGTCATGGAAGGAACACCCACCCCAAATTTCACACTTCTAAGCCCAGTGGTTGTAGCAGGGCAGTGAAGAGTCAGTCAGTGAGTGTCTTCTCTTTTATATCTTCTTCTATATATATAAAAGAGAAAAGTCACTGACGGACTCACTCACTCACTCACTGAGGGGAAGTTGCGCATGGGGGGTTGATGTGCATGGGGGAAGTTGCACATCGGATGTTGATGTGCATGGGGGAAGTTGCGCAAGGGGGTTGATGCGCATGGGAAGATGTTGCGCATGGCGGGAGTTGCGCATGGCGGGAGTTGCGCATGGGGTTGATGCGCATGGGGGTTGATGCGCATGGGGGGTTGATTCGCATGGGGGTTGATTTGCATGGAGGGTTGATTTGCATGGGGGGTTGATGTGCATGGGGGGAGTTGCGCATGGGGGTTGATGTGCATAGGGGAAGTTGTGCATGGGGGAAGTTGCGCATGGGGAAAAGTTGTGCATGGGGGTTGATGCGCATTGGGGGTTGATGCATATGGGGGGATGGCATACGGGAGAATTTTACTCCTGCAACACGGGTACACTTTTCACTAGTATATAGATAAGAATAGTATTTTTCTATTGCTGATGTTTGAAGAACTGGACAGACCATGCACATACTATACACATTGAATTTCAAAGCAAGTAAAAATGTTCATGTTGTTGACTCCTCACTTCTCAAAAGCCATGCTGCTGTCATTGCTTTTTAGAAGTGAGGAGTCAACAACATGAACATTTTTTACTTGCTTTGAAATACAATGTGTATAGTTCTCTTTTCACTTACATCAGAGTTGTCCAAACCCCAGCCTAAGGAACTGATGTGGCCTATGGTGAGACTCTGTGTGGCCTACAATAAGCTCACCACTTCCAACCCAGAGAGGAGCCCTGTACTCCCTTCAGCTCCAGAGAGTGTTATGAGGGCCAGGGAAGCCGTACACGCCTTCTCTCTTTCTCTCTGTGAAAGTGTTTACAAAAACAGTGTTACTATATGCCCTGAATTTCCAGACATGTCCTGCATTTTAGCCTTGTGTCCTGGGAAAAAAAATCTTCATTGTCCTCCTTTTCCTTGTATGTGGGAAGTATGTAGCCTTCCTATGATAATTAAATTAAGGGTAATAAATTATATACAAGTTTTAAATTTAATAACATGTAATCGTTTTTTAAATTAAGCATGTGAAAGCAATATATGAGTGTTTTAAGCTTTTATTTTCTCATGTCCTACATTTCTCTTGGATGTCCTACATTTTGGGGGGTCCTTGTCCTCCTTTTTTTGGTTATGACATATGGTCATCCTGTTTGAAGATCACTCCCTATCTCTGTTAAAAAATATTTACAAATTGATTTGAATTAATTCATTCATATAAGTTCTATCTCTAATATTAATTTATGTAAATTTATTCAAATTTGAAATGCAAATTAACTGTTTTTCCTTAGCACTTGGCCTGGTAGTCTGTGCAACAGAAAAACAGGGAATGGTGAAAATCTCCCACACAAATGAACAAAAGTGCTTCCTGCTTGCAATGGAGCACCTTAGGATCTAAGTCAGTGGTTTTCCTTTTTCATCTCATGGCACACTATCAAGGCACTGAAATAGTCAAAGCACACAACCAGTTGATTTTACCATTGACAAAACAGTCCAGGCTGTTCAAATCCCCCAATTTTCCTATTAATTAATGACTCTCCCCAAATTCCCATGGCACACCAGTTTGCCATGGCACACTGGTTGGAAATGACTGATCTAAGATGTTACTATTTTACAAATGAAAGCCTATAAGTGAAACTACAGTTCAGAATTCAGATAGAGCACAATCCTAACCACATCTGCTCAAAAGTAAGCCATGTTGTGTTTAATGGGTCTTACTCCCAGGAATGCTCACCAAAAGACAGTACCTTTCCGTGGTGGTGAGATTGTGTGTTCTAGTGATACAAAGGGCTATGCTGGCAGTAGCGTGGCTACTGGCAGGAACTCCCATGTCAGACAGGCCTTGTTGAGGAGCCAGACTAAACCTGTCCAAAACTCCACTGAACAAGGGTTGTCTGGAGAAGGAAAACTCCCACCTCCAACCTTCACTGCCTTGTGGCTATACCCATCTATGGGAAAGGCTTCAGGAGTCAAGGCAAACCTCAAGGCAAAATCCGGAGCCAGAGTCCTCTAATCAGTTCATGACTGTGTATAATCATGTTCTGCTAACTCCTGTGACGCAGCTGGAACCAACTGTATCGGCTCTACCATTCCTTTGGACTATTTCAGTGACATGGAGAGGGGGGATTTGCTGCTTGGGGCACAGTCTATCCTCCATATTAATCTACCCAGGCCATCGTGCTCTGGAACTCAGAGCATGATATCATAGTCTTTCGAGACTGAAGGATGCAAATGAATGACTCCCAGGAAAATGTCTTTAGGATTGCAGCAATAGTCTAAGAAGTCTTCTAAGAATTCAGGTAATTCAGATGGTCGACTAAGGAGTGATACTGACTTAATGAAAGAGATTGGGTTCTTCGGATTCTCAGCCTTCTTTGTGTGTATGTGTGCACTCACACACGTGCCCAAAACATGTGAAAGCCACCATCTCTAAGACTAGGATAAAGCATTTCATTGTGTGCTTAAGGTGCAATCACAATTGACTGAATGGAAAGTACTTTCTAGAGAGCGATAATTTGTAACTTCTGAGATTATCATTTTATTAGCCGTAGCACGGGCTGCTCCTTATAGGGTGGAAGAAGCTGCTTTCTTCCTTATTCATGTGCCCCTCTGTCATGTATCCTTATGTTTCACATTGTGTGTTTTTAACAGAGTTATGCTGAATAGGAAATAGCAACCAAAGCTAACAGACCTTGAAAGAAAAAGAATTCATATTATTGTTAACAAAACAATAAGCTGTGCAGTACATGTAGCACATGAAAATTTTTATCATCTTGTTCAAGAGTTTATGTGATTTATATTCAGTCTTTCGCTCACTAATTTATTTTAAAACTGCAGTGAAGTTTTAGAGAAACTTTCCTGTGGCTACTGGCTGTAAATGAACCTAAATACTTTTTTAAGGTTCCAGCCCACAGTGTTACATCAATAGGCACCTTTTTAAAAGGTGCTTTAGGATACAATCCTAACCAGTTTAGGCCAGCATAATTCACCTGGCATATCTTCCTGAACCCAAAATTTCCTGCCAACTGTCCCAAAATTTCTGTCTGCAAGCCCAAATTCCTACCTGGTTAAAAAAAATTAGGACACCCCAAAAAATGTAGGACACATGTAGGACATGTTCAAATAAAGCAGAAATACTCGCATTGCTTTCCTGTGCTTAATTTCAACACTTTTTAAATTAAAACTTCTTAATATGCATGGTTAAAACCCAGGCATGTAAGACGCCCTCAAAGCAGTTTGCAGCAACACAACACATGGGGAAAGGGAGGTGGGAGATGTAAATAAGGCAGTCCCCCCGTCTCCATTGACTTAATGGGCTTACTTCTGAGTAGATGTGGATAGGGCTGGAGCTGCATAGGCAAGGACCCGCCTGACTCAGGAGGAAACTCCATTGACCTAATGGGTTTACTTCTGAGTTGACATGGCTGGGATTGGGCTGCATAGGCAAGGACCCCCCTCCCTGATGCTGAAGTAAGCTCCATTGACTTAATGGGCTTACTTCTGAGTAGATACCGCTGGAATTGGGTTTACCTGGGGAGGCTGCTGGTGCCTAGTGGGAGGGTGCTCTGGAGGGGTTCAGGGCTGCCCCGGGTCAGGAAGGCTTAGTACTGGCCAACTGGGCAGCTGCTTCCTTCAATATAAGGCGCGCACAGCTCTAATCAGGAAGCAGAGCTTCCTTAAGACGTGATCCAGGTGTGGGCGGAGCATCCCGCCCCTGGGAATGGGCTGCGCACACCTCCATTTTCACTCTCTCAGGGGCGCACTCAGCCAGGACCCCAGACTACCCTCCCGCCCCTCCATTTTCTGGAGGAGCAGGGCCCCTTCCGTGTCCCCTGGTCCAAGGGCCCAATTCCCCGGGGCCTCCGGAAAAAAAACAGGAGGTCTGGGAACCCTGGCATATGCTTGTGCACTGACCTAACACCCCCGTCCCAGAGTGGAGCAGCAGTGCCTTACAGTGCTTTTGTGACTCCACCACATCATCACAGGACTTATGCCAGGCTTAGGTCAGCCTAACTAGAGATTAAGGAATGCAGCCTTTATTCTCTGTTCCAATAAAAAAAAAAAGCAATATCAAAATTAAAACATTTGTAAATATCCTGTCTAATTATGCAAAGCAATATTTAGTTCCTGCATATAAAACAAATCAGCTTTGCTTGCTTCAAGATATTTGATAACTACAGCACTGCATATAAAATGTTACATAAACAACATAGAAACAACAGGCTGATGATCCAACTATCTAAGGGTGCAATCCTAACCTAGGCCGGTACAACTTATCAGGCTTCACGTTCCCATGATGTAGGGAGGCACATGTCTGTGCTCCAGAGTGACCAGAGAGAATGGAGGACAGAGTGCCTCTACTTTTAAATGTTATATAGTAAAGGGAATTTAAGCAGGTTTAACTCAACAAAGAAAGGTTTAAAAAGCAGTCTCTGCCTAAATTTCCTCATCTATACAATGCTTAAAGGTAGAGGCACTCTGTCCTCCATTCTAGATGGTTGCGCATGTCTGTCTTGAAAGGGCAGCAAAATCATGGAAGGAAAAGTGCAGTGATTATTACTGTGTGTTATCTTCTTTAGTCCTTAAAGTTATCCTTTCCACCAGTATGCTGCTGTAAGTGCCACTGGATTCCATGCTGGATTCCAGTGTTATCAGCAAAAACAATCAAATGTGTTCACAAGATTGAAAAATGATAACGATTTTTTGTTACAATGCGTGATTTTCTGTGTCTTACAGTAAGCATCTCTAGCAAATCTGGTTGTTTCAGTGGTGTCCTGGCCTCTTTCAAAATTTCACCTATGGTGAAAGCCCGAGTACAGTTGAAATATTAGAAACCCTAAGAACATTAGATGGGCCTTTGGCCTGATCCAGCAGGTTTCTTCTTACGTTCTTATGTAAGAAATATCACTTTTTCTATGTGACTTCCCTCCTGGTACATTCCTCCTCCCATAACACAATATAAAATTATGGTGGATCTTGGTAGATTTGTCAACTTGTCTTGGTTGTGCTGTAACAAATTGGACAGAAACATAGTGGAACCAGACTGTGATTGTGATATCACATAAAGAGCTTAATTCGTTCCAGAGGCATGCTCTTTAAGTGAAACGCTCTTTAAGTGAAGCAGATTTTTCCATAGGAAATAATGGGAACTCAGACAATTGGTTCCACAACCCCCAAAAAATATTCATATAAAAATATTAACTGGATGTAAAAATGATGTCAAAACACTGGAATTGAATTCAAAACATGCATTCAAGGTGCATGATCCTATGAAGTCTACGTAGGCTGTAATCCTAAAGACACTTTTCTGGAAGTAAGCCCCATTTAACACAATGGGGCTTACTTCTGAGTAGACATGGTTAAGAGGCTGCAATCAAAGACACTTTCCTGGGAGTGAGCCCCATTTAACACAATGGGGCATACTTATGAGTAGACATAGTTAGGAGACTAATTAAAGACACTTTCCTGGGAGGCTTACCTGGGCTGCTGCTTGAGATTCAAGGTGGTCAGTGGGGGTACTTGGGGGCAGTTAGGGGCAGCTGCCTCTGGCACCTCCAGGCAACTGCCCCCAAGTTGGGGACAGTTAGAGGCAGCAGCGCTGGCCGGCAGCCCTTTTAAAGAGCCTCTATGCGGAGCATCAGGGCTGCATAGCACACATGCCCATAGCATGCTTGCTTGTTAAATGAAGCGCCACTTGTTATGTGAAGCAAGATTTCTTGGAAATTTTTGCTTGTTATGTGAAACGCTTGTTAAGCGAAGTGCTTGTTAAGCGAGGTGCCACTGTATGTGGCAAATGAACATCTTCTGTCTGAATCAGACTAATAAGGCTACAGTCCTAACTCCCATAAGCCCCAGCATAAGTTAGTTGCATGCTGGCATGGGGAGGGGTTCACAAAAGTGCGGTATGGCACTTCTGCACCACTTCTCAGGGAGGGTTATACAGGTGCTTGCCTTCTTACATCAGGGTGACCATATAGAACAGAGGACAGAGTGCCTTTAAGGATCGTATAGAAGAGGGATTTTTGGCAGGTACTGTTTTTTAAACCCTTACATGATGAGTTAAACCTGCCTAAATTCTCTCTTCTATGTAATAGTTAAAAATAGTGGGACTCTGTCCTCCATTCTATATGGTCACCTTGCTATGCACTGGCCAAACACTCCCCCAGAAGTGGCACAGAATTATCTTATAAGACTTTGGTGACATCTCCAGGTCACCACAGGATTTATACTGTGGCTTAGGCCGGCCTAACTAGAGGTTAGACAATAATGCCAAATCTCATCTTTTTTCCTTGTTTTAAAAAAAAATCTCTGTAGGCCCTTTGACACCGTAAAGGCCATTATTCCCAAATGTTTACAGGTCATGGGATTATTTTGCTTTGTGATTGCCCTCTTAAGTAGTACCACTGAAGTATCTTTACCTAACTATACATAGAATCCACTGACAATGTAGATGATTGACTGTGGGATTAATCAAAGTTAATTGGGTACGGAATAATCTGGATCTGATGGTTATCAGACTATCTATGCAAATCCTGAGAATTGACACACATCTTGATCCAAACTCATATCCAAACCTATGAGATCATTTCCAAGGATACTTGTCTCTCTTGTCCAGCCTTTTTCAGCTATTTCTTTCTCCTTTTACTTTTCAGCCTCTTCCAGCAGACTGTACTTAGACATACAAGGCCAAAAGGGCACAATCTGTCTGTCAATAAAACATGTTGATAGTGACTAAGGTGAGATCTTCCAGATTCCACTTTCACCTTTGCAGTCTGCTTAGAAAGCCACATTCGAAGATCTTATTATGACCCTATTATTATCATCACTAGTACTACTCTCCTGGTGACTGACTGAAATCTATTATGCTCACCTGTCTAGAACTACTAAAGCTGACGCGGATGGTGTCTCCACCAGATCAAAATGGCTCTGTAAATTCATCCTAAGTGTGACTGCATAAATCTTTGCAGATTTCAGAACCACAACAGCTGCAGTTGATTTGTGATAATTGAAATGAACATGTACATTTATTGAGCATATGTTTGCTAATCAACTCAGCATTTAATAAGATAAGCATTATTGAAACAGAAATATCATTGGTAAAAGCGTGTTTATTGATAGCAATTTTGCGGATTGTGCTAGCTTAGCAGCATCCAGCTTTCCTGGCAAGCTTTTTCTACTATGGGCTTTCTGGTGTGCCAAGAGAAGAAACTAAGCTGCAATGATGCTTACTGTAGAAATATGCTGTCTTCTTCACATTCTGTTAAGAAAGTTTACCCTTGGATAAATGACATGGTTTTTAATTAAAATGGCTATTGAATTAGAAGATTAGCAAAAAATTTAGTCTTTTAACAATTAGTTTGAAATGGGTTTCACAGTTTTATGGTCTGGCTTAGGAATAGATAATCATTGGCATCCATCAGTCTTGAAAGACTATGGTATCATGTTCAATGCTATATGTGAAGCACAAAGGCCTGGGTAGATTAATATGGAGGATAGGCTGTTAATGAAGCAACAAATCCACTTTACACCACTGAAATAGTCCAATGGAACAGCAGAGCCAATATGGTTGGATCCAGCTACATTGCAGAGCTCGGCTAAGGACAGGAACTCACCCTGTCTTGTGGGGACCCGGGTCTCGAACCCTGGCCTTCTGGTTAACAGACACAGTGTCTTAACCACTTGCACCACCCACAGCCCAGGAATAGATAATGTCCAGGTGCAATATCTGTAATCTTGATTTTTTGTTAATGGAAAGGCATCAAGGTTCCCATGCATAGTGTTGGCCCAGCCATGAGTTTGGTTGAACCGCTCACTCAGGTAGTGGACTGAAGGAGGCAACAAGCTGGCAGGGTCACCATGCACTTGCATAAAATCTTCTTGGGCCCACCATCTGCCCAGCCTCTCTGCCCAGCATCCCTGTTCCCTTTTTCCATACTTGGAGTAGGCTGAGTGAGAACATAAAGTTTTACTTTGTCCTTTTCTGATTCTACCACTGCTTCTCTAAAGAGGAGAAAATGTTGGGAGTGGGAAAGTTCACTCCTAGGATTGAGCCACTTTTAAAAACAGTTGCAGAGTGGGAGCAGGATGGGGAAAACAGTAAGTTTTCCTTGGGGTGGGGAACTTGTGCTGAGTGTGTGTGTGCACATGCAATGATATATACTATGGTAGTTCCTGCAGGCTGGGGTGAATTCAGTGGAATGGATGGCAGAATTTGAGAGAAGTTCGAAGACGGGAGAGCTCTGCATCCAGTGACCCAAAGGGAATGCTCCCCTCCAGAGCACAGCCACTACTAGCCAGGTGAGGAATGGACTTCCTTGGCTGGCTACAGAGTGCTATGGCTGGAAGCCCCCCTTAGAGTGACATGGAGAGGGAGCGTCTCCTGTTAGAGCAGTCCACTGCCAGCTTCGGAGGTCAATGCCTTACCCGGCTGGAGCTGAAGCACATCAGCTGGAGAGTCTTTACTCTGGGTCCTGCAAGCAGGGTTCCCTGGCTGATGCTCTCTGTCCCTAGCCAGAAGAGATACCTTGCATAGATCTGGAAGGTGGGTTCTACAGCTGATGTACTCCACCTTCAGCCAAGAGAGGCTCTTACCTCCCTGGCTTAAGCTTAAGGTGATTTCCTGGAAAGAGGGTAGAGAGCTCCGGAAGCCAAGCACCTGTAAGGAGAAGCTCTCCTTCTGGTGACCAGAAGGGCAACTTCTTGGACCAGAGCACAGCTGCCTCTGAGCCGGAAGAGGACCAGTGTTGTGGCCTGGGCTGTAAGGTCACAGAATCATAGAATCATAGACTTGGAAGGGACACAATAGATCATCTAGTCCAATCCCCTGCATGTAGCAGGAAATCTTCCTAGATCATCTCCAACAGGTGCTTGTTGATTCCCAGTTAGGTCCAAAGCCTGCAAGTGAGCTGTGGCCCAGGGGTTGAGGATCACTGCTCTACTCCATATTTCCCACAAGAAAAAAGATACAATAGGAATAGGCTTGCCATATTTCTCTTCCACAAAACAAGGACAGGACCCCCTGTAAAACTTACCAGTATGTGGATGCAATCCTCTAGAAGCAGTTTTCCAGGACACATGGCAACCCTATATAGGAGGAGAAGTGTTCTGCATTGCATAGAATTATACAAACAGGTATTTAGAGGGAAAACTCAGTTAGAGTAGAGTTGGGGTGAGTTTGGGAAATTTATAATAATAAAAGGCTAATTCTATCTGTCAGGTCCCCCTTAGCTCTGCCCATGAATGCTCTACACAGACATATTATACCTCTTTGGAATCAGGATGATTCCGGGATTAACACCTGCACACAACTGAACCCCATACCCCACACCTCATCACCCCCAATTCCACATCCTGAACCCCTCCAGGTCCGCCTACACCTGTTCAAGAGAGACATATTATACCTATTTGGAATCGGGATGATTCCAGGAATTAACCCACACACACAACCAAACCCCACATCCCACACCTCCACACTCCCAATTCCACATCCTGAACCCCTCTAGGTCTGCCTACACCTCCTCAACATAGTCATATTATACCGCTTTGGATGATCCTGGGATTAACCCCCACACACAATAGAACCCCACACCTTTCCCGAATTCCACACACCCACAATTCCACAAACACCCTAAACGCCTCTAGGTCCACCCACACCTGCTCTACATAGACATATTGTACCTTTTTGGAATTGGGATGATCCCGGGATTGACTCCCACACACAAACCAACCCCACACTCCCACCCACACACCACACAATTCCACACACATCCTAAATCCTTCTAGCTCCACCCACATCTGCTGTACATACACATACTTTTTTCAATCAAGATGATCCTGGGAGTGACCCCCACATATAAACCAACCCCAGACTCCATGACATACACACACACAACACAACTCCACACACATCCTCTAGCTCCACCCACACTTGCTCTACATAGACATATTATAATATTCAGTAGTAGGATTTGTGGCCGCATGAGGAGGGAACAGTAAAAAATTAAAATTTGAAAATAACTGACAAAACCTACAGTGAGGTTTTCAAGTTCCATGGACTAAATTGAGGAATTCAAAGTTATTTCTTCAAAATTGCTATTTTCTCAGCTGGACCAGAAGTACTTTTATTTTTGGGCCAAAGGCCCTAAATGCCTTCTGCAGGAGCTGGCTTAAAAGAGCCGCAGGATGCTGTTTTTAAGCTAGAATATAAATATACTGGTTGCGCTTTAAAGGTTTTATACAAGATAGTACATTTTTTTCTCTAATCATTCTGAAACTAGATCATTTAAATTGCTTGCTGTTAGCTGAAGCACAGTAGTAAAATATATCTGCAAAATGGTTAAATGTACAGCGTCAGTTATACATGCTGTAAAATGATGCATTATAGCTATTACAACAAATACTACCTGTTACCCAATTTCCTAAACATCAGGCTCAACGCAAGCAGAAGCAAAATCATTTGCTAATGTGCTTGTCAGGTTCATTTGTTCTAGTTTGTCTTAATTTCCATGAAACCTGAGTAAATAGATATGCTTTGTGGTGTACTGAAGGAGAGCATTTTTAAAATTCTTTACTCCAGGACATGAAGTTTCAAGTTAAAAACTATCCTGAACAACATTGCTTATCGACTGGTAGTCTACATTAAAGCAGGTTCTTTGCCAGTTTTGTTAAAGTGGTCATAGGCAGTGATGGGATTCAAAGAAATTAACAACCGGTTCTCTGCCCATCTGGCAGCCACTTTTAAATGGCTATTTTTAAACTTTATATGTCCTATCTCTCGTTAACAACGGTTCTATAGAGTAGGTGTGAACCTGCTGGAGCCCACCACTGGATAGGGATTACATTCCTCCTGATACGTATGCATAGCATGGCTGTCTTGCCCTCCAACTGTCCTGTATTAGCCATACCATCTCCTCCCAGTGAAATCATACCACCACCACACCACTCCTCCAGTAATGTCCCACATTACCTTCATAATAGATCCAGCTCTGGCTATCATACTTCTAAAAGGTTATGGACAAACAGAAAGGGATTCAGAGTGGTTTCAGGTATCCACTTTCTAGCAACATAGGAATATCTCCAACAAAAGTTACTATGTGCATGAAGGGATCCTATGTGGTCAGAACCTGCTAATATGCACTGAATCAGGTGGGCTGCAAGTGATTTACAGCTCAGTCTTAGCCAACTTTCCAGCACCAATGCAGCTATGCCAACAGGATGTGTGTTTCACTATGTGGGGGGTGGCAGTCATTGAGGTTTCTCAAGAAAAAGAGATGTTTATTCTCTTAATTCCCTATATTGTGGCTGCATCAGTTGTGGAAAGCTGAATAAGATTGGGCTAATGGTGCAGTCCTAAGAGTACGCAAATGTAACAGTAGAACTAGTCCTAATTCATAGAAGTGGTGCTCGTATACTCTCACATTTGACACCACACTTCAAACCAGCTTCCAAAGCATAGGGGCTTCATTGTTGATTTGAGTGAGTTCCACAGACTAGCTGTGTGTAACTTTACATAATGTACACTATGTTATCTGAATTCTTTTAAGATATTGGATGCAATCCTAACCGCCACTTAGGCCAGCCTAAGACCCAGCATAACTCCTTTTTCTGACCTAGGGGTCAGAAAGTTCAATAAGACACTTCTATCCCATTCCTGGGAGGTTAGGCCAATGCAGAAACATATGCTGACCTCCCCACACCACCACAGGAAGATAGGCCAGGTGAGTTAGGCCAGCCTAAATTTCTTATAATTGCTTCCATTATTTCAGTGGCAAAGGAAAAAAAACCTATAGCTGGGAAAACCGGTATATTTGTATATGTAGATTATGTTTTTGGACAGATTTTCTCTGTCGTTATCATCAACCTTGTTGCCACCCTTGCCTCTCCTCTTTTAACAAGAAACTCAAAAGTAAATGTGCTTAAACTGAAATTTCATGTGATGAAATTCCTCTAGGAGTTCCTGGTCTTTTCATTCATGAATTACACCATTTTATTTTCCAGGCCTGGGTTCCAAAATGCTAGTTGGGATGTGCCCAGTGGAATTTCATATTTTGGGTTTCCGTTCAAAAGGCAGACCCCATGTCTTATCAAACAACTTTGAAATTCTCAGTTTCGAAAGCAGTTTGCCATATGGAATGAATCAGGTTGCAGAGGTAGTTCTTCAACTGACACAAGTCCAAACCCCCTTGGGTCAATAGAACAACTTGTATAGTTTATAGGCCAGGATTTTTCATGCAGTGGGTTGTGAGTTCTTCCCCCTCATCCCAGCCTGCCATGCTTCCAGAAGCTGTTCCATAAGCACTGGGAGGTGCTAGATGCCTCTTCCAGGTCTTACTGGGCAAGTGACTCACTCTATTGGCCTTCACAGGACTCAGAATGGCCACAGAAGTATTCAGAAGTGACTTCCAGTTTTCAGACACAAATCTGAGTTTGATCAGAAATCACTTTCAGATTCTTCTGAAGCCCACAAGGCCAATAGAGTGAGTCACCAGCCAAGCATGACCAAGAAGAGATCTCTGCGCTTTACAGAAAGACCTTGCAGTGCAAAAACGAACATCACAGAACATCCCTACAATCCAGAGTAACTACGGGAACACGTAAGAGACATTTACATCAACGTAGTTACAACACCACCTAGTGAAAACCTATGGGAAATTCATATTGCATTCCAGAGTAAATTGTTTGTACGTCGGAGCAAGGACTCCCTGTAGTTACTCTGGATTGTGCCCTACAAGATGGGTCGTGACTTTGGAAACATATTGATAAAACAGAAAATGTTGGGCACATATTGATAAAACAGAAAATGCAAGAATAAGTTAGGCGAAATTGTTTGACACAGGTGAACAAAATGACAGAGGTAAAAGCAACTGAGTAAACATTGAGGAAAAGCAGTAGCAAACTCTTTGGTATTTGAAAACAGTATAATGTTATTAAATGTTGGTCATCCCCTCCAAAATGCTTAGTTTATAACAGAAAAAGAGATATTTGCCACAATTTTACTATTTAGACTGTAAAAGCTTAATTTAATATTTCCTTCAAATGTTTAATGAGATTTATTTTACTAAACCTCCCTTATGAAATGTTCCTTGTTAATGTGGTCTCAGCCCCTAAGGTCATGCTATCATTTTCATAGAAAAGGCCAAAGGGCAAGTCATTTTATACAAATGTTTACAGTATAGATTTACAAGCTTTCTTCTGTGGAAGTACAGCTTATGCTCTATACAGTTTTTGTCAAAACATTTAAAACAAATTACAATAACCTTTTGTCATATCTTATTTTACTTGCATAAACAAGTCACAAGGAAAGTATAAATGATGGAAAATTTAATCCACATGGCTTGCATTATCAAAACTGTCTTATTTTCCAGTGTCAGCAGAGCATTATCTTTGAAACGTCTCCTTTTAAAGGAAGATACTATAGTAGGATTTGAGTAAAGAACATTTACTAAGCTTAGAGTGCAATCTAACTAACTTTCAATCACATTGTTTCTGTTCATTTTTACAGAAATAAATACATACATACATTTCAGGCTGTATGCATGATGTTGTCATTTCAAGGTGCAGGTTTTTAATGATTCAGAAGCAGGGTGATGATGCATCACCATGCGCACTGCCTAAGGGTGATACCTAACTCCCACATGGTAGGAGGGCAATCATGGGGGTGATGACACTGAGTGACACAGTGTCCCCACTGTTCTCTTCTATTGAAATAAATGGGACTTAAATGTACCTAATGACTGCTGGATTGTGTTTTAAGCTGTTCTTTCTGGAGATGCAGATTGACAAAACGTTAGCCGAAAAAAGCAAAAACATAAATTTTAAAAAGAGAGACAAACAAATTTTTGTTTTTTTCTACACAGGTTCCATGTTAAAATGTTGGTCAACAAATAGCTTAATTAAATTTATTCACATTTACATTTAAATAGTTAATTAAATAGTTAAGGAAAATACATGCAAGAGGTCTGCCTCCTGCTGGTGTACTTTGTTGTTTGCTGTATCCATGAAAATAATGTGGCCTCTAGTCATATATCTTTAAATTAGACTTGATTCGTACATGAAATTTTTATACATAATTACATACAATGTGTATATTTAATCCTCTGCAGCAGTGTTGTTACCCTCTGTACCTGTAGGGATGTGAACATATGCTACTTTAGAAGTGGTACTGTGTACTTATTTTGGAAAACTGTGAGATGGTCTATAGATCCATCACAAAACTAAACTTGCTGTGAACATGTGACTGTTTGCTGAAAATAAAGTGTGCAGTTCACCTTGCATAGAATAAAGTTCAAGAATCTTACTGCTTTCTAGGCTGCAATCCTAAGCTTTAGTTAGGCCAGCTTATGCCCTGGCACAAGTCCTGTGCTGACCTGGGGATGTCACAAAAGTGCCATAAGACACTTCTGTACCACTCCTGGGGAAGGGTTAGGCCAGCGCACAGGCATGTGCTTGCCTCCCTATATCACCAAAGGAACTGGAAGACCAATGAGTTGTGGTTAGGATTGTGGTTAAGAGTCTGAATTGAACCCAATGATTTTTGAAGAGACTAACCTTTTTTCTAGTTGGATGTTTCTCAAGATTTGACCTCCATCTTACCATTTCACATGGTCCACATATTTGACGTACCTCCAGAAGTACTTGGTGGTAACATTACCAGTTACTTCTGGATTAGGAGTCCAAATGTAACACAACACCAATAAGAAGTTCAGAGTGGACAGGAGGGCTTTACTGAATGTGGAAAAGCATGATTTGGAACCCTGCCCACCAACCTAAGCTTCCTACTACTGTTTGTTGGATCTTGTACCTGGTCTTGCTACCAAGTGGCAGGTGTCCAGGGGTCCTGCAATTACCTCCAGACATCATCTCAAGTACCACTGGTGGTGCCTTGTTGAGAAGCTGTTCAAGTTCTGTTCTAGTTCATTGTATCTTTGAATTAGTAAGACATTATAAGTAAGACATTAGTAAGTAAGGTGTCATTAAAACAATGCTACAGCAGAGACACAATGGATTCAAATATCTTGGAGTTTCATATACTTGTAGTTTATTGCTTTGACTGTATCCTCACTATTTTTAATACTCTTGTTTTTCAGTTTTCTCCTCGTGTTTGGTTGCTTGATTTTGTCAGTATTTTCTACTATTCCTGAGCATACGTGGCTTGCCACAAGCTGCCTCTTCATTCTGGTAAGTGAACTTTTTTGAACAAAATAAATTTATATACTGTATTATGTTTTTTTCTGGAATATCTGTATTCCTAAGCAGAGTTAACTGTGACAGGGTGTATCCAGAGTAGTGCTCATGCAACAAGCTCAAGCTTTCCCACTCCATCCACAGTGTTGTTCTCCTAGCATTATGAAATGTCACGGTTGGGGGAAGATGGCTAAGGGGATTTTTTGCAATTGAATTCAGCATGGGAGCCAGGAATCATCCAGAAACTATTTAAAAATACACATGGAGGCCCAACTTTTGTTTTTGATTTCAAAATATTCCCCTTTCTTTGAATATTCCCCCTTTCTTTGAAATTCAAAGATTTCTTTGAATCTCTGTTGCACTCCTGCCTAATTCTTTCAGTCCTCAGTAGCAACTTTTCAGAGGAAGAGAGGGAAAGTAACATTGCTTCTGCCATGTCTAGTTGTGCAAGAACTGTTCTGGGTGCTTACTGTTGGTTTTTTATCTATAAGAAATTGAGGTGAGGGAGGTGAGTTACATTTCCATTTGGTGTTTATTCAGTGTATCTTGGGCCTTATATAGATAAATGCAGTCTATGTTTGTGCACAGTCCTATTTTGCTAGTAAATATGATGCCAGGATCATTCCCCTAAATTAAAACAAAGCAAACATAGATCCAAAGATTGGACAAAACTGGAGCCTAAGGCAGTTCTGTTTAAGGTGTCTGTTGTTCAGAAGAGAAATGGATGCTGTCCTTTTAGAAATTCTGAAGGAAGATAAATGTAGATTTACTCATATTTTCTATGTTATGAGGGGAGGAAATAGATCTGCAGAAGCCCTGTCATTCTCCCAGAGCAGGGGTGGACATATCCAGCCTGCAGTCTGTTTGAGGCCTAGGGAGACCCCCTATCAGGTAGCCCCTGTGCTCGAATGTACCTCTGGCCCATTGGAGTCCATGCTGACCTCTGGGCACTATTTTACCCTCCCCTTTTGCCTCTGAACAACATAGGTTTCCATGTGTTTCTGGCTTGATCTGTATGTTATCACTGTAAAGAGGTGTATAGCAAACAGTTTTCATGTGGTTCTACATGCTTGTATTATAATTTTTGTGAGTATTATACATAAGCTCAGTGTAGGACTGCAGTGACTCAGTGGTTAAAGGTACTGAGCCTGTCGACTTGAAGTTTGGCTGGTCATGGTTTGAGATCTGAGTACTGCACACCAGAGTGAGCCCCATTACTTGTGCCAGTTCCTGCCAACCTAGCAGTTAGAAAGCATGCAAATGCAAGTAGATGAACAGCTACCACTTTGGAGGAAATGCAATGTCCTGGCAACAGGCCTTGCAACAGACCAGGCAGATTTCCAAACAAGTCATGTAAACTATGGTTTGGATGACACCAGTCCAGGACAAGCAGACCCCACTACCATATGGGACAAATTCTGAAGCAGTTGCCTATTATAAATAAGTTCCTATTATAAATTCTGTCTCTAATATTTATGTAATATTTATTTAAATATTAGATCAACTGTTTCTAAAACTTCTAATTTTTAGAGATTCTGTCTCTGAAAATTATGTAAATTTATTCAAATTTGAAATGTAAATTCACACTTTTTTTTCCTGGCCACTAACACTAAGTCATAAAGATGATATGGTTCTCCTGCCAAAATATTTGTCCTTCCCTGTCCTGGAGGGACAGAACCCTTAATTTTTGTAATGTATGGATCACAATCATCTTCACCACTGGAACCGCACATTATTTATCTTACTTATACAAATGTTGTGTGTATTTAGTGTCTCTCAATTAATCAAAAGTCTGTTTTGCCCAAGCAGAAGAATCTCAATATAATTTGGTAAATAATGTGTATGTTTATACTTAGAAGTGTACAACATAACACTTATTTCGTGATTCATACAATATCAGACCAAACATTACTTCTAGCATTTTGTCTCATTTCTGGGTCTTCATTGTATTCTGCCTTTTTGATGACATGGGAATTGGAGAGTTAGCTTTGATTTCTAATGACATCTGAAAATGTCCAGGAAGGCTAAGAGATTATGCAGAAGAGACAAGGATAAGTGGTGGATAACTTCCTAGATTCTGGATCAATGTATTTTCTCCTGTGTTCAGAAAAGAGTCAGTGCTTAAATCCCTTGCTGCACGGCTCCCAGCAAGATTCTAGCTTAACTCACATTCCTCTTTTCTCCCCAAAAGCTATTTTCTCTAATACAGATTCTCCACAGGAAGGTTTGCACTGTTGTTAGTTGTAGCTGCTGCTATTTGTCTTTCAGTTCTCTGCTTTTCACAGAAGCCTGCACTATGCCTACCTCTCCCTTGGTAGTCTCATAACAACTACCTCATATTGCAAATTTTGATTTGGAAATAGGATCGGTATGGAAATAGGAATGGTTTCTTTTAGAAATTTTTATGATATTATAAAGCATATTTAAAAAAAGATTTTCCTAGAGATGAAATGGATAATGATGAAAGTACTGACAAGATTCCAGAGGAATAGCCTTCTTAGTCTCCTGGAACAACGCAAAGTTTTGCAGTACTTTAAAGACAAGCACATTTGTCAATGCATAAAATAACCTCTGCAGCAGAAGCTTGAACACCAGAAAGTGAATGAAAGAATCAGCAAGTGGAGTCGAAAGTAACTATGAGTAGGATGAATGATTTTAGATTGTAATCAATTCAAGATAATAACCTCTATGTTGTTTGTGCAATTGTTTGGGCAATTTCATGCTTCTAGACCCGGCGGTTTTGGCTGTGTATTGATGACTCAGTGAGTCAATCAATGACTTTTCAGTTTTATATACAATATATACCGTATATACTTGCATATAGGCCGAAGTTTTTGGGCCAAAAAAATGCTCCCAAAAAGCCCCCTTGGCTTGTACTCGGGTCAGGCAAAATTCTAAAAAAGTGATCACCTCTTCTGGAGCCTTTCTTGGTGCAAAGTTGTGCAAAGTTTCAAGAAAGCCTTTAAAAAGGCTTTAAAAGTGTAAGAAAGCATTGAGAACTTTGTCCATCTCCCTCCTGCTCCCTCCCTCCCTCAGTGCCTGCTTCCCCTAGAGATGAGTGGGGGGGCCAAGCAGGGGGGCCGGCTCTGTGAGAGGAATGTTAGTTAACCCTTTCTGTTCAGGTTTCTCTGGCCACAACCAATTTTTTTAGCAGTCCTGCCTGCACCCACATCCAATGCTAGGCATGTCTCCTCAGAAGTAAGTCCCATTGGAGTCAATGTGGCTTACTTCCAGGAAAGTTTGGATTGCAGCCTTAGAGCCCCCTCCTAGGCATGTCTCCTCAGAAGTAAGTCCCATTAGAGCCAATGGGGCTTACTCTCAGGAAAGTGTGCATAGGGTTGCAGCCTCACAACTTGGTCCTAGGCAGGTCTACTCTACCTTGCACTTTAGTCTGGTTAGAGATCAGAGCTTGTATGAGAGTTAACTGTAAGAGCTCAACCCTAGGCATGTCTACTCAGAAGTAAGTCCCCTTAGAGCAATGAGACTTACTCCCAGGAAAGCGTAAAAGGATTGTATCCTTGTATCAATCCTAGGCATTTCTACTTAGAAGTTAGTACTATTATAGTCAATGGGCTTACTTTTGGGAAAGTGTAGGCAGGATAGCAGCCTCAGAGCCAACCCAGAGACTTCTGCATTTCCCACCCTCGGCTTATACATGGGTCAATAAGTTTTCCCAGTTTTTGTGGTAAAATTAGGTGCCTCGGCTTATACGTGGGTTGGCTTATACATGAGTATATACAGTAGATTGAAAAGTCACTGACAGACTGACTCACTGACTGACTCACTGACTGACCATGCCAAAACCGCCAGATCTAGAAGCGTGAAATTTTTGTGGGGGGTTTCCTTCCATAATGGAGGCACCCACTAAGAACCAGTTTTCAGAAATTCCAACTGGAAAGGGGTGAAAAGGGGCACAACACATTTTCCTCCCTTTACTTTATATTGAAGAATCTCTGACTGATCACTGCCCTGCCCCAACCCCTGGACCTAGAAGCTCGAAATTTGGGGAGGGTGTTCCTTCTGTGACATCAACCCCCACCAAGAAACAATGTTGAGAAATTTAACCCTTAAGGGGGTGAAAAGGGGTGCAACGTGTTTTTGTCCTGTACTTAACATTGAAGACTGACTGATCAATATCCAGCCAATTTGGTGCCTCGTTCCTGATGCACTGGGAGGGATGTTGCGAGTGGGGGATGATGCACATGGGGGTTTGATATGCATGGGGATTTGATGCACATGGGCAGATGTTGTGCATGGGGGCGTTGATGTTGCACATGGGGATGTTGTGCATGGAGACGCTGCACATGGGGGGACGATGTGCATGGAGGGATGTTGTGCATGGGTTTTTATGCACATGGGTGGATGGTGTGCATGGGGGTTGATGCTCATGTGGTGTTGAAGCACATGGGGGATGATGCACATGGGAATTTGATGCACATGGGGGTTTGATGCACATAGGGGATGATGTGCAGGGGAGTATATTACACATGCGCATGGAGGACCATGTGCATTGGGGAATGATACACATGGGGTTTGATGCACATGGGTGGATGTTGCACATTGGGGTTGATACGCATGGGGCATGTTGCACATGGGGAGATGTTACACGTGGGGGATTGATGCGCACTGGGGGTTGATGCACATGGGAGATGTTGTGCATGGGATGTTGATGCACATGGGGGATGTTGTGCATGGGGAGGTTTTATGTTCATGGGGGTTGATGTTCATGAGGGTTTGATGAGCATGGGGGGATGTTGCACAGGGAGGACGTTGCAAATGGGGGTTTGCTGAGGATGGGGGTTTGATGCTCATGGGAGGGATGATGCACATGGGGGTGATGCGCATGGGGGTGAAGTGCATGGGAGGAATGATGTGTAATGGGGGTGTGGCATATGGGGTATTTTACTCCCTCAATGGGGGTACATTTCACTAGTAGTTCTAGTGAATGTTATATACAATGTTATATAGCTAACATTGTATATTTTCTTATTTATCTTTACTAAAATCTTCACTTTTTCTAGTAGATATTTTAAACTATTTAAATATTTATTTAAAATATTTATTTTTTAATTTAAAATTTAAAAAGTATACAATGGCTACACAACCCTTCCTATTAGCTACAACTACAAGTCTTGGCTCCAACATTTCTTTCTGAACAGTTCAGGCTTTAATAAAACTAGAAGCAGAGATTTCTGTGAGATGAGTCATCTATTGTAACAGTTCTCAAATGTCTCAGAACCAAGACATTAATGGAATTAGCTTTTAATTTCACCTTAAATATAATTCTGTTTCTTTTAATGTTTTGTATTTCTCTTGCATCACAGTGGAAGGGTATGCATGATTTGAGAGGTACATCTCAGCACCCACTGCAATGTCTTGTGACATACTGGGGCACATTTGAAAATTGCAGCCTTAATTGAAACCAGTACACAAATCTGAGAATTGCATGCCACGAGTCTCTGTGATATTACTAGAGATAATGGCCTTATTGTGTACTGCAGTAGAAACTCTTCAGTTCTGCACTATTTATTTCCCTGGTGCACAACCACGGAAAGGAATAATGGATAGGACATGGCCACACATGAGTGCTCTGGCAGCCTCCTTGTGCTCACCACCAATGTCAGCAATCATAACAGTGTCATGCAACCTGTTACTGATCCAGCCATTCTCCTTGGATGCTGCAATTTTCTCTGGTTGGAAATACATTTCACTGGCAGGTATAAGATTTGGCTGAAAATAATCCTATAGTAAAATCATGAGGGATAATGAAGCTCAAATCCTATATCTGCAAGACGCATAGTAGCAGTATGAGTCAAGTCATTTATATTATAGGCCAGTTGGAACCAATGCTAACACAGTGGTGACATGGCCCATGCTGTATTCATGGCCCATTAGGAACAGGATGGTGGTCTCCTCGAAGTAAGGAAACATTTGTTCCCTTAATGCCTAATAGGGGCTATTTTGATTTAATCAGTGAAATCACCAGCATAAGTCTAAGAAGCTCCATATAAGGCTTCAAGGCATGGGAAGTACCGGTATATAGCAAAAACTTCTTCCACGAACCCTATCCCCTCTGGCTATTCCATCCTCCTGTTCCCTTGCCCCATTAATCTCTTCCTCACCTCTGTTCCATTCTGACATTGCCCTCTTCCCTCCTGCACCATTCAGCAGTGTACTCACATCTATCAATGACACTTCCATTGGATACAGGATGGCACTTCCATCCTGGATACAGGAATAACACTTCCATTGGCAGGATGGCAAAGGCCTTCTTTCTGGCGTTGTTTGTTTGTGAGTTGACGCAGGTATGCTAAACAGCATATTTTTAACACTGTAGACCAGTGCTTTTCAACCAGTGTGCCATGGCACACTTGGGTGTGGCAGATAAACCTCAGGTGTGCCACCAGAATTTGTGGAGGGACATTAATGAATAGGAAAATTGGGGAGTGCAATCCTAACCAAATTTCCAATTCAGGAGTAAGGGAAATACAACTCTGATGTAAGGGAACAAAATTCCCATACCTTGAGGAGGCCTCCATGACTGCTCCCCAACTACAGGATGCAGCACATGATCCACATATTATGCCAGTGCTCAAAAGTTGGATTGCATCCTCAGTGTGAAAAAGCCTTATTCGGGGCAAAAGATGTTAGGTAATGAAAACTGCTTGGAAGACAATGCTCTGTTGTACTAAAACAAAGGCATGGAGAAAATAAACAGGAGGAATGAAATATTTCCATACCTTGGATATATGGCATTGTCAAGAACAATCACATTTGTTCAAATTTGTGTTCTAGCAACATTGTAACTGCTGCTTTTGTTCTGTAAAGTTTTTTTGTACTAGGAAAGATGTATACAACTCTTTATTTCTGTACTACTAGACCAGTGGTTCTCAAATTGTGGGTTGTGACCCATCAGTGGCTTGTGACCTGATTATTGGTGGATCATGAAAGTGACAAAAAATAGCTGAGGAGGCTGTATTGAGCCCTATGGAAATTGAGGGCCACATATGTGTGTTTACTGAGTAGTACATGAATGTGCTTTGGTCCACTTGGAAGGACAAGCCAAGAGGAATGCAACATCACAAGAATGGTCCCAATCTGAAGAACACAAACAAGCCCCCAAATATTCTTGAGAAGGAAGCCTCCCCTCCAAGCTGACAAGGAAAATATATTGAACCCTTTGGAAAGTGAAATGAGAAGCCCTAACCTGTGCTGAAACAAACTAGTTGGGTAGTCTGTTTTGTATTCAGCGCAGGGCTGGAGGTTGATGCACAACCTCCCTTACCCTGAGTAATCCCTTACCCTCCCTCCCTTACCTTATGTTCCCTTACCCTGAGTAATGCACCAGCCATTTCAATAGAGCTACTTGGATCTACACCAGCTAAACTGCTGGTGTAGTGCTAGGTAAGCTGCCAGAGACTGGTCTCACCCCTCCTCCTGGGCCCAGTCTGTCCACCCACCTGTCCTCCGCAAACCCTGAAATGCTGCTGGTATGACCTCCCCAACCCCTGGCACAACTTTAACTGCTGTTGACAATTAAGGGCTAGATTTGGCCTCTCTAGGCTAGCTGGCGTCTTGCTGCTTACCCTGTTGACCCCTAAGGAGGCACAAATGTGCTTTACAACACATTTGACACACTCTGACACTCCCAGACTGGCTGGTGCAGGGGATTTGCACTGGCCTAGTGTCATGGTTGAAACCCATGAGTGGACGGCTATGTCTTTGCTCTTGTTGAAGGCCAGACAAAGAGAAGGGATCCTATGAATGTGGAGCTCAAGAAATGCACAAAAAGGAAGCTCCACCACCATAGTGAAAAGGATAAAAACAGAGGCTTGAGCAGCAGGTAAAGTGAAACTCTTTTGTTTTGTAAAATTAGGTAGCTTCCAACAGGGTGTCATTTTAAAATGTGGGTCTTGATGCTAAAATTTCTGGGAACCACTGCCCTAGATAATGCTTTAAAATATTTTGAGAAGACTCAGTATTTCCAATGATCAAACATCTTTGAGCAACATGAAAGCAATGAGCTCAAACAGAAAGATAGCATCTGACTTTTCCTTATACCATCCGCCTTTAATCTTTACTCTGCACACAAATAATAGAACAACGTTATTCATGTTGATATACCACAGGCACACCACAACTACAACAAATACGTTGTTAGGGAGCTTCAGGTAAACCAAGGTCCCTTTCTTCATTTTGGTTTTCCTTGACGTTGATACTTCAAAGCGCAAAACAGCTGATAAAAATAATCTTTATCATGCTTATATGGATTGCTATGATGTTTAATTTATTTATATTTAGACAAGAAAATAAGGAGTCATGCTTACAATGGAAAGCAACAGAGAAGTGGGAAAAGACAGACAGCAAGAGAGACAAGTAAAGATTATTTTGACACAATTCCCTAAATAATGAAAAAGTCAGACTAGAAAAAAATATCTTAAACAATATCTTGAAAAAACCAGATTCCAAGTGAAATGCATTTTCAGCTAGCAAAAAAACCTCTTTCATCCTGTTCCTTACACAGCCACATGCATTACAAGCTTATAGATGTACAGATATATAAGCCCTTAGTGCTTTCAGAATAGTATGGGGGGCACCCTGCACAGTCCAGATGTTTGGGACTTTAGGATTTA
Source organism: Cryptoblepharus egeriae (assembly GCA_030015325.1). Classification (NCBI taxonomy): domain Eukaryota; kingdom Metazoa; phylum Chordata; class Lepidosauria; order Squamata; family Scincidae; genus Cryptoblepharus; species Cryptoblepharus egeriae. Next base: position 152,319,167 of record JAREYC010000001.1, read on the forward strand.
GCAAAATAAATGCAACAATGGGGACTGTCCTGATTTTCCGGGACACAACCCTAGTCAGTTCTCACCTGCAGACAGCAATATCACTGGCGTACATCTGCATTGATCCATGCATTCAGATAAGGCTTGGAAAGGGAGTCAGGATTCAGCACGTGATGGCACAGCAAAACCCAACCCCAACCAGGTCCAATCCATCATCTCCTCATTCTGTCCTCCCTAGCCCTGTTCAATCCTTTCCCCAACCACTGCATGTACACTGCCAGTAAGCTTCCATTGCCTTCTGTAAATGCTGAATTATTTATATGTGTTTATGAGCTGCTTTCATGTTAAAAACTACAAATAATTGCAAAATTTATCCTAAATAGACTAATTTTCACATTTTGGTCTTTAAAAGTTCAAGAAAAGGCCCTTGGAGAATCACAGCAACTTGGGGTTGAGAAGGGGTCAATTTTCACCACATATTTGGCCACTTATAGATACAGACAAAAGAAAATACACTGCCACAGTTGAATTAATTTCTAATGTTCAAAATGCTTCATGTAATTTTATGTCTTACAATGGAGAGTAAAATCCAATTATGGAAAGATGTGAATAATTTTGAAGGACAAATGCAATTGATAAACAGTGCTGCCAATATATTTGCCAAAGTAATCAATTAGTATTCACAAACATGTACTAGCCAGAGAGAATCAGAGCAGCAGTTTTAGCATCGGGGATGAAGATTCATGCATGAATGAATGTAGTGCCTAAAATACAGATAATTTTCATGGGATGCCACTATGTTGCTTAGTTTTGGAAAAATGTATTTTTTGTTAAGGCCCAAGCCTGAGGAAAAAATGCCACAGGGAGAACTGCAAAGTATAGCCACAGATGGCATCCATCATCAAACAGAAGCATCAACAGATTGAGTACCTGCTCAAGTTAAATGATAAGAAGAGAATTCAGTTTCACATTCCCAAGAAATGGAGAGAAAAGAGAAAAGGGAATACTTTTACTCATCTACTTGCAGTGAGCAAATGCCTGGGATGGTAGGATTTAAAAATCTTTCCTTGGGTCATAGTCCTCAGCAGAATTTTGGCAGAGACATTTTCTTTTTGGGTATTTTACTGCTGATTACTTTGTGCCATCTTTCAGAAACTCACCATGAGAAAAAAAGGTCCCAAAAGTTTTCCAGTTCACTCTGCAGCTTAGGAGAACTACTGTATGAGTAAGGCAGGAGAAAACGCCTCCTGGCTGGAATAAATAACATGAACTACATTTGGGAATGAAGTTCCGTATGCATGATGAATGATTAGAGCATTTTTTAAATAGCAAAACAAAAACTGAACAAACCTGTAAGCAAGCTCATTCCCAGAAAATGTAATTTTGTATCATAGGAGAAAACATGGACCCTGGATTGCAATACAGTCCAGAGTAACTACGGGGAGTCCTTGCTCCAACGTAAGAACAATTTATTCTGGATTGCAATATGAATTTCCCATAGGTTTTCACTAGGTGGTGCCATAACTACATAGAAGTAAATGTCTCTTACGTGCTCTCGTAGTTTGGATTGTAGGGTACGTGATTTATAACATACTGCATAGCAGCGGATTGAAACATGTACTACATTGGTACCTTGGTTTACAAGCACAATTCGTTCCAGAAGCATGCTTGAGAAATAATGCTTAAGAAATAATGGAAGCTCAGATGATTCATTCTACAACCCAAAAATATTCATATAAAAATGATTACAATACTATAATAAAAAATTACAGAATACAAACAAAAATAAAACAAATTAACCTGCACTTATGTCTTTCAAGTCTCTCAGGCTGCAATATGCCACCATTACACAAGAGTGTGCCCCACTGATTATAGTAGCTCTTACTTTATTGAAGACATGCAAAGCTTGGTCTCTCAAGACTCCCTTACACAGGAGTGAGCGCCATTGACTGTAATAGGCTTATTTCAGAGTAGACAAGCATAGGCTGGTCTCTCAGGAAAGGTGAGCAGGTGCTGGCAGATCACCAAAACCAGCCTTATCCCGGCTGGGACTATTTTTTCTTGTCTCTCAAGACATTGCTTGTATATCAGATAAAAATTTATTAGAAATGTTTGCTTGTCTTGCAAAACATTCTCAATCCAAGTTACTCTCAATCCAAGGTTTTACTGTACTTATCATCAGAACACCATATTTACGTGAATCTAACGTATGATTGAATGTAATGTGCACTCTGATTTCAAAGACATAAATTCAGCTGAAAAGGGTGAGCATTAGATTTGAGTAAATGTGGAATTTATGAAAAATTCTACACACAAGAATTCATTGGTAGAGATTTATGTTCCATTTATGAAATCTCATCCACTTCTTTGTTTTTAATTTATGGCTCTACTTTTCATGCTGTTACAATCCAGTTGGATAGGATTCAACATGTTTTTAATTAAGCCATCATCTCTGAATGCTTGTCTCTTATATTTGAAAAGTGAGTCATATTCAATACATTCTTCCCTTGTATTACATTACAAATGTACCCGTGTTGCGGGAGTAAAATACCCCCTGTGCACCATCTTCCCTTTGCACATCACCCTCCCATGTACATCTCACCCGATGCACAAAACAACCCATGCACATCATACCCCATACACATCATGCCCCCATGTGCAACACACCCCATGTGCATCATCCCTCCATGCGCAATATCCCTCACATGCATTGTCCCCTATGCACATCACCCCATGTGCATCATCCCCTCATGTGTAATATCCCTCATGCACATCATCCCCTCATGCGCATCATCCCCCATGTGCAGCAACTCCCATGAGCATCATCCCCCATGCACAACTGCCATGCGCAATATCCCCCATGCACAACACCCCCAGGCACAATGAAGGCCCCATGTCTATCATCCCGCATGCACATCATCCCCCATTGCACATCACCTCCCCATGTACATCAACCCTCCATGCGCATCAACCCTCCATATGCATCAAACCTCCCATGCGTATCAACCCCCCCCCATGCGCATCAATCCCCCATGCATACCAACCCCCATTGCATAAAAACCCTGATGCACAACATCCCATCCATGGACAACATCCCCCCTATGCACTACATCCCCCCATCCCAGCACAGCATCTCCCCACTAACATGGACACCTCTATCAGGCAGGTGCAGGAATTGGGGCTGGGTGTTGATCTGTCTTCAATGTTAAGTATATGCCAAAAATGTATTGCACCTCTTTTCAGCCCCTTAGAGGTTAAATTTCTAGAAATCAATTCTTGGTGGTGCTCCCATCATGGAAGGAATTCACTCCCGGAATTTCATGCTTCTAGGTTCAGGGGTTGGGGCAGAGGGTCCATCAGTCAGAGATTCTTCAATGTACAGTATAGGGAGGAAAATGCCTTGTGTCCCTTTTCACCTCCTTCCAGTTGGAATTTCCCAAAACCAAGACCAATGTCAGTGTGTCAGCAGATGTGGCTAGGAGAGGGAAAGGAAATGTCATGTGCTGCCTGTCACAATCCTGTCCCCTACCAGGACTGAACCATCTTTCCCTGCCCCATTGATGCTCTCCCCAGTTACACCCCATTCTTTTCCACCCCCATGGTGCTCAGCACAGAAATTGTCACATCCAATGTGCACTGGGTCTTCCACCAGTACATGCCGGACAACATGGGCCTTCAGGCCAGCATGGGCAGCTGCTGTGCTGTTGCAAAGTACTTCATGGCACTAACTCCAGAACTTCACTAGCACAAGAATATCACACATTATGCTAGCATGAAGGCTGTACTTAGCCCCCTTGGGTACAGTGGTATCTCGCTTAACAAGCGCCTCACAAGCGTTTCACATAAAGAGCAAAAATTTCCAAGAAATCTTGCTTCACATAACAAGTGGTGCTTCACTTAACAAGCAAGCACGCTATGGGCATGCGTGCTATGCAGCCCTGATGCTCCGCATGGAGGTTCTTTAAAAGGATTGCTGGCCAGCATTGCTGCCTCTAACTGCCCCCAAGTGCCCCCACTGTGCCCACCTTGAACCTCCAGCAGCAGCCCAGGTAAGCTTCCCAGGAAAGTGTCTTTGATTGCAGCCTCCTAACCATGTCTACCCAGAAGTAAGCCCAATTGTGTTAAATGGGGCTTACTCCCAGGAAAGTGTCTTTAGGATTGCAGCCTAAGTAGACTTCATAGGATCATGCACATTGAATGCATGTTTTGAATTCAATTCCTGTGTTTTGTCATCAGTTTTACATACAGTTAATATTTTTATATGAATATTTTGGGGGTTGTGGAACCAATCATCTGAGTTTCCATTATTTCCTATGGAAAAATCTGCTTTACTTAAAGAGTGTTTCACTTAAAGAGCATGCCTCTGGAACAAATTAAGCTCTTTATGTGAGGCACCACTGTATCTGTTTTTAAAAGTGGAAAGGTGAGGCAGGCAGGCAGGCAGGCAGGCAGGCAGGCAGGCAGGCATACATACATACATACATACATACATTCTGGATTGGGTTGGATACGTCTATCTGTCAGATTCTGACCCTGTCCCAAGGGCAGGCATCACCTGTCTACTCTGACTCAGGCCACTTCCTGACTGGTAAATCCGAGTAGACCCATAGAGGCTGCTGCAGCCTTACATTTGGGTAGGGAAGAAGTCTCTCCACCCTAGTGCAATAGCAGCCTCTAAAACTTGCACTGGATACAGCGCAGGCGCACCAGCCTGCCGATTTCAGCACAAGAGAGGATTGCACTGTGAGTGAAGTAAAAGAGAATTGCTTGTTTTAATCTTTTTTTGCATTCTCTTGCTAGTTTTGTTTTTTTCATAGCTAATTAAATATGATTCTTTTGAGACTAGAAAGTTTAATCCTGAATTAGTCCGTTTTCTTTTTCTTCCATCCACATGCCTTCTGATTCTCTAAAGTCAGGGACAAAACCATGGGAATTTGATGGCCACAGCATGAACTCTGCAAATTAACCAAAAGTCATTTAGAGTGTTAGTGATTAGTGGTGCTAATTAATGAGGAAACTACAATAACAAGTTTCATTCATTTTAATGTCTTACTGAAGGAAGCTGCTTATTGCTGAAACCAACAGAGAAGTAAAGCAATTTAAGCCATTTCAAAAGCTTAAGTCCTAAAGGAATATTTAAAAAACGAAATCTACAAACTCCAGAGTAGGCACAACCCAGCTGAAGTTAACACTTTAAAGTCTAATTTATTCCAGTTGCAAATATAAGCATATACTTAAATGCTTTTGTGCTGCTGGATTTTGGACCAGATCTTTGATTGCAATTACCACATCATTACCCATCAACTGTTAAAGATAATTTTCCCCCCTATGCATGGTACTTTGTGCAACCCCAAAGCTTTCTTTAGCTAGAAGCTAGAACTCATTCATATGTAAAAGAACTCCTGAAGTCTTAGAAATACTCTTGTTGTTTCATGAAATAAATAGGTGTCAAATCTTTCCATCAACATTCAATTTGATTGTTGGCCTACGATCACCTTCAGCTGAGATCAACAGAACCTTTGAACAGAAAAACAAATCAAAAGACCAAATTATTCATTGGTGCTAAACATGAATATCAATCAAGTTGATAGATTCCATTCCAGATTTAGTGATACCTGGAATTCAGCAGGAGACCTTTTTGTTAGGTCACACCATATATGTGGAGTTGGAAATGCCTTTCCTTTGTGTATAGGAAATGCCTATAACACTCATACAATTCCCAAGATACTCTTCTCATTTTCTAGTTTTATGTTCTCAACCTTATGTTCTTGACATCCACTCCTCCATGTTGTTTAATGAGCCGACACCATTTAAAATCAGCAGTACATAAAGTAAGCAGGCAGGAGGGGAGTGAGAGGCAAGGCTTGGATGCAGTAGTTATGTCAGATCCAAACCTCACCTCCATAGGTGGCCTAAGTCTGAGTAGATTTATTGAGTCTGCAGCAGCCCTACAATAGGGGAAGGTATGATCCTCCCCTGTAGCAGTGCAGTAGCAACCCAACTTTGCAGCCTGCTTAATCCAGCACAAGTTAGGATTGCTCTGCCCATATATTAAACACAGCAAGGCCAAAATTGTAACCATCTTTCTCACACTGACATAGCTGTGCAATGTGCTGCATTCCTGCAGTTGTGTGGCAGGCATGGAGGTATCCTCAACATAAGGGAATATAAGGGAAACTGCATTGCCTTTACCTTAGTGTTGGTAGATTGGTTAGGATTGCACCCTAAGTCTTACAGAAGCTGTAGGCAGAATTTACAGTATCATTTCATCTTATATGTGGAGTTGAAATGCCTTTCCTTTGTGTATAGGAAATGCCTATAACATTGTTGCGGGATTTGTGTTGTGTTCTTATTGGGATTTTAAGCAGTCCATTTATCAGCAAAATTGCTAGGGAAAAGGTTTTTTCTTCCCCTGAGGGAAGAAATCCTATATACATAATCCCTCAGACCAGTTACTTTTTGCAATTATAGGAGCCATGAAGTACATCCACAGCTTGCTGCTCTGTATAGGGTTCTGGTATCTTTGATAGAGGGAGAAGCATTTTACATATTCAGTGTTATATCTGTTCCAGTGTTCCACTGAAAGCAGTGGGAAATTTGTTCACATGGGAGTCCCATGAGCAGATCAGAGTACGAATAGAACTTTAGTAGAACAAAAGTATAATCAGGGGATATACTGTACATTGAATAGGAAAATTTATAGTGGTAATTCCTGTATTCTGTGCTGTGAACATATTCTAGCAAACCTTTTCTGGGAATCAGGAGTGCTATTTTTACTTCTGAAACTTTTTTTTGCTTTAGCATTATAGAAGCAGAAGCCAAATAACACTCAATGTATCATTTACCCACTGTTTTCCAATCAATAACATATTTGTTTCATTCTCCTATAGTGTATTTCTAAGAAGATAATTTGGTATCAGATGTTGCTGAGAATCATCGCTGTCAGATACATTCCCCTAAGGATGCTATTTTATAGTAACTATGCAATAGCTAAAATTGCTATTCCATAAAACTAATAAATAGGAATCTGCTATATGTCATTATTTCTATATAGGTAAATACCGTAGTGCTTGCTGAACAAAAAGAAGCTTATTACATTATTTCTTTCCTAGAATTTAGTTTGGCTTCTTAAGAGGCATTTTCTGGAAGCTTTGCCACAGCAGGAATAATGTTGATGCTATGGACATCTTGGCTGCTGAGGTTCGACCAGTGATTTTCAAACAGTGTGCCATGGCACACTGGGGTGCCACAGATAATCCTCAGATGTGCCACGGGGATTTGGGGAGGAACATTTATTAATAGGAAAACTTGGGGATTTGAACAGCATGGTGTATCTTATCAATGGTAAAAACAACTGATGGTGTGCCATGAGGAAAAAGGTTGAAAATCACTGGGTTAGACTCTGGAACAGCAGAGGATGAAGAAGCATCCTGTGTTTGCAATAGCTTTACCCTACAATCCAGAGTAACTACGGGAAGATGTAAGAGGCACTTACTCTGGTTTGCTCTATGTATTTCCCATAGGTGGCACCGTAACTGTGTCGGTGTAAAAGGTCCCGTAGTTACTCTGGATTGTAGCCTTACTGTACTAATGGCCAGCAAACCATATCCATCAACACTGCCAACGTGTCCATGAAGCAACTTGAACAGTTGTGTAGAGTTGCAAAGTTGGAGATGCAGTGAACTAAGAAGCCCCTATCCCAGCCATCTTCTGCCTTCCTCTGCAGCCTGCCATTCCAAATGGTTCTCCTCTCCTCTTCTTGTAATATTGTCTGTAATAGAAGCAATCTTGTGCAGAGCTGCTGGAGAGATAAGTGAAAAGGGAAAAATGTGGCCACAACCCCAGATCATCTCTCCTCACCCATGTGTATTTATAACACAGCAAGTGGGCAGAATCAGATGATTTTTGGGAAGAGATACTCCTTCCCAGTACCTCAACACACAGCCTTTTATATGAAAAGGAGACATTTACTATGATATTTGCTTGAATCCAATGCACCATTGAATCTAATGAACACCCCATACTTATAATCAAAATAGCACATTTACTCGAATCTAATTAACCATCAAATCTAATGTGCACCCTGATTTTGGAGACTAAATTCAGCTGAGAAAGGTGATTGTTAGGTATGAGTAAATACAGTATTTAGTTGAATAATAATTCATATCCCACCTTTGCTTTCAAATCAATGGAGCACTCAGGTGGGCATACAATATAGACAAAAAATGTAAAACTAAGGCTGCAATCCTAATCTCTAGTTAGACTGGCATAAACCCCAGCATGAGTCCTGTGCCATAAGGCACTTCTGTTCCACTCCTGGGGTGGTATGTCCACTGCACATGCATATACTTCCCTCCCCACAGCACCATGGGAAGATAAGTCAGGTGAGTTAAGCCAGCCTAAATTTCTTAGGATTGCAGCCTAAGAACAATAAAAAGCATCCATCATATATACAATCATGAGGAACAAAATACCGAACAGTACAACAGAATGCAGACTACATTAGAGATTCCAGTTCTGCAGTTCTTCAGTATTCTGTTGTCTGACCACTTCCTTTCTATCAATAGTGTGCAAATCATTTTGTTATTAGGGTTCCATGTGAGGCTTCTCTCTCACTTTAATGTTCATCTTGGCTCAACTTCAGCTTTGTTCACTACCCACACTTTCTGAAGTTCCTGTTTTTCAGCCCCCATCTTTCACCTATCTTAGCCCTGAACTGGACTCCCGAGGAGTCCTGCAATGCAGAGTCCTGCTGTGACATCCAGCCTTTCATGACCTAAAGTGTTGTGAGGATTCTTCTTTATCTCCTCTGCAAAGATTCTGACAAGTGCAGGCATCTTTTCAGAGTGTCTGGACATGTGAAATATTTTTGAGGTAGACTGCTCACTCCAACATCAGTTGTCGACCCTCTGCGACAAGCCTAATACAAAATAGATTATAAACCACTTTCAGGGTGCAATGCAAATGATATTTTATGTTGATTAAATTAGTCAGGCATTGTATTCTAAGGAACAAGTATGCTTGCACTATGCTAGTGAAAGGCAGGCTCATCTGCTGTGGATGTTGCCTGTAATTAACATTAAGGGAGATCAGTTTCTTACAGAGTAAATGCCTGAGTGATTTATTAAGGAGGGAAAAAAATCAAAGGTGAGTCACCACTTTCTTTGCAGATATTCCTGTGTTTAATTTATTTTTAATGCTTACTTACTAATCTGGTCCCATATTAGTCCCCATCCTGTAAGGATAAATTAGTCATTTGAACAGCTTTATCCTGGACAGGGAAATGTTTTTAACTGCCAAATAAAATATAAATCTTGTTCTTTGTTGCTTTGACAAACTGCTTAATAAGCTTTTTTCAAGTACTTTGGTCTCTGCTATAGTTAGTACATGAACCCTTAATCATGTCTAACCAAGATAGTATAAGAATGATATCGTGAAAGTTATTTTCCTGTGTGAAGTTTGTAAGACTGTTCTTCTATTTTCCACTGTACCCTTCTTTTACAGCCCAATTCTATTCAATGCTGGCACAGTGGGGCGACTGGGTCCATGCTCCAATGCTGAAACTGAGCAGCCTAGAGGTCTTTAGGAGCAAGGGAACATTGGTCCTTTTGTGCAGGCTATCTTCATGGCTTTCTTTGAACAGATGCAGTTCTGCCTGCTGTGGAGCTCTAGCTTACGCAATGGGACTACTCAGATCTGTTACAGATAATCACTGTTACAGCACCAAATAATCCTGTTTAGGGCTTTCTGGCTCAGGATGGAGGTTAGGATATGGTAGATGCCTCCTCCTGCAGTTGGGGCAAAGCTTGGACCGGAACCCAATGCTCTGGGGATAACCTTACCATTTCCTGTCTGCTATCTTCCATACGAAATTCCAGCTCTTCAAGCTTCCCTTTTTTGTGGAGGGGAGAAGAGTAAACTAGAGATTAGTCTAAATAACTACACACAAAATACAGCAGCCTTTCCTCATCTGCAGGTTCTGAATCTTCATTAGGTGGGCCCACAGAGGTTACATCTGGGACGTCTTCTGATGCACAGGGATATCACCTGCAACCTCCCTGTTCCTCAGATCACAAGATCTGGCTGGAGATTTTATAGTGGACAAAAAACCAGTTATTAAAATTTATTAGAATTTATTGAAATTATTTTATACCTCTGAAATCATACTGTAAACCCAGGCAGCTTGCAAACACACATTCCCAGGCAGAAGCTTCCAAATCAACTTTCACAGGTTCCCAGGAAAAGGGATTAACATCACAATGCATTGCCTTAGTTCTCAAGCATTGATATGATCTGCAGTAAATAGCCCACTTAAGACTTGTAAAGGTATGCTTATCACAGCAGGAACTGAAAGAAAATTCCCTCCTTTGTCTTGCCTAACCCTGCAGCCTAGACGGAAGGTAAAGCGATGTTAATTGTCAAGGCAAATCAGAAGAACTTATTTGAAGCCCAAAGATTATAAAAATTAAAATAATATTTTAATTTCCTTTTGTGTAAACGGAAGCCCAAAATGAATCAAGTGAATGTAAAACCTGTAAGTGCTGGACTTTGTATGGCTATTGTAAGTGTTTTCCATTATAAAATATGAACCATGCATCCTTTCCTTTTCTGTTCCCTTTCATAAGCCAGGAAGCTCTAAAAATAAAATCTCTTTCTGTATGAATTTCTCTTGTCATAAACAGAATAATCTCCTTATGTAAAGTTTTACCTACAGTTCAGCTATAAAAAGTGTGATCAAGATGTACAACTTGCTCAGTCTTTTTTGGGAGGCAGAAACTCTGTCCGACTGCAGTCTTGAAGCTTCAATAAAGAATATCTCTTGCTTGCATAAGCCTCTTCTGGGTTTTTCCTGCTGGTACCAATCTCATTTCCATAACAATTTCATTATCAATAGTTTTCTGCATCTGGAATGGAAACCCTGCAGATACTGAGGATGAATATGTACTACAGAAAACTGAAGTGCATAAGGAAGAAAGGACCCAAACTATCCCTATGAAAATGAGCTAGATTTTTGTGAATAGAGACAGTTTTTGTGAAGTGCCATCAGCATTATGGCAGACATGATATATTACTGGTATGTGAAAATGCAATCCATTTTTAAAAGAAAGGCCAGATATTACATAGAATGAATTTCATTTCATATTACGTATAAAAATGCAGTTACTCTCCACTTGCTTGAGTTTGACAGCAGTGACAAACATTTGCTTCTGTTTTCTATGCTGCTGACTTTACCAGATGTGTTTTTTTATTTGTACCTTTTAGGAGTCTGTCATGATTGTTGTCTTTGGTTTGGAATTTATCATACGCATCTGGTCTGCTGGCTGCTGCTGTCGATACCGTGGATGGCAAGGAAGGTTGCGATTTGCAAGAAAACCATTCTGTGTAATAGGTGAGATTCAACCAAAGCTAACTTAATTAACTACAACAATAACATCTGTCTAACGCATATACAATGGAGGACAGAATTCCTGTACCTTTAACCATTGCATAGAAGGAGGAGTTTAGGCAGATTCAGCTCAACATGAAAGGGTTTAAAAAGCAGCACCTGCCTAAATTCCTTCCTGTATACAATGCTTAAAGGTTGAGGCGTTCTGTCCTCCATTCTATATGGTCACCCTGGAAGTCTGTGTTGAGATCCGAAGAGTAGAATTCTCTGTCTCTGGTCTTTTGATTTGAATCCTCAATTACATATGCATGCATCCTTGGCAAATACATTTTTTCATAATTGTGCAAAAGAAAAGATCCACATATGCCTAGGAATTTAGCATGTGCATTACTAATACCGTGGATGGCAAGCAAAATGGGTGTACTTTTCCTCTTCTGTATATAATAAGCTCTTGTGGAACCCAGATTTGAAGTCATTCAGTTCTAGTTTTTAACCAAATGACTAAAATCTTATCTGAATCAGTGCCATTTGCTGCATTTTATCTCATTTTACATAGTTCTGGCTTTAATCTTCATAGGCCTATATCCTAAAGTGAAATTAAGCCCCTTGCTCCGGAGCAGTTGACTTTCCATAAGATAACACTAGTGGGTGACTAGTGTTATCTTAACTAGTGTTATCTTATCTTAAAAGCTATGGATTTTGCCCATAGTTTTCCAACACACATAATCTAGGAATCTCCTGTATACTAAGTTCCTACATAACAGTGCAATTCTAAGCATGTCTACTCAGAAGTCCTATTGTTCTCCTAGGAAAGTGTGTTTAGGATCAAGGCTGCAGTCACTTTGAGAGTAAGACCCATTGAACATAATGGGGCTTTCTTTTGAGTAGACATGGTTAGGTTTATGCTCATTAAGCTCATTATTATTAATAGTGATTGACAGTTCCTCTCCTGGTTTCATCCAGGAATTTTTATCTTTCCTACATATACGCTAGGAATTGATGCTAGGTCCTTCTGCATACAAAGCATATGCTCTAACACAGTGATGTGGGGTGAGGTCCAAGTGCAGGTCCAAGTCCATATGAATACATTCTCCTCCTCCCCCAAAGGTCAGTCTTTCTCAGTGGCTCTTACCTTTCTTATAACTCTCCCTTCAAATCAGGAAATAAATTTTTTAAAATACCTCTTCTTCCCCCACATCGCTAGGGAGAATTCAGTGATATTCGTTCTGAGGCAGCAGGATAGCTGCCTCCCAAGGTGCTTTTGAGAGCCATGTCCCTTTGTGCAGGTTTCCTGCGATGTTCATGACTTTCTTTGAATGGGCTTGATGCCATTCTGCCTGTTGCCTCCCCACTGATTGCAGTGCAAATGCCCTGCCTGTTTTTCATTGAAAGTCAGCTATGGCTGCTCCACCAGAAATAATGGTTTTATCATTTTAATTTTTTAACAGAATATGTACAATTACACCTAAGCTTCCAATTGAGGTGGTGCACTTAAAAATTGGTGCAAAAAATTCTTAGAGGCAACACTGAGAAACAGGGAAAAATTGAACCATAAGACTTTTGAGGCGTGCTTCCTAGTGATTGAATAAGAAAGAAGCCTAATGGAAATTCATATAGAGAAGAAAAATATAGTAAATTGCGACATCTTTGGAACTGTTAATACATTCTCTACTAATTCAGCTGCTTGCATACTTGATTTGTGTATTTCTTGTTCTGTAGCAGATTTTACAGTTTCGCTTGTTTGCTTGCACTTTTCTTTGTGATCCATCTTCCTATTGTCATCTGTGGTGACAAGCTATACCTACTGAAATTCCCTCTTTTTTACAGTTCTTAAAGGTCCTAAAGCCGAGGTGCCACCATCAACTAGAACACCTTGCCCCAAAAATAGGAGGTTGGAAACTGGGCAAAAATTATCCATGATCTCTAGATCAAGGGAGGGTTTCTACAGGGAAGAGTGAACTTTTAAGTGTTCAAGAAGTACCTCCTCTTTTAGATGGATTTATTATCTTCTCCACCCATTCAGTCAACCTTCTCCAGGTAGAGCTTAATAACCACAAAGAAAAGAAGACAAGCATCCTCGGGTGGTCCACATTCTCAGGCTGTGTAAAATGAACATAATCCCAAATAACTGGACAAAGTTGCCCAGGAATCTATACATTCTGACAAAGTTATAGTTTTCTTTTTCTTTTAGTCAATTTCTATCCAACTCCCTTGTTATTCCTTAAAACTGGAATGCTCTGATTCTTAATATCGGAACATTTCAATCAGTTTTGGTATTTGAATTACCGTACAATTTGTTTCCTTAGTCATTAATTCACCATTTCCTTTTGTTTTGTTTCCCTTCTCCTTTCCTATTTTCATTCATGAATTCATATGTAAGCATGAAAACAGAACCTATCTTGATTGCACAGTATTTTGTTTTGGAAGCAATTAATAATATTGTTGTTGCTGGGGAGAAGGAAGAGGGGACAAGGTCCCTAGACAGTAGGCTTTGGACCCAACGTGGCTACAAGATAATAAAAACATCATCATAATAAATAACTTGATAAAAACACACACAGAAATTTAAAAACATTTAAAATTTAGAATTAAAAACATTAATACAGTGGTGCCTCACATAAAGAGCTTAATTTGTTCCAGAGGCATGCTCTTTAAGTGAAACACTCTTTAAGTGAAGCAGATTTTCCCATAGGAAATAATGGAAACTCAGACAATTGATTTTTAGCTAACTCAGACAATTGAAACTCATGATTTTTAGCTATTTTGGTCACTAGTGGTGTCACCCCCCCCTCAAGGGTGCCACACTTTGAACAACTTATTGCAGTGATTCTCAAGCAGTCTAGCTTGGGACCCACTTTGTAGAGGGACAATCAGTACAAGATCCACTAAAAGTGATGTCATGGCTGGAAGTGACATCATCAAGCAAATTTAAACAAATAATTGTAAATACACTAAAATTAATCAAATAAATAAGCTTAAACTCCCACCCACCCCCCAAAATTCAGTAAGATTTTCAACACCCAATTCAATTTAAGTTCCTATATATAAACAGGTTCAGTATGATTTGGGATTAAATAAGTTTTAAACCCAGCAAGTTTTTCTTATTTTTGCTTGACCAGGGTGACCATATGTCATAATTCGACTGCAGAGAACTGTCTCCCCACGTAGGACACCCAAGAAAATATAGAACACTAGCGAAAAGCGGACCCGCGTTGCGGGTGTAAAATTTCTCCCTATGCCATCCCCCATGGCACAGAAACATCCCATGTGTCATCCCCCATGCGCATCGTCCCCCCATGTGCAACGTCCCCTCATGCACAACTTCCCCAATACGCAACTTCCCCAATGCACAACTTCCCCAATGCGCAACTTCCCCCAGTGCGCAACTTCCCCCATGCGCAACTTTCCCCATGCGCAACTTTCCCCCATACGCATCAACCCCAATGCGCAACTTTCCCCCATGCGCAACTTTTCCCCATACGCATCAACTCCATTGCGCAACTTTCCCCCATGCGCATCATGACCCCAAGTGCATCATGTCCCCACGCGCCTCATGTCCCCATGTGCAAATTTCCCCCGTGCGCACCATCCCCCCTTGCGCATCATCCCCCCATGCGCAACTTCCACCCATGCGCAACTTCCCCATGCACATCATCCCCTCATGCACAACTTTCCCCCATGCGCATCATCCGCCAATGCGCAACTCTTCCCCATGCACAACTTCCCCATGCGCAACTTTCCCCCATGCGCAACTTCCCCTCATGCGCAACTTTCCCCCATGCGCATCATCTGCTGATGCGCAACTTTCCCCATGCGCAACTTCTCCCCATGCGCAACTTCCCCATGCACCACTTCCCCTATGTGCAACTTCTCCCCATGCGAACTTTCCCCCATGCGCATCAACCCCCATGCGCATCAACCCCCATGCGCATCAACCCCCATGCGCATCATCCCCCTATGCGCATCATCCCCCATGCGCAACTTCCCCCCATGCGCAACTTTCCCCCATGCGCATCAACCCCCATGCACAACTTTCCCCCATGCGCAATTTTCCCCCATGCACAACTTCCCCCATGTGCATCATCCCCTCAAGTGCAACTTTTCCCATGTACATCATCCGCCGATGCGCAACTTTCCCCCATGCACATCATCCCCCATGCGCAACTTTCCTCCATGCTCAACTTTCCTCCATGCACATCATACCCCATGAGCATCATCCCCCCTTGCGCAACTTCCACCCATGTGCAACTTCCACCCATGCGCAACTTCCCCATGCACATCATCCCCTCAAGCGCAACTTTCCCCATGCGCATCATCCGCCGATGCGCAACTTTCCCCCATGCGCAACTTTCCTCCATGCGCAACTTCCCCCCACATGCAGCATCCTCGCCAGTGCAACCTCTTCCTCCAAACAACATCCCCCAGTGCACCAGGGTCTGAGCACCAAATAGGCTGGATGTTGTTCAGTCTCCCATGTTAAGTATAGGACAGAAACACGTTGCCCCCTTTTCAGCCCCTGAAGGGTTAAATTCTCCAGATGGTTCTTGGTGGGAGTTCAGGTGACAGAAGAACTCCCAGAATTCCATGCTTCAGGCCCAGCAGTTGGGGAGGAATGTTGATGAGTCAGCAATTCTCAATGCAAAGTATAGGGAGGAAAACGCGTTGCACCCCTTTTCACCCCCTTCTGGTTGGAATTTCGGAAAACCAGTTCTTAGTGCACCCCTCAGTCACGGAAGGAACACCCACCCCAAATTTCACACTTCTAGGGTGGGCAGTTTTGGCAGGGCGGTGATGAGTCAGTCAGTGAGTCAGTGAGTCAGTGAGTGACTTTTCTCTTTTATATATATAGATAAGAAAATAAAAGCTCAAAAGATTTGTGTATATTGCTTCCATATGCTTAAACATATTACTGAATATTACATTTAAAATTATTACATATAATTTAATACATATAGAGCACAGTCTCAACAATGTCTACTCAAAAGTAAGCCCCATTGTGCTCAAAGGGTCTTATTCCCAGGAAAATCTTTAGGATTGGAGCAATATTAATTCCAACAAGGATATAGGCTGATTTAAACACTGTGGCTGCAATCCTAGACACTTTCCTGGAAGTAAGACACACTGAACACATTGGGGCTTATGTTTGAGGAGAAATGGTTAGGATTGCACTGTTTGTTGATTATTATTAAATTTAAATTTATCAAATATAATTTATTACATATAACTTATGAATTACAAACACACTACATGCTGCCTGCTCACAAGGAAATGGAGGACAAGGAAGGCTTTTTCAGGATACAAAGCTAAAAAAGAGGACTTGTCCTGGAAAAAGAGGACATCTGATTAAAAATATTTTTAAAAGTCAAAACTGCCTTAACCTCCTCCCCCCAAAAATGCATTAAGACCCCAGAGAAAAGAGAGCTGGAGATCCAGAAGAGGCTTGAGTAGAGGGAGAAGAGAAGTTTGGACTTTACAAAGAGTTTACAAACAAATTTTTCTTTAAAAAATTCCTTTTACCTGCTAAGCCAGTTTCAGTGTTGGAATGGGGGGTCTGCCTTCTGGAGCACTTGGCTCCAGGGGTCTGGGATCAGGACCATTCTGGAAGTCTTGCACCTTCCACACCAGCCAAATCACTTCTAATTACTCACGAGTAAACAATGCAAAGGGGAGTTTTTTAGGAGGGAACTTCCTCCTGGGGTGATTTTGGGGGATATGTTCCTTGGATCAGGACCTTTCCGGTGTCCTTGGCTTCCTCTCAGGCTTCCTAGCTAAAGTTACAGCCAAAAAAGTTTAAAAGCCCCCAAATTTGCAAATCGTGGCTTTCCTTGTGAGTAGGTGAGCACGCTTTAGTCTACCGGAAAGGGAAGGCCCTTTTTTTGAAATTTATACTTGTTATGTGAAACGCTTGATATGTGAGGCACTTGTTATGAGAGGTACCACTGTACTTATTAAAATGATGCATGTGGAGTATGTTGCGGATGGGGGGACGGTGCACCATTCTGCTTACAAATGTATAGATGCTGCTGCTCAATTATTAGTTTTTTATTGGAAACTGAAAAGCTACCAGTTCTGAAGTGAGGCATAAACAATCCTCACAAAAGTATAACTTCTAATGGAATTTCCTAATTAGTTACTGCAATTTTTTTCAATTGAGCGGGCTTGAAAATTGCAGTTATTTGAATAGGAAAAACTGCATACTTAACAAACAGTAATGTTCAAAACTGTGCACATTGAGCTTTTATCTAAAAACATATGCCTCATTCCAGCAATGCGTTAGAATGAGCCAAGTTAGAATGAGACCCACTTTTAGCTTTAAGTGCCACTTTTATATTTATATGTTTGCCTATTCATTATATTTTTGTCATTCCCCCTTCCTTTAAGGCAGCCAATCTTCCTATTTAATCTTCACAGCCACCCAGTTGAAGTTGATGGTAGTGGGAGATAATACCTAGCATAAGGACATACAGGACAAAGTTTTGACTCAGTCCTAAGGAAGGTATAGTTAGGCAGTATAGTTTATAGCAGTGACATCTATGTACTGCATATAAAATTGAAAAGTCACTGACTCACTCACTCACTGACTCATTCATCAACGAACAGCAAAAACCGCGGGGCCCAGAAGTGTGAAATTTGGGGAGGGTGTTCCCTCCATGATGGAGGCACCAACTAAGAACCAGTTTTTGGAAATTCCAACTGGAAGGGGGTGAAATGAGGCGCAACGCGTTTTCCTCCCTCTACTTTTCATTGAAGAATCCCTGACTGAGGAAGGGTCTGCCCCAACCCCTGGACCTAGAAGCATGAAATTTGGGGAGGGTGTTCCTTCCGTGACATCAACACCCACCAAGAGCCAATGTTGAGAAATTTAACCCTTAAGGAGTTTTAAAAGGGGGTGCAACATGTTTTTGTCGTATACTTAACATTGAAGACTGATCAACATCCAGCTGATATACTGGGAGGGAGGATGCATAAAGGGTGATGGTGTGCACGGGGGGGATGGTGCACATGGGAGAATGATGCACATGAGAAAATGAAGCACATGGGGAAGGGGTGCATAGGAACATGTTGTAAAGGGATGTTGTGCACATGGGGGATGGTGCACATGAGGGACAGTGCGCAGAGGGAGACGGTGCACAGGGGTGTATTGAGCAGGGGGCGATGATGCACATTGGGGGTGTTGTACAGAGGGGGGTGATGTGCATGGGGAGATGATGCTCATAGGGTGTTGCGCATGTGGGGATGATGCACATAGGGAGATGTTGAGCATGCAGGGATGATGCACATGGAAGGTGTTGCACATGGGGGGACAGTGCACATGGGGGGACATTGCGCATGGTGGTGTTGCACATGGTGGTGTTGCATATGTGGGGATGTTCGTGGGGGCAAGGTGTACATGTGGTGTTGCACATGGGGGGACATTGCACATAGGGGGATGTTGTACATAGGAGGGACGGTGCACAGTGGGGAGGATGGTGTACTTGGGGTGAATTTTACTCCTGAAATGTGGGTACATTTTTGCTAGTATTTTATAATTCTGAAGAGTTAGAAGTGAGATAGTAGAGGGACATGGGCAGAGATGCAGCATCAGTATGTGGCAGCATGCAACCCACCCCTTGCTAACCTGTGTGGGGTGCATTATGCTTCTTACCCTGTTGGATGATGGGGTAGAGACTGCTGTTGTATGTTTGTTTTTGGAGTCCCCCTGGGCAGACTAACTGCAAAAAGAATTCTGACACAAAATATTTTACAAATAAAACACTTTGCCATGTACAGTCCGTTATAAGGGATGTGAGGCTCTTTGTGTAATGCCTTCCCTTTGTATTTCAAGTGCCTTTTTAACCATGATTCCCTTCACCAGTTTTGCAGGCTGGAGACATGTGTACATGTTATGTGAGGCACCACTGTAAATAGAAAAGAGAAAGTAAATAGAAAGTAAATACAAGTAAACATGTCGCGGTCACTTGGGACAGATTATAAGGAAATGAACAGCTCTGAGCAGAAATGATCACATGTATCTAGGTTCCTGTGATGGAACTGGAAATGTTGTCCCCTATTAGTAAGAACAGAATAAATAAAAATATATATGGACAATTTCCTATCTACGAGACTGTTCTCTAATACTGCTAACTTACTCTGCCTAATGATAGATCCAGTCCTGGCTTTGGGCTAGATGTAGTAAAAGTGCCAAAAAGTGCCACAGCTTTTGAGCACTCCAGAGTTTAGTTATTAATTATGGGATTCTGAAATGAGGAATAGCAATTTTTCCTGAAAAATCTGTGCTATTGAAGAAAATTCACCCACACAGCTGCAATAAGCCAACACGAATGAAGTACAAGTCACCCCCTTGCGTTGCAGTGGACAGGATTCTTAATACATTCAAGAGGATCCTTTTTTAAAAAAACATTTTTCAAGTTGCTAGGAAAAACAACTAGGTGAGTTTTACCTCCTTCTTAAAATCAGAGGCACTCCAGAAGAGGGGCAAAACAGTAAGTGCCTTTGGCTGTCTCAATGCCTGTGTAAAGCACCTCCTTCTGTTTCCAAGCCATTCACGGCCAGGAAAGCAAGGCAGAATCATTCCCCCTTTGCTCTTGCCTTCCTGAATGGCTCAGAAGCAGAGAAAGAAGTTGCTTTATATAGAGGTTGGAGCACCTGAAGACACAGTTTTTCCCTGCTCCAGGTATGCCTCTGCTCAAAACTTAAATTCTTATGAAGAAGACTGAAAGAATAAAATATTAGGGAGGATCACATGTATTTGTAGCCAACACAATCCATTCAGAGGAACAGATTCATTCTTCAGTTTTCTCCATCTAACTCCAGGTCTTCTTCATAGGTCTTCTCTTCCTTTTTGTGCTTGAGGTATGAAAGGTAAACGTTCCATCCCAATGTCACTATATTCACAAACAGCACTCGATATACTGCGGGGAGAAAGAAAAAGTTGATCATCTGACATGCAGGCCACACTGAAAGTTCTGCCAGGTAATAGTCCCAGAATTTGCTCCTAAACTCTTTCCAGCTGACTTCCAAAGTTTGGCCTTGCAGTGTACCCATGAGCATGAAATACCAGGTTGCAAAGAATGGAGCAAAGAGCTGGTCAAGTGTTACTTTTATCATGACAACTTTAGCACGCTGGATTCTTCCTGTTCCTGGGATGATTTTGTCTATCGTGGTGTACCAGATATGCAGAAGTGGTCCCATGGAACTTCCTGTAATAAGCATGTGAGTAGTTCGTTCCTTTTCCCAGTGTCTTGTAGGGTCTTGCCTTCTCTCCAAAGCCTGCTGAATGACATCTCCTGTGCCTAGTAAAACGCCACTGGTCACTGTATTGGTAATGAGAAGGTAACGGCCTCTGAACAACGGTTTGGTAAACCGTGCAAATGCAGCAAACTGTTGTGCAGCCCGACGAAGCATCTTCCTTTTTTCCTCTTCCTTCCTGAATATTTCCAGATCAGATGACTAAGACTAGTACATTTTTCCTGATCTTTTAGCGCCTACCTTTCCCAGACTTGAGTGCACTTTTTTCAGGAACTGCCTATGTGGTGTTTCTGTAGGGTTTACTTATTTCTAAGTTACCCATTCTGAATTTCCGGAGAAAACTCAACATAGAACAGGCACATCAAATGAGGCACAAGGAAGTGCATCACAGGATTCTAGTGAAGAATTTTTCTTTTGTGCTTTATTATGATGTCACTCATGAGCTTCAACATCTTTCAGCAAAAGGAGTTTAAAAAAATAAATAGTATACAGTACACTGAAGGGGAACATATCAACAGGTATCCTTAACAAATATGTCTGGCAGCAGTTCTGTTCACATACATGTACCAACCAGAAATGTACACACTGAAGAAACTCTTCTAAAATTGACATGAACATGATGAGTAGACATTCTTAAAGTTTTCCAATTTAGTTGGTGCAAAACTAGAGCTTTAAAGATATGGTGCACAGTGCAGCTGCAGTCCTGCATTTGTTCTTCCTGGTAGCATCTAGTGTTAAAAAATCACATCATTATACTTCATTTTTCCCCATCTCTCATCTTCACATTGACAATAAACAGGTGGAGCCTGTTTATCTGCAGAATTTTCACCCACAGATGTGGCTCCACCTGAGCCCTCTAAAGGAGACCAGGAGAACTGTGCTCCTATCTCCTACAGGGCGCTTTCTGAAGCTCAGAGAAGCAGCATGAATGAGAGGGGCTCCAGAATGGCCCAGAAAGGCAAAAAGCCATTTCTGTTTTCCCTTGTGAACCTTGGGGGAGAAAGGGGCCAAAATTGCAGACTTTGCTGCCAAGGCCCTGCCTGTAATGCCCATGTGCCAGGATCAAGTCAGGCATTGGCCAACAGAGCACAATCCTAACCATGTCTACTCAAAAGTAAGCCCATTGTGTTCATTGGGTCTTATTCCCAGGGAAGTGCCTTTGGGATTGCAGCCTTAGATTGCAGCCTCAAAGGACCCATCATCACTGCTTCCTAAGACTAAGACAAACTATGTCTCTCCTAAGACTGATGACATACCATCAAGACTGAAACACTGGGCCAAGCCATGTCATGTTCTCCGGTCTTCCACTGTCACAGCTTACATGCAAGCTATCACAAATTTATTTTTGACACTTTCATAATGGCTAGTGCTGTTGCAGCTCTACTGACACTACCAAAGAACAGGATTTTCTGTGAATGCCTGTGCCCCGTGATGAAAGCAACTAGATTTGGTAGTTTTACTCTAAATAGAAATTTAGGCTGCAATCCTTACCACACTTTCCTGGGAGTAAGTACTATTGAACACAATTGGACTTATTTATGAGTAGACATGCTTAGGATTGCACCATTAATTAATCTATTGCATTTTAGTGTCACGTGCAACAGTCTAAGTTGTAGTCAGTCAGATCTCTTGTTTTGAAAATTGATTTCAACTTTCTTGCTCCCTTTCCTCCATATCTTTTCCCCTAGAACTTGCTTGATTATGAGTGCTAATATCAATGAGAAAATTAGATCTGCTTGCCATTTCTGGTGGAGTCTTTTGTACGAGTTGATAAAATGAAACAGGCACCTTAAGTTGGGCCAAGAAATGAATTGAATTCAACAGGGTTACTACCAGTGGTGGGCACCAGCAGGTTCGCATCTACTCTATAGAACCGGTTCTTAACAAGAGATAGTACATATAAAGTTTAAAAATAGCCATTTAAAAGTGGCTGTCAGATGGACAGAGAACCAGTTGTTAATTTCTTTGAAGCCCATCACTGGTTACTACCCAATTTTAAGCCAGTGCTTCACTGAGCCTCAGCACCAGAGCTGGACATAATGAATATGCCATATAGGAAAAAGTTGGACATCTGCACTGGGGCAGCTCTATTCACTGCTGAACCTTGCCACCAAGAAGTAGATGTGCCATAGCAAGGAGATGCTCCATAGCAAGGAGAGCATGGGTTTATTTGTACTGGATTTTATCCTTAACGAGCTCCCTACTACTCCTCAGAGAGTCCTTGAGAAAAACACTGACCTACACATTAACATATACTTCTAGGTCAGTTTACCTCCAGTTGAGCCTGATGCTTCTTCTAACCCAGTGGTCTTCAAAGTCGTGGCTTCATTTCGTTTCACCCAGCAAAAAGTAGGGTCCAGCCATCTTGGAACATGGCACTTGGCACCTTGAATGTAATTTCCAGCCATGAGATTTCTTCTGGGGGGTCCCGGACAGATTGTAATTCTAAGAAAGGGGTCCTAGGCTGAAATGCTCAAATACCACTGTTCTACTCTGGTGCTTGAAAAAAAGTTTCAGAGGGGAAAACCTAGAGCTTCTCTTCTGCCGCCTTCCACTTCAGTTCAGAATGTCAAATACCAGGTGGATGCTTGGTTCTTCCAAACATGAAACAATACAACTGTGTTTCTTTCAAAGGTAGAAGCTGAAATGTTTCAATAATTTTAAAGCTATTTTTGTTGTGTCTGTCAGAACCATATATGCAAATTATATGTATACATTTGGATTTCTTTATTAACCATAAGAAGGCATATATGTGTTAATTTGTCTATATTTTTAAACACATCTTTAGAATAGATTCTGCTGTCCTTACATTGAATTGGATCTTTACCCAGAAACGGTGCATTTTCTTAAATTCAGCAATTTTTAATTTTTCAGGCAAGAAATTGCTAAGTGCTTTCAACACTCATTTGGCTTAGCTCCTCAGTGGATTGAGATATTTATTTCAATATTTGACCGCATTCTCAGCCAACACTCTCATGTTTCAAGAGTCGGCACATTTGAGCAGCTTCTTACAAGCATTTTTTCTCACTTAAGGCATCACAGTGCCATCATTATACAGTCATACATCTTAAGACACAGATGTCACCTCCAAGACTGTTCCAGTGAGATGATTCATATATTATCAGAATGGTATGATTGCCACTCCCATGGGGCTGAATTGCTTTTTTCTCTGGGAACAAATGATTAACAAAATAACAAAATGGTATAGAGGTATTTCATCAAAAGTTCTCAAGTCAGTATTGCAAGCCTCCAGGAAAATGCAAAACTGCATGCAAACTTCTTATATAATCTGCCTTTCCTATATGATTCTGTTATTCAGTTTTAACAGAACAGTTCGGGAGAATATTAACGAAACCTCTCTATTGTATGAATTATTAATCCTTTAGTCTAATATTAAGAAGCAGCTCCAAGGTGAAAAAAATACAGTAAAGTATTTGTGGCAAGAATATGGGCGCAATCCAGAGTAACTACGTGGAGTCTTTGCTCCGGTGTAAGAACAATTTGCTCTGGATTGCAATATGAATTTCCCATAAGTTTTCAGTAGGTAGTGCAGTAACTACGGGTACACGTAATGTCTCTTACGTGCTCCCGTAGTTACTCTGGATTGTAGGGCCAGTCCATTGCCTTGTTTAGACTATACTGAGGTAACGGTAATAGGCAGCTTTTACATTATGAACTAGTGCAGTTATCCACCATTATTTGATCCGATTTCACTATAATGAGGTGGACAAATTCATACTTTTAAATTCAGTATACAAGCATATTTTTTTCACTTACACAAGATGTTTGTACAGCCAGGCACACCTTCTACCCACTTCCTTGGAACAGGTTCATTGCCCACCTTCTCATCCATGCATGTGCATGCAAAACATGCCACAACATGTGAGGAGAGGGAAACGCCACTTGTACTGCAGTGCAAGCAAAAGGAGGAAACTGATGGAGGATACCTTGCCTTGGTTGCCAGCTGTTGTCTACTGGCACGTGCACCCTCATGTTCATTCATGCAACCAGGCATTTTTCCTTGCATTTTTGTATCCTCTCAAATACCATTATGTTCTCCCAAGATATGAAATGCACGTAGGATCCCATGTAAAACATTATTACAACGAGCAGAATTGTCCCTAATTCTTATTCCTAGTGGTAGCAGTGAGAAAAGTGAGCAGACAAATGAGTGTTTTGAAGGATGTGAATATCATAAAAAGGTAGGAAGAAGGTGACCATAAGAAGGTGATAGGCAGCACAATCCAGAGCAACTAATCTGTCCACATAAGAGACCTTAGGTTGCCCTATCTATCACTAGGGTGGAGCAACTGCAAGATGCTCTACCCCATTAGTCTGGAAGAGGCTTAGGGCAGAGCAAGGCAAGATAGGGTGCCCTAAGAGAGGTGGACCTGCTCTGCCCTAACTGGGGCAGCCTAAGCAGCTCAGGAGAGGCAAGTTGAGGGCATGTTTAGCATTGCCTAGGGCAGAGCAGTTACTCTGTATCCAAAGCCTGTTTCCAAGGCAGAAATGCCTCTTCCAGTTCCTCAGAGCTATACCACCTCAGGAGCAGGTATAGTAATGAGTAGACCCATAGGGGTCCATGATAAGGCCCAAGTAAGAATGGCAGTGCTGACCAAAAATCTGAGTTCTTGGCCAGCCTAGCTGCAACCCCTGCCTCTCAACTTCAGGATATGGAACAAACTACGGCTGCCCACAAACCTCAGGATACAGCAGGCCACTCCAAGAAGCCCCTTGTATTCACTGTAGAATGTACTGGCATCTCATCAGGGATTCCTTATAAGGCAGGCACCCAGTGGCATCACCAGACTGGTGCGGCTGGTGTGGGCTGCATTGGGTGATGCGCTCCGTATGGGGTGATGCGCCGGAGGAGTTTGACTGTCCTTTGGCAGGCCCCAGGCGTCAGCACCCCCATTCAGGCCTGCTCCAAGGCGGAGAATCAGCCAGAAGCTGACACTTGTCCTCGGAGCTGGCCCGAATGGCCAGCTGAGGTGCACTGCGCAGAAACACACTGAGCATGCCGAACAGCTTCAGAGGAGACTTCCTGAGAGTGGAGGAAGTCTGCGACTCTGCACGGCCATTTGGCCTCACTCAGGAGGCAGAGCGGCAGCCGAATTTCTTCAGAAAGAGTACTGCACAGGCACCAACTCTGACGCCTGCACAGTCTCCTCTGAAGTTGAAAGACTTCAGAAAAGTACTGCACAGGCATCAGAGATGGTGCCTGCACAGTACTCTTTCTGAAGCCAGTTGGCTTCAGAAACAACTGCGCAGGCGCCACTTTGGCAACTGCACAGTCCAGGTGCGGGGCTGTGCGCATCCCAGGGGTGACGCACAGACTTCCACACCGGGTGATGCACAGAGTCGTGTCAGCACTGTAGGCACCACAGCTGTTCCTTGTTCAGTGTGATCTGAGGGGTGTCTCCTCAGGAGGAAGTCTTCCCCTTGTGTCAATTACTTAAAATGCTCTGGAGCAGTTAGGGCAGCCCAGGCTTCCTGACTCTCTGGATTCAGCATAACTTTCTGCTCTGGATACAGAATAGTTAGGAGAGTGTAGTTAGGGCAGAGCAGGCTGAACTTGCTCTGGATTGTGCCCCATATCTGTCTTGACATTAACAAATCTTTCTGCAACAAAATAAAATGAAAGCAGACTACACAATCAAATGTTGGATGTGTACATTTGGAGTACACATGTTGGATGTCTACATTTGGAGTACAAAAATCAATATTAGAGCTGATGTAGTAGAGCTTCCTACACTTTGGATATATAGCCATTATTGTAAATAGCCATACTTACCATTTAATATTATCTAAGAAATGACAATTACCAGTAACTTCTTTCAAGATTTAAAGAAGGCAGTGGAAGAAGGAAAAGAAGTTCTTTACAAGTTCCAGAATTTAAAGCATGCCATGGCTGGTTTAAGGCAGCGATACAAGAAGCATGCCAATTTTCACTATGTGGAAGTGACAGATGAAAAGTCTGGTGCTGATATTGAAGCTGTGACACCTTACACTTCTAAGCTTCAAGAAATTATAGATGAAGAAGGCTATTCACCAAAGCAGATCTTCAGTGCCAACGTAATAAAACTTTTATTTTTGGAAGAAAAGTCCTTCACATTCATCTCTCATGATGAAAAACAGACTCCTATGTTTATCATATTGATGGAACCCACCTTTCTTCTTGGTGTCAGTCTCAAAGGTGAAGCTGAAACGTTTTTGGTGTATGATTCACAAAATTCTGGTGCACCAAATTACTTGTCCTTTTGTACTGGAACAAAAAGGCTTAGGTTACCACAGAAATTTTCTTACATTATATCACAGAATACTTATAACTGAACAGTGTGCCAAAAATAACCTCCATAACAAAGCAACTTTGTTCTGCAATAATGCACCTGGTCATTCTAGGCCTATCAAAGATGTGGCAGCACACATTTATTTTCTCTTCCTGATACTACTCCAGTCCTCCAGCCACTGGATTAATGTATCATTGCTACTTTCAAGGCTTATTAAGTGCAGTAAATGAAGGTACCTTGTCACAATTTTTATTATTTATTTAACTTATATCCCGCCTTTCCTCACCTCGAGGGAGCCCAAGGCGGCTAACAACAATCAGAGTAAAACACCATTAAAATGATCATAAAGATTAAAACATAATTAAAATACAATTAAAATACAATTAGATTAAAGTGCAATAAGAACAATAAAAACAGACTAAAAGCTTTAGTTAAAAACAATATAAAAATAGAACAATAAAGCTGCCCCCCCCAATCTCTGCTCCATTTAAAAAGCTTTTTTAAAATAAAAGGTTTTAAGGCTCCGCCTGAAGCTCTGTATTGAGGGAGCTTTCCTCAGTTCTAAGGGGAGGGAGTTGGGTGGGTAACAACAACAAGGTGGGTGACAACAAGAATGCAACATTCATCTACAGTTTTATATACCGCTTTTCAACTGAAAAGTTCACAAAGCAGTTTACAAGAAAATGAAAAAAATTAATAGCTAATTAATAGCTAATGGGTCCCTGTCCAAAAAGGGCTCACAATCTAAAGTGCAAAAAGAACACCAGAAGAAGCCACTAGAACAGACATTGCTGGGATGTGTAGGGCCAGTTACTCTCCCCCTGCTAAATAAAAGAGGAACACCCACCCATTCAAAAACTGATGGAAGAACTGAATATTAAAATGGCTATTGATAATATTAAAACTGCGTCAATAAAGGTCACTCAGCAAATTACAGATGAGTTTGGAAAAGATCAGCTGTGAAGAGTGGTTAACAAATCCAGGATTTCCAAAATGTGCTTTCCTATTTATTTTCCCATATGTTAATGATTTTCAACCCCTATGCCATGTCACACTTATGTACTACAGATGGTCCACAGGTGTGCCACTAGAATTTGGAGATGGCCAATGGGTAATTGGGAATTTCAGCTTCCTATCTTCAGCATGGTGTGCCTTGTGAATGGTAAAAATAACTGGGTGCAATCCAGAGTAACCACAGGGAGTCCTTGCGCCGATGTAAGAACAATTTACTCTGGATTGCAATATGAATTTCCCATAGGTTTTCACTAGGTGGTGCCTTAACTATGTCAACATAAATGTCTTTTACATGCTCCCATGGTTACTCTGGATTGTAGGGGATGTGCCTTGACAATTTTAGTCCTTGTCTGCATGCCGCAAGATGAAAAATCACTGCCATGTGTGCTTGTAAATTTACAAAACAAACAGGCTTAAAAGAACTTGATTATGATATTAAGTTGTTTTTGGCTTCCTGTGGAGAGGAACTGACAAGCAAAGAACTGATGGAGAGAATGCAAACTAGAATGGAGGCAATGTTGGAGAAGTCAAGTTGGCACAGAAAAATTGTAGAACTGTTCAGTTTGGCTAATCAGATGAGTAAGGCAGTGGAAACTTATGATCCAAGTATGTCTTGAAACTCTAGTTTCAAGTGTGCATTGCATGATATCTTTGGCTGTTACTAAGAACTCTACAAAATAAAAATAGCTCCAAAATAATAAAAATGTTTTGTGTGTATTTGTGCATTTGTCTGTGTGTGTTTCTGATCCCAAGAGATTAATTCAGTCATCTTCTTCAAATTCTCAACTATCTATTTCTGACATTCAGTTGTCTTCTTTTGAATCCATGAGTATAATTTGGATTAAAAAATACATAACTAGTACTGTAGAAATTGTATTGTTTTCATGTTTAGGTATTGTCTTGGGCCCTATAGAATTCTAGGAATTAATTTTTAGCTCAGAAATCAATTAGCAAGTATAAAATGTAATCCTATAGAAAAATTGTTTTAATATACACATTTTACCAGGTTTTGTGGAATGCATTCAACTCATAATGGTGATATTTATACAATCTGCACTAAATTTACTTGTAAGTACATCCTGTGGATTGAGAGTATAGTCAGAAAACCACTTTCTTAACTGTTCCTTATCTTTCTCTCAGCTATTTTTCTACTTCCCTACTCGCTCATCCTCCCTCTGTTTCTGTCTCATCTTTTTCTCATCTTAGAATAAGATGGTATAAAATGGGGGATACTTGGCTTGACAGCACAACATGTGAGCGGGATCTTGGAGTCGCCGTGGATCACAAGCTGAACATGAGTCAGCAGTGTGATGTGTCTGCAAAGAAGGCAAATGCCATTTAGGCTGCATTAAGAGGACTGTAGCTTCCAAGTCGCGAGAAGTTCTAGTTCCTCTTTATTCAGCAGTTGTCAGACCTCACCTTGAGTACTGTGTTCACTTCTGGGCACCTCACTTTAAGAAAGATGCAGCCAAAGTGGAGCAAGTCCAGAGGAGAGCGACAAGAATGATCAGTGGGATGGAAGGGAAGCCCTACTAGGAAGGGTTGGGGGAACTTGGGATATTCAGCCTGGAGAAGAGGAGGCTGAGAGGAGACATGATTGCCCTCTTCAGATACCTGAAGGGCTGTCATAGGGAGGAAGGGGCTCACTTGTTTATAGCTGCTTCTGAAAGCAGAACTAGAACCAATAGGTACAAACTACAAGAGAGGAGATTCCGGTTGGATATCCAGAAAAAATTCCTGACAGTTCGGGCGGTTCGGCAGTGGAACAGATTGCCAAGGGTGGTGGTGGACTCTCCCTCACTAGGGATCTTTAAGCAGAGGCTCGACGAGCACCTGTCGAGGATGCTCTAGGGGGATTTCCTGCTGCAGGCAGGGGGTTGGACTAGATGACCTACTAGGTCCCTTCCAACTCTATGATTCTATGAATCATAGAATCTTCTTCCCTGTGCTTCTCCTTTTCCTCATTCTGTTCCTCTCCTTCCTTCATTCTCTCCTTCCGCTCAGTCCTTTAACCAAGAGAGAATTGGGATAAAGCCCCAGCCTTTATAGCCTAGGACCAGAGTTATCCCAGGACTATATAATCCCATATAGTCTGACATGGCCCATTCCCTAAGATTGTTGAACAGGACTTGAAATTCAGAATACTAGATGGCTCACAGCAGATGCCTTGCTTTTTCAGTGGTGATACTACATCTATGTGGTATTACTTCTTCCTTCATGCTTTAAGAACTTCCCTCTCTTTCGACATTTTTTGCAGGGGTTAAAGACTATGCCTTAGAGTTTTGGGAGTGGTGGGTATGAGAAAGAGGATTGGCTTTCTTATTCTCCATCTTATCTCCATATTCTCTTATTCTCTATATCAGTTATTTTCCACCAGTGTGCCATGGCACACTGGTATGCCGCGGATAATCCTCAGGTGTGCTGTGGGAACTGACATTCATTAATAGGAAATTTGGGGGATTTCAACACACTGGTGTGCCTTGTCAGTGGTAAAAACAATTGATGGTGTGCCTTGACAATTTCAGTGCTTTGTTAAGTGTACCATGAAATGAAAAAGGTTGAAAATCACTGTTCTATATACTGCTTATTTATGCCTCATTTTTTGATTATTTTCTGTGATGTTTTATTTCTGCTATTAGGCTGTCGTTATTTACATTGCAATCCTAACCATGTCTACTCAAAAGTAAGCCATACTGTGCTCAGTAGTGTGCTCACTTTTATTCCCAGAAAAGTGTCAGTAGGAAAGCAGCTTTAGTCTGATTATGAAAAAGAAAACGTTTTGCTGCTGTGGGCTATGCATGGATGCTTTCTGAAATTTTTTAAATGAACTGTGGGTTGAATTTTATTATTGTATTTATATATTTGATGTTTTATTAATGAACTTGTATTTTTTATTCAAGGTTGTTTGAATTTGTTAGCCTTGAGCTGCTACTGGAATGGCAGAGTAAAACATTTTTAATAAATAACAACAAAATAAAGTCTACCACAGAATATTCATATACAAATTACCCTCTTCACCTCACCTATGACCATAAATATGAATGATCATTATAATTTCATTAATATATTTTATAATGTATTTCTTTCAGACATCATTGTTCTCATCGCTTCAATAGCAGTTGTTTCTGCAAAAACTCAGGGTAACATTTTTGCAACATCAGCACTGAGAAGTCTTCGTTTCCTACAGATCCTTCGTATGGTGCGCATGGACCGAAGAGGAGGAACTTGGAAATTATTAGGTTCAGTAGTTTATGCACATAGTAAGGTAAGTGCCTGTCCATATACGGTATGTTTGTGCCCCTATTATTTCTTCTGTGTGAATCATGTATCTCATGCTAAGAAAGAAAAAAAATACAGGATTTCACTGATGAGTGTCCAAGCCTGACTTAGGCCAGAGAGAATGGACCAGCAAAGCAGGCCTAAGATAGGCCACATTCTGGGCTCACAGGTCAAATTCACAGGGCTAGGAGGTCTTTAGGCTGACACAAGACTGCAGCACAAGGGCAACATGCTCACTAGGCAGTGGGGATGGTGCCACATCCTGAGATGAGCTGTTGTCGTGTTGCAGTATCCTGAGAGTGAGAGGCGGTAGTGCTGCTTAGGCTGGGCCTAAGATTTAGAACTTTTTATTTTACTTCTATTTTTACTCTGTTTTATCATGGACCCCTATGGGTCTACTCAGATTTATTACTGCTCCTGAGGTGGCCTAAGTCAGAGGAGCTGTAAGAAGCCCTGTTAATCTGGATTTGGCCTAACTGCACTGTTCTATGCTATGGACAACAGGCCCTCAACACCTTTGCTGCCAGCATAGGTTAGTGCAGGTCCATCTGTCTTGGACCAGCCTAAGAGCACAATCCTTACCATGTCTATTCAAAAGTAAGCCCCATTGTGTTCAGTGGGTCCTACTCCCAGGAAAGTGTCTTTAGGATTGCAGCCTGTGTGGACTTACACTGGCCCAAGCTTTTTGTAGTGCAATTAGGCTGGCCTGTCTTGCATCAGACTGGTCAAAGTCCCAGATAGACTAACCTAAGTGCACTTCAGGATTACAGCCTCTGTGTATGTTTGTGTGTGTGGTGTGTGTGAGTGCAATGGGCCAATAGCATTGTTGGGCTTCAGGGGGTTCTCACAGGTTCTATAGAACCCTTTGCTAATGAGTGCCTGGTTCTGAGAACCAGTTACTAATGGGACATAGATCCTATTGTTAGTTTAGGTTATTAGGACATAAAATCTGTTGTTAATTTATTTGAATCCCACCACTGGCCCATAAATATATAAATAAATAACATTCTAGGCCAGGGTCCAAAGAACCAAGCAGTTATTTCTATGGACCCAAAGCAGCTTTGGCTTGTGAGTTTTCTGAACAGTAACCCTCTTCTGGTATTGATTAGGGTTTCCAAAACAGTTTATGATCTGCTTAAAGAAAAAAGAAAGATCTAAAGAAAAAAGTCATAGTTTGCTCTGGATACCTCCAAACACTTAAGTACATCTAAAGTACCGTAATTATTTAAATCATGGCTTTAACAAAGAGGCCATCAAGCATACTGACTTGTTACACTATGTGTTTAATAAATATTTGTGCATAAAAGGAACTTTTTATTGTTAATTGAAAAAGCCTAATCCTGTCTGAGGCTTGCTGTCTTTGCACTCCCATTCTACCAGTGCAAGGCCCTTTACTACAGCATATAAGCCTAGCCACTGTTGTATACTTCCATGCCGCTGCTACAAACAGCAAGATGCTTAGTTCTCCAAGGTACAGCAGTTGGCAGGTGGGATGTACCATGGTTAAGCAGGAGGTGGGCAAGAGGATTAGGGCTGGGGGGAAAGGGTGGGATGGGGAAAAGATGTGGTGTATCAGCAGCACCAGCATTTGCCAGGATCCTATCACCTCTTTCCCAACCTACCCACCTTTCCTCTTCTTGGAGTTATACCAGATGTAAGTAGATGGTTGGATTCAAACCATCAAAGCATCAAGAAACTTACACAGAGATAAGTAGAAAATATTTTCACTAACCTCTGGGAGGCTTCTGATCACCCCTACAGCTATACTATTGGTAACAGTAGTGGGTAGGCTTGGGCAGAAGGTATTTATTAAATATATGGGTGGTGTGTTATGGGTCACCTGAGAAACCATTAAAATACATATTTAAATCTTTTTTGTCCTATAGGAATTAATTACAGCCTGGTACATAGGATTTTTAGTACTCATTTTTTCATCTTTCCTTGTGTATCTTGTGGAAAAAGATGCAAATTCTCAATTTTCTACATATGCAGATGCTCTTTGGTGGGGCACAGTAAGTACAGAATTCATTTGAATGTATAAATTGTACTATAATATTTTATATTCATATCCAGAATCCTATCCAGAGAATAGTCCCATTGCATTTTATGTTGATCAGCATTAATGCCATTCTACACCTACACAATTGTGATTTAACTGTATTCCGCAGTATTCGAAGCACAGGACTTACATTCATAAGTATAAACATTGTTTTTGCTCCTGTAGTTGATCTTAAGCCAGTCATGCATGTATGCAGCTATCTGATCATGCCAATTTTTTTTTTAACATGAATCAGAATCCTGAAATTTCAGCAGTCAATTTTTCAGTTCAAGTAGTAGTTGCCATCTGTGAAAGATAAGGAGGCCTGGTATGCTACGGTCCATGGGATCACAAAAAGTCAGAACAACTTAACAAGCAACAACATAACTGCCATCTGTGGGGTGGTCTTTGTTCTTTAAAGTACCCATCGATGCAGGGCCCACCACAAGATCTTGCTTCTTCTTCTTTAAAAGGGAGGTTTTATCATATCTGGCTCAAGTCCAGATTCCAGAAGGTTTCTGGCTTGTTTCTGGCTCTTGAGATTTTTAGCTGCTGTTTCAGAGTTGACCTTGTATGCAACTCAGACCACAACACTTACTTCTGGTCCTTCTACTCTTTGGATGCTGCTTTTGGATTTGATTTATAATGCCCTTCCACTGTGTTTCTTGTTAGCTCTCCCTGGCCTCAAAAACCTGATCACTGCCATTAGCCTGGACTCTGACAATGAGATTTAGTAAGAGGGCATTCTGACAGAAGAATCAGAGGTGCAAAATATAGTTCTACATGGAAAATACTATGGTTGTAGCTTTGCCGTTTACATTGCTTAGTGCAGTGTATATCAGAAAAAAACATATGGCATCATGGCCCCCTTTCTCCCCCTCCTCCCCTTCATTCAGCAAAGATATATGGTTCTCATTCATTACGGTGATGTTGTGAGAATTCAGTGAAGATAGTTCAAAATAGCAAAGTCCCCAGATCAAAAACTTATGAGCTGAACCAGGACAATTAGCCCTGATGAAAAGCGAGTTCAAGGAATCCAAACTGTGATTGCCTTATTTTGAAAGTACCCTACCAAGTAAGTACCCTCAGCTTGACAAGGAGAACCATAGGAAGATTAGAATGCAGCCTCCCATTTCCCTTCAGTCTCCCTCTCTGCCCTGAAAAAGGTGCATTGGGGGATTCTGCGCAGGTTAAAAAAAGCCTGCCTCCATATCACCCTCTAATCTATCTTATCACCCTCTTATCTATCTTATCTGAAAAGGTGAGATTTGGGCAATTTCCAGGGTTTGTATATGATGGCAGGGAGAGGAGAAAGATAGGAGCATGCTGAAAAAGGTGGAATAGGAGCATCAGGCAACTTTGCCCCAACACCCCACTCTCCTGAACCTGTTGAGGTTGGAGATGAATACTCAGGGAAGTCTCATTCATATTTATATCAACCTTCTCCTTTGACATCTTTACTTATAATAAGAGGGAATCACCAATCCAAGAGATCATAACTAGGCAGATGTTCTGGTCTAGAGGGCTCAGCCACTGTTAATTTCCCAAAGATAAAATCTGAAGGTTGCCGGCTTGTAAACACCAGTAGGTGTGGGAAGAAAGATTTTGACCATGGAATATGGAATGTGTGAAGACAAGAAAGGCAGCCACAGCTGAGTCTCCCGTGAGGCAAAAAAAAGCCAGTGAGATCAGACATTAAAGGAACCAAAACAAAATGTAGGAAATCTTGAAACAGAAAACCTCTGTCAATTGTAAAACCCTTTTAAGGGTTAGAAAGCCTGCCCATGTAAACTGCCTTGATATAAAGTCAGAGGAGACATCCAATGACCTGAAAGATGGTATATTAATACCTGTATTTGTTTTATAACTAGCGCAGAAACAGAGTGCATGAATATTTTTGTCCTTACAAAGTATGCCAAGATAGACATCCCAAAACAATGTAGCAGTTTCCAGGTTGCGTCAGCAACAGGGATAGTTCCTTCTTCCCCTACCGCAAGTAGTGGCAGTTGGATGAATAAGAATTGTCAACTGGTGTTGAAGAAAAATGCATAGAAAACACAGGGGTTTTCTTTAACATTTTTACATCTCTTAAATGTATCTTTTGCAGCAGAAATCAATTTCACAAAAATTCATCCTGATACTAAGGGTACAATCCAGAGTAACTATGGAAGCACGTAAGAGACATTACGTGCACCCGTAGTGCACACTGCAATCCAGAGTAACTTGTTCTTACTCTGGAGCAAGGACTCCCCGTAGTTACTCTGGATTTCACCCTAGGTCATTGTAAGGAATTGTGTGTGAAATTCATGATTAACTGAAGTTTGTTTATGGTCATCTTGACATAGCATTAACTGATAAAATCATCTCTAATCTGAAAAACACTCAGTACTTTCTTGCTATAACAGCCAATTTTGCTGAATCATTGAGACCCACAACTTTAAAATTATGTTAAATCTTTCTGGTGATGTCATCCTTGATATTTAAATATGAGAAAACAATATTAATCAAGATACCACAACCATATGTTGGCATTCTAACATCAGCAGCAGAGTAATAAGCACTCATTCTTATCCCATTTTAACTACTGAAGACCTAAAAAGAACTGACTAGAAGTGAAGAAGGGCCAAGATAAGAAAACAAACTGCCTGTTTTTATTTTTTTTTAAAGATAGCTGCATAAGTAGGAGCAGAAAATATATGTGCAGTGCACAAATTTGAGAGACCTTTTTTACTTTTAAAGCATATCAGCTGATAGCTGGAATAAAACATAACCTTGATCCTTACATGGCCATGGCAGATGGCAGTATATGTGCATCTCCTGCAGGTAATGATTGCCACAATTATTCAAAGCTTAAGTAATTGTACAAATAATATATGTGTTTTGTTTCTGGCTCTGCTATATAGGGACTTTCAAATGAGACTTTCTTAGGTGTGCCCCAACTGTTATGGAAAAACCACTTGGTTTTTAGGAAATCTAATAAGAACTTTCCTATTTCTAATTATTTCGCACAGGAATAATTACATTTGATGGTGCAGTAGTTTTTGCTTGTTTTATGGTTTCTTTTTGTTTTATTACTTTTATCTGTTTCAGATTTTTTAAAAATTATATACTGTATTACCTACCATTTGCATTTAGTAAACTGTCTCACAAGTTATGCATCTATCTCACAAACTAAATGGGGATTAAAGGCAAAAATATCCTGCTTTGTGCGTGTTGTTCTAGAAATTGACCCTATATAAAGTAGTTGTATAGCAAAGACATACTAAGCTGACAATGCTTAGCTGCAAGGCATTTCAAGTGAGACATGTAGGGCAGGAGTGCTTAGCTCTGCAGTCAGCTGCAGTTTTCCACCACATACCGGACATCATGCCATGGTTGACTTTATAGTAGCTAAACATGGGTGAAGCATTTGCTGTTTTGCTTTGGTTATGCCTGCACTATACACCATCTGACACGCATTTCTGAACTATGTAATAGCTGAGCTGAATAGATTCTGGCAGTGGCAAATTTTGCCAGTAAAGTGGCATTGATCAAACTTCTGAATCCATCTGACCCAATTTCTAGTTCAACTGATTAAACTTTGGCAGTTTCTAAGGAAATGATATGCTAGCAACGCAGCACCTGTGACCCAGATTCTAGCTTCATTCCCAGTGCGGATATCACAACAAGAGAAGGCCTCTATTAGTAATTGGAAAATTAAAAGGCACCAAACTTTCTTTCCCTGTCTGCTAGCATTCAGAACTGTTTGCTGGCATGTGATGTCTCAGCACCATGGGAGTTCGGTCCTTGGAAAACCAAAAACTGCCAAAAAGATGCGCCCTGCCTCTGTGGGCTTCAGAAAGCCCTATGGAGGAGACCAGAGCCCTTTGGAAGGCTTAAGGGAATGGATCGCAGATTAAGAATGGATCCCCGTGGATACCAAGGCCTCACATGTGGTATTGTTGTTCTCATTGTACCATCAGCATCCATGGTGATTCAAAGAGTAATATAAGCAAAAGAAATATTCCTGAGAAACTTACCCTACAATCCAGAGTAGTTACGGGAGCACGTTAAGAGACATTACATGCACCCGTAGTTATGGCACCACCTAGTGAAAATTCTATGGGAAATTCATGTTGCAATCCAGAGTAAATTGTTCTTACACCGGAGCAAGGATTACCCATAGTTACTCTGGATTGCACCCTTAGAAGCGGAAGATAAATTAGCACATAAATTAGCACCTCACGATATATTTTTTATAATCTCTGCTAACTAATGTGTTGTCAAGGCAAAATTTTGTTCAATAACATTGGGAAGTGAACTTGTGAATATATGAGTCCTGTGTATTGTATTTTATAAAAAATCACATTGCCATTGGAAATAACAGCAAGAAAACTGATATACTTAAAGGTGTCACATACTTATCACTATTTCAGAGTGTGCTGAGTGATCATAAGAACAGGTTTAATATTCTTTGGGATAGATGTGCTGCTCTTTCTTTCTTTCTTTCTTTCTTTCTTTCTTTCTTTCTTCAATTATATAAATATCCAGAGGATCCACAGTACATTTCTCTTCTTAGGAGACAATGAGCCTGCAATGTTATTAAAGATAGATGACAGTTGACGCTATCGTTTCCTACACTCTGCTTCTTTTCTTCAAATATAGTTTAGAAACATCTCTCTATTCTCAAGTGTCTGGCAGTGAGAGCAATATGGATGAAGGCCAGATTATTCAGGTTCATTCATGATAGAACAGGCTAATGTTGATTTGCTCAACGAAGAACTCTGAGAAACTGGCAAGTACATCAAGGAAGAGAAAAGTATTTGTCAGTCCCTTGTTAAATTTCAGGTTTTAAATGTCCCTATTGTATAAACAGGCAAAGGAGTGTCTATACGAGGTATGTTCAAGAAGCATCAGGACTGGTGCCATAGTAAAGGAGTTAAAATATGCAGAGGGAAGCCACTTGGCACAGATTGACCTTGACCCCAACTGTGCATGCACACTAAGTTTTAACATCCTACCTCACTTCCTCTCTTTACAGAAGTGCTTGGAAGGAACATGTGTAGCATGTGGTTGTTGCATTGACCATGACAGGAAGTTGAGCAGAGAACTGCATCAAATTTTTCTGAAAGCTTGGCGATTCCTGTGCAGAGACCTATGCAAAGTTGCAGAAAGTGTATGGAGAGGAGTGTATGAGCCGCACACGAGTGTATGAGTGATTCAGATGTTTCCAAAATGGCTGACAAAATGTCGACAATGACAAACATTCTGGGAAACCCGCAATAATCAGACCTGAGAAAAACATGGCAGATGTGTGTGCAGCCATCTGTTAGTTATCAGAGGATGTGCAGATTAGTTATGGTTCAGTTCAGTCCATTCTCACTGAAGATTTGGGTTTGAGACACATGTGCCAAAACTGCTTTCAGCTGACCAAAAAGAAACTCGGGTTTTGGATGCACAAGATCTTCTTGATTGTGTCGAGAATGATAACAACTTTTTGAAAACTGTCATAATGGGTGATGAATCATGGGTCTATGGCTATGAACCCAAAACCAACCTCTCCAAGACCAAAGAAAGCACGAATGAATCGAATCAATGTGAAGATCATTTTCTTGGTAGTTGACCATTTTCTTCAACTACTAGGGGATTGTTCATCATGAGTATGCTCCACAAGGTCAGACAGTAAACAAGTAGTACTACTGTGACATGTTGCAGTGTTTGCGGTATGCTATTCATTGGAAAAGGCCAGAATTGCATGTGTTCGGTGAGTGGCAATTGCACCATGACAATGCACCTGCCCATTCAGCACAGCTTGTTGTGCAGCAGTTTTTAGCCAAGCACATCCCCCCAGGTCCAACAGCCACCATATTCCCCAGATCTCACCGTTGTGACTTTTTCCTCTTTCCAAAAATAAATCCCACTTGAAAGGACGAAGATTTCGGGACTTCAAGGAAATCCAAGTGAATGCAACGAGGCAGCTGCTGATTATCCCAGAAAAGAAATTATAGGAATTCTTCCATCAGTTGAAACAGTGCTGGATTAAGTTTGTGGCTTCCAAAGGGGACTACTTTGAAGAGATTAAATGCCAAATTGTTATATGTTGTAGTTTTCTTTGGTGCAAGTGGTTAAGACACTGTGCCTGTTAACCAGTAGGCCAGGGTTCAAGACCCGGGTCCCCACAAGATGAGGATTTCCTGCTACAGGCAGGGGGTTGGACTAGATGATCCACTGTGTCCCTTCCAACTCTATGATATATGCTCTTTTTATAGCACCAGTCCTGAAACTTATTGATCACACCTTTTGTGTGATGGATTTTCTACCATTATAAATCCTGAAAAATATAAAACATTTACCATTTATAATGGGTTACAATTATTTTTGATTATTCTTTATCATATGTCTTTTGAAATGCAGCTTTGACAAATGGAGCTTTGACACCTCCTTTTTTTCTCATGGACTTACAGAGTATATATTTCTTTCCAGATCACACTGACAACAATTGGTTATGGGGATAAAACTCCTCTGACTTGGCTAGGAAGGCTCCTTTCTGCTGGGTTTGCGCTGCTAGGCATTTCTTTCTTTGCATTACCTGCTGTAAGTATCTCTTTAAGTTTTAAAATTTTAGGGACTTCATACACTAATCTGATATGATGTAGAGAAAAAAAGCCTGGGCTAATGTGTCTGTTGACCCAATAACTATCAAGGGCTTAAGCAATGGATCTTACAGTCCATTGCCATGGGTCCAACTACATTGCCACAAAAGTCTTGCCATCATCACATATGATAGAGCCACTGGCAGAAGTGGCTTTGC
Organism: Cryptoblepharus egeriae; assembly: GCA_030015325.1. Classification (NCBI taxonomy): domain Eukaryota; kingdom Metazoa; phylum Chordata; class Lepidosauria; order Squamata; family Scincidae; genus Cryptoblepharus; species Cryptoblepharus egeriae. Next base: position 152,359,192 of record JAREYC010000001.1, read on the forward strand.
ACAAACTAAACGCATCCATAGGCTCTTTTGGGCAGTTTTATTCTCATTCAAGCTCAGGCTAGGGATAAATGTTAAAATTCATCTGATATTTCCAAAAGTTTGATATGATTCTGTCCATGTAGCAGCTTTGGGGGACATGTTTGCGTGGGGTTTATCAGATGTAGTGCATTCAATTTACACTATCCTTCAATGCCAGGGGATCCAGCCCACCCTGGTTCCCCATATGTCCACATGGTTGATGAGGACAACTATAAATCTGTGTAGGCTGCACAGCCAATTTCCTGTTGTCAACACAGAGGTTCCCAAAAGAAAAGACATCTGTCTTGTCCAACAATGTGCTTCACAGCGTGGTTATGTGATCATGTCCTCCATGTGGATCTAAGAATCACTACATTGTGTCAGAGTGTTTTTCAGTAAGATATATTCAATTTTCTTGGCATAACAGATTATTCTTGTGACTTTATAATGCCAAAAAATCATCTTGGATAAATTTTATTCATTCTGCAGAAGGCTGGAGTTCTAAAAACAAATCTTTCCCTTTTTATCAGTTAAAAAACAAAACAATACAATCATGAACAACTAAAGAAAAAAAATTGTGTATAAATAAGATACATGGTTTATTTTATTTTATTTATACCCCATCTTTCTACCTAAAATGGATATCCAAGATGGTACATAAAAATACCAAAAAACTTTCAAAAGATATTAATCAACAGCAAGCAATCTACAGGTATGCCCTGTATCTTTTTGGATTCCATTGTGGACCCTGTACCAATCTCAAAAATCAGTGGTTACTAGGGACACACTTTTAAAAGGGACAGTAAAGAAAAAAGCTAAGCTAAGCCTATTCTTGAGAAATGAATCCATTGAATGTGGAGGGGTGGATCTCAGCGGCAAACATGCACACTAGATCTTATTCCCACCCCCCTTCCCAGCCTGGCCCAGCCCTAGAATCTCCTCAGACCTATGCCAAGAAAAGAGCTGGTGTAGGTCTGAAGGGACCCATTAGCGACCAGGCAGAGTAACTGGAGGTAAGTTTAAAAATACCTTTATTTCTGAGTCCTGGCCAGCTTTCTGAGTCCTGGCTAGATTATGGCATTCAATGCAGACTGCTGTGGTGACATTAGTCATTCTGGGCCAGCAGGGGATAAGTTTGAGCTGCTGGAGTGCTGCAGAAGGTTAAACAAAATATTACTCAAGCTTTTTAGAATTATGAATATTCTCGACCTGTTTCACTTGAGCAGCTGGAGGAAGTGGAGAAATCATTAACAGCATTAACAGCATTGTTTCCATGTCCTGCAGACATGTTATTCCACATTCATTATTAAAGTGAAACATTTGCCTTAGAGCCTGCAGTTGGGGATATTATTTTTGAGTTTTCTAAATTCAAAGGATGTTATATTCTAGCTGCTCACTATTGATCTTGAAAGAAATTGTATAATTATCTCTTGCCAAATTTCTCTGAATGTTCACATCTCAAGGATAAACTTGTTGACTTCCTTACTGATATCCAATTGACACCTAGTAGTAGTTTGCACAGTGTCTTCAGAAAGACTAATGCAAAAAAGGAGGTGTTATAGATGAAATCTTTGATATGTAGCAGGCCGACCCTATCCAATTTTCTAGTGCAAATGCAGCCACAAATGTTCCCTTACCTTGAGGAGGCCTGTGAGACTGCACCCGCTCGCCCCCACTACAGGTTGGAGTGCATCCCCATTGGCATGGCTGCATCGGTTCTGGAAAGTTCGGGTAGCTTTGGGCCCTTCATTTAGTGATAAAATTTGTAGTTCATTTTTACAAAAAAAAATGGCCCCCAATACAACAAGCCCTTTTACAAGTGGGGGAGAGATTCAGCATTCACTCCTGCTCACCTTAACATGAAATAGCCCCACTCCTCACATTATGGGGAATTGAATCAAACCCATCCTTTTTGACTGATGCACTCAGTTCTCTCAAGATTGTGCCCAACGTGTCTTTTCAAATATTCAAGTGCATAACCATGTTTGGTTCCTTTGATGGATGGGGCTATCTATATAAGACTGCTCTACAATTTTAAAGCATGTGTGCTTGTAACTCTTATCAAAATTACTGTTCTGACCATGAGCATTTGTCGAACTGCATTCTAGGGCATTCTTGGTTCTGGATTTGCACTAAAAGTACAGGAGCAACACCGTCAGAAACATTTTGAGAAAAGAAGGAATCCTGCTGCCAGTTTAATTCAAGTAAGTGGCAAAAGAATCAGATTTTCAAAAATTGAGGGGGGAGATAGTACCAATTACGTTGTGTTTGAGAGAAATATACAGAAATATACATGATCTGAATGATTTCACATTATGCAACATATTCAGTAAACAGATTCACCTCGTCTAGCTAGGTGTCATGTGTACATGGAATCAGGTTTCCACATATGTAACCATAACTAGATTGCACCAGTTCCTCAGTGCACAATCCTATGCCTATCTAGTCAGAAGCTCCATTATAGTTAATGGAGCTTAGTCCCAGGAAAGTGTGGATAGGATTGCAGCCTTATTCAAGAATGAGGTCTAGATTCTGTTCCTCCCACACATCTCTCCCCAGCCAAACAGCTAATTGGTATGCTTCCTACTTCATGAACATTCAGCACAGTCATTCTGTGTGTGATCTGTTGGGAGCTGTTGCGTATCATCTGCCACTTCCAATTGAATTCAGCACTTAAACACTTGTTTATTTCAATTCTAAAAGAACTGGAAAGATACAATTTGCATGATGTTTTGCATATCACAATTTCCAATATAGTTTTCTGGAAAACCCCAGAAGTTATAAATAAATGACAGTTTAATGACTGCACAGCGCACACTTGCCCATGTTCAGTTAATTCTTCTGAGTAGAATGTTGACTCTGCCGAAAGGTAATACATCCATTTCAGATGAAGAGACCTCTGTCCAAAGAATTGCTATAGTACAATACAGTACAACCGTTTGAATGACTGAACATAATGATAGAATGATGAGCAACTTAGCAATGGTGATATTGATGATATTGATAAATAAAAATAAAATGATATGTTACCATATCTGATGTTTTAAACTGTTGCTTTGTAGAATTACATTAATGTTAATTGAACAGATTTCACTTTGTTGATTAGAGTATGCTATGCTGTATGATCAGTTCCTGGGCTTTTTCTTATAGGATTAAACCAAAAACATTAACATAGTGTTAAAAAATAAATGTCCAATATGCTGCCTAAGGGGAATTTTTCTGAATGTGTAATATATAAGGACTCAGAACTGTTCCTGCATTCATTTTTGATGGCTTCCTCTGTGTATGTGTGTAGCTCCTATTATTCTTTGGAAAATTAAATCAAATTTCCAGAAAAAGGATTTTGGCAGCAGAAACAACTCACAAATTATGCTGGATTATGCCCAGCATATGAAATACATCTGCCAAACACTCTGTGAGGGTCAATCAGTCATTCACCCACCTTCCAGTGTCTGCTAGCCTTGAAGAAACAGTCTGAATAGTCAGAGCATTCCCACTCTCAAATCAGAGCACAGTTGGGAGCACACAAAAATACAGTGCATGCTGGAACTGTAAAACCTTTTGGCTTTAGATCCAGTGTCTAGCTCAGTGATTTTGAACCTTTTTCATCTCACAGCACACTGACAGGTGCTAAAATGGTCAAGGCATACTGTCAGTTTTTTGACCATTGACAAGACACACCATGCTGCTGGCAGGCAGCTCAAATCCCCCAGTTGCCCTACTGACCTTCTCTAAGTCCCAAGGCACACCTGCAGATCATCTACAACACACCAGTGTGCCATGGGCATAGTGGTTGAAAATCACTGTCCTAGCTCCTGGCCTGCACAGGATTCTCTCTTGGATTGATAGCGATCATCATCATCTTCTTAGCATTGTTCCCAGTCCTGGCAGAGTTTGCGTAGATGACTGATGTGATATGGGGAAACCTGGCCAACCTGTCACAGGGGCTGTCGCCAGGACTTTACTTTTCCCATCGAAGAGATACTTATTTATCTACTTGCATTTGCATACTTTCGAACTGCTAGGTTGGCAGGAGCTGGGACAAATGATGGGAGCTCACTCCCCCATGCAGCTCCCAGGTCTCAAACCACTGACCTGCCGATACTCAAATCAGCATACAGCTTCAATAGAGTGATAGTGATCAAACAGGAAAATACTAATTGTTATTCAAATCTCTGCAGTGTAATTTTTAAAATGCACATCCAAAAAAATTTGCCAGTTCCTGGCCGGGCTTGTTTTAAACACAAGTTTAAGGGAAGGGGAATGCACAGGTCCAACAATGAAATCTTATGTATGCCTACTCAGAAGTAATTTCCATTATATTCAATGAGGTTTACTCTGAGGAAAGTGAGTATAGGATTACTGCACAAGGCTCCCAATAGTAATCTATATATATAAAAGGCATCTTCATCATCATCACTGACTCATCAACACCCAGCCAAAACCGCTGGGCCTATAAGCGTGAAATTTGATGAGGGTGTTCCTTCCATGATGGAGAGATCCACTAAGAACCAGTTTTTGTAAATTCCATCCAGAAGGGCGTGAAAAGGGGCACAATGCATTTTATAAAACTAACCTTCATCGTCATTATTGACTCATCAATGCCCTGCCAAAACCGTCAGGCCTAGAAGCATGAAATTTGGGGGGGGGGGTGTTCCTTCTGTGATGGAGGGAGTCACTAAGAACCAATTTTTGGAAATTCCAACTGGAAGGGGGTGAAATGTGGTGCAACTTGTTTTCTTCCCTATACTTTGCTTTGAAGACTCAGTGACTGATGGATGCTCTGCCCCAACCCCTGGACCTAGAAGTATGAAATTTGGAGAGGGTGTTCCTTCTGTCACATCAAGAATTTAACCCTTGAGGGGCTGTAAAGGGGTGTAACGTATTTTTGTCCTACCTGAGGGGTTGATGCGCAGTGGGTTATGGCGTACGGGGAGTTTTTATCCCGCAACGTGGGTAAGCTTTTTGCTAGTGCTAAACTGTGGTTAAATCATGGCTTCGTGTGATGTCTGAACTAAGCTATACTCTGAAGCAGTTATTTTCATCCAGTGTCTCATGGCTCATTGATGTGCCATGAAAAGTCCACAGGTATGCTGCAGGAGTTTTGAGTATACGCTCATTTGGCAGTAAGGAACAAAAGACGGAATAGTAATTATTAATGCTTTAGGGCAGGGATGTCCAAACTTTTTGGCAGGAGGGTGACATCATCTCTCTGACACTGTGTAGGGGGCTAGGAAAAAAGAATCTTTTCTATTTCAAATTTTAATAAATTTACATAAATGAATGTAATAGAGAAAGAACTTGAATGAATGAATGAATGAATGAATGAATGAATGAAAATCAGTTCATAAACACTTTCTAACATGGAGAGAGTGGGTGATCTCCAAACCAATTCATACTTTCATACACAAAGAGGTGTTTGCAGCTTCCCCAGCCTTCCAGATACTCTCCAAAGGATTACAGGATTTGCCTGTGGGCTGGATTGAGAGGGCTTGCTGCAGGCCGCATGCCATGGGCCGCTTCTGATCCCCAGGCTGGAGTTTGGATACACCTGCCTTAGGGAATAGGAATAGACCCAGAACTAAAGTTAGTGTGCGTGCTTGCTAGCCTTACGGCACAATCCAGAGTAACTATGGGAAGTCCTTGCTCCGGTGTAAGAACAATTTGCTCTGGATTGCAATATGAATTTCCCATATGTTTTCACTGGGTGGTGCAGTAACTATGTCTCTTATGTGCTCCCGTAGTTATTCTGGATTGTAGGGTTAGACCAACAGAGAGAAGTTAAAACAGCAGAGCATGAGTTGAATAAGTTGAAAGAATGACTTCTGGATATAATTGAAATGTGTTGTAAGAGCGGAACCATTAAAAACCAAACCATGCCTAAATAGTGTTGAAAATCACTGAAAATCTCCTCCAGGTTCTATGGCTTTGTTTTTAGGGCAATTTGTCTATCCTTCTTTTCTCCAGCTTTGTTGGCAGAGGAAGATGGACGGACAATGCACTAGTACAGACAGTTGCCCTAGAAACAGAGTCTCAGAACTGAGACAAGTCTTCTGGACCACAGAGAACACCCTAGAGGCAATGGTGTCACTAGGTTTTTGTCACATGGTGTGGAAGGCCAGCACATCACCCCAAAGATAGACCTCCTCCTATGCAGAGGGTGGGGAAACAACTCAGTAGTGGGTGTAGAGGTATACATTGCCCTGCCACCCTGGTTTTTTGGGGGGAGGGGGAGCCATACCTAGCCAAGTCTTAGTCTTTTCATGGGGGGAGGCTGCATCCACTTTCATTGGATCCAAACCATTCAGGTGGCTTTACCCACCACGGCGAGAATGAAGAGCCAGAGACAGATGCTGGATTTAAGGGCCACTTTATTAAATAACTACAACTATTTAATATCCCACAGGGGACTGCTGATAAAGTCGTGCTGGTCACTACAAAAACAGGGACGGGCGAAAGCCTGGCTCAGGTCACACCCTCACACAGAAGGTGCCCATCATAACCAACCCGAAGGTCGAGACAGCTGGGCGCTCAGTCAACCAGTTACCCAGTTGACTTCGCCTAAATCCCAGGTGCAGGGCTAGGCGCCTAGGTTTATGTCCGGTCTGGGACCCAATAAGCCCGCTCTGCATCGCACTAACCCTTGCTGTCTCAGGCAATCACCAAGGCCTATCCTGCCTGCTCCAGCACGACACCTGCCACACGGGGAACCTGTCTAGAACATGGTTCCACTGCCTCACTAAAGACAGTCAAGCAGTCCCCTGACTAAACCCCAGATGAACTAAAAACATCCCTAAAAACATGGGGCAGCTGCCAAAGAACATGAGGGTGTAAGATCACAAGCCCGCCCCAACGCTTCACAAAACTCGCCACATAGGCGTTGACCCTCTTACGGGCCAAATCAATCTTTCGGATATCCCTGGCACCCTTCCATACCCTCCTCGGGAGAAAAGAGGACCAAAGAATCCAGATGTTCGGGCACCACCACATAGCAAAAGAGAGATCTTGCTTAATCTGAACCCTGAGATCCGAAGTTCTCAACTGGGTTAGATCATTCTCTCCCAGGTGGACCAAAAGAACATCAGGGGGCGGATTGTCCCTCAAAAACCCATTAACTATGGGCAGCAGCTGCCCCCACCTCATACCCCGCTTTACCACCCAGAACAGCTGTACATCCGGGGCCAAGCCGAGGCAGGAACCAGCTCTGGTACGTTCGGCCCTCCTCCGAGCCCAGAAGAGGATGGAATGGCCAATAACCAGTACTCGAAGAGGTCGGGGTGAAGATGACTCTAAAGAGAACAAAAACAGAGTCACTGAACAATGATGCGAACACTCAAAACAAAGTTAAATCCACTAGGCACCCCACCCCGCTAAGGCACCCCTTAAAGGTGTCACTTGCGGACGTAATACCTGAAGGCACCCGAGCGCCATCGGCTGATGCGCCGGATAACCTCCTCAGGCAGACCCATGGTCGATGCCAAAGTGGCAGCGCCAATCCTGAAGGAATGAACGCTGTAATAACTAGGGGAAAGACCCAGAGTGGTCAAAGCCCATGACAACACAGCCCGAAACTGGAAGAATGTGAGAGGCGCCCCATCAGCATGCTGAAAGAGGGGGCCTACGAAATGCAAAACCCTGTCCCTATATTGGGTAAGAGCCCTAACCGGGCACGGGGTGGCATGGGACAGCCCTAAGCCTGATCACTGCACCTCTAGACCTTTGGTCATTTTTGGCCCTTCGTAGATGGAGAACACACTCGGAGGAACTAAGAGTCAAGTCAGACCACCACAACACATTAGCCGGGTCAGCCGAACGAGACCTCACCAGAACTTCGCTAATCCTGAAAGCCCCAAAAAACATGACCATAGCCACAGCTCTAAAAAGGTCTCTCTCAAAGTCCAAACTGCAGCACCTGGCAAAGGCCCCCATCAGACCACTCAAAATATCCAGTGTGAAAGGTTTCCTCTTATCAGGTTCCACAGGCCGGTCACGGCGCATGCCTTCAAGCATGTGCCGGACCCTAAAGTTCTGCGTGGTGTCCGAGACAGCCTGCAACCCAGCCCCCAAAGCTAAAGCAGACAAATAGCAGTAGAGCAAGGGTGAAGACCTGATTCGAAAAGGAAGAGCAGGAAGCGCAGTACAGCCTCTTCAGAAAGAGGCCAGGCCATGGGCAGAGCATTGGCCTGACAAAAGGCCTCAAATTCTCCCACCTTCTGTTCGTAGCTGCTCCTAGTTGAAGGAGCCAGCGAACCAAGTATCAACCTCTGAGCCCTCACGGTCCAAGGCTCCAAAGCCACTCAGGCATGGGGTCCGGTTCCGAACGAGCAGCCGGGGCGAGTTGCCGGAAGCGCTCCTCCTGAAAACGAGACAGAGCATCGGCAACCCCATTCTCAAGCCCCGGGACATGCTTAATCGAAACTACCAAGTTGATGCGCAAAACAAAAGCACGTACCAAGCGCATCACCCTTGGTGACCGAGAGGTCTGTTTCCTGATGACATGTACCACAGCCTGGTTGTCGCACCAAAACCGAGTAGAGTTCTGGAATTGATCCGCCCAGGTGTGTACAGCCACCACCAAGGGGAAAAGCTCCAAAAAGGTAAGATCATGCACCACATCACTGGCTCTCCAAGAGTCAGGCCAAGGATATGCACACCATCTCCCCCTGAAGTAAACCCCAAACCCATGACCGCCTGCAGCATCCGAATGGACCTGCAGGTCAGCCCAAAGAAGCTGTAACTCCCTCCAAAAGACATGCCATTGAAGTCGGACAGAAAGGTAAGCCAAACCCTCATGTCCTCCCTCATGGCTGAAGAGACCCGCACCCTGTGGTGAGAGGCCTTAAGACCAACCACGGCGTCACAAAGACGCCGTAGAAAAGCACGTCCTGGAGCAACTACACGACAGGCAAAGTTTAGATGCCCCACCAAAACCTGCAATTCCTTAAGAGTCAACCTGTTGTCAGATCCTGATCCAACAAACCTTGTAAAGCAAGCAGCTTAGACTGCGGTAACCTAGAACACTGAGCGGAAGTGTCCAGCTCAATGCCCAAAAAAGTCAACACAGTAGAGGGGCCCTTGGTCTTATCCCGTGCCAACGGAACCCCCAACTCCGAACAAAGTGTCTGAAAGGAAGCTAACACTCCTCAGATTCAGCCTTACCCATAAACAAAAAGTCATCCAGGTAATGAGCAACTTCTCCAAAGGGAGAACGAAAACGGAGAGCCCATTCCAAAAAAGTGCTGAATGACTCAAAAGCCGAGCAGGAAACAGAACAGCCCATCGGCAAAGCCCTGTCAACGTAGTACCCCCCCTCAAACCACATCCCCAGCAAGCAAAAGTCCAAAGGATGAATGGGAAGCAGCCAAAAAGCCGACTCAACGTCCGTTTTGGCCATGAAGGCCCCAGGCCCACAAGTCCACAAAAGGCGAACAGCCTCATCCAATGATGTATACCTGACTGAGCACAGGTGAGGGGGGATCCCATCATTAACAGAGTCCCCTTTGGGAAATGATAAATGATGGATAAGACGAAACTGACCGGGTGCCTTTTTGGGCACAACCCCTAAAAGGGAAACCCTCAAATTTGGCAAGGGGGGAGAAGGGAATGGGCCAAGCACCTGTCCGGCAGCGACCTCCTTAGCCAACTTCTGCTGCACCACCCCTTCCATACCAATGACCGACTTGAGGTTGGAAGCCCAAAAGGGGGAACCCGGGCGGGGAGAAGGAATGCGAAACCCATCACTAAACAAATAACTTGCTGCAGTCCTGTTAGGATAATCAGATAAAAGGGCAGACAAAACCTCAACCTTAATCGGTGACGGCCCCTTTTCCTGCAGCTGGGGGAGGGGGAGGGGGCTGATTCCCACCACCTTTCTTACCACCTCTTCCCCCTGTGCCGGCGTAACCTTTACCCCTAGGGCAACTGACCGCAGAGTGCTTCCCCTTGCACACTGCACACTGGTGGCTGAAAGGGCAGCCTCCCCTGGAGCAGGCCCCAGTCGAGCTGAATTCATAGCACAGCCGTTGCCCTTGAACACCCGAGGCGCCCGAAGACGCCTTAGGCACGTTACGCGTTATGAGGTGACCGCTGTCCGAACGGTCACCCTGAACAGGTTTGGCAGTAGCCGCAACCTGCATCCACAGCTCGAACTTGGGGACAGACCAGTCCAGGGACGGGTCATTAGCAGCCCGCATCCTGAAATTCTGGTCGTACTGCAACCAGGCATTCCCCCCAAAATCTCTGAGGGTCCGGTGAACAGTATCAAGGTATTTGATCACAGCCGGAGCCCTTTTTGGCCTGAGCTGGCCATATATATGCAATAGCCGTATAACCAGTTCGTCCAGTTGTGATCTATCTTGCACCTACGAGACGCCTCAAGATCACGCTCGGGTTCCCCCACCTTAGGAACCCGCTCAGGCTCAACCTGAAGAAGACTGAAGAGGTCGACGTAGTCGCTTCTCCAAATCTTCTCCTTCACCGACATTGCAAGGTGGCCACCCAAAGGCAAGTCAATACTGCCATAAGGACGGTCCTCAGGACCATCCTCATAGTCAGAGTGTCTGGCCAATCGGTAGACCTCCTCCCAAGTCGGACCATAAGGTACCCCCACCCTCGGGCGATCCCCATCATAGGCGGATCGGCGAGGGGGACGTGGTAAACCCCAAGCACACCAAGGGTTATCAGGTAGAACCATACCAAAGGACGGCCAAGCATAATAAGGACCACCCCATCCCGGGCCCCACCAAGGCACGGCTGAAGCTGCCTGCTTCGCATGCGGGGGTCCATACTCGTATGGCTCCTCCCAACATCCCACCACCTCAGGTTCATCTGCTACCTCACCATCCTCACCTGCAGCAGCCCCATCTAAGGTGGAGGAATGAGCACTGGACACACCTGGTACCTGAGGGGGTTCCTGGGCCAAAGGCCTCCGGCTGCCAGACCTAGAAGGGTGAGCCGTGAACATTAGTGCCCCCCTTCCCTTCCTAGTAAACACCCGAGGAGCAGGGGCAGCTGCTGACACCGAAGCCCCATCCCCTTTGTTTGCCTCCCGCTCTTTAGACTCCCTCTCCAAGGCCTTGCACCTTTCAACTAAGGCCCTGTGGTCAAGAACCTCCAACTCCTCGTCCGAGGAGGTTGGCTCCGGAGGTGGAGGAGAAGGAGTGGGGGGCCGTGGGGCTCTACCCCCTCGTTTCTGAAGCCGCTTCCCCATGTGTCACCCACAAGGACCAGCCCGCACCCTGAATGTAATCTTTATTGACTCAGAAAGGATATGAGCTGCCTCGTAGCAGCATCAGGAACAGCAGCAGCAGGAACGACGTCAGCAACAGATGAAAACAGGAGAATCCCAAACGTCTTTGATCCCTCGAAGATACAGGCAGCAGCCCTCAGCAATGAGCTGAAAAAGGGGGGGAGGGATGAGGCCTGAGGCCAACACCCCAGCCGGGCACCAGGCTTAAGGCCCAAACCCCAGCAGGGCAAAGCCCAACCAAAATGGCCACCAACACAAGGCACCCCAAAATGGCCGCCACACAAAATGGCCGCCGAGAAGAAGCTGCCCCCAAATGGCCACCGCCGAAAAAATGGCCGCCGCGCGCCACGCGGCCCAGCTAAGCGAGCCCCAAGCAGCCCGAATGGCAACTTCTCCGAGTGGAGGCCAAGGACCCGGTGGACGCACTCACGCCCAAGCAGTAGCGCGGGGGCGTCTGCAGACGAACGTCCCCAACGCTTCATCGTCGCCGTGGGAGCCGAAGGCGTTCCAAAGAGCGAGGTCCGGAGCAAGCCAAAGAAGCTCCTCTCAGGACGCCGCTCTGGCGAGGACTGAGGGAAAGCGGGAGAACACGCCCGCTTCAGCCTCAGCCCACACCCCCTGGCCCAAAGCAGCCAATCGGCTGCAAGCATCTCCCTCCGGCCGGACCATTCCGCCGGGGGGGCAAAGTGGGCAAGCCCATTAAGGGGCTTGCATCATTGCATTCCTTTTTGCCAGACCTGGACAACAGCCAAAGCAAGGTTGCTTTCTTGCAAGTTGACACCAACGTTCAGCTTTGTTTCACTTTCTAGAGAACTCAGTACATTTGTCTGCTTCTAGAAGTGCTGCTGGAATGCTAATGCCTTATTATTAGGAACTTCATAGTATATCTAAAAGGATATTTATTTATGTTAGTGGTTAAGCGTGCGAATGGTGAGTGAGTCCCAATTTAAGATCTCTGCTATGAATTTGTTAGATACCCAAAGTCTTATGGCTACTTAGGTCTGTTCAGTTGCTCTCTCTACAATAGGGGAGTAATACTGACCATCCTTATAATACTTTAATATTACTGAGATAAAGGAAGTTAAACAATATATAGTTTATCTCCTGCTAACTGACCACCCACTTTCAAGTGGGTGTTCCTCTTCTGTTTAGCAAGGGGAGAGTAACTGGCCCTGCACACCCCAGCAATGCCTTTTCAAGTGGCTTCTGCTGGTGTTGTTTTTTTCATTTCAGATTGTGAGCCCTTTTGGGACAGGGACCCATTAGCTTTTAATTAGCTATTATTATTTTTCCATTTCTTTGTAAACCGCTTTGTGAACTTCTTAATTGAAAAGCGGTATATAAATACTGTAGATAGATAGATAGTGGTTAAATGTTATTACTATAATAAAATATACTGTATTTACTCAACTCTAATGCTTACTTTTCCAGCTGAATTTAGTCTCCAAAATCAGGGTGCGCATTAGATTCTATGGTTAGATTCAAGTAAATGTGATATTTTTTATTATAAGTATAGAATGCACATTAGTTTTGTTGGTGCATTAGATATGATCAAGTATGGTATTATCAAAGATAATTTTAATGATAATTTTTAACACATTGTACATTAACACACTGTAATTTTCTTATTTTCATATGTTCAGTGAAAACTTATGAATATGTTCTGCACCATCTTTATTTATGCTTTTCCAGTTAGTTCCATTTAGGGAACCATTTAGTTGTTTGATTTTTTTCTGTAAACTGCTTTGTGAATTTTTTTGGGGGGGGGGTGTTGAATAGAGGTATATAAATTCTCATGATGATGATGATGATACAAAAAGATAGTTTGGTAATACACTTCTTATTGTACCTGAAGAGAGGCAGGTACCATCATGCTCATCAACGAATGTAGCAAAATGTGTGCTTAAAAACTTTATAGTATGGCATGTATATTACTGAACCATATGGCCCACATATATAGTAGTTTTACTTGTTGAGTGTTTTTAAGAATATAAATGTTTCCAATCCAATCTTCATCGCATTTTTCTAGCATAACTTGTTTTCTAGCAAAACTAATTATTGAAAGGTATTGCTTTCAGCTTGAAAAAGCACCAATCTCCCATAATGATATCAGTGCTACTTTCAGTTCATATATTGTTGGCTCCTCTGTGCTTTTCTATTGTTTCCTCAAACCAGGCTACCTGGAGGTTTTATTCTACTGATTCCAGACGAACAAACCTGACAGCCACCTGGCGATATTATGAAAGTATTCTTCCACCCCTCAGGCATGTATCAGTGCTATGAATGATACAAAAAAGCCTTGACTTGTATTGGTTTACTAATATGCTTTTCAATTTTTGTTTCATCCCCTGCTCCCCTCTTGCCTTTTTTTCCTTCCTTTATCATATATCCTGCACGTAGTGTGTATGGCGTAGTTATGCGGCTGATGAGAAATCAGTTTCCATTGCTACCTGGAAGCCTCATTTGAAGGCCTTGCATACCTGCAGCCCTACAAAGTAGGTAAAAATATGGCAGCTTGTGCTATACTTGATGTGTGTTCAAGCTTATAAAAATGAGTGTACAGTTTGTCTTGTTCTTATTTTTGTATTGTTCTCTTTCCCCTACCATGCCCATTTCCTTTCAATTCCTTTCATTACGGAACTCAGCTAGCAAACATAGTCAATTATACATTATGTAAGAATTATAAGATAAATCTAATTTCCATTTCTGTTGCTTCTAAAACATTATTACAAAAAGCCAAAAGTTGGGTCAGCTTAACTAATGCACTCACTGTGGGCCCAATCCTATGCTCACCAGCCTATAGCATACAGCATTGCTGATAGGGGCAACCAGACAGCCTAGTTGCTTGGTCTCCAATAGTTAACTCAGATCTACACTAGCTATTTACCTGGTGTTAAGACTGAGAAGACCTGGGGCAGTTTGGAAAAGGAGAAAGGATCTTGGCAAGCACATCTGCCTCTGCCAAGATCTATCCCTGCCAGCCTCTCCCTACCCCAAACCACACCAAATTACCTGCTGTGCCAGAGCACCTGTGGCATGCTGTTGGGGCCTCTGGTTGTTTGCTCTTTCATCCCTTGCACATGACAGCTGCATGACTCTCACACCTTCAGTTTTGGGATTTATCGTGTAGATTGTGAGATTGGATTGTGTGAGTCACTCAGGCCCAAATTCTAACCCACATTTCCACATAGACTCAGCTTTGTCAATGGGCCATATTGTGCATCCAATATTTGGGTGGCAGTCACAGAGGCCTGTTCAAGGTAAGAGAATGCTTGTTCCCTTACCTTGTAGCTGTATCACCGACCTTGGTGCTGAAAAGTTGGTTAGGATTGTGCCCTTAGAGTTAAGTCTTCTCCACACCAATGCATCTGCTCATCAGATTGGATAAGATTGGGTTGTATGAGTCACTCTGTCAATGTTCAGACTACGGTGGAGTGTTTTGTACATCGTTCTCTATTTCTTAATATAATAGAAGATTAAAACATCATTGTCCTATCCTTATTGTCAGTTGAATTCCATGCATTTCCTTTCCTTGGGAGTTACAATGTCAAGAATAAAACTTAACCATGGGCTAGTCTTCATTCTGAATTGCTGAATTGTGCTACAAGAGCTACTGGAAACATTCCTCTTCAAGGATAGAAAATATTACGGTTATTAAGTTATGATTAGAAGTAGTAAATTCCTATCCTGATTGAAAATGCAGATAGAAATATTAATATGCCTTCATATACACACCACGGCTAAGCACATAATCAGCATTTCATCTGAGACAGCCCAATTCATCTGAATGTAAAATTTGGTCAAAAGAAACATGCTTGCTGCTCAGCACATCCTGCAGAATTGAAAGAATTTCACATTAAAAGAAGAATAATCAAATGTACTATATATACTCAAGTATAAGTCAACCCGAGTATAAGCTAACCTGAGTATAAGCCTAGGGGTTTTTTAGCATTTAAAAATGTGCTGAAAACTAGGCTTATTCTCAAGTATATAGGGTAATTCTCCGTTTTAAAAGAACGTAATTAAAAAAAAACAAATCCAGAAACCATGATTGAGATATGATAGCAACAACATCATTTGAAAGTGATGAATATAACAGGGTCACTGGGAGCCCTTTTCTCGCTTCAGTTCTTGAATTCTCTTCTTCTGGAAACGTAGCAAAGTCTGAGCCTGAACATTTCCCAGAAGTGGAAAGGGAAGGAGTTTTTATTCATGTTTTCATACAGCCTAGCAATTGACATGATTTTACAGTTTAAAACTGTCACTTCTATAGGAACAGAAGAAAGGTAAATAAACCAGTTCTGAACCCAAGTTTTATACACTATTTTCTTCTGTTTAGATGAGATTTTGCTGCATGCTGATCTTCCTTGAAAACAGTATACCGTATTTTCTGTTGAGACTCTCAAGACCCTTTTGATTGTGACCAAATTGTTGTTAATACTGTGGCTATGATTGAGGGCTGAATCCTATCCAGTTTTCTAGCATTGTTGCAGACTCAATGCAGCCACCAAGGTAAGGGAATGTTGAGAAGGCAGAACCCTGTTGGCATAGCTGCATCAGCACTGGAAAGCTGGATAGGATGGGCCCTGTGCAGAATAAAACATGGTTTTATTTTATTTTATTATTTTATTATTATTTATTTTATTAATAAAACATGGTCTAAGTTGCATGGACCAGCAACATACATCAAGACACAAACACACAGAGACAGATCATGGCCCAAGATCATGCAAGATCTCTAGCATTTCTCACTCAATTCACTCACAATCTTGGGAGAGTACTGGTAGCTGCCTTGTTCTCCTGTGGTATGCTGCGGTCACAATAGGGCAACATAAAAGAAGGGTGTGATGACCAGAATAAGTTTAGAAACAGTTGCTGGTTGAACTGAGAAAGCTGATCTGTGAATTTTAAATGGCTGACAACAATAATCTTAAGTGATCCAAATATAAAACCTAAGAGCTTTCAAGTAAAGATTGGTTGTAAACTTCTCAGAAATAGTAATATTAATACATGATGTTTTAGACAAATAAATATTTAATTATATAATTTTATAAATCAGTTATTCTGATGTAAATAGGTTGAGCAGTAACTTTAAACATATTATATTGTAGTTCTGGCAAATAATGCAGTGGAAAGTATTATCTAACATTAGTCCTTTGATGAGGTCTCAAGTTCCAGTTATTAAGTCAAACCTATTCATAACAGCAGACACCTTTATCTAACAAAAAGCTTACAGCTTCATGTTATCTGTATCTCAGAACTGCATTTTGCCTGCTTTGCCAGTTCAAAAGTCCTACTTTCTAAGCATGTTGAGCATGTGTTGTGATGGTGTTTGGGGTTTTTTTCTGACGTCATGGTAGTTAGCACAAATTTGCTTTAATGTTTTGTGTTTGCTTTGTACCATGTTGCTATTAAACATATTAACACATTCAACTGTAGTTTTGTGTGTATCTAATACTATTTGTAACAACATCATGATGGTGACTGCTAGCATAACAAGTTTCTTTCCTCTCCTCATCTTCTCTCTTCCATTCTTTGACATCTGAAGGAAGGATCAAGGGGAAGCATCTAGCAGGTTCGTGGTGTTTCTATTTGCACTGTCTGTAGCTTCTAAATCTAAAATGTTATTGGGATGTGTACATCTTTGGGAGTGCAGGCTCAAAATATATTGGCATAATATCAAGTAAATAAAAGCCCTGATCAGATCCAGCTCCTGAAAAGTGTACAATTAGAAATTCTTATTGTGAAAGAATAGAATGTTGCACATCCTCCTCCACACATATCTTGCAATGTTTTCCTGTCAGATCCTGCAACTAACATGGGTGGCCTAACAATAAACTTCCGAATTTAAGATTTTCAAGATATTTATTCAGAACTAGAGGGTTGTTTCCTTACCAAAAAAAGTACAAATAGGACAGTAAAAGGGACATGGCTGTTCTTCCCCTACAAATATATTTAAGACTTTTTTATTAACATTTTATTCAGAATTTACACATTGAAAGATAATTCATGAAATACACCAAATTGTCTTTCGAAATCTATCATAGCACTGTCAAATCAAAATTTATGCCAGCATCCTTTATATGCCATCTTGTTTTGTATGTACTATGAATTGTGGCCTCTTTTATTGTGGCCACATTTAATTTTATTTTTGGCCTTTATTTAATAAAGTTCATATTTTGGTGACAGGATCAGAGTCTAGTTCAATATCTGTTGATTTTGACTAAGAATGGTCTAGTTATATTTTGCAAAGTTTCTCCATTTGGTTAATTTATAGTTAATTTAAAATTAAAATTAAATTTAATTTGTAATATTTCAGACATTTTTAGTGGCTTAGGAATGATATATGATTCCAAGTGTTTCCACTGCTATCACAAGTATTTCTGCTATCTGTATGAGGATAGCTTGTTTGAAACTATCATACTAAAGTCTCTCTAGTATCTTTAGGATATTACATACAAATGCTCTTGGTGTGCATTTTTGGGGAGATGCAGTACTATTCCTGTGTGCTTGCTTCATTTCTGTCACAAAAATAACTATTTCTGCTTCAGAATACTGATGGAAGGAATGAAGGAATGTTTTTAGCCGCTTAGAAGGCAGTCAGGATGAAGGCAGAAACTAGAACATAATATAACTGAGGAACAAGCCACATCCTCCAAAATCCTAGGGTTATATCGGCAGTCTAATCCTCTCCATGTCTTAAGAGCACAATCCTAACCATGTCTACTCATAAGTAAGCTCCATTATGTTCAATGGGACTTACTCCTAGGAAAACGTGTTTACGATTGATAGGTCTGTCAGTGCAAGCCTCAGAATGATGGTGTGAAACTTACTCAGTGTGACCATACACCTGGAAATGCCCGGACTGGTCCGGAATTTGGCCATTGGACCGGACTGTCCGGTCCAATGGCACCCTGGTCTGGCATTCGGGGGGGTGGGAGGGAACTGGGGTGCACTGGAGGCTCTTTAGGGCCATCAGCAGTTAGCTGCAGCTAACCGCTAATGAAATATTTTTAAAAAATCACTGCTCATGTGCGCACAGCTAATTTTCTCCCTACAGAGGTCCTAGAGAGTCTCTGCATGGGCAGAGACCTCAATTGACCTCTGCCAGAACTTTCACTAGGCGTGTGCTGGCAGAGGTCAATTGAGGTCTCCGCCCACGCAGAGACTCTCTAGGACAGGTGTGTCCAACCTTTTAGCTTCCCTGGGCTGCACTGGAAGAAGATGAGTTGGTTTGGGCTGCACATAAACACTAACAACTTTTTTAAAATGTAGGATAAAATGTAGGATGTCCTATATTTTGTCCTATATTTTTAAACCTTGGAGTAAGTCTCACTGATTTTAATGGGGCTTACTTCTGAGTAGGCATGATGCATAGGATGGGCAGCGATCCTCTCCAAGTTAAATCTTGGAGTAAGTCTCATTGACTATCATGGGGTTTTCTGCTGAGTAGCCATGCATAGGACTGGGCTCTCAGACTGCAACTTGGTAGTAAGCCTCATTTACTTTAGTGGGGCTTACTTCTGAGGAGGCATGATGTATAGGATGGGCTGTGATCCTCTCCAAGCTTAACCTTGGAGATATGCTGCAATCCTGAACACACTTTCCTGGGAGTAAGACCCACTGGGTACAATGGATCTTACTTCTGAGTAGACATGGTTAGAGTTACAGCATATCTCCAAGGTTAAGCTTGGAGAGGATCACAGCTCATTCTATGCATCATTGGGCTCTCAGACTGCAACTTGGGAGTAAGCCTAATTGACTTTAACGGGGCTTACTTCTGAGTAAGTCTCAAGGGCAGCAGGCAGCAGCTGGGATTGAGGCTGAGGCTGCTTTTGGGGGATGCGGGTGGACATTTTGTCCTACATTGGTTTTTTTATAAAAAGACTTTAAATTGACTAGGTCAGGAATTTTGAATTTTGGGTCTGGTCACCCTGAACTTACTCAGTTCTGCTGGTATGGCCATCAGGTCAAACAGCAAGAAAACTTGTCCAGGCAACAGATCTTTGCCTTCCATCATAGGCTGCCACCAGTAAGTTGGTAGCTGGGTAATGGGGGAAGGACAGTGGGTGGTTTGTAGTGGGACACAGAACAGGCTGGAGGTGGGAAATTAGGCTAGTTTATCAGCCTGTCTGGCACTCTAATGCCAGATAGACCAATCTAACTGAACCAGAAGAGGCCTGAGCTGGCATAGGTCCACTTAGGCTGGCCCAAGACAGATAGACCTGCACTGGCCTAGCAGGGGCATGTTGAGGGCATGTGGATTTTAGCCTAGAATGGCGCAGTTAGGATGTATCCAGAGCCTGGTTCCAGGGCAGACATGCCCCCTCTCAACCCCATCTTAAATCTGAGTAGACCCATAAGGGCCCATGATAATTAAGAGCACAATCCTAACCATGTCTACTTAAAAGTAAGTCCCATGTATTCAATGGGTCTTACTCCCAAGAAAGTGCTTTTAGGATTGCAGTCTAAGAGTTGCTTAATTCTCCCCTTTGAAATAAGAACTGCTTCCTCACACTTAACCTTCCAGCGGGGCCTAAGTACTGTTCTATTTAAGAGAGCCTTTGAGACCCCAGAATGGCTGTCTTTTAAATCAGATATTTTATGGCTGACTGCATCCTATTTTATATTTTAATTATACTGATATTTTAATTGTAATGTTTTAATTGTATTTTATGTAATGTTTAGCCGCCTCGGATGCCCTTCAATGAGAAAGGCACAGTACAAATCAAATCAATAAATCACAAGCCAGAGTAAAAATGGAAGCAAAAGAAAAAGTTCTAAGTCTTTGGCTGGCCTAAGCACCACTCCTGCCTCTTACCCTCAGGATATGGCACATCTCCCACAGCCCACTTCAGCAGCCATTACCATTGCACCTGCCCTTCACTACAGATACTGCTGTACTGCAGTCTCATGCAGCAGCTGTGACAGGTTGCCAGGGCTTCCTTATATGGCAGGCGCCACAGCTGTATGTTGTTCAGTGTGATTAGAGGCAGGTCTCCGAAGGAGCAAGCCCTCCCAAGGGGCCACTTGCTTGGTCCTCAGTAGCAATTTGGTCAGGATTACAGACCTCCTAGCCCTGTGGATTTGGCCCAAATGTCAGATCAGGATATGGTCTACTTAGGGTGCAATCCTAACAGTGTCTACTCAAAAGTAAGCCCCGTTGTGTTCAATGGGTCTTACTCTCAGGAAAGTGTCTTTAGGATTGCAGCCTTAGGCCAGCTTAGCTGGGCCATTCTCTCTGGCCTACAGTCAGGATTGCACCCTTGAAGCACAATTCTAACCATGTTTACTCAAAAAGGAAGCCCTGGGTCTTACTCCCAGAAAAGTGTCTTTAGGATTGCAGCATTAGTGTTGTAAGTTCAGAAAATAGGACAGTGACTCTCAAAGTGATTTAAATATTTTAGGACAGATTCGTATGCATAATCAATATAATTCCAGTGGTTTCCAAACTTTCAAAATGTCTATCAGGACCCATCCAGGTTTATCAGCATTTAAAAAATAAGATACATAAATATTCATTTATATAGAAGATAATATATAATATGGAATAACCAGGAAAAAACCTTCAAGCATTTATCTCTCTATATTTACACATGCTTGCAGACTGCAGAAGCTCATCAACTTGCAGGGCAGTTAGCAGCTATCTTGAAAATTGTAGGAGCTACAGAATCTGATTTTTTAACAGCCTTAGCACTTGAGGCAGTTAGCTGTCTATGAGCTTTGTATCACTCATTCGTGATCCACCAAAAATCAGGTCATGACCCATCAGTAGGTCCCATTCACAATTTGGGAACTATGATTTATGTCCCTCAGTTTAGAAATCATACTTTCCTTTAAGTACAATAGAAGAGTATGCCCCTACAATCCAGAGTAACTACGTGAGCACGTAAGAGACATTATGTGTACCCATAGTTACGGCACCACCTAGTGAAAACCTATGGGAAATTCATATTGCAATCCAGAATAAATTGTTCTTACACTAGAGCAAGCACTCCCCGTAGTTACTCTGGATTCTGCCCTATGTCTGTAAAAGAGTAAACCACTTCTACATATTCTGAATGAACTTCATGTTTTGAAAAAGTCTTTGCTTAAGGGTTCACAGCATGCATGCAATATCTCCAACACAAGATTTATGCTGAAACTTTAAATAGGTTTTATGTTCATCGAAATGTTTCGCAGAGTAATGAATTTTTTCTTTTAGAAATATAGGTTTTTACTATCATTTTTTTATATATATTTGTGTTTTAATCCTGATTTTGGATTGGTCAACAATTTGAATAGCCTTTCCACGTAAATTATCATATACAGAGGTTTAATTTGTTTGTCTTAGTCATCTGAATTTAACAACTGATTTGTTTGTTGTTTGGCTTGATAATTCAGAAATTGGTGATAGTTTGATTTGGCTTACATGGGAAACCTAACCCCTTTCCTCATATGGAATGCTTAGTAACATGATCCTCTATTTCCCCTCCCTCCTAGTAAGCTTTATAGTAATAAACAGAAGCTCTTCAGGATGTACACCTCTCGGAAACATAGGTATCCAGCATCCTGTCTATTCACATGGTATTTGGGAATGCCAACTAACATCAGGTGCATGAAGAGTTTATTTCCCTTCTTAATGTTTTACAATTTTTAACTCTTCAAAGGATTTTTTCATGATTTGGGCTGGGTTACCCTTCCGCTGCCTCTGCTGCCACAACTGCTTTCCTTATTGCTTGCTGCCTGCAATTTTATATCAAAACAACAAATAAAATACAGAAAGAATCACCACTTTCCTATGAATTTTGTGTAATAATACTTTAAATGAAGCAACTACAAATATGCAGTGCACCTGCACTTGGTATTTAGCAGTATGCTTCTGACTTAGATGCTTGAGATAAGAAAAAGTGATATAAGATTTAAATAAATAACTTTTCTGTGTCAAAGGAAACTGTTGTAGAAATAGTATTTGTTTCCATATTTGCCTAAAAAGTTAGGAAAAAACAATCGTACACCATGGACAGCACCATCAGGATCATGGAAATCCTGCATTTCTGAATAACCCCTGTGGCTCATTTTGAGAGGACTATCATATGGTAGGCCATCCCCAGCAAACAAGGCTGCATGTTTACTTCAGCTGGAATCTATTGACCTCTGTCACTCTCCAAAAATTGTAATTCCAGTTAGTGTATCTCCTGGGGAAAATCTATCTAGATCTCTGCCAAATACTAGTTACATCTATTTTTTAAGCATTAAAACATAAAAAAATTTAAACATAAAATCAAAATGTCTTTGGAATTAAAAGAAAATCAGGGAAGCAGGAATAATATGGTGCATTCTATCTCTTTTCTGTCTTATCGTAGACCAATGTTTCTCAACCAGTGGTACGAGTACTAGAAGTGGTGTCCAGTGGTATTTGTGGGATTCTCCCCGCCCCCCCAACTCCTGCCATCTAACAGCGAGACAAGCAGCACAATGTGACAAGCAGTACAATGCTTGGATCAGCAGTCAGGGCTTCTGCATACACTTTTCACATGCTTGAAAAATATTCAAAAATACTCAGTTGCTCTGAGCCACTGACTGATATGTGATGCACTGCATCTGACATCCCAATATTTGGCAATGACATCATCACCTATTTCTGATGACACTTCTAATAGGTGGACAAATATTCAGAGGACAAATGTTCAGGGACAAACGTTGAGAAACCTATCATAGACTGATAATTCATAAGAAGGTAATAATTAAGAAAAAAACCTTCCTTATGCCATTCTTCTGCATGACCCCAAAATACACTTTTAACGGAATGCTCTGTGGATTCTGTGGATACACATACTGGTTTAAACTGGTGGTTGAAAATACAGTTCTGTGACAATTGATCCACGTTGCCAGAAAATTGAGAATTTGTATGAAATTGATATCCATGTCATTCTAGCAATTTTTACCATGTCATTGTAGCCTTCTCTTTTTATTTTGATACGATATTGTGTGTAGTCTGACACTATTTTTGGTACATTTGGTAGAAGTAGTAGTTGTGAACTACTAGTATACTACAAAAGTAGTCAGGTCTAAGACTACTGATACCATCCATCTCATAAAACATTGGCTATGAATCCACTAAATTAATGCTATCCTCCCAGATTTTCTTGCAGCTTTGCAGTGGTACCACAGTGACCTCTAGTGTTTTGAAAGTATATAGGTAAAACAAATACAGACAAAAAAGTGAATAAATACAAAATTAAAATGTAGAATATAAAGGTATGAATAAATAGAAAGTTGAAATGTAGAATTATAAAGGCTTGCAACACACAATGTTTTACAGTGCAATCCTATGCATGTCTATTTGAAGAAAACCCCACTGTGCTCAAGGAGGCTTACTCCCAGGAAAAAGTGTATAGGATTGCATTCTTAGAAGGGAATAGTTTGAGCTCATTCAGATATCAGCAACTTAGAGTACAATCCTAATCATGTCTACTCAAAAGTAAGCCCACTGTGTTCAATGGGTCTTACTCCCAGGAATGTGTGTTTAGGATTGCAGCCCTAAAGCCAAATACAAGTCACTTCTTGCAAAGACACAAAATTTTAACATTGTGAGTTCATTTGCAATTGAGATCTTTAACTTGCAATTGAGTCTTAAAAAGCAGGCCTCCGTCAGTCTTGAAAGACTATGGTATCGTGCTTGGCGCTGCATACGCTGCATGTGAAGCACGAAAGCCTGGGTTAGATTGATATGGAGGATAGGCTGTTCCCCAAGCAGCAACCCCCCCCCCTCTCCACGCCACTGAATTAGTTCAACGGAAAGGCAGAGCCAATACGATTGGATCCAGCTGCATCACAGAGCTGGGCTAAGGACAGGAGCTCATCCTGTCTTGTGGGGCCAACCCGGGTCTCGAACCCTGGCCTGCTGGTTAACAGGCACAGCGTCTTAACCACTTGCGCCACCCAGAGCCCTTGAGTCTAGCCTATTGCTATCTAACTGCTCAAGTACAGTGAATAGGCTGCAATCCTATACACACTTTCCTGGGAGTAAGACACACTGAACACAATATAACTATGGCTGCAATCCTGAAGTGCACTTGCACCAGCCTATCTGGCACTGCACTAGTGCAATGCAGGATAGGCCAGCCCTCAGGAATTTTTTCCGGATTTCCAACTGGAATCTCCTTTCTTGCAGTTTGTACCCATTGGTTCTAGTTCTGCTTTCAGAAGCAGCTAAGAACAAATTGGCCCCTTCCTCCATATGACAGCCCCTCAGGTATCTGAAGAGGGCAATCATGTCTCCCCTCAGCCTCCTCTTCTCCAAGGTGAACATCCCAAGTTCCCCCAACCTTACCTTGTAGGGCTTGCCTTCCATCCCACGGATCATTCTTGTCACTCTCCTCTGGACTTGCTCCAGTTTGGCTGCATCTTTCTTAAAGTGAGGTGCCCAGAACTGAACACAGTACTCAAGGTGAGGTCTGACCAATGCTGAATAAAGAGGAACTAGAACTTTTCATGACTTGGAAGCTACAGTCCTCTTAATGCAGCCTAAAATGGCATTTGCCTTTTTTGCAGACACATCACACTGCTGACTCATATTCAGCTTGTGATCCACAGCAACTCCAAGATCCCGCTCACATGTTGTGCTGCCAAGCCAAGTATCCCCCATTTTATACCTGGGTTTTTGGTTTTTATTTCCTAAGTGCAGAACCTTGCACTTCTCCCTGTTGAAATTCATTCTATTTGTTACAGCCCAGGATTCTATGGTATGCTCTCAGAGAACGTACAGCTTCATGCTGATGTATTTCGGTATTGTTTTTCAAAGACAGGGGGAATGATTTGGCTTAAACTGGGCATTTTATTACATATTTCCTGAGGTTTCTTTCAAGAAATGTGCTTAATATTCAATGCAATTTATGAAGCTACAAATTGCACAAGCAACAGGAAGCCTCAAATTTTAGAATAGTCAGAAGTCCAAACATCACAGCCAAGGGATACATGCCAGCAACTAGCATGTATCCACTAGGAGTAGTGGAACTCATCTCCACCAGATCCAGAGCCACCAAGTCTGGCCTTGCACCCTCACACAGATACTCTTGATTCTGTGGCTTCCCAAAGTTTTCCCAAGGATTCCCACAGTTTGCCAAAGAATTGAGGAACCTCATTGTAGGGCTTCTTTCCTTATACAGAACAAGGGATGAAAGTCCCTTTCACTTCAGTAGCCACCAGTGGCTGCCCAGTTGCACACAATCTATCTATCTACAGTATTTATATACCGCTTTTCAACTGAAAAGTTCATAAAGCAGTTTACAAGAAAATGAAAAAAATTAATAGCTAATTAATAGCTAATGGGTCCCTGTCCCAAAAGGGCTCACAATCTAAAATGCAAAAAGAACACCAGCAGAAGCCACTAGAACATACATTGCTGGGGTGTGTAGGGCCAGTTACTCTTCCCCTGCTAAATAAAAAAGGAACACCCACTTGAAAGAGTGTCTCTTGCCCAGTTAGCAGGGGTAACACAAGATACAATGGCGGCAGCCATTTCTGTGCCACATCAGTCTCAGCACTCCAGGCAGTTTAGGATTGGGCTATTAGTCCTTTTCAGTGTTTATCATCTGCATCAATAAGATTTCCATTGTTGTGGTTGGCTGACTTGACTACTTTTGTTGTGATAAATGTAAAGTTCAGGTCAGGCTCATAGTATCTTTGCTATACTATGGTTAAAATTTAACTGCCTCCAATTAAAAATGATCAGTAATATCAACTGTGAAACTATTTGTAAATATGATGTCCTATTTTGCAGAAGTATTATGCACAATTTCATTACCTAGTTTGCAAGTAGTGTAAGAATAAAATAACAGCTACTAATAAAAAGAATAATAAACATAACTTATTGTCTGGCTAACTCATCTGTCTTAAATTAATTTTAAGTAGAATAGGAAGTAAAGAAATGTCCAAGAAGGTAAATAAATAATTTTATTCTTTATGGTTCAATGTTTTCATTCATATGTAAAGCAAGTTTAGTACATGGAGGAAACATTTGCACATATATTCATATTATGCAAATCCTGAAATAGCCTACAGTGGCTGGTGACATTATAATGAAAAAATACAGGGTGCTTATTAATCCTTTAAACCAAACTCTTACATATGTGTTTAGTAGGCATATTGCTGTCCCCAGTTTTAGATTCCAAGGATTCCAGCTTTTGTTGAGTAGTGTTAATACATGAAATGGAGTGCAACACTCACAGATTAGTGAATACAGATTAGTGATTATTGGTTTCCCATGATCACAGTGATTGTGATTGGTGTGAAAGTGATGCAAAAAATACTGCATATGAATCTTCATGGATTACCGGTTAATACATCAGTACCACATAGTACCTATTTGTGAATTCATCTGATCAGTAGAACTTATTGAAAAAAATATTGCATACTGAAATACTGTTACTAACAAAAGTTTTGTTTTGTACAAACAAAAGTTACAAAACAAACTTTGGAATTTGGTGAGTTTTTTATTTTTAAATTCAAGAAGAGGATTTACAAAATGTGTTCCTTGGAAATGGAAAAAGCTTACCCAAAAAATGAATTTCAAAGAATATTCATATTTGTTTCAACAAATGCTCCTGTGTGGTTAAATTTCTGAAAACAAGCCCTAAAATAGGAATTTCTGAAAAGAGGCCCCAAAGGATTTGCTCCTATAGGAATGCTGTATCCTCTGTGCAAGTACCAATGAAATATGTAGGTTCAAGTGTTCTAGACTGCCAAAATGAAACTCACATTTATATAATAGTGCTAATAGTTTCATTGTTTTACTTCAGATTTCAACATGACCTGGTTAGAAGCTATCCAGCATGTGCTTGATTTGCTTGCATCTGGTATTGTGTATCCTGCCTGAGCTATGCTTGTACAGTATCTGAAATAAGATGTACTACATGTAGGTTGCATGTACAAATTCCTTTGATTAGAAACTTCGTAACCAAAGTGTCTCATATTTTCATTCCATCTTGACACACAAGGTAGCATTTCCTTTTTAGACTAGAAATGGTTAGGCAGCTAAGCATTTGAAAGTGTTTTGATGCCTGAATAATATAGTTTGATTTTAAAGTGTCTTATTGGCACAGTTCACTAAGATACAAAGACCTTGCCATAACTGGAACAGAAAAGACCTAAACTTGATATATTAGCTGCTGTAGCAAAAAGGCAGATAATTTCTGCCATGGGCACCTTAATGGCCCCAAAGAATTTGATCATACAGTAAGGCTATGGCTAAAACCTAGAGTAACTACGGGACCTTTTACACCAACGTAGTTACAGTGCCACCTAGGGGACACCTAGGGGAAATCTTCCCGTAGTTACTCTGTATTGTAGGGTATGTCTTCTGTTGAGGAACCAATGAAATATGTAGGATCAAGTTTTAAAGATTTTTTTATATCAAACTCCCTTTCCGTTTCAGGAAAATCTTCACCAGTGAAATGAACAGAGCTTAGGGCCTGATCCTATCCAATTTTCCAATGCCAGTGTAGCTATGCAAATAGGGTGTGCAATGCAACCTATGGAGGGGAGGTAGTCATAGAGGCCTCCTCAAGATAAAAGAAAATTTGTTCCCTTACCTTGGGACATTGCGCATTGCAGTTGCAACAGTGCTGGAAAGTTGGATGGGATTGGGTCCTGAATCCATAAATCCCAACACAATTCCATGCATCCCTGAGACAGACATAGAGTCTTTGTTTGTATCTTGGCCATGAAATGGATTTATTGTAAATACTATTAATGGTCAGTTTGGATTTCATCTATATACTTTTCTTCCTTTCTATATACTTACAAAATTTACAAAGATTATATTACCATAAGTATATTGCTATATACTTACAAAGAGTTATTGAGCACATTATGGCAGTGCTACTCAGGGGGGTTGTGACCCCCATTTGATATAAAGGCCCCCTGCTCCCTTAAAGGAGCAAGAGAAGGGGGAAAGCAACAGCATTATTGCTAGAATCATGCACTGGCTCTACACTAGCTGCCAGAGAAGTGCCATCTGGATGAATTAAGCAGGATGTTGGAGAGGCATCACAGGGCAACCACATCCACAGGTACTATCCTAACCATGGAAAGACACTCCAAGGTCACCACATATAAATACAACAGAAAGATGCTAAAGTAGCAACCATGCAAAGCAAACACCCAAATCTTGCAATGGTTCAAGTCTCAAGGAGATGGAAGGTTTCTTTTTGCCAGGAGAAACTGGAATGAATAACAAGATCTTCAATGACAGGCAAAGTAGGTGATGATGGCTCACAAAGATGAAACTGGAAACACAAGTTCTAGTCTCCCCTAACCAGCAAGTCTCCTTTTGCATGACTGGACAGACACCCATGGTAAGGACAAAAAAGTGGGGAAAGCTGTTCCAGAACCCATGCTATCTTCTGCATAAAGCAGCTTGCTAACAGTCAGCAATATAGCAGGAGACACACAAAGAACACCTCATCAACATTTAACCTCTTGTATCACTGCAAACACTTGGCTGGGATGCAGTGGTCCATGGATCTGTCAGAGGGTACAATAAATGGAGCAATTTCTGGACTGGCTTTTGACATAGAGCACCTATAGCACTGTTCACTCAGCTAGTCACACCAAGACCCACCTTATGCCCTTTGCTTCATCACTGACAGCGATGTCTACTCTTATCAGTATCCTGGTCCCTATATCCATGCAAATAGGGCACTAATGAGGTCACTGATGAACTTCCCCCTTCTTTTGAGCCAAAGGTGTCACAGGGAGGATGCTACAAACCCTGACAGCAGAGAGGCTCTCTAACTCTGTAGAGTCCCGCACACTGAGGCCAGCTGCAGTAAGAAACAGCTATGGTGGGAAGATGAAATCTCTTACCTGCTAACAGGCAACACATATGATTCAGTCAAAAATTCTATGAACTATCAGAACAGTATCTTGAAAAGAAACACACAATTGGAATTGCCAACCATCTCCTAGCAGGGCTACTGTGCCACTGCAAATGATCCAACTGACAGCTAAAATAACAGTGTCAGTGAGGTCTGGCTGCATCAGTTGGTTCACTGTATTCCATAGAGACTGAATATGGGCTTAGCAGTTTGGCTAGAAGATGAAGGTCAACAACCTCACTGAAAACAGCTGGGCTCCCAGCAGTAACTTCAGACAGGCTGTTGGTTTCCTTTGAGAATTCCAAGACAGCTGCCTATGGATATCGGGAAGTAACAGAGTAACAAGGACTTGACAACAACATCATTCGCACCTGTTCTCACCAGCAGTATTGCATTTGTATTGAATTCCCTCTTTCCCCTTTGCTTATATGTCTGGGGTGCAGTGCCCTTATTTCCCAACATGGGGTGGTGAGGTACAAGTTCCAGATGAGTGTTTGTAAATCAGATCTCCTGAGCCTGAAATAAGAACTATCAAGAGACAAATGTTAACAAATAGTTTGCCATACCTTTTGATGGAACAAAAGATTTCTGTAAAGTGTTCCCTATGTGCATCAAGTGCCCTTTCGCCATGGTTATCCTCACCAAAGTTCCTCTTTGTGATACCAGAGTGGTATAACTCCATCGTCTCATCTTAATGGAGATTGAGGGCACAATCCTAACCAATTTAGGCTGGCATAACTCACCCACTCCGTTTCTGTGGTGGTGTGGGGAGGCCAGTGAATGACAGTGCAAAAGGACACTTTTGCAACCCCAGGCCAGCATAGGACTTGTGCCAGGACTTATGCTGTATGGGGGTTAAAATTGCAGCCATTGGCTGCAATCCTAAACTCACTTTCCTGGGAGTAAGACCCATTGAACATAATGGGGCTTACTTTTGAGTAGACATGGTCAGGATTATGCTCATAGACTCCTAGGCAGGGGCTTTAGTACTGGAGTTGGTGTAATACAATTGGCTGCCAAATGTGGTTAGTATT
Source organism: Cryptoblepharus egeriae (assembly GCA_030015325.1). Lineage (NCBI taxonomy): Eukaryota > Metazoa > Chordata > Lepidosauria > Squamata > Scincidae > Cryptoblepharus > Cryptoblepharus egeriae. The sequence goes on from JAREYC010000001.1 coordinate 152,389,353, forward strand.
GTTGCTTAGATGTGAGAAAATGGATGGATGGAGTGGCATGGTAGTAGGAGGTGCAATTTTCTGCTGCCTTTCCTTTCCTGCTTCCTTATGGGATTCGTCTTTCCTATACCTGCTTTTTCATTGGCCTATATTTTTCCTGGCATCAGGGTTCTGTCCGTTGTCTGAAGGAAGGCTAGGGTATGGAGTGCATTGATATCTCATCCCTCCCACATCACACTCTTATCTCCCTGTTTTGGCCTCTCTGCTAGTGCAGTTGCAGTGATTTATGAACTATACTGAGTTATGTTTTTCTGACATTACACCATTGTCTGTGGTACATCTGTTGTTGGGTGGACAGCTGGTAGGTCTGTCGATGCACAAGCATATGTATATTCGTGGCTTGTCTCAGAGGTAGGATTGGGCCATAACCTTTACCTGCAAGTAAATAAGATAGGAGGACTGTTCACAGTATCTTCTACTTTATGTTCCACAAATTTCTAGCAACATGGCAACTTTGAACAGCCAGCCCAAAAACTGATTGATTTTCCAATTGCAATCCATTAATGGGTTCTGCAGCTAATCAACTACCAGAAAGTCACACAGTGTAATGTCACAGTTCTTTTAAACTACCCATCCCACCATTAATGTTTATTGGATGTTAATTGTTTTAAGATTCATATAGATTCATTTTTGTCTTGTCCAAGTGTTGAAGTAACAAGGAATATGAAATGTAATGTTTGCTAATACTGTTTGTGGTGTGTTGAAAAATGTCCTGTCTTGGAAAAATGCATGAATAACTACATTAATCTTGCCTGCTTACCTCTAACAGCATGCAAAAAAAAAAATATTATCCCTATACAGGTTATTAGAAATTCACTACACTGTGCAACTTCAAAACTTAGTTAAAACAATCTAAAAGCGTTTGAATTAAACGTGTGCTAAGGCTACTTTTGATGTGTTTATTTTATTTCTAGTAAAATTGGATAATATAAACAGAAAGTATTCACAGTAAACAAAATGAACGTAATCTCTGTGCCAATGAAAATTACTGAAACCAGATTGAGCAGTAAACTAGAAATAAAATGATACAACTAGTCAGACTTGTACCTGCCCTTATTACAAAGGAAATGCACATTTGGTTCCTTAAAGGTAGAGTTTCCTGTGTGGAGGTTACCCTTTCCACGACTTGCTGTACTGGGAGGTGGGCCACATGTTTTCTTCCTTCTCAGAGCTTTCAGAGCTCTGGAGTGTGCACATGGAGTTCTGTGTATATGCCTATCTCTTCAGTCCTATAATATGTCCTAGGTATGGCAATTCCAGAGTTGGTATGGTTCTCCTCCACTAGGAATGACTTCCCCATTCATTTGGGGAAGGTATTTCTCTTGAAATGAATGGGGACTTTCCCCTTATGCAGTAGATTCATATGCAGATCTGGGCACGCACTGATTTGTAGATTGGGGCATAGATGTACATCTATAAAGGGTGTTACAAAGAGTAAAGCAGACTGGACCAAATAAATATGAAGTAAAATACGTTTTCTGCTTCCACAGTCAAAAGCTAAGCTTCAAAGAACGGGTACGGATGGCTAGCCCAAGAGGACAGAGTGTCAAGAACAGGCAACCTTCAGTTGGAGACAGACGATCGCCTAGTACTGACATTACTGCAGAGGGCAGCCCAACAAAAGTGCAGAAGAGCTGGAGCTTTAATGACCGAACACGCTTCCGACCTTCCCTACGTTTGAAGAGTTCACAGCCTAAACCAGTGCCAGATAGTAAGAGGTTTCTTTTTTCCTCCAGTTGAATGTCTTTTTTATTGTGGTTATCATAACCCACAATAAACACACTAGACTATATTTTGGAAACATTTCATACACATGCTAGAGAAACACTCTGTTTCTTTGAATCTAGGATGTTCTCAATGCTTCTTTTATGGACCAGTATTATGCACATGGGCTGTGGGTGGCGCAAGTGGCTAAGACACTGTGCCTGTTAACCAGCAGGCCAGGGTTTGATTCCCGGGTCAGCCCCACAAGACAGGGTAAGCGCCTGTCCTTAGCCCAGCTCTGCAACGCCAGCTAGATCCAATCGTATTGGCTCTGCCTTTCCACTGGACTAATTCAGTGGCGTGGAGAGGGGGGATTTGCTGCTTGGGTAACAGCCTGTCCTCCATAACTATCCAACCCAGGCTTTCGTGCTTCGCATACAGCATATGCAGCACTGAGCACGATACCATAGTCTTTCAAGACTGATGGAGGCCTGCCTTTTTTTAATGCACATTCAAACCTACTGCACAATTCAAAGTTATCAGAAGTCTATTAACCTAAACACAACCTTAATAGGGAAGATCCAAAACCACCCTTTCCATAAAGGAGCAAGAGTGTTCTTGTGATGGTAAGACTCATGAAATGCCATTTCAGAGGGTGCCATGGCATTCGTTTGGAGCTGCCATAAATTTAAAAGCCTTCAAATCATGCACCACAAAGGCTGCAATCTTAACCTTTATTTAGGCCAACTTACCTATGGCACATTTGTGACAATCCCAGACCAGCACAGGATTTGCGCCAGGACTTATGCCAGCTTAACCAGAGGTAAGGATGGTGCTGCTACTTGCCAATTATTGTTCCTCTTTTTTTAAAGAACTTCACATTCCACCTGTCATAATTTGCAACAAAAGGATTATATTTTGATTAACTAGAAGAAACTTTTCCATTAAATACTGTCAAAATTTCTGCTGGATCTTAAGCCCCCTTGTTGGAATGCATGGCCCAACACAGGACTCTTTGATTCTGTACCACCTCAAGAAATGCCCAAAATCTGAGTAGCTGCATTGCATTACCAGGCAATGGGATAAATGTCCCCTTCTCCTGCAAGTGACAACTGCCCAGGGCATGCTGGATGCCATGGGAGCCATTTTGGTGTTGCAGAAGCCCTGTGTTCTGGGCAGCTCAGAAATGAGCTGCAAGAGACATTTTAGGGCTAGATCAAGGTGGAATTATTGCCAGCCTCTGGCAGTTCCTTCTCAACAAAAAAGTAGGATGATACAAGGCTTTCTATTATGTTGGGTTGGCAGATATACATAGGCTGTTGCTAACTCTGAAAGGAAAGCACTGTAATGAAAAAATGAAAGCCATGGGCATATCTGCACTCTTGCCAACATGAGGTACAGAAGTAACATTGCTGAAACTAAATGCACGTTACATGTTCTAACTTTAACTCATTTAATCACTGTCTGTGTACACAAATACTAGGAATGCAGCTATTTAACAATAATAGCTTTGACTTGTATTATTACATGTTTAATTGCATATAACACTGAAACTTAGGCCGCAATCCTAAAGACACTTTCCTGGGAGTAAGATCCATGGAACACAATGGGGCTTACTTTTGAGTAGACCTGGTTAGGATTGTGCTCATAGAGACACTGCATACATACAGTATATGATTTTGTTTAAAATTTTATTTTATCAGAAATTTTATTTCAAATGGCTGAAGTCTACTGAGCAAATACATCTATAAAAATTTTTTAAAGTTCCCTTGGTGCTCACCATGCATGTTTCCCATAGAAATAAAATAAATTTTTAGTTTTCCACAGCACATCACAGACATTTGGTATTAAAACCCTACCATGGGGTAATTTAAAATAAACCATTTTAAATATTCACAGTAGTAATGGCGTTATAGTCAGTGGTAGGCTCCAGCAGGTACGCACCTACTCTATAGAACCGGTTCTTAACAAGAGATACGACATATAAAGTTTAAAAATAGCCATTTAAAAGTGGCTGCCAGATGGGCAGAGAACCAGTTCTTAATTTTTTTGAAGCCCATCACTGGTTATAGTATTAAATAGAAACGGGATTGCTTACAGCCCAGTCCTAGCACTTGGCAGCACTGGTGACCTGTGCACTGCCACACTGCAGCTGCTAGGAGGGGAAAGGAACATTTTTCTATCAGGTCGCCCTCTCCACCAGTGAATGCAGCATGTGCTTTGTTTTTACATGGCAGGGAATAGAATTGGGGCCGAAATATATGTTAAAGTCATAGAGGCTACATTTTCTTCTTGTGCTGGTTTTTTTTACCAGCCAATTCCCAAATTCATGATTGACACCAACAGACTTGAACAGGATGACCAGGAAAACTTTGAGATACCATATTCTTGGAAGAACATTAAGGAGTATACACTTCCCAGAGAAACACTAATGAGTACCAAAAAGTATGGAACACCTTTTGAAAAGCATATTATTTTTATGGTCTTTAGTTACAATTTTATTTGCATCTTTTTGTGGATCAGCTTCAAGGAATTGCACATCTATATATACAGTATAAAACTGAAAAGTCACTGCCTGACACTCACTCACTGACTCATCAATGGCCAGTGGGTACCTCCATCATGGAAGGAAAACCGTCCCCAAATTTCATGCATCAAGGCTTGGCGGTTTTGGCTGGCCGTTGATGAGTCAGTGAGTGAATCAGTGACTTTTCAATTATATTTATATAGATATATAAAAGTTCTTTACAAGCTCTTGGGCTCTGAGAACAGAATGACAACAACTCTACCATTCCACTGGAAACATTAAGAAAACTAGCAATTTCTCTAACTTGAACATCATGGTAGATTCTCAGATTGGGCTAACCGTTACACATTGCCTAAGGCTGAAATCCTAAAGACACTTTCCTGGGAGTAAGATCCACTAAACACAATGGGGCTTACTTTTGAGTAGAGATGGTTAGGATTGTGCTCTAAATCAGGGGTCAGGGAACTTTTTTACCTTTTACCCCAAAATATATTTAGATATGCTGATGTTACCCCCTTGATTTGAAAGGAAGGAAATAGTCACTCAAAAGTCTGGATTTTCAATTGAAAATCCGGACTTTAAAAAAATGTAGGATACATGGGCTAGGATAAAAAAATGTAGGATAAAATCAGGAGTAATCATAAAGTAAGTGGGTTACTTACCTTGGCTGGGGAGGGTGTTTGAGGAAACTGGGGGCAGTTTCAGGCTGCTGCGGCTCGGTGTGGCTAAGTTAGGCCAGCCGCAGCAACCATTTTAAAAAACATTATTGTGCACGTGTGCGCACACTCTTCCCCTTCCGAAAGCTCCAATGGAGCTTCTCGGTGGTGGAAGTGGTAGCACTCTCCGTTTTTCTAGACGGAGCACAACTGTCCATTACTCCCAGGAATTTCATTTTTACCCCTTTTGGGGTAATTTACCCCTGTTCCCAGACCACTGGCTAAATCAAAATAGAAACAGCTGGCAAGAACATGATTAGCACTGAAACCCTTTCATGTTTTATTGCTTCATTTAGAACAGTTTGCTTTAATCTCAACTTAATAATTGCATTGTTTGATTTATGTTAGGTAAACATATCATTTTCTCTTTTGAAGCTGATAACACTCTTGGAACAGATGATATTTATGATGAGAGAGGATGTCAGTGTGATGTATCTGTAGAAGATCTTACCCCTGCTCTTAAAACAGTTATACGAGCTATCAGGTAGGTGGAAAATACATTCATAAGAAGAAAATTGTGAACCCTTATGATAGCAATATTCGAGACCCAGGTCCCCATAAGACAGGGTGAGCTCCTGTCCTTAGCCCACCTCTGCAATTCAGCCGGAACAAATCATATCGGCTCTGCCGTTCCACTGGTCTATTTCAGTGGCGTGGAGAGGGGGGATTTGCTGCTTGGGGAACAGCCTATCCTCCATTTCAATCTACCCAGGCCTTCATGCTTTGCATAGAGCATCAAGCACGATACCATAGTCTTTCAAGACTGATGCCAAGTTTGCAACATTTGAAAGATAATGGGAAACCTGTACTTACACTGAATAGGCCATACATGTCCAACACAGGGCCCCAAGGGCTGCATCTATGGGCTTTCTAAGGCCTTTTAGGAGATGATATAGGGTAAGGAGTAGGCAGTCAGCTGCCTGCTAGCAATTGGGGCAGCAGAAGCACCTCCTGGCTGTGGCTGTCAGGGGCACCCTGGCATGAGTGCCGAGTGAGGCATGTAGAACAGTTCTTCGCAAGCATGCCAAGGTGCCCCTGCCAGCCACAGCCAGGAGGTGCATCTGCTGCCCCAATTGCCAGCAGTTGGCTGACTGTCACTATTGCCAGCGCTCAGAATTCCACCTTCTCAATCCACCCTCACCATGCTCTTCTTCTTCTTCAGACCTTAGCTGGTGTTTGGGAAGAAGGTTGTCGTCTTAACCAATAAATTGCTGTAGGTGCTGCAGGTGTACATTCATCATTAACTAGACGCTTCCATTCTTTGCGATTGGTGACAATGTTTTTAGTCTCATCACTGTCTCTTTACATCTTGCTCAACCAGTTTGAGCCACATCTTCTTTGGTGCTGCTCATTGAACTCTCCAGTGTTTAGATCGCTCTTGCCAGAGAAGCTTATGTGGTAGCCAATTGGTGTTCATTCTGCAGACGTGGCCAAACCATCTCGGTCTTCATTTTTGGATTCTTTGACTGAGGATTGATGGGCGCACTTTTCCTGTATTGTCTTGTTACTGTGGCGATCCCGAATAGAGACACTCAGGATCTGTCTTAGGCATCACATTTGGAAGGCCTCAAGCTTTTTTCGTATCTGATTTGAGCAAAGCCCATGTTTCTGACCTATATAGGAGATTTGGTAGCATTAATGTTTGGAAGAGGCAAATTTTGGTGTTGATGGAGATAATTTGCCTTCCTCCATAGGCAACATTTGAGTGATGCAAACACTGCTGTTGCCTGGCCAATCCTACTGTGGACTTCAGCAATAGATGCCACTTTCTTTTCCTGCACCAGTGACCCCAGATATTTGAATTCTTGGAGCTGCTCAATTTGGACTTCATCTAGATGAACAATGGCATGTGATCCATCCGTGGTCATAACTTTGGTCTTGGGATGTAGGATTGGGCAATAGGTAGCTTTGGGTAACTTTGGGCTGTAGGATTGGGCAATGCTGGCAATGTGGTAAAGAACGTTGGTGGCCTCTGCATCTGTATTGTTGAATATGGCACTGTTGTGTGCAAACATCAAGTCAGCCAGGAAGTTGTTTATGTCATATTGTACCTTACGTCTGCCCTCAAATGCTTTCCTCATAATGGCATCAATCATGCTATTAAGAGAGAGTTGACATCTCCTGGTAGACTTCAGTTTGAACAGGAAATTCCTAAGATAGCTTGTTTCAGATCTGCATGTTGCTAGGTGAGCCGTTGTATGATGCTTGGAGAAGTTGGACCATTTTTAGTGGCATGTGCTCATTTTTCAACCATTCTTCAACTAACTGTGTTCACCTGTGTTCAACAGTCTTCAACTGTTCTCAGGCCAGCGAACACAGTCATATGCAGACTTGAAGTCTATGAAAACAATGTTGGTTTATTTTCCTGACCCTTTTCTCCACTAGTTGACAGATAGTGAATATTTGATCAATGCTACCCCAATATGGCCTGAATCCTGCTTGCTGATGTGGCCAGCATCCTGTTTGAAAAGTGCATCAGAATAGAAGGAGTAGAGGAGAGAGCATACTTAGAACCCAGTCCTGCACCTCACTACTCAGGCCAACATAATTCCTGGCATAAGTCTCATGTTGGCTGGGGGTGTTGAAAAGTGCTGTACGACACTTTTGAGCAACTGCTGGGGGTTAGGTCAGTGCACAAACATGCACCAGTGTCCTCATACCACCATAAGAATGGGGAGCAGGTGAGTTGTGCTTGCCTAAATTAGTTAGGATTGTGCCCTCAGTCATCTGTAAACTGGGGTGGTAGGGGACTTCATAATTTGCAACAGAAGTATTTCATTTTGATTAACTAGAAGATTAAATAGTTTCCATTAAATAGCATCAAAATTTCTGAAGGATCATGGACTGCATGGTCCAACACAGGACTCTGATTCTGTTAATTACCTTGTAACTTCTTAGCTTGTTCTGTATAACATGGACTATATGTGCAATAGATGCTTGTAATATTATTAATAATTTAAGTAACGTACAACTTTTATCATGAATATATGATTGTAATCTTAATGGCTAATAATGCTAGAAATCTATTTTTACATCCCTTTAATGTACTAGCATTTTTGTAATTTTAAACCTATCAATATGACCATAGAGTAGTGTATTTTTTATCTTCTGTCCTTCATCATCTCAGGGTGCAATCTTACCTAACTTTCCAACTCCAGAATAAGGGCAATGCAACTCTGAGGTAAAAGTAAATTGATTAATTTTTCTATTTAAACCTCTTTGTATACTATTTTTCACTAAAATGTGATAAATATTCCTCGTACAAATAATGTATAAAATACATGTGAATGAATTAATTCAGATGTTTCTTCCATAGAATTATGAAGTTTCATGTTGCCAAAAGAAAATTTAAAGAAACTTTGCGTCCCTATGATGTCAAAGATGTAATTGAACAGTATTCAGCAGGTCACCTGGATATGTTGTGCAGAATTAAAAGTCTTCAATCACGGTAAGAAAAAATTCCTCTTATTACCAGTTTCAACCTGTAAATTATTCTGACCATAAGCTGAAACATTTGCTTTTAACACTTTTGAATTCTGCTAGACATTTGTTTTTCCAGAATTTCTGCAGGTCTGTGCCTTTTCCTACTGAAGCTCATTTGTGATGTAAATTGTTATCTAACTGAGTATAACATTTATGTTTAATCACAAGAATCTCTTTTTTTTTACCTTGCAGCGTTGACCAAATTCTTGGACGAGGACAAATTTCTTCTGATAAAAAAAGTCGAGAGAAAAATGCTGTGGAGAATGAGTCAGCTGATGATCTTAGTATGCTTGGACGTGTAGTCAAGGTGGAAAAACAGGTAATTCCTACAAGATCATGAGCACATTTTACTTTGTTAAATGTTTTGGTTATTGATAAACATTTTATAATTGTAAGGCAAACTTTTTTGTGTGTAGATAATTTCTCTGTAAAATTATTATACTTTACTGGTGTACTTGTGATATTTCATTTATTCAATGGAACTTTGCACTGTTGTCATTCTACTGATAGCACGAGTTTTAGAGAAAGGAAGATAGGAAGTGCTTCCTCTCTACTAAACTGTGAGCTGTAGCAGTGAGCCAAAAAAAAAGCCAAGGAAGCCCCAGGACAGCAGTTGAGACTGTGAGTGGGCAGGTGAGGAGCAGGAGGTGACCCCAGCTCTTGTCATTTCCAACCTGTGGCAATATGGGGCTGTTCAGATTTGTGCCACAGAAACTAGTGGTAGACCCATTGGGGCTTCTTCTGTCTTACCGGGGTAAGGGAAAAGTTTCCCCTTGCCCTGGGATAGTGCTGCAGCATCTGCAAACTTGCAATGAATGCAGAGCAGGCATGCCAGCTTGCCTGCTCCAGCACAAGTTAGGATTGTGCTGTAATAGTACATATTTTGTTAATTTTTATAATGGCATATATTGTTAAACGACCATTACAGGTTTTTTTCTTCTTCCTCTAGGTTCAATCTATAGAGTCAAAATTAGACTCATTGTTAGATATTTACCAGCAGGTGCTGAAGAAAGGATCTGTATCTGCACTGACTCTGGCTTCATTTCAAATGCCACCTTTTGAATGTGATCAGACTTCAGATTATCAAAGTCCTGTAGATAGCAAAGATTTGTCTAATTCTGCCCAGACTAGTGGATGTGTATCCAGATCAGCCAGTGTCAACATGCCATGTGGCCTACAGCTTATACTGACACCAAATGAATTTAACCCTCACGCTTACTATGCTTTTAGTCCAACTATGCATAGTCAAGCCACACAGGTGCCAAATGATGGACATGCAACTCTATCACCTAACAATGCATTAAACCAAATAAACCAGACATCTAAGCCAACAGCACCTTCAACATTACAGATCCCCCCCTTTTCATCAGTAAAACATATCAACAGACTGGAGGCTACGCATCTTATTCCCATGAGCACACAAGAAAATATGTCTGATGTCACCGCTTGCCTTGTAGCTTCAAAGGATAATGGACAGGTTCCTCAGTCCAGTGCGACAAAGGATCTTTCATGGAGAAAAGGATTTGATACAGAAGGAGAACCCCTACTTTCAGTGAAACCAATAGTACAAATGGATTTAGGGAAATCACTATCTGTACAAAATCTTATACAATCAACAGCAGAAGAACTGAATGTACAGATTTCAGGTAGTGATACCAGTAGTTCAAGAGGGAGTCAAGAGTTATACAGCAAATGGAGGGAATCAAAATTATTTATAACTGATGAAGATTTGGAAGCAGAGAGAGAAACTGAGACTTTTGAAGCCATTTCCCACCCATTAGTGGAAACAACTCTCTCTACTGACTCTCTAAGGACTGGAATGTCAAGATCATCTCAAAGTATTTGCAAGCCAGGAGACGGTACAGATACTCTCAGCCTGCCTCATGTCAAACTTAAATAGCATTTTGTGGATTTTGTTCACGTGCTGAATCATCCTTTCAGTCATACATATCAGAGCATGGACTATTTTGAAAACCCTTTTAATGAAATTTTTAAAAGTTAAATGGATCAGGAAAAAAGGCAGTTGTATGAGTCCATACCTTTTTGTTGCATGAAAGTGCATGTTTAGGTAATGGATAAAATTCATATTTATACCTACAGTACATCTGTACTTTCATTTAGTACAGTAGGTATAAATGAATAATCTTCAAAACAAATGCTACAGGTTTATAGAATAAAAAAATCTGAGCATCTAGCAACAGTGCTGTTTTACAGTACAATAATAAAAGCCTGAAGTTATTAAGAGCATTTTGCTTCTGGTTTAATACTATATATGTCCTGAATTAGACAATAGTTAATGTTTACAACAAAGATATCTACAGCTGCTAGCAAAAGAAACCCATAATATGAGATTAGAAATCACTACTAGTTGCAAGCTACCATTAATCAGCTGTTTTTGAAGAATGTTGATTTCCATATCCCTTTGGAGGTAAAGGACTGAAACAAAATATTTTGCACTGCACTTTTAAGTTATCTTTGTGATTTAACTGGTTTTTTTAACTGGCTTTAAAATTTAAATCACACTGGCTTTGTGATTTAACTGGCTACAAAATTTACAAAACTCCAATTTATCAGGGATGACCGTCAATCTTAAATATTTTTCTATCTTAAACATTCTAAAATCATTGAAGGTCTCCTCACTGATCTGAAATTTTGGGGCAGCAAAATGATAAAAACAATACTTGGTTCAAGATATAATATCTACTCCATTTATGATGTAGTCAGTCCTCAGAGTTATATTCTGAGACTGAATGAAAGCACAATCAGAGGTCAGGAAAAAAAGAGAAAGTACTGAATGGGTTAATGGAAATAATTCAAAAAAAACTTGAAGGGAGAAAATGAGATATGAGAAATTGTCACCCTGGAGTAAACAAAAAAAGTGTTTTAAAAATTGTGTACACAGGAGCAGGTGAGAATTGCAGATAAATAGAAAGAAGGAAAAGTGAATAAATTGTTATTCCATTGTTCAGGTTAGTTTCTTCCCACCATAAATTCAAAAAGAAATACTTCTAAGGAAATTTAACTCATCTTTCTGTGCTGAACACTAGATCTTAGGACCTCAGGTCTAAACATATATACCGGCAAGAAACTGGCAGTTTCCCCTCAAAACCTGATTGAAGAACAGGAACTTAAAACCTTGTTTCTGTGTACAGTATACCAGAGCAGTCTCAGTTGCCACTCATATCCACACACAGGAAACTGAATATTTTCCCCAATATCTTCCAGAATTTCACTAACACCTACCTGATGCAACAATATTGGTAAATATTGAGAAATATTTACTCATAAATATTTTATGATACTCCCAAGATTTCAGCTTCAGAGCCCCATTCTAGGCAGGTCTACTCAGAAGAAAGTCCCACTGTGTTCAAAGAGACTTACTCCCAGGAAAGTGAGGCTATGAATGCAGCCCCAGCTTGCCCCATATTCTGGGATCTCCCCAACTGGAGCTTTCTCCTCTCCAGAACTCAGCTCCATTTCCAGGGTGTACCATAACAAAACAAAAACAAAAAATAGGACAAGCCCCACCCCCCCAACCCAATTCAGGACACCCAATAAAGGTAGGACATGACTAAATTAGATGTGCTTAATTTAAATACTGGATTATTACATTTAAGACTTACAAATCAATCAACAGTATTTATATACTGCTTTTCAACAAATTTCAATAAATAATTTATTACACATAATTTATTATTTCTCAGAAGAGTACATGCTTCCCACTTACAAGGAAAAGGAAGACATTGAATTTTTCCAGAACACAAGATCTCCCACCAAACCTCCCCGCCACAGGATGAGCTAGTCACTTCAGTATTGAGATCACTGGTCTCACTCCCTCCCCTCTGCAATCACTGGACTTCTCTTCCAGCCGCTGCTCACTGCCTTGCAAATGTTCCTGTAGCAAGGGACTGGCAGGGACTACAGCTGCTCCCCTGAGGTCATGCATACTGGTAACTTTGGAGGATCCATGGGGAGCACTGGGGAGTGGGGGGGCAACCAAGATGGTGGTGCCTGCCGATCCACAGCTCTCCTGAAATGATGTCCCCTGGACTCCCACTTTAAAGACCACTGGTCTAGAGGTCTTCGAAGGCCTTCTGAAAGTGTATAGCCTCCACAGGCCTCAAAACACTTCTTGGTGGTAAAGTTGGAGAGCCAAATGCTGCCCCTCGCAAACACATTTTCCCCTTGACTCCTTCCCCGGATATGCCACTGCATTCCAATCTCACTTTCCACAAACAACATTCCCCAGGAATTACATCTTGTACATGCTCCTAAGCAAGATGACAAGGAATCAACCTTTGTAAGCGATTTCAAAGGCCCTTCACAAATTGAAGAGTGGCACTCCTAGCTCACTAAGAGGATGTGATATTTTATTGAGCCAGCCTGCTAAGAATGTTATACATAAAAATGTCACTACAGTCTTAATCCTGGTTACATGCTGCAGATTGTACTGCAGACAATCTGAATTGTTTACTCTGAATCCATTGTAATTTCTGCTTCTATGGTTCTTTTATACAGAAAAATTTCTGGGTGTTATATCATAATCTTACTATGTGAAAGTACACACAAACTGTAAAGTGTTTATACTGTGTCATTCATATGAAATCTTCAGATTATTAATGCTGTTTTACAAAGCTCAAGAGTTAAATTCTAAGATAAGTCAGTTTCTTTTAGCACATTGCTGTCTTTCACTTCCCATGCAACTTTCCACATTTTGCTAAAAAATTATTGGTGCAAGACTTTTATGAGGATTTTTTCCCCCTCTTATTCTCCCGGTATTTACACAGAGGCAGCAACTGTAGCCCTGTGGGTTAAAAGCTCTTGTCTCCAACTAATTCAGTCTGCTTCTTCTGTCTGCCCAAACCAGAGGGTAAAGAGGGGTATTGATGGGAGGCCACTTAGCAGAGGTATGGGAGCATAGAACTTTGATAAACATCCCTTAACCCCTGGTCAATGCAGCCCTCCAGCAAAACTTGTTTCTGACCAGGTATTTACATATCTGGTTATCTGCAGTTTACCCACCAAAGCTCTATATTTTAAAAACATTGTAGAATACCTACAGTATCAATTTCCTTCTTGAATGTTTTATAGTGCCTTTTTATGTGAAATCTTTATGTAAATCTGAATCTAATCCTAAAAAGGGAACTAAAAAATGCCCAAGGTAAGTAACACATATATCAGTACTGAGATTTATTTTCTCTTTTAAAAAAAACCCATGAATATAAAGTACAACCCTGCACCTCTCGGTGGTGAAAACAATCTCCAAAAGGAGCGCCATTTCAGCTGAATCTAAGCAGGTTGCTGTTTGCAAGGCACCAACAATTATTTTACCTACCAGAAACAGCTAGTTTTGCCTTAATTAAAAGGATATGCTTGAGTCCTTATAGGTCTTAATTATGCACATAATGATGTATGAGAAGGTGAATGGCTACTTTCAAAAATGCAAACAAATCAGGAATAAGTTTTCAAAATTACAGCAATTTGTATTTCCCCTTTGTATCAGTAAATTTTTACAATGTTATTCTAGAAGTGTCAGATATTTTTCCTATTGTTAAAAGGATAAGATTTTAAAAACTTGACATGAATATTGAAAAATGAGATGTTATATTTCATATTTCCTCAGTGGGAATTCCAATATACACAATATTAAAAAATACGAGCCATGTTTTCTTCTACTGAAATAATTAACAAAATCAAAATTTGCCAAGAAATGTCTCCTGACTACAATACAGAGCTTGTTATTGAGATAAACCCACCATCTGCATGGGAAGTTTACTTTTATGTGTAATGCTACTGAACTCATCATTATGAATAAGTGCTATAGGGGACAAACACAATATTCCCATAATTATTCACTGAGAGTTGTTTATTTGATTGGTATGGATATGAAAACTGACTGGTATTATATATGAAAAAACCAGAATTAATTTGATCCTTCAAAACACTTTTGGAACTACTATGTAAACCTTTTGTTTTTTACAATTACAAATGTTTTTTTCTTGACAGAAAAAATAACTGAAAAAATTGAGTATGTTATATTTAGAAATATATATTTTCTTCTGACTCATATAATATATTTTTATTTAAATAGGAATAGGAAGCTCTAATTGAGAATTCATTATGACAAAGAAGGTACACTTTTACCCATTCTGACATTGGATCTTACATGTATATATAAGATAATCATACTTAAATTGACTACTGTCATTAAATGTGGTGACAGTTACTTCAGTAACCAGGCAAATAATTCTTGAACACTTTATATACTGCACTGTCCAAGGGTTTGGGCATGCAGCTTTACTGAATCAAAATTCCTTCTAACTTACCTCAAAATGTGTGTTGTCCCAGTTAAAGGTATTGAGGCTAGAACTCTTACTTTTGCTAGGCATCTGTTTAAGGTTTAAAGTTTTAAAAAATGATAGTATTACTCTTATTTCCTGAGGAAACAAATGCTTAACTAAATTAATCCATGTCACATTGACTATTAATGCACAAAATACTAAAAGAGGGGTAAAGAAGCATTTTTCTAAAGCACAGAACAAAAGTAGAATTTACCAGAAAAAGCAAATATACGTATATAGGTGAAGAAACCTGATATATGTTGCTCTAACATAAGCCCAGCTGAATGGGACGTTAATCCCATAATATAAGCCCAGTTCAATGGGACTTTAGTCCCTGTCCTTAAAACATAGGAACATTTCAGTGATTATGGACTAGCATACATAAATGTGTGTGGAACTGGGACATTGTATAAATACGGGAGATGAAATCTGTCCCTATGTGAATCTGTTGTCTTCACTGGACAACAGTGTAGAGAAACTCAACTAAGCCATTTCTGAGCCATTTTTTCTCTTCAATATCACTTATTTCTGTAAGTTAAATATGCCCTTTCTAGGTGAAAAATAGGTGAGATTATAGGTGGGAAAAATTGTTCATATTTCTGCTTTACTCTCCTTGCCACCAAATATTTTAGTATTGTTTAAACTGATTGCATCATTAGGATCACTATAACTATTTAAATTACCTAATGTAACACATTTAGGGTGCAGTCCTCACCAATCCAAGTCCAGGATAAGGACAATTCAACTCCAAGGTAAGGCAACACATTTCTTTACTTTGAGGAAGTCTTCATGACTGCCCCCAACTGCAGGAAGAACCACATGTCCCTCTGGCACAGCTATGCCATTGCTGGAAAGTTGGTTAGGACTGCACTCTAATAAAATTCCCAGACATTACAAATGATACCAGATATATGTGTAGACTAAACAACATCTGCCATTGAGAGTGTTGAGAGATACTTTGACCCAAACAAGAAAGAAAAATATGGAAAGGTTTATTGTATGACAGTCATGGGAAACATAAGGGACATTTCCACTGATGCTAAAATGGCTTATGCCATTACAATACAATGTTAATTGTAATTTCATGATAAACTGAATCCATATTGTTGTTAATAAAAATAATTTAAAATAACTTTTATGTATGCTTTTTTTCAACCTGACAAAATGTTTGTGAAGCATTGCTTCACATTCTGCACCTGGCTAGCTCTGCTATGGATCAAGGCATTAAAAGGATTCAGCACAAATTGTTTCCCTCAGTAGCTGGTAGCCAGTGCTGGAGTGTGTTCTTGGGACCTTGACCCTTCCCATTTCATTGCCAGTCATGTTTTTTATTCCACGCCCAACCCAGGGTTTTGTCCCTTGTTCTGACTTCACACCATAAGTCCCCCTAATTCCCTGAGGTTTTTTTAAAGCCAATGGGCTCCAGCCTCTTCCATGGCATTTCATTCAATCAATCAATCAAATTTATATACTGCTTTTCAACAAAAGTTCACTAAGCGGTTTACAGAGAGATTGAAAAAACTAATAGCTAATGGGTGTTTCACAGCCTCTATGCACTTTACTTGTTTCTTGGGCACCCTGTTGTCATTTTCTGAGCCAGGGGTCTCCAAACTTTTCACTTCAAGGCTCCTGGACCTTAAAAGGAGGGAATTTCAGCAGGTGCAGCTTCTCATCTCACAGATCACGCACTTCTTAAAGGTCTAGGAGCCCTGAAGTTAAAGGTTTGGAGACCCCTGTTCTGAGCAGAAGGAGAGCTCCACTGGAGGATATTAATACAGGGTCCCCAACTATCTACTGCAAGTTATGCTCATGCTCATACACCTGTATTTAATAAGCTGATGGAAGCACTATGAAAAACTGTGCACATATAGACTGGCTATAACAGCATTTCTCAAAGTGGGGGTCGGGGCTCTTTTGGGGGTCGCCTAGAGCTTTCCCGGGGGTCGCCTAAAGACCCCTGGTGCAGGGGGCCAGGTCAGGCTTGCCAGACCTCCGGCTGTAGCTGCGCGCTCACTGGGACTGACTGACAGCCTCAGGGCCCAATCCTGTGCATGCCTACTCTGAAATAAATCCCATTATAGTTAGGGGGCCTTTACTCCCATGTAAATGTGGATAGGATTGCAGCCTCAGGGCCCAATCCTATGCATGCCTATTCTGAAATAAATCCCATTATAGTCAGGGGGCCTTTACTCCCATGTAAATGTGGGTAGGATTGCAGCCTCAGGGCCCAATCCTACGCATGCCCACTCAGAAATAAATCCCATTGTGTTCAATGTGTGCATAGAACACACATTTCATTTGTAACAATGAAAATACATCCTGCATATTGGATATTTACATTACGATTCATAACAGTAGCAAAATTACAGTTATAAAGTAGCAATGAAAATAATTTTATGGTTGGGGGTCCCCACAACATGAGGAACTTATAAAGGGGTCACGGCATTAGGAAGATAGAGAACCACTGGTCTATAGTATTCGAGCATTTCAGCTCAGGACCCCCTTCTGAGAATGACAATCTGTTTGGGACCACCTACCATCCTGCAAGTGATATCCCATCTAGAAGTGTCATTAAAGCAGCATTCCAAGATGGCTGCATCCAACTTTTCATGACCCTCCTGAGTTGAGTTTGTGACCCCAACAGGGTCCTAACCACCACTTTAAAGACCACTGGTCTATATAGTGATTTTTCAGTTATTTTATACAGCCCAGTTTCAGCTAAGCAATATATTTTTCCACCAAAATACATCTCCTTGTTTCTTGGGTATTTTTAAAGCTATGATTTATGAAATCCATCGCAGTGGAAGATTCTGTCATAAGCATTATTAAAGAATTCAAGAATCACACTATTAAAATAATAAAATAGCATAAGATGTACAATATAATACATTGGTTCTATGGATTTTGCTTCCAAGTTTTGTTTATCATTTGACAGCTAAATCCTGTAGTTTTATATTTCTGAGAGCTAAATTCTGTAGTTTTGTAGTCATCTGGTGCACTCCTCACCAACTTTCCAACACTGACACAGCTGTACCAGTGGGGCATGTGGTGCATCCTACAGTTGGGGAGGCAGTCACAAAGGCCTCATCAAGGTAGGCAATGTAAATTTCCTTACCTCAAGTTTCAATGCCCTTCCCTAGATTTCCCAGGAAACTGCTTTTAGGCCTGCAGCCTAAATATCTGAAACAATTCTGCATAGACCCACACTGCAGGATTAAAGATTGTTAGGATTTGACAGCCACTGATACCATTAAGTTTACTACCTTCTTGAACCAAATCTGCCCACACACTCCAAATTCACACCCATCCTTGCTCACATACCTGCTTTAGCAAGTGGTGGGAGAAATAACAACATGGGAAGGAAAGCACAGGCCCTCTGACAGTACCCCAACTACAAAAAATAACTGATTAGTACAGTCTATATATCTACATCTGTAGATATCTAATACTGTAGATAGATAGTACTGTATAGGTCAGGATTTAGCTCTCAAGCAGCCTGTATGCATAATTATAGCCTTAAAAACTTTTAAAATTTCACTCAAATAGTCTTAAATGGTTATACAGTATTATCTTTATTGGTATATCTATTTTTCAGGCTCTAAATGTTCAACTAATGCATTTTTAAACCCTTTTAAAGATGTGATTCTTCTCAGTACACGTTGACACCCTACTTGTCATTGTGCATTGCAATCCTAACTTGTGCTGGAACAAGCAGACCAGCATGATTGCACTGTATCCAGCACAAGGTACGGGCTGCTGCACCAGCCTGAGGAAAGGGAAAAACCTTACTTCTTACTACAGGTAACACCACACAAGCCCCAAAACTAGTGATGCAACTCTGAGCGGCCCAGGACTCCTGTGAGCTGCCCAGGGATGGGGTTATGTTTTGGAATAATTGCTGGGTTCGGGCCCTGCATCCTACTCTCCACCAAACCCTGCCCCCCTTTCTCCAGAATGCCTCTCTCCTGTCTCCTCCCCATGCCTCCCCTGTTCCCTGTGCTGACTGATCCCTGCAATCTCCCCTTCTAGGGGCCTGTGACAGTGTGGGAATGCCAGTGCAACTTTATGCCATGTGTGCAACACCCGTGGATTGGCACAAAGGACTTGTGCTGGCCCAAAGGTGCATTTAGATTATGCTACAAATTGATGAGACCAATAAATAAAACAAGAGAGGGGACATTTCTATATGAAGGTTGCACATACTGATCTAAACTTATGTGAAGCAGTTAGCATACTGAATACTGAGCAGTTCAGAATCCCAGGTTCAAATTTCTGCTCAGCCATAAAGATTCCTGGCTGTTCTTGGACAGGTTACCCAGACTATGCAGATCAGATCTATCAGCACAATCCTATGATTGTCTGCTAAGAAGTCCCATTGTCTTCAATGATTTTTACTTCCTGGAAAGTGTGCTCAGGACTGTATCTTAACACATGCAGTGGGAGCACCTGGATGCAGGTGTCGTATGTAATCCCTAAGGCATCTGGTGGGCCGCTGTGAAATACAGGAAACTGGACTAGGTGGGCCTTTGGCCTGATCCAATGGAGTCTCTACTTATGTGCTTCATACAGTATTTTATTTCAAAACTGGCCTATCCATGAAACTGGCTGAAATGCTGAATAACAAAGCGATGAGGAATGCTCCACACCTACCTGCTTTTCCCAGCCTGGCTCAGTACTCTTTGAACTGTTTCTGTTGGCTCCCTTGTCTCCCATTCCTGTTCCCTAAGAGCAAGCATGAAGAGCATTCTGGTAGCAATGTGCTTTCTTCTTCCAGCATCACTACAGAGGAAAAAAACAAAAAAATTGTGCTATCTTCATCTTTGCATCCAGTTGCTTGATAAAGCAGCCAGGTGGATAAGGAGAGGAAGAGCGTGGTGATTAAACAGAAAAAACATATAGAAAAAGTCATACTGGAGCTGTAGGCAAGAGGACAAGATAGTCTGCTTATCTGACTGCTTTACCAAGTAAGCAGCCAGACATGGCCCTGCGTCACCTTTCACAAGCATCAGTTGTTGCAAGGATATACCTTGAGGGAGGATCAGCAAACTCTCCTGGGGCACAATTTCCAACCCTCTAGGATTGGCGCATCTGCAGTGCAGCCCCAAAGTAAAGAACAAAAGTTTCCATATGGTAAGAGTCCTTCTTGACTGCCCCCCAACGAAAGGATGCAGCACGCGCCCTATCATTGCAGGTAAGATGGTAATGATTGAGCCCCTATGCAGTACAGAATTTTCAAAGACTGGCAAATAGGTTGTGTCATTTCTTCACATTACACAGTTCCTTTTTTAAGTAACCCAATCCTATACACATTTCCTCAAAAGTAAATCCAGCAGGGCTTACAGTATTTCCAAACAGTTTACCATAGGGCTTCTGACCTCATGAGACAGCATTTCTAGAAATCAAACAAGGTAGGTCAGCCCACACACCTTCACTCACACACTTGCAATTAAAAAAATTAATTGTGGGGCTTTGACAGACTGCTTTGTTGCACAAGTTTCCAGGCTGCCACACCAAAATGTTTTAGAGCATTTTCAGGCTGTAGCTACAAAGGGGTCAAGGTGGGCAAGGTAGCATGCAAACTCTTGCATTTTTGAAGGGAGAAAAATCAGAGGGAAAGTAGTTTTGAGAGCTGAGAAGGGATGTTTTAAAAAGCTTTCAATATGAATACATACAGTGGTACCTCACGTAACAAACTGAATTCGTTCCAGAGGCATGTTTGTTACGTGAAACATTCTTTACGTGAATTTTCCCATAGGAAATAATGGAAACTCAGATGATTGGTTCCACAACCCCCAAAATATTCATATAAAAATATTAACTGGATGTAAAAATGATGACAAAACACTGGAATTGAATTCAAAACATGTATTCAATGTGCATGATCTTATGACATCTATTTAGGCTGCAATCCTAAAGACACTTTCCTGGGAGTAAGCCCCATTTAACACAATGGGGCTTACTTCTGGGTAGACATGGTTAGAAGGCTGCAATCAAAGACACTTTCTTCTGCAATCCAAGACACTTTCAAAGGTCTCCCCACTTTCTCCTTCTCATCATCCTGAGCCTCTCTCTTCCCTGCTTCCTTCTGGCTAGCCCTGAGCTGCTTCCCTCTTCTCCACTGCACTTCTCTCCCTCTGCCCAGAGGACGCCCGGCCACAGGAGGAACAGCGTGGAAGTGTTGCTTTCGCTATGGGCAGGCGCGCTAGGCAGCCCTGATGCTTTTTACAAGGGCTGCCGGCCAGTGTGTCTGCCCCAACTGCCAATGAGTGTGTTAGTTATGTGAAGCAGAGTTTGTTACGTGAAGCAGAATCCTAGAGAAATTTTTGTCTGGTACATGAAACATACTTTACGTGAGGCATTTGTTATGTGAGGCGTCACTGTACTACCTTATCACACTGATATGGTTTACTTTTGCAGAGATGCAAGCCTGTGTATTAAGTTGGTGTGCAAAATGAAACCACAAACTGCATTTTATTTCTATGTGAACAAACATATTTTGCATTGCATAACAAGATGCATTTATTTCAGGAGTAGATGAGGGGCATGGGTATGTCACACACCAGTGGGGAAAGGTGCCTACTAGGAAAAGGAGCAGCTCAAGCAGGGGTAGCCCAGGCCAGCCTCCTGGAACTTGGCGCCACTGGCTGATACATTTATTTATGTACTGCCCCCAGGTCATCCAAGATGATTTGAACCAGGATTTTAAAACTCCTTAATAATTACTTCATCCCGGCTATTGGGGGGAGGGGTAAGGGAGCCCAGGTCTACAAAACCAACAGACCACAACCACAGAGCCAAAAGTGTAACCAGGAGTCCAGGTCTCCATGTCTAGAATCTTGACTCTGGCCCTGAGTGTTTAATGATACAACACATTTCTCAATTTCCTGGGAATAAGCCCCATTGATTCTAATGGGACTTCTGAGGAGACATGCCAGGGAACGGGATCTGAGGCTGCCACCTAGCCACACTTTCCTGGGAGTAAGCCCCATTGACTCTAAGGGGACTTTCTTCTGAGTAAACATGCCTGAGGGGGGCTCTGAGGCTGCCACCTTGCCACACTTTCCTGGGAGTAAGCCCCATTGACTCTAAGGGGACTTTCTTCTGAGTAAACATGCCTGAGGGGGGCTCTGAGGCTGCCACCTCGCCACACTTTCCTGGGAGTAAGCCCCATTGACTCTAAGGGGACTTTCTTCTGAGTGAACATGCCTGAGAGGGGGCTCTGAGGCTGCCACCTAGCCACGCTTTCCTGGGAGTAAGCCCCATTGACTCTAAGGGGACTTTCTTCTGAGTAAACATGCCTGAGAGGGGCTCTGAGGCTGCCACCTAGCCACACTTTCCTGGGAGTAAGCCCCATTGACTCTAAGGGGACTTTCTTCTGAGTAAACATGTCTGAGAGGGGCTCTGAGGCTGCCACCTAGCCACACTTTCCTGGGAGTAAGCCCCATTGACTCTAAGGGGACTTTCTTCTGAGTAAACATGCCTGAGGGGGGCTCTGAGGCTGCCACCTCGCCACACTTTCCTGGGAGTAAGCCCCATTGACTCTAAGGGGACTTTCTTCTGAGTAAACATGCCTGAGAGGGGCTCTGAGGCTGCCACCTAGCCACACTTTCCTGGGAGTAAGCCCCATTGACTCTAAGGGGACTTTCTTCTGAGTAAACATGCCTGAGAGGGGCTCTGAGGCTGCCACCTAGCCACACTTTCCTGGGAGTAAGCCCCATTGACTCTAAGAGGACTTTCTTCTGAGTAAACATGCCTGAGAGGGGCTCTGAGGCTGCCACCTAGCCACACTTTCCTGGGAGTAAGCCCCATTGACTCTAAGGGGACTTTCTTCTGAGTAAACATGCCTGAGGGGGGCTCTGAGGCTGCCACCTCGCCACACTTTCCTGGGAGTAAGCCCCATTGACTCTAAGGGGACTTTCTTCTGAGTAAACATGCCTGAGAGGGGCTCTGAGGCTGCCACCTAGCCACACTTTCCTGGGAGTAAGCCCCATTGACTCTAAGGGGACTTTCTTCTGAGTAAACATGCCTGAGGGGGGCTCTGAGGCTGCCACCTCGCCACACTTTCCTGGGAGTAAGCCCCATTGACTCTAAGGGGACTTTCTTCTGAGTAAACATGCCTGAGAGGGGCTCT
Organism: Cryptoblepharus egeriae; assembly: GCA_030015325.1. NCBI lineage: Eukaryota > Metazoa > Chordata > Lepidosauria > Squamata > Scincidae > Cryptoblepharus > Cryptoblepharus egeriae. Next base: position 152,412,294 of record JAREYC010000001.1, read on the forward strand.
GAGGCTGCCACCTAGCCACACTTTCCTGGGAGTAAGCTCCATTGACTCTAAGGAGACTTTCTTCTAAGCAGACGTGCCTGCAAGGAGACTCTGGGTCCTTTTGCCCTGGACGTGGTTCTTGTGAGTTTAGAACTCTCACGGGCGCGTCTTAGCCAATGGGTGTCGATGTCTCTGAGGTTCGGCCAATCAGAGGGCGCTGCTCGAGGCGGGCCGTTTAGAGCGGCACGCGCCGAGTGGAGTAGCAAGCTCGTGCAGGGGTAGAGACAGGCGAGGCGCTGAGGCGGTTGGTGCTGCCTGTGTCTCGACGCCCCCGCCATGTCTGACTGGGAGGAGGACGGCGGCGACGAGGACCGGACTCGCCCAGGCTCCGCAATGCCTTTACCCAAGTGGAGCCCGGACGCTGAGGCCGGGGGACCGCGTCCTCCTGCAGCTGAGGGCGGAGGGAGGAACCGGCGCTCCCGGCAGGGCCCAGCTCAGGAGTCGTGGCGCTCGGGGCCCTTGGAGTATCGCCCTCGCGGCTCCAGGAGAGGGTCGGCCGGGGAGCGCCCGGGGTCGCCTCCGCTCTCCTTCCGCCTGGAGAACGCCCTGGTCGGCACCCTCATAGGTAGGGGCACGCTTGGGGCCCTTGCCTGCCTCTTGGCAGCAGCCCAAGACTGTGCCTGCCTACTCAGAAGTAAGCTCCACTGAGTTCAGTGGGACTTACTCCCAGGGAAGTGTGCATAGAGTGGCAGCCTGAGAGCCTGATCCTATGCAGGTTTACTCAGAGGTAAGTCCCATTACAGTCAATGGGACTTACTCTCATGGAGGTGTGGCTAGGGTGGCAGCCTGACAAACCAATCCTTCCAGGTTTACTCAGAAGTAAGTCCCATTACAGTTAATGGGACTCACTCCCAGGGAAGTGTGCATAGGGTGACAGCCTGAGAGCCCGATCCTATGCAGGTTTACTCAGAAGTAAGTCCCATTACAGTCAATGGGACTTACTCCCAATGAGGTGTGCATAGGGTGGCAGCCTGAGAGCCTGATCTATGCAGGTTTACTCAGAAGTAAGTCCCATTACAGTTAATGGGACTCACTCCCAGGGAAGTGTGCATAGGGTGGCAGCCTGATAGTATAATCTTCTTGTCTGCATTTGCTCTTAGAACTGAATCCTATTATAAACAATTGAGATAACTCCAAGAGAAATGCATGTAGGATAGCAGCATTAGCTGCTTATTTGAGCCAAGATGGTGGTTAAGGAGTTGGGTTGAGACCTGAAAGAGCCAGGTTAAAATTCCTCCTTGGCCATAGAGCCTTCTGGGTGACCTTGGACTACTCACTCACTCTCAACCTCACTTATCAGGGTTGTTGGAAAGACAGCTTTGCAGTCCTATCCACACTTACCTGACTGTAAGACTCATGACCATAATGAGACATCTGACAGGCATTTGTTCAGGATCCACTCCTAGCCAAGTTTCTAGTGGTGATGCAGCCCAGTCAAGGGAACAAATGAGCTCTTGAGCCCTCCATGACTATTTCCTTGCTGCAAGTGGCAATCCCTTTGGTTTGGATGCATTAGTGTTGGAAAGTTGGATGGAACTGGAACCCCAAACAATGAAGTACTATTTAAAGGAAATATACTTTTATTTCAATGTTTATCTACTTGTTAAATGCCAGTGCATTTAAGGTGACTTACAGTGTATGGCAGAGGTCTGATAAGTACATTTTAAAAGGGGAAAGGGATATGAGGAGGAATAATAACAGCTTGTAGTGACAGGATTAAGGATTCCAAATACTCCACACAACGTGGTTTTAAGCCATGTGTGTTGAAAGAACTGTTGTGAAGTGAAAGGCAATGAAATCAGTTCTTTTTTGAAATTTTAGTTTGGCTGTCATTTAAGAACCCCATTTTCATCTGCTAGATTATCAGCACATCTTTTTTTAAGAGAGTACCATATTTGTATATTTATGTCAATGTGCATTAATCTAAATCTGAAGAGACTTAGTACAATTGGAGATGCTGCCAAACTTTTCATAAGGACTGATTTATTTGTTCTACAGGTCGAGGTGGAACTAAAATAAAAGAGCTTGAAGAATCTTCAGATTGTAGAATAAAGGTGAGGTGCTTACTTTCAGTGTTTTCAAATCCAGTGCTTTCCTCATATATTCAGTTGTCACACTGCAAATGGTATGATGAAAATGAGAACATTTCTTTGCTTAGAGCCCAATCCTATATGTAGTTTTTAAACCCCAGTGTGTTTAGCAAGGTTTGTGCTAAGCTGATGTGCATAAAATGGCAAGTTTGCTCTACTATCCTGATAATGCAAAACTGGGGAAACTGGAAAAGAACTTCTAATATGTTTGTATTTAATTTTCTTTAGAGTCATGGTTAGTTCCATTCAACAAAGTTAAAACAAAATCTTGTCTATGTATACTGTCCTGTCTGTATATATTTGTGTATATATTTGCAGCCTAATACTACGGATTTTCAGGTAGATAAAACAATATTAAACATGACAAGCCCTCAGCTTAATACACTTTAGAAATAACAGACATGTCTGTTTCTTTGAAATTAGTCATACCCTACAATCCAGAGTAACTATGGGAGCACGTAAGAGACTTTACGTGTACCCGTAGTTACTGCACCACCTAGTGAAAACCTATGGGGAATTCATATTGCAATCCAGAGCAACTTGTTCTTACACCGGAGCAAGGACTCCCCGTAGTTACTCAGGATTGCACCCATAAATACACTTGAACTTTATGGGCTTTCAGCATTTCTGCATTTCTCCCCATCAGGTGAATCAAAGGTTCACTATACTTGTTCATTGGCATTGTGGTTTGTTTAGCCTTTGGTGAGCAGCCTAACCAAACAACCCTTGGATTATGCCAGCGAATTGCTAAGGTGTGCCTTTTGATTGGGCTGGCTGTAAGCCAATTGGACCCTGTTGCAAAGGGTCCCACACAAGAATAATCTAGCCTTGTATGCAGTTTTGTATTAAAATGTGCTTGGATCCATTTGGTCCATCATGTCACATGCACTTTTAAGCAAACATTTTGATTGTTCTCCCCTCTGCTATAGACATACAAAGCACAATCCTAATGTGAGCTGAAGCAGACTGACCAGTGTACAAGAGAGAACTTTTCCCCTTACCCTGGGAAAACTTTTCCCTTTACCCTTACTCATATCTGAGCCACCTCAGGAGTTAGAGCAGAGCAGCCCAGGGAATGGGGTTGGATCCGACACAAGTGATGGATCACCCCCACTTCCCACCTACTTGTCCATATTTCCACCCACTATCTGCCCTTCCCATGCCCCAGAACGCTTCCTGTCTCCCTCCTCTTTGCCCCATGACATTGGCTAGCACAACTTAGTACTCTCCAGGGTTTACATCAACATGAAGAAGTATTAATACAGACAGTATTAAAAATGCTTTAAGGCATTTTTGTAAAGTGACACCTTGGGCCAGCATAAGTGACTTGTCTTGGCCCAAGTGGCCAGTTAGAATTGTACTGAAAGTCTATAATTTTATTTACTGCATTTACTCAAATATAATGCACCATCAGATGTAATGCCCACCACATACTTATAATCAAAATGCTGTATTTACTCAATTCTATTTAACACCAAATCTAATGCGCACCCTGATTTTGGAGACTGAATTTGGCTGGAAAAGGTGAGCGTTATATTTCAATAAATACAGTACATCTCTGAGGTTCTTCAGACTTCGGCTGTGAACCTTAGCCCCTGCCCTCCCAAAAAAGTTTCCAATTGGGCCTTTCATCTCCTAAGGCCAGCTCTCTGCTTCTGCAATCCTTGGAATGCAAAGGATGTTGAAAATTATTAAGATCTGTTTTTTTCTCCTGGCTGCTTTAGGAAAGCCTAGTTTAAAGTTGACAAAGACTTTTTGATATTTAACAAAAAAAATTTGGAAGGAGTGTTCCAGCATTCTAGTGTCTTGTGGTGGTACTAAATTAAAATGTATGTTTAGGTTATAAATGGATGTTATGAAGCAGAAATTAAGATATTTGGTGATAAGGATAAGAAAACAAAAGCCAAAATGCTGATTGATGATCTTATGGAACGGTGTAGTCAAAGCAGCTCAGAGGAACGGTATTCTAAAGGTAAGATAACAACTTGATACATATTTTGTGGGTGTACTTTTTGATTCAAGCTTATTTTCTGTAAAATTCAAATTATAACTGGTCATTCTGTTAATGTATTATTTATGAATTTCAAATTTAAAAGCTTTTAGTGTGGGATTTTTAGATCAGTCCATATAGGATATTTGTTATGAAATGTTTAAAAAACAGAAGCTTAGTATGAATTGTTTATGGATATGTAAAGAAATAAGATTTTTCTGTAGTTTTTGGCCTCTTGTTCACTGTCTCATTAATTTATCTTTCAGAACAAACTGATGTAAAGATGTTTAAGCAAATCAGAACTTGATTTTCTTTTAACAGATTTCTACAAACACCAGGATACTGGAACCACTCATCACAATGAAAGCCATTTTGGAGTTTTGAAGTCTGAAGACTGTAATTCAAAACAGTCAATTAATTGGGCCTCCCTTCGAGAGAATAAAGCAAAATATGAAGCTTTGAAGTGGGCTGGTTGGTGTCCCTTTTTTAAGGAATTGTTTTTTTTTTAATCTTCAGTATTGTTATCTTTGAAAGTATTTTCAAAAACGTATTAAGAACATGTGACCAACATATGGTTCTCATGAATAGTGTTAGAATTGCTTGTTTTGTAAAAAGCAGAGGATCTGACAGAAGAACCATGGTCCAGTACAGTGTTGCACATAGTGTAGCACTGAGAGCACTTGAAGAGGAGTGCGCTAGGAAGGTCCTGTTTCGAACATATGAAGAGCACTAAATATACATTATTATAGCCCTAACCTTATCTGGATCAGCCAAATCCATTGCACCAATTTAACTTAACCATTACAAACCTTAAGTAGTAATTCCAAAATAAAGTACAGGGGATATAGACATACCTATCCCATAAGATGGATATATGAATCCATCCTCATGCCTGCCATGTAGCACATCAACACAGTTGGTTTCTGCTGCAGACTCCAGAGGAAACAAGGTACAGTGAGAACTTTGAGTGGCAAACATTCTATACAGCTTTCCATGAGCATCTGTAAGTGATTTTCAACCTTTTTCATCTCTTGGCATGCTAACAAGGCACTGAAATTGTCAAAGCACACCATCAGTTGTTTTTACCATTGACAAGGCACACCAGGCTGTTCAAATACCCCAATTTTCCTATTAATTAATGTCAATTCCCAAATTCCCACGGCACACCTGAAGACTATCCGTGGCACACTAGTGTGCCACAGCACACTGTTTGAAAATAACTGATTTATAAGGTCAAAATGATATTTGAAACAAATCCTTTGTCATAAAGCTGGGGAAAAGTATTGAATGCAGACAACAATAAATCTTCCAAACTACATTGTTTATCTTGGTGAAGTTTACAAATTCAAACATTTTCTGAAACAAAAATTTCTGATTTCATTGAAGATAACTACAGTACATATATATGTAAAATGAACATATATGTGTATATATATATGTATGTAAAATATGTAAAACGAAATTGCATGTTTCTAGAACGTGATTTATAGAACTACATAAAAATGAAAATTATGTGTGGTTTATTGATCAGTAAGCCATACTAATATTTGATGTAGTTTGTCTACAGCAAATCCTTGTAAACACAGTTTAAACAATGACCCTGTCTCATGCAACATTATCTGGCTGGTCTGGTCTAAAAATGTTCATTAGTAGAATTCTATTGTGAAACAAGCAGCTTGAGAAATTTATTTAAATTTTTATTTGAAGCATTTGTATCTCCATCCTTTTTTTCACTGAGTAGTTGATAGTTTTAATATTGCTGTATTATACAGCAATATTGGGGTAGAGACCAAGCCTGCCTGATGGATCCCAGCTGATAAAACTGATAATTTACTTTTTGTTGATTCTAAATATTAAGAATTTAACAATTCTTAATACAAAGAGTTTTTTCCTCAAAAGCCTTATTCTTTAGAAACAACGTTTTGTACAAAATGTTGTAGAATATATGATTTTCAAATATACTAATTTTGAGAGTAAAATCTTAATTTTTTTCCTTAATATTATCAGATTTACCTCCAATCGAAAAAAGATTTTACAAAGAATCATCAAAGATTGCTTCTATGTCACAAGAAGAAGTTGATAAGTGGCGGTAAGAATTCAAATTTGGATGTTTTTATGTGATGTATTGAAATGAGAGACTGATTTTTTTTCAAGGACTGGAGTATTTTAGACATGTATACATTTTGGGATGGGGGTGTCCACAAAATAGTGGGTAGTATTGTAGGTACAAATAGTAGGTAGTAAAGGTGGAAAACACAGAGCCATGATAAATTCTGCATACTTTGCTTTTGAAGCAGGTTTTGCTTGTCATGATTTGGCGAGCACAAGCTATTCTTTGTAGGGTACAAAAACTCATGCCTTCATTCATATAATGGTTCCATAGGAATCATCAGGACACAAATTCACTTAGATCTTCTTTAACAATTACATTTTCTTAAACATACATCTGAAAAATGTGTGAAAGAGACATGCTTATTGCATGGAGAACTGTAAATGGTTGCAGATTCTTGCAAATTCAGATTCCTGTCATGTAATGTGTAGGATTCCTAGTTCCATCATGTGTTCTATACATGTTTTGCTTTTAGTGTTAAATTTCCCACACTCTGAGGGAAGCTTGACTTTTTGGTCACTGCTGACGCTGACAAATGTTTCATACATCATAATTTTTCATTCCCACAGTATCATGGACTTTGATATGATTAAAACATGCTATTCTAAATGTATGACATATTTTCTGACCTATGTTTTAAGTTCCTTTTTTTCCTAACATGGCATAGAATATAAACTTGTTATAGAACTAATAACATTGACGTTACTACATAAATTTGAACTTATCCTGATATAAGCAGGTTTGTCTGAAGGTAGTATAACGTTTGTTTTTTTATGTTCTTTAAAGAGAAGAAAACAATAATATCACTTGTGATGACCTGAAAGATGGTGCAAAGCGTTGCATTCCTAATCCTATCTGTAAATTTGAAGATGCTTTTCAGCATTATCCTGATGTCATGGCAAATATAAAGAAAGTTGGCTTTCAGAGGCCTACACCAATTCAGGTATCATCAATTTATTTCTGAGAACTAAAAACTGTTCGGCTTAAATTTGCATCCAGCTCATGCATAATACAATCTTTGTAATTTTAGTCGCAGGCTTGGCCAATTATACTTCAAGGATTTGATCTCATTGGAATTGCACAGACTGGTACTGGAAAGACATTGGCTTATCTAATGCCTGGATTTATTCACTTGGATTTGCAGCCAATGTAAGAAATAGACTTGATGAGACAAATATTTTCTACATGGTTTTCAATTTGATGAAAATGAAGTAAGAAATTTGGCTACAGGATTTATTGCAGATTTGGTCATTGGAGCTCTGTCCAAGATTCTTTTCATACTTTTCTGTTTGTCTCACTGTGTTTCTTTGAGCACAATCCTAACCATGTCTACTCAAAAGTAAGCCCCATTGTGTTAAATGGGTCTTGCTCCCAGGAAAGTGTCTTTAGGATTGCAGCATTTGTTATAGGAATCTATGAATATTTGGCCCCATGGCTAGACTGAGTTATGGAAATATTATGGAAATAAAAAGTTCATGAACAAACCCTTTCATTAACTTTCCTTTTCATTAGCTCTCTGTCTAGGCTTTCCCAAACCATTTACTGAGTGCGCATGCATGCACATATTAAAAAAATTATTTCGTTTCTTCTGTCTGGCTTTTCTGCCGACCATTTACAAAGTGCATCCCATCCAACCGTATTTCTTTAAATGTACAAATAATCTATCCAATCTAGCTAACATTTTTCCCTTTCTAAAACACAGAAAAAAAATCAGGCAAGTTTGATCCCTTAGGACACAGGCATACCACACTCATATTTCAGAGAGAGGAGGGTAGGTGCAAGTACAGGCTAAAGTTAAGTTAGGCACTTTTGCAGACAGACGGAGAGCAATTTGCTGGTTTCAGACATAATTTTTTCAAGTTTGGCAGCTAGAGGGAATGAAGATGGGTCAGAGAAGAGGGTGAATGTCTGGGTGCTGCATTGTACCCGTGGGGGGGGGGGTGAGGAAGGAAGAGGAAGCCATGGTAGAAGCCCCCAGCAGCAGCAGACACATTAGCAGGTGTACCATAATTGTTTCTTCAGTGCCTTTGCTGCCTCTATGTCACTGCATGTGCACAGTCTGTATGAAGGCTATTACATTAAATGTAAATATAAGCCCAACCCTAATCACATTTGCTTGAAAATGAATCTCACTGTCTTATAATATTTGGAATTTGCTTCCTAGTTAATGTGCCTGTACAGGAGTCAGTTTAATGTTGCTATAGTCATGTTACCTCAAACCATTCATTAAATTAGACTGGTTTTTTTTTAAACAGACCTAGAGAAAAACGTGGTGGACCAGGTATGCTGGTTCTCACGCCCACCCGAGAATTGGCTCTTCAGGTTGAAGCAGAGTGCTCAAAATATTCTTATAAAGGAATTAAAAGGTACTATTTATCTTCTACTCTTTTCTTCTGTTACTTCTGGTAACTCTTTACTATTGGGTACTTGTGTGGTAAACTCTGTACTTGATGGACTTTAGAGGAATGAACACTCAAACTAAGCAGTCGTCGGAATGGAAATTAATCTTCCAGGTTTGATGCACATAGTCTGACTACCATATTACTTGTAAGCATTGCTGACAGCATTCAGAAGAGAGAATAGTCTGTATCGGGTAGGCAACCCCTGGCACTAGTGCTGAGCTTGTCACTCAGAATGGTGCTTGGTGGCACACCAAAGCACCCCAGTACACACAGCTAGGAGGTGTTGCCACTGCTGCTATCTTAATTGCCTGCAGGAAGCTGCCCATTACCATCACTAGATGTGTGCCCAGAACAACACCTTCTCTCCCGACCCTCACCCCACCCTGCTACTATCGGAATGGAAGGGGTGGAGAAGTTCCATCCTCAATCCTGCACTTTTCTCCTTGTAAGTAAGCCCCTTTGCAATCAGTGGAGCCTGTTCTCAAGAAGGGTTGGAGCAAAGGGCATTCTTAGAGCCCAATCCTGAGCATCTTTGCAAGAGGGATGGAAAGGATAGGATCAGGCTGTTCTTCAGCATCTCCAGCTCCCACAGCACCATAGCAATGAAGAAGCCCCTTGGAAGGTGCCACGTACTGGCTGGAGATTAAATTACAGTATACTGTGCTGCATAAATATAATTAATAAAAATATATTATTTATTACAATTTTTATTTTATTTTATTTATTTTATTTATTACAATGTGTGTGTTTCTGTGTAATTTTATAATCATGTCAGCATACTGAATAACATGGTTACATACGTTTGGCACTACACTGCTGAAAGGTTGCTGACCCCTGGTCTATATCGTAGATCTTAAAATATCCATTCAGTTTCTATCTTTAAGTATGTTCAGTAAGAAAGCTATTTTATTTTTATGATTGTCCTCAACATGCATTTAAAATCCAACTGGGTTTTTTTTTTAGGAGAAGCATAATCAGAAATGACAACATATGCTTACTTAAAGCAGTTTTTTTCTGGAAATGTTTTCACTGGTTTTAAGTTTTCTTCCATTTTTGAACCATTTATGTATAATTTTCTTTTCTTACCCTTAAAAGTCCAAAGATAAAACAGAAGACAAATTTGCATAATCCATCTGAAACAAAACTCATAAAGCAATAAGAAAAACAAGAACTTTATAAAATAACTGGAAAACAACTCGGTGGGGAGGGAGAAATTCCATTGAGATTATGCAGGGTCTTCTCAGTTCTCAGCAAAATTTAACGTGTAATATGTTAATACCGGTAATTGAAATATGTTGTACAGTATTGTGTTTGAATTGTGTTAACTTTCAAAAACTAAATATTTAACAAATGCTGTTTTTAGTATTTGCATATATGGTGGTGGAGACCGAAAAGGACAGATAAACTTGGTTACCAAAGGTGTGGACATTGTTATTGCTACTCCTGGTAGATTGAATGACCTTCAAATGAACAACTTCATAAACCTGAGGAGCATAACATACTTGGCAAGTAATCATTTGATTTTATTTTTAATTGATTGAGAATGTGTGTCATTCCCTTTTATTTGATTGGGAATGTGTGTAACTTCTTAAGTTTTACAGGGTGAATTTAAAATTCAGTGATATTTTGGTCAGCTTATACAATTGTATGCAAAGTGTATGCTCTGATTTATAGTTGTGAGTTAGGATAGACGGGTTACGCATAATACAGGCTCACTGTCCCTACAATCCAGAGTAACTACGGGAGCACGTAAGAGACGTTATGTGTACCCGTAGTTACTGCACCACCTAGTAAAAACCTATGGGAAATTCATATTGCAATCCATAGCAAATTGTTCTTACTCCAGAGCAAGGACTCCCCGTAGTTACTTTGGATTGTGCCCTGTATGTAGTACAGGTATTGCATACATCTGTTTTCTGACAGTCATTTTCTGATGATCCACTCTTTCAACACCTTTCAGTTATACCCAGAACTCATTCATTCAAAACATGATCTGTGCTTTCAACCTCTTTCTGCTGTTCTAATGTCCAAAATTGCCCTCCCTCATATCGTAGCTTCTAGTCTAATCCCATCCCAAAGGAGTTAACATTTGCTGAAATCTTTGTGTGACAGCAGAGTTTGCAAAATAAAAGGGACATTTGCAATTTGCTAGCTAAGAAAGTATTGGAAGCAACATTGGAAGATTAGGTTTCATTTTTCAACAGTTTTCATTTTTGGACGATGCTCTGATCCTACCCAGTTCAGTAAATTGGGGTGCCTGTATAACAAGCATAATTACCTACAGTGACATTAGGTAATCACAGAAAGAAAGTAAAATCATGGCTGGCTATCACATTCATTGCAAATGCCTATGCTGCCTCCAGACTATCTGGATGCCTCATGTTTGGGTAACTTCTTTGCATCGAAAGGACATAAGAAAAATCCAACTAGTATAGGTACAAATCACCTGCATGTGGGTATGTTCCCTAGACTTTGCATTGGATATCAGTTACATGATTTGAGTCTACAAGTTTTAAGTATTTTTCAGGCAGGTGCAAACCACATGCCAGCACATTGGCATCTAATAAGCCCTTGCATTGAGATCAAGTTTGTCTACTGCCTGTAGCTTTTGAGAACTGGTCTAGTAGGTGTTATAGTGGAAATGTACCACATGGTATGGTCTCATGTGAATAGGTATCTATGTTTGAAGACACTGAAGTGCAACATTCAAAGATGGAAGGAAAAGCTCAGGTAATTAGAGTACTAGAGAAGAGTTCAAAATGAAGGTTGATGTGAGTAATTAGTACCAACTCCTTATATTTAGGAGTAGTGAAGATAAATCAGATCAGATTATTTCATTGAAAGACATCCTTGAACAGTTAGGTTTTTATAATATAATATGGAAAATCAAAATTATCTTTTCCTCAAGAATTTTAAATAGGATTTAAACACACCGTTACATGAATAGAAAATTCTTTGATTTATGTATGAATGTTTAATTCCACTGGAAGTGGCATATATGAAAAGCCATTTCGTATAAGCACAAACATGCACCCACCTAAACTCAATATTTCTCTCCCTCTGCCACCTTGGAATGCCTTCTCCCTATGCCCCTCTATGACAGCCAAGCTTGGTGATGCAAAATTACCTCCCAAGCCTGGTCTCTTGTACTGGCCACTCCCTTTCTGGTTGGCGCAAATGTGCTTTATGACACTATTGCAACACCACTGGTCTAGCACAAGGGACTTGGTTCTGACCCAGGATGCTGTTAGGATTGTGCCCAAAGTTACGTATTTTTTTAAACAAGTTATAGTTGCACAGTAGAGAAAAAAATGTTTTTATATGTGCTTCGGAAAATCTATAGTACTACATCAGAATCATCAATATGTAAACTTCTTTTCTTCCACAGGTGCTGGATGAAGCTGATCGGATGCTGGATATGGGGTTTGAGCCACAAATAATGAAAATTTTATTAGACGTACGACCTGACAGGCAAACTGTTATGACCAGGTAAGCTTGACTTTAGAGTTCCAGAGTCTCACCTGACTATATTCTAAAAAGGTGACAGCTGCCAGAAGATACAAATATGGTGGCTCTAAAAGACTATACAATGGTACCTATGTTTATGAGGTTTAGTGGTACCTTGGCGTATTTCGCAAGACGAGCAAAGATTTTCAAGAAAAACAAACAAGGCATTGCAGGCAATCCGGTCAAAATGTTGAATCCGGTCAAATCCAGGCGATTGCCGCCTGGAAGGGATGTGGGGTGCAGAAACTTTCTCCCTGCCCCTAAAGCCAAGTGGCATATACTGTACTATGGCTTGTAGACTCAAATCATATGATTTACATCCTATGCAAAGTCTAGAGAACAATATATTCACATGAAGCTGAGTGGCAGTCACAGCCTAGAAGGGATGTGGGGTAAGGGATGTTCACATCTCCGCCCCACATCCTGTATGAGGAACTAAGTTTTCAAAACAACAAAATTGCATGCTGACATATCTTTCTGAATAAATAAGTTAAAATAAGATTGTATTGTCCAGATGAGATTGACTATATCTACAGTGGCTCAGTGGTTAGAACAGTGGGGTAGAACTGTGTTCATGACTGGAATTCTGGCAGGTTAGCAGTTCAAGACCCAAACAGTGTAAGATGCTCTCATCTCTTGCCCAGTTCTGGTCAACGTATTCTGGCTGAAAACTTGGAAAAGCAGGTAGATAAATAGGTACCACCTCAGTGTAAACAGCATTCTGTGCACTTCAGCGTATAGGCATGCCATCCACATGATCACAGAAGCATCTTCAGACGGTGCTGACTCTTCTGCCTAGAATAGAGATGAACACCTTACTCTATAGTTGGTATGGCTAGCAGGGAAACCTGTGGAGGACTATTCTATTCTATATCTGCGAAACAGATATTGTGCAGTGAGAGTACAAATGATAAGCTTAATGTATTTGCAGTAAAATTGTTAAAGAAAGTTTTTAAATAAAAATAAAATATGCTATCTGAAATAAAATGGGAAGAGTTCAGGTGGCATGTAATTAAAACAAGCACCAAAATAAAATGTTAACTTGATTTTTCACATCAGATGGCTTTATTCTAGAATCTAGTGTTGATTGCAACATGAATTTAACTTTTGTTGAAACTGGTGTTATGGCAAACAGCTAGAATAGTAGTGGATAATAGAACTGGAGTATCTCAAAATGGCTTATTTTATTCTTCCCAGTGCCACATGGCCAGATGGTGTCCGCCGCCTTTCAAAATCATATTTGAAGGATCCTATGATTGTATATGTTGGTACTCTTGATTTAGCGGTGAGTTGCTTTATTTGGGGGAACCTCCACTTGTTTTTAGAAATGTGTGTGTTCAGGAATTTTCTGACAGGTTATACATGTATGTATGTGAGAACAGTCTGCCTCAGCATCCATGAGGGTTATGTTCCTAGAACTTCCACAGATGACAAAACCCATAAATAATGAAATTCACAGGTAAGGCACCCTGTTGCCCTCCAACAGGTTTTTTTGGCTGAGAAAAACTGTTTTTTTTTGTTTTTTGTTTTTTTTGGCTGAGAAACCACTAGTTTGTGGCTAAAAAATGAAAGTGATGCTTTTTTTGGCCTCCAGAAAAATTTAAGAGAGGAGAATTGGGGAGGTTATGCACATCTTTTTCATCTCTCACAAGGCCCTCCAGATTCAACCTGAGCACAGCTTTGGTTGCATTTAGATGGAACAGGGCCAACTCCTGGGTTCAAAATCTACAGTTAGATAAAACTGGGTCCCAAAACTGTATAATGAATCTGGATCTGTGTTGATTTATCATTCCACTAAAAATACTTCCCTGCTCTGAATGCCCAAACATTTTATTTGGAATAAAAGGTCTAAGGATACTTTGCTGCACGCAAACCCAGTTGCACATGCACAGCTACCCTAAACTGGAAAATGTTACATTTATCATTTCTAGTTTAGCCTCCAGTCTTGCTGGGGACAATGCAGTAATTATTTGTGGGCACAGGCAGGCACTGTTGGGCACTGGGTGTCACCAAGCAATGGACAGTGGGAATCCCTGTCAGGCACCACTGGACAACAAGGGGCACCAAGCACCAAATTGGTTCTTTGGGGGTCTTTACATCACAGAAGAATGCGCTCTCCAAATTTCACACTGCTAGGTCTGGGGGTTTGGGCTAGGTGTTGATGAATCAGCAAGTCTTTAGTGTTAAGTACAGGGAGAAAAACATGTTGCGCCTCTTTTTCACTCCCAGTTTGAATTTCAAAAATCTGTTATTAGTGGGTGCCTATATCATAAAGGAATACCCTCCCCAAATTTCACACTTCAAGATCTGATGGTTTTGGCTGGGTGTTGATGAGTCAGTCAGTGACTCTTCTTCTATATATATATATATATATATATATATATATATATATATATATATATACACACACACTAGCAAAATTTACCTGCTGTTGTGGGTGTAAAATGTCAAGAATATTTGGGCAACGGACACAACTGGGCAGCACCATGCACCATTCCCCTTACCCCCCATTCACCCGCATCTCTTCAGGGAACCACAGAAAGATCACACTCCCCAAATTTCATGCTTCTAGGCCCAGCAGTTTTGGCTGGGCATTGAGGAGTCAGTGAATGATTGAGTCAGTAGTTCGTGACCTTTCAATTATTTATATATATGTATAAATTATATTTATATAAACTAGACTTATATATAGTTTTGTGAATTGCAGCTTAAAGCAGTGCTTAGCTGTGGATAAAACATTTGATTTTGAAAAGATTTGTTTAAAAAGGTAAAAGTTCCCCCCTGAAAGCTTTACCATGCTAGTTTTGACCAACTCTGGGTTTCAATTTCTATACCAAAAAGCCAGCATTGTCCAAAGATATGTTCATATGACCACCATGACTAAACACCAAGGGATACAGAATGCTGTTACCTTCCCACCAAACTGGGTACCTATCTACTTACATTTATCTGCATTCTTTCAAATTGCTAGGTTAGCAGAAGCTGGGACAAGTGGCTGGAGCTCACACTGTCAAATGGCGCTTGGGTCTCAAACTCTCAAGCAGTTCACCTTAAAGGTCTCAATGCTCAGCATCTAAATCATATCCCTAAAAATAGTAGCTTGGATCTTCTTTAATCCTTTATATGTTCATGAAATATTGAAGTTAACTGGGTGCTGTTATACTATTATTTTCCAACGTGTTTATAGAGATCTACAAATCAATCCCATAGTTTGCCAGTTCTAGTCACAGTTCAAGTTCACTGTCTCCATGCAAATCTGAATAGGCTGGGAAATGTAAGCTTTGTTACCCTGTTGAGCTCTTGTCAATTCTGCTAAGTTGTATCAATATCCTTTTTTCTGATTTGTGTTGCAAGTAGAGTCCTGTGTTGTCATATGTAGCTTATTTTGCGAGTTTCATTTTTCTGTAAAATACCATACGCTGATAAAGCATTATTTATTCAAGCATTATTTATAAATAAGCATTATTTATTCTGTAAAATACCATACACTGATAAAGCATTATTTATTCAACACTAATGTTGAGTGTAGAATTATTCACTATAACTGTTTTAATACAAACTGTGGTGGTGGAGCAATCGCTTTGCTTGCACAGGCTGTTGCAAATGTGCCATAAACCACATTGCAACTGCACACCAGGTAGTAGCATTGGTGGGGGGAGGAAGCTGCTCCATCCCACAAGCACAAAGAGCAGGGCACACCAGATGGAGAAAGTTCCATGCAGGGGAAGGGATGTAATGGGGCAGCGGTAAGGTTAATGGTGATGGTGGACAGGTCACGTCTGACACATGTTGTATTTTATCACTGTCCCCAGGCCCAGTACACTAGCACAGGCAATGCAGACTTGCTCCACCTTAGCAGACAGAAGTCTAAGGGCCCAACGCTATCCAATTTTCTAGTACTGTTACAGTTGCAATGCAGCCTCGAGATAATGGAGCAAATGTTTGTTTACTTTAAGGGGGTCTTTGTGACTGTCCCCACATCCCAGGATGTAGTGCACAACCATTGGCACAGATGCATTGACTCTGAAAAGTTGGATAGGATTGGACCCTAAGTTGCCCGTTGCAGCTGCTGGGGCTTTCCCTGGGGCAAAGGGACAAAGTGACCTCCAGCATGCAAAATCCCTCCATAGGATGCAGCCCAAGCCACACTGGTGCAGGGGACTTTACTTAGGATTGGATTGTAAACCTTCACAGTTATATGAAATTTTTACTGTGTAATAAGATCCATAAATTTGAT
This sequence comes from Cryptoblepharus egeriae, assembly GCA_030015325.1. Lineage (NCBI taxonomy): Eukaryota > Metazoa > Chordata > Lepidosauria > Squamata > Scincidae > Cryptoblepharus > Cryptoblepharus egeriae. Next base: position 152,428,669 of record JAREYC010000001.1, read on the forward strand.
CAACTTTTCAAAATTCAATTTTATTTTTACAGGCAGTAAGTACTGTTAAGCAGAAAGTGGTGGTTATTCCAGAAGAAGAAAAAAGAGCTTTTACGCGTTATTTTATTGACACTATGAAGTCTAAAGACAAAGTCATCATATTTGTGGGAAAGAAACTGACGTATGTAGCAGAACTCTCAAATATTTAATTTTTCTACTGAAGTTTGTGTTTTGCTTGTAACAAGTAGCATCTTTGGTCAGAATGTGACACTGATATTTTTGACAATTTATAAATGTTGCTTAAATTTTATTTTCATTTTTCAGCTTATTAGTGACATTCAGTAGATCATGCCCTTCTCAAGAAATGGCAGCAGAGTATTATTTTCACCTCCTAGTTAAAGCCCTTCTGTATGGTACATCTGGGGAAGAAATAACCCACAGCTTGGTACAGCCTGATAAGACAAAAAGCAGAATTCTCTTAGACTACTTATTCCACTACTAGATGACTAGCTGTTTCATTTTTTACCTGGAAAAGGGGAAGTTTGAAATTACGTAAGTCAGGTAACTTCTGTACAGATTAAATATTTTAGTATGAGGCGCTTCTAAAAATTCATTCATATAAAAGTTGGTTAATATTGGACAATGAACATTTAAGGAATGTTGGCCTTCGCCATGCATAATTGTTGCAGGCATAGGGCTTTAAGTGCTTAGATCCAGGTGGTCCAACTTTGGTCAGTCAGAGGGTGCATAATTCTATTACCCCTGATGCAGGCTGATCCAGAAGTAATCAGCAATTATTAAGATGTTGCCATCAATCATTTCCACATTCTCAGCCTGCCACTTTAGCAGGCTCAAAGCAAAGTTGGATAAAGCTAGGTTTTTTAAATATGATGCCTCACCATTCTGACTTCTCAAAGGAAAATCCACAATGGCCCAGCAAGGAGACTGGAAATCTGCCGCATGCTTCACTCCTGTTGAGTGCAAAGACTCTGGAGTGACTTTATGCTCATCAGTTGTAGCGGAGCATGACATGGTAGAAGTAGTTCAGGTGGCCTGCCTTGTGAATTCTTTTCCCCAGCATTGTGCTTCCGATCTCAAGCAGATAAAGGCACAGCATGATGAAGCAACACAGGCAGGCTCTCGATTACCAGATAGGATGGGTTTGGCAGAGCTGCCAAACTCTCAAGGGCCACCAAAATCAGCTCCATAGGTTACGTGTGGGACCACAATGCTTTTGATCAGGGATTTCTAAACTTTTTGGCACAAAGACCACATTGTCTTTCTGATACTGTGTTGGGACAGAAGAAAAAAAATTGTTTACATTTCAAATTTGAATAAATTTACATAAATGAAGATGAGTGCAATCCTAACCATGTCTACTAAAAAGTAAGCCCCATTGTGTTCAATGGATCTTACTCCCAGGAAAGTGTCTTTAGGATTGCAGTGTTAATTAGTGACAGAACTTGTGAATGAAGTAAATCAAATCAGTTCATAGTTTCCAAAGCACAGAGAAAGGGTGATCTACCAACCAATTCATAAGCACTTTCATACACAAAGAACCTCCATAGCCCTCAAAAATACCCTCCCAAAGTGTGGAGAGCAGAGCTCCCCTTTTCCCTGGAAGATTACAGAGCTTACCTGAGGGTCAGATGGAGGGGGCTCGCTGAGAGCCAGATGGAAGCTGACCAAGGGCTAGGGTTTGGAGCCCCTATTTTAGATATCGTGCAATGATATGACTTAGTGTAAGAACCAAGCATTTCTATATTGTTGCGTTTTAATTTTTCAGGGCTGATGATCTGTCAAGTGATTTTGGTCTTCAGGGTATTCCAGTTCAGTCTTTACATGGCAACAGAGAACAATGTGATCGTGAACAGGCTTTGGAGGACTTCAAGAAAGGTGAATTTTCAGTTGCTTGAGTCAGTTGTAACATGTAGTCACACTGTTTATAATATCCTTGGGAAGAGATGCCAAGAATACATAAATAACTTTTAATTTAAAATAATGACAAATACATAACTCGGTTACAATCCAAAACATGGTTACATGAGAGTAAGTTCATGGTATGCATGCATTGGACTGTGCTATATGAAGTCATTTATAAAGAGTGGACTCTCAGTGATTTTGTTGCAACCAGATGATACCTGAGAAGGCAACCCATGGAATGTTAGCTGTCCATTTCTGCTGTGATTAGACTATCTTTACTGTCTTTTTCTGATTCAACTGTCTTCACTTGAAATGTTTTTGTTATGCAAAATTCTAGAAAAATAAGGAATAGTTAATTTTTTGTGAGTTCTTTGACATCTTGTGCTTTTTTAGGTAGAGTTCGTATATTGATAGCAACCGATTTGGCTTCCCGGGGGCTTGATGTTGAGGATATCACACATGTCTTTAATTTTGATTTTCCTCGCAACATTGAAGAATATGTTCACAGAGTAGGCCGTACTGGTCGAGCAGGGTAAGTTGAGTGTTCAGTGTACACTAGTGAGTGTTATTGCTTGGTAGTAAACCAATTTATTTAATTGGTTTCCCACTTTCCCACAAGGGAGGCAGTCCAGGTGGCTTCCAACGTATTAAAATAAAAAAGCAGAAGTGCTGAGGCAGATTTCTGTTTCTCCAATCCAAAATATTTCAGATTATGAAGTATCCTAAAAGTAAAACATTTTGCTGCATTAAAGTGGTCTGCATATACATGTCACAAAAAAGACAAAAATTATATATACCTCTCCTTTTGTGTCTATTTATAAGCATAGTATGAACTTTAAATACAGTGGTACCTTAGTTTACAAGTATCATGGGCGTATTTCGGTTTGTGTGCACTGTCTTGCACAATGAGCAAGACATCAAGGGAGCTGGCTGCATCAGTGCCCTGGTGCTGATCCATGCTGGCACCCTGATACTTGGGGTGCTATTTGGATCAGCACCCAGGTTCTAACCTAAGGATCGAAGTGCTGCTTGGATCAGTGCGCAGGAGCTGATCCAAACAGCACCCTAAGAATCAGGGTTGTCTCTAGCAGCATCCCAGTCCTGGAACACCCACTCATTCAGATAACTATTCCAGGACTGGGGATGCTGATAGCTCTTGATTCATTTATATTGGGAAAAGCTGTGTAAGCTGCTATCAGCTATTTTGTGAACTTTACCATGGAGGCAATATGAAGTACATACAAAATTCTTTGGTGATGTTAAGTATCTTTTAACTATATAATTTAACTGTATATTTGTAATCTTGGGGTTGAATGGCGATGATTTCCTGTATTTTTCCAGCTAACTTTTCTGCTTTTGAAAAAGCTTATGTGAAACTTGGATTAAGCCGGCAACAAGTTAAGCAGAAGTCATATCTGTTAATAAGAAGAATTTTTCTCATTCAGAAACATTGGAATTATACAAAGTTTATATGGACATTTAAGATTCATAACTTGGAACCATTGTAACAAGAGATACTGTGTCTCCATGTCCTCTTGAATTTGCACATAGGATTAATATGTTGTGTCTATTGAAATTGATACTTTGCAATAAATGAGCACTTTATATTTATATATTTCATAGTATTTTGAAGATTTATGTTGTGCTTTCACGGTTGTATTTCAGATAGTGGCAACCCAGCATCATTCCAGCTCAGATGATTTCGCTCCATAACCCTTCAATGTCCGCTGATGGGTTGAGGAACGAATCTGAGTTTCCATTATTGTTTATGGGAAAACTTGCTTTGATATGCAAGCATTTTGGATCATGAGCATATTTCTTGACTAGATTGTGCTCGTAACCCAAGGTACTACTGTATTAATATATACAAGATTCAGGTTTTTGTTGAAATCAAAGAGCCTGAAAATATTGACAACCTCAGCAGCTCTATTTTTTCATAGACGTTCAGGGGAAGCTGTAACACTTGTGACACGGAATGACTGGAAAATTGCATCTGAACTGATTAGTATTCTTGAAAGAGGAAATCAGGTAATATTTACTTTACCTACGGGAAATATTAAGAAGTCTTATAAGTCCCCTATATGCCCCTTTCCAACAAAGTTTGCAAAGTTGCTTTCATTTTTAAAAGTATATCAATAAATTTTTCCCTGTCTCCAGAGGGCTCATAGTCAAAGAAACACAAAAAGTGCTAATACCTCATAATAAAAAAAAACTAATATTTTCTGGAGGGGGAAGGGAAATGTAGGAGAGCAAAGATTGGGGACCACTGATTTAGCAAATGTAACAGAGAAACAGATAAATCCAGGCATTGCCACCACCCCACCTTCATCTAAAGAGTTTAGGTGCAATGGGAAAGGAACTCCTCACAGAAGTAAAGCAAATTACATTAGCACCCTGATCAGAAATCATAATCCATGGGCTTACCTTTGAATTTGGATTGGATAGAGGAGGAGTCAAATGCTGATTTGTTTTGAATATTCAAAAAGAAATTAAACAAAATGGAAAGAAGGTTATAAAAAAGTATAAGCAGACTGATGAAGAAATCTGAATTTAGCTAGTTACACAGAAAGGTAAAAAATGACCAAATTGGATACCATAAGTAGAAATGTCCATTAGAGATAGAAAGCTGCTCAAGAGCAGGCACACACAAACTGCATTGCTTTGCTTTGTAAAGTTTGTTGGTTGACTTGAAATAAACGGAGCAAAAGACAATGAATTCTCAAAATGTGCTTTGTTCCCAGAATCCCTATCCCTGCATTTATAGGGCGCTAATTAGTAGGTATGCTTTCCACAAACCAGCTCTCAATTTCATGGCAAGAGCTGACCAAAACACCGCAGGTGTTCCTGTGCTTCAACTTGAGTACCGGTAATCTAGATTTCATGTCAGATTTACCGTCTGGATGAATGGAATCCACTTGCCCATTCCATACCACTCTTTTAACCAAACAAACAAACCCGGGTGGTGCATTTCAATATCAGTAAGAGGCCTAGCTATTCCTGAGAAAGATGGACACCTGACAATGGCATTTCTAACAAAGGACAGACTGCTGCAAGTGTATTTCCCATTTAGGGAAATTTATGTTGTTAAATCTGCAAAGTTTTGGAGTAAGTATGAAAAAGACATGTCATTTTTTTGCCTATTTATCAAAAATGCCCACTTGTGTTTCTTAGAAAAAAATATTGATTAATTGGTGAAATAATGACATGACTACAGCTCGCCATTGAAGGTGGGGCATGGCCTATTACACTCACTGCTAACTAGACTGCAAAACAAGTTTGTTTTGGTGAACTGGGATATTTTACTTTTATTTGACCTGCATGGACATTAGGGGAAAAGAGACCTGCCAGAATAGTATGATATTCATACTCCATCATAACATCAATCTTGGAGAAAGTGGCAGATTGTGCCTAGCAAACAATATATCCTGTTAAGGCATCTGTTCCTCTACATGGTCTTCTTCACTGACCACTGAATGAGTAGTAGCTCCAATGTAACAAAGTCATGAGGGAAATTTGGTAGAATGGACTATAATAACAGTATACAGTAATGAAGAAACATGCTTACAAAAAACATCAGCTTCTTGGTATACCAAACAAAAGCTTATCACAAAGTGAATGTTCATGTAGTCTCATCTTAACTGTTCTGCTTGAACAGTGTTGTCTGTTTTGGGTAGTAGTCAGTTTGAGGGATAACATTATTTGACAGGATGGAAAGTATTGTCAATTCATTAAAAATGAACATAGCATGGTGACTAAAATATTGATGTGGTTATTTTATTACTAGGTAATTCCTGAAGAACTAACCTCAATGGCTGAAAGATATAAGCAATTTCAGATGAAGAAAGAAATAGAGAAGGATTTAGGAAGGCCACATGGGAGATCACGGAAAGGTTTTTAAATCAGTTGAAGAAACTTTAACATAGTGAGTACCATGAAAGATCACAAGTTTTCATAACCAACACTTCAATATTTTTGGGGTGGAATGATCATTGGTACAGATGATGTCCAATCTGTGTTGTTAAAAAGATCTTATGATTCTGTAACTTTCAGAACTTTATAAGGGAAAACAAGCCCAGGGAGGACACTTTGCTACAAATGGCAGTTAACTATTACTGAATGCTTTCTTCTACCATTTTCCTCACTGTACTGGTCAAGTTTTCATGAGTAGCAGTAATGATAATAATAATCCAGTATTAATTTGTTGCACTAAATTTGTGACCATGTATAATTGACCTCTAACAGCCATTTCCAGCTTTCTCTAGCAATGTGTCCTGCCTGGGTTTGTTTTCCCTGATAAAGTTCTGAAAACTGCAAAATGTATCGTTGGATCTTTTTAACACAGAATGTACATCAGCATGTTCATTCCACCTAAAAATATAAAAATGTTGGAATAGTGAGTTCCTGTTGAAATGTTAGTAAGAATTGGATAAGATACCACATTTCTCAAAGATTTTGAATATTTCTGCTACAAAACTCAGGAAAATCTAAAAATCAGGAAACTCAAAAAAGAATTTAAGTATAATTGTGCATTTCAAAATTTGAAAAATGAAAACAGCTGACTCCATTTTTCAGTATACATTTTATGGAGTAAGTACTGAATGATTTGATGGTTCCCGGGGTTATGATCTGTAGTCATTTGTTACAGCAATCTTGTCAGGCTTGGAGACTTCCTTGATGTACATTAACTTATGTTTTGTTGAAGAAAAGCAGAATATAAAGTTTTGAAGTAGTTTGACAGTAGATGTCTTAAAATGACACATCATAGAACTTACTGACATACTATATTGAATACTTCCAGGAAGAAAAACTTGCACAAAGAAGCAGGACTTGTCAGCCCTGACAGCATCTACATTTGGGTATCAACATCTGATCATTAAAGTTCAAAAATACTGGAAATTATGCTGACCTATAATTTTTCAAAATGTTCTGTTTCCATAAAACCTTTAACACTATGTTAAAACCTTTCCATAGGTTCTGTTTCCATAAAACCTTTAACATTATGTTGTAGAGGAATTATTAGGTTTCTATTTGGTGTTTTTGTTACAGTAAAAAACTGAAATGCTTTAATATGATAAATAGCGGAGCATTTTGATTCATGTTTTTAAACAGTTTTGTTGGATTGGAGGTTTGTACTCCATAGAATGGGAGGATTGTAATTCATGGAATAATGTTGACAAACTTGTAGGTAAGTTCAAGATAAGTGAGGCAACAATCCTTCTCCACTTTAATTTACTTGCTGTGTTTGAGTGCTATGTTCTATGATAAAAATATGGAAAAGTATATTGGCATAATGAGAACCCATTTGTAGATTAGTATTGGTTCGGTAAAACTGAGCAGGTACTGTACAGGAAAAACCTTTTATGACCATTTTTCCAGCAATATTTTGGCTTGTGAATTGTTTGTACAAAAATTGTGCACTGTAAAAGAATAAAGTGGTTTCATAGATCAACAAGAATGCTGTTTTTATTTGCTAAATAAAAGCCTTTTATAAAAAATTATCCATACCTTTGCATATATGTGTAAGAAAGAACTTGATAGTATTGTCTACACTAGAGTTATGTACATTGTACTGTAGCTCTGTTAAACTCACTGGACAGCCTATTTTCCCCTCATATTTGAGAAGGATTATTTGTTTTCTGGGCTTCACTTTTGTATTTGAGTGTCATATGCTCATGTGGCCAAGAAATATGATTCTTGGCACTATTCAGGTATAAATGGTTTTAAATCAATAAAGATAAAGACCCCTCTCCCAAAAACACTTGGGTAATTGGAAGGATTTATTTCTGCAGATTTTCAGAAGATAAATTTTGCTGCCTTCCACACATGGGGATGGTCCCCTCAGGTGTCAGGAAATTTTTTTTGTGGAAGCAAGCTTTAAAAAACTTGCCTGGGGAGAGGTGGAAGTGTCTGGCTCAGGCTGCTTTGTTTATTATTGGTAGCTTGTTTTTCTCAGGACAGTGTCTTAAAGCTGACACAATTGCTTTCTTCACTAAGTTGAAAGCATGCCGAGACCCAAGCCTGGTCTGTGCTGCTTAACCATGCCAGCAGGCAAAAGGGGTATCACGACCCAGACAGCATGCTGTTAAGAATGAGCTAGAGGTACAGGCATGAACAGGCATAGGATGCTGAAGAGCCCAAACCTGCCCAATAGCAAAGACAATATCTGGTTCTAAGAACAGTAGCCATTTTGGTTCCTAAAAACATGTTTTCTTTGATTTTGTGTTGGAAAACTGGCAGCCATACCTCTGCTGTGGAATGCTGGTTTAAGGATCAGTACAGATGCTGGCACTGTTTGAAAATTAATTAGCATTTATGCTCTAAGACTTGTACGTAAAGGGACTTGATGGAATTCAGACATTGGCTGTGAGGAGTTTGAAAGGAGTTCATTGATCTGTTGCTCAGTAATTTGTCCTGGAAGGCAGGAGAAACCATGTGGAGTCATGAGTTCCAATGGGCCCTGCCCCATGATTGGAAGAGGAACTAACTCATTTGTAAGGACTGCCCATCCTCCACCAGGAACAGGAATTACCAAAGCTATGAAATTTTATTCCTGTTGCTGTGATTCACTTTTATAGAAATAAACAAAGTGCACTGCCCTTGAAAAAACTACTGCTGCCCCTGGTCTGTAGGCTCAGTAGCTGTGCATTGTGTTTCCCATGCATATCTGCAGAACAGAGCTATTGTTTAAAACAGGGGCCACCAAGCATTTTGGCAGGAGGGCTACATCCTCTCTGTACTGTATTGAGGGCCGGAAAAATTATTTACATTTAAAATTTGAATAAATTTACATATAGGATTGTATTAGAGATAACAGAAGTGGCAGACAGGTCTATTTAGGTCTAAGGGGTAAAACTGAGTTGGTTTCATTCCTCCATCAGGTAATGACAAAGTTGTATACAAGTATCCTTCCCCCCCAAAAAAGAGTTTCTATTCTGAACCCTCTTTCCATGGATAGAGAAACCTTGAATACAGAAGAAACTCTGTACAAAATACAATACTCCACCCTTGTACCCATCACCTTTATTTTTATCAGCACTGGAAGCACACATTTTCTTTGTTAACAGGAGATTTTTCTTATTTAAGAACAAGATATGTAGGCAAGCAGCTTGCATGCTAGAAGAGCACACACAGAAGCAGGTCAGTTTAAACGGTTGTGTTGTATTGCCTTTGGTGAACAGGCTCTGATTCCACAACTAAATGAGGGATGAGAAAATATAGAGGGATGGATGCAATGATGTTTAAACTTTAAACAACTATAGACATGTAAAAGGGAAAGACAAAAATGCATGAACTCAGAATTTGTCTCTGATGTTACAAATCAAGTTTGTGAACATGTTTTATTGTAAAGATACACACAGTCAAAAAGCAATGATGAAATCGTTTCCAGTTTGATCCTAGAACAGGCATGGTAAAAGCGGTACAACTGTTCCCAAAGTTTCTATTTTTATATTTTGATTTTAAAACTACAATAAATCACATTTATTTTAAAAGGGATAACAGGACGAGGAATGGACAGACACTTGATTTTGTTGCTCTACACACCCAAATGTTCCAAGTCCTGCATGTTCTTTTTGTTGCTAATGTTTATAAAGTTCAAATTCAAAGGAAAGAGTTTCCAATTTGTTTTATGAATTCATTTAGTTCCTATTTTTCAGCTAAGGTTCAAAAGAAAATATTGGAAACCTATTGTTTCTTTCACTTTCGATTGCTTTGGTAAGTGCTTTACACTTTACTGTTTCAATTATGTCTGTGCTAAATAAGTTGAACTCTGGTATAAAAAAGTGTCTGAGTTCAACATTTCTGAGACAATCTAGAAAAAAATCCAAAAATTTCTCAAAGCAATCCTCAAGGTCTGTTTCAAGCCACTCACTATCACGAGGCCACTTGACACATGCTTGGAAAAGGGCAGTTTTGGCATGATAAGAACAGAATTTGTCAAACTGATTTCTGTTCTCATGTTTTGTTTTTAGCAGCTCCAGAAGGTATTTCAGAAGTTTAAGACAAGCTTTCCTGTTGGGAAATAAATGAAAACATTTTGTAAAACATTTTTAACCACAGAAACCTATTTATTACAGTAGGCAAAATGGAAACATTTATAGGTTGGCCCTTGTTACCTGCAGATTCAGTCCTTGAGGATTTCATAATCCACATGTTCTGAACCTATAGATCAGTGATTTTATCTCACTTTTTCATTTCATGAAAAATGAGGCACTGAAAGGCACTGAAATTGTCAAGGCACACCATTAATTGTTTTTACCATTGACAAGGCACACCAGATTGTTCAAATCCCCCAATTTTCCTATTAATGTCAATCCCCAAATTCCCACGGCACACCTGAGGACTATCTGTGGCACACCAGTATGAAATGGCACACTGGTTGAAAATCACTGCTATAGATTACAGCCCACGTTGACATCTGAAGGTGACTATAGCTGTCCTCTGGTCACCTCAGGACTGTTTTCTGAAGCTCACAGCGGTAAAGTAACTCCACTAGAGTAATTGTTTAGTGGGGGGGAATGTGGTTTCTTGTGAAAATCAGTAGAATTTATATGCTTTTTAAAGATGGCCAAGGATGTCCTTTTAAAGGAATATAAATGTCTCTTCTGGTTTCCATAAGAAACAGTTACAGTATTTTTTTTTAAAAAAGGGCATTCTGAGGGCCCCACAGAGGCAGATGGAGGTAGGCAGCCTCTGCTGGCCTTCAGAAGTTTTTAAAGCCACCAAAAGCTAGATGCAATTATCTGCAGATTTTGGCATCCACAGATCTTCCGGAAACAGAATCCCCCATCGATTTCTAGCATGAGTGAGGTTGAAATCCTATGTGCACTTTCCTGACAGCAAGCCCCCTTGAACACAATAGGATTCACTCCCAAGTGTATATGCATAGGATTGTGTCTTGAGTCTTTGTCAGAATTACACTGCAATCCTAAGCCTGTCTACTCCAAAGTAAGTTCCACTGACTTCAATAGTATTTACTCCCAGGAAAGTGTGGTTAGGATTGCAGCCTTAGAGCACAAGCCTAACCTTACCTACTCAAAAGTAAACCCCATTGTTTTTAATTGCTCTTACTCCCAGGAAAGTGCCTTTAGGATTGCAGCCTTAGTCCAAGAAAACTATGCCTTTCTTGATTTACCATAGGTTTGTTCCCTGTGAAATGGGAAGAATAACAGACATTCCTTACCTCCATTAAAGTTAGAAAAATGAAGACTGTATGATTACACAAATTCTGAAATATGATACATAAATAGTTGTGGCTTCAAAACCTCTGGATTTTAACAAAGGGAATTAAAAACTCTTATTGAAATTTGACTTATATGAATTAAAAACTCGTATAACAAATATGACAGAGCAGCTATTACTGGGGTTGTGGAATGAATTATGAGTTTCCATTATTTCCTATGGGAAAATCAGCTTTGGATTACAAGTGTTTTGGATTACAAGCATTCTTCCGGAACAAATTATGCTTGTAAACCAAGGCACCACTGAGTAGTAATAGTGGTAGTAGTGCTAGTAAAACTACTATAAGTTACCTAAAAATATTCATATAAAAATTATTACAATACTGTAATATAATACAAAATAATAAAGAAAAAACAAAATATAATGAAAAATAAAACAAATTAACCTGCACAGAGGTTGACACCCTGTACACTTTCCTGCAATTAAACCCTATTTAACACAATAGGACTTCTGAGTAGACATACATATTATTGTGTTGTAGGTCTCTCAGGCTGCAATCTGCCTTCTTACACAGAAGTGAGCCTAACTGATTTTAATAGGCCTTACTATAGAGTAGACAACAAGGCTAGGTCTCAGGCTCCTTTCCATTGCTCCCCTTACATAAAAGTGAGCCCCATTGATTGTAATAGGCTTACTTCAGGGTGGACATGCATTGGCTGGTCTCAGGAAAGACTGAGGAGGTGCTGGCAAAGCACTGAAACTGGCTGTATCTCACCCCAGACTATTTTTTCACTTGTACTGCAAAACGTTGTTTGCATTACAAGACAAAATTTATTAGAAATGTTTGTCTTGCAAAACGCTCTCAAGATTTTACTGTATAATTATGCCACCCAGTGCTAGCATTCAGACAGAAAAGGATTGGACCCATTCAGTGATGCAACTGACATTTCCTATTTCTTGCTGATTGAGCAATTGCCAAGCAGTTTCCAAACTGAAATAATGGCTAAAGCAAGGAAACTCACCTACAGCATTTTTTCATTCCTTTTTCACAGCATGTCTTTTCACTGCCATGGTTCTTGATTATATCCTTTTCTATATGTGAGAAAGAGAGCCTCCAACTATCTTTTAAGTAAATAAAAATAAAAACAAAAAGGTAAGTTATTGATAGAGGTATGTTTTTGAAAAAATATCACCCCAAAACCACATCCTTATAGCAATCCTATTCTAGTACAATCCAACCTTGTTATACAACCTTGTTGATTTTTCTATCCATGGATTTGATTCAATAAGAATGGCCACTGCATAGTTTTAAAAACTTTTTCTACAGTTGTAGAAAGACCATCATGCAAGAAATTCCATTCTTCAATTTTTTAAAACTGCTTTTATTTAACACAATTTTTATATCAGCAGTCACAGAATCAAACCCCTTCAGATACTGAGGCACAACTATATTCTATTAGGATCAATGGAAGAACAAGAAACCTAAAAGTGTGTCTTTAAATCTATTTTTCCACAGGAGGTTTTGGAACAAAATTCTAGTTGATAACAAGGGACACCTGTACTGATTGGAAGTACGGTATGTTATTTTCAATCACCAGTTAAATACTAAAAAAGTTGGCTCAAATTCTTCAAGTAGCTGATCTTCATTCCAGTGTGCAACCCTAGAGGAAGGGACAGGGATGCCTAGCAGGGTCACTTTGACCTAAAGGCTTGTGCTTAGGGCTACAAACAAAGGACATCACTAGGGTTTGCATCACCCAGTGTGGGATCCCTGTGGGCTGGGCAAAAACCTGGATGGTAGGTGTAGTTATGTGCCATCATCGTGATTCTGTTGGTTTTTTGGCTATACTTTTTGATAGAATAACAGTATTTCTGAGTTGTTAAAAAAATCAGTAAGATTTTCAGTCCCACCCAATGTCCAGTTCAATGTAAGTTCACAGTGTAATTTAACAGTTCAGTGTGATTTAGGATGAAATAAATTGGGGGTGGACTTTAGACCAGGGCACAGCCTCCTAGCACCACCATGGGACATGATGCCAGGTGAGTTATACCAAACTAAATTGGTTAGGACTGTGCCTAAATTTCACTTTCAGAAAGGAAGCAATGCAACGAGGAAGTACTTCCTTCAGGGGTTATTTGTGATGGATACATTCATTGTATCAAGCCAATTCTGAAGTCACTGGATTCCTCTCGGTACGGCTTTTACTCTCCTACACACAAGTAAGGCCATGGCACAGGTAACTTTTACTTTCCATAGGGTTCCTTGCAATTTTTTTTAGTTTTTTGGCCATATTTCAAGATGGATTTTTGCATTAGATTCCACTTTAAGTTTTGCATCTCTTGATATATGACATGATGGGGTACTGTGCACCATCATGTAATACTGAGTTTGGGGAACTACATCCCCCAGTGTGCGTCAAACCCCCTGGGCACATCACCTGGTGTGAGGCACACACCCTCTTGCGACCCCTCTACTGAAATCTCAAGGGGTTTACTTTTGAGTTAACATGCCTAGGAGCATATTATGTTGTATCCCGTGTTTAACTAGCAACATGACAGACACGGCTATTTTTCATTTTAGTACCTATATAACACTTTCCATCCTTGACGTTCTTAGGCACTAGACAGAGTGGTTTATGTTGGAACTTTTGTTTGACTTTTTTTCCTAGCCATTTTTCAATGTTGAGTCCATCCTTTGTACTGACACATTGGTTATGATGACCACCTTCCAAAGCAAGGATGATATCTACTGATATAACTGATGGAGGTTCTCCAATGAGAAGGGTCACTGCAGGGCACCCAGGCTGCTTCTTTTTCACTTGCACTTTTTCTTCTGTTTCTTCTGTTAATTATAAAATGTGAAATGTTTTTACCACCCATACACAATGTACTTGAGAGAGTCAGGTAATTTCTTCACAAAACTGCAAAATGCAGGAAACCAATACAAAAAGTTGCATAAACAAAATGGGTAGCATTCTTTGGTAACAGCAAAAGATGCAACATAGAAGCCTGCAGGGAAAAACAAAGTGTTATCTACCCACACAGGTTCTTGCCATTACCCTCTTTCCTTATTTCATCTCAGCAGTGGTTCTTGTGAGTGATTAAAGGAACTTCAGAAGAGTTAAGATTTATCTTGTTCTTTGCTACAAGCATCAAACTGAAACTGTTTTTATTTGCAGCTAATTCATGTATTCCCATCTACAACTGAACAGGGTTTCTTAAGACTGTGCTATGACCTATTGATTTCAATAGTTGATGCCAAGCTTTTTTAAAAAAATGCTGCTCATCTTGGGAAAGGACAAATACAATTTTAAGTAAGAAACTTACCTTCTATTCTCTTTACTTCTTTTTTAATAATCTTCCTTATTGCTGTAAGCATTTTGGAAGCTGAAAGTCGTTCTTTATCATCTAAAAAATCTACTAGGCTCCCAGAATTCCTTTTTAATTTTACATAATAAAAAGCACCAGCAGAAGCACTTGCATCACAGGGCTCCAGCTCAAATCTTAGTTCAGGCAATATATCTGTAAGGTAGACAATCCAAAATACTGTGTGTAAACATACAAGAATAAAACACATAACTACTCTGGTAAGTTCATGTTAGTCCCACAATTATCTCTATCATATGTGCAGGGGCATCATATGGGACTTAGGGCCCAATGGGGTATGGAATTAGTGTTCTATCAGCTATGTAGCTGGTGTAAGACCCATGAGTAGCCTACACAAAGGTAAGGAAAAAGTACAGGTAATTCCCTTACCTGTTACTGGCCTCCTGATTCCCGGTAGCATGCAATGCAGACCTTCATGCTACAGCATGGGAGGGAGATAGGATTGGGATGTTAGTGCGCCAAGCCAGGAGGCTCCAAATCCAAGCCTGGGGGCCAGATGCAGCCCTTAGCAAACCTCAATGTGACAAAAATCTACTCTGTGAACTTTTTAGTTGAAAAGTGATATATAAATACTATAGATAGATAGATTAGATATATAAATTAGACAGAGAGATGAGAGAGAGAGTGATTGATTGGATCAGGGTTTCTCAACCCCAGTCCTGGGACTACTGGAGGTCCTTGGCAGCTGCCTGAACAGTCTTCCAGAGGACTCCTTTAAGTGCCTCTTCCCCTCCTCACAACAGGAGGGCTCTGTCAGAGGACTGCAGCCTCAGAGCCCAATCCTATGCCTTCTACTCAGAAATAGTATTGTAGGCAGTGGAGCTTATTCCCAGGAAAGCGGGGATAAGATTGCAGCTTCAGAGTCCAATCCAATGCCTGTTACTCAGAAATAAGTCCCATTATATTAATGAGGCTTACTTTCCAATAAGAGTGATGGCTTTGTGCATTTTCAATGCATTCTGAAATGCATCGTGCATTGAAAAAGGTTGAAAATCCCTGCTCTGAGTAGACATGCATTGAGATTTTGGACCCTCACCTGCAATCCTCTCCACAGTAACCCAGCAATAGCTCTATTGATTATAATGGGATTTCCAGCTGGAGGCAGCTGTGCTCTAAGTGGGGAAGCCCCTCCAGGTTGCCAGAGGCAGAACTCTCCCCCCACCCCTGGGCTGGTGTCTGGAAATTTTTTTCCACTGAACCAGTCCTGGGGCCAAAAAGGGAAGGTTGCAAAGTCAGAATACATGATAAATCTCAACATCCAGGAGTAAAAATAACTACAAGTAAAATTTGTGTCCTCCCTTACCTGGGAGTAAGGCCCTTTGAATATAATGGATTTACTTCTGAGTAGACATGCATAGGATTGGGGCTCTCAGGCTGAAATCATATGAATATTTTCCAGAGTGAAAGGCCACTTGAAGACTTGAGAGCCCCATCCTCTGCCTGTCTACTCAGAGGGAAGTTCCATCAGAGTGAACGGGGCTTACTCCCAGGTAAGTGAGGACAGGATAGAGCCCCAGCCTCTGCCTGTCTACTCAGAGGGAAGTTCCATCAGAGTGAACGGGGCTTACTCCCAGGTAAGTGAGGACAGGACAGAGCCCCATCCTCTGCCTGTCTACTCAGAGGGAAGTTCCATCAGAGTGAACGGGGCTTACTCCCAGGTAAGTGAGGACAGGACAGAGCCCCATCCTCTGCCTGTCTACTCAGAGGGAAGTTCCATCAGAGTGAACGGGGCTTACTCCCAGGTAAGTGAGGACAGGACAGAGCCCCAGCCTCTGCCTGTCTACTCAGAGGGAAGTTCCATCAGAGTGAACGGGGCTTACTCCCAGGTAAGTGAGGACAGGACAGAGCCCCAGCCTCTGCCTGTCTACTCAGAGGGAAGTTCCATCAGAGTGAACGGGGCTTACTCCCAGGTAAGTGAGGACAGGACAGAGCCCTAGCCTCTGCCTGTCTACTCAGAGGGAAGTTCCATCAGAGTGAACGGGGCTTACTCCCAGGTAAGTGAGGACAGGACAGAGCCCCAGCCTCTGCCTGTCTACTCAGAGGGAAGTTCCATCAGAGTGAACGGGGCTTACTCCCAGGTAAGTGAGGACAGGATAGAGCCCCATCAGAGGTCTCCTCCCATCCCAGGAAGGCGTGTGCGGGCGGGAGGCATGTCCACCTTGAGGTGCTCGTAGTAGCTGCCGGTTCCCACGATCTGGATGGAGGCGAAGTGGGGGTCCTCCTTGATGGCTGCGGCGAAGAGGTTCCTGACCTTGTTGACCCTCTCCGAGGCCACCGTGACGGCCTCCTTCCGCAGGACCAGGGTCCTCAGAACCTCCCGGAGTCTCCGTGCTGGCCGCGGGTCCGGCGCCCCCTTGGGCGGCCTCTGCGGAGCGCGCCTCTCCTGTGGGGCGGTCGGGGCAGCCTCCTTCCCTTCGCCCCTCTCCGGCGCCTTCTCCCGCCTGCCCCGGCCGGGCTTCTCGCCCTCCTCCCGCCTCCTCTGCCCTCGCCCTCGCCCTCCTGGGGCCGCCTGAGCTCCGGCCGGCGACGGAGGGGGGCTTTTCCCCCCGGACGCCTCCGCCCCTCGCCCCTCAGCGGGCCTCCTGGAGGACCCCCTTCCCCGCCCAGACATCGCCCCGCAGCCTCCTCCCGCCCTCAGCAGCCCCGCTGGGAAGGAAGCCCAGAAACGAAACTTTTCAGGCAGCCCGAAAAGCCTCCTCCCTCCCTCAGCTCTCCTGAGGACAGCCTGTTAGGCATGTCTACTCTGAAGTAGGCCCCATTGCAACCAATGGAACTTACTCCCAGGAAAGAGTGGATAGGATTCTAACTTGAGAGCCCACTGCTATGCCGTCTACTCTGAAGTAAGCCCCATTGCCATCAATAGAGCTTACTCCACTGCTATGCCGTCTACTCTGAATCAAGTCCCATAGCAATCAATGGAACTTACACCCAAGAAAATGTGGAGAGGATTCTAACTTTGGAGCCCACTATTATGCCTGTCTACTTAGAAGCAAGTCCCATTACAGTGAATGGGGCTTACTTCCAGACCCACCAGGAAAGCACGGATAGAACTGCAGCTGTAGAGCCCAATCCTATTTATATCTACTTAAAGTCAATAGGGCTTAGGAAAGTGTGGCTATGCATGCAGCCTGAGAGTCTTTGCATGTCTACTCAAAAGTAAGCCCCCTGTAGTCAGTGTTCTTTATTGGCAAGAAAGTGTGGATAGGGTTGTAGCCCGAGAGCCCAGCTGTCTCTACTCAGAAGGTTGTCCTATTATAGTCAATGGGACTTACTCCCAGAAAAGTTTGAGTAGAATTGCAGTCTGAGAGCCCAATCCTATGCATGTCTACTCAGAAGAAAATCCCATTAGAGTCAGTGGGACTTACTCCCAGGAAAGTGTGGATCAAGGACTTTTCATGCTTCCTTTCTTGTCGAGTTCCCTTCTTCAAGCACTTGAGAACTTGTTGCTCCCATCTGGCGCTTGACTTCAGCTTAATTTGTGAGCATGTTCAAATAGTCCATGTCTACGGTGTTTCTCAACCTATCGTATGGTAGGGTATGTGCAGAGGAGGGTCCCATGAGTACCACCTCAAGTACCACTGAGTCATGCGTGACCCGCTGTTTGAGAAATGTAGATCTGTGTGATGCGATGTGCATTGGCATGGCCTCCACCACATCTCAGCCTTAACCAGACAGCATGATGAGGAGATACACAACAACACTACTCACTCATATTTCAGCCAAATCGCAGTTGCTCTGCTAACTGAGGGAGGTAATGAATTTCTCCAACACTTTAGGAAAGAGACTGTGCTGGTTTACATTATCCTCCAAGCAAAAGCCTTGAGGGAAGACTCTGGATCTCCAGCAAACAAGCAACAACTGCTCTATCTTGTAGTGAAGCAGGTTGATCATCTACAAGGGCAGCACCACACACATACTGCAAAAAAGGATGCTACTATCACTTTACAGCCACCGTTGTTGAATATGGAGACTCGTCAACATGAGGAACAAAGGATTTTTTGTTACTGCTTTTGTTACTACCACAGCAAAAAATTAAAATAAATACATCAAAAGCAGGAAATATGGCAGCAACACAATAAGATGTTCAACAGACAGGGAATTAAAGGAAGCTTAGTGAAGACTGTCTCTCGAGACAGTGAACAGAAGTGCTTTACAGGCACTCCTCACTGCTTGTAGTCTCCCACAACCTCCTATATGAGGTAATGTTTTCAACCAACCAGGGTTGAGTTGGCCCTGAGTCCAAAGGACATCTGTCAAGAACAGGGCAGGGTCTCCAAATCCTGGCCCTTGGGCCCTTGGCAAGCCTTCATCTGGCCCTCGGGCAAACTCTGTAATCCTCCAGAGGCAAGGGGAGCTCTGCTCTCCATATCTCAGGAGGAGGGTATTTTGAGGGCTGGGGAAGCTACTCAAAAGTCTACTCATGGAAGCTGTAACACCTCTTCTATCTGTGTATGAAAGTGCTTATGAACAGGTTTGAAGATCATCATCTCTGTGTGAGTGTTGGAAAGTATTTATGAACTGACTAGAATTCCTTCATTCACAAGTTCAGTCACTAATATATTAATTTATGTAAACTTATCTAAATTTGGAATGTAGATCAGTTCTTTTTTTTTCCTTCCCCCCCGACACAGTATCAGAAAGACAATATGGCTCACCTGCCAATAAATCCCATGCTGTAGGAGATGTTCAAGGACATCTCTCCATCTTATGGAACTTATGTGAATATATTTTAGTCTTCTAACAAAAAAATGTGTCATTTGCTCTTGAAATCTGCCTTTATGCGAGCATGAAGCTACTGGAAGGTAACTAACAACTATATAGGTAGGACCTCCATAAGAAGTTCCGTAGGAGAGATGTTCTCCATGAGTTCCATGAGAAGTCCTGTATGAGTTCTGTAACCATGAGAGATGTCTGAGATGTCCTTGACTCAGGGCCAGCTCAACCAATGAGTTTGGCTGAAAAAATCGCGTTAGGTCATGGGAGTGCAAGGTGACCATATGACTGGAAAAACCTGGATTTGTCTGGATTTTTAGCCTCCTGTCGGGGTGTCCTACATTTTGGCTTCATTGTCCTATAGTTTAGCATCTTTGAAACTTTGTGATAGTGCACAATACCCCATCATGCCATGTGTTGTTGGATTCATATTGAAGAGCAGAATCCAATGCAAAAATCAGATTTGAGATATCTCTTTCCTATCAAATGTTATGGTCAAAACAAAAATATATTTTTAGGCAATTTTTTAACCAGGTTGGCCCTGCCTATAGGCAGAAGCTGTGCCACTCTAGGAAACTGAGTATGGGCTACATTGGAAGGGGTTTTCCTTATGTAAATGCCATTCATTGTTCAACATTCTATATAAGGAAAACTTTCACCAGCATGTTTAGACACATTTTTAGTCACATGTTCTAAAAAGTCGGATTTGCTGTTCTCTTGGTCTGGCTATGACATACAGAACCATGTAACTTTGTTCATCATTATATCTTCATGAGATTTAGAGCACAATCCTAACTGTTTACTCAATGTAAGCCCCGTTGTGTTCAGTGGGTCTTATTCCCAGGAAAGTGTCTTTCGCTTTGCAGCTTTAGGCTGTGAGGAGTGCCCTAGTTGGACTGTATCGACTATTCTGAATCCAGAGAAGAAAGTTATGCTGGATCCAGAGAGTCAGGAAGCCTGGGCTGCCCCAACTGCTCCAGAGCATGTTCAGTAGGCACCAAGTCAGTGACACCTGAGGAGGGCTTGCTCCTGAGGAGATCCCCCCAGATCACACTGAACAAGGAAGAGTTGTGGTGCCTGCCTTATAAGGAGTCCCTGACAAACAGTCACAGCTGCAGCATGAGGTTGCACTACAGTTTACAGTGGCTTCAAGGGGCTTGTTGGAGTGGCCTGCTGTATCCACAGGTTATTGGGCTGCGATAGTTGTGCCGTATCTTGAGGTTGAGAGGCAGGGGTTGCAGACAGGCTGGCCAACAACTCAGATTTTTTTGTCAACACTGCCATTCTTAATCAGCCTTGTCATGGACATCTTTGGGTCTGCTCAGATTTATACCTGCCCCTGAACTGGTTTAACTCTAAGGAGCTGGAAGAGGGCATTTCTGCCCTGGAAACAGGCTCTGGATACAAAGTAATTGCTCTGCCCTAGGCAATGCTAAACATGCCCCTCAACATGCCTCTCCTGAGCTGCCTAGACTGGCCCAGTTAGGGCAGAGCAGGTCTTTCTGTCTTGGGACAGCCCCAGATCTTTTGACTTGACAGCCTAAGATGTTGACTTAGGTTGCCCCAGATCTTTTCTGGCTTAACAGGGCTGCCCCATCATGGACTTGGGCCACCCCAGTGATAGATAGGGCAGCCCTAGTACACTTCTCTATTTCAGCCTTAATCTTCTATTTATAATCTTCATGAGAATGCCAATTGCATTTTTGCACCACATGCAGCTGATATAAAGACATATACAGGCATCCCCCACTTTCTAACAGTTCATTTTCTGATAGTTCCTCTCTTTCAACACTTTTCAATTATACCCAGAACTCATTCATTCAACACATGCTCCTCACTTTCAACCTCGTTGCTGGTCTAAAGGCTAAAATTGTCTTTTATAATGTTGATTTGCATGCGACATGGTGATCAAACTGTTTTTGGCATTTCCTGATGACTTTCTTCAGTAAATAACTATCATTCAAATTCATATTCATTGCCCACAATGACTTCAGGCAAAATCCAGAGTAACTACAGGAAGTCCTTGCTCCAACAACTTATTCTGGATTCCAATATGAATTTCCCTTAGGTTTTCACTAGGTAGTGCAGTAACTACGGTGCACGTAAAGTCTCTTACTTGCTCCCATGGTTACTCTGGATTTGGGGGTTTGTTAATTTTATTGTAATTTGTTGTGTTATTTTGGCTATGTGTTAATCATTATGAGCACAGTCGTAATTGTGTCTACTCAAAAGTAAGCCCGTTGTTTTCAATGGTACTTACTCCCAGGAAAGTGTCTTTAGGATTGCAACATTTGTGTTATTTAGGCTTTTGCAAGTGATATATATATATACCTTTTTAGTGGCCATTTTGCATTTGCCAGCTGAAAAAGACTGAGTTCCACTTTTCAATGATTTTCACTTTTGGATGGTGCTTCAGACAGTTCAGGTGCAGCCCACTGTGGCTCCTTGTAGGTTTGGGGAATCCACTTTGTATAATTCACAAATAAACAAGTTCTGCCAAGTTTCACTAAATGGGGGGTCACAGGAAACACCCCTGGCTCTACCCCATCCTACTCCAAGTGTGTTCATTTTTGCCACAGAGGTGTATTTTTTGTTTTATTTTGTTTTTGACAAAAAAGAAGTGCAGAAAATGGTATTATGTGTTTGTAATCCAAGAGTAGCAGGCCTCCATCAGTCTTGAGAGACTGGTATCGTGCTTGGCGCTGCATACGCTGCATGCGAAGCACAAAAGCCTGGGTTGGATTGTTATGGAAGATAGGCTGTTACCCAAGCAGCAAATCCACCCTCTCCACGCCGCTGAATTACTCCAATGGAAAGGCAGGGCCAATACAATTGGATCCAGCTGGTGTCGCAGAGCTGGGCTACCGAAGGAGCTCACCCTGTCTTGTGGGGCCGATCCGGTTCTTGAACCCTGGCCTGCTGGTTAACAGGCACAGCGTCTTTACCGCTTGTGCCACCCACAGCCAAGGGTGCATGTTTTATAAATTATAATTGCTTTAAAAGTGGACCAGGTAGGTGATATAGGTGGTATAAACCCAGCAGATACAATCACACTCATAAGAGAATATGTAGAGCATTAGAGAATGCTTTATTTTTTCATAGATTTTGTAGATTCCAAGCTTTTCGAAATAAAAAATGCAGCATGCGTTGTCATGTGTTTTTATTTCATTAGCATGCAAGAAAAGTCATCCTTTTCTCATCTCAAGTGTGGAACAGCAGATAATCTACATATGGTAATTCTTAAATGTTGGTAGCTAGAAAACATATTAGCACATGGAATGGGACGAAGACTGTAGCCTATTATTTCCACTTAATCTGACATGACCTATCATAGAATCCTAGAATTGGAAGGGACCTAGTAGGTTATCTAGTCCAACCCCCTGCCTGCAGCAGGAAATCCTCCTAGGGCATCTCCGACAGGTGCTCGTGGAGCACCTATTATTATTGGAATCACAGTGGCTTACTTTTCCCAGATTCTCTGAATTTATACTGCATGATCTCATGTTCTTTCTCTTGAAGCTGACAATCTCTGGGAATTGCAATGTTAGAAAGAACATGAGAAGATCATGCTGTCTGACTTCTCAGCAGAGTCCTGTCTGGTATGGGTGACCCTTAGCCCCCTACCTCACTGAAGCATGCAATCCCCACCTCCAGCGGCAATCCCAGTGTGTGTGTCACCTCTGTTTCCTTCCAGGACTGTTCCCTTCCTCCAGAATTGGAGGAAGCCAATTCTCAGGTGCCAACTCAACACCTGCACAGTCTCCTCTGAAACCAGTTGGCTTCCTCCAATCTAAGAACGAACAGCTCTGCCTCCCTAGTGAGGCCAAATGGCTGTGCAGAGACACACACTGTGCATGTCCAAGGCTTTGGACACGTGCAGTATGTATGCACAGCCATTGGGCCTTTTCTGCCAAAGGCCTGGACATCCGCAGTGTGTCTCTGTGCACAGCACCTCAGCCGCCCATTTCAGCCATCTCTGAGGCAGAGCAGCAGCTTCTGGTGCTGGAGGAGTGTCAAACTCCTCTGGCGCATTCCCCCCCCCCCCGTGCACTAGTACCCCACACCAGCTGCACTAGTGACGCCACTGCCCACCACCACTCTAAGGTAGTGTCCCTTTGGGGGGTACTATTATTATTATTATTGGTCAATGGTAAAAAGTGTCATGCTATATAACAAGATAAGACTGCTGGCTATCTGCAATCACCTATAGTTACCTATAGTTTTATCTATACTTATATTTATTATTATCCATAAATACACAGCAAACAATTTTGTGCTGGTTTCATTCACATCCCCAGTTGGACCCTTCCTGTTGATGATGATGATGATGATGATGATGATGATGATGATTCCCTTCCTATAATACCCTTCCTATTATTATTATTATTATTATTATTATTATTATTATTATTATTAAAAATAAATTATTTATAAATAAATGACTAAAATAATAACTAAATAATAAAAACTAAAAATAAATTAATTAAAAATAACAAAATAAACGAATAAATAAGTGGAATAAGTAAATATAATAAATGAATAGGATTGGGAGGGGCAGGGAGTGAATGTGTGTGAGCCAGTGTGGTTCCTGGGAGTTCAGGGGAGGGCCAGAGTGCATCTGAAGTCCTCCAGTGTTCCTCCAACACCTGAAGTGACCAAGAGGCCACGCGCCCTCTAGCGGCTGCCTGGGGTGGTGCAGGAGAGAACCCTGCTGAGCACCAGAGGCTGCGCGCGCCCTTCCATTCATCTTCACGAGGCCAACCTCCGTGGGCGCGCATGCGCAGTACCGTTTCTGAGTCAGCCCCTTGAGCTGTCAATCATCCTGCCGTCAAGGCCGGGGGGAGGGCGTGAGGGAGAAGATGGCGGCGCCGCGGAGGTGCCTTGGGTGGGGGGCGGCGGTCCGGTCCTGACCCTTCCTGCGTCCACACACCGACCCACCCGCCCTCCCGGAGATGTTGCCCTGGGGCCGCAGTTGGGGCCGCGTGGCGCTGGCCCCGATTCGCAGAACGTGGCGGCGGTATGAGGGGAGTGACGTCACTGCTTCGAGATATGACGTCATCGTGATTGGGGGAGGCCACGCTGGCACTGAGGCTGCAGCAGCCGCAGCAAGGGTGGGAGCCCAGACACTGCTCCTCACCCACAAGGTGGACACCATAGGTAAGCAGGAGGGGAAGAAGCACCCACTGCCACTGGGAGTAAGCTACACCCACCCTCTGCACACTACACACTCTGCCACACTACACACACACACACACAACTACACACTGTACATGCACACAGACTGTAGGTAAACCTGGAGTAAACTACCCCCCATGCACACCATACACTCTACTACATTATGGTCAGTTAATACACACACACATTGTTTTTTCCTCTGGAGGAAAAAGGTGCTGGTACTCACTATGAAGACTCCTAGGCATGTCTACTCAGGAGTAGTCTGGTAGGCAAAAGGCTGCCAGAACTAAGTATCAGTGAGTATGTATTCTCTCTCTCTCTCTCTCTCTCTCCCTCTGTATACATACACTAGCAAAAACATACCCACATTGCAGGAACAAAATTCCCCCTTATACCATCCCCCTGCTGCGCATCAACCCCCCATGCACATCCTCCCATGCACATCAACCCCCTATGCGCAACAACCCTCATGTTCATCCACCCCATGCTCATCATCCCCCCATGCACATCAGTCCCCCATGTGTAACAACCCCCCATGCACATCAGTCCCCCATGTGTAACAACCCCCATGTTCATCAACCCCCATGCGCATCAACCCCCCCATGCACTTCAAACCCCCATGCACATCATCCCCCATGCACAACACCATGCTTGCAATCCATGCATAACCCTCCCATGCACAGCATCCTCCCCAGTACAACCTCTCCCTCTGAACAACATCCCCCCTCAGTGCAGCTGGCACCGAGCACCAAATTGGCTGGATGTTGGGCAGTCTTCAGTGTTAAGTATAGGACAAAAACATGTTGCACCCCTTTTCAGACCCTTAAGGGTTAAATTTCTCCACATGGGTTCTTGGTGGGTGTTAACATAATGGAAGGAATACCCTCCCCAAATTTCAGGTACTCTACCACCCTATAAGTAGTATATATACAGTACACTAGGTAAACACAGGCTGGACCACAACAGGGCCTTCAGTGTTGTCACAAGTGTGGACAAAGTATCTGTCTATGACTTTCTGCCAGGGTGCAACCCCATCCACACTTCCCTGGGTATTAGTCCCATTGAGTATACTGGGATTTACTTCTGAGTAGACAGGCCTAGGATTGAATTCAGTGTTGCTGAGCCGGTGGTATGGGCACCACCAGTGGTACTTGAGTTGGTTCTGGTGGTACTCACAAGACCTCTTCACATCTGCCTCCCATCAGTGAGACCAGTAACATAACTCAACAAACAGCAGTCAGAGGTTACTTCCAGTGGTACTTCCAAGTGATGTGAAGTATGTGGACCATACAAAGTGGTAAGGCGGAGGGCAAATCTTGAGGAACACTTGTCTAGAGATAAATTTCAGTGCACAATCATGTATTGGGCTGTCTTAGGTTTCTGATAATTGTGCACAGTGATACATTGGATTATGAGCATAATCTGTTCCAGAAATATGCTTGTAGTCCAAAATGCTTGTACAGCATAGCAAATATTCCCATAATAATGGAAACTCAGCCCACACTGAGAGGCTGCAAAACAATGCAGATCAGTCCTCCCAGCGTAAACTATCTCTAGATAGCAACTTCTGCTAACAAAATGTTCATAGTACTAGATATATTTCCCATATAGTGGTAAAAGTCTTTAGAAACATGCAGATTCATGGAATCTTGCTATCTCCAAAGTGCATTTTATCAAATATTAGGTCTGATGCAATAATTATACACAGAGTATTGCATTCTGAGTTTCCAAACCTTGTTGGATCACTTACAGTTAGTTGCAACCTTTCCTAATGAGCATATGTCAATGAGCAACCTGTCCTAATGAGCATTATTGTTTTCCTGGCAATAGTCCTGTTTTTGTTTCCTTTTTTAAAAACTGAACTTGCATTTATTCCCTCTCATAAGGCTAAAACTCCAACTTAAAATAGCAATTTGGATTTGGAAAATTGCTAGTGTTGTTCACTGGTAGACCTTCTCTCTTACCAAATGGTGAGGAAACTTACTACAGTCTTTTCTACTGAACTGTATGTAAGACAGTTTCTCTGACTTGTCTTTTGTGGCTTTCAGTTGGTGTCATTGGGACAAAGGAGCAGGATGGAACTCAAAATTTGGTTTGCAAAATAGAAATAGAAGAACGTGATCCTTTGTTATCTTTCCTTATCCTAGGGCAAATGTCATGTAACCCTTCCTTTGGAGGAATTGGGAAAGGACATCTGGTGAGGGAAGTGGATGCGCTGGATGGGCTCTGTGCTCGAATCTGTGATCAGTCTGGGATCCATTACAAAGTGCTAAACAAGCGCAAGGGCCCAGCTGTATGGGGTCTCCGAGCCCAAATTGACAGAAAGCTCTACAAAGAGAACATGCAGGTGAGAATGTGGAGAGTAATGGGGAAATAAGGAGGCATCTGTGAAATTAAATATTACAATTTTTGGTTTGTAAACTGTTCAGATATTTTTTAAAAATTTATAACAAAGATATAGAAAAGTGGCAGACGTGAGGGAGGGGAGAATCCAGTAATTTTATCTTTTTAAATTTTTGTGTTTTTATCTTTTACGTTTAAAATTGTATGTGTTGTGCTCATCCAGTAAAAATCTAAAATGTTTCAAATCCAATAGAAACCAAAAATGATTCAAATGTATTTGCTGCTATTATGCTAATATAAGTACTCATGCAAACTTTACAAAAATATGTGGATAAGACTTTAGTTTTCTTCATAAGAAAAGGGTTCATTTTTCGGGGGGGGGGGGGGGGAGAATGGCTAGCTACAATCCAGAGTTAACTACTGGACCTTTTACACTGATGTAGTTACTGTGCCACCTATGGGAAATGCATAGAGCAATCCAGAGTAAGTGCCTCTTACGTCTTCCCATAGTTACTCTGGATTGTAGGGTATATCCATTTCCAAATTAAAACCGAAAATCCTACCCATAAATTACCTACATAAAAGCATTTTGTATAAGAGTGTCCTCATCATCTAGCCAACATTCCATGTCAATCAGGCATGCTGAGGAGAGGGAATTGTTGAAATGTTAACATTTCAACTGTCAACATTCAAGCTACCATTGAAAATATTGAAAGAGAGATGCTGGAAAGTGGGTGGTGTTTTTTACTGTTGAGTGTTGTTATATTGTACCTACGCAAGCTGTTTTAAAATACCAGTAACTCTATCAGGTTTTGTTTTAGTGACATTTTATTTCACACCCGAAAGAAATGAATAAGTTACCAGGAGATTATTCATGTCACTTGAATCACTCTGGTTTGGTTTGTTTGATAATTTATTCTAAATCAGTGGCTCTCAATATGGGCCACACTGTTTTGGTATAGTTGAGTGTATATATAGTTGGTATATATAGGGCAGTGGGTGGGTCAAGCGGTTAAGACGCTGTGCCTGTTAACCAGCAGGCCAGGGTTCGAGATCTGGGTTGACCCCACAAGACAGGGTGAGCTCCTGCCCTTAGCCCAGCTCTGCAATGCCAGCTGGATCCAATCGTATTGGCTCTGCCTTTCCATTGGACTAATTCAGTGGCGTGGAGAGGGGGGATTTGCTGCTTGGGTAACAGCCTATCCTCCATAAAAATCCAACCCAGGCTTTCGTGCTTTGTATGCAGCACCAAGCACAATACCATAGTCTTTCAAGATTAATGGAGGCTTGCTTTTTAGTTGCTATATATAGAGTCTAGGGATGAATCCCCCAAAGACTGAGGTCAAACTGTAATGTTAGAATAGTGATTTCTGGGTAAAAGAAACGGGCCATGGAGAAAGCAAATTTATTATCGTCAGTAGGTATGTAAGAACATGGTTGAATGTTTAAAGTTTGTGCAAAGTTTCAGAAAAGGAGGCATCTTGCTGATGTTATTTTTTCCTTGTCCAAGTGGTTCTGTTTAAGTGAAGGTGTCATTTAACAGGATTTTTTTCTCCTAGTAGAAAGAAATTCTACAAACACCACATCTTACAGTTTGTGAGGGATCTGTGGAGGATCTTATACTGACAGCACCAGAGTCAGATCTTCCTGGGAAATGTCGAGTCAGTGGAGTCATTCTGGGTTAGTACCAGAGGGAAGCTGCTTCCTGGATCAGTCCCATCTTCTTATTAAAATAGGTTTTCTAACTGTAGATAAATTGGTGATTTACTTACAGGTATAAGTAAAACTATAGGTAACGATAGGAGATTACAAATAGCCAGCAGTCTATCTTGTTATATAGCACAGCACTTTTTACCATTAAGTATCTATTTCAGTTAACTTTGCTTCAGTAATACGTCAGTAACAGGTCAACTCACTGAAATAGACATGTGGCTTTTAAAAAATTGACCTGTTATATTGTAATTCATTATACTATTTCCTTTCTTTCAAAAAAGCTGTCTGAGCAATGTACATTTTCTTCTCTCTAATGGTAAAATGAATAAAAATTGTAAAGTAGCTAACTTTTAATAGCTTTGTTTGTGTAAAATTAAGCAGACAGGCTTGCCTTTAATAAAAGAAAAACAAACTAACTCTGTCCATTAGATAGGTGGTTCCCAACTTTGAGTACTTGTACCCCAAGGGTACTTGCCAAGAGTTTTAGGGGTACTTGGAAAGTATTGAGTAATGACAGAAAAAGGCAGGTCCATATTATAATGCCTAAGGGGAATGGCACTGGAATGTCTTGCTGGACTAATAGGAGGGGTATATTTTTGGAAATGGGCTGCCAAACGGTATGGAAGTGAAAAAATATTGGGAACTCACTGACTTAAACTAAACCACAGGTTTGCTACTCCTGACCTGATGATCTTTCAACAATTGAAAAAGATCTGGTTAGCTTAAATTGAAGATGATGATACTGCATAATAGGAAATATTGATTCGTATGTAATTGAAGCAGTAGCTGATGCACTAAATATGCTTTTGTTTCTCCTTGGTTTCCACAGGTGATGGGAGAAGAGTGCACTCTGAAAGTGTTGTTCTGACCACAGGTACATTTCTAAGAGGGATGATCCTAATTGGATTGGAAATGCATCCTGCTGGACGTATGGGGGATCAGCCTTCCATAGGCTTAGCTCAAACCCTAGAGAATCTTGGATTTACCATTGGAAGACTCAAGACTGGGACTCCACCCCGACTGGTGAAAGACTCAATCGACTTCAATGGCTTAGAAAGACAGAGGGCTGACAACCCCCCTGTGCCATTCAGCTTCCTAAATGAAGCTGTGTGGATCAAGGTGGGATAGAATCCTGAGCATGCATGCGTCCGATGGTGTTTGAGGAACATTGATTTCTCTATGAACGTGACCTACAGTAATATCCTAGTAGTACTATGTCGTTCACTCAAGAGGATATTTTATAATACATAGTGTGTGTGTTTATATATATATATAACACACACATATGTGTGTGTGTGTATAACACAACATGTGGGGATGCCTGAATGACAATTTTATTTCTGTATTCCTATCAAAAGTTGCTAAGAGTAATGAAAGAGTAGGAAGTCTTTCCTTTCAGTGATGGGACAATGATGGTACAGAGTAAGTGCATGGTAAAAATCCATGATTTTGCATTTTTATTTCAGGCATATCAGCCTTTTAAACATATTAGGGTAATTTAAATGCCATTTCACTTTGGCATCTTGTTCCAGAAATATTATCCCTGCAATTTGTAGGGAAGAAGAAACTCCTTCTGTTTCTTGAAGCCATCTACTTGGCTACTTTCTGGGCAACCCAGTCTTTGGGGCGGTGAGGCCACATGGCCTCCAATTTATCTAGCCCAGCTGAGCAGAAGGTCTCAATGGGGTTAGGGATAATTTTCACCTTTCCCTGAGTAACACCCTAGCCTGCCCAGTGTGCTACTCAAATCTGCACCAGTTATTTAGCTGCTGCAAGTCCAAGGAGCCCCATACAGGGTGTTCAGGCCCAGAAATGATACTAAGATATAGTAGAGGCCTGTTCTGTCAATTCTGCCTCCCACCTGAGCCTGATCCATCCCATTCTGCTCTCCCCTGCCCTGAAACTCTCTGCTTCTGTTCCTCCTTCCCACTGCCTCTCTACTGCTCAGCACATCTTTTACATGCTCTGGAGGCCGAACCTTTACATATAAGAACATAAGAAGAGCATCCTTCACTGGATCTGGCCAAAGGCCCACCTGGTCCAGCTTCTTGAATTCCAGAGTGGCCTGATGCTTCAGGGAACACATATGACACCTGCATCCAGTTTCTCCCTCCCCCCCCCCCCCCACATCTGGCATTTTGAGGCTGTCCACCTCTACACACCCCTCATGGCTTGTAACCTGCAACGGTCCTTTCCTCTAGGAATTTGTCCAGTCCTTTCTTAAAGGCATTAAGACTAGATGCCATCACCAAATCCCATGGCAGGGATTTCCACAGACCAACTACACGCTGGGTAAAGAAGTATTTTCTTTTGTCTGTCCTAACACTTCCATCATTAAATTTTATCCCCTAGTTCTGGTGTTATGTGAAAGGGAAAAGAGCATCTTCCTATCCACTCTATCTATCCCTTGCAGAATTTTGTATGTCTCAATCAAGTCTCATTTCAAGCACCTCTTTTCTAGACTGATGAGCCCCAAACACTGTGGCCTTTCCTCATATGGAAGGTGTCTCAGACCATCAGTCTAGAAAAGTCGCTCTCCTCTGAACCTTCTCCATTTCTTCTATATTCTTTGCCTTCTTCAGTGCTACCACACATTGGATAGACACTTTCAAAGAGCTATCCACCAGCACCCCTAGATCTCTCGTCTGCTCTGTCACAGATACCTCAGAACCCATTAACCTATATGTAAAGTTAGGATTATTTGCCCGAGTGTGCATAACTTTACATTTACTGGATGAGATGAGATGGATTTAGAATTTAGATGGGATGGATTGACGGATGGATAGCATTTAGATGAGATGGTTGAGATGAGATGGATTTAGCATTTACTGGATGAGGTGAGATGGATTTAACATCCTCCTCACCTGTGCTTCCTCTTCAGATGCTGCAAATACACTTTATGTCATGTTTGTAAGATCCTTGGTTGGCAAAGGGACCACTATGCCAGTGGAACACATCTGTAGGATTGCGCTGTGAATGTGTTACTGTTTCCTCCCTAAGTACTTGCAGATTTTAAGTAATATAGGGCGCAATCCAGAGTAACTACGGGGAGTCCTTGCTCCGGTGTAAGAACAATTTGTTCTGGATTGCAATATGAATTTCCCATAGGTTTTCACTAGGTGATGTAGTAACTACAGGTGCACGTAAAGTCTCTTACGTGCTCCTGTAGTTACTCTGGATTGTAGGGTTAGTATACCACACTTTTGGTTTCTCAACTAAGCAATCTGATGGTGCTGCCAATTGGTATAGAGAACTAGGTCACACCACTTTGCATAGTGCTTTCACTGTGGCCTTTTGTAAATCATTACATCTTATGATATCAAGCATAGAAGGCAATCCTGTTGAAATAACTTGGACTTTCTTCCCAGTTGAGATGTGGTTTGGGGCCTGGTTTAGTGCTTTTTTGCTTTGTTTCTGATAGTTTTTATTTGTAAAATTCAAAAACCAACCCAGGAGTGAACCAACCCAGCCCCTTCTTAGGGGGCATGACAATACCTAAAACAACTTCAGTAATAAGCCAACAACCATAACAAACAATACAATACAGACCGAACAAAAACTGGCAGCATCAATACAGTTAAAAATAATTCAGCTAGTATTAAAAAAAAGATATAGGAAAATTAAAAGGGCACTGTAAAGACTTAAGAACTGATACCAGATTAGTATTTCTGAAGAGAGCGTTCTATATAAACCATAGTATTAATGAAGTTTATGTTTCTTGAATACAGCCATTTGTAACATGCTCAGGTAGTATGATAAGGATTGTATGAGTACTTAAAGCAACTCTTTAAGATTACTGGGAAGACATTCAGGCTGCAATTTTAGCCCCTAGTTAGACAAGCATAAGTCCCAAAACATACTGGCCTGGTGTGTTGCAAAAGTGCCATAAGGCACTTCTGCGCCTCTCTAGTGGAGGTTAGGCCAGTGTACAGACATGCTCTAGCCTCGCCACATCACCATGGGAATGGGAAGCGGGTGAGTTGTGCTGGCATTAATGGGTTAGGATTGTGCCCTCAGACGGTTTAAAAACTACCAAAATTCACTCACTAAACCCACATTATTCTTTTCCAGCCTGAAGATCAGCTATCATGTTACTTGACTTACTCAAGTCCCAAAGTGGAGCAAATCATCCGTGAGAATCTTCACCTGAACAACCATGTCAGAGAGACAACCAGAGGGCCCCGGTGACTTCCTCTTTACATTACTGATTTGGGTCCCAATCCTATCCAACTTTCCAGATCCAGTATAGTTATAATGCAACCCTGTTGCAAGGGAACACATATTCTCATACATTAAGGAGGCCCCAGTAACGGCCCCTTCATTCACACCCCATTGGCATAACTGCACCAGCTCTGGAATATTGGATAGGACAGAGGCAGTGCAATCCAGAGTGAGGGCACTGAGGAGAGCCCTAGCTGGGCTGCCCCAACTATTCTGAATCCAGAGCAGGAAGTTATGGTGAATCCGGAGAATCAAGAAGCCTGGGCTGCCCTAGCTGCTCCAGAGCATGCTCAGTAGGCACCAAATAAGTGGCACCTGCGGAGGGCTTATTCCTGAGGAGACCCCCTCAAATCACATTGAACAAGGAGCAGCTGTGGTGCCTCCCTTAAAAGGGTTACCTGACAACCAGTAACAGCTGCAGCAGGAGACTGCAGTATACAGGATGACTGACCATATGTATTACCCAGAAAAAGAGGACACCAAAGAAAAATATAGGACATGACAAAATAAAAGCTAAATACACTTGTGTATATATTGATTTCATGTTGTTATTTAAGCTGTTTTACTTATTACTTATTAATAGTTTTATTTATTATTATTATTAATAATAATGATAGTATTACTTATGATTAAGTTTAAAACTATTTCATATAATTTATTGCATACCATTTATTAATTACATGATCTCTACATGATATCTGCTCACAAGGAAATGGAGGAGAAGAGAATTTTTTCCAGGACACATGGCTAAAATTTGGGACCTGTCCTGGGAGGGTCTACTCATTTCTATTCCTGCTCCTGAGGTGGTATAACTCTAAGGAGCTGGAAGAGGGCATTTCTGCCCTGGAAATAGGCTCTGGATACAAAGTAAATGCTCTGCCCTCTTATCAATGCTAAACATGCCCTCAGCATGCCTCTTCTGAACTGCCTAGGCTGGCCCAGTTAGGGCGGAGCAGGTCTTTCTGTCTTGGAACAACCTATGTTCACTTAGGTTGCCCCAAGCTTTTTCTGCCATAACTGGGCTGCCCCATCTTGGACTTGGGCCACCCCAGTGATAGATAGGACAGCCCTAGTACACTTCTGGATTGCAGCCTTTTTAACTATGTAAGCTACATTGTGAGCTACTCTTGTTGAAAAGCAGTATATATTAATAATACTACATAATAATTATAGTATAAAAGTTAGGCAACTCAGGTTTTGGGGATGGACAATCTCTGGATAAAACAAACCAGTTGATAATACCTAACTGCAAAAATATAATACAAACACGTATATGCACATACATATTGATGTAAACGGCACTTATAGAGAAGCATTAGCAAAAAGATAGGTCAGTGACCTGAGAGGCTTATAGTCTAAAGTTCTGTAGGGGGAAAGACCACGGGGAAAGGGACGAGTGAGGCAAAGATAACATGGACAAATACTGTATTTGCAAAAGCAGTTGCATGTAGTTTCTGATGGGATCATGGCTACAATCCAGAGTAACTATGGGACATTTTACACTGACGTAGTTTTATATGGAGTCAGACCATTGATCCATCTTTTACATGCCATCTATGGGAAATGCCTAGAGCAATCTAGAGTAAGTGCCTCTTATGTCTTCCTGTGGTTACTCTGGATTGTAGGGTAAACTAGATTAATAAGAAAATGTGTTGCACTGGTCTTGGGAAATGGAGGATACTATTAGTCCCCTCATCGTGATAGCATCCTGATCTTGTTGGTTATTCCTCTGTCCAGGTACTGTCCATCACTTGAATCTAAAATTCTTCGTTTTTCAAATCGTGTGCATCAGATCTGGCTTGAGCCAGAGGGTTTGGATTCCAATGTTATCTACCCTCAGGGAATGTCATTGACGTTGCCATCTGAGATCCAGGAAGAGCTCCTTACCCATATTCGGGGCTTAGAGAAAGCCAAAATGATACAGCCGGGTAAGACAAGGAAATATTCAAGCATGTCAGATGTAATTGTATAATCAGGTTGTGAGCACATTCTGTATCTTTTTCACTTCAGAGATGCAGTTGTGTACAGGGACCTGTAATGTTGCAGTGCACATTTTAATGATTTCTAAGTATTGAGTTTCACAAGCTTGCATTTTGTGGGTATATTCGAGTCCATGCAGCAGGTATTTTCCTCATTTCTTTTATCCATTTGACTGGTCACAGGCTATGGAGTTCAGTATGATTTTCTGGACCCACGTCAGCTGTCTGCTTCCCTCGAGTCTCGCCTTGTCCAACGGCTTTTCTTTGCAGGGCAGATAAATGGCACGACAGGCTATGAAGAGGCAGCAGCCCAGGTAAGCAAATAAAGTATCTAAACCCAGATAATGGTCAGAAAAGTCTTCTGCCACACCAAAAATTTCATCATTTTAGGAGGCTTGCAACCAAATATTGCAGGTTTCTTCTGTCTATGTTTTACCTCTCTAGGAGAGGTAAATTCAGTGGTAGAAGATGTCCTCTGCATGCAGAAAATCCCAGATTCAATCCTGGCTTAGCCCTTGCTTGCAACCCTGGAGAACTGCTGCCCATCAATATGGGCAATACTGAGATAGATGGATTAATGGTCTGACTCCATAAAAAGGCGCCTCAGGCCTCCTTCTCTTGCCTTCATCCTTCTGGGCTACTCTTCCAAATTGCTTTCATCTGTTTTTTGCCATGTAAATAACTTAAAACCTGTTTTTGTTAGAAAAGTAGTATATAGATATTCTTAATAATAATCTCCGTTCCTCGGCCCTCCCTTAGCCTTGTAACTTCTCAGTTTCCTCTAGAACTCTAATTGTTAATCCACCCTTATATTGGATGATCATTTTCTATGTTGTATAATACTAATGGCTCAATCCTTCCCCCCCCCCCCCACTAATTCATAGCATGTGGCCCTGCCAACAGAGAATGCACAGTCTAAAAGAAATAAGTAAAAACATTTTATACTTGCCTCTGTGTTGGTTGATCTGTGCCAGCTCCAAGGAGAGTTGGAATGAGACCAGGCCAAGAAAGGCATGCTGCTGCTGAGTTTCATTTTCCCTACCTCAGATTGCCACCTTGGTGGGCTGTTGGTTGGTGGCACAAAGCTTCCAGCCATTTGGCAGTTTCAGAGTGCCTGGTGGCATCACATCTTTTATAGCTGAACTCAAGACATCAGTTGTGGAATCTGCTGGTGTAGGCCAAGGATAAGGTTGAGCCAAAAGAGGTTTAAAAAATCTTTTTCCCCAGCAGACCAAAAGTGACTTAACAAAATTGCACAAGTCAGATGTTATAAATAAATGGTTCTCGAGCATTTCAGCCCTGGACCCAGTGGTGGGCTCCAGCACCTACTCTATAGAACCAGTTGTTAATGAGAGATAGGACATATAAAGTTTAAAAATAGCCATTTAAAAGTGGCTGCCAGATGGGCATAGAACCGGTTGTTAATTTCTTTGAATCCCATCACTGCCTGGACCCCTTTCTGAGAATGGCAGTCTGTCCAGGACCCCCTGGCAGTGATGTCATGGCCAGAAGTGGCATCAAAAGGAACTGACATCACTGTGGTGCCAGAGCTCTTCCATGCCTTAGTCTGTCTTCTCCCATTGTGTTCAATGAGAAAGTATGGATTGCAGCTCTGAGTGCCCCATTCCAAGATGGATGTGACCAGCACCAGCTTTCAAGATAGTGGCACCCAGCTTTTCATGACCCTCCTGAAATGAAGGTGCAACTCCCTAAGGGGGTTCCAACACCCACTGTTAGAACCACTGTTATAAATGAAAAGAAAATGATTATTGTATATTAAACATAATACAAGTTGTTCATACGAGCAATTATTTTTAATACACAATAATTTTCTGTACTGTTGAGATTTGCTGCTTAAAGGCCTCTGTGATCCCTGCAGCTTCCCACCTTGAGCACAAATCAAATACTCTACAGATCTAATAGACCAAGCTTTGAAGGTCCAGTGTGTACGGTGACTTCCTTGTGTCTTTTACAACCATATTGTTCTATTGTTCTATGTCAGGGTATAGTTGCTGGAATCAATGCTGGCCTACGGGTCAGAAATAAACCCCCATTCATCATCAGTCGCACCGAGGGTTACATTGGCGTTTTGATTGATGATCTCACCACTCTAGGCACCAGTGAACCATACCGAATGTTCACCAGCCGAGTGGAGTTTCGAATGTTTCTGCGTCCGGATAATGCTGACAGCAGGCTCACCTTCCGAGGTACATATAGTCAAGTTCGCTGTCAGTCTAATTTGCCATTCAAAATGCCATTCCCCCTTCTTGCTCTTTCATACTTTCTGTCTTTAAAGGCTATGGCGAAGCTGGTTGTGTCTCCGAAAAACGATACAAGCAAGCATCTCAGATGAAAGCTGCACTGGAAGAAGGGATCAAAGCACTGAAGTCTGTTCAGTTCAGCTACACAAAATGGGCCCAGCTCATTCCAGAGGCAAAAATAAGTGCTAATCATAGCTCATCTTGCAGGTATGGATGGTTTCTTGGTTCTTGTTTTTCCAGAATTTTGTTTTAATGTGAGGCATGAGAGAGAAAAATATAAACATGTTGCTTTGTATTATCTCATTAAAAATCTACTTTGGTTAGTAAATTGACCCTACAATCCAGAGTAACTGTGGGAAGACATAAGAGGCACTTACTCTGGATTGCTCTATGCTATTCCCATAGGTGACATCGTAACTACGTCAGTGTAAAAGGTCCCTTAGTTACTCTGGATTGTAGCCTAACTGTTTTGTGAAGGTATAAAGAAGTTATCTATAAGGCTGTGGCTCTGTAACAATTGTTCACACTGTCATGGGAAGTTTTAAAACTACAACTTAATTGAAAGGAAGAGGACCCCCGGACTTCTCATTGTGTATGTTTTATTAACTAATTAATAAAACAATTTTTAAACAGTGGAATAATTAAAACAGTGGAATAATTAACTGTAAAAAACACACACACATCCTTGTCTACTAATACATCATAGATATAGAATTGCAGCCTGATATATAGCAAAGCCTGCAATTGCATGTGCACCTGCTGGGTAAGCCCCACTGAATAAAATGGAAATTAGAAGTAAGGCATGCATAGACATGCTCTGTAAGTAATTTAAGACTTGTTATCTCCATAAAACAATATAAGGTGTATGTTTTAGAAAACAATCATTCAATAGCACAAGAAAGGAGTCTAGAATGATAAATTTATGCCCAGTTACATAAATTCATTTATGGATTTATTTCACACGGGATCATATTTTTATTGGAATTTTCAAAGCACTAGTAAATCTTTTTCTTTCTTTTTTAAAATTAGGGTGTTTCTAAAGGCACAATCCTAACAAATTTAGACCAGCCTAACTTACATAGCATATCTTTCCATGGTGGTGGTGGTAGGTCAGCATATGCCTGTTCAGTGGCCTATTACCCCTTTTGTAACAACCCCAGATCAGCACAGGACTTATGCTGGGGCTTATGCCACCTAACAGGAGGTTTGGATTGCAGCCTTAATTACATTTTAAAAAGAAAGCTCCGTTGGGTTCCATTGAATTAAATTACTGCTTTCTTCCCCAATATAGCCTTCAAAGTTCTGTTGTCTTCTAAGTTATCTTGTAAGAATCTTAAGAATAGTTGTATTTTATTCATGAACTTTGCAAATGTGATTAGGATTCATAGATGGGAGGCAGGCAATCAACTTCTGGCTTAGAAGAGCTTCCTTTCCAGCTGGGATTTGGAGGTAGACCCCTCCTTTCCTCCTGGAACATCCAACAGATTGCAGAGCAACTGGAAGTGGTGATCACTTGGCAGTCATCCACAGCGGCTTCTGGAACTGAACCTCTTTGATGTTGAGACTCAACCTGTGTCTTGTTCTTGTTTCCATAGTGCTCTAGACATGCTTCAGTATCAAGAGGTCAATATGGAGATTTTGGCAAGAGCTTTTCCAGAGCCACTGAAAACATTTGCTGAATGGAAACAACTGGCAGAGAGGCTAAAAATAGAAGGTAGGGGCTGTTAGGATACACTAGGCACACCAGAGAGTTGTTAGGACACACTCAGTAACCCGTTGATTTACTCATTTTCAGAATTAGTTCAGACCACAAATTCTTTCTCGTCTCAGGACACATTCTTTGCATCTTTTTGCATGCTGACTGTTATTAGTGCCAGGCAGCTTGTGGACAGAGGTATTAATTTCTGGTAAGACAGGATTACAACCTGAATCTTATTAATGAACAACATTTTTCAAACACCTCTGAATGTGATGGGAGATCTTTAGGTGCAAAAGTAAGGCTATGATCCTATCCACTTTTAGGAATAGGGACTATAATGGGACTTATTTCTGAATAGATATGCACAAGATTGCGCTCTGAGTCATGTACGGTATATGCTGACCGATCACCTTCTGTAGAGGAACGTCCAACCGGTCACATTCACTGCAAAGTTTATCATGGGGTATCATGTTCAAAATAACAAGTCAGCATCCATTTGAAATATTCCCTACCAGAAGTCTGTATTTTCTAAAAACAACTTGGGTTTTCACAACATAGGAGGGGTGGAGCTGGTTGCTGTAATGCTTTGACCATCCTGTTCCCTGTCTTTGTTCTCCCTGCAAGCTTCATATGCATGGCATGTATCCAATCAGAAGCTGGAAATAGAAGAAGTGCGTCGAGATGAGGCTCTCCAGCTTCCCGAGGATCTGGATTATTTTGCCCTGAATGTTTCACTTTCGCAGGAAGTGCGAGAGAAACTGGACTCCCATCGTCCCCAAACAGTAAGGCACTGACACTGTACAGGGTAGACTATTGAATAAACGCTGCCTAAACACTAGTGACAATATGTATCTTTTCAAGTTAGCCTTATCACATTGCAAAATCTGAGGAGCATAATCCTACTAGGAGGGAGCTTGATGCATTGCCAGTTTTTTATTCATGAGTGACAGTTATTGATAACACCGCACTAGTTGTGATGTCACCCTTATTTTATTTTACCTGGATATGTAAAATTATCATTTATACCCCATCATTTTTAAAATCATGATGGCTTACAGTAAAACAACACTGTTGTGGAGAATAGTGTTGATGACAATCTGTTCAGCATGCTTCTTCATGATCCCACAAGACTGAATTTTTTTATGTGGCTGTCATTTCTGTGGTGCTGAAGGAGTCCAATTCATGACTCCCACACAGAGTGACAAGAAAATTAATGTGGGTTTATAAGATTATGTTTGGGAATGACAAATAGAATATCTTTGTTTATGAAGTCTCAAATATTCTGATTTATTGTAGGTTTTTTAATACAGTATTTTCCATGAAATAGGTTATGGCATGCAGTCAAAGAAGGCTCAAAACTTTGCTTTTTATTTCTTTCTTGTGGAATGAACCTGCTGTTGTAGGAATAAAATTTCAAGAATATTTGTTCGTGGTGGGCACTGGACAGTGGCAGTGGGGGGCAGGTTGCCAGCAGACATTGGTACTGCTGGGCTACAGCAGGCACCAGGAGGCAGCGGCGGGCAGCAACAGGCACCACCATGCAACAGGCACCAGTGGGCACCAGTGGGCCTGTTGCATGGTGGTGCCCACTGGTGCCTGTTGCATGGTCCACCATGAACAAATATTCTTGAAATTTTTGCCCAAGTGGGCACCACAAGTGGGCTGCCCAAGTGGGCACCACACGACACCAGGTATCTCTACCAAGCAGTATCCAGCTGTCAGCACCACTGCCCAGCAGACACCAATGGGCAGCAGGCATCCCTACTGAGTCCCACTGAGCATGAGGCAGCACTATACAGTGGGCAGCAGACACCAGTGGGCACCCATAGACACACTGGGCAGCACCAGGCATCCCTGCCAGGTATTGGACATCAGCAGGCACCAAATCAATTCTTAGTGGGTGCTTATATCACAGGAGTATGTTCTCCAAATGTCATGCTTCTAAGTCATAGATAGAGAGAGCGAGAGAGAGGTTATTAGACACAATTACTGTAGATGGTGAATACCCAGCAGAATGACAGCAATACTGTAGTGAGAACAAATCCTTCATTTGTTTGTTTTTTCTTTCTAGATTGGTTCTCTCAGCCGCATTCCTGGAATTACACCGGCTGCTGTTGTTAACCTGCTGAGATTTGTGAAAACCAGCCATCAGGGAACAAAGGACTTGTCTAGGATATCAAACACTTCCCAAAAGCAGATCTGCTGGACGGAGAAAGTTCCAAACTGCTGATGTGAACAATACTTTCTGAGCAAAATTCAGTGAATGCTTATTTGCATGCATGCCTGAAGCCTGTGGTTTTAATAAGATCATTAACATACTGTGTATGTGTGTACTGCTATCCAGTGATGTATAAAACAAATCATTTTTGGAATAGAACACAATAAACCACAATCTCAGGCTATTACATAGCCATAAAGCATGGCAAATAAAACAAAGACAATATTTAAGAATTGGATAGGACACAACCTGTCTTCATTATACACCATAAACATGATGCTACTAGTTCATACCATCAAAGGTATTCCCTGAGGGGTACAGTGGTAAGTTAAGCAAGTCCAGCTATCTCTTGAGAGAAATATAATAGTGTCCCTTGTTATTCACTAGGACTCCATTCAGGTACCTTCCATGGATTAAAAAAATGGAAAAATAGATTTTTCAAACCCATTTCCAGGTTTCTTGCTCCTCCACTGCACCTATTGGAGACCCCTGCTTAATATGCAGTCATTGCTATGATCAGGAAAGACAGAAGTCCTCCTGCTATATTTATGGTGAATCAGCATTTTAATCCATGGCCGCTGCAAATCTATTACAAAAGGTAGTGGATTCCAAAACTTAGTATCTCTTATATCAGTTGGAACTGAATTCAGGAGCAAGATGACCAGAAAGTATAACATGTGCTCACCACTGAGTAAACGCAACCTGCCTTTACTCCTGTGCCCAAAGTCAGGTTTTTCTGGGCAGACAGTGCCCAAAAGGTTATTTTCACTATTTAATATAATGTACCAGTATAGTGAATGCTGGTACAGTATACATACATGTACAGTATAAATTACCACCACCAAAAAGGGAAACACTTAACATAAAGGCAGTGTTTAACCCTGCCACCTTTTGATGGGATTATCTTGGGTTATACAGAGATGAGTTTCATATACACAGCCTTGATATCTCCTGGGGGAAATTGCTTCTTCCTCTCAGGACCCATACATGCAATCCTAATGCTGCCTTGCTCCTAGTAAGCTTATGAACTGCTAAACATTTCTTATATGTCATTTTAAAACTAACAAATTGCAGATTAGGAGCTATTTGCACCATATCCAGTCACGTTTCCAATAATAAAGGTCTTGACAGAGTGATACTGTTTGATTTCTGCTGAAAACTGAACTCAGCCTATTTTTTCCAAAGCTCTGTAGCAGCCACCAGATGGCACTGAACAAGCATACTGTCTGCAGAGGGTTATGACTGCATTGGTCTAACCATGTGAATTGAGTTATATAGTACTGTATTTGAAATTATTGGACTCTGTATTAAAACAACAGCAGTTTCACTGATTTCTCCATTTCAAAACAAAATCACATCTCCCAGTTGAACTGGGTCTTAATCATATTTTGTTCCCTTCATCTAGATTTTCTGCTTGTAAGAGTTTTATATAAAGTGAACGTGTTACATGACTTTGGTTCTAATCTGGCTCATACTTGGGAATTGAGATAAAATCATAGAAGGAACAACTCAAATGAAGAGATATGCATTGTTTTGGCCTGCTTGTAAACTTATAATTCAAGCTTTGATAAATTGAACCATTCAACACACTAATATGTCATTCTGAGATTTTGTCATTTTTCCAGATTTTGAAGATACTTGTTATAGTGGTAAAGCTAAAAACATATGTTCAGTTCTGATGTTTACATATACAGTTATTCTATACATTTTGCAGAGGTCACATAATAGACACCACTGAAGACTTCCCACATAAAAGTAACAAGTTTAGTAGCAGTTTTGTTTCACACATTGTATGCAATAGTGTAATTTGGAAGGTGTGGTATCTTGATGTGGTTCAAGATATTTCCTTTGCTTCAGCCTCGCTAGTTCCAACATTTACTTCCCACATTTTTCCCCAGTGTTAGCTGCACCGTCAGCACCCATACTACTGTTGGTAAGCCCTCTCCTTAAACATCCATATGCTCAGCAGTTATTTGCAAAGGGAATCCCCTCTACAATCAACATGGTCCTTTGCAGTTAGCCATAGAACATGAAAACACCCAAGATAATGAACACAATGTGAGGGAAGGATTACTAACCTGACCTGCTTTAGGGAAGAGGCTGCATGCACATAGAAGGGCTGCCACTGACTTAAGATGGCAATCAGATTGCTTGCAGAACTAAAAAAAAAAGATTCTCTTGAAGGGAAATAGCAGGCAGCATACATCTTTTAAATATATCTCTCTGCTCTTTCCCCAAAATAATTTTTTTAATACATTTATTTTCAGAGGCAGCATACATATATATCCTAGACCTACAAAGCATTTGATTTTCATCCACTTAAGTCTTCAAAGCTTCAGCTTTTCTGAGGCCTACCAAGACCACACGCAGTCTTCCTCTCATATTCGGGAAAACATGCAAGTGCTGATTTAAAGAACCTCTGAAGACTAAAGCCTTGAGCAATGCTACTTCCTTAGCAACCCCTCCCCCAAAAGTATGGGGCAAATGCATCAACCTGTTTTACAAGGTGGCTCCTTGAACTGCCCCAAGCCATTAAGACAACTTACCATTAAGGCCAGAACATCATTTTATTACACCTGAACATCAACTGTCACTGGGCTCAAGTGTAAGACAGAAAACTGAATCTCCAGCTGATCTAAATCACAAGCTACAGACCTCCATTTCAGCATCTTTTTGTGTTGTCAGCTGAGGATATCAAAGCAGGCCAGCTATGCAGAGATTGCAAAGGCTCCAACTTTCACATGTGAAATATTATTCTGGATTGGCAGTAGCCTGGCTTTGGTGACTAAAAAAGCTGCACTCCCAAGTAGAACAGGAAGTGTTTACCATATGCAGTATAAAACACATGTGAAACAGCTTTAAGGTACTCAGGTGGCAATTTGAACCTAGCTGCATGTTGAAATCACAAAAAAGCTGTCATTCCCTCTGAAATGGGTTGCACATAAAGGAGGGGACCTTTTTCAATGGCAACCCACAATCCTTCCCCTAAGTTCAACTTCTATTTGGCTGCAAAAACAGAAGCAATTTTCCAGTTCCATTGGGGCTTTTGGCTTGCCCCATTAGTTTTCTTGCTTTGCTAA
The DNA here is from genome assembly GCA_030015325.1 of Cryptoblepharus egeriae. Taxonomy (NCBI): domain Eukaryota; kingdom Metazoa; phylum Chordata; class Lepidosauria; order Squamata; family Scincidae; genus Cryptoblepharus; species Cryptoblepharus egeriae. Next base: position 152,472,540 of record JAREYC010000001.1, read on the forward strand.
ATTGCTGTGGGTGGCGCAAGTGGTTAAGACACTGTGCCTGTTAACCAGCAGGCCAGAGTTTGAGACCCAGGTGGGCCCCACAAGACAGGGAAAGCTCCTGTCCTTCGTTGGATCCAATCGTATTGGCTCTGCCTTTCCATTGGACTAATTCAGTGGCGTGGAGGGGGGGGTTTGCTGCTTGGGTAACAGCCTATCCTCCATTACACTGCCTTTATTATTGATCACTTTTTAGTTAAGTCATTAGTTTTTTATTGCACTCTGCATGTTATGAGGGCACTTTCTAATCATTTCTTACCTAGCACTATTAACCTGTTCTGAAGATATCTTCATACAGTAGCCATACACACAGAAACTTGGAAGTACAGATCAAACATTGATTGGTAGTAACAATTGGTAAAGAAACAAATTGAATTAAGAAACAAAACAGGAAAATCATTACAAAATGATAGCACCTTCAGAGCTTATCTTCCCCAAAAGGGGATGCAAGTAACCAAAGTGGATCTTTCAAGCATTCGTTTTGGGCCAGATTTTTTTGCTTTTCATTCTCAAAAATGCTCAGATCTTTAGACTAGTGGGCAAGGACAAGTATTTTTATATACTGCCTTTAAGATACTATACTGAGTTCAGCCATGGCAAAAACTGTGAAGCTAGAGTGGTTCTAGAATCTTAAACCCAATAGGATAAAGAAGTTATGTCACTGCAGACTTGGAGGTTGTGTGATTCATCAACAGCATACAGGACTACCACTGCTCCTAATTTATATTATCAACTTGCAGGTGGAAATGTCCTTTTTGTTGTGTGTGAACATTTAATTCTCTAGTTCCAGTTCAACAGCACAAAGCATTAACTTTGCAGTATACAGCTCTGTTAATATCTTGCAGCAAAGCTGTTTTGTATCATATATTGAATACTTAACTTATTTGCAAGTCCCCTTCCCATATCTACACAAACTACTTGACAGGATTGAACTCTGCTGCTGCTTTAACCGGAAAATAAACAGCCATGGAGGTCAAATAGTGCTAGACTCAAAATTTATTGAAGATCAACTAAAGTCCAAATGTCTGCTTACAAAATTTAATACTTTTCCATTAACCCAACAGAATTATACTATCACATAAGCATTAGAAAGCAAACTAATCTATGAAAGTGAATTGCTGGACAAGTATCAAAATGATTTAATTTGGGTTTCATTAACCAAAGGTAGTATTTAGTACAGGTGAAGTAAAACCACCAGTTAACTCTAAAGACACAGTATACACAAAGAAAAGGTCACCCTCCTGCACACTAAAAAGAATTATACCTCAGACCAAATTGGACCTTTGGACCAAAATGGCACTGGATTTCCTGCATTACCGGCACCCTCTTATAATGCCAAGTATCTCCACCAGTTTCATCATTTGTCCTATGCTGCTTTTCATTGCAAATTTAACAGCAGTTTGGCTTAAATTCCTTTTAATTTTTGCAATTCTTAAATGTGTCTTGACCTCAGTAACAAAATGTTCATTTAGAGAGAAACTGTAAATGTGCAGAAACATGCAACTTAACACTGTATCAATATCTCCTCTTTTTAAGGCCAAATGCATAAGTATGTCCTTGAAATGCAGCTACAGTACCATTTCTAGTTACCATCCTCCTAAAAGCTTTCCATTTTCAGTAATTTCACAATGTGAATTAAGAATGTTCTTCTACTAGAACACCCTTATGACATCCTTTTTCAACCCAAGCATTCGAGGTCCAAGAGCCTTATATCATTTCTTACTGGTCCTGGCTCAGTTATGTAGTTTCTACACTTACCCAACAGCCATTCATCCAGACCAAAAAGATGTATTCACAAAAGGTGTAAATCTAGTCTAGTTATCCACTTTTCTGTCGATTCCAGTCAAGACCAAAGCAGGTGATTCGGTCTCCTTCGAACACTTACTGCTCAGCTCTAACAGGAACACGTCCCAAGTTTACTGGCATAAATTATGATTAGAAATTGTAACTAGTAGCTGTTTAAAGGACAAATACCCTTTTAACTACAGAAAATCAAGGCCATTTGGTTTGTATGTCACATGCCTCAAATTTCTGAAAGGCTGAAGGGTGCAATTCTCAAGTTATATAGTAGGATCCATTGTCAGCATTCTACCTCTTAATGCTGCGAAGTCAACTCACGACTACGAATACAAATTTGTTTTTGCCAACATCCAAATGCTTGGTCACTGCACACTTATCTGTAGCTGAAATGGCACATAAAGTCTTCTGCTAGTGGTACAACTATTTAGGATTATTCCTATTCTGGAGAAAATTTACTTTTCATTTACTTACCAAGGTTCTCCAGAAATCTCCTTTTGGCACAGTATCTACAACTTTAACCTTTTTGGATGTTCATCTAACCACTATTTCAATACACTGAAATTAGGTTTTTACATGAAATGTTAGGTAGGGATACAGTCTTCACACAAATATATTTAATATTAACTCATGATCTAATTTGGAAAGATTTGTATAATCATGATTTTATCTGGATAGTCAAAGGTCTAAACAAAAATCAGCTCCCAAGAAGTATAACCTAGAACTTTTTAAGTTAGCAGCAAAACACCTAAACAGCTTTCAGAAAATTCAACAACCTTGAATCATGTTAATGCATAGCATTTCTACTTTGTACTAACAATATTGTATCAGAAGCCTTCTAATCCTTATGTGGTAAAGCAGACCACCGCTTTAAGGATGAAAGTTAAACTTGTCAATGAAACTCAAGCCCCAAGTACACGAGGATCAAAAGAGAAAGCCACTAACTACTTGTTTTGTGTTAACTTTGCAAAATGAATTAAGGTTGTAACATTTAAGATTTCAGTGGTGCTTAAGCATGCCTAACTCTGCACCGAACTGGGCTGCTTAACTGGACCACAAACTCAAGTTCAAATTGATCTTGGCACAAGTTTAGAACTGCCACCCAAATACTTTGTGTTGCTATCTCTTAGAAATATTAAAAATACCACTGTTGTGTGATTTTTATCTTACAATTTTGTAAGTAAAGTTGCAGTCAATTATCTAGTGTCTGAAGTTTTAAGTTATTAACCCCAAAGAACACACAAGCTTTGCATTAAACTTTCTTTTAATGGTCTCAAAAATGTGACAGATTTTGGTCAAGTTGTTTCCATTTTAAAAAAGGTTACTGATTTCAAAAACTAATAACTTAAACTGCCACGAAACAAATGGTCCACAAACATTCCTTTCCTTCTGAAGCTTTTACGATGCATTGTAATCATTAACCAGTCTTTTACTATTAAACTTAAATGGCCAATTGAGACAAACAGTTCTGAGACCATGTTTCCACCACTGATTAAGACTGGGGTGGCAGATGGACAGAAGTTTCATTTAGCCTTCTGAGCCTTCTGGGCAGACTTTGTGACCTTGCCAGCACCGCCTGCTTTCTTGTCAACCGCCTTGATGACGCCAACAGCAACAGTCTGCCTCATGTCACGGACAGCAAAGCGACCTACAGAGAAAAGGAAACAGCATGTCAGCAAGAATGTACCGCATAAATATGCACTGTGACTATTCAAAACTTAACAGACCAAAGAGATTTCACTATGACAGCAAAGAGATTTCACTATGTCAAGAAACAAAGCCCTTGCCCCCCCCCCCCCCCCCCCCCGCAACAACAGCTCTGGCCACCAACAAGAACACTAGTTCTGCTAACCAGTCCAAACTAGAAAAGAAACCTATTCAGAAAACACACATAAAAATGAGCATTATGCAGTGGCAGTGTTTTCTAGCTCTTGGAGAAAGCATACAGCACTTTAACAAAGCTTACTGGGAAAGTAGCACTATTTGTCATCACAAGCAAGCAAGCCACAAAGCATATCAGCTTATTCTCTAAATATTCTAACTTGCCACAATAGCAAGAATCAAGACAAACCAGATCACTGTATTATTAGCTTCCCTTTTGTATAAAACTTACCCAGAGGAGGATAGTCGGAAAAGCTCTCAACACACATGGGCTTGCCTGGGATCATATCAACAATGGCGGCGTCTCCAGACTTGAGGAATTTAGGACCATCTTCCAGCTTCTTACCAGAACGGCGATCAATTTTCTCCTTTAGCTCAGCAAACTTGCAGGCAATGTGAGCAGTGTGGCAATCCAGCACAGGGGCGTAGCCAGCACTGATTTGGCCAGGGTGGTTCAGAATAATAACCTGTGGAAGAAGCAAATGCATCTCAGCACCATTCCAGCGACATTTAAAGTAGAAGTCAACCAAAATAACAACTTCCAAGATACCTGAGCAGTGAACCCAGCAGCTTCCATTGGTGGGTCATTTTTACTGTCACCGGCAACGTTACCACGACGAACATCTTTAACGGATACGTTCTTTACATTGAAGCCAACGTTGTCACCAGGAAGAGCTTCACTCAAAGCCTCATGATGCATCTCAACAGATTTTACTTCAGTTGTAACATTCACAGGGGCAAATGTTACTACCATGCCTGGTTTCAGAATGCCAGTTTCCACACGCCCAACAGGAACAGTTCCAATGCCTGAGAGACAAACAGTTTTAATGCATTGAGCCACATTACATTCTTGAGAAGAATTCATTAAGAGGCAAAGCAACAAATTGAAGATACCCACATTTTCAAACTAAAGAGGATGGTCTAAAGCTGTGGTTCTCAAACTTGCCTTTGTTGCTACAATGGTGATTTGAAAGAATGCTACTTAACTCTTGATGTTTATCTCATTGGGTTATAGTTGCTTTTCACCACTAGAGGGCATTTTTAAAAAATTCTAATTTAACTCATATGCTCTATTTTTCTTCTCTTCAACGTAGAAAACCCTTAAGCTGCTTTTAATGTACAAGGTTAAGCCTGCTTAAAAAGGTAAGGCTGCTTAATCTACATCTTAGCTATTTATTTACAATATTTATAACTGACCTTTTCAGGTCAATACAAATGCAAAAACCTGAAAAGTACCACGTTTAAATGTACAAAACAGTGTTATGAGGAAACAAACCAAGCACCCTCATCTATATGCTGAATATTATTTCCTAAAATAGTTTGTATTTTGGAAGCAGAGGCCTAGAATGTTGAATATAACGTTACTTGCAGGTTTATCCATACATACCTCCAATTTTGTAGACATCCTGAAGTGGCAGACGCAGAGGTTTGTCAGTTGGACGAGTTGGTGGCAGGATAGAATCCAAGGCTTCCAGCAGGGTTGTTCCACTGGCATTACCATCCTTACGGGTCACTTTCCATCCCTTAAACCAGGGCATCTGTAAAGAACGTAACATAATTTATGTTAAGATCTCAAATAATAGTTTTGGCAATATTCTCTGGAAATAAAGTTCTGTGGACACATTGTGAAAACTCTGACATTTTAACCTTAAATTCAGAACACACATATTAATTCAAAGGCTAAAAAAATATTACTGATTCATCTCACAGCTGAAAACAAGTGAACCATGACCCAAGATAGCTTTACATGTTTCAAATCTGTCAAAATTGCATTTGTCAACTAATGCTTAAGTATAACTTACATTAGAGCTAGGCTCCAACATGTTGTCACCGTTCCAGCCAGAAATTGGCACAAAAGCCACTGTATCTGGGTTGTAACCAATCTTCTTAATATAGGTGCTAACTTCTTTGACAATTTCTTCATATCTCTTCTGGCTATAAGGTGGTTCGGTGGAATCCATTTTGTTTACACCCACAATGAGCTGTTTTACACCAAGGGTGTAGGCCAGAAGGGCGTGCTCACGGGTTTGCCCGTTCTTGGATATGCCTGCTTCAAATTCACCAACACCAGCAGCAACAATCAGGACAGCACAGTCCGCCTTGAAGAAAAGAAATAAAAGCAATTTAAATTTTTTATCGGTCGTTCAATATTATTTATGCGTTTATGTCCAAGATTAATACACTTCTCACCTGGGAGGTACCAGTAATCATGTTTTTGATGAAGTCTCTATGTCCAGGGGCATCAATGATAGTGACGTAGTATTTGCTTGTTTCAAACTTCCACAGTGAAATATCAATTGTGATACCACGTTCACGTTCTGCCTTCAGCTTGTCCAAAACCCAGGCATACTTGAAGGAGCCTTTTCCCATCTATCAAAAGAAAATAGTGGCATTAAAGACACACAGCAAGACACATAACTAGACAGCAAAAAGGAGCTGTTGCTAAAAACAGCATACATCCTTCTGAAATGTAATACATGTTTGGCCAAGCACTTGGCAAAACTAGTGACAGATTCCACATCTGTTCCACTTGCTTAACCCAGTGACACTGTAATCCTTTGCTGATTTAACATGTGCAACACTGCCAACTATTAAACCTAGCTACTTTCAGCTTCTTATCCTAACTTCTAAAGAAAACAATTTTTCCCATTAGAAGCCGAGCATCTTCACTAGCTCTCCTGTGATTTTTCCACTTTTCAGATATTCAGAAATACTATTCCAACAAGGCTCGAGTTTAAGGCAGCAATCCTAAATCCAAACTTTTGAGTAGACGTGGTTAGGATTGTGCTGTTTCCCACAGCTGCTAACTGGGCAAGAGGCACTTTTTCAAGTGGGTGTTCCTCCTTTAGCAATTGGCCCTATGCACCCCAGCAATGTCTGTTCAAGTGGCTTCCATTGGTATTCTTTTTGCATTTTAGACTGTGAGCTCTTTCGGGACATGGACCCATTAACTATTAATTACTTCATTTTCTTTGTTAACTGTTTTGTGAATTTTTTACTTGAAAAGTGGTACGTAAATAGTATAGAGTATCCCAAGATACAAAATCAGAACAGAGAACTACAAACTTAAAATATGACAACACACATCAAAATTAAAAGTTTTTAGCTCACAACTGAAATGAAGTTTTGGTTTCAACTTCTTAATTTTGCAGGACTCACTTTCTCTACAAAAACCAAATATATATATATTTTACCTTCCTCCAAAATACGACTGTTTTTATACAATTAGTTTTATAAGTTTTTGGCAATCTGTAAAACGTGTAAAGCAATCCAAGCTTTCCATTCTTGCCCAGGCACTTATTTCACAGGCCAAACCTACCTCGGCGGCCTCCTTCTCAAACTTCTCGATGGTCCTCTTATCGATCCCTCCACATTTGTAAATCAGATGACCTGTGGTGGTGGACTTGCCGGAGTCGACGTGCCCGATGACGACGATGTTGATGTGGGTCTTTTCCTTTCCCATTTCGGATGGTGGGTAGGTGGTTCCTCTCGCACTTCAGATAAAAGTCACCTTGAAGAGGAGGAAGGAAAAAAAGAACACTTGAGTTAAATTAGGCAATTTTAAAAATAAAAACCTTTGAAGCGCCCCCTAGTGGTGGAGAGCGAACACAACCCAGAGAGAGACACTAAAGAGCAGCCATGAGGGTTGGCCTGGCAGGACAGAGTAGGAGAGGCCTATCTGTTGCTGGCTGGAAGGCTCCAGCGGAGGTGCAGGGCCAAGGCGGCCTCCAGTACCTCAGGAGTCCGTGGTAGGGCTGAGAAGGGCCGCAGAGGAAGGAGCTGGAGGGCACGCGCTTCACCCTCACGAGCGCCTCCCCGCCGTGGCGGCCATTACAAGCTCTCGAAGGTGGGGTGCGGGGGGGGGGAGGGAGAGTCAGAGCGCGAGCCAAGGGGCGGCTCCGGCTTCCTTTGTTTGGAACGTTCGCGAGCGAGCGTTCTTTGGTTCGTTGGAACGAGCACGCGCCGGGGCTCGGGAGGGAGGGGGTCCTGTGTGTGTGCGTGCGTGTGGAGGTGAGCGCGTGGCTTGGCTGGTTGAGGCCCTTCGTTGGCTCGCCCACGCCCCTCACGCGCGCGCTCACACACACGCACGCGCGCCCTCCATTTTGTGACGGCTGCGGCCGGGCGGCCATTTTTTTCCCCCTTCACTATGCTGGTTGGTGGGGGTGGGGGTAGGAAGGAACAACCAGGCCGTGAAGGGAAGAGAAGGAGCCCCGAGAATAGCCGAACGGAAAGGGGTGAAGGCGGCGGAGGGAGGGTGTCGACGGGAACAGCCGCCTCTCCTCATCCACTCCTCCCTTGAAGTACCAGAGCACGTGCCCCCCCCACCGACGCCGCCTTTGAACTACACACGCACGCGCGCCCCTCGCGCGGGCTACACACGCGCGCGTCCGCCCCACGAGGCAGCGCGCTCGGGCCACACCCCGTCTCCTGAGGCGCCCACCTGTTGCTCCCCACAGAACGGCCGTGCCTGGCGCTGACCCTCTCACCGCGCCTCAGGGGGCACGAGGGACTCAGCTGAGTCTGCGCCCAAGCCTAAGCTCAGGCCTGCTTCCTCCCTCCTCCACCCCTCCCCCCACGCCACGCAAGCAGCGCCGCACCCCTTACCTCTGAAGCGGCGGCAAACCCGTAGCGAAAAAGACCGAGGCGGCGAACGACGCCCTTTATATAGCTTGAGCAGGAAGGGCGGTGGCCTCGGAGACACGTCACCCCTCCCACAACCCCTTTCGGCGCTCCTCGGTTGGGTTCCCCCCTCCCTTTACACTCACCCCTCCCCCCACCCTTACGAGAACAACGCCCGGGGACAGGGGAGAAAGACCCTGCGCGTTCTATAAACGTTGGGTCCCTTCCTCGCCCCTCCCTCCCGCTGTGGAACGCAGCGCCCCGAACGTTCGATCCCTTCCCCCCTCCCTCTTCGCGCTTAGAAGGCTCGAGGCGTTGAGAGACACCCCCTTAGCGCCGGCCTCAGCCTGGACTGATGGACTGTGTGGCCATCGAGCGCCTCCCCCTCCCCCATCTTCAACCGTCTGCCTTGCTCCCCTCCCCCCTTCAGAGGCTGCTCCCCTTTTCCTCACACGGCACCCAAAGCCCTCCCCAGCTGACAGGCCTTCTCCGTCCGCAGCGCAGGTCCCAGTCATGGACGGCTTCAGAAGAACCTCCACAGGAGCCTCGAAGTCCCCAATAAAGCTCACCTTCTCCCTCAGCCGCTTCAACGTCTCTCCACAAGCACTGTGTCCCCCTCAGAAACAGTCCTGTCCACACTTTCCTGGGAGTAAGCCCCATTGACTCTAATGGGACTTGCTTCTGAGTAAACATGCGTAGGATTAGTCTCTCAGGCTGCAATAGTATCCACGCTTTCCTGGGAGTAAGCCCCACTGACTCTAGCGGGACTGATTTCTGAGTAGACATGCATAGGAATGGGCTCTCAGGCTGCATTGTTATCCAAACCTACCATGGAGTAAGTCCTATTTACTATCATGGGAGTGATTTCTCTGTAGGCACATATGGGATTAGGCTTCAAGTATCCAATCATATGCACACTTACCTTGGAGTTAGCCCCATTGGCTATAGTTGGAGTTATCTTGGAGTAGACACACCTAGTATTGGGTTCTTGGGTGCAAGTCTACCCACACTTTCCTACCCACACTTTAAGTCCCATTGTCTAGTGGAACTGAGTAGACATGCATTTGGATTGGGCTCTCAAACTGCAATCTTATCCCGGCTTACCTGGAAGTAAGCCCCATTGGCTATAATTGGACTTGGTTCTGACTAGAAAGGTGCAAGATTGGGCTCTGGGTCTGTTCAGTGAAGCACACATCCACCTTAGGGTGTGCAGGTTTGCACTACAGTCCATCGCTTTATGCCACACTCCACTTGCTATTTGACATGTTGGGCACAATTTTTGACACAATGTTGGGCAGCAATGGCTTAATACCCACCTCACTCTCTGCTTTCAATCAATCAACAGCATTTATATACCACTTTTCAACAAAATGTTGACACATTTGTAATCTTCAGCATAGTTCTACACAAAAGCTTCCTCTCGTGCATCAAGTTCCAAAAAAGTTATGGTTTCTTCCCCTGCTGCTTCCAATTCTCCTCAGGCCAAGGAAGCAACACCTTATCAAAAGTGTCCAAAACAAAATTCATGCCCCCATCACATGGATAGCTTTTCAAGTTTTCATTTATAAGTAGACGGTGTAATCCTCACCCTGTAACCATAAATGATGGTTCATTATAGCTACAAACTTCCATTCAAAAAAATATACGGAATAGTATTGTATGTCTTAAAACCTGAATTCCAAAAATAAGTAAGATTTTAAAATGAAAATTGATGTTCTTTGTTGTTTTAAACTTTACACTACATAAATAAATACACTAAATAAATAAATAATACATAAGAAAATATTGTACCACCATGCACACAAGCACATTGACTCCACTCCACTAGTTATGGTAAAATCCTATTGAAGTCATTCTGGCTTCATTTGCTGTTGAGGAATATACCCTAATCATTTTAACCATCTTGTCTTCACTTACTAGGGACTAAGGAATGTTGAACAGGAGTGGGACTTGCTTTCCCTGAAAACATACATATGACTAGACTGAACAACTCGTAAAGAAGGTTAATCTTGGCCCTCTGCAAGATGCAAAAAATATTTGGCAGAATACTTTGCCATTTAAAGTTCTAATCACTATGTCCTTGGCAGCATATGCAACAAATCGCTCGAAAGGCAAATCATAGGAACAGTTCTGGAAAATGGAGGAGAAAAGTAAAAACTTTTAAAACACACTCTCTCATTTAATGCTCTTACATTCCTAGACAATCTCTTTTACTGGTAAGTATATTAAATAGCTGAATTTGCCCAACATTGCAAGAGTAAAATTTAAAGATTATTTGTGGGCACCATGCATGGCTGAGCACCCAAAGGCAGGAGGCACCACTGGGCACTGGAGGATACCAGGCCACTGGAACTGGGTGGTGGGCACTATGAACTGTCACTGGCAGGCAGCGGGTACCAGTGAGCACTGGGCACTGCTGGAAACTGACAGTTACCAGGCAGCAGGTACCACCAGAAACCAGTGAGCAGCAGCACCACTGGGCTTTCCTACCAGGCACCTACTGGGCAGCAGGCACGGGCCATTGGGCGTCCCTTCTAGGCACCACTTGCATTGGGCATCCTGCTGGGTACCACCAGACACTGTGCATCCCTACCAGGCACTGGACACCAGGCAACAGGCAACATTGGGCCACGCCAGACACCACCAGGCATCTCTACTAGGCACCACCAGGAAACCAAGCACCCATAAGCACCAGACATCATTGGGAACCGAATCAGTTCTTAATGGGTCCTTACACTGCAGAAGGAATATGCTCCCCAATTTCATGCTTCTAGGTCTAAGGGTTGGGCAGGGCATTGAGGAGTCTGTGAATCAGTCAGTCTTCAATGTTAAGTATAAGGATGAAAACGCTTTTCATCCCACTTGGGTTTGAATTCCTAAAAATAGGTTCTTTGTGGGTGCCTTCAGCAAAGAAGGAATATCCTCTCCAAATTGCACTCTTCTATGTCCGGGGTTTTTAGCTGGGCACTGATGAGTCAGTGAGTGAATCAGGGCGCAATCCTAATCAATTTATAGGCCAGCATAACTCACCTGTCTCCCTGTGCCCATGGTGGTGTGGGAAGGTCAGCACCTACCAGTGCATTGGTGTGACCTCCCCAGGAGTAGTGCAGAAGTGCCTTACATCACTTTTGTGACACTTCCAGGCCATCACAGGACTTGTGGAAAGACTTATATCAGCCTAATTGGGAGTTAGGATTGCAGCCTCAGTGACTCTTCAATTTTATATACAGTATATAGACTAAACACATGAAATTGTGTTTGGGGAAGGGTACAAGATTAACTAACAAATGTATTATCTTTTGGATATTTGCAAAATCTCATAGCACATACATTGCAGCATTGTGAACTTTTAGAGTTGCAGGGCTTTGTTATTAAACTGGAAAAATTAGCATAGCCAGAGAAATTCTCACAGCATAATCTTATCTCCCATTTAGGCTGGCAGTTACCCCAACCTGGGGTAAGGCACTTCTGCACAGCTCCCAGGGGCATGGTTAGGCTGCATATGGACATACACCAGCTTCCCTGCATTCGGGAATGGGGAAATGGGTGAGTTACACTTTCCTAAATTTGTTAGGATTGCGCCCCCAATGGCAAGAACTTGGAGTATTATTGCCCCACTGTCTCTTAAAAACACTGTCTCTGTTCTGACAAAAACAGTTTGTTGTTGCTTAATGTTCTTGAGAATTTAAAATCCAGAGAGAGCTTTCAGGGCAATCTTAAGCATGTTTTGCCAGAGGTCATTTCCACAGTATTCAATGGGATTTTTGGCCAGATAAGGTACTCTTACCTGGGAAAGATTGCAACCGTAGGCCCCAATCCTGTCTCTTTCCAGCACCAGGGCAGCCACAAGGCAGCCCTGAGGTAAGGGAACTCATGTTACCATGTCATGAGGAGGTTTAGTAACTGCCCCTCCATTGCAGGATGCAGTATATGGCCCATTGCTACAGCTGCACCAATACTGGTAAAAGGAATAGGACTGGATCCTTTGTTAAGTGTTCAACTATTGAATATAGTCAGTGGTGGGCACAGGCAGGTTTGCACCTACTCTATAGAACCGGTTCTTAACAAGAGATAGGACATATAAAGTTTAAAAATAGCCATTTAAAAGTGGCTGCCAGATGGGCAAAGAACCGGTTCTTAAATTTTTTGAAGCCCATCACTGAATATAGTCATTTATTGACTTCAGTTATTATCTTTGTTCCCATTCCAGTTTGAGGGCAATTATTTCCACTGCAAAGGCAGCAGCAGCACAAGGCTGTGGCTTTCATGTTATCCTAAGCCTTGCAGGAGCTAGGGCAACCTGCAGCAGTGGTGTTCCTAAGAGAGCAAGAGGGATGAAAGCTACATGGCGCCACACAGGAGAGGTGGCAAGATTGCTCCCCCCATCACCAGTGCAAATGCTTGCCCTACTCCACTTAAAAAAATAATGGAAAAGGTTTCCTCAGAATGGTGCATGTTCTGCCATGCTCAGCCACGCTCTGAGCTTTCATGCACTGTTCCGGTGGGGGTGGACACCCCATCTTCTGCTATTTTTAAAGTGGAGAGTGGCTGAGAATGGCTACAATTGTACAGCCACTCTTGGCACCTTTCAAGCTGCCTACCCGCCTCCGTTTTTTTTTAAAGAGCAAAAGTGGTGCAAAAGTGTCCAGAAGTGGCTGCATGACTGCAGTGGGGTGCTTCCGTGCCACTCTCTGATATCTATCCCTGTTATACGTTTTGGAAAAAAAGCAAATGCACACAAGTCAATGAGACAGACGCCAAATAAAAGTAGATATGCATAAGATTGTCGCCATGATTACTTATACTGGGATAAAAGACAGGCGAGGCAGCATCTTCTCTTTTATCAATGGCTGCAATCTTATGCAGACTTGCAGTTGAATAAATATTCATAAGATTTCAGATGCAAGTCTTCTTTCAATTAAACATTAAGTCTGCAATGCTATACACTTTCCTGGGAGTAAGCCCTCTTGTGCAACTTTAATATATTTATCTTCCCATTGTGATATGAGTCTGCTTTATGACCCCTTTGCATTTTTTACTCCTCTACATCCCTCCTTTTATTTTGCACTATTAAATATTTTTTAACAGTCTATCCTCCTCATTAATCTATCCAGGCCATCGTGCTCTGGAGAGGACACTCAGAGCATACCATAGTCTTTCAAGATTGAAGGATGCCAATGGCATTAAATATATTAATAAACTCATTTTAACTGTTCTTTTTTGCCAGTCCGGTCTCAGCTTCTCAAACATTGTTGCCACACTTTTCCCGATCTTGTTATACACTCTAGTCTGTTTTGGTTTTTCTGGCAGTGGAAACTTCCTGGATTTTGGGATTCCCTTTTCAGATTAGGAAGAAAGGCTTTCCAAGGGATCTCCCTCTCTCTGCTTTTCTCTACCATGGAGATAGCTGAAGAGCACAATCCTAACCATGTCTAACCATGTTTAGCATACTACTCGTGCTAAAACTTACAGAACACACAGTGCTATGAATGTGTGTCACTCTCATGACTGTTCTTGTGATCATTCTGATAATCATGAGCGAAGCAAAGTCAAACAGATTTTACTCTGGATTGTAGCTCTAGTAGTTAGCTCTCAATAGCTTTTCCTTGGCAGATAAAGGAACATAGTTACCTAAACAGGAGATTTTTCCATAGGGCTTTGTTAAAACATAAGATGGTTTTCAACCTATTGCCTTCCTCTTCTTTCTAGTAATGGTTGGTTAAGGCTTTGAGATTGGCAAAAGTTTGACAATATGAAATACAAACAAAGACTTGTTAAAAATGATGGTAAGACTGATGCTGCAATCCTAAAGACACTTTCCTGGGAGTAAGACCCATTGAACACAATGGGGCTTACTTTTGAGTAGACATGGTTAGGATTGTGCTCTGAGTCAGGAAAACATGACATAAAATTAGGCAAAGGAAACAAAGTAGCATACTAACACATTCAGGAAATTTTTCCTTTCTTTTGTCTCATTCTGGCCTAAAGCCAGTGACCTGGTAATGACTTACTGCAAATCAACACCTACAGCTGTATTTACTTAGAAATAAACTTGAAAGGGACTTTTCTTTAGTAACTGCACATAACACTACAATCTTTCGTCCTGATCTTATCCATGCTTACTTGGAAATAAGTCCTATTGAACTAATGGCACTTTAGCCTCACTGTGCTTAGTAAGACTGGCCTTAGGGCAATGTGACCTATGTTGTGACATGGGGTCCTCCATGCTAGGGGACTCTGCACTAGGAAGGCAGGTGGACCTCCCACTAATATATCCTGGACTGGGAGGATATTTGCCCTCTGAGCTTATTTGCCCTCCCTTGGCCTGAAATGGCCCCTCTCAGAAGTAGTTAGCAGTTACATTGTGTTACCACCAACTATTGTATTTTCTTGAATGTAATGTGCCATCACATCAAATGTGTACCCTATACTTATAATCAAAATGCTGTATTTATTCAAATCTAAATTAACCATTAAATCTAAAATGCATCCTGATTTTGGAGACTGGTTTCGGCTGAAAAAGGTGAGAATTGTATTTGAGTAAATACACTATTTTTGTGTTTGTACACAGCACCACAAGCATCTGTCTTGCTGCAGATGCTTGGAGAGCTAGGAGTCTTGCATGACCATCTTGTATTGGGTCCTGCTGGCATCTTAGGACTGTACTTTTATTACAGGAGCTTATTTATTTAATTGATGCAAGTGGTTAAGACACTGTGCCTGTTAACCATAAGGCCAGAGATCGAGAACTGAGTCCCCACAAGACAGGGTGAGCTTCTGTCCTTAGCCCAGCTCTGCGACACAGCTGGAACCAATTGTATCTGCTCTGCTGTTGTACCATTGTACTATTTCAGTGGCATGGAGAGGGGGGATTTACTGCTTGGGTCACAGCCTATCCTCCATATCAATCTATCCAGGCCTTCTTGCTTCGCATGCAGCATCGAGTACAATACCATAGTCTTTCATGACTGATGGATGCCAAGATAATTTTCAGGAGATATTTTATAACCTGATGAGACTATGAAGATCCTTGTACTCCCTACCCATGATTCATCTGGTATATCCTAATTCTGTGCTATCAAGGACACTCAAATTTGTGGGGGGAAAAACTTGTGCATGAAATCCCACAAGATGTGGCCAAAATTATAACAGGAGAAAGGAAACACATTTTAAATTCAGATCTAGTTCTCACAACATCAGATAAGGTGCTGATAAAGTCAACCTGTGATCAATTGTACTACTGGAGAGTGCAGGTGGACACTTACATGACCAAATGCTTCTCCTACATCCATGCGCATAGAAAACTAAGGGCACAGTTCAGAGTAACTACAGGGAGTCCTTGCTCTGGTGTAAGAACAATTTACTCTGGATTGCAATATGAACTTCCCATAGGTTTTCACTAGGTGGTGCCTACATCAACATAAATGTCTCTTATGTGCTCCCATAGTTACTCTGGATTGTAGGGTAAGCTGGGAGGCAGAAAGATAGGGTCGCATTTTTCTTTCTGACATAACTTTTTCTGTGCAAAGGCCATTGTTTTGAATTGTGGAATGATCAATTGTATGAATCATTCCCAACATCAGTTTCAAGTGGTACACAGATACAGGTTTACTGAAAACTATCCATTATTTGTGAGAAGTATGGCTTAGAAAATACATTAGGGCTGCAATCAAGAAGTGCAATTGGACTGCCCTATCTGTCACTGTGGTGGCTCAAGTCCTACATTATTTCTTTATTTCATTCATTCAATTTTTTTCAGACATAGCAGTGAACAGTGATCTTGTAAGTGCTTCAAAGGTTAAAAACTTTCACTCAAAAGGTTGCTACCAGAGACTTTGACTTTGACCCCTTTGGCTCATGTCCTCATGAGTCACCTAGGCTGTCAGCACTTACATAAAGATTTGGCATTCAGAACTGCCATACTCTGTCAAACCATCATGTCAGCTATAAAAATTCCAGAACGTGATAATCACTTATTTTTTCTTCTCCTGGTAGAAGCAATGTACCTTTAACAGCAGCTGAACACAATGCTAATATTCAAATCCTCTCTCACATCTTCATGCTGTTATACCAGTTGAATTTCAGCTTATTGTGCAACTGTCAAAGGTGCAGAACTTCTGCTTCGGATAAGGTGGAAGAGGTAGGAAACTTTTAAATGGTGGTGAAGGAGAGAGGAGAAGAAAAGGTTTACATTAAGAGATTTTAGATCAAGGAATAATGCTCTCATAAACTGAAGAGTCACTGTTTTATGTTTTTAAAAGCATTTTTATCCTCCTTCTCCAAAGTGCCTGAGATAGCGTATGATCCAAACTTAAATACACAGTAAAAGTTAAATACTAAAACCAGTACAAAATAATTTAAAGTGGAATCCTAACAGCTCCGTGAGTGTTGCAAATGAGCCGGCAAGAAGTTAAGCAGAAGTCGGGCCCTTCATCAAGAAGAATTCATCTCACTTACAATCTTTGAACCATACAGAATATATATGGACATTATATTTATTACTATTCTAATAAGATATACTGCATTTCCAGGTTTTATCAAATTGGTCACATAAGGATAAATAATTGATGTTTTCTGGAAAATGATATTTTATAATAAATGTACCTTTCATATATAAAATACACCTTATAGTAATAAGAAAATTTATGGTGCTTTCACGGTAGAACTTCTCATAATTACTATCTATCCCTGTGGAATTCTTCGTTTTGTTGGCAAATGTGCTTTACAGCATGTTTGCTTCTACTTACGAGGTGGCAGCACCGACTCATAGGCTTGTGCCAACCTGTTGGCACTGCACCCAAGAGCAGCACCAGGTGGAGCAGGGCGGCTCACACTGGGTGGTGCAGAGGCAAGGGAAGGGTGGCATGGAGGGGGCATTTCTGGGAGGGAGGAGGTGGAACAAGGGCAGGATTGGTGGAAGCTTCCTCTGCCATATCCATTCCCAATATTATACTGGCCTTTTTGGATTTGTGCTAACTAAATAGCTGAGACCTCCAGCCACTTCCTATCCTATTCTGGATACATTACAGGCCATATGACCTCCATGTGGTGACACAGGTTAGGATTAGCTGGTTAGTGACATAAAACATGTTTTCTATTACCATTCACAAGTTGGTAGCCAGGCTAAAAGTGTGGGAGCAACTATTTTTTTCTGGGGGGGAGGGGAAATTATGTTAGGTATCTACCGTATATTGGTGTGCAAAATGAAAGTATGGGGAAACAAAGACCTGTAACTCAACTCAAGGGAGGGGGGCAACCGCTGGCTTAGGTAGGCAGAACTGGCAACCACTTTGCATGTCACAAAACATGTTTTGTTTTGGCAACCTGGAACATTTTTGCTGGATGATATTTTGAGATGATAGAGAGATTTCGGCTGCAATCCTAAAGACACTTTCATGGGAGTAGTAAGAATCATTGTTCATAATGGGGCTTACTTTTGAGTAGACATGGTTTGGATTGTGCTCTTCTTTGCCACCGTCACTTCTTAGGCCTGCAAATGGTTGCTTTGGAGTGCCCAGTCAAAGTGGAACCTAAACCTGATTTTTTTCCCAGCAAAGGATACCTTACATGCTAATGAGCAAAATATGTCAAATGGCTAGTTGTGCCAGGGTGTCCAGAACAACTTCCTTTTAAATTTTTTTTGCAGAGGTACCACCTAGTGGATGGAATAAAAACTTTAAATTTATTGCATTTCTATAATTCATGCCTCACAGAGATGTATATGATAAAGAAACATTTCTTTCTAGAGTTCCATTTCACTTATTATATGAAGCATAAAGACCATCATATTTCCTTATTACTATTTTTCATTTTATATTTTCTGCTCTTGTTATTTATCCACAGTTAAGACACCTGTCAAAACCGAGTAAAAATGTTTGAAGTACTGTATTTATGTCCTTCCATACCGGCAATGCAATTTTTCTTGCAGTCAGTGAGGCACAATAATGTTCTTTTGAAAGTTTACACTTGAGATCTTTTTTGTGCTTAATTTCTGAAATATTGGAATTATTTTACTCTCTCTATGTCTATAAAATACTTAAATTCACACATAACACAGTGTGAAGATTCCCTCCTTTTGAGTGGATTTCCCCCCCAAAATTAACAGATCTTTAAATGCGCCACTTTCATTTAAAACACAAAATATACAGGGACAAAAAGCATAAAATATACAGAGGCAAAAATGTATTTGCCATTTATGAAATCATTTTTTTTTTTTTGCTTATGTGCAGGCCTATCTGCAAGATTTTTGTACTGTATATGCATTTCCAAAGATGGTGTTTGCATGCACTCAATATATTTCCTAACTGGTCTGCAGCTTTCTGGTTTTGCATGCAGAGCAACATTCTTTGAGAGTCTACTGCTACAATCAAGCAATAGCAGACAATGTCATTTTAAAAGTTGTGTTTTAAAAAAATCTGTTTAGAAGATGAAAACTAGGCCTTTCCAACACTGAATAAATTTTAGCATTAGTATGAATAAGTATGAATCAATATACAATGTCACTCCCAAAAATATAATTGAGAAAAATAAAAAAGAAATGCAGCAATGCAGTATATTACATGTAGAACTGTAGTATCATTGGAGGACTTGTAGTACAACTGCACAAATCTATGGCAATTTTTGGGTGACTTCCTAATTACAAGGGTTCATCAAGGGTTTTGCAATTTACCTTGGTTATAGAACAAGTCCGATAAGGAAAGTCTGAAGAAATTGGATACATTTAGGCTGGAAAAGATTGAGTGAGGGTACATTCTTGAAGGATTGTCATTCTTGAACTGAAATGAACACTAGGAAAGTTGAACTCAAGGTGAGACTTCTTAATGGTATAAGTCATTTGACAATGGAACCAATGACTTGAGAGTGGCTTTTGCCTTGTCTTCAAAAAAAGGCTGGGCAACAAAAGGTGCTCTGGAGGTATTTTGTATTTTTTTGCATCAAATAGAGATTTCAACTAGTTGCTACAAAGTCCCCTTGTTCCTAACAAGGCAGTCCTATACTAATCTATGTAGACTGCTTTGTGAACTACTTTTTATTTTAAGTACTTAAACTTTAAAGTATTTTATTTAAAGTACTTAAAAGTTAAAAGTATTTTATTTTATTTAAAAGTATTATACAATATAAATACCATATTTATTACTAATAATGTCTACTCAGAAGTCCCACTGTGGCTGCAATCCTAAAGATACTTTCCTGGGAGTAAGACCCATTGAACACAAATGGGCTTACTTTTAAGTAGACATGGTTAGGATTGTATCATGTGTTGAATGGGAATTACCGCTACTACATTTGTGTCATAGGATTGCAGGCTAAGGATCCAATGCTGTTCAACTTTTCCAGATCCAATTCGTTCCCTTAGCTTGAAAAGGCCTCCTTGACTACTTCTCCATCATAGGAGTCAGCGTAAGCCCCACCGGCACAGTTGCACCAGCACTGGAACATTGAACAGGTTTGGGTATTAAGGGATTATAATTTACCTTTTGGATCCAAAGTTCTCTAGGAAAAGAATTTAGAGTACGAAACCATCTCTAAAGTACAAGATTTGCTATTAGGGTTTAGTTCACAATACAGTGGTACCTCACTTAACAAGTGCCTCGCTTAACAAGTGATCCTCATAACAAGCAAAAATTTATCTGAATTCTGCTTCACATAACAAGTGTTGGTTTACTTAACAAGCACACTTGTTGGCAGTTGGGGCAGACAGCTGGCCGGCAGCCCTTTTAAAAAGCGTCAGGGCTGCCTAGCGTGCCTGACCATAGTGAAAGCAACACTTCCACCTGTGGCTGGGCATCTGCAAGGCAGAGGGAGGGAACAGCTGTGGAGAAGAGGGAAGCAGCTCAGGGCTAGCCAGGAGGGAGCAGGGGCGAGAGAGGCTCAGGATGGAGAGAAGGAGAAAGTGGGGAGACACTTTGTAGGTGTCTTGGATTGCAGCCTCCTCAGCATGTCTACCCAGAAGTAAGTCCCATTGTGTTAAATGGGGCTTACTTCCAAGAAATTGTCCTTAGGATTGCAGCCTAAGTAGACTTCATAGGATCATGCACATTTAATGCGTGTTTTGAATTCAGTTCCAGTGTTTTGTCATCATTTTTACATCCAGTTAATATTTTTATATGAATATTTTTTGGGTTGTGGAACCAATTGTCTGAGTTTCCATTATTTTCTATGGGAAAATCCACTTCACCTAAAGAGCGTTTAGCATGCTTCTGGAACGAATTAAACTTATGTGAGTCACCACTGTATTCTTTTAAATTAGCAAAACTAGAATTTAAAAAACAATAATTAGTTGTTCAACTAAGGGCGTAATTCTTATCAACTTTCCAACACAGGCATAGCTGTGGCTGAGGGGCATGTGTCACATCCAGCAATTGGAGGGCAGTCACAGAAGTTTTCTCAAAATAACACAATATTTGTTACCTCAGAGTTGCACTGCTGTTGTCTTGGACCTGGAAAATTGGTTAGGATTGTGCTCTAAGTTAGTGAATGGTTCAGAAAGATTTCCACTGCTCTTTTCCAGTATGGACATTGGTAGAACCCTACTATCTGAATTTCAGCTATCCAATTATTTCCAGTCACATTCATTCAGAAGATGAGCAAGACATTATTACATATGCTAAGGCAGTGTTCTCAATCTTCCTAACGCCATGACCCCTTTATAAGTTCCTCATGTTGTGGGGACCCCCAACCATGAAATTATTTTCGTTGCTACTTTATAACTGTAATTTTGCTACTGTTATGAATCATAAGGTAAATATCCAATATGCAGGATGTATTTTCATTGTTACAAATGAAATGTATGTTCTATGCACACATCGAACATAATGGGATTTATTTCAGAGGATTGGGCATAGGATTGGGCCCTGATGCTGCAGTCCTATCCACATTTACATGGGAGTAAAGGCCTCCTGACTATAATGGGATTTATTTCAGAGTAGGCATGCATAGGATTGGGCCCTGAGGCTGTCAATCAACCCCAGTGTGTGTGCAGCTACAGCTGGAGGTCTGGCAAGCCTGACCTAGCCCCCTGCACCAGGGGTCTTTAGGTGACCCCCAGGAAACCTCATAGGTAAACTGTAGTATGATCAATGGTGTTTACCCTCAGGATTGCACTGTGATGTTGGGATTGTGGCCTTAGGATGAAGCATAGTTTCCAAGTGTGCCTCCATTACTATCTCATGAAGCTGTGCTTACACAAGAGGGAATATAGATAGATTCAAAGTATTGTAAGTAGCTCTATAATCACAATATTTGGGTAATGCTGTGAGTACGAGAATCCTTAAGTAGCAGTGCGACTAGTTGTCTTTAACTTTTTATCAGTATGCATCCAAAGATATATTACAAACCGTTAGTGACCAGACAGAAGACAAAATTCCTGTATTGTTAATACTTAAATTGATAAGGAAACCAGCAGGTGTAACTGTTCTCACATCTACATGACAAGCTGTACCTATAAACACTTCCTCATCTGTATGGCTATTAAAGATACAGACACTTAAAAGATTAAAGATACAGACACAGAACAATAAAGGTTTTGGAATGAAATGGAAAAATGGATACAGACACACTTGATAATAAGAGCAGACCATTTTAAAGTGTATACTGTATAATTTGTATATAGAATACTAGCAAAATGTACCCACATGGGGAGTAAAATACCCCCCATGCACCATCCCCATATTGCGCAACAAACCCCCCATGTGCAACATCCCCCATGTGCAACATGACCCCATGTGTGTGGGGGGCATCCCCCCACAACTATAGACACGCTTACCAGACAGATGCAGGATTTCAGGCTGGGTGTTGATCAGTCTTGGCCGAAATGTATTGCACCCTGAAAAGTATTGGCTGAAAATGTGATGCACCCGTTTTCAGTCCCTCAAAATTTTAGCCCCCTTAAATGTCTAAAAACTGGTTCTTAGTGGGTGCTCACATCATGGAAGGAATACGCTCCCCAAATTTCATGCTTCTAGGTCCAGGGATTGGGGCATAGCATCCATCAGTCAGGGAATCTTTAATGTATAGAGAGGACAACGTGTTGCACCCCTTTTCACCACCTTCCAGTTGGAATTTCATAAAACCAGTTCTTAGCGGGTGCCTCCATCACAGAAGAAACACCCACCCCAAATTTCATGCTTCTAGGTCTGGCGGTTTTGGCTGGGTGAAGATGAGTCAGTTAGTCATTGATGGGCGAATCAGTCAATTTTCAGTTTTATATACATAGAAGATATGGCTAGGGTAACTTGATGTCTCTTTTAGCCTCAGGTTTTGTCCTGGAAAAAAACCTAAATGTCCTCCAAGCTAAATGAAGCTGATCTAAGCCCCCTAGAGTTAAGAATGATCAATACCTGCCTGCCTGCTGCATTACCATCCATAAGCAGACTATTTTTAAACCTAAAGGGATGTTTATCTTTCAATTGAATGTTTATCTTTCAAACCTCATTTGTGCTGAGATAAAATGGCAATGAAAAAACCCACTGATACAGTAATTATACCTGTTGTCAAAATCTACCTCGTTTGTGAAATGTTATTTTTGAATTTTAGTAAAAGTCTAATTTATTCTGGAATTAGTTTTGTTGGTTTTTTTTTTGGTGCGGTGATGGGTATCTGATCTAATCATATAACTGGGATGGTCTAAATCAGGGGTCCTCAAACTATGGCCCGTGGGCTGGATATGGCCCGCCAGGGTCCTCAATCTGGCCCGCGAGCTCGCATAGCAGCAGCCTCTCCCTGGCCGGCCGGGGGGGGAGGGCTCAGGGGCGCCCATGCAGCACCATTGCACAGCAGTGGGGCTGCGGGGGCTGTGGCCGGTGGGTCCAGGACGGGGCAGGCCAGGTCGTCTGTGTTCTGGGGTGCTCTGCCTGCCTGCCCATCACGGGGTGCCAAGTGACTTGGAGAACCAGGACTACCCCAATTGGGGGTGGCATTTGTCTCTGGGCAAGTTGGAGCAGGCTCCTGACCCAGTTTGGTGGAAGAGAGTTCTGGCAATCCTCTTCCCATTTCCATAGCCCCCCCCCCCCCAGTTCTTAGTTTTATTCTCTGGGATCCAGAGATTAATAATTAATTAATTAATTAATTAATTAATTAATAATAAATTAAATAGGAATAAATAAATTAAATTAAATAGGAATAAATAGGAAATTAAATTAATTTAATTAAACTAATTAATTAAACTAATTAATTAAACTCTTGTCCGGCCCTGACATTGTCTGAGAGACAGTGAACTGGCCCCCTGTTTAACAAGCTTGAGGACCCCTGGTCTAAATTCATGTTTTTCATCTCTTCAGATTGCTTTCAAATTGTTTGCATTCCACTGATCCTTCCTGCCTGAGGCCAATTTTGAGGCAGAGGAGGGGCCATTGCTATCTACAGCCAGCTTTTCTTTAGCAGTCCTGCTCTTGATTATTCTAGAAACAGTAGCTCAACATTGTTTTGTTCAGCATTTTAAATCCCCTTCTTTGTCCTTTCCCTTTGCCAGGAACAGAAGCTCTGAACAGGGTCACTTTCTTGCTTGGTGCAATGGACTGTGATGGAGTTATGCTTCATGACTCAGCAATGATCACCTGTCACTCTTTTGACAACAACTGGACCCATGTATTGAAAAACCCTCCCTTTAAAAAACATTCACTTACTCACTCTTCTGAGTGGAATTCCTAAAAAGGTCTGACTTGGAAAGTCTTTAATCAAGATTAAACCAATCAACTAAACCAACCATACTCAGACTTTTTCCGTTTTTTGAAATTGTTTCTGTGTAACACATTATTTTCTCCAGCATGGTGAATCATTTTCTATATATGGCATCTGTTCTTGCCCAAGGCTGGTAAAGGACTGAGGGCAAAAAGCAGGCTATACCAACTGGTTGGTATAGAGGGGAAAGATTCTACACTGTTTTCTTAGTGACATCCTTAAAACATAAGCCTGCTGGATCAGGCCAAAGGCCCATCCAGAACAGCTTCTTGTATCTCACAGTAGCCCACCAGATGCCGCAGGGAACATACAACTGCCCTGCATCCTGCATGTTGAAGGATGAAGCAATGTGAATGAGAGAGTTTTCAAACCAAGATATAGATGAAAGGAAGACAAGTCATTTCTAGGTATTTTAGTGCCTCTTACTACTGTATTCATATTACACAAAGATATTAAGAAAGCAGCTTCCAGGATTTGATTTGTATTAAGCAGTTATTCAGGGTTAAGCCTCAAGGCTCCCAGCAAGTGGGCACCGTTACTAGCAAAATGGTTTCAAACAGTTCACATAAGCATCCAGTATACACCAATTACTTCATCCTGTGTCATTCCCTACCCATCTTGAAAGCAGGGTCGTAGCTAGGGGGATGGGGCAAAGTGGGCATTGCCCCCCAAGCCAGCAGTTCCCCCCTGGGATTTTTGAAAAAAAAGATGCTGCACCTCGCACCCATGGAAAGGTCAGAAGCTGCCTGGACAGTGTGTGGGGTGAGTACCACCAGTACTACTTGGACGTTTGATCTGAATCTTCTGGCAGGGAAGGGGAGGACAGATTTCTACTTTTGCTTGCTGAATGGGGCAGAAGTGTTATTTCTTCTAATAGGTACAAAGCTTCAAGGAGGAATATTTCTATTTGGCGAAATCATGGTATGGTTTTCATCCTTCATACATATTTATAAAATTAATTGCCAGGAAGCTAGCAGCATTTCATGTCATGCCAGCCACATTACCATGGAGACTTCTTTGGACAACACTGGCTCTTCAGCCTTGTACTGTAAGAGGGATGAGCACTGCCCATAAGAGTTGGTCATGCCTGTGGGGGGCACCTCTACCTTTACCAACACAATTGCCCATCCTGAAAAAATAGTTATACATCCATCTCTAGCATCTTGACTATGGGTATGCTTGTAAGTAATGGCAAATATGGTGTCTATCAACCTCACATGGAATATGTAATATATGGAGTGGTTTTCAAGGTATTCATACTGACCCTATTGATTTCAATAGAACTTACTTTCAAGTAAGCATGTTTAGAATTGCAACCTTAGGTTGAACTCACTGGAACTTTCTAAATTTAAAATGGGTGTTTAGAGCCAGATCAGTCAAATATCACCTTTATAGTGACTACAGAAATTGTCAAAGTTGTAAGCAAGCTTTCAAGTTCCATCCAACTCTTCGTTAGGCTGGATATTAGGCACAATAAAAATGGGCCAGGACATGATAAAAACTGCAGTTTGTAAGTCATAAGGAAAAAAGCTGTAGTTTAAGCAGCTGAACAAAGCTGTAGTTTTTTTTAAACAGCAAACAAAATACAGAACAGAAATGAAGGCAGTGTTTATTATACCAAAAGTTGCAAGTGTAAGATTTAACAAGCTGTCAGAACACTTCAATGGAAAATAAAAATGTATTTAAAACTGTTTAAGAGAAATCACTGCCATTTCTTAGAAATGAAATCAGATAGGCTCCACTGGAGCAGCATGTGGCAGATATATCCACTTCAACTCTGGAGAAAAACAGCACACAGTGATAAGTGTCTTCAGCCTACTGACTTTGCACTAAGAATGCTTGAGAAAGGGGTATTTTCCTTCTTTATCCAACATCATTTAATACAGAGAACATAGCAGACTGAGCGACCAACCCTCTGCAGTTTTCTCATGCCATTCCAGTTTTGCTAATGGGGTATGCACTATATCTTCTGGTGGGCAATCACTGAGCCCTTCTGAAGGTAAGCAGCTTACCTCAGAGTTGCATTGTGGCTGTGCCAGTGCTGAAAATTTCCATAGGAAAACAAATGTTCCCTGTCCTTGAAGATGCCTGTTACTTCCTCACCACCAAAAGAAGTAGTGCCCACCTCTTTGACATGGCTGCACAAGCACAGTAAAATTAGATAGGATTGGGCCCTAAGAGACTACTGTCCTGTCATCACTCAGGATTCAATCCTAACAATTTAGGCCAGCATAACTCACCTTGCATATCTTCTTGTGCTGGTGTGGGGAGGTTGGCATATGACTGTGCACTGGCTTAAACCCCAAAGTGGGGCAGAAGATTTGACACCCCAAAGTCAGCATAGGACCTGTGTCGGGGCTTATGCCAACCTAACAGCTCAGTCTTGGAATGTGTTCTTGAGCAGACACAACTGTCTTTATTGGTACATAAATGTGACTTTTCAATCGTCTTACTGATGACCAACATTCTTCTAACTGGGGACAACAATTGCAAACTATTTTTTAAAAATGCATTTTCTTTTCTTTTTCACTCCCAGGTATATGGGCAATAGGATTTTTTTCCAGCTTTTGCTACCTACAAAAGATTTTTGATGATAGCCCTTCCCTCCAATGGTGTCACATTACACAGGACTATCTCATGCCAATATTTCATCATATATAATCATGACCACAGCCCATGGCAGCCTCTCCTTCTGCAAGGTGGTCAGTGCAGCACAAGCACGGTAGGATTCTGATAATCTTCACGAACATACTGAGCCTTTGAAGAAAACCTATGCACTCATTTGCTTTGATTTCTATTGAGTATATAAAATTGAAGGTTAACTAGCAGCCAATTAAATCAGATTTCATCTGTTACCTAACTTCAAAATGTCCACTGTTGCTTTGATATGTGGCCTGTGTGATACTGATATGTTGCTCAAAATGTATATTGAACCAGTAAATATGTGCTATGGTTTCAAAAAGTCTTTCTAGTCTGAACATTTTGGTAGGGGAACTGGCTTATGCTTGCATCAGTATTGTGGTTTCCCAGGTTTTGATTAAATCTTCCAGTGGGTCTACTATGGCAAAGTCCTGTTTTAAGAGGGCACATAGCTGAGATAGTCCTTTTTATTACTTTTTGATTAAAAGGATGAGAAAGACTGAATACACTTGCACTGTGATCCTATGCATTCACTGGAACGTGTTACTAGAAAACATGTATACAATTGCAATTCTACAACAGAAATAATTCTGAACAATCTTCTTTAAGATAATTTTAATAAATAATTTATCATTAAGAAATTTCTACAAAACTTACTAAATACTACATATTTTTACTTCAACAAAAGACTTCCTCTTAATGCTTTAATTCAAACTTAAAATTTTATAAAGTCAAAATACGTAGATTAAAATTTGCCATGTCCTTAGACACATCAGTAAAAGTGAAAGGCTTTTGATTAGACCCCAACTTCAAGCAAGTCAGTGAATTCAAAATATGAAATGAATTCTACCACAACAGGAAAAGATTACAGTACATTTTGCAGGAGTCACATGAAAGGCTCTGCAGGTCATGCAACCGTAATGCACAATGATGAGATCCAGTACTCCTTCAGTTCCTATGCAAGTGGTAGCCATTGACTGCCCAGTCCTGCACTTCTCCACTGCTGAATATTGCAAAGAAAATGGCTCCAAATAAGTTAATGCCAGCAGCAATATAGAACACAACTTGCCACTCTCCCACAGTATTCTAGCAAAAGAAAAAGAAATACGATGAAAATCAATGATTTCACCATGCAAGAATCACCATACAAGAATGAACTGTTCTGCAGTACAAATAATGTATCGTACCTCTTCCTGTTTCTCCCTTCAATGTTCACTACAGCTGGATTCAAGAAAATCCTTTCGGGCTGCACTTCTCACACACCAGAATCCATATGTATTTAGCTCATGGTGATACTGGTCAGAACCTATCTAACTTTGAACACTAACATTTTCAACACTCTTAATAAGGGTGGTGTATACATCAAAGATTACAAAGCAATTTTCATCCACAGCGGCGACATTTTTATACTGCAGTGATGCCTCTGATGTCCATTTAACATCCCAACATCTAAATAAACAAGCTGCATGAAAACAATGTGGAAGGATTACAGTAATTGTAGTTTAAAAGAAACTTGAGACCATGTACGGCACTCCACATGTACGGCATGTAAGTAGATGCCAGGGGCGGTATGAATTGTATCTTGATTCCTCGAGTTATGGATCTTGAGTGGATCAAGAGGTTGTGAGAACTTAATGACACTGTTAAAATGCAGCAAGAGAGGTACAATGGGAACAGCTGATGGGAACAGCTTTCTTTGTTGGGTGGAATGCTCTTTCTTCAAAGATTTGTCCCATACAGGGGTTAATTTACATTGTGGTTCTATGTAGCTCTGCCCCTCCCTTTTTTGTGATCAGCTTGTCCCCAAGCTGTGGACCAAAGGAAAAACGGATTGTCCTCATTTTGTATTAGCTGCATTTAAAGTGGCATGAGTAACTGTTGTGCTGAATATGGGAGGGTTACTATGGCAAAGCTCATGAAGCAATAAGCTACAGCATATGGTCTTTAAAAATAAAAATTGATTTTGGTGCAAGAAGTCTCAGAGACGATCTTTCTGAAACAGGACATGTAACTGAATAGGGTCATTCCATGTCAAGCGGTCTAGGGCTCCCCACATGACCATCACAGATTTTTATGAAATTTTATATGCAGAGTCCCACATGAGCAATACAATGTTAAATTTTAATTTTTTAATGTTATTTTTGGTCAGCTTTGCTGCAATTTACCCACTCTGTATGAATGAAGCCAAAATTATTATTAGTTCCATTGAATAGAGCAGAAAAAGTCATACAAGAGGCTCAGTTTCATTTGTTTAGCTAAAACAGCAAATATTGTATCAGTTGCCAAAATCTGATAGTCCTCCTGTGCACTGACGCTGTATGGGGTCAAACAAACCACTATATCTCTATAACTATTCCACATGTGAAGCTATAACTTTGCAAAAGTTTGTTTGAGACATGTGGGACTCTGCAATCAAAATTTCATCAAAATCTGTGGTGGTCATGTGGGGCACTTTTCCAAAACTAGACCACTTGACATGGAATAAGACAATACAGATGTACATGAAATTAAACATTTTGGTGACAAAAAAGGGAAACATCTTTGTTCTGTTTGTTAAAAACGTGTAAGAAATAATAAGACGTCTGTAAACATTTTCAGTGTTTAAAATGACCAGAAATAACTTACACTATGAGTCAGGCTCTTAGCAATAAGTGGTCCCACCATTCCAGGGACAGTAGCAAATGAATTTGTGATTCCAAGGAGAATACCAGCATATCTAAGAAAACAGGGAAGACAGTTTGTATGTGAAGCCACACACTGCCTTGAGCATCTTCCTAGCGAACTCTCTCAACTACATTTAGAGCCCAACATGCACGTTATGTAGAACCTGACACCGATTAGACAGAGAACATATTCTTAGCACTAGCCCAAATATTTTGGCACCTAAAGCCTTGCTGACATACTGAAAATCACCGGGAGGAATTTCACACATGATTCATTCACTTGTCGGGAGGGGATTAGGAAAGCTTCTCACATACTTGTTTCTCAATGAAGTATTTACAAGGGAAATAAAATATAAGCTCTAAGCAGCTGGCATTTTAACTCTGGCACAGAGAGTCCCAGGGCAGTCCTCCTTCAAGTGGACACAAGGAAAATACATGGTCTGCAGGTATCATAACAAGAAATATGTTATATGCATGGTATAACATATATGGTATAAATGATATATGCATGGTTTAAATGGGCTCTGGAGAGGCAGTTCTGATCTTTTCTCTCTAGAAAGCTGGCCTTTCTTCTCACTCTTTAATAAGATACCGTATTTCCCGGACCATGAGACGCACCAGACTATGAGGCGCATCTTGTTTTAAAGGTGCATCTTATGGTCCGGTGCGGCCAGGCCTCAGCACCTTCTGCTCTTAGAGAGGCTCTTAGAGAGGCTCTTAGAGAGGCTGGCCCACCCTCCCTCCCAGGGCAGCCAATCCAGGGACTGGCTGCTCTGGGAGGGAGAGCAAAGCCCCCTTCAAAGTGTCCAAGCCTATCAGAGGTTTGGACGCTCTGAGGGAGGTTCTGCCCTAGCCGCGCAAGGCTTGGGAGGGTCTCATGGGACCTCTCCCAGTCTCGTGAGGCCAGGGCAGAACCTCCTCAGAGCATCCAAACCTCTGACAGGCTTGGACGCTCTGGGAGAGGCGGCCTTTTGGCCGCCTTGGGAGGGGTGGGGAAGCCGTATACCAGCTTATGAGACGCGGGGCTTTTTTTACTCCCTTCTGGGAAATATTACATATTAAACTTAGCAATGCCTTTCCCTCTTAAATAAATCAGTTATTAAATAAATTAGTTATTAGATGGAATCCATCTACACATACATGAATAAAACTGCATTATTTGCAGGAGAAATAAATACCCCACCTTACCTCATCCCATATTATTTTTGCAGTGCAAAGGTTTCTGCAGTACTGGGTACTCTAGAAAAAGTGGGGGAATTTCCTCCAAAGCTTGAGGGATTCATACAGATACAGATTTGAGTTAGGAAGATGGGTAGAAGTTTGGATACACTGGGGAACAGCATTTATATTTTATAGGCTACAATATATTACATATTCCTTTGAACAGGAAATGACATTTATATATCCTGGACTGATTTAGCAGTGCTTAAAATTAATGACTTTATGAAGATAAATGCCAAAAGATAAAAGCCTCACATGACAGATTAGTGTAGAACAACATCCCATAAAACCTTTAGTAGTACAACACATTTTTTCCCTTATATGTTAAAATGCTGAAGTGACACTACTATGTACACTGAGAAACAATTGTACGTGGTATAAATGGGCTCTGGAGAAGCACTTCTGATCTTTTCTCTTCAGCAAGTACAAATCTCAGCAGCCAACTTTAGCAGCACATGTAACTAGAAAGCACTAATATGCTCTAGAATGTAGGGCATATAAACAAAAGCAGCCAAATAATTGTCACAGCCAATTAAGGGCCAAATTCAGAGTCCTGGGTGCCATTTTATCTATGGCATGCACTGTCACAAATAAGAAATTTATTTGTCATTACACTCACAGCTGGGTGCAACAAAATGAGGTTGTACCTTAAGGCACATTGGTGAGCCTTACTGCATGCCCAGTACTGGAGCTAGCCCAGCATTAGCTCACACTGGGCCAGTGACTGGCATTGGACAGTCCTGTCCAACCTTAGGACAGCTTATTTGAGAGTAACCCTATTGAAAGAAATACGAGAAAACAGATTTTGGGGGGGAATTTTGGTGTCTTCGAAAGTTAGAAGTGCAAAAGCAATAATGTATCCATATTAAAAATTACATTAGAATTAAATTTGCTTTATAGATTATTCTTCATACACACAGGCTGGTGGAGTGTGATGTTAGCAGGACTCTGCTCCTGGCCTGATCTGCTCGTGTACTTTTAGGATATCCTGTTCTGATCTTTCATGGAAGCAAAGGATGAAAACAGGATCACAGAGCTATTCTTTTTGCAGCACTGTGGCTGCAACTGCAGCAGTACATTTCAATTGCCAGGGTAGCAACCTTGGAGGTAGGTAGATGCCAATCTTTCTCTTTTCTTGAATGTTGAGAAAGAATCAGGGTGTCAACTAAGTTTTTGGAGGGGCACCCCTCACTTCCAACTTGTCACCAAAGGCAGTCATAACAGGAAGCCACATAGCTAGGTTGGCCCTGAATATTTAGTCAATGATAGTTTCTCCACAGAACAAAACTTCAAAATCTGAAGAAAGGGAAGTGTACTTAGCAATGGCTGGAGCACTGAGTTTAGTGTACTGAAAGGCTTACATACTGCACAGACTATGTTACAAGGAAGAGAAAGAACATGGATGTTGCAACCCAACAGATATATTCTATCACAGGGAAACGTGGGTTAATTGCATCCAGAGATAGATGTATATATGTTGCAGTGAAGTTGCAGTGATGAATACATCAGAAAGGGACAGTACATTGATCATAATTAGATGAATGAAAGGTAGGTCCATAAATGTTATTGGTAAAGCATTATTGTTAACCCTGTAGGCAAAACTGCAAGCTGGTGACAGACACTTTAGAACCTATACCAATTATTCAAAAGCAACTTAATAGCCCAATCTTAATCACATTTCCAGCATTTATACAACAGTACCAATGGGGCACACTCTGCATTCTTTATGGGGGAGTCATGGAAGCCACAGGGAGGTTTGTTCCCTTAGGGATGCATGGTGGTTGCATCAGTGCTGGAAAGTTGGATACAAATGGGCCATTAAAGAGACAAAGTAAAAAATGTGGGAGAGATTCAGCAGCAATATTTTAAAGGAGATGGAACATGAAGAAGATGGACACAAAATTCTCAGTTAAACTGAAACTAAGGGCAAAATCCAGAGCAACTACGGGGAGTCTTTGCTCCGGTGTAAGAACAACTTACTCTGGATTCCAATATGAATTTCCCATAGGTTTTCACTAGGTGGTGCAGTAACTTCGGGTGCACGTAAAGTCTCTTAGGTGCTCCCGTAGTTACTCTGGATTTGGGGGCAAGGCAGGGTAAGTGAGAGTAGGATCTTTAGGGTGAAAACAGCTGTTTCTCAAGCATAAGCAAGCAACATAGTGGAAAGCCCATATCTTCCTTAATCTGAGACTGGCATAGAGGGGTTTCTGGGTATAGGTAGCTCACTCATCTCCTCAATTACTTATAAAATTATGAATGCGTGATTATACACTTTGCTCATAGCTTCTTTCTCTACCTTTTTTGGGTTAACTTTTGTGACAAGTTAACCACTTAATCAAATCCTACATTAATCTCACTATAGCATGTGTCCAAATTCAGTTTTCACGCAAGCTTATGAAATAATATAATTTGAAATTTTTTTGTTAATACTTACGATGGTGCAATATCCAAGTGGTTGATGCTATAACCAGATGTAGAAAATCCCCCTAATGTTGTTGAAATAGTAACGAATGCAACAGCCAGTTCATAATTGCAGCCTATAAACCCAGCTGCTACAAGGAATATTGCTGGGCCAATCATTCCTTAATAAAAACAAATGTTAAGAAATTACACAGTATATTGTTAGCTATGATTATTTACTTTTTAATACTAGCAGTACTCAGCTTTAGCTCTACAATATTTGTAGATGGGTCAGCTAGAAGATGGATTCTACCGCATAGCAGAGACTATCTTTTATTATTGAGCCTTGACATTACAGAAGAAAGGAGAAAAGAAATGCAGTATTTCCTGCTTCCTATTGGATCTTGTTTTAAAAAAATTCTTACTGCTTTTAGCCTGCCTCTGTGCCACTCTTAAATTTGTATGCTTATAGCAGATCTTTTAATGGAAAAACATTTCTGCTAAATAAGGTTAATTGGCACTAAATAAGGTTAACTGGCATGGGGTTTAGAAGGCAGTGGAAATACAGTTCTTCCATATCGGCAGTTGGGAGGGGGGTGGATTGATCCTCTGCAGAAACTTAATGAGACTCCACTGCAGCCTCTTCAAGTAGGTAGAGAAACATAAACAAGTTGGTAGTCCAGGCCTGGTCAGCAGCATCTATCCTTTGAAGCAGTCAAGGGTTGTGGGAGATATGCTCAATACTGTGGATTTGGAAAAAAGGAGTAGGTGAGTGTATATGCAATCCTTTTGAGAGCATAGGTGGATACTAAGCGTTTGAAATGGTGTGTGGGTTCTTGTTTATTCAATGACTGCCACAACCCAGTGGTACAGAAAATGATGCTTTCTGTGCAAACGGTTATCATGGGCATTGTTCTTAATGAAACACAGGTAGCAAAGCTAGGAAAAATCCCTAGGATCCTGGACAACTGCTGACAGTCTAGAGCAGTGGTTCTCAATCTTCCTAAAGCCATGACCCCTTTATAATTTCCTCATGTTGTGGGGACCCCCAACCATAAAATTATGTTTGTTGCTACTTTATTAACTATAATTTTGCTACTATTATGGATTGTAATGTAAATATCTGATATACAGGATGTATTTTCATTGTTATAAATGAAATGTGTGTTCTATGCACATACTGAACACAATGGGATTTATTTCAGAGTAGGCATGCATAGGATTGGGCCCTGAGGCTGTCAGTCGACCCCAGTGCGCACGCAGCTACAGCCAGAGGTCTTTCGGCGACCCCCAGGAAAGCTCTAGGCGACCCCCAATGGGGTCCCGACCCCCACTTTGAGAAATGCTGGTCTAGAGCATAGCGGACTAAAAGGATCAAACAAGATCCTTTGTTCCTGTACAGGGTCAGTTCAAGACATATGGACACACACACACATGGTGAGTGTGTGTATAAGCACCCTTGCTTTCTGGTAGTTCATTTTCTTATGACAGTCTGCTCTTTCAACACCTTCAAGATACACCCAGAATTCATTCATTCAATGCATGCTCTGCTCTTTCAACCTCTTGGCTATTCACACCAATTTTAGATCTGGTCCTATTCCCATTCCCAAAGGTATTAAGGAGCATCCATCTGCACAGACGTCACAAATCCTTGTGACACAGCAGGAATTTCCAAGATAAAAAAGTCATTTGCAATTTACTAGTTAAAGAAGCTATGGAAGCAAAATTTGTAAACAAAAAGAAAAAAGACTAGGTTTTTTCCCAACTATTCTTGTATTTTGGTTTTGTCTCTAACCTGTCCAAAAAGAATGGGATGCCTATGTTTATTTTCTCCCAAGCATCTCATGCAGATGCATACCACGTGGCTGAACGGTCTCTGGTGAAAAGGCTTGGGATCTGTGTGTCTAGATTCTAAGAATTGCATATTGATACCTCATAGTAGAGTAACACTATGAAAATAATTTTATCTGTGTTATTTCACGTGGTTCAGAATTTCCGTTACACAACTTTGCAGCATTTGCAACTTTGCATTATGAATGATGCTATGGATGTTTTCTTGAAACAAAACCTTACTGAATTCAATGGAACTTATTCCATGTCCACAATACTCCAGCCTAGGTAAATAAGCAAGTGATTTCATGTATAGCTTTTAAAATACAATTAAACCCGGACTTTATATTTAAAAATTATTAATCTCAAGGTCCCTTTTAATGTTTATTATGGATTGGATAATATTACTGGGATACTGTGATGAAGAATTGAAAACTCAGATAGAAAAAAGCATGAGCATGATTATTCTACACTATCTATTGCCACCTACTGTACAATATACAGTATACCACACTGCAAAACTCAACATAGGGTTGATGATTAATGCTTGTGCAACTTTCTTTAGGGAAGTATCCCTCCAGGGTTTCTCTGGGACTCCTTAGGCATTAAAAATGCCACTTCCAATATCATGGAGAAACTGGAAGTTGGGTTTTTTTTTAACAGAAAGGCTCAGTCTGAGCTCAGCAGATGCTACAGAGGCATCTGAAGCAAGGATTCATTGCACTGGTGGGCAAGTCATTACTCCAGTGGAAGGGAAATTGTGGATGTAGGCAATGTTGAGCTGTATACTGTTCATTGGTTTGACTTGGTGTACAGTCTGCTTTCTTTAAAAGCCAAGGAAACAGGCATTCTCTTTAAAAAAATGACATTCTTAAGATATACAATATTTGTTTTGGAAATGCGTGGACACGCAGCACACACAAGGCTATTTTTGTGGCTCTTAGGGTGCAATCCTAACCAATTTAGACTGGCACAATTTACCTGCCCCCCATTTCCATGGCGGTGTGGGGAGGCGAGTGCAAGTCTGTGTTTCACCTCCTAGAAGTGGTGCAGCAATGCCTTATGGCACTTTTTACAATACCCCAAGGCCAGCACAGGACTTGTGTCTAAACTTAAGCAAGCCTAATTGGGGATTAGGATTGAAGCATAAGGCAGAGAAATGGTAGTCTTCAGAAACAGAAAAGTTGAAGGCTATATGGACTTATTTTAATGTTAAACTAAAGAAAACAGATAAGGTGGTTATTATCATTGTGTAAATCATGTCCACACATTAGCTTAAATAAAAAACAAATATTTTTTCTTCTTACCAATCATAGTAAATACTCTGCGAACACACACAGTAGACATATTTTGCTTTTCTCGTAAGTAATCAGCAAGTTGGCCTGAGACAATTATACAAAGCCAACATCCAAAATAAGGTAGTGCTGATAAAAATCCATTCTGTTGAGACAAAGAAAAATATTTTTTGGGGTGGTGGTGAATATTTTGAATATTCTGAAAGAGTAGTAATAAGCAGTGATGGGATTCAAAGAAATCAACAACTAGTTCTATGCCCATCCAGCAGCCACTTTTAAATGGCTATTTTTAAACTTTATATGTCTTGTCTCTTATCTGTCATTAACAACCGGTCCTATAGAGTAGGTGTGAACCTGCTGGAGCCCACCACTGGTGATAAGCCTAAGCAGAAAACCTAAGAGCACAATCCTAACCATGCCTATTCAAAAGTAAGCCTCTCTGTGTTCAATGTGTCTTACTCCCAGGAAAGTGTCTTTAGGATTGCAGCCTACGTTTCTAGTCTAAGCAGGGGTTAGGATTGTGTTGTCAGAGCCCAATCCTACCTATATCTACTCAGAATTAAGTCCTACGGCAGCCATTGCTGACTTCCAGGTACATGTGGATGGGACTGCAGCCTCAGTTGGTGAAGATCAAGCTAGCAAACTTAAGAAAAATGCACTGTCTACATCCACTTCCTAACCTTGTGCAGGAAGAGAATGGAGGTAGGCAGACCTCTCTCTTGGGTAAGGTCAACATCCTGCCTCCTGTGCTCAAAGAAAGGGAATTTCCAGAATATCTTTCTGCTTAAGGCCTCAAAGTTTCCTTAATCTTTCATTGTCTTCACTTATATAACAGAATGAACTGCAAAATTTTTAATAATTTTTTGTTGTTTAACAAATTAGAATTACAATTTTTAATAGATAAGTCACATCTCAGTAATTTTGTTAGCAAAAGCACTAAAATCATTGTCTCCTGATGTCCATGCATACACTAGGAAACTTCAGAAAACACAGAACTCACCTCCTGTACATCAAATCTCAGAATCTCCTTCATATAAGTAGGCAACAGTGTAAGGAGGGTATAGAAAGTCCAGTTATAAGAAAAATGAGCCACAACAATAGCCCAAAGTGGAAGGGATGTCAACATGGCTTGCCAAGGCACAGATTTTTGGGTAGAGAGCTAAAGAGAGGGATAAAGCACAGTGTTTCGTAACAAGAAAAATTTGATTTGGAAAAACTTTATAACAAACAAACAAACAAAAACAAAAAAGCTGACTTGCAAAGATCATTGCCCTTATCAGTTTGTGCTAGTAGGGTTCCTCATAAACATAATGGTAGATACTCATGGTAAAGGGATCAGGAATGAGTCATGAGATCATGATTCACTATGTATCTTTCACATTGCACTAGGCATATATTCATTCATGAGGCATATACCATCAGTTTCTTTTTTAAAAGAACTCTAAATTTTTAGATTTTTAAAATTTTTTGAAATTCTAAAAAGAATTGCTTTTTAGTTATTAAAGAATTGGGCGTTTTTGTGCTAAAAAGTCATGATACTTTAGGATTCACTTGCCCTTCAAACACTATAGTGTATTTACATATATTACCCCAATATTTCAACAGTCAAAACATTCATACCTGATCTGTAAGGGAAGAGAGAATGTATTCCTTTTCTGCCTGGGAAATTGTTCTGTGGGTTTCTGGTGTATCACTAACCATAAAAATCCAGAAGATGAACCACAGAACACCCAGTGCACCTTAAAGTGAAGGAAAAAAATTGTTTTATTGAAACAAGTAGCTGAATTCGTCCATTGTTGCAGGAATAAGATTTAAAGATTTAAGGTTACCAGCAGGCACTACTGGGCACCAGCAGGCACCATTGAGTAGTGGGCAGCAGAAAACAGTGGGCATCCCTACCAGGCACCACTGGACACCATCGAGGAGAAGGAAGTGGGGACCAGAGGGCAGCAGCAGACATTTTGTATACATAGTTTAAGGCCAGGCATAGTTTAATCTTAACTGCCAGGCACCAGGCACAGGGCACTGGGAGGCAGCAGACACCAGCAGACACTGGCAGGCTCTGGGAACCAGGGGCAGTATTGGGCATCACTAGGCATCCCTGAGCATTTGACAGCAGGCACTGCTGGGAAGGGCAGAACAGCAGGCACCGGCACCACCAGAAGCAGATAGCACTGGATGCCACCAGGTAGCATGCATCCCTACTAGGCACCAGGCACCCCTGTGTAGCAGCAGGCAGTCGGCACTACCAGGGAGCACTGGGCACCTCTAGGCACCACACATCAGTGGGGTAGGACATCCCTACTTAGGCACCAGGCAGCGGGTATTACTGGGTTCCACCAGGTAGAGGGAACATCAGGCACCAGCTCCACCAGCAGCGGGCATCACTGGGCACCACTCAGCAGCATGCATCCCTAGTGGGAAGCAGGCACTGCTGGGTACCTGGCATCACTGGGCACCATTAGGCACCATGCATCATTGGATACAGGGCATCCCTACCAGGGCAGCGGACACCAAATTGGTTTGTAGAGGGTCCATACCTCACAGAAGGAATTCCTTACCCCCAATTTTATGCTTATACGTCTGGCGGTAGTGGCTGGTTGTTGATGAGTCAATCAGTGGACCTTTCAATTTTATATACTGATACATAGATTAAGGCTACAATCCTAAACTCCAGCTAGGATAGCCTAACCCCCTCATAAATCTTGTTCTGACCTGGGTATGTCAGAAAATTGCTGCAAGACAATTCTACACCACTCCTAGGAGTGGGAGCACTGGGGACATTACCATAGGAACCTCCCTACATTACCATAGGAAGATTGATGAGTTGTTTTGGCCAAGATTAGGATTGCACCCTAAGATTTTCAAGTTGCAAAAAAAAGCACATCTGAACCAATTCTAATGTCAAAATCTGAAGAACTTCACAAAGAAGTTATCCTTATAATAACCTGAAATATTTTCTTATAGAAAAATTAAATTTATAATGGAGAATTTATTGCAGTTATCTTACATCCATTTCATAGCCAGTGGTGGGCTCAGGGGGTTCTCACAGGTTCTATAGAACCCTTTGCTAATGAGCACCTGGTTCTGAGAACCGGTTACTAATGGGACATAGAACGTGTTGTTAATTTATTTGAATCCCACCATAGGACCATATGAATGTCAAAAGTCATGTGAAAACTGTCATTTCAGAATCATCCTCAAAATAGGTTCCAACATTATTGGCTAATATTCCATATAATTTCTGGACTTGCCCATTATAATTTGGCTGTAGAAAACAAAGGCATGGTTCAGATGTCACATTCCTAGTTCAAAACAAACTGCTATTTGTAGGATTGGAAATGGTTAATAAGCTTAAGATCTCCCTCCATTCACGTGCTTGGCTTCAAAGAAAATTTCCTGGATTTTTAAACCTCCTGATGGTGTTTGAACCACCAAGTAATCATTTGAAATTTTTCTTTATGATCTTCGTTTGGAGGAGAATTCAAACCACAGTTTCTTGGTTCACATATCATGCAAGACTGGAGTTTAGCAATCCAGGGAATCTGTGAAGGGATGAATGGATGAGAACCAAGCATACTGACTGGTCATTATCGACCACAGGTTGTCGGATGGGACTGCAATGTCTTAACCAAATCTCACAAAAATTGTAAATACCAAAGAGACATATAGATGTTTACAAAACTATTCTAGTAAGTGAAAAAACTGGGTTGCTTTTAAAAACACACACCTATAGCCCAAAATATTAAAAAAAATTTCCACATTGGAACACCTCAAATATATTAATTAAGATATTGAAATGAAAAATGAAATGAAAAAATTGCCAATGAAAAAATTGCCTCTGTTGACAAGAATGCATACGCAGTATTCTCTTGACAAACCAAAGGGTTAAGCACAATAGTACAAGTACCATATTGTTATCATTCAATGGGATTACATTTCCAATAAGAATACTTACCAAAGATGTAGAATACATAAATCCAGTTCATATAAAAACAGATCAAGCCAGACAATGGAAGAGACACAACAGTCCCAAACTGTGCACCTAGAAATAACAGAATAGAACAACAGAAAAAATTAAAGTTAGAAATTTAATATTTCTCTTGTTACACCCTTCAACCAAAGTCAAAGTTGTTCAGGTCTTAGCACAAATTCTCTCCATTCATTCCAGTTTGTCTTCAGAAGAATGCTGTGAGGAAAGTTCTCTGAGAGTAATCAGCTCAACATAACACACAGCACAATCCAGAGTAACTACGGGAGCTCTTACGTCAATGTAAGAAAAATTTACTCTGGATTGCTCTATGAATTTCTGATAGGTTTCCACTAGGTGGCACGGTAACTATGTTGATGTAAATGTCTCTTACGTTGACATAAGAGCTCCTGTAGTTACTCTGGACTGTGCTGTCAGTGAACTTCATATCCAAGAAAGGATATGAATGCAGGCCACTAAGGAGAAACCTGCGGTCTTAACAACAGGTTTGTGTACCAGTTGTGGCCTTTTGAGTATGTCTGCAAATACACGGGGTTTCTGTATCTGTGGATGCATTTATCTGTTGATTGGGTCCATTGGCCTCCTTGTACATGTCCCATCTGGAGGAGAAGGGAGCTTTGCTCCCATTCCCTCTGGAGGGTCATCTGAGCCCAGCAGGGGGCTCAGACTGACTACTAGAATTTTTTTTAAAGTATTTCTGGTACATTGGAGAAACCTTAAACTTTTGGGGGCGGAGGGAGGTGGGAAATGAGAGAAGAGTCAAAGAAAGCCTGCGATTACATCTGCACTGTTGCATATGGACATTTTATAAATCTCACCTGCATATGAAATACTAAGTAGTTTACTGCGTTCCAGTGGAGGAGCCCAAGAGGACCACATGGCATGCATTGCAGGAAAAGTGACACCCTAGAAAAGAAGTTTGTTTTATAGCATAGTACACATAAACATTTTATTTCCATGGAACATTTCCCTTCATAACAGCCTGAGAAACTACTGGCAGCATTAACATGAAGCTATTCTGCACAAGGGTGCATAACACATGGGAAATTAAGCAGAACTAATTTTTGCCTGCCTCAGCTCTTTAGCTTAATGTGCTTTGTGGACTCAACAATTATGCTGAATTTTTGGTTTCTGCTAAGCAACGGCAACAAAAATATTTTGACCTTGTCACTTTCTCCAATCGGTTTGCAACAAAGAACCGGAAATATGGAAGAAAAGGAACGTCGTTCTGCATGCTGCAGAATGATTTTAAAAATATGAAATCTAAAACACACAATGTGGATTCTGAATAAAAGTTACCAAATGAGACCACAGACTCTGCAAGAGTTAGAACACTGCTTGGTTAGAATTCCACTCAGCAGTTCGAGACCCAATTACTGCCAGATGGGGTGAACTTCCGCCCTTAGCCCCGCTCCTCCAAAACCTAGCAATTCGAAAGCATGTAGATACAGGTAGGTAAACAGGTACTACTTCAGTTGGAAAGGCAACGTCCTGGCGACAGGTCCCCCAGGTTTCCCCATGTTGCGTCCATCATGGATTAGATGAAACTCCAATCAACAACAAGCAGACACTGTCACCAAACTGTACAAACACTAAAGAAGTTGCCTTCTTTAACCACAGCCTCTGCAACAGGCATCAATCTTTAAAAGTCCTATTCACCTGGAAGGAAGCTGTGGGACGACCTATATCTATACTGCAATCTGCAGGAGAAACACAAACACAGAATACTAGATGGGATTCATCTAGTAATTTTCTAGGCTTTATGGCTGGGAAGACATGCCTAAAATGTCTGGGCTATTTCTCCTGAACACAGACCAGTCAGGACAGTGTCTAAACACAATTTTTGGTGATGGCATTTGTCAGCCCTGAACTGTTCTTTGCCTCTCCCTACAGCTTGCAAAAAACAGAATCAAAAATTTTAAATAAATTATGCAAAGTAAGAGAAATTATGCAAATTATGGTTGCTTGTGCAAATTAGAAAGGCTGCAAAATTCCCATGACAGAACTTGGATTGTGTGGCACAATGTTCTAACTCTTTCCAATGCAAAGTGAAGTTTTAACTCTTTTTCCAGTGCAAACGGTTGTGTCCATGCAGTGGACATTTTTCATAATTCTAAGGTTTTGGGGGGTTCCAGTGTTCTCTTAGCAAGTTTAGGTCCCTCCACCCTGTCCAAATTCTGCATAAATCCTCTTGTTGACTCTGTCCCACCTTTTTTTATCAGTGCCTTTCATACCATAGCTTTTGACAAGGAGTGTTACAATCTTTACTCTACCCTTGACTTCATAACAATGCTGCAAGACAGGTAATTTTGAACATCATGCCAAACAGATAGGAAAGAACCTTAGTTCTCAGATGGAAACCTCTTTTCTCCTTCACCAAACTGCACCAATAGCTAGATGAGGACTCCCATATGCCTACGCTGCAATCCTTGGGAAATAGACGACATGAACTATAACAGAACTTAGTGAACATGCATAGCAGAGCATCTTTGCATGTCTATGAAATTCACCGAGCTCAACGGGTGTTCTCTTCTGTGAGTATGCATAGGATTGCCACCCAAGGGACTGATAAGGTGGCATTAGCACCTGAATGCAATGATGGCATTACCATCTCCAACAAGGGAGTTGTTGGTCAAATGGGCTTGCATCACTTTGTGTTCCTCCCTATCTTCCTAATTTCAACTCTAAATAAAAGAGAAATAGATTACCTCACCCAGGCCTTCCAATGCTCTGACTGCTATGAGGTAGCCAACACCTAAATCAGCTGCTAAAGGTGTAAACAGAGTGAAAACAGCAGTACAACCGATGCCAAAGCCCAGCAGCAGTTTTCCCCCAAACTGACGTGCGAGATATCCACCAGGAATCTGAGTGATAATGTAGCCATAGAAGAATGAACCAAGGATCCAGCCTTGTGTATCTGCATCCCAAGCATACTTTTTGCCCTGAAAAGAGAGAAAAAGGCACATGGTTCTTATTTTTGCCCTGCGTCATAGAGCAAAAGACTGCCCACTCCTATCCAGTCTCCATGAACAACTGATTGCTATATATGCTCCCCCACCTATGGATGGACAAACACATCTCTTCCACCCACACCTGTCCAGGGTGTACAGAAGTATGTGCTTGTTCTCATGATAAGGAAGGGTTCCCTTTCAACTTTCAAAAAGCAACCTCAGTAAGTCACATGAAATGGCTTATTAAATTCCAGCCGTTATGTTGCCAGTAATAGTTTTCGCTCCATTTGCCAATTCAATTCTTACATGCTTAAGAGAGCAGAAGCACAAGAATACGATAGATCCTGCATTGTGTTTTAACCCTGAACAATTTTGAGTTCACTGAATACACATATTTCTTCCAACACTTTCTTTTCTATTTGCTTTTCTTTTATATGTTGCTTCCTACATGCCTGAGATGCTTTATGCCTTACAAATTTTAAAATATATTCAGAACGTTCAGTCTGCAATCCTAACTTGCAGTTCGGCCAGCATAAGCCCCGGCATAAATCCTGTGCTGACCTAGGAGTATTGCAAAAGTGCAATAAGACACTTCTGCCCCAGTCCTGGAGGGCTTAACCCAGTGCATGGACATACGCTGACCTCCCCACAGCACCAGGGGAAGGCATGCCAGCTGAGTTAGGTTGGCCTAAATTGGTTAGGATTGCACCCTTGGAAAACCTTCAGAACAGCATTTTAAATGGTACAGTATTCTTCATAACAATTATGTAAGGAAATTCGTCATTACTCTTACCTTCAAAAGGGGAACTACGGCCAAACAATAATTTGTTGAACATTATTAGTGATCTGACAGTCAGAAAAAAAACACATGGTACACAGCCCTAGATGAAACAACAAACAGGAGATTGCATGCCTCTTGCCCTAGACAACCTGCATGTGAAGATCCAGCACATCAGGGAGAAGATTACTTGAGGAACCCTTCCCCTTTTTGTAGTCATTAAAATGCAAATATACGGTAAAAGTGAACCATGCAATTCCTTATTTATGTTTGCATGGTATACTCCAAGGTGGATACCATGTACTTTTACTGAATATTTGAATTAGCACGGCGAAACAACATGTGAGTTAGAAAATGAAAGCACATTTTCCAGGTTCAATGTTCTATACACTAGCTGCGATCCTTTGAAGATTGTTTACAGTATACACCAACATTTATAAAGAACCAGGGGACATAACTTCGCCCCAAAGTATATACAATCTAAGATTTGAGAATGGAGAAGTCAATAAAAAGAAGGGAAGGATGATGGAGAGGTGAAGAATGCATTTACTTCATTTTGGTATTTAGTTACAATAGGCAATGAGGACTAAGAGATTGTGTCATAGGACCCTTTAACATAAATATAGCAAAGTTTTCCAGTATAATTTTTAAACATCAGGAAGATGGGAAGGTGCTACAGGGCTTTTTCCCTTTTGTTTTTAGAATACAGCAGTGCCTCACGTAACAAATGCCTCATGTAAAGCATGTTTCACATAACCAACAAAAATTTTTCTAGGATTCTGCTTCACTTAACAAACAAACTCGTTGGCAGTTTGGGCAGACGCGCTGGCTGGCAGCCCTTTTCAAAAGCGTCAGGGCTGCCTAGCGCACCTGCCCATAGTGAAAGCAACACTCCCGCGCTGTTCCTTCTGTGGCCGGACGTCCACT
The DNA here is from genome assembly GCA_030015325.1 of Cryptoblepharus egeriae. Classification (NCBI taxonomy): domain Eukaryota; kingdom Metazoa; phylum Chordata; class Lepidosauria; order Squamata; family Scincidae; genus Cryptoblepharus; species Cryptoblepharus egeriae. Next base: position 152,517,248 of record JAREYC010000001.1, read on the forward strand.
GGGCAGAGGGAGAGAAGAGCAGTAGAGAAGAGGGAAGCAGTTCAGGGCTAGCCAGAAGGGAGCAGGGAGAGAGAGGCTCAGGAAGGAGAGAGTGGGGAGACACTCGGAAAGTGTCTTTGATTGAAGCCTAAATGGGCTAAATGATTGAAGCCTAAATGTTAAATGGGGCTTACTCCCATGTATTAAATGGGGCTTACTCCCAGGAAAGTGTCTTTAGGATTGCAACCTAAGTAGACTTCATAGGATCATGCACATTGAATGCATGTTTTGAATTCAATTCCGATGTTTTGTCATCATTTTTACATCCAGTTAATATTTTTATGAATTTTTGGGATTGTGGAACCAATCGTCTGAGTTTTCATTATTTCTTATGGGAAAATCTGCTTCATGTAAAGAACGTTTCACGTAACAAACATGCCTCTGGAACGAATTAAATTTGTTACGTGAGGTACCACTGTAGCAACATCCTCTGAATCATCCATAATGGTGCTCTTTTAAAATGAGAAAAAGTTACTTGTGTTGCAGTGTATGGGGAGGGTGTGGGTGTGGGGGTGTTGGCTTCATTGGTCTGCACACCCACAGAAGCTTCACAGCTCAATTGCTTCATGGCAAAATAGATGCCAATGAGACTTTTCATAAGTGATGGTATGTGGCTGCAATCCTAAAGACATTTTCCTGGGAGTAAGACCCATTGAACACAATGATGCTTACTTTTGAGTAGACAAGCTTTGGATTGTGCTCTGGCCCTACAATCCAGAATAACTACGGGAGCACATAAGAGACATTTACGTCGACATAGTTATGGCATCACCTAGTGAAAACCTAAGGGAAATTCATATTGCAATCTAGAGTAAATTGTTCTTATGTCGGAGCACGGACTCCCCTTAGTTACTCTGGATTGTACCCTTAATCTCTTTCATCCATCCCTGTTTTGGTTTTACTGCTGTTTGGTTGTTTTTTATAATGTTTTAAATTGTATTTTATTGTTTTTATTTTATTGATTGTTAGCTACCTTGGGTGCTCTTTGGGAGAAAGGCGGAATACAAATCTAATAATAAAAAAATAAATAAAAATTAATAATGGGTTAAATCTAGCCCTTTGCAAATCTAATACAGCCCCTGAATGGTCACTTTATCTTTCTTTCCTTCTGCAGCTTCATGAGTGTCCCTGAAAAGCTGTTCTGGAAGATTTGAGTGCCATGTAAACTATAGTTGATAAAGGGGGGTTGCCAAAAACAGAAGTGCACTTTGATTGAGGCTGACTGTAGTTTTGGTGATACAAACTTGCATAAGAATTAAAAAGAATCAGAGAGTTCTGATCAGATGCAGATAAAACATGAACGTCATTGCGGGAGGCCTAAGAATAACTTCAAGGGCTATTTCAAATTAAAGATAATTTTGAAAGATGCTTGGTGTTCAGAACTGAAATGAAAGAACACATTAACTCAGAGTGCAATTATAACCAATGTAGGCTGGCACAAGCTACCCACTACCTGTTCTTGTGGTGTTGTGGGGAGGCTGGGGCATGTTTGTGCACTAACCCTCCCAGATGTGGCACAGATGTGCCTTGAGGCACTTTCACAACACTCCCAGGTCAACACAGCATTTGTGCCAGGATTTATACCAGCCAAACCTGGGTTTAGGATTGCAGCCTCACTAGTTAGAGCACATATTTTGCAACGGGCTCTTAAAACACCCTCTTATTGGATGTATGAATGTTCACCAAGAAAGGTACCCTGAGCAGTTTGGACCTCATAAGATAAATTTGAGCACTGTCAATAATGTAGACTCCCAGTTCACAAAGCTGTCTTGTGAAGAAAGCAACATGTAACCAAGAGTCCCTTTTATTAAATTTTTGCTTTATCTACAGACATTGTTGAGGAAAGCAGCATTCTTGAAAGAACCCTTTCCTGAGAATTTTCCCTACTGCTGAACTGGCAATATGAATTGTAGGAAATTCTGCTAAACAAATAACGTTACAATAGCACATAGTTTAAAAAACAACAGACTTTATAAAGTTACCGTAGTGTTACGAGGAGTAGGTGGAACAGAAGAATGATCTGGACACATTTTGGAAGTTGTATTTTTGGTCAAGCTTGCATTTGGTTCTACCATGTCCACAAGGGCAACACTTAAATTCACACGGAGAGCGTATAAGAGGAAAAATCCCAAGAAGGCCCATATCGCTAAGCCGAGGCGAGCAGAACAGCATATTGGCACTGAGACAGAATGAAACCAAGAGATATACATTAATGAGTGTTAACTGCATCAAATAATCCATTCATATAGCTCTTCAGGTAACCAGTTTTTAACCAAGACGGTATTTTTAACAGAAAAGAGTCTGAAAGACTAACAGTGTCTTTGGTCACTGATTCATTTCCACAAGTTGAGACAAAGGCAAAGGATTCTCCCCTTGCAACATTAACAATATGATGAAAAACTGCAAACATTTGCACACCTTCCTGAAAATAAACAGCAGTAAAGAAACTTGGATTACTTTCTGAACAGAGAAGCATAGGATTGTCCTCTATGACAAATCAGCTGGTCACTACTATTTCCCAGTTCGTCTTGCCTTAGAGAAAGACGTCTTGCAGTAGCCTTAGAGAAAAAAGATGGTATGTAATACATTTTAAGGGCAAAATCCAGAGTAACTACAGAGAGTCCTTGCTCTGGTGTAAGAACAACTTACTCTGGATTCCAATATGAATTCCGCAAAGGTTTTCACTAGGTGGTGCAGTAACTACGGGTGGACATAAAGTCTCTTACGTGCTCCCGTAGTTGCTCTGGATTTGGGGGCTAGTGTGTAAATTATTTTGTGTTATAATGTTTTTATTGCACTATTCTTTATGAATATTTTTTTATCACACTTTTATATTTTGTTCTTATTTTGCTTTTTACTTTTTAAATAAACCGTATTGTATGTTGCCTTGAGAGCTCATTTGGAGGGACAGGCAGGGCGTACTGTTAAACATTTAACAGATAAATTAAAAGGCTCTTGTTTTTATCTCAGTTCAAGTAAAAAGGTTAGTTAGGTAGGTGAATTCCTTAGAATGAGACATCATTTAAAGGTTAGGTTTGTCTCTGAGCACAATCCCAACCATGCCTATTCAGGTGTAAGCCTCATTGAGTTCAGTTACTCTCAGGAAAGCCTGTTTAGGATTGTTGCCTGAGGTTTCTTGTCTCTATCATTGAAAGTTTGCAGGAGGCAAAAATAAGAGTACAAACGTTAACTGTGATAAGTTTATTATTGAGTGTTTATATACTACTTTTAAACAAAAAGTACTTCACAAAACAGTTTACATATCTAAATAAATGAATGAAGCACTCTCATAGAGCTATAAATAGAGGCTAATATATCAGATGACCAAGTTTTAATCTGATAAGATTAAAATATCTAAAAGTCGTTATGATCATGTATAGAAGCTATGCAGACAGAATTTGTACTTTGTTCCTCACACTGCTTTCCAAAACCTTTTGCCTCAAAAATGCACTGGGTTTGATCTTTTTATGGTTGACTTTTGAAAATAAATCTACCCAACAATCAAAGCTTAATTAAAGCCCAGATAAAGACACAATGCAACTGCGACAGTGTATTATAGTGATCTGAGTATGGGGCGCTCAGGCATATCTGGGTTCAAATTCCCATTCAGCCATTACTCTTCAGTCTACCCTATTTCCCAAGATTGTTGAGAGGATAAAGTAGCAAGGAGGAGCCCCTTAGCTCTGTGAAGGACAGACAGCTTATAAAAGTATTATAGTAAAAAAAGTTGAAAATATATTTTTGCAACGCAACCCCAAACTGGAAGATAAGAACCTGTACTGATTTCAAATATCTCAAAGCAAACAGTTTGTTCCTATGTTTATTCAGAAGCCCTGCTGTACTTAATAAGATTTAGACCCAAGTAAGTAAATACTATGTAAGACTCCAGCCTAAGACTAATTATATATTGAGCCAGTGGTTCTCAAAGTGGGAGTCTGGACCCCCAGGAGGGTCACAAAAATTAGGCACTGCCACCTTGAACCTCGCACTGGATGGCATAAGGCAGGCACCTCCACGGTGTATGCTTCAGGCACATGGGATCTCATGAGCACAGCAAGAGGATCACTTGGGCTGAGGGTCCCGGCACCTGGGAAAGCTTGTTCTTCCTTCCCTCTCCTCCCCCATTAAATCATTTTAATGATTGCTTCTCTTTAGAAGAGGGCTTTGTTTCCCCCTCTCAAACAGCCTTTAAAGGCTATCAGCCCTTAACATCTATTTTTCAAAGACCTATAAAATCAGACATAATAACAATTCCTTACCGTTAATAACCCCGGGGGCTTCTGTTTTTACAACCAGCCTCATTTTCAAAGACACAATTCTGCCTTTGCCTCCTAGTCACTGCTGTGATGGTTCCACAACATTTTCCTAAGAACTGAACAGAAACTTCCTACCACACTCACCGTTTAAGGAAGCTGCGCTGTGTATTTAATCTTGCAAATGAGGCGCAGAAATTAGACGTGGCAAAGTACAGACGCTGGATCATTTGCTGCTTCAGTTCCTAGACCTGAAATAGCAAGTGACTCTACCCTGGTGTCAACAGTGCTTTGCTTTTTATCAGTGAGGCTACCTGTAATCTGGTGATGTTTCCACTATTTGTTTTGGCTCACTTCCAGACTCATCATTACAGTTGGAGCATCCAAGAACAGGCTGTATTTACTTTCCTCACCCATCAGTTCATGTCATACTGTTTTTAGGAAAAGTCTCCTGGACATCACCAATTTACACGGAGGTAGCCATATTAAGTCAAGCGAAAATAACAGCAAGGCTTGTCATACTTTAAATACTGTTTAACTCCCCCCCCCCCAGCAACAGGATTTTTTAATTGATAATTCCTATCAGGAAATGACCAGGAATCCTGTTTGCCTTCAAGAGACTAAGACAGTTATTGCTTCCAACTTAACTCCTTGTCTCTTGGGCCCAACCTTGTTACACAAGGATTTGACTCAACATAAATGGCCACTGCAAATGATAAAGAAAGTGCCAATCTCCAGAGGAGAAAAAAATGCATCCAATTAAATCGCAATTTTAAAACTGCTTTTCTTGCTGTTGTAGAGAGGTATTCATGCAAGCAATCATTCCATCCTTCAGCTGAGCCAGGCAAAGACAAGAGGTCATTTTTTGGTATTAGCAGGAAGTCCAATAAGCAAGCCCTTATGGATATCAAGGAACATCCTTATTCCATTAGGAGCAATGGAGAGCAAGAAACCTGGCAATAGGTCTTTAAATCTATTTCTCCACTTTTAAAAATCCATTTTTTTAATCCACTGGGGTTCTGGAATGGAATCCTAGTGGATAATGAGAGAAAACCCAGCAGGCCTCCATCAGTCTTGAAAGACTATGGTATCTGTATACGCTGCATGCAAAGCACGAAAGCCTGGGTTAGATAGTTATGGAGCATAGGCTGTTACCCAAGCAGCAAATCCCCCCTCTCCACGCCACTGAATTACTCCAATGGAAAGGCAGAGCCAATACGATTGGAACCAGTGGCGTTGCAGAGCTGGGCTAAGGACAGGCGCTCACCCTGTCTTGTGGGGCCGACCTGGGTCTCGAAGCCTGGCCTGCTGGTTAACAGGCACAGTGTCTTACACACTTGCACCACCGACAGCCCTTGTAAAACAGCTCTTGAGAGACAACCCATACTGTAGTTTTATACTGACCAGTGGCATGAAAGCAATTTGTCTACTTTGTTAAAAACAGTATTTAGAATGTCTTTATTTAGGAATTTTGGGTGCTTTATTTAGAATACTGTGCCATCTTTATGACCTCCAAGTACAACACTGATCTAATTCAGACAAGCCTGCACATATTATCCTTCCCCTTTTTAGAAGCCTGGAAAAGGGAAAGCTGTGGATTATAGATAGGCTTAAATCAGTTTCCCAGTTCAGACATTAGTGAAACTGGCTTTGGCTGCAATCCTAAGCACCAGTTAGGCTGATCTAAACTCTGGCGTAATTCCTTTGCTGACCTGGGGGATATGATAAAAGTTCCTCAAGGCACTTCTGTACCATTCCTGGGAGGGTTAGGTCAGAGCACAGGCATAACCCAAGCTCCCCACACCACCATGGGAAGATATGCTGGCTGAGTTAGATTGGGGAGAGGGGGTTAGGATAGAAGCTAGAAATGGAATGCGAATTTAGTGGAGTGTGCAAAGGGAGGGAGAGGAGGAGACTTAGGGCACAATCCAGAGCAACTACGGGGAGTCCTTGCTCCAGTGTAAGAACAATTTGCTCTGGACTGCAATATGAATTTCCCATAGGTTTTCATTAGGTGGTACAGTAACTACGGGCACACATAATGTCTCTTATGTGCTCCCGTAGTTGCTCTGGATTGTAGGGCCATACAATCTTCTTATTCCTTCCTCACCACTTTGAAAAGGAGTTCTACACAACTCTTGCAACTGCTATCAGTCTTTGCAATATGGTTTCCTTCCTTGTGTTTATCAGTTAAAATGTCTACTCATCTGTTTGCTAAATTTTAAAATTAAGCAGGCTTCTTTTCCACTGTCAGGAACCTAACTTTCAGAAGCTCACCTCCTTGCTTCTTAAACAAGGCAAATGCCACACTATTCATAATAGCCTTTTGACTCATGTATATGTGGGCTGCGGTGGCACAAGAGGTTAAGACACTGTGCCTGTTAACCGGGACCCAGGTTCTACAAGACAGGGTGAACTCTCATGTTTAATTCAGCTCCTGACAATTTAGCAGATCAAAAGCAAGTGGATAAATAAGTACCACTTGAGTTGAAAGGTAACAGCATTCTGTGTGCATGTGAGCCACATGTTGGACAATGCTGGCTCTATAAATGGGGATGAGCACCACATCCTACAGTTGGTCTTAAAACAGTATAACCTGAGGGGGGACCCCTTTACATTTTTATCCACGGAGATCTTCTAATATAGTGGTTCTCAACCTTCCTAATGCCGTGACCCTTTAATACAGTTCCTCATGTTGTGGGGACCCCCAGCCATAAAATTATTTTTGTTGCTACTTCATAACTGTAATTTTGCTACTGTTATGAATCGTAATGTAAATATCTGATATGCAGGATGCATTTTCATTGTTACAAACTGAACATAATTAAAGCATAGTGATTAATCACAAAATAATATTTAATTATATATTGTGAAATATTTATTTCTAATTACAAATAAAAAAGATGCAAAATACCTTGCAAGGCCCCCTACACCAGAGGTCTTTAGGCGACCCCCATGAAAGGGTCAGGTGACCCCCAAATGGGTCCCAACCCCCAGTTTGAGAAACACTGTTCTAATACCTAGACTGGAAGACTTCTGACTTATCTTCCCCATTCTTATAACTGTTTCCTAACATCTTATCAGACTTTTGTACTTCTCTGACTGTTCAACTTTGTAACAACCACACACTATCTGATCTAGGTTAGCCAACTGAAAATTTATAAACCTCGAATATACCCCTGCTAATTGGGCATTACCCCTGTTAACTGGCAAGAGGCCACTCTTTCAAGTGGGTGTTCCTCCTTTATTTTGCAGGGGGAGAATAATGGGCCTTACATACCCCAGCAATGTCTGTTCAAGTGGCTTCTGCTGGTGTTTGTGGTTTTTTTTTTTTTTTTTTGCATTTTGGATTGTGAGCCCTTTTGGGACAGGGACCCATTAGCTATTTTTTCATTTTCTTTGTAAACTGCTTTGTGAACCTTTCAGGTATAGTACTGTAGATAGATTAGATAGATAGGTAATATAAAAGCAGATCAAATAAATACAATATCTGCACAATTTGAATTTTTTCTCAATTTAAACTGCACATTCTGCCATCTCTATGTTGCAGAACTTTTAAACTTCCAGTAAATGGGCATCTCTGCAAACATTTAAGCCTATAGCTTCATAAAGTTTGAACATGGAAAGGCTATGGCATAAAGCTTGGACATGGAAAGGCTATTTCAGCTATGAAATAATCCTATCCCAAACTGCTTTTGAAACACCACTCCATTTCAAAAGAAGTTTACAAAAAGATGCTTACAAGGACCTGCTGTTCAAGAAAGACAAGTTTAAAGCCTGTTTGGACGTATTGGTTGCAATGGCTGAACAATTCTGATCATACTACTACTATACTGACCATTGTTTTAAAGGTGCATCTTAGACATGAAAGGCCATTTTAGAATTCTCCACCCTGACTTAGACAACACAGTACCTCACAGATACACCGAGCCCCTTATTTTAAAGTTTGGCCTAGAAGTTATTTTTTGAGGAACATCTAGGTCATCAACAATGTAGTAATTAAGTGGAATAGTTTAGCTGGCAACCATGCAGACCTACCTCTAGTTTCAAACTCAGTAAAAAAAAATCTACAGGTGTCCCTCATTATCCACTACTGTTCCATTCTGGAATCTCCTATGGATTAAAAAAATTGTGTATAAAGAAAATAATTGAAAAATAGGTTTAAAGGCCCACTTCCAGATTTCTTGCTCCCCCATCGCACTTAATGAAATACAGTAGTGCCTCAATATCTGCAGGGGTTTGATTCTGGGACTTAAGAATGGAATGATTACTTGCATAACTGTCTCTCTACAACAGAAGAAAAGCAGTTTTTTAAAAAAAAATGTGATTTGCAGTGGCCATTCTAGTTGAGTCAAATCTGTGTATAAAAAACCTACTTATAACTAGATTGGACCTGCATATCTATATGCGCACAACAGAGTCACAGAAGCCTGTCGTAGCTTTCCAGTGCATCTATGAACTGCAATATAATATTTAATATTATAATATTAAATATTATAATATTATTTAGTACTAATGATAATAAACTATATAATTAAATTTAAGTTTATTATTTATTACATATAATTTATTAATTGCAAGAATTCTACATGCTGCCTTCTCTCAGGGAAAAGAACATTGAAGTTTCCTCTACTTACAAGGCTTTAAGAAAGCACAAAAAGGAGAACATATCCTGGAAAAAGAGTACATATGGACACCCTGCCCCAAAGAACCAGAGACAAAAAAATTGGGGGGCTGAGCTGAGGAGTGGGGGTGGGGTGGGGTCTTCTCTCTCTCTCTCACCAGGCTTCTGAATGGGATGGGATCTCCCCAACAGGAGAGGAGTGCAGTCCTCTTCCTCCTTCTCCTCCTCTTCCTCCTCCTGCTGTGGCTCTGGAGCCAGCCTGTCACCCATCAACTCAAAGGCTGGACTGGATGACCCCAAAGCATCCAGTGGGATCTCCTGGACTCAGCAGTGCTGCAGCTGCAGCAGCACAGGAGAGCACGTGACCCTCCACAGCCAGCCCTTTCAGTAACATTGCAACACCAGCCAGAGTTCCATGCACAGAGAGATGAAAAAAGACCAGAGTAATGCGAGTCTCCAACCTCATGGGGTGCTTCCGGGATTTCAAAGGTGTTAACTTGCATCTGAATTTGTTATAGCTGCCCATAAGAAGTCCAGATTGCTGGAACTGGAGGAAGGGAAGTGTTTCCCTTCCTGCTCTCCCTCCCCCACACAAAAAGTAAAACAAAAAATAAAATAAAAACAAAACAAACAAATATAGCAACAGAGAGAAGTTCCTGCTTTTTCTAATTTGTAACTTAATTCATATGGGAAAAAGTTTTTTTTTTCCTTTTTAAAGTTCACATTGACTATATATTCTTTTTTTCCAAAAATTCCATATATTTTTCCATTTGTGTCCTTTTTTGGGTTTGTGTCTTGGAAAAAAACAAAAACAAACTTCCAGTGCAATCCTATTCATGTCTACTCAGAAGAAAACTTCCAATGTATTCAATGGCTCTTACTCCCTGGTTGGAAAATGCCCTTAGGATTGCAGCCTTCATTGGGTGCAATCCTAACCATGTCTACTCAAAAGTAAGCCCCATTGTGTTCAATGGGGCTTACTCCCAAGAAAGTGTCTTTAGGATTGCAGCCTCCATTTTCTTCCTTTTCCTTATGAGCTAACAGAACATAGCCTTCTTGTAATTAATAAATTATATAATAAATTACATTTAATAGTTTTTTAGAAACATAATTACAATACAAGAGTTTTTTCTTAAAACAGTAATTAAAGGTAACATTATAAGTCAATCCTAACCATGTCTAAAGTAAGCCCCACTGTGTTTAAGGAAATTGTCTTTAGGATTGCAACCAAAATTACTTTAAGTAGTAGTAATATAGTGTTTAAATCAATCACCGAAAAGCTGTATACAGTATGTAAGTATTTTCAGCTTTTATTTTGTTGTGTCCTGAATTTTTCTTGGTTGTCCTGCTTTTTGTTTGTGTGTTGGGTCTTGTCCTTGTTGGCAATTATGACATTTGCAGTCATATATGCAGGTGGCATATCTACTCAGAAGTAAGTCCCATTCAATGGCGTGGCATAGCTAATGATCATGTAGTTTGGCGCAAAGCTCAAAATGTTGCCGTGGAACTGATGTCACAACTGGAAGTGACATCATCCCTGGGTATTTTTAAAAAGAAAATTGGGGGAAACCTGCCTCCTCCTCAGCAGTTCACCACCATTTGCTCTGCTAGTGGCATAGCTAAAGCAGTTTATTTCATTGCATTCTGCATTAAATTACTTTTTCAGTTCTGTATAACATGATGGTAGTCTCATTCTGGCGCAAGTGGTTAATTTACTGTGCCTGTTAACCAGCAGGCCAGGGTTCAAGACCCGGGTTGGCCCCACAAGACAGGGTGAGCTCCTGTCCTTAGCCCAGCTCTGTGATGGCAGCTGGATCCAATCGTATTGGCTCTGCCTTTCCATTGGACTAATTCAGTGGCGTGGAGAGGGGGGATTTGCTGCTTGGGTAACAGCCTATCCTCCATAACAATCTAACCCAGGCTTTCGTGCTTCACATGCAGCGTATGCAGCGCCGAGCACAATACCATAGTCTTTCAAAACTGGAGGAGGCCTGATTTAGTCTCATTCATGCATATCCTGTTTTTCACAGTTTTACTCACTAGTGTGAGTAAAGCTTGTGACCTGGGCCTCTTGGCCAGTTAGCCGGGGATAATTCCCATCTCCCGTTGCTGACCTCTCCTCTGTTACATCCTCCCAGCACTGTTCATTGTATCCAAATATTCTTATTAGAGGGAGGATAAAAAGTTTCATAATAACTTCAACTAATGAAAATATTTTAACACAATTGCCAACAACCTGAGCAAGACTGGGACAGTCTCCTGGAACCTGATGGCAGGTACCAGATACCTTTATCTGGTGGTGCTCTAACTCCAGGAGTCTTCATCAACCTTTACCATTTACCTAAGCTGCCTCAAACTCACAATCAAGACTTATATTGTGCAACCTCATTGGGATCCTGACCACAAGGTTGAAGAACACTAAGGCTGCAATCTCAAAGATACTTTCCTGGGAGGAAGTCCCAGGGGCTTACTGTTGAGTAGACATGGTATTGTGCTCTAAGTGTCTAAATAAACAAATAGCCTCCTGCTGAGTTTAACTCAAATCTGACCACAGGTCAATGTCTACTCACATGACTTCCAAGTAGGAAATGGATGGGAGAGGGCATGATTAGGTTTCAACCACTCTAGCAGATCTTGGAAAGCAGACTTCCCAGAAAGAGATAACAAGGAACTGACCAGCTGAATTAAATTATAAAGTTCCAGCCAAGTATGGGGGGATGTCAGTGCTGTCCTGCCTGAAGAGGACTCAATCCTAAGATATCATGCCTGCCTATCTGGTTTCAGAGGATGCTGCTTGTAGGTGATTTTGGCTACAATTCTCACTTCCAGTTAGGCTGGCCTTTTCCCAGTCATAAGTCCATTGTAAGGCACTTCTGCCCCACTCCTGTGGAGGTTAGGCCAATGCACAGGCAAACTCTGACCTCCCCAAAACATCTGGGGAGGTATGCCAGGTGAATTATAGTTGCCTAAATTCGTTAGGATTGCGCCCTTTATCAGTCATCTGATAGTCAGCAAACATCTTTCTTTTAGACATTATCTTTTATCTCAAGTGAAGAATTTTCTTTGTCTTCTGTTTTTTCTTTCTGTGTTTATTTCAATAAAATTTGTTCTTTGTTTTGGATGAGCAACCTACCTTTAGAAGTATAGTGCAATGCAATCCTGCAGGATTGCAATCCAGCCAATGCAATCCTGATGTTAGGGCTGTAGTGGCTCAAGCTGTTAAGACACTGTGCCTGTCAACTGGTAGGCTGAGGTTCGTGACCCAGGTCGTACAAGACAGGGTGAGCTCCTGTCCTTAGCCTCGCTCCTGCCAATCTAGCAGTTTGAAAGCATGCAAATGCAGGTAGATAAATAGGTCCCACCCTTGATGGGAAGGTAAAGGTGTTCATACACCTCAAGATATAGTTATGCTGGCTCCATGACTATTGAAGCATCTTTTGACAACACTGGCTCCAAAGGCTTAGAAACAGGGACAAGCGTCACACCCTACAGTTGATCACAACTGGCAGTACAATCTGCAGGGGACACCTTTACAGTTTATATATTTAGCGTATGACAAATACATGTACTTATGGTAAATTAGATGTTAATATTCCATTGCCATGTTATTTTGAGAACCAGGAATTCCACATTTATGTCATCTGTCGCCAACTGCCAATTCTTCAATGTAGTCTGGTTGCCAATTGTTGCTAGTAATTTACTTCACACTTTCATGCCATTCGGGGCGCACCACAAGGAGGCACCAGGGTACACCACAATTACCTTTATATTTCTGTATTATTACTGATCATTAGTTCACAGATACTCCTGCAGATGGCGGTATTTTATTTAGCGTGCTTCAAGATAAATGATCTTTATAATAATACAGTAATAGCAAAATGGATCTGCGTTGTGGGAGTAAAATGCCCACCTTATTCTAGACCCGCATTGTGCAAAACCCCCCATGCGCATCAACCCCCCATGTGCAATATTCCCCATGCGCATCTACCCCCCCGTTCACATCACCCCATATGCATCACCCCCCATGAGCATTAACTCCCCATGCTCACCATCTCCTCATGCGCACCATCCCCCCATGTGCATCACCTCCTGCACAACACCCCTATGTGCACTTTCTTCCCCCTCCAGTGCACCCTCTCTCCCAATGCGTCAGGCACCAGGCATCAAATTGGCTGCAGGTTGATCAGTCAGTCTTTAATGTTAGGTATAGGACAAAACTGTTGCACCCCTTTTCACCCCCTTAAGAGATATATTTATTAAAATAGTTTCTTGGTGGGTGCTCACATCACATAACGAACACCCCCCCCCCAAAAAATTTCATGTTTCTGGGTCCAGGGGGTTGGGGCAGAGCATCCTTCAGTCAGGGATTTTTCAATGTAAAGTATAGGGATGAAAATATGTTGTGCCCCTTTTCATGCCCTTCTGATTAGAATTTCCAAAAAAACAAAAACAAAAAACGGTTCTTAGTGGGTGCCTTCATCACAGAAGGAACACCCTCCCAAGTTTCATGCTTCTAGGCATGGCAGTTTTGGCTGGGTGTTGATGAATGAGTGAGTGAGTCAGTCAGTGACTTTTCAGTTATATATATATAGATTAGCAAAATGTACACAAATTGTGGTAGTAAAATACTCTCCTGTACACCATCCCCCCATTGCGCATCACCCCCATTGTGCAACAACCCCCCAATATGCAACACTCCACCCCACAACTGTGGACACCCCTCCTACAGGGCAAGTGCAGGATTTGGGGCTGGGTGTTGATCAGTCTTCAGCGTTAAGTATAGGCCAGAAATATGTTGGACCCCTTTACAGCCCCTTATGGGTTAAATTTCTAGAAATCGCTTCTTGGTAGGTGATCCTGTCATGGAAGGAATACACTTCCTGAACTTCATGCTTCATGGTCCTGTGGTTGGGGCAGAGCATCCATCAGTCATTGATTCTTCAGTGTAAAGAATAGGGAGGAAAACGAGTTGCACCCCTTTTCAGTGGTGTAGCTAGGTCATCTGGCACCCAGGGCCCATAAATTCTTTTACACCCCCATAGGACAAAATTATTTAATTATTATCATTATACTTAATATATATCATTTTACTTAATAAAATATTAATATTTTCATATTTTTATACAACCCTTTTATACCACCACTCAGGGTGGTGTATGTAGTTCCTCTCCTTTCGGTCCTTACAACAACTCTGTGAGGTAAGTAAGGCCCTGTGAGAGATAGTAATGATAGACATGACATTAATAAAAATTGCCAGAAAATAAATGAAGCGAATATTCCCTCACAAGCAGTGGCTGAATATCAGCATCCTTCCCTGATATCACACCCTTGCACAAAGTCCTAAGTGACATACACACTTTTCCAGGTCACAAGGCTAAAAAAGAAGATATGTCCTGGGAAAAAAGGACATGTAGTCAATCTCCACCAAATGAATTATGTCTCATAACGTGCCTGCAACAACACCCCCTATAAATACAAAAAAATCAATAAGCTTTTCAGCCCTCCCATTACCACTCCAGCCTTTTTTGGGGGGTGGCGTGGAGTACCACCTTCTAGAGTACTGGCTGAGCTCCATTTTTGCTGAATCAGGACCATCCTTGGAACTTGCATTCCTCTGAGCCAGACCTGAACTGGAGGCCAGACACAATTGCTTACTTGCATGTAAACATGGCTGTGCAGTTTACTTCCACTTTACATAGAGCTCAATGCAGTGGAACCTGGAGCAGGGACTTCCTTCTGGGGTGAATGGTGGGGCTGCATTCATTGGATCAGCACCTGCTTTCTTTTAGCCTGATCCACGGCAGGTTTCCCTACTCACAATTAAAGGTACAATATGGCTCCATTTCAATTTATATAGGGTCAATGCAATTAAAAGGGACACATTCTGGGGTGATTGTGGGGCAGCATTCATTGAATCAGGACCATTCTGGTGTCCTTGGATTCCTCTCAGCTTGCCGTTTCCAAAGTACTATGGTACATTCATCTACTTGTGGGTAAAGCTACGAGGTGGGGCACTTTCATTTTCCCATATAACTTGATGCATATTTTTTATTTTTAGTTTTTTGGCAATAACATTTGATAGGAAAGAGATATTCAAAAACAGATTTTTGCATTAGATTTTGCTCAGTATATGACATAAATCCAACAGTAAATGACATAATAGTCCATTTCTTCATGACATTATGATGTTTGTCATCCCACAGAGGGTCATCCTCATGGGTTGTAGCTGGGGTGGAGCACCCCCTCCACTCTCTCTAGCTATGCCACTGCCCCTTTTCACCCCTTTCTGGTTGGAATTTCCCGAAACTGGTTCTTAGTGGGTGCCTCCATTGCAAAAGGAACATC
Organism: Cryptoblepharus egeriae; assembly: GCA_030015325.1. Taxonomy (NCBI): domain Eukaryota; kingdom Metazoa; phylum Chordata; class Lepidosauria; order Squamata; family Scincidae; genus Cryptoblepharus; species Cryptoblepharus egeriae. The sequence continues at coordinate 152,532,509 of JAREYC010000001.1, forward strand.
CACTCCAAATTTCACACTTCTTGGTCCAGCAGTTTTGGCTGGCTGTTGATGAGTGAGTCAGTTAATGAGTCAGTCACTGTGTCAGTCAGTGACTTTTCAGTTTTATATATAGAGACTAGATGGGCTTTGACCTGATCCAGTGGGGCTCTTTTATATTCTTACTAGCAAAATTTACCCGCCATTGCAGGAGTAAAATACCCCCCAATACCATTTCCCCCCAGTGTAGCATTCCACACATTCCAGTGCTGCATTCTCCCCTATGCACCACCACCGCCCCATGTACCACCACTGCCCCCGTGTTAATATGCACTATTTTTGTAAGTACATGAAAAGATTAAAACATATTGAAGTCCTTTTATTTACTCCTGACTTATCTTGGAAGAATATAAATGCCATCATAATGTCCCTTTTGAACTTTCATGCACTAATTTTTTAATCTGAATTACAATACACTTTAGGTTTCCCATGAAGGGAAGACATGCATAAATAAATGATAGTGTGCTCTATAATTCCATCCCTCCCCCTCACATCCCATTGGGAAAGAAGAAATATCCTCACTGGGCTTGTCTTGCCTGATCACCCTCCCCTCCACTTTATCCCTAACAAGCAAGTAAAGTCAGGAGGGGCTTCTACACCTACTTGGCTGCATGAATTCAGTCTCTTCTACATGCTCTATCTTCCTTCACAGCTTGAAAAAATACAAGATCCGTAACCCACTTTTTACAGCAAATAAGTAATCCCACCAATTGTACCCTGTTGCCAAGTAATCAGTTAAGGAATGGCTTGAGATATGAAGGGCTTGAGAGTGCACCACTAGAACAGCACAAAATATTGCCAAATCATGCATAAGTTCAAGTTAACTGTCAAAATCTGCTTATGATCTGTTTCCAGCTGTCTGGAGTAATTTGGGGTTCAGTCTAAACCTAGGCTGGCATAACTCATTGGTCTTCCAGTTACCATTGTGATGTAGTGACGCAAGCTCATGTCTTTGCACTTGCCTAATCCTCCTCTAGGAGTGATCCAAAAGTATCTTACAGCACTCTTGTGACACTCCCAGACCAGCATGAGACTTGTGGTGGGGCTGCTTACTAATGGGCGATTAGGCCAATGCACCGACATGCACCGGACTCCCCACCCCACCGGGGGGGGGGGGGGGGAGACAGATGAGTCTAAATTGGTTAGGATTATGTCCTGAGGCTGTAATCCTAACCTCCAGGCAGGCTTGCATAAATCCTGTCATAAGTCCTGTGCTGGCCAGGAGGTGTCACAAAACTGTGCTGCACTCCTGGGGGTGTTGCACCCGTGCACAGAAATGTTCCACCCTCACCATACCACCTCAGGAATGGGGAGACAGGTGAGTTATGCCAGCCTAAATTTGTTAGGATTGTGCCCTGAATTAGCTGTGCCAGGCCAGGGTCAAGTAGGCATAAAGCTTGTCTTAAGCTCCAGAGGATGATATCCACAGCCTTGTACTGTAACAGGTGAAAATAATCTATAATGATGGAATTGATAGATACTGTAGAGACAACTTGTGGACATACTATAGAGACAACTCTGTTAAACAAAAGCCCAAGTTATGATGAATAGGATCAATTTTATCTGTAAAATGCCTTGTAAACTCATTACAGCAGACAGTCGAGTTCCCCAGATCATGAAGAACTTGGAACAGCTCCACTACACAATTCCTTGTAGATGCAAGAGTGGCAGAGAAAAAAGCTTCACTGTCATCACTATCATGGAATTGGGCTCTAGCCTGTGGTTAGACGGACTGATCACATTTTCCTCCGTCGTTGCTTTAGGCGTCTAGGCGTATCTACTCTAGGCAGATAGTTTCATTGCCTGCAGCTCCTTTACCAGGGAGTCAACTTTGTTCAGTTGCAAGGCTGAGCATACTTTTAACATGCATAACTATTGCATCTTTTAAACATGACTTGTGGCACATTTGCCAAATACAGTGGTGCCTCACATAAAGAGCTTAATTCATTCTGGAGGCCTGCTGTTTAAGTGAAACGCTCTTTAAGTGAAGCGAATTTTCCCATAGGAAATAATGGAAACTCAGACAATTGGTTCCACAACCCCCAAAATATTCATATAAAAATATTAACTTGATATAAAAATGATGACAAAACACTGGAATTGAATTCAAAACATGCATTCAATGTGCATGATCCTATGAAGTCTACTTATGCTGCAATCCTAAAGACTCTTTCCTGGGAGTAAGCCCCATTTAATACAATGGTGCTTACTTCTGGGTAGACATGGTTAAGAGGCTGGGAGTAAGCCCCATTTAACACAATGGGGCTTACTTCTAAGTAGACATAGTTAGGAGACTGCAATCAAAGACACTTTCCTGGGAGGCTTATCTGGGCTGCCGCCGGAGGTTCAAGGTGGCCGGTGGGTGCACTTGGGGGCAGTTAGGGGCAGCTGCTTCTGCCCAAGTTGGGGACAGTTAGAGGCAGCAGTGCTGGCCAGCAGCCCTTTTAAAGAGCCTCCACGTGGAGTGTCAGGGCTGTATAAGTGCTCTTTAAGTAAAGCGGAACTTGTTATGTGAAGCAAGATTTCTTGGAAATTTTTCCTTGTTATGTGAAACACTTGTTAAGCAAGGTACCACTGTGTCTGAAAAGTGTTCAGCTGAAGACAAAAACCTCTTTTAAGTATCCACTTTTTCCTTAGAGAATGTGTAAAAGACTTCTCAGGAATCTAACACTCAGCCCCATTTCTAGCAGATGACTCACACTAGTCAAGTCAAGAAACCTTTATTGGCATGAACAGTCAACATCGCAAATATACAAACAACATCAATCACTACACAGAAGTGTGCAGTGTGAGAAAAGGAGAAGTGGACACGGCTCCAGCCAAGGGAAAACCATCATAGATCCTCAACTCAGCTTCCTTCCTGCCATACAGGATGGTGATGCCTCTGCTGACTGCAGGGATCCAACACCACCATCCGCCTTTGAACAATGAGCCTTTAAAACCCTGCCACAGATGGCACAAAAGGTTTGGTTTCTGCTTCCAACAGGATACTATTAATATCATTGTCTGCTGAAACATGTTCATGAATACCTGTCTCAGATCAGTATACCAGGGTGTACCAGGGTCTCAGATCAGTATACCAGAACATGTGGGTCAGGGTCTCAGGTACTTCAACACCACAAGCAAAGAATATGGCCCGGTCACCCAGGCCCTCATATCTGGCCTTAAAAATGTTAGATGGGAATACATTACATCAATCTTGACTCAAGCGCAGTCGTGTCCTCGTTAGGACGCGACTGTGTCTGTGCCAACCTTGGCGCATGCGCAGTATGCCAGACTTGGGGCCCGCCCCTTGCCCCGCCCACCTGCAGCGCAGCCCCAGCCCCGCCCCTGGCCCTCCCAGGCCCCACCCCTGACCCCGGCCCCGGCCCCTGACCCCAGCATGGCCCGGCCACTTCCGGGGAACCGGTTGTTGGGCCAGACCGGGCCCACCTCTGGCTAATTCCATATTTTATAGGAAGGCGCAAGTGGAGGGATGATTAGGTTTTAAGAGCTTCTGAATATACCTCTTGTCTGTCTATTTCCTTCACTCTGATCAAAAGGATCTTGTCAGCCCTCTCCTCAGAGCCATCACCAGGATATTTACAGATAACCCCAAAGAGTTTATTTTTTATAAACATAGTAAGTCCAGATGGTTTAGTCACATCCAGTGGTGGGATTCAAATAAATTAACAACAGGTTCTATACCCATAGAACAACAGGTTCTATGTCCCATTAGTAACCGGTTCTCAGAACCACGCGCTCATTAGCAAAGGGTTCTACAGAACCTGTGAGAACCCCCTGAAGCCCACCACTGGGTCACACATCTGATAGAAAGGGGTTTTGGTTGGCAGAGAAACACACATGCAGCCAGTACTTGAAGAATCTGGCCCACATCAGCAGCTTAAGATGGAGTTGGCCAGTCTCAAGACAGACAGCTGTGAAGGGGATGCAATGAGAGAACCCTAGGATCTTGTATAAAAAGGAAGCTTGAACTCTTTCAACATCTGAATTGAACTCTTTCAACATCTGAATTGAACACAGGTTGCCATACTGGGATTCCAAATAAGAGCCGTGGCATAACCTTGGCATTAAATACAGTACTTTCAGAGTGGCTGGAATGTAGGAAAAACCCTAAGTGTGAAAAATTGTAATTTTTTAGGTGGGGGGGGGGGCTGTTGTTTTATTGTTTTTGCTGTTTTATTGTTTTTAACATGTGTTTTTTAGCCGGTTGTTTTAATAGTTTTTAGTCTTTGTGTAATCTAATTGTATTTTAATTGTGTTTTAATCTGTATTTATGACCTATTTTTAATGGTGTTTTATTGTTCTTTTAATTGCTGTTAGCCGCCTTGAGCTCCCTTTTGTTAGGGAGGAAAGGCGGGATATAAATCCAATAAATAAATAAATATTGTCTGTGCACTTAATTTTGTGTATGAGGTCCGATGGGTAATCCATGAATGTTTAAAGTGGAAATTAATTCCCAAGTACCTAAATGTTTTAACTTGTTGTAATGACTGCCCATTAAATGTCCAGGTGTATGGCTTCCATGGCTTCCATGTCATCTATCTCTGCTGCTTATGTATGATATGGACATGTAGGATTGTCAGGCCGAACTGAAAAATGGCATTGATTTTGGGGCATTGATTTCTGACACAAGGAAGTCAGGTTCTGAGATGGTTCTGTTTTGAGGTTCTGTGAGATGATGGAATGTTGCACTCCCCTTGCAAGAATAGATGCACATTTGGGAGCGCGCCTGAATTCACAGATTTCCCTGGAGTGGCTATTAACTTTCAATTAACCCTCACTACACTTCAGAATGCAGAATGGTTAGTTCAGTGGTGGGCTCCAGCAGGTTCGCACCTACTCTATAGAACCGGTTGTTAACGAGAGATAGGACATATAAAGTTTAAAAATAGCCATTTAAAAGTGGCTGCCAGATGGGCAGAGAACCGCTTGTTAATTTCTTTGAATCCCATCACTGACCAGGTGGCAGCAGTGGCTACCTTTGCCCAGCTTCAGCTTGAGTGCCCACTGTGGTCATACTTCAGCAGGCCACCCTCATGGTCTATGCCTGCCTGCTGAAATCTGGACCACACAACCCCTGCCTTCCATGGCTCTCTCTCTCGCTTTCTCTCTCTGTGTGTATGAGTGACTACAATGTACATTTATTGTGAAGCTTTTTAAGCCACCTTGGGCATTTTCTTCTGCATGGGGAAGAAGGGTAGAAACTTTTCAAATAATAATTATAATGTTGGAATGAGAAGCAATTATACATTAATCAGAAGGCAAAGCCTGGCATGCAATTTCCATGTAATTATGTGGTAGCAGCCACAACGCTGCGCCCTTATTGCTGAGCTCAACAATGAATCCCTAATGTGTCAAAATGTCACACCCTCACTGGTGTAGGGCGCAATCCAGAGTAGCTACAGGAGCACATAAGAGACATTATGTGCAACTGTAGTTACTGCACCACCTAGTGAAAACCTATGGGAAATTCATATTGCAATCCAAAGTAACTTGCTCTTACTCCGGAGCAAGGACTCCCCGTAGTTACTCTGGATTTCACCCGTAGTTATGTGGTTGAGGCAATCCATGTGATAAATGTTTTCATACTTTATCAATGGCTGCAATCCATACCTCACTTTCCTGGGAGTAAATACTATTCTCAATGGGACTTGCTTTTGAGTAGACATGATTAGGATTGCCCTGAATGTGATGTGGAGTCAGATGGGGTTTTTTGTGTGTATAGGGCTACAATCCAGAATAACTATGGGATCTTTTACACCGATACAGTTACGGTGCCATCTCTGGGAAACCTATGGGAAATGCATAGAGCAATCCAGAGTAAGTGCCTGTTATGTCTTTCCGTAGTTACTCTGGATTGTAGGGTGTGTGTGTTTGGGAGATCGTGGTGGCTTATGCTACCATGCTGTAGCGAAGTGACAAGGTTTCCAGTCAGGGTGACCTCAGTAGTATGGTGGCTCAGTGGATAAGGGCTAAGGATAAAGGCTGAGTTGGGCTAAGGATGTGAGCTCACTCTGTTTTGCAGTATTTGGGTTGATCTTCAGGTTGTTCCTGTCAACCTGAAGATCAACCCAAATACTGCAGAACAGAGTGAGCTCACATCCTTAGCCCAACTCACAGTTCAAAAGCATGTAAGAGATTAATAGATACTACTTTGGTGGTAAGGTAAAAGCATTCCATGTACTTTGGTGTTTAGTCATGCCAACCGATGATGGCGTGGTCTTTGGACAACACTTGCTCTTTGGCTTAAAAACAGGGAAGAGCACCACATCCTACAGTTGGTCATGACTAGCAGGGCAACCTGTGAGCCCATCACTGGGAACACCATATATCACAACCAGTGATGGGCTTCAAAGAAATTAACAACCGGTTCTCTGCCCATCTGGCAGCCACTTTTAAATGGTTATTTTTAAACTTTATATGTCCTATCTCTTGTTAACAACCGGTTCTATAGAGTAGGTGCGAACCTGCTGGTGCCCACCACTGAACAGAAAAGACCAGAGCCCAAAAAAATGTAGGACACACAAGAAAAATGTAGGACACCAGAAAATAAAAGCTAAAACATATATATTGCTTTCAAGTGATTTATTTATACACTATATTGCTTATTATTAAATTTAAAATATATAATTTATGAATTACAAGCAGGCTATCTACTACCTGCTCACAAGGAAAGTGAGGAAAATGAAGATTTTTTTTTCCAGGACACAAGGCTAAAAAAAAGAGGACATGTCTTGGAAAAAAAGGACATATAGTCACACTGATGTGATGCCAGATGGTTGCTTTTTGGGTGGTGGTGGGTTAGGGTACCTAGTGCAGACAAGGTTCCTCCAGGGCTCAGCCCAAGCAAGCCCTTGAGGCGCCTGAGGTAGTGCAGAGTGTACCCCAGTTGTGTTTTCATGACTCACACCCTCTCTTTCTCTGGCACATTTTCTACATCCTTAGCCAGTGGTAAAGCAGCCGAGAGAGGGAACACCCTTGCAGGAGAAAGAAAGAGCGTGTGTGTCTCTATTTCCACATCTGACTCAACCAGAGAGGGACGGTTCAGCTGCCTTCAAGCCTGGACTCCTTCCACCCTTGGGCAGGGATGGGCCTGTTTCTGCTCTGCCTGCCTCAGTCGCCCCAACTTTTGGCTAGGAATCCCTGCGCCCTGCGTTGCGCGCGCACAGAACCATAAGGAGCTCTTCTTGGGGAAGGCGCCCCACAGCTTTCTCCTTCCCTGCAGGGCTTGTGCTGCCAGGAGGGGCACTGTGGGGACCCACCACCCCCTGGGCAAAGAGGTGGAGGACCAGAAGAGCCCTCGGGGGCGCAGTGGAGCCAGTCCCGTTGGGGAAGGCGCCGCCACCAGCTCTCCACCAAGAGGTCCTTCAGCCTCTCCAAGACGCGCGCTGCGCCCTGCGGTGGAACCTCAACGGAGCCAAGGAAGGAGGCTGGGGAGCTGCAGGCGAAGGATGCTGCCCCTTCTGGTCCCGGCCCCTTTGAGGAGAGGGGAGTCCCAGCTGCTCTGCACCCTCCACCTCGTCTTCTGCCTCTTGGCCACTTCAGGGGCTGCAGCCACCGGGTACGCATCTAATGGCGGTGGGGAGGTGGGGAGGGAAGCACCAGGGGGAAGCACCAGGGGGAAGCAGGGGTAGAGAGGGTGGGTGCACAACAGAGAGCAGTTTGCATTCATGGGGATTCCGGAATCAGCTTTGTTGTCCTAGCATCACATCACATTGCAAGCTCTCCAGGGGGATGCTGCTCTCTCCCCAACTTCTCAGTGCATAGAGGTAGGAGGGGAGAGTCCAATTCTAGGCATGGCTACTCAGAAGTAAGTCCCATCAGAGTCAAAGGGGCTTACTCCTAGGAAAAAGTGGATAGGACTGCAGCTCGAGAATCCAGGCCTGTCTACTCAGAAGTAAGTCCCATTAGAGTCAAAGGGGCTTACTCCCAGGAAAAAGTGGATAGGACTGCAGCTCGAGAATCCAAGCCTGTCGACTCAGAAGTAAGTCCCATTAGAGTCAAAGGGGCTTACTCCCAGGAAAAAGTGGATAGGACTGCAGCCCGAGAATCCAAGCCTGTCTACTCAGAAGTAAGTCCCATTAGAGTCAAAGGGGCTTACTCCCAGGAAAAAGTGGATAGGACTGCCGTCTGAGAGCCCAAGCCTATTCCTCTTTACTCAGAAGTAAGTCCCATTAGAGTCAGTGGGGCTTACTACCATGAAAAAGTGGATAGGTTTGCAGCCTGATAACCCAAGTTTACTCCCAGAGAAGAGTGGATAGGATTACAACCTCAGAGCCTAAGCACATGCTCACCTACTCAGAAGTAAGTCCCAGAAGAAAGGTGGAAAGGATTGCATCCTGAGAGCCGAAGTCTATTCCTCTTTACTCAGAATTAAGTCCCATTAAAGTCAGTGGGTCTTAATCCAAGGAAAGGGTGGATAGTATTGCAGCCTGAGAACCCAAGTCCATGCCCATCTACTCAGAAGTAAGTTCCATTAGACTCAACTTAGTAAGTCTCATTAGAGTCAGTTGGAGTCATTGACTCTAATGGGACTTTACTCCCAGAGAAGAGTGGACGAGATTGCAGCCTCAGAGCCTAAGCACATGCTCGTCTGCTCAGAAGTAAGTCCTACTGGAGTCAATGTGGCTTACTACCAGGAAAAGGTGAATAGGATTTCAGCCTCAAATCCCAAACCTATGCCTGTCTACTCAGAGTCCTCTTAGAGTCACTGGGGCTTTCTCCCAGGGAAGGGTGGATAGGACTGCAGCCTGAGAGACTAAACCTATGCTTATCTACTCAGAAGTAGGTCCCATTAGAGTCAATGGGTTTACTCCTGACACCTAAGAAAGCATGCCAACTGCTGCTCCCCTTACCCACTAAAGTGCCAGCTGCCCCACAACCTCAACACCATTCTCTCCTTCACAGTTCCTCTCTATTCCCCTCTTTCCAAGAAGAGGAAAGAGAAGCAGTGGAAGCCAGTGGACAGACAGAAAAGGGTAATCCCCACTTATCCACTCTCATGCACACTAACCTACTGCCTTGGGCAACAGATTGGATAGGTTGGATAAGATTGTTCATGGAACAGGAAAAGGTTGGATAAGATTGTTCATGGAATAAGTGGCACTGGAATGCTTCCTTGCAAGGAGCTGTTGATGGGCAGCCTGGGAAAGGACAACCATGGAAAGAGCCAGGGTTGTTATTATTGCATATTGATGAGCACAACTATAAAAGCATTTCTTTACTTGTACTGTGCTTTTAGCATTGTGTTTGTGCACTTCATGTAGAGCCTCAACTGTTGTTGCTAACCCTAACCCTAACCCTAGTCCTTTCCATCTTTGTTGTAGCCACAATGCAGCCCTGTGGTAAGGGAACACAAGTTTCCCAATAATGGCCCAATAATTTCCCCTCCAACACAGGATGCATCACATACCAGACTGTCACAACTTCACCAGCATTGCAAAATTGGTTAGGGTTAGACCCTAAGGCTGCAGTCTTAGCTACACTTTCCTAGGAGAATGTTCTGTTGACTATAATGGGACTTGCATAGATATGCATAGAATTGTCATAGCAAGTTCTTTGACCTACCGTATATGTTAGTTTTTCATAAAGTCAGTTGCATCCATGCATGGATCAAGTCTGAGATTAGTTTGAACAGAAAAAGGAAATAAATTCTAATGTTGTATTTTGTAGAAAGCAACCAGGGCTGGCCAATCTATGAGGCCAACAAAATCTGTTGCCCAAGGCAGTAGGTTAGTGTGCATGGGAGTGGATGAGCGGGGATTACCTTTTTCTGTCTGTCCATTGGCTTCCATTGCTTCTCTTTCCTCTTCTTGGAAAGAGGGGAATAGAGAGGAACTGTGAAGGAGAGAATGGTGTTAAGGTTGTGGGGCAGCTTTCACTTTAGTGGGTAAGGGGAGCAGCAGTTGGCATGCTTTCTTAGGTGTCAGGAGGTCTTGAGGAAACCAGCCCTGGAAGCAGTGGTGGTATCAGTTCATGACTTTAAAAACCTGTTTTGTTTTTTCTTGTAACTTTTAGGCCTACATACCTGTTGACAGCTCCGAAGAGCATCAGGCCTGGAGCAAATGTGACTGTTGGGGTAGCTCTGCTGAAGGAGAGCCCATCTCAGGTTTTAATACAAGCAGAAGTGTTGCATGGGAAGAATAGTATACTACGTGGAGAAGCTGTCTTCCAAAGAGGTGAGGAGGCTGTATTAGCCCAACAAGCAGAAGTAAATTTGCTTTCAGTAGTTAGCCTTGGTGATTAAAGATGGAACTGTAAAGATGGAATTGATCCCATTCATTCATTCATTCATTCATTCATTCATTCATTCATTCATTCATTCATTCATTCATTCATTATCCTGCCTTTCTTCCTTGGATAAAAACATGACTACATTGGAGAATTAAAAGCATAAAACAATTAAAACATTAAAACACAATCATAGCAATAAAATCAATTAAAATCATTATGAAAATCCCAGTTCTCGGTATCAATTAAAAGCTTGTGTGAGTAAAACGTTCTTAAGGCTCCACCAAAAGCTCTCAAGAGAGGGCGTTGTTTTTAATTCCAGGGGAAGGGCATCACATAAATTAAAGTATTAAATTTATTTAGTGAGTTCCATGTATAACCAGTGTTAATGCTGTGGTGGTGGAAGAAGACATATACTGTACCACTTACTGTATTTATCCTTTTTAAAAATTCTGGCTAACACTCATTTCCTGACTCTAACCACAATATGGTGCTGATGATGAAGGAGCTGCTTTATGTGCAGAAGGTTTTGGGTTCAATTTCAAGCACTTCCAGATAGGGCAGACAAAAATATCTGTCTGAAATGTTGGCAAGCCATTGCTAGTGAGTGTCAGCATGATGATAGATCTGACCTAACCATGTCTACTCAAAAGTAAGCCCCATTGTGTTCAATGGGTCTTACTTCCAGGAAAGAGTCTTCAGGATTGCAGCCTAAGGCAGCTTCCTGTGTTCCTATGCTTTGTCAATCCCTCTGACAGCTTGCATTTTAACTATAATCTTAAGTGAGATCATTTTCTTACTATTTCTGCTTGGGAGAGGAGTGGCTGATGCGCTCATGAAAGAGTTTGGTTTCTTTTAATTGACATGGGAATTGCGAGAGGCTGGAAAGAACTGGCTCAGAGCAGTTGTTTCAGAAGAGCAAAGTGAGTTTTCCATTTATATGTTTGACCTGGTATCTGCTGGGGGGTCTGTTCTGGAACCCACCATAGTTAAATGAAACCATGATAACTGGGCTTACCTCCTGCCCTCCAGAGGCTAGGATACCTGATCTAATATGTGATTAACTGAACCTGTGGATATGAGATCTGCAGATGTGGAGGCCGTCTTGTATTTTGAGGCATGGATATAGAAACTGTTTTTTAGCAGGTTAAATATCTCTTGCAGCACAGAGCTCTGTGTCTATTCAGAAATAAGCACCATTGAGTTCACTGAGACTTACAGCCCATTCCAGAGTAGCACTTGGGTTGTATCTATCACTAGGGTGGAGCAACTACAAGATGCTCCACCCTAGTTACTCTGGAAAAGGCTTTGGGCAGAGCAAGGCAACATAGGGTGCCCCAAAAGAGGTGGACCTGCTCTGCCCTAACTGGGCCTAAGCAGCTCACGAGAGGCATGTTGAGGGCGTGTTTAGCATTGCCGAGGACAGAGCAGTTACTCTGTATCCAGAGCCTGTTTCCAAGGCAGAAATTCCCTGTTTCAGCTCCTCAGAGTTATCCACCTCAGGAGCAGGTATTGCAATGAGTAGATCCATAGGGGTCCATGAGAAGGCCTGACTAAGAATGGCAGTGTTGACCAAAAACTGAGTTCTTGGCCAGCCTATCTGCAACCCCTGTCTCTCAACCTCAGGATATGGAACAACTATAGCAGCCCGCTAACCTGGGGATACAGCAGACCATTCCAAGCATCCACCCTCCACTTAAGGAACTGCAGCTGTAACTGGTTGTCAGGCACTTCTGGGTTTTCTTATAAGGCAGGTACTTGTTCCTGGTCCTTGTTCTGTGTGATCTGAGGGTGTCTCCTCAGGAGCAAGCACTCCCCACATGTCACTGACTTAGTGCCTACTGATCATGCTCTGGAGCAGGTAGGGCAGCTCAGGCTTCCTGACTCTTACGCAGCATAACTTTCTGCTCTGGATTCAGAATAGTTGGGGTAGCCAAGCTAGGCTCTCCTCACTGCCCTTACTCTGGATTGTACCCTTATTCTTTGGTAAGTGCACAGAGGATTGCTGCCCAAGTTGCCTTTCAAACACTTGTATTTTTGAAAGCTGATAATTGCTTTATGGCACAGCAGCCATATTTAGAATATTGTTCCGGTAAGGATATTGGAAAACTGGAAAAAATGTAGAAGATGAGATGTTTGAGGCTTTTTAGAAAAAGGAAAGAAACGGCTATGATTAAGACATAACTTCATGTGTGGAGTAGATAGAGAGGTTTCTTTTCCTCTTACAATAATAGAATGAGAATTTCCACATACATTTGGGAATTTCCACATACAAATGAAATTCCCCAGAAAGGAAGGTTGACTGGTGCCAAGTTACCTATTTTGCCGAATGGATCCTTGAAGCCAAATGATATTTCCCAGAAACTTCCCCAGGTTTAAAGGAGATTTATGTTTTCAGGTAGACATTTGTGCATGATTGGTTCTGGCTTTTTCCTTAGGGAGGTGGACAGACAGTGGAAAAGAAGAAGCATTATATATGTTCTTTCAAGTGGGTGTTCCTCTTTTATTTAGCAGGGAGAAAGTAACTGGCCCTACACAACCCAGCAGTGTCTGTTCAAGTGGCTTCTGCTGGTGTTCCTTTTTTTGCATTTTAGATTGTGAGCCCTTTTGGGACAGGGACCCATTAGCTTTTAATTAGCTATTATTATTTTTCCATTTTCTTTGTAAACCGCTTTGTGAACTTGTTAGTTGAAAAGCGGTATATAAATATTATAGATAGATAGATATGTTCTTGCCATCTTGTGCAAATTGATTTTGCTTTCTTTCCTAAACTGAAATTGTTCGTAATCACATTCCTAGTTCTCATATATACATGGAATAAGCCTCTTCCTGCTAATTGGTGTTTACACCTGGATAAAAAGTTGTAGGATTGTAAACTTACAGTATCTTATGCATGTCTTCTCAGTTCTATCACTAATTAAGATTTCTCCCCAGAAAGTATACATAGAGTTTTAATTCTAATGAAATAATGTAGTGTACGGTAGTAGTTATCTTTAGTACAATCCTAAGTACACATAGTGGAGTGTAAGCCCTACTAAACACATGGACGAATTTCTGAGTTAAAATTATATATTTAATTATATTTATAGTCTGCTTTTCAGCCAATATTAGCTTTGGTATGAGATACAGTATGATTATGGATACTGTATGCATTGGTGTGCAGTTTCTTCCATCTAAGAATTGTTAGTATGAATTGTTAATGCCATCCATATTTGAGGCTATTCCCTATAGAGAGAGGAGACAGAAGAAGATGCAGGTGGACACAGTGATTGACATAGTCATAGATAAGATCCAAAGTAGTAAAATACAGATTTTACTATATAATATTTTACCCCTTATCTGGACATTAAAAATCTGGACTGTTCCAAAACTCAGACATATTTGTCCAAGACATACAAGTTTCCGTTGCATGAACATTAAAAGCTCTAGTGCTCATTCCCATGTATAGTACAGATAATAAGCTATAAGTTCCATTCTCTGCTCTGTCCTGTGTACTGTACAGCCATTATGGGCACAGTCCAGAGTTAGGGCAGTGAGGAGTGCTCTAGCTGGGCTGCCCCAACTGTTCTGAATCCAGAACAGAAAGTTATGCTGCATCCAGAGAGTTAGGAACCCTGGGCTGCCCTAACTGCTCCAGAGAATGCTAAGTAGGCATCAACTAAGTGACACCTGGGGAGGGCTTGTTCCTAAGGAGACCCCCCTCAGATCACACTGAACAAGGAACAGCTGTGGTGCCTGCCTTATAAGAAAGCCCAGAAGTTCCTGACAACCAGTAACAGCTGCAGCATGAGAATGCAGTACAGCAGTCCCTCTAGTGGAGGGTGGATGCAAGGGGATTGCTTGGAGTGGCCTGCTGTATCCACAGGTCAGTGGACTACCATAGTTGTGTGCCATATCCTGAAGTTGAGAGGCAGGGGTTGCAGATAGGCTGGCCAAGAAGTGAGATTTTTGGTCAACGCTGCCATTCTTACTCGGGGCTTATCATGGACCCCTATGGGTCTACTCATTACTATACCTGCTCTTGGGGAATTTGTGCCCTAGAAACAGGCTCTGGATCTAGCATAACTGCTCTGCCCTAGGCAATGCTGAACATGCCCTCAACATGCCTCTCCTGAACTGCCTAGGCTGGCCCAGTTAGAGCAGCCCAGGTCCATCTGTCTTGGTGCAGCCTATGTTGCCTTGGGCTGTTCAGGTTTTCTCTAGCATAACTGGGCTGCCCCATCTTGGACTTGGGCCACTCCAGTGACAGATAGGGCAGCCCAAGTGCTCTTCTGGATTGCAGCCATTGTTGAAAAATGTCAACAAGGCGAGCAAAAAGCCCTATGGATAAGATGAAGCATTTGTCCATTATATTTTTGCAGTTACTCAGAAATCTAGGCACCTTCCTGGCCCAAGCAGTTTGAATAAGGGATTCGTATTGAAAATCAGAATCCAGTGCAAAAATCAGTTTTGAGTTATCTCCTTCCTATCAAAAGTTTGGCCAAAAAGTAAATATAAAAAATACATTTTTTAAGCGGGTAGGAATTTTGGCCTTGGAATTCAGGAATTTTGCGTTTGGCTTCTGGTCACCCTGGTCCCATCTAGTATTATCAATAGTTTAAATTGTATGTAGCAACATGTATAGTGCTGATAATAAGCTTTAAGTTCTATTCTCTGTTCTGTTACTCAAGCCACGTATGCCTTCTTTAAGAAGAGGTGTGGCATATGCATCAAAATCATTCCTGCCATTGTCCCTGCAGGAGTAAAACCATGCATGTCCGCAGGAACTTGTACAGACTAAACCTGATCCAGTGGGAGTGTTATCCTATCCAGAACAGGTTGCTAACTCAACAAAGAATCTGCTTTCCTGCTGACTCTGTATTGCATGGATTAACCCCAAAATCCAGAGTAACTACTGGAGCACATAAGAGACTTTACGTGCACCCATAGTTACTGCACCACCTAGTGAAAACCTATGGGGAATTCATACTGGAATCCAGAGTAAGTTGTTCTTACACCGGAGTAAGGACTCCCCGTAGTTACTCTGGATTTTGCCCTAAGTCTCAGTTATTAGCCTGTTCTCAGCCCTTCACAGCTGCCAAACACATAAGAGTCCACAGTGGCCCACCCAGGTCCCTTGGAGAACATAAAAAACAACAAAAGACTTGCATCCTGGTGCTTTCCCCTGCATCTGGCATTTGATAGCCTAGATCTAAAATAAGATCCAGACGGCCTAGATCTAAAATAAGGAGCTGGCATACACTCATCATGGTGTCTAATTTGTGATGGACTTTTATTCCAGAAATTTGTCCAGTACTCCCTGGCCCATTTCTAGTCTAGATGCTATGTCTAACACATCCTGTGGCAAGGAATTCCACAGACTTCTTTAGCTAGCAAGTACCGGTAATTAATATTTTCTTTTGTGTGTCTTAACTCTCCCAACACTCAATTTTAGTGAATGCCCTCTGGTTCTGGTATTGTGTGTATGTGTTGTTGTTTTTTTTGGTGGGTGGAGTGAAATCTCCCTATCCACTTTATCTATCCCCTGCATAATTTGGTATGTCTGAATTATGTTCCCCCTCAGTTATCTTTTTTTCTAGATTAAGGCTGCAATCCTAAAGACACTTTCTTTGGAGTAAGAACACAGTGGGGCTTACTTTTGAGTAGACATGGTTAGCTCTAAAGAGCCCAAATACTGTAGTCTTTCCTTGTAAGGGAGGTGCCTTATAAAATGCCTTGTAAGGGCTTTTCTCCTAAGAGAGATGATTGAGAACATCTGCAGTTCTCAGAGGGAAAGTTCTCAGAGTTTCCCTCTGGTTCCAGACAACCTTTGGGTTGACAAACACTGTGCCTTTAAGCATTGAGCCACTGCAGCCCTTAATCTTCAAAATAAAGAACTTTATTAAAAGGAAAGGTCAGTTCTTAAGGGAGATCATATGGTTCCATAAACATTAGTAACATGCATTTATGGTAACATACCAAAATGAGAACAAGCTACCTTGTTTATCCAACATGATTATAATGTTACAGAATTTCCCAGATTGCAGGCTAATCATCAGGATAATACTCCATAAAGGTGCTTTCGAATAATCTCCTGGATAAGAAATGCTAACTCTAGCATTCCTTTCTCTCTGAACTTGCACCCAAGTTTTACACTCCAAATTAAAGTTAACCACACCTGAATAACCTCAGACCGTTTCTATTAGCGACTAACTTAAAATCTCTCTTAAAGGAAAAGGCTGCTTACCCAACCCTGTGACCTAGAGGGCTGGGAAGGAGATCTCTTCATCTTTTGAGGTAGGAGGCTCCATGAAAATGAAGCAGTGGACATAAAAATGTCCTTTGCAAAGACTGCAAAGAGGAGAGCATGCCTGCTGCTGCTGCTCAGATCACTAATAACCTAGGCAGGGAATCCTGATAATTTGGGGGATTCCTCCACCATGGCCATGGCAGCAGTTATATTAATATTCTGCTAAGAAAACCAGTATTTGATTGGCAGTGGATTATATTGAATCCCTCCAGTGATTGTATCAGCTTATTTTGAAAGGTAATTGAAATTTGTAGAGTTTCTAATAAAGCCACAGGCTCTGTAAAAATGTTATGCTTTTTCTTAAGATTTGAGAGTGTTTTCTGCTTCATTTATATCTGAAAGAGGCTGCAAGCACATCAGTGCAATCTGGAGTAGAAAAGACAGTGGGCTGTAAGTCACAGGTGCATTTGTTATAGTCCAATCTACTTATACATGGATTTTTTAATCTATGGATTTGATTCAACACAAATTTCCACTGCAAATCACTCTTTAAAAAACTGTCTTTCTTCTGTTGGAGAGAGGTGGTCATGCATGCAATCATTCCATTTTTCAATCCCAGAATTTCAAAACCACCGCAGATATTGAGGCACTATCTTATTCAATTAGGTACAATCGAGGAGCAATAAATCTGGAAGTAGGTCTTTAAACCTATTTTTCCATTGTTTTCTTTATACACACTTTTTTTAAAATCCATGGAGGTTCTGGAACTGAACCCTTGTGGATTAAGAGGGACACCTGTTCAGAAATTTAATGCAAGAAAACCAGTGACAACAACTTGACAAGATAAAAGAGCCACGTGGTAGTGGTTAGGGCAGTAAAGGAGGTATGGATATACAATGGTGTCTTGTAAGACTAACATAATTCGTTCTGGAAGCATGTTTGTCTTACAAAGCGTTCTTTATACAAAGCAGATTTTCCCATAGGAAATAATGGAAACTCTGACAATTGGTTCCACAACCCATTTATTCACTGTTTGTAAAAATGATGACAAAATACTGTAATCAAATTCAAAACACTGTCATAAAAAACACAATAACTGTAACATTAATAAAACACTGTAATATACTGTACAGTAAAACAGAAAAGAAAAATCTTTATGGCCAAGGATGACTAATTTTCACTAAAAGAGTCACTGGGTTCTTTTTGAGCAATTTTAACAAGGAACCCATGCAATGACACTTGCTTTTGTCTCCTTTTTGAGGATTTCATGGAAATCCTCATCGCATTGTCATTAAACAGATTCATCACTCGCACTACTACAGCCTTATTCGTGCAGTGCTTTTCTACAAAATTTGGCACAATTTCCCAATGTTTACAAATGTCCTTAATCTTATTTGATGTGATGGAGTCCTCCTGATTCTCCTCCCCTGCAAATGAGATCTCCATAACCTCTTGCTGTTGCTCAAGATGCAGGTCCATCAATTCGTTCGTTTTACAACAAATTCTCATTGTAAAACTGTTTGTTTTATAAGGCATTCTTTGTCTTACAAGGCAGAATTCCTTAGACATTTTAGTTTGTCTTACAAAGCATTCTTCTTACAAGTTATTTGTCTTACAAGGTACCACAGTTCTTTATGGCATATTTGTGACACTCCTGGGCCAGTGCAGGAGGCCTGAATTGGCGTAATGGAACATTAGTATTGCACTCTTTTATTGCATTGTGCATTACATTGATGATATTGAGATTTTAGTATTTCCTAGATACGTAAAACATTACTGCACAAAAAGGTGTCTGAAAAATTATGCATCATACAAATGTGTCACTCCATTCCTGAAATAATAACTGGGCTCATAGAAGTGGTTCTTATGTGAATGCAGCTCTTCTTTCCTGAATGGAAGGAGCTTCTAGCTGCAGGATGCTGCACTTTGAAAGGTTTATGGTTCCATTTGTTGAATCATAAACCTTTCATTTATTTGCTAAAATATGTACAGTATTACTGTATTTATCTTCAAGGCAACTAACATAACTACATAAAAAGACTTGACTTTTGTATGGAGTGTCCATACATTCTGTGTCAATCAGGCAGGCTGAGGGTTCTATTCACGTGTGTCTCTGAGGCAGAGAAGGCCGAGGAGAAGAACCGTTTGCATTTCAACAGTACCCTAATTGCATTTCAACAGTCATTTGTAACTGTTTCTGGAATAACAACAGCCATGAGTTGTACACACTATTGTACAATTATATAAGTTTTGAATTGCTCAGTTTTTGCTCTTGCAAGTTGGTAAAAGTACAGCTCTTTCGTTATGCAGTAACTGTGAAACAACATATGGCAGATGCAGGCAAAACTACTGCAGTATTTGCAATCATAGCAGGCAAACCTTTTTATAGTCATGAAGAGTTACTGCTATAAATATATTGACCGTATAATATTACAGTATGACAAAATTCTTGTACATTAAAACTGCAGCCAACAATTAAAACTCTTTCGTGTGTGGTAATCAAGTGTTAAGGTGCTGACTTGCAACAGTCATGAATAAAACATCAAAGTGTCAAGTGATATAATTGCTGCTTACCAGGATACATCTTGACTTTGAACAAGGGACTGAGGGGAAAAAATCCCAACCCAGACTCTCTGAAATGGATAGAGGCTATATAAATGACTAACAAGCTCAGGCAAGCAGTGATCATATAAACGCTGAAAAAAATTATCTGTGCCAGCAATGGAATCCTGTTTGCTTAACAATGTAAAGCAGCCAATTATATATGCCAAGTTTAGAAAACACTGAAGAATAGTAAACTGTTAAATAGGAGAGCAACAGAGATGGGGTTTGATAATCAGGATCTCATATTCTAATACAACATGGTGTTAAATTTCATTTATACTCCTGCTCTGCCTGGTGACTCATCAGACTTTGCAGGTTTCCAAGGATAGTCTTGGAAAAAGCCCGAAACATAATTCTGAGGTGACACATTCCCAGAAATACTTTACAGTAGCTATGCAAGATGATTAAGGGGCCAATCCTATTCAACTTTCCAGGACTAATGTAGCCATTACAGCAGGGAAGGTGGACATGGGGTCTCCCCAAGTTAAGGGAGCAAATGTTTGGTACTGTATTGCAGCTGCATCAGTACTGGAAAACTGAATTGGACCCTAAATTATGTATTCTCTTTTATTTGTGGATTAAAGAAAACAAAATAACAGTGAAAGTTCATAGCCACCCAACATTGCAGGTTACATCCAGTTTATCAAATATTTTCAGTAAAGTTAGAAACTTTCAAAAACATGATTCTCATAAGAGGAAAAAAGCCCACAAATACTGTACTTCTTGTGCAGTCCCTGTTGGAGATTCAGATTCTTAGAGAGCCTTGATAGTACTGAGTCATGCTCACTCATTTCATGTCAGTCGAACGTGTGAACCAGCCACTACCTGATATAACTCTTCTTCATACCCACATAAACTTTATTGGAAAAGTATTCCAGGAAATTCCTTTGTCATGAAACTTCAAATAAGAAATTGATCTATGTAGTGTTTTAGGTTTAAAGAGGATATGTACCTTTAAATCTCACAAAAGGAAGGAATGCTTTGCTGCCCTTGCCTACATTCCAGGTTTAAAAGTTTAAATGGGTCACATACTTTTAAACAACATGTAAGGGCTTTCTTGAAAGCCAGGTCCTCTGTTATGGAGGGTTTATACAGGAAGGCCTGTCTTCCTTGATTGCTTGTTACCCTAGTTGCATCCAAGACCTTTGCTGACCTCACATCCTTCTTTCTTCCCTTAGCAATCATCCCAGTTGCTTCTTCCCCAGCTTGCTTGCTCAGTCCCTACATACTGTTCTCTTCCAGGTCCTGGTATCTGAGGGGCTCTTGCCTCCTTTTCCTTTGAGCCTGCTGTTCTCCCCTCTGCCTTTTCCCAGTCTTGCATTATAATTCCCCTCCCTTTCCGTATTGTTTTCTTTCCTTGTGATCTCTCCTCACTCATCCACTTCCTCTTCTCCAGCTCTCTCTTGCCTTCTCCTCTGCCCCTATTCTTGATGGTGCTCCTTCATCATGAGATTCCTTTCCTGAGCCTTCTTTCTAGTCTGGTCCTCCCTTCTCATGATGTAGCCAAAATATTTGAGCTTCAGCTTCAGTGGTTGTCCTTCCTGTGAATAGTCCAGGTTGATTTCCTGCAGGATTGACTGATTCAATCTCTTGCAGTCCAAGGGACTCAAGTTTTCTCCAACACCATAATTCAAAGACATCTATTCTTCAGTGGTCAGCTTCCTTATGGTCCAGTTTCCTTATGGTCCAGCTTTACATTAACAAAGGAAAAACTATCTTGTTGGCAAGGTGATGTCTCGACTTTTAATTAAGAGTGGTATTGTCTGCTTAATTTGTCTAGACTTGCCATAAATTTCCTCCCCAGGAGTTGTCATCTTTTAATTTCATGGCTGCAATAGATGTCTGCGGTGATCTTGGAGCCTACCCCCTTTCCCTCCATGAATTGATGGGACCAGAAACCATGATCGTGGTTTTTTTTAATGTTTCGTTTTAAGCCACATTTTGCACTTTCTTCTTTCACCCTCATCAGAAGGTTCTGTAGTTCTTCCTCACTTTCAGCCATTAAGCGTGGTATTGTCTACTTATTTGAGATTAATGATGTTTCCCCCAGTGATCCTAATTCTGGTTTATGATTCTGTTGAAGATACTTTGTGTAAAACAGGGTGGGCAATTTAAGAATAGAATTTAAAAATCAAACAAGGTAAGTATTAAGTACCTGTTGATACATGCCTGTGGGAATTATAATTCAAGTACTTCATGGAAATTAGGCAGTTGGGATAAGGAATCAGTTCTCCTTTTGCAAATGTGTTTTCTAATTGTTGTGCTTCAGCCTTAGTTCACTATAAAGTCTATAAGAGTACTGTCTCATGCTTTCCTCTTCCCTTAGTGGTGCGTCTGAGTGATTTTAAGAAAAATACTAGATATGGGTATAACATATATATATACATATATATATATATATATGTATATATTTTTTTTTTTTTTTCACGGTTTCACAAAAAGGGTGTGAAAGGCCTAGAAGTGTGAGATTTGGGGAGGATTTTCCTTCCGTGATGGAGGCACCTGTTAAGAACCAGTTTTTGGAAATTCCAACCAGAAGGGGTGAAAAGGAGCACAACACATTTTCCTCCCTATACTATCCATTGAAGAATCCCTGACTGATCACTGCTGTATCCCAACCCTGGACCAGTGAAACAGTGGGTAAATTTTGCTATTTGCATAATAAAGTCAAAGTTCTTGCCATAAGAAGTGCATTATATAATTTTCATATATACACATAGGCTGCATTCATGTGCACACTTTTCTGGAAGTAAGCCCCATTGAATACAATGGGACATACTTCTTAGTAGATATGCATAGGATTATGCTCACATTGAAATATAAGAAAAAAAATTGGTTATTTTATAGAGTAGCTAGAATGCCAAGTTCAAACAAGTGCATTTTAAGAATGGGGCTGGGTATGTAGCATATGGAAAACAGCACGTGGAATAATTTTTTTTCTTTTAAATACAGATACGTTTGGAACATTGGTCCTTCCTGCTGTAAGTATACTTTTTTGAAATATTATGGATTCATAGCAAATTATTTTTTTGAATTGATACAATCTCTTCTTATTTTGATGGCATTTTAATCTTAATGGTGTAATATATTATCTCTGCTGGTAAAATAACATTCTTTTTTCAATATAAAAAAGAAGCATACATGCTATATTCCTTAGGTATAAAGCAGATCTTCCCTTAAAATCCAAAGGAACACATTCTAGGAATGTGAAGATACCAAATAATGCGGATAATGACATCTGTGCGAGCCTTGGAAGCTGATGGAATTCCTTACTCTGGAGCCATGCTTGGCCCATTGGAGATTGCGTGCAGTCTCGGAGGTACCACAGAAACCCCATGGATGCGAATGGAAGACCCTTCTGGTTTTAGAAAACCAAAAGTGCCTGTCCTTCGTGTCCAGGAAGCCTTCTGAGAAGTGGGAGGCTGTGTGTGGCTTCCCATGCATCAGATCACATCATAGATCAGGGGTCGGGGAACATTTTTGCCTCTTACCCCAAAATATATTTAGGTATGTGGACGTTACCCCCTTGATTAGAAAGGAAGGAAAAAATATATTATTAATTATTTGAATTCAAATATGTGGCTTCTGGGGAGCTAGAAGAAAAGTTTGAAGTAGGGGATAAAATAGTGTTGGATTGGACAGGATGACCATATGGGTCTGTTTTCCCAGGACATTTCCTCTGTTTTAGCTTTGTGTCCTGGAAAAAAAATCTTCATTGTCCTCTTTTTCCTTGTGAGCAGGCAACATGTAGCTTTCTTGGAATTCATAAATTATATGTAATATGTAATAGTTTTAAACATACAGTACTAATGCCTAATAATATGGTGTTTAAGTTAACCGCATGAAAACAATATATGCAAGGGTTTTTAGTTTTTTTAAAATGTCCTCCATTTTTCTTGGATGTCTTATATTTTGGGGGGTCTTGTCCTCTTTTTGTGGTTATGACATATGGTCACTACATATTGGAGAAAAGTGGGGGTCAGGTGACCATAATAAAAAAAGAGGACAAGATCCTGCAAATGATTGAAACAAGTGCAGGATTCAGCTGGAGTGGGGAAGAGAGCCCAATATATTCAAGTTTACTCAGAAGTAAGACCCATTGTAGTTATTGGGCTTCCTAGGAAAATGTGAATAGGATTGCAGCCACAGATCCCAATCCTAGGCATTTCTCCTCAGAATTAATGCTCATTACAGTCAGGAGGTGTTCCTTCTTAGGAAAGTGTGGTGGCATGTAGCCTTCTTGTTGTAATTAATAAATCATATGTAATCGTTGTAAATGTAGTAAGTAAATATAGGCTGCAATCCTAAAGACACTTTCCTTGGAATAAGACCCATTTAATAAAATGGGGCTTACTTTTGAGTAGTCATGGTTAGGACTGTGCTCATAGTGTTTTAGTTATTCACATGAAAGCCACATAGGTCAGCGTTTTTAGCTTTAATTTTGTCATGTCCTACATTTTTCTTGAGTGTCCTACATTTTGGGATTCTCTTTTAGGATTATGAGATATGATCACCCTGATACAGGAGCAATGAAATGGTCTTACCAGAGGGAGCTGGATGGAAG
Organism: Cryptoblepharus egeriae; assembly: GCA_030015325.1. NCBI lineage: Eukaryota > Metazoa > Chordata > Lepidosauria > Squamata > Scincidae > Cryptoblepharus > Cryptoblepharus egeriae. The sequence goes on from JAREYC010000001.1 coordinate 152,556,175, forward strand.
GGGGCTGTTTGGAATACAGGCAGAGCTCAACAGCACCCAAAGGAGGATGCTTTCTCTTTTCTCTGAGAAACCCCACCCTGCAGCTGAGTGTTGATCTTTCTCCCCTCCAACCCCCCCCCCACACACAATAGCCTGAACTTCTTATGACCCTTCAGGGATTCACACCTTTTGTTTGTTTGTTTTGTTTGAGCTGATTAGGTGCTAAGAGCAATCCATTTTAATAATCTGCACAGTGATTGCAATGCCTGCCCTGCTCTGTGCTGGTCATGCATACCTGGCTGTGTCATTCATATGCAAACCCAGGTGGTCCATTACCCCCAGGAATTCCATTATTACCCAAATTGGGGTATTTCACCCCTGTTCCCCGATCTCTGTCCTAGATGCAACCACAAGCCACTTCAGATTGCATTTGGGACCCTGAGACCCTCCAGCCCAGGGGTCCTCAAACAACGGCCCGGGGGCCGGATCAGGACCGCCAGAGGCCTCAATCCGGTCCGCCAGCCTGTTGGGGGTTTTGGGAGGAGCTTTGTGGGCACTGGGGGGCAGTTCAAGGCTGCCGCAGCGAAGATCCGCCAGTCGCAGCAGCCCTGTGTAAAGGGAGAGAGCCCCTCGGGGCTCCAGAATTTGTGCAGCGTCAAGCTGGCCCTTTAAATTTTTTTTAAAATGTTGCACGCGCAGCTGGAGCAGCACGTGCACTTCGTCTACCCCAGGGGTTCTGGCTGGTGCGTGCACCTACTGCCGCTCTCTCGTGGCCACCCCAGCTTCCAGGGGCTTACTTCTGAGTAGACAAGCAGAGAGCTGGGCTATAAAGGACACTCTCCCATCCACACTTTCCTGGGAGTAAGCCCCATGGACTCTAATGGGCCTTACTCCTGAGTAGACATGCATAGGCATGGGCAAAATTCCTGTACAGCAAGCCTAAAATTGAGATGAACTTGTGTTTGTGTGTGTGTGTAAGAATACGTGGGTGTGTGTGTGTGTGAGAGAGAGTGTGTGGTGTGTGTCAGTGCATGTCACTGACATTCCTTGTGTTGCTGCAAATTGCTTTGAGGGTGTCTTACAATTACATGTCTTAAGTCTGACATGTAAAATATGTTGTAGAAAAATATGTTAAGTAAAATATGTTGAAGTAACATGTTGCTGGAAACTGCTTTGAGGGCATCTTGCATGTCTGGGTGAGAATCAGGCACGTTAAAAGGTTTTCAATTTCAAAAGTGTTGAAATTAAGTACAGGAAAGCAATACAAGCATTTTTGTTTCATTTTATCATGTCCTACATTTTAAAATGTAGGATAAAATGTAGGATGTCCTACATAAGTTCTCTCACTCTCCGGCCCCCAGCAGTGTCTGAGGGACAGTGAACCGGCCCCCTGTTTAAAAAGTTTGAGGACCCCTGCTCCAGCCACAGTCTCAATACCTACAGATACTTAATCTGTAGATGACAAGACCATAGATAAGAAGGGCCAACTATATTGTTGGCTTCTCTTTCTATGAAGATTCACTAAGAATTTTTATAATTGGAGGTTACTTAAGAAGCTGATAAAGCAGCAGGTCCAAAGTACCATTCAGTCAATACACAATATTGTAAAAAATTATACTAATCATAGTTGCCTTTCAATCTTGTAAAAGTGAGAAATTCCTGATCTTGATGAATATATTGGTCCAAAGTAAAAATAACTTAGTTGTCCAATTTTTCCACAAAAAGATTATTTTTAATTCAGAAGCTTTTATAAATTATAATTAATGAACCAATAATAATGATAATGAATTATGTTTTTCTCTCTAGCTCCCTTTGGGCAGTTCCTCTGATGATTATAATTTACAGGTGAAAGGGTATTCAGACGGTCATCTGTTGTTTTCCAACCACACAGTCCTCTCATTTGATCAAAAGAGTTTCTCTGTTTTCATCCAAACTGACAAGTCTGTGTATAAACCTGGCCAAGAGGTGAAAGTACGAATTGTTACTCTGCATCCTGACCTCAAACCATACAATACTCCTGTAAATATTTATATTCGGGTAAGTATAAACTTGAAATTTACTTCAAACTTGAAAATGGGTCTACTTTCAGTTAGTAGACAATGAATTAGTGGATACTGAATCATTGAGCCTATTGGGAAAATGGTGTTAGGTTACAGGGGATCATCTTCACCATACTCTATGACCTTTAGGAACCTGGCAATGCAATCCAATCTTGTTCTGGAATAGGCAGGCCAGCTTGCCTGTGCTTTATGCAGCACAAATTTCGGGTTACTGCCCATGCTTCTGTGGGTCAAGAGTAAACCGCAAGAGTAAACCCATCCCCTGGGTAGGGCGGCAGCAACCCCAATGGGTCTACTCAGTTCTGCACTGCCTTTGGAGGTGAAGCAGAACCAGGTAGACATGAACTGTCAGAGGTAGTTCTATGCCGCCTGGGAAATTTTGAATCAGGCATGTTACAGCTCTTATCAGACATATTTGGCAGATACTAACATATCTGGTTAGTAGGAAGCAGTTAAGTTCAATTTTCTGTTCTTTTCTTTTTTCTTTTTAAGCAACCAGGCTGACAGGGGGCAGCCTGAAGGTCGCTATGAGTTGCTAAGCTTTGCACAGGGCTAAGTCTTTATAGGCAAAATCCATAGCAGTTATGGGTCCATGCAGTTACGTCACCCTCTAGTGTTATCTTATGGAAAGTCATCTTAACTGCTCTGGAGCAAGGGGCTTAATTTCATTTTAGGTTATGGGCCTAAATTTTGCCAATGGGTCTATGCTATTAGGTTGCTATCCTGTGCACATTTACTTGAAAATAAATCCTGTTGAACAAAGTTGGACTTCCTTTTGAGGAATCATATTTAGTATAAGAACACTAGATAGCTTAATTCAGGGGCAAACTGCACATAATGTGTACAGTATATGTAAAATCAAAGAATCACTGACTGACTCACTGATTCATCACCACCAGCCAAAACCGCATGGCACTTAGAAGTGTGAAATTTGGGGAGATACTTCTTCTGTGATGGATAGAGTGATGCTCTTTTCTCTCTCACATAACACCAGAACTAGTGGACACCCACTAAAATTGAATGATGGGAGATTTAGGACAGACAAAAGAAAATATTTCTTTATACAGCATGTCATTAATCTGTGGAACTCCTTGCAACAGGATGTGGTGATAGCATATTGCCTCAGTTTTTATTTCTCAGTTTCTCAATTTCTATTTCTAGAGGAAATTTCTAGAGGAAAAGACCCTCACAGGTTACAACCACGATGGTTATATTTGTGTGTGTATTGATTGATGTAGGCAATCTCAAAATGCCTGATGCAGGGTAGTGCACCTGGATGCAGGTGTCTTGTGGGCCTGAGGCGTCTGGTAGGCTGCTGTGAGATCAGGAAGCTGGACTAGATGGGTCTTTGGCCTGATCCAGTAGGGACTTACCTTATGTTCTTATGGCTACAATCCAGAGTAACTATGGGACCTTTTACATCGACGTAGTTACAGTGCCACCTATGGGAAACCTATGGAGAATGCATAGAACAATCAAAAGTAAGTGCCTCTTACGTCTTCCTGTAGTTACTCTGGATTGTAGGGTTTGTCTTCCAAGCTGCTTGTAACCCCTTCCTAGTCACCTGAGGCTCCTTCCTTCACCCAGTGTTGCCCCAGAATACATTGCAATGCACCTCATGATGCATCTTAGTAAACTAGTAATTGTGTTATATTGTGTTACAAAAACCATATCTATCATCTTAGGCACCTGACATTTTATGTCACACAGCACACATACCGATGCAGTCATCATAAGGATTATTTCTGCTAAAATATATTTTGTGATCCTGAACTGGTGTGAGTTCTCTGTTATTATGTGATGCATAAGCTTGAGGAAGCAGTTTTATGAAGTGATAGAGTATCTTGCAATAATCCTTTATTTTGATTGTGACTCTAGACTTCTTTCACTGTTTAAATACAATATTATTTTTTATTCAGGATCCTCGACGGAATTTGATTCAGCAGTGGTTGGTACAGAATGGAAAACTAGGCAAGATTACTAAGCAGTTTAAAATCTCCAAATTTCCTGTGCTTGGTGATTGGTCCATACAAGTTCAAGTAAATGTGAGTATGCACAATATAAATTGTTCAATAGAGTTGTAAGCAGCAGAGGAAATAGTCAACTGTTTTGCTAATTTTAAAGGAGCTGGCTTGCTTCCTGTGTTAATTCCATTTATAACTGGGCTCATTTGTCATTGTGAATCTTGATTAAACCATGATCTAGCGTCACTGTACTGAGCCTTGATCTCATGCCTTCTCCTATTTTCATTACATTCATTCTGTCCTGGTTTAAACTGGGATTTGGTGTTGTGTCCAAACACATTAAATTTTGGCCCAAACTAAAGTTTAAGAAACAAGCCAGGATATTTAAGCAGGTTTAAATCAGGAATAGAAATTGCAAATGACCTGTCCTGAATGAAGGAGATGGAGGGAAGCATGTGAGTTTGAAACAGAAGAGGCTACATCATGGTTCATTGTGACAGCTGAATCTAAATGTGTCCACAGCTCTGCAGCAAATTGAGATCTTCAGCTGAGAATGATCTGGGGCATTACTGAATATCAAGCATGCTCTGTTGAAACTGTTCTGTGGTGCTTCATTACTTTATCAGAAGAGAAACCAATTGTGACGATGCATGGGCCCTTGCACTGTTCTCAATAAATTTACTTATCAGACTGTTGTTTCAAGCATAGTAAGAGGATCGCAAAAGTAGAAGTAGAAGCGAAAGTTGAAGTAGAAGTGAAATTTGAGCATCATGAAAAGATAAACTGCAGTCACACACAGCCACAGAGAACAAATTGGGACATTAATTGTGACTGGAAATGAGACAAGATTCAGGAAGGAATAAAGCATCAAAGTATAATATAACCTTTTTAAGGGTCAATGTAGAAGCAGTGTATTTTGTATGGAAAAAGAAAGAAGGGTGGGTAAACAGAAATGTCATAAATTGTAAATTAGAAGCATCTGTGGTTTGAAATCTTGTAAGGTAAGGTATGTTCTCTAGTAAGCTTCTGGCTATATTTCTAAGTGGCTTCTGCCTTTAGCCCAGGGTTTGTTAAACCCTGACCTGGGGGCCACGTTCGGCCCTCAGTGAGCCTCAGTGTGGCCCTCTGCAAGACCTCTCTATCCGGTCGGTGAGCAAGCCTTGTAATCCACTCTAATACATTCTTATATGTAAATTTATTCAAATTTGAAATGTCAGTTAGTTTTTTGGTCCCCAACATAGTGTCAGAGAGATGATGTGGCCCTCCTGCCAAAAAGATTGGAGACCCCTACTTTAGACAGTTGTAATTGGAGAAAATAGAAGCCATTCTGAATACAACATTTCACTAGCTGTTGTAGAACTGATCATCATATAAATCCAGACTTACATGAAAAGCAGACTTTCACAATGATCCTAAAACAGTATCCTTTGCTTGGCACGTGGGGCTCCCTCCTATGAACAATCCTGCTGGATCAAGTTGTAAAATAATGTGTTCACACACTTCTTTAGCATAGGCAGTTTATCAGTGACATTCTGTATTGGGGACCAGATACTCCATTAGTACTTGATTCTTGGTATATAGTGCCTTCACAGTGTAGAACTGGGGGTGCAATCCTAATCTATTTAGGCCAGCACAACTCATCTGTCTCCCCATTCTCATGGTGGTGTAGGGAGGCCAGTCCATGTCTGTACACTGGCCGAACTCCCCAGGAATGGTGCAAAAATGCCTTATGGTACTTTTGTGACACCCCCAGGCCTAAGGAGGATGTCTGCCCACCTAACTGGGGGTTAGGATTGCGCTGTGAATGGTTCTTGGTATGTGGGTTGAGAGCAGATAGGGGAATATGATATTTGTGAGGCTCCTGCTATTTGATTCCAATCTTTCCTGCCCTGTTTTAGAAAAAAATATTTCCTTGAAAAAGTGATAAAAATCCTACTTGCCATGGTCTGGGTCATGGTTTCTCACATTTCACTTTTTTTTCCTTCTTCTATAGGATCAGTCCCATTTTCAAACATTTATTGTGATGGAATATGGTAAGTAATAGCTACCTATACATTTCAGAAAATACTGATGGTCCATTTTTGGAAGGCAGAAGTGTGTTTTAAGGATCATGAAAACAGTAATTCTATTGCAGCACCATGGTAAAGGTGCTATACCAGCACCATGGAAAGCGCCAATGAATATAGAATTTATTGGTTAAAAAAAATCCTTCAACACAAAGAGAATCAGATTGCAGGTATGAAGTATAGAAAATATCATCCTGCATCACTTGGCATTCTGAGCAGGCTTTAAAGTTCTACTTGGTACCTAAACATTTTGGGTATGGTTCTAATTATGAGATTTGCACAATTTTAATTGTAGCTTTACATTTTTTGTAGTGTTACCAAAATTTGAAGTATTTATATCTACTCCGCTACATTATTCTTCCAAAGATGAGAAGTTCAATGGTACAGTCACAGCAAAGTAGGTAAAAAGATGTGTTATGTCTTGAGCTTTACAGTACATTTGTACACCTGCATATATAATCATACATCTTATGTAGCTATACATATGTCCACATGTATGCCAATCAAAGATAAGAAGGTTGTTAGCAGATTGTTCTTAGATTATATTGATTTCAAAATATTTATGACTTTTGTTTTTGGAATCCATGAAATCTCAATACAATGTAGATCTATATACATTTTTATAATGTTTGTTTTTTTCTGTGTCAGTAACAGTATTGTTACATTGGACAAATATTAGAAAAAGATTTCTTTGTGAGAATTTTGCTCCAAGGCAAGTGTGGGAGAGAGGTCCCTGTGAAGACATAGGATAGGGAGTACAGCAGCTGCATCCCTGCTCAGAGTCCTGCAAATGAGGGTCTAATAGTATTGAAAACCTGAGGTATTACAGGTGTTTGCCACTTAAAGATGAGTATATTTTCCATTGTTATGCAATTAGATCATTGAGCAAGCATTCAGATCAATTTGAATGATGCTGTTGCTTTATAAACACAAACTTCCTGCCAGACCCTCTGCTGAGGAAGCTTCAGAAGACTAAGGCTGCAATCCTAAAGACAGTTTCCTGGGAGTAAGACCCATTGATTACAATGGGGCTTACTTTTGAGTAGATATGGTTAGGATTGTGCTCTAAGTGTACAATCCTAACCAACTCTTAGGACTGGCAACTCAGCACTGGCAAAGCTGTGCCAGTGGGGCATGTGTTGCATCCTGCAGTTGTGGGGCAGTCATTATTTTAAGATAATGGAATTGTTCCTTCATTTGATGCATTGTCCTTAATCTGGATATGGGAAATTGTTCCCTCATTCAATGCATTGTCCTTAACCTGGAGATGGAAAATTGGTCAGGACTGCATCCAAAATTGATTATCTCTTCTTTGTATTAGGAGCCTCTTCTTTGTTGTGCATGCACCCTGCTACAGGCTTGCCTCATTAAGATCCTGTTTTTGTGCTTTGACCACTACTGTATATTAAACAGTTACCATTAAGTGGTACATGCCTATACTTGTGTCATTTTTAGGGCAAGAACTGTGCTAGCTATTGATCTTTGTGAAGAAGATATGCTTTAATTTAAAAACAACAACAAATAAACACTAGAACTGGGCAGCCATCTTACTGATTTCAGTGGGCTGGATTAGATGGTATCTCATCCTGATCCATTTGGAGGATTGTGAGAGTATGTCTGTCCTATATTCCTTTTTTGCTTCCAGTGACCATGGATGTCCACACAAGTCTGTAATATTCAAGTATGATTTATGCATATAAGTTCTAACATATTCAGGCAAAGATTGTACAATTGTTATCAATGAATGGATCATGGTTTATCTCATAAAGCATCACCTGTTATTATGTAGGTTGTAGTTGAATGTTATGAAGTCAGGTTGCTGTGTAGGTATGGAAGGAAGTTCTCTTGTCTTTTGTCACTCAAAGGGGTTCTATCAGGGTAAAGCATCATCGTGGTGGCTTGGTATATAGTTTGCTAAAGCTAAGAAAGAGCATCATGTTTCTTTTACAAAATACAGGTTGAGCCTGCTTATCTGTGGATTTTGTATCTGTGAACTTGGCTCAGTAGAAGCCTCCAGAAACCCAACGTGAAGCCTCTAGATTCAACAGAGTTACCTCTGGAGGCTCTACTGATGCCCACGAAGCCTGCACACAGCCTCTGCAGGCCTATGAACAGCTCCAGACGTGCCTGGAGCAAGGCTCCCATCGCATTCAGACCTCAGTGGAGCCCAAAATTCACATGATTTTATTTCATGCATAATATGGTTTTTCCAATAATTTTAGGAACAGAACTCTATAACAGAAGCACAGGGTCCACCTTTGAAAATGTTCACTCATTGCATTCAAGGCAAACTGATTTCTTTTTATTTTTAATAGTAATTCAGAGTGCAATTCTAACCCCTGGTTAGGCCAGCACAAATCCCGTGCACCAGCCTCCACATGCTATCTTGGGAACAGGGAGATGTGTAAGTTGTGGTCGCCTAAATTGGTTAGGATTGCTCCCTTGGTCTGTTTTCAGAAATTGAAAGGACTCAGTTTCAGATGGACTTTTTTGTGGCTATTTCAGGTACACTTATGGAAAACCTGTGAAGGGGATAGTAACTATCAGTTGCTTTTCATCACCGTTTGGAAGATACAGTAATATCACTAAAACAATGGAGGTAGGTTTTGTTCAATGCTTGTCAGTAACTGAAAATTTTCACTGCTTTTTGGTGTTCTCTGTTTAATCTCAGTTAGTAGAGTTCTCTACATTCATGGAGCTGACCTTGGAATTTTATGATTTGGAATCTTAGATTCAAGTGTCCCTACACTTGAAAGGGGAATAATAATACAATAATTAATGGTACAATAATACAATAATTAATAATACAATAATACAATTAATAAATAAATAATAAATAATAAATATTTAAATAATTTAAATAATTTAAATATTAAAATAATAAATAATAAATATTGTAATAAATAATACAATAATTAATGGTAATTTTTGTGATTTACAAGAATTATGATAACAAAGTCCAAAATTTATCGTACCTACTCATATAATTAATTATTTCAAATTTAAAATATCTACTTAAAAGTTTATGAAACGCCTGAAATAATGATTTCGGTGGGTGGACCCCCATTTGCATATCGTGGACCCCCAATTTTTTTGTCGCTGATACAGATCCCCTGAAAGTCAAAATTGACCCCTGGGAGTTGATATCAATCACTTTGGGAACCAGTGATTTACATCTTTATTATCTAAGTGGTGTGATCAATAACTATCAGGACTGGTGCCATAGTAAAGGAGCTAAAATATGCAGAGTGAAGCCGCTTGGCACAGATTAACCTTGACCCCAGCCTTGCATGCAGGCTAAGTTTTAAGGGCCTAGCTTACATCCTGTCTTTACAGCAGTGCTTGGAAGGAATGTGTGCAGTGTGTGGTCGTCACATTGACCATGACAGAGAAAGTTAAGCAGAGAATCTGCATCAAATTTTGTCAGTTTGACAATACTTGTGGAGAGACCTACATAAAGTTGCAGAAAATGTATGGAGAGGAGTGTATGAGCCACACACGAGTGTACAACGTTTATAAGATGGCCGATATCGTCGACAATGATTAACATTCTGGGAGACCCACAACCAGCAGAACTGAGAAAAACATTGCAGATGTGCATGCAGCTGGGAGGGGAAATCATTGAATCACCATCCGTGAGTTGTCAGAGGATGTGCAGATCAGTTATGGTTCAGTTCAATCCATTCTCACTGAAGATTTGGGTATGAAACATGTGTCTGCCAAGTTTGTGCCAAAACTGCTTTCAGCTGACCAAAAAGAAACTTGGGTTTTACAAGATCTCCTTGATTGTGTCAAGAACACCGAAAACATTTTGAAAATGGTCATAATGGGTGATGAATCTTGGGTCTATGGCTATGACCGTGAAACCAAGGCTCAGTCTGCGCATTGGAAGACCCCAACCTCTCCAAAAATGAAGAAAGAATGAATGAGTCGAAGCAATGTGAAGACACTGTTGATCATTTTCTTCTAGTTCCAGGGGAATTGTTCATCATGAGTATTCTCCACCTGGTCATACAGTAAACAAGGAGTACAACTGTGATACGTTGCGGTGTTTGCAGGTTGCTATTCGTTGGAAAAGGCCAGAATTCCATGCATACTGTGAGTGGCAATTGCATCATGACAATGCACCTGTCCATTCTTCGCAGCTTGTGCAGCAGTTTTTGGCTAAGCACAACATTCCCCAGATCCAACAGCCACCATAATTCTCAGATCTTGCCCCTTGCGACTTTTTCCTCTTTCCAAAAATCAAATCCCACTTGAAAGGACAAAGATTTCAGGATGTTGTGGAAATCCAAGTGAATGTGATGAGGCAGCTCCTGATTATCCCAGAAAACAAGTTCCAGGAATTCTTCCAACAATGGAAACAGCACTGGATTAAGTGTGTGGCTTCCAATGGGGACTACTTTGAAGGAGATTAATTGCCAAATTCTACCTGTTGTAGTTTTCCTTTTATAGCACCAATCCTGATACTTATTGATCACACCTCGTTTATTCATGTTTATGGGGCCAAAGAGTATCACTCTCCTTTCTTTGTCCTTACAAAAGCCCTGTGTGATAAGTTAGTGGAAGAGATAAAGTAGTAACTTAGACCAAAGTTACTTGGACTGCAATCATAACCCCCTGCTAGGTTGGCATAAATCCTGGCACAAGTCCTGTGATAACAAGGCACTTTTATGCCACTCCTTGGGAAGGTGGCGTGTGTGTATGTTAGATTACTGCACAGAACTGTGCTGCCTCCCCACACCACCACTGGAACAGGGAGAAGGATGAGTTGTGCTGGCCCTAATTGGTTAGGATTGTGCCCTCAAGAAACAAACCTATGTCCACAACAAACCTATGTCCAATACCAGAACAACTATCCTATCCTTCTAATATTGTTTTAAGCCCTTATTGAATTTATTAAATCAATTATCTATCCTGATTTTTATTTTTTGTTTTTCTTCAAAACGTAAACAAGCATTCAGTTGATTTTTCTTGATTACAGATTAATGGACATGTGAACTTCACATTTGACAGTGTAGCAATGAAGAATGTGACCTATACTGGCTGGAATGATTTCCAAACACCCATTGAAATTCTTGCTGTGGTTACAGAATCTCTGACAGGTAGGTTGTTTAATATAGGCATCACTTTAAGAAAACAATAATAGTTGAAATCTATATACAGTGGCGCCTTCATGTAACAAACGCCTCACGTAAAGTATGTTCCATGTAACAAACAAAAATTTATCTAGGATTCTGCTTCATGTAACAAACTGTGCTTCATGTCACAAACATTCTCATTGGCAGTTGGGGCAGACGTGCTGGCCGGCAGCCCTTTTAAAAAGCGTCAGGTATTCCTAGCGCGCCTGCCCATAGTGAAAGCAACACTTCTGCGCTGTTCCTCCTGCGGCTGGGTGTCCGCTGGGCAGAGGGAGAGAAGAGCAGTGGAGAAGAGGGAAGCAGCTCAGGGCTAGCCAGAAGGAAGCAGGGGAGAGAGAGGCTCAGGATGGAGAGAAGGAGAAAGTGGGGAGACACTTTGAAAGTGTCTTGGATTGCAGCTTCCTAACCATGTCTACCTAGAAGTAAGCCCCATTGTGTTAAATGGGTCTTACTCCCAGAAAAGTGTCTTTAGGATTGCAGCCAAAGTCAGTTTCATAGGATCATGCACATTGAATGCATGTTTTGAATTCAATTCCTGTGTTTTGTCATCATTTTTACATCCAGTTAATATTTTTATATGAATATTTTTTGGGGTTGTGGAACCAATCCTCTGAGTTTCCATTATTTCCTATGGGAAAATCCACTTCACATAAAGAACATTTCACATAACAAACTTGCCTCCGGAATGAGGCAAGTTTGTTACGTGAGGCGCCACTGTATATAAAAGAGAAAAGTGACTGACTGACTGACTCATCAACGCCCTGCCAATACAGCTGGGCCTAGAAGCGTGAAATTTGGGGTGGGTGTTCCTTCTGTGACTGAGGGGTACATTAAGAACTGGTTTTGGAAATTCCAAACAGAAGGGGGTGAAATGGGGTCCAACGTGTTTTCCTCCGTATACTTTCCATTGAAGAATCCCTGACGGAGGGATGCTCTGACCAACCCCTGGACCTAGAACCATGAAATTTGTGGTGGGTGTTCATTCTGTCACCTCCACCAATGGGGAGAAATTTACCCCATAAGAGGCTGAAAAGGGGTGCAACGTGTTTTTGTCCTATACTTAACATGGAAGGCAGACCAACATCCAGCCAATTTGGTGCTCGGTGCCTGGTGCACAGGGGGTGGAATGTTGTTCGGAAGGAGGGGTTGCACTGGGGAGGATGCTGCACATGGGAGGCCATTGTGAATGAAAGGGTGATGTGCATGGGGGGTTGATGCGCATGGGGGACTGATGGGCATGGAAGGATGTGGCACATAGGTGTTTGATGTACATGGGGACAGATGCACATGGAGCGGGATGGTGCGCATGGAGGGATGGTGTGCATGGGGTTTGATGCGCGTGGGGGACTGATGTGCATGGGGACTGATGCGCATAGGGGAGATGATGCACATAGGGTGGATGAACGTAGAGGTTGCGCATGGGGGTGGATGCGCATGGGGGTTGATTTGCATGGACGGTTAATGCTCAATGGGGGAATTTTACTCACGCAACGTGGGTAAGCTTTCGTTAGTAGTCTAATAAACAAGAGCACTGGAAATATGCATTGTGGTGGGCTACAGGGAAACAAAGCATTTTCATTTGTAGTAGACTCTGATGGCCCATTGTTATACTTACTACATTTACTAATGTTCATTTGATGTGCAATGAATTTTTTCTATTTGCTGCTTATTGCTTTGAAGACATCATTTGAAACCTTGCAAACAGCTGGGCTTTTAAAATCTCACAAATCCTATCTGCATGGTAGAACACCCTTGTTGTCAAAATACAATATCCAATTATATTGTGATAAAAGATTTTGAAGATTTCTTCAAGTCCTACTCTGGTCAGATAACCTTACCTCCAGATGCTTTTTTGCTGCTCTTGTGTAATCTGAATTTTCACATTCCTGTTTTTCCAAAATTTGGTGTTACGCTTTGCTTTAGCTATTTGTTAAAATAACAGAAATGTTTTCAGCTGTGAAGACTTCTTGACATGAAGTGGTAGAAATCTTGATGATTCTGTGCTGTTCTTCTAAATGAGAGATTACTTATATTTAGAGCCCTTGTTGAAAATGTTCTCACCACCATCCTAGAATGAAATGTTTGCTAGAATTATGATAAGGCTTTCCATATGGTCTTTAATTGTTAAATATCCTTACAGGAAACTCCCAAAATGCAAGTACTACAATATTCCCAAAACACTATGACTACACTTTAGAATTTTCTGATTATACCAGTGTTCTCAAGCCTTCTCTCAGCTTCATAGCTACGGTAAGTTCCTCTTTTACTCTTTACCTTATCAATAACGTATATTTATAATGATGATGATGAATATATTCAACAAAAATGTGGCTTAAATAGATAAATACATGGTTCCTTTTTCAGTGCTCACAATCTAAAAAGATGCAGAAGAAACTAAAAAGATGCAGAAGAAATACTAGTAATCACTGGAAAGGTTGCTATACAGAATAGAGACCAATGCTTTCCCCTACTAAATCTCAAAGAATTGTCACTTTAAGTGATGCCTCTGCCGTATTGGCAGGGGATAATTAGGGGATAATGTGTTTATTTTATAAAAATAGCTTGAGAGGCTGTCCTAACATGATGTTAGACCCAGACAAGTCCCCTCCACTGGCCTACAACTGTCACAAGTGTGTTGTCTACATGTGAGCAGGGTAGGCCAGTGCAAGAACGTGCATAAGACTGATGATGATCCAATGATAGATGCCATAAGATTGCACTGGGTGATGCAGGCTGGTGCAGGGGGTGGCTGGTGCAGGGGGTGGAAAAGGGTGGTGGAGGGTGTTCTGGTGTGAGAGATTGGCATTTTTGGGCAGGGACTGGGTGGTCTTGGAAGGCTGATTCAGTCTGGGTGGGACTAGCTATGGTAGTGCAGGCCCTATACTAACACAGGGTAAGAGGATAAATATCTTCTAGAGTTATCTTCTAGTTGTCTCCTAACCTGTAACGTCCACAGGCTATGTGTCCTGCCTGTTCCAGTGCAGGTTAGGATTGGGCTATAAATACGACTTCTCCTACAATCCAGAGTAACTACTGGAGCATGTAGGAGACATTATGTGTACCCATAGTTACTGCACCACATAGTGAAAACCTATGGGAAATTCATATTGCAATCCAGAGCAAATTGTTCTTACACCAGAGCAAGGACTCTCTGTAGTTACTCTGGATTGCTCCCTTCAGTTATGACACTAGGGGTTGAAAACTGCAAGCTGAACGAAGCTTGTATAAAAGAACTTTCCCATTTATTCCTCCCCATGCAGGAGAGTCAGTCTTGCATTCCTCCCCATGCAAGACGTCAGTCTTGAAAGACTATGGTATCGTGCTCGGCGCTGCATATGCTGCATGCGAAGCACGAAAGCCTTGGTTTGATGGTTATGGAGGATAGGCTGTTACCCAAGCAGCAAATCCCCCCTCTCCACACCACTGAATTAGTCCAATGGAAAGGCAGAGCCAATACAATTGGATCCAGCTGGCGTCGCAGAGCTGGGCTAAGGACAGGAGCTCACCCTGTCTTGTGGGGCCTCCCCATGACAACCCCCTTAACTCACTAAAATGCCACTCCTGTTGGGGAACTTCTGTAGTATATAGAATGTATTGCAGTTGGAGGATTGCAGAGGAGGGAGGACTCTCCAGATACCTCTAGGTGAAAACTCACCAAACTTAAGCCACATATGGTTTTAAAGAGAACAACCACTAGTATGAATTATAGCTGGAAAAGGACCGGCAGCTTGTGTAGGCTGAAATAATGGCAAGGACTTGAGAATGTCCCAGCTTGAGAGGATTCTGGAGGTCACCCCAAACCATCTTAAGATCACCACTGCCTGCTCAGAGAAGGACATGGTAGAGCAGTAACAGAATCAGTTAGGAGATACAAGTTAGGAGACAACAGATAGGGAAGAAGATATAAGTAATAGCTGTACGTTGGGGAATGCTACATGTGCCGTTGACATTTTTACACAGCATGCCCTGTGGTGCTGTTTACTGCTTAAAAAATATTAATCAGTTTTTGGTTTTCTTTATAAAGATGATGCTTTTTGATGTTTTAGTTGAAAGTTACAAGATCGGACGGAAGTCCACTGACTTCTGATGAAAGGAAGAATAATATCAAGGTTGATGTCAAACATTCAGAGCGAGCTATTTACCACATGTATGACTATGCAGATGAATCACAGACAAATGAGACTGTTCAGAACCTAAATTATGCAGTTCCAGAGAATGGGATTATTAGGATTGAATTTCCAGTTCCAGTTAATACAACTGTGCTGAAAATTAAGGTATATATTTTTCTATAATTTTGTCTTGCAAAGTAAAGCCTTAATAGGTAAATTGTTATCTAAACCTTAGCATTTCTACATAACCTCTGCATTCAAGGTGTTTAACATATATCACAGTACTACTTACAAATTGCTTAATATGCCTGTATTATTAGTCACATATGGTAGTCTCAGGTTAGGATATAAAGATTGCACTGGGCAATGGAATTCCTGCTAAGGTAAATCTTTCATGCCTGTTCTAGTGAAATTTGAAAGCAACTGTAGATCTACAATAAATTCAAGGGTACAAAGGACTAACAGCGTAGCCGCATGCATTTCCTGTTAGAAGTACCACTAAATCCCAATGATTCCAGTTCTTCCTTGATAAATTAGTGTAGCATTGCAACCCATATACTTAATTTAGGATATTGTCTTCCTCATTAATATTTGCTTTGATATGGTAGGTTAGTAATAGCAAAAAACCTGTTTTTCAGATTATTCTTTTCAGTAGACTTCCCTGTGTTCTGAAAAGTGGAAAAAGTACCAAAGCTCTGTATTTTTTATTTTTTAATCTACTGGAAGATAAAATGAAAGGCATTTTAACAAGCAAAGCTATTGCTAGCAATACAAATATAGATGTTGCATTGTGAAAGATCTCTCAAAATATTTATACTCTGAATTTTTAAGGAAGCTATTATATTTGGTTTTGCATCCATGCTTGTTCCCCCTCCCTTGCAGA
Organism: Cryptoblepharus egeriae; assembly: GCA_030015325.1. NCBI lineage: Eukaryota > Metazoa > Chordata > Lepidosauria > Squamata > Scincidae > Cryptoblepharus > Cryptoblepharus egeriae. Next base: position 152,572,377 of record JAREYC010000001.1, read on the forward strand.
AAGGTGCAACCCTCTGACAATATATGGTAGCTTCTTTTGTTCATATGTGTTTACCAACTTTTGAGTGTACTTATGGGAAGTAAGAGGCCTGTATCCAATGACTGAAAGAATAAAGAATCTAGTGAGTCTTTTCACATAATCATGATAATATTGTGATTCATGAAAGTTCATCACTGCATTCTCAGCTGTTTTGAATATTATTTTTTCTTTTTATTAGGCCAGTTTTCTTGATATTGAAGCTCCTATAGTCATACGTGATGTATTCTACTCTTCCAGTATGACTTACCTCCTAATTAAAAAAACTAATCAAGATGTAAAGGTAATTTAAGCTCTCCAACTTTCAAAATCCTGAAATAAATCCCTTTCCCTCATTACATTTTTATCAAGTCATTCAAATATTATTATTTTTGTAGGTTGGAAAGCCTCTGGAGCTGCATATTGAAAGCAACAGACCCATGAAAGAAATCAGCTTTATGGTATTATTTTAGATTTCTTGTGAAAGATGTTGTGCAGGCAAATATGAGAACTGGTCAGATTCCATAGGCATCTGGTTCTTTCAGAAGGAAAAATATTTATTTTGTTTTTCTAGAACTAATACTGCTTTATTTATTTTTTCACATCCATAGGAGTTTGCTTGAACTTTGTTTGACTTTGTTTGACAGTGTTCAACAACACTGTATATTTTCAGGCTGGAGTTCTAACTAGGCAATATTGTGATGGAGCTTAATCTTTCCCAGGGTAAGGGGAAACTATTTCCCCTTCCCCAACTGAACCAACAACTTTCTGAACCTTGCACTGGATACATTACAGGCTCACTGGCTTGCCTGTTCCAGCACAAGTTAGGATTGGGCTATAATGGATAATTCAGCATAATTTTTCTGAAATAAGTATATTTGATACCCATTTCTTTTGCCTTCGCTGGCACGATTGTACTTATTTGATATCAGTGTTATCTTAGATTCCAATCCCGTCCAACTTTGCAGCACTAATGCTGCTGCAATGTGACACAAATATTCACTTGCCTCCAGGACTGCTTCCCTACCACAGCACACATCCCATTCCACAGCTGTATTGATGCTGGAAAGTTGGAAAGGATTTGGCCCTTAATTGTGTTATTTTCTAGGTTGTAAATCATATAAAGAAAAGATTAACCAAAAATGGAGATTTCCTTTTGTAGATAGCAGCTTTTATTTAATTCTTTGAAAAAAAATGCACACTTTTCCTTTAAACAGTGTTTTTTAGGTTGTGTGTTTTTGAGCAGCAGCTGGTTCATTTTTCTATATAGTGGCTAGTGTATTTGGGAAACGTTTCTAAATAATAGATATACAATGATGTCGATGATGAATTGCTAAACTTTTTACCTCTTCTATTGCTACACAGCCTGTAGGAAAATTAACAAACTTCACTTTCTCCCCATTCAGGTGATATCTAAAGGACAAATTGTGGCTGCTGGTAAAAAGAAGTCCACAATATTTAGTTTAACACCAGAAAATTCTTGGACTCCTATGGCATGCATACTTGCCTACTATGTTACTGATCAGGGAGAGGTAATAAATGATGTTCTACGTATTCCCATTCAACCTGTCTTTAAAAACCAGGTATGTGCATAATAATTCCTTTTGCCATCAGAATTTAGACAGTATGAGGAATATAAGCAGTGAAATTATGCAAATGACATCACAAACTCAGGCCTGTGCTATTACAATAACCTCATTTAAGATTTAAGCTATCCAGCCTGCTGCAAGCCTACGTAGTTTACCTCAAAACTCTGTAAGAAAGTCAAGCCTTCATTAAATAATTTAATCCTGAGTGTTAAAACATAATGCTGAAGTATACATTTGTACTCCTTTACAAGAAGTATATATCTTGTTAAGACATTGTTATTGGGCTCCTTTTTCTATTATGAACAGAAAATGGAGGTTTTTCTCTGTGTATATCTGAAATACTACTGCTTTTAAATACGGAAATATCTTCTAGAATGTAAATTACAAAACAGTGGCACTTCATCTTGTAACTTGAACAGGAATTTTGTGTTTTTACTCCACTGCAGTTTTATTTTTTGGAGGAGAGGGGTGGCAAGGAATATTTGAAGGAGCTTTCTTCCAGGTTCTCAGATCATAGCCTGTCAGCTTTCTGATTATTATCTGTTCTGTTCAGAATAAAAAAACCAGACATGTAGTGAGGTGTCCACAACATTGCAGGAACAAATGTGGTAACGTACTATAAAGTGTTGATAGTGATGATAGGAAGACACTTCCATAAAATGATTGTTGTGTGCACAGCTGAGGATCAGCTCCTGCTCTGTTGAGTTTTGCCAAACAATGGCTGCAGGAGGTTCTCGTCACTAGTCCGTTTATCCTTAGCTGTCTTCTGTCTGTTGGCATTCTTTCTTCTATCTGCTACCCCACCTGTCTCCTCAAGTCTTTTGCATTTGTACCATTTCATTATTTTTCTAATTCAGAAATGATCCCTGCTTTTGGGGATAAACCAGACATGACACAGTAGTGTCTATGCTGGTTTTTTGTTTTTTAAATGATGAATGTGGTTACAGGGTGGAATGTGCTGATTTAGGCCGTGGAACCAAGAGAGCTTTTTTACAATAAACAAAACTCTCTCTCCTGACCCCTCTCTCCTGATCTAAGGTCTTCCTGGGTCAGCTGCTTCCTTTGTGCAGAAAAATGTATACATGCCTGTAAGGTATATTTCCCTGTTGTAGAAAATAGAAGCTTTTGCAAAAGGGGGACCTGTTTTGATTTGGGAAAATGACATGAATAATAATCTGAAATAATAATAAAATGAAACAATTCCCACAATTATGATCGGACCATTATGACCCTTGTTTGATCTCTTCCAAGATAACATGATGAATCCAGTTGTTTATCAATTTTGTTTGAACGTCTGATTTAAAATATATTGGCTGTTCTAAATTGCCTTTGCATGAAGTTATATATGACTTTTCCTACTAGGTAAACATGTATTGGAGTAGAAATAAAGCTAGACCTTCTGAGAACATTACCCTCAAGATCAATGTAACAGAACCCAAAACAACAATTGCACTTTTAGTTGTTGACAAAAGCACTAAGTTACTGGGAAAAAGAAATGATATCACGGAGGAGGCTGTAAGTTTTAATAGAGAAAACATTTTTATGAAATTTTTAAATGATTGTTCAGAACAGTTGTAGATTTAACTGTGATTTAGATTTTACATATTTGTTAGATTAACCTCTTAGACAACTGTTAATTGAAAATTAAGCCAGTTAATTGTTAATGTTTCAGATTTTTTGTTGTAGTTACCATTCCTATGAAGGAAATCATTTAAGATATGGCTTACAGTACTGTTGTCATAGTACCATACAATACCTTCTGAATACACAGAAGAAATTCCATGTTGTGTTCAATGATATATGAAAATGTATAAAACATTGTAGCTTAAGTACCTTTGGGCACTTCAACCTTGTGGAGTCGTTGCAGTTTTTGGAACTCTGAAAAAAGTTTAGGGAACACCACCATAAAAATGTGCAAAGTATTGACACATTTAGGACTATAGTTATGTGTACACTTACCTGGGTATTAGCCCTGTTGAACAGTGGCAAATGTCCCCTCCCCCCAAACCCCCAAAACTCCCTCCCAAATGAACAAAACAGGAAACTTATGAGTGAATGAGCCTCAGCCTACCCCTTAGCACCATAGGAGATAGTAGAAACAAGCACCACAGCCACAACTTCCTTCTTCACTAGAACTTTCCTGCCTCCTATGTATGCATTTGTGCAGAGGAATCTGTAATTGACTCTGCTTCTTGGTATCAAGAATGGGCTTTGCCACTTGACAACTGTAGAGTATATATGGGGAGAAAATAGCTGCAAAGCCCCCTGAAAAGGCACTCTGGAACCCATGGAGGCTGAGAATGAGAAAAGGCAGCGTTTCTCAACTAACTTGGATCTGGAGTGTCCTCTTCCCTTCCTGTCTTCCCTAAAATGAAGACATGATTGTGAAGGAGAGGAGAATTTGCTGTCACTCCCTTGAAGGACACTTGTAATCTCTGTGTTCTCTGTGAACTCTGTATTCTGCCAGGTCTACTGGGGGACCAATGTATTAAGTTATTTAGGTGGCTGAAAGACAGAGGCTACAATCCTAAACACAATTTCCTGGAAGTGGGGGACACACAATGGGGCTTACTTTTTTTAGTAGACATAGTTAGGATTGTGCTCAAAGTATTTTTTGATGTGGTGCTCCATCTGTGGAATGCTATCCCCAGAGTACCCACTTACTACTTACTTACCTTAAAAAGGTAAGACCTTTTTAATTTCCCCGATCTTTTAAAATCTTAGTTGAGTCCATTATTTTGTAACTCTGCTTCATGTCTTCCATGGTTCTCTCTACTATAGTACTTTAGTTTTGAGATAAAAAAATGTTTCTCATTTTTGCTTTTATTATTTTCATTGATTTTATCATTATTTGTGTCTGAAAGCACAATGGGACAGGATATACATTTCTGAATAATCAAAAATAATTTTTGTTTATTTCGCACCCAGTTAGCATTCTATTTTAAGTGCCTGGCCATTTGAGAACTTAATTGTAGTCAAATGGATATTGTTATCAATTTGTTGCTGCATTCAGAAGTCAAAATATTTATTGTGAGGTTCTTTTTTTTAAGGTACATCATGAGCTAAGTTTGTATGACACAGAACATGATTATGTTGTTGCCAGAAATTCATACCGCATCTTTCAGGTACAGTTCTGAACTGTATATTTTATTTACCAACACTTTTTATGTGAAAATAAGTTTCTCATAGTGAACGTTTATTAGTAAAAGTTTATTTGTAAAGTTGAATTCAGCAGGCAAGACATCCTAAAACAATATTTCTTAAAGTTGAGGTTGGGAACCTTTTTGGGGGGTGTTGTGACCACCATGAAAAGCTGTTCCACCATCTTGGAATGGGATACTCAGGCTGCAGTGCATACTTTCCTGGGAATAAATCTATTTGAGCACAGTGGGATTAACTTCCAAGTAGACATGGAGGAGATCTGGCATCACAGTGATGTCACTTCCAGTCATGACATGCTGCTTCCAGGGGCCCTGGACAGATTGTCATTCTCATAATTAGGTTTTGGGCTGAAATACTTGAGAACCACTGTCTTAAAATCAAATTTTCAGAATCAGTCTGACAGGAAAGCTCTGTCCGTTATTGATCCTGAAGAATTTCCCCTTTCACTGGTTGTCTTTATTGTAAGCAAAAAATTCTTGCAGTGGTACCGGAATGGCTACCACCCATTCTAGATTTGGATTTGGAGGCTGCTTCTACCTCCTCCCAATTTCATTCCCCATACCTTCTTGCCAGTGCCTCCAGTGCATACTGTTGGGGTGCTTTTTACAACTGGCCCTAACTGCTATACAGCAGTCATTGCAAATGGAAGTAAAGACTAAAATAGCCAGTGAATATAGGATTTAGCTATATATAAAGTAGGGAAACTCAAGTATTCATGAGTTGAATATTTCAAATTGATGTATTTTTTATTTATTATATTCAGAAATGCAACCTCTGGGTGTTAACTGATGCAAGTCTTCCAGAACATGAAGATTATTTATATGGTAAGTAAAACAGATTAAGGACCCCAGATGCTGATAGGGTCCATAAAGCAGCTCCTGCCCTTCCCTCCACCCCACTCCTGCAGTATGTATGTATGTATGTATGTGTGTGTGTGTGTGTGTGTGTGTGTGTGTGTGTGTGTGTGTGTGTGTGTGTTTGTTTGTTTGTTTGTTTGTTTATTTTTATTTTCCTAATTTATACCCCGCCTTTCCTCCAAGCAGAGGCTTGACGAGCACCTGTCGAGGATGCTCTAGGGGGATTTCCTGCTGCAGGCAGGGGGTTGGACTAGATGACCTACTAGGTCCCTTCCAACTCTATGATTCTATGATTCCCCTACAAGAGGGAGCCCAAGGCGGCTAACATAAGAGAAGAATAAAACACCATTAAAATAATAATAAATAGAAGTTAAAACATAATTAAAATACACTTAAAATACAATTAGATTTAAAATTGAAATGATTAAAACAGACTAAAAACTTTGTTAAAACAATAATATATAAAAACACAATAAAACTGCCCCCCAACCCCTGCCCCAGTATCAAGGGACCCATCGACTCAGATCTGGGGATAAATCTTTGCAACCAGCAGAGGCTCGAAAACCTCAGCCTTTCACCATGGCTCCAAGTTCTGCCCTCTGAGAAGCTGGCATTCATGGAGATCTCTTTAAAGTAACTGACTATTTGTTCCCTTACTCACTCAGTCACACTCAGGGCTGCAGTGTGACTGTATTAGTGCTGGAAAGTTAGATAAAATTGGGCTCTAAGTAACTAATATCTTGGTTGTGGTTTGTTTGTGGTAAAGAGAATAATACTATTTTTGCAATCTTTTATATTACTGAGTACATCTAATAGTCTGAACAAGGGATGAGCAGACACCAATCTGGGGACCGTTTGTGGTCCTCTGGCTTCAGGGAGCCTCCAGGAAGCCCTAGTCTCCAATGAGTCTCTGACCTTTCTGAGATTGTTGGAATTGACATTAATGGAATGTGGGCATTATTAGTTCCCTAATTGCCTCTGAACAGCTTACAGTATTTATCTGAACAATCTATGAGTTTCTGGCTTGATCTGCATGTTTTCACTGTGCAAGAGGAGTGTGGCAAACAGTTCATAATTCTCATCTGTATTATAAATAAACTCAGACTTATATCCAGAGTAACTATGGAAAGACGTAAGAGGCACTTACAGGGATTGCTCTATGCATTTCCCATAGGTGGCATCATAACTATGTCAGTATAAAAGGTCTCATAGTTACTCTGGATTGTAGCCTAAGTAAAATTAATTCATGTATTTCATCTATTATGTATATAAAATTCATCTCTAATGTATTCAGTTATGTTAATATACTCATTTTTTGAAATATAAATTAATTTTTTTCCTGGCCCCCAACACTGTCATATATATATGATGTGGCCCTCCTGAGATAATGTTTGCATGCCCCTGCAACATCTTCTAATATCTATTATTCTAATATTTGGCTATTTTTTTTTAAGGTTTTCCTCACTATTATGAGTCTTTTGAATATGATCAAATGGTAAATGTAGGAGGGCCTCCTTCTGATTTTGGTAGTCCTCATGTAAGGACAAATTTTCCAGAGACCTGGATTTGGCAAGAAATCACAACAAGGTAAAACCTAAAAAGAACATGGAATTTTTAAAATTTTGTTTCATGAACTATGTTCAACTATTTTCACCTTTGTTTCATGAACTATAAATTGAAACTATATGCACCTGTGTGGAAGCTGTGTGCTGAGCCCACATTTGTATGTATGCAAATCTTCCCTCTGGCAATTAATCCCAGTTTCCCCAAACAGCCATGAAATAGCAGAATATTCAGGCTGGATCTACTGAATATTATCAAATAATATATTTGGAAATATAAGCAACTTCTCTTTTCTTTCTGTCTTCAGATCTACTTCAGCAACTCTGAATGTCACTATCCCAGATACAATTACTTCATGGATAGCCAGTGCTTTTATAATATCTGAAAACCATGGACTTGGTGTGATAAAAATGCCAGTTGAGGTAACAAACAATTATTTAAATTTGGTTTATTTCCAACACTCTGATTTGTATATAAATCAGCACTCATTTGTTTACAAGTAAGGGCATTTTCCAATCTATAAATGTCTTCCTACATCAATGTTAAGGTATCTCCTATGTTTTTAAACAAGCAACACCCATCATATTTGCTGTATGAAAGCCTACATTGCCAAAACCCTGATACTAGTTATCTTTGCCACCCTTCATTCACTGGTCCATGGTGGATACAAGGGTGAAATAGATATTCCTATATCAGGGTCTGTCTGGGATGTTATAATCAGAGATTTCTGATTTTTGAAAAAAATTACTTCAGTTTTGTTTAACAATTGAGCTAAACACCACAAGGGTTCACTGTTGTATAATTTCCATTTTCTAGCTAGATGTCTTCCAGCCCTTTTTTGTTTCCTTGAACCTTCCTCCTGCAGTTATAAGAGGAGAACAGTTTTTATTGGAAGTTAACATCTTCAATTATTTGAAAGAAAGTGCTCAGGTAACTATATATAAAACATTTCTAAGTTTTTTTTAAAAAAATCTGTTTTATAATTGTTTTATTTTGTTTTATTTTATATTCATTTATTTGCAAATGAATTTTCTCAATTCAGTTTCTCAGTTGTGTTGTGATTTGAACCTTTATAAAACCCCAAAATACCTGCATTAGTATTTTATCAGATATTAGCTTAAAAGCTGCACTCTGTGTGGACTTTTAATCCAGCTCCTGTGGAGTGTTTTTTTTGGCCTCCGACCCAAAATTAAAGAGACAAATATATTGTCTCTTGAATTCAAATGGTATGTCTGCCGATTTTGGCCAGACACAAATTCCAATGCTGGATGTTCAAGCAGCAGATGAAGAGCATATTTTCAATCCCGGGATCATCCTGATTCCAGAAACTTATAATATGTCTATTTAGAGCAAGTGTGGCATGAGTTAGAGGGGTTACAGACAGAATTCACCATTTATTTATACAGGTTAGTCAATAATAGGGTCAAATATTCTGTGTTATTGAAACTTTCCCTATAATCCAGAGTAAATATGGGAGCATGTAAGAGGCAATACGTGCACCCGTAGTTACTGCACCACCCCGTGAAAACCAATGGGAAATTTATATTGCAATCCAGTGTAAATTGTTCGTACATCAGAGCAAGGACTCCCTGTAGTCTATCTGGATTGTGCCCTTTGTCTCTTGTATACCATTTTTTCCTCACCATTTTGGACATACACCATTTTCTTCAGTTTTCTTATTCCATATTCTTTTTATTTCTCCTAAACGCCAGTTGCCTGCTCCACCCTTTCAGGCTTGTTTTCTTGTTCTAATGTTGACAAGCCAGTAAGCTGTAGTGGTTGCATCTGTGTGAAAACCTTGCTTGGTTCTCTAGTAAAGCCACATGGCAAAAACAAATGAAAAAGCACTGTAGCGTTAATTACAGAAAAAATTAACTGCTTCTATTTTGTAGGTTACAGTAACCCTTGATACAAGTGACACATTTGAAATTGTTATTATTTCTAATGACATAAATACCATGGGAAACCAGCGGTCAGTTTGGGTACCAAGTGAAGATGGAAAAACTGTTATTTTTCCAATCAAGCCAAAGCAAATTGGAGAGATTCCTATCAGAGTGACAGCGGTATCATCCATAGGTTCTGATGCCCTCCTCCAGAAAGTACTAGTGAAGGTAATTTAAAATCATAATTAATTTTTAAATGTATTCAGTACGGCTGAAGCCCTTTAATACTGTATACAAATCCCTTTTGGTGGTTAGCTGAAACATTTATGAAAAATATCGGAAGCACTGAATGACACATCAACATTCTCAAAACCTGTTAACTACAGTACATTAATGTGCCAGAAATATCTGGGGGGAGGATGACAACAGCAATTACCACTGTATCGGCATATCATGGAACTGAGCCAGCGCTGGAAACGTCCTCAGGAATTCACACTTGTAATTGACCTCATTGCATTGAAGACAGCTTGTGCCATTAGATGAACTGTTGTGTCATTGCAGTTTCTGAAAACAGGACATTATACAGATGGGGACATGGATCTACCAGTGAAACATTTTAAACACAATTTACCTTCCATAGAAGTGTTCTGTGTAGTCTATTCTGATGTAACTAATATTTTTATGGGAATAAGATTATAACTGATTGAAAATGTAACTTTTAGAAAAAAAGGTTAGAAAAGCAAAGTAGCTTCAGAAGGAAGAATTCAAAGAAGCAATGATGCAGTGATGTGCATGTCCATAACCTTCTCCCTACTCGCAGTTTCTTTGCACCATATTATACCTCCTCTGGAACTCTGTATATTCATGTCTTGTAAAACCTGTGCTGCCAAAGTATAATTATTAGTGCTTTAACAGTTTTTATATCATTATTACCATTTAATAAGATGTCATTCTGATAGATGCAATGGAAAAATACTGTTTATGAAGAAAAAAACTGTAATGATACATTGTTATATTTGTTAATTTTTGCTTTGTTTACCATTATTTTTACCATTATTTTTACCATTACCATACGGTTTTTGCTTTGTTTACAATTTTTTTTACCATTAATTTCTGTGCAGACGATAATATTGGGAATGCAGCACACACCTGCCATATCTAAACATTTTCTTAGAGATGCACTAATCCTTTGTTTTATAGGCTGAAGGATTAGAGCAATTTCATTCACATGCAGTTCTTTTGGATTTGTCTGAAAGGCCTGAATTTACAACAGACAGTTTGAATTTCATTTTCCCCTCTGATGTTGTACCTGGTAGTGAAAGAGTACAAGTTACTGTTGTTGGTAAGTATTTTGCACTTTTGATACCTTTATTTTGGGAACTCACTGACAGATACAGGCATCCCCTTCCTGAGTATTTGACAGGTCAGGGACCAGAACACTGACCAGAAAGAAAAGTCATCCTCCAAAAGCAGAACCAAGTCATTTTAAATTGGCAAATGCTAACTATAAATTCAAATGTAAATTGCCTAAGCATAACCTTTAAAGCATAACAGTCTTAGCATGCAAATTCACACTGCCAAATTCAAATTGTCTGAGGGTGCGTCCAAATCATTTTAGGCAAGCCCAACTCATGCATTTCCCCATTTCCATGGTGGTATGGGGAGGCTGGCATATGTTTGTTCAGTTCACTGGCTTAACCCCCCCCCCCACGAGTGGTGTAGAAGTGCCTTAAGCACTTTTGCTTCACCCTCAGGCCAGCATGAGATTTGTGCTGGGATTTCTGCCGGCCTAACTGAGGGTTAGGATTGTAGCGACAGAGAGGTAACCACTAATAAATACAACTGATTTCCTTTCTGTGTCCATGCAAGTGCATGCATATTTTCTACACTGAGAGAAAGGGGTGAAAGAGCAAATAATAAAAAATAATCTGTTGAAACAGCTTACAAGATGATTAGCTCTAAAATTCCATGAGAGTACAAAGGTTGTTTTTACTGAGTCTTTTTGTATAAAGCTTCCATAACACTGGTGATAGTATTCCATATGTCTGTGTTGTCTTTTCAGGTGACATCCTTGGCCCATCTATCAGCGGTTTGGAATCACTGATAAAGATGCCCTATGGCTGCGGAGAACAGAACATGATCAATTTTGCCCCAAATATATATATTCTGGATTATATGACCAAAACAGGAAACCTGCAAACCAGTCTTAGGTCAAAAGCTCTGTCATACATGAGAGAAGGTGAGAATGTGTATATGGGGATAGGCAGTTGAAGATAGGTCTCTAAGCATATGTCTTGTACATCTCTAGTATATTGCTCTTTTCATTCTAGAGGTGGGAGCAAAGGAAAGTGTTCTGTATTAGTAATGGTTTTTTTATGTATGTATTCGTGGAATGAACCCGCTGTTGTGGGAGTAAAATTTCAAGAATATTTGTGGGCCTAGGACATGGCTGGGCACTGGTGAGCACCAGGCAGAGACAACAGTTGGTGGCTTCCAGTGGGCAGTGGCACTGCTGGGCAATGACAGGCACTGGGCACCAGAAAGTACCAGGGCAGAGGTGGGCAGCAGCAGCAGGCACCATCAGGCATCCCTACCAGGCACCATTGGGTTGCGCTGGATACCAAAATGCAGTGGTCATCAGTGGGCAGGGAGCACCAGTGGGTGGTAGCGGGCAACTGGGCACTGGGCACCCCTACTAGTCACTACCAAGCACCATCTGGCACTGGGTTTTGGCTGGGCGTGGGTGAGTGGGTGAATTCCTTTTCAATTTTATATAGATAAGTGAAAGCCTGTACTACCTGCATAGATTGGTTGCCATCTTTGTGACTCCTCCTCTAAGAGGGGCTGACAAAGTATGGATGTTGAGGGTCAGATATAGAAGTACAATCACTCTTCAGCATTTTGTTTTGTTGTATATATTGTAAAATACATACAGTCAGAATGCAACCAAATGTAGAAAGGTGGGATACAAATTACAATAATGATAAAAATGGCTGGTGGAACAAAGTTGCAGTCTCACAGCACAATCCTAACACTGGAATCCACAATTCAGCACATGTTTTGTGATTGCTACTGTGATATTGCAGGGAAGGGGAAGTTTGGTAAGGCAATATTAGCCCCAGAGGGGCACCTGCACATCTGAGCACAAGGAAGCAGCCAGAGGTATAAGTGCTGGATCAAACTCTTCCTCCTGTTCACCCTGTCCACCCTCCATCCACCCACTTCCCATGCCCCCTCCCATCTACTTCCCTCCTTGCCCTTCCATGCCCCTCCCATCTGCAGTCTTAACTTGGAAAGCGCAAGTTTTCCAAGTTACAGCGCAAGGGGTTTGCACTGGCTGAAGGAGCACTTAGGATTGCATTCTCAGAAACCTGAATTTAATTTTTATCCAGTACTACTTATGTATTGTTTTTGTGCTTGACTCCAGTCATAGCACACACACAGTTGTCCTTAGATCATTCAGGTTGCTTCTGTTTTGAGGACAGATTATGAAATATAATATCTGGTGTAAGTTTGTTGACTTTGGTGGTGACATGTTGTAACTAAATTTGAACTAACATCCCAGATAAGTCTCCCACGAAGAGGGAACAAAGGCCGTTGAGAGCAGAGATGGTTCAGTTTGCTTTGTTAAACTCCATGTTATATTTGGCCTGCCTACTGGACTTTGGCCTCCCTAAAGTTGCAATTAGTTTAAAAAATAATGAACATCTGTTTTTCAGGCAATTTCTTTGAAGTTTTCAAGCAATCTGTCATTCCCTGTAGATTGATTTATATTACCATGACATTTTTAAAGTTATCCAAACATAAGTTTTATGAAAGCTATTTTTAAAAGAGTCATAACTGTATTGTTAAATTTGACATTCAGTGATGCACTGTTGTACTTAAATCATACTTGGCTTTGGGATTTTAAACAATGTTAGCATTCTTTTGTCACCAAAACAAAAGCTATTATGGAATAGCTTTCATTTAAAAAAAAAAATACAAGTTGTGCATCACAATCCTGAGAGGCGCTGTAGCAGGAAGGTTGACATGCCCATTTTGTCAAAATCTTGTGAAAAATCTCAGCTTCGTTGGGGCTGCTTATGCACCACTGGGGGAAAGGGAAATTTTCCCCCTTAACCTGCAGAAACCCCTATGTATCTACTCAGTTTTGTGCTGCCTCTTGGCACTAAGTAGACACAAGCAGCGAAAGGCTGCTCAGTGCTGCTTGGGAACCAAGGTTGGGATCTAGCATATCACCAGGATTCATTCCTACTTTCTGCCCTGTGACCTCCCTCTGCATTTACTTTTTGAAACATGCCCTTGAAAGTTAAGCATCAGTACAGCAGAAACGGTTATTGTATATACACACTTGACAGGAAATGAATTGCAGCCTTCTTTGGAATATATTTTTCAGTGGCAAACTTGTGTTTCCTCATCTTGTGTTGTGAGGAAACTTGTGTACCCCCTCTCCCCCTCCCTGCAGAAAAACAAACAAACAAAATGTTCCATTTGCTCTTTTTTGGTATCAGGTTGTGCCTTGTGATTCTTAAATCCTAGTGGATGGTTTTTACATTTCAGCTTGAAAAGTATGAAATGATTGTGAATGATTGTGAAAAACGTCATCTATGGAGGTCCAGAAATATGTACAATAAAAATTGATTTTTAAAAATTCCTTCAGATGCTCTTAGGGAAGCACCCTCCCCTCTCACATAATTTATTTGCATAAAAAATTGGAATAATTGATGATGAATCCAAGTACCTTGCCCATTAGTACTTGATGTTCTAGCATTCTTTAATAAATAATTTTATGTATTTAAATTGCCCTCCTTGCCAATCACTGTATAATTTGTGTATTGTATGCCAGTTCCTCTGCCTGTTGTGTTACTCACACATTTATTCCATTCATTATTTAATATAAAGAAACTGTTTAACTGTTTCAGGAAGTTAAATTGTTTGCCTCATCACTTTGGGACTATTAAACTAAACTACTAAACCATAGCAGTTGTTTGATCTGACACAGATCTGTAATATATTTTGGTTTCTGAAGTTCTGTTTATTTTGTCTTTAATACAAGGAGCAAACCATTGGGTACTTGTAGGGGCTTTCATAATTTGCTCTTGCAATGATTCTGATAGGGACATCACCACCACTCTCCACACACAATCTACAGAATCAAAAATAGTTCATTGGCTTCAATGGAAGCATTTTTTCTTTTTTAAATATTGCACTGAGAAAAATACACTCCTGATGCAGACCGTGGCAGGAACAAAATACTGAAGTGCTCCTACTTCACTGTTTTTGTTTGATCTTCATGCTAAGACAAAGCCTTAAAAGGAAAGATATCAAAATGCGTGGTATGTAATTTGGCCATTAGTTAACTAGCCAGCAGTGAGTGCCAAATGAAGCTGTCATTTAACTAAGCATGTGAACTCATCCTATATTATACAACACTGTTTTCATATTTCATTTTTGCAGGCTACCAAAGAGAGCTTCTCTACCAAAGGGATGATGGCTCTTTTAGTGCTTTTGGAAACAGTGATCATTCTGGGAGCACATGGTAAGTGTTTTCCCCTTCAGTAGAAACAAAATTTAGTTTTAATATATCAACTTAGCTTTACAGTTAGTTACTATGTTGCATCAGTTATCCCTTGATATGTTAAGTAGCAAAGCCAAATGCTTGTACAAATCTTAACAAACCTGATCCCCCTCCCCAGTTTTTGCCAATCATCTAAAAAGCTTCTATGATGCATTAGCATTAGCATCTTAAGGGACTGCTGTGCCATGGATATGCAGGAGCCATATCTGCTCTTTTGCTGTTTGACCTTATTCTCTCCCTCCCCACAGCTGACCAGCTCTTTGGGCCATGACATCTTTCTGATTCCCAAATAGAAAAGTCCAGAGATTCATGGCATTCCCAAGTATCTAGTCTCACAAGTTAATATAAGGTAATACACAAAGGTAATAAAAAGCAGGGTCTTGAATCCCTGTTGACTAATTTGTTGAGAAGCATTTCTCATCCAGAAGCGATACAAGGCTTATGCAAGGGAATATTATATTATTGTTTTACAATGTGGTGGTCCATTCCTTGCTAACATCTGACCCTTGGGCAAGCCGTATAATTCTCCAGCGGTGAGGGGAACTCTGCTCTCCACTTCGGGAGGCTATTTTGAGAGCTGGGGAGGCTGCACACGCCTCACCTCTCTGGGTATGAAAGTGCTTATGAACTGGTTTGAATATCACCCTCTATGAGTGTGTTGGAAAGTGCTGATGAACTGATTTGAATTCATTCATTCACCCACTCACAAGTTCAATCACCAATACATTCATTTATGTAAATTTATTCAAATTTGAAATGTAAGTTTTTTTCTTTTGGCCCCCCACACCATATCAGAAAGATGTGGCCCTTTTGCCAAAAAAACTTTAGCGACCTCTGGACTACTGAAATGTGTTCCATGTTCCAAAATGTGGATTTTCCTCCCTGGTGAATTATGATCAGCCAAACTTTCCAAACAAGACTTGAAAACTTAAAAAATTGTAAACAGATTTTTGGTGGGTAGGATAGGGGAATGTTTCTGACGGTCGAGAACACTGGGGGCACACAGGACTTTTAATCTGAATTATATCTGCTATTGCCTGATAAATTATAATTTTAATTTGCAGTTTTAAACCCTGTGATTTTAATTTTTTGTATGTTTTTAATGTATGCTTTTAATTTTGTTATAACACTCTTGAGTGCTAGGCTTTTTAACCTGGTGAAAAGCAGTATAGAAACCTTCTATACAAATAAATATTAGGACCAGATAAAATTTTTCAAAATCCATACAAGTCTTCATCAGATTAAATAGTTTTGGATATTTTTTATTTCCGCTTGAATCAGTCTCTGAAGGGTCTATTAACATATTCAAGTTTTATTTTAGCCATTTGGTGTGCCTGTTTGTGACAGACTAATTAACTAAGGGTGCAATCCAGAGTAACTACGGGGAGTCCTTGCTCCGGTGTAAGAACAATTTGCTCTGGATTGCAATATGAATTTCCCATAGGTTTTCACTAGGTGGTGCAGTAACTACGGGTACACGTAATGTCTCTTACGTGCTCCCATAGTTACTCTGGATTGTAGGGTAAGTAAACTAAACAACTGCTTAGTATTAAATGGTAAAAATACAAAGCAAGGCTTGTTCATTTAATCCTGTATTTAACTATTGGTTTTTCTTAGGTTATCAGCTTTTGTATTAAGAAGTTTCACTCAAGCTCGGCCATTCATAGATATTGATCCATACATACTGGAGAAAACTGCTACTTGGATTGTCATTCACCAGAGTCACAGTGGAGAATTCCTGGAGCCTGGAAAAGTATTACACAGTGAACTGCAAGGAGGTGCTAACAAACCTATCTCCCTTACAGCTTATATTATGGCAGCATTATTGGAACATGACACCAATAAGGTAGTGATAATACTGATAAAATTGTTCTAATTAAGATTAGTGTGGCCTTTTAGGGAGCATGAAGTCAAAAGCTGAAGCCATCTGGAAGCAAGGGCTATTGTGGTTCTGTTAAATTGTATTTGTCACATCTCTATTGTGACTAGTTTATTAATAATAGGAATTTTGTAATTTTTAATTAAAAAAGAGATTAAACAAATGAGAAAAGGGAATATAAAAATACAAGAAGGTGGATGGAAAATGCCTGAATTCAGTGTTACACAAAGAAAAATCTTGATGTATAATGATGTACATTTAGCTAAGCTGACTGGATATTTCAAATGAAGGACAAATACTGCTGTAGTAGCATATCCTTTCATCTTTAGGCTGCTGAATCAGCACAGGAGCTTCTGGTTAAAAGTATTGAAAAATAAAGAAAACATTGGCAAAAAATTGGGGGGGGGGGAAGAGGACATTCATTACAAATCTCTCCCTCGGTTCTTCTGTGATAAAAATTCCAATGAATTTTTGGCTGCAGTAAATTAAATTGTGTAAATTATGAAATATTCCTGAATGGTTAGTGCAAACAGAAGCAAAAGCAATGCATTTGATATGTTTGAAGCATCATGAATGAGTCACACACTGTTTGGAGAGGTGAGATGAAAAGTAACAGGTTTTTCATTTGAAAGAACTTGACTGATATTGTCAGTTTAATCTATGCGTATAAACAAAAATGTGTGTTATGCAGGAAAGGTTCCCAAACTGCACCAGGGTTGCATCTCCAGTGTAACAATGTAACCTGTATAACATCCACATCTCTCCCCAAGAAAATATAAATTCTATAACCTATATGAGGTATAACATTTAAGGAAATGTGCATAATTTTCTGTCATTTTTACTATTACATGAAAAATATTCAGAGCTCAGTTCTGACTTGCATTGGATCTGGCAGACTTACTCAGCCTGCATAAATCCAGCAAAAGGATTGAGGCTGCTGCTGTGTTAATGCAGTGAAGGGAAAGCTTTCCCTCTTTCATGGAGTAAGGCAAATGTAGCCCCAAAAGATTTACTCAGATGTAGGCTACATCCGAGGTGGCTTACTGCACAATCCAGTGTAACTACAGGAGCGCTTACGACAATGTCAGAAAAATTTACCTATGAATTTCCCATAGGTTTCCACTAACTAAAGTAACTACGTCAACGTAAATGTCTCTTAAGAGCTCCCGTAGTTACTCTGGATTGTGCAGTTAGATCTAATTGGATGGCAGTAGCCAGAGGCTGTCAGAAGGCTGTTTTGCATCTGGCAAAACTGCAGAATCCGAGCCCTTCCTACCCATCCCTACCCACTAACCTTCTCCCGGGAAAACTTTAACTTGTACTCTCCTTGCCCCTCTGCTCCTACCTCCTTCCCATCCTTTCTCTGCCCTCTGCAACTCCTTGCTGGCTGAGAAAGGCCAGCGCAACCTACCTCCTTGGTAGTGAGTAAATGGCAGATAACCCGATTTGTGCAGTGGTGGGTTGAGGCTGGCAGACATCCATGTGCTGACCTAAACTACCCCCACCCCGGAAATGGCATAGAAGTGCCTTAAAACATTTGCAACACCCCCAGGTCTGTGCAAAGGACTAGTGCCAGCCTAAACGGGTTGAAACTGTGCCATCAGGTAGACAACTTTTGCTAAGTTTATAACAAGTTTTTAACTTATTTTGGCTTTAAAAAAGTATCTCATGATGATTTCTTTGTCTTCTCAGTATGATGAATATATAAGCAGTGCTTTGAATTTCCTGGAATTTAAATTAAGGGAAGGCATATCAGATAACCATACATTGGCTCTTGTGACATATGCTTTATCATTGGCAAAGAGTACTGATGCTAAGGCTGGACTGGACATGTTGAATAAGAGATCAGAACAACAAGGTATTCTAAGATTTGTTACTGTGTAGGAATTAATGTAACATATTAAGAATGTTTGAAACTTTTTTGGTATTTAATTAGTTTCAGAATCATTGGAAAATTCTGATGAAAATGGTATCCATTTGCAGCCAAGTAATCTGATACTTTAATTCATAGATATTTTTAAAATAGTATTTCAGAAGGTTGAATAAATATTAATTCCTTCAAGGTTACTACTTGTTAAGAAGTTGCCAAACCAACAGGACCCATAAGACATTCAGGTTGAATACTGTAAGCTGTTGTCCTGCTTGTAATAGAGCAAACCATTCAAATTCTTGGTTAATTTTGGCATTTGTTTATTGCAAGCAGAAAGGTATGGCAAAACACCAAATCATAAACGTCATAAACATTAGACTTATATCAAAGGTTTGTCCTTTATGAAAGAATTGTTTCTGTGAAGAAATAAAACATGTCCTGCTGATTTGGAAAGCGGGTCTTTCCTGCTTCAAAGCTTACCTATTACTTCATGATTTGAGGCAGTTGTCTCTCAACTACATTATGGCAAATATTACATTGAGTCTCCTGTAACCAGGATCCACTTGTCTACGGATTCTCCATGGACATCTCTCTATGGGCTCTGCCAGGCTCAGTTTAGGCCAGGAGTGTCCAAACTTTAAAATTTAGGGTTGCTGGACCTTTAACGTGTAAAGGAGGGAATTTCAGAAGGTGCATCTTATCTTCTCACAGACCACAAGCTGTAGCTGCTAAAATTCCTTCCTTTAAACACTTGTTAAAGGTCCAGGAGCCCTGAGGTTGAAAGTTTGGACACGCTTAGTCTAAGCTTTAGAAATGGAAAACATCACTTCTGTTTTTTCGTAAAACTGGAAGTAACATTTTTCACTTCTCAAGGCTCAGTCTGGGTCCAGTAGAGGTTATGGATAGATGTCTGGGGCTTCTGCTACGACCCTAGGAGGACCCTCAGGAGGTAGAGTTGATGAGACGGTATCAGAGATAGTAGGATTGATTCGGGTATGCACAGGGTATGCATGTGTGCATAGGGTTGGAAGGAGTACATCAATTTATTACTTGTCTGAAAAGGTCTGCATACTCCATAAGTGCTGTATAAGTGGCAAGTATTATTTAACAAACCACAGATTAATAGAGGGCAGTCTTTTCATATAGTTCAGATTATAATCTGCCCTGGGTTACTGTGTGCCTGCAAGACCACTTAAGTGACTTACGTTTTTCAAGTGCACCTGTTATTCTCATGCAAGTAAATCCCAAAAATGATTGGGATTTCCTCACTTGTATGTCCTATGGTGTCTAGTGGGTTTGAGCTATATAAAGTATGTTTAGGATTACATTCTTGATTTTTCTTTTTCAGGAGAACTCAGATTCTGGGTATCACCAGCCCCTGAACTGACTGATTCCTGGCAACCACGTTCTGTGGATATTGAGACTGCAGGCTATGCTCTGTTGTCTCATGCCAAACAAGGAAGACTTTTAGAGGGGATTCCTATTATGAAATGGCTAAGTCAGCAAAGAAACCATCTTGGAGGTTATTCTTCTACACAGGTTAGAGAACAATTTTTTACAAAATTAGCTGTGTCAATATGTCAGTGCAAGGAAACAATGTATGGTTTGAGTATAGATCTGAAAGATGTGTAATTCAGTTTCTTAACTGCAATACCAGCAATTCCTTCGATCTGCAGCTGGCGGCAAGCACTTCCAATATGGTATCTCCACGGCATTGAAGGACAATGTTTTTCCTTTGCCAGAACAATTGGCTGATGGAGGCAGAATCCAACCAACAAGTCATAAAAACACTTGGACATCACTTGGACAAAATTAAGAACTGTGGGTGTATATATGCATGTCTCCATGAGATTTAAATTAAAAGAAATTAACAGAAATGAAATATTGACCATGTAACAGACCCATCTCCTGAATATAATACCACATAGTTTATTCTCTGTGAAGACCAGACTGTTGAGTACTATTTTTCATGCCAATGTTACTGACCTAATGAAGTAAGATTAGCAATTGAGTTATCTGTTAGTGCCATGTAAATTCTAGCCAATTTTCCAAACAGTGAAGGTTCATTCTCATAGGAGTTGTGCAGAAAAACCATCATGTTGTTTGTTGCTGCTACAAACCATGAAATGCACATCTCGTTACATATCTTGTTTGCCACTGCTGTTGCATTTATTGATTCACCACCACCAGCCCTTTTTTTAGTTGGCCAATGGACAGAAAGAACAAGGAAGTGATTTGTCTGGTTCAGGTGTTCATCTATGTGTACAATCATGGAGAAGATATCAGGATCATGTGCTAGCTCTGCTCCTCATCTCTACCATTTAAAGATCAGTGCAAATGATTGCAACTTATACATATTTAGTTTCTGAAAGTTTGATTTGGAGCCTTCATATCCATGATTATGTTTAACTGTAGGCATGGAGTTTAACCCTACAATCCAGAGTAACAATGGGAGCACGTAAGAGACATTTACACTGATGTAGTTTCGGCACCACATAGTGAAAATCTATGGGAAATTCATATTGCAATCCAGAGTACCGTAGATTATTCTTCCGTAAGAGCAAGGACTCCCCGTAGTTACTTTGGATTGTGCCCTATAGCTGGAGCTGATGAAAATTTTGAGCTACAGTGACTTCCCTTTCCTATCTGTTCTTCCCTTTCCTATTTTTCTCTGTTGCTGAGGATGATAATTAGCTAAGTAGAAGTGTAAGTGGTTCTGCTGCAAGGGATGGAACAGAACTCTTTCCTGCTGGTAGTAACAATGATCAAAGCTACATGTGCAGACCAGAAGGGGTGGTCCAGAGGCACTTCTGAATTCGACCTTAAGAGTAGTAGTCTGGGAGCGCTGTTCTGATTTGCATTGGATTAGGTAGGCTGGCTCAACATGTGCTGAATCCTGTGCAAGGATCAGGGCTACTGCCTTACTACTGGTGGGAAGAGAAAGCTTTTCCCCTTCCCTGTGGTAAAACAAGTGTACCCCCAATGGGGTGGCCTAGATCTGAGTAGACGGGAGCACTTTCAGCTGCTTGGGAATGGAGGCTTGGCTCTGGCAAAACTGTGTTGAGATTGCATTGTGAGTTTTCTTAATGCAAGGCAAGCTGGCATCTATTTATTTGAGCATTCATATTAAATACAATTTTATCACAACAGGACACCATAGTTGCCCTGCACGCTTTGAGTACCTGTGCAATACTTACTACTGGCATTGAAACGGAAATGAATGTAGGAGTCAATGCATCTAGTGAAGACCATCTGCTTGGATTCCGAATTGATAATGAAAACCGTTTTCTTCTTCAGACCAAAGAGGTATGAAGGAGCACCACTGCAAGAACACAAGTGTATCCAGTTTTCAAAACTTTTCTGTGTGTACTAAAATTCAGAATTTCTCTTAGATTGCAGCTACACAGCCAGTGGGACTAAAAGTTTCGGCAAGTGGACATGGCTTTGGAATGTTTCAGGTATGTGTAAAGTTTTTCTTTAGAAAGAGATGTTGCTGTTTGAACTGGAAGTTCCAAGGATTTGGAAAGCTTTTGTATTATCGTAAACCTCAAACAAGCTGATGAGATATCAGTAGAGCCAGAGCTGACTTCGGGAGTTACTGTTTGAATTAGTTTGAATTAGCTTATGATGATTTGCCTGTATCAGAAGACACAACATGCATACTGTCACAAAATTGTTACAATCTGTAGAAAGATTACTTGATTTTTTGAGCATTATAGAATTGGCTTTCTACATGTGATGGACTGCATGATTGAAACTATATAACCTTCACAAAGTTTTGAATGCTGTAGAATTACTATATTTTTTATCCTTGTGAAATTGTGCTTTTTCTGTACAGGCCCTCCCTGAATCCATGATATCCTTATCTGCAGATTAGCTTGTCCTTGGATCAGTTCATGCCCCCACCCCACTGGGGTTCCCCACATAACACTATCTTCATAAATATGGGGCCATGCCTTAAGGCAGTGTTTCTCAAAGTGGGGGTTGGGACCCCTTTGGGGGTCGCCTAGAGCTTTCCTGGGGGTTGTCTAAAGACCCCTGGTGCAGGGGGCCAGGTCAGGCTTGCCAGACCTCCAGCTGTAGCTGCGCGTGCACTGGGGCTGACTGACAACGTCAGGGCCCAATCCTATGCATGCCTACTCTGAAATAAATCCCATTGTGTTCAGTGTGTGCATAGAACACACATTTCATTTGTAACAATGAAAATACATCCTGCATATTGGATATTTACATAATGATTCATAACAGTAGCAAAATTACAGTTATAACATAGCAACGAAAATAATTTTATGGTTGGGGGTCCCCACAACATGAGGAACTTATAAAGGGGTCATGGCGTTAGGAAGGTTGAGAACCACTGCCTTAAGGGGATCGTTTATTAGAGACAATGTGACAGTTATCTTAGAAGTTACTATGTTTTTCTTGATCAATGTATCCTTTTCCTTTTTTAAAAAAGTGTATATCATATTTATACTGCCTGCATCCTCATCAGATTGTCATACGTCAGATCAGGGTCATATTTCTCTTCCTGTAGAACTGCAATACTGACAGTTCTACTTGACATGGAAAACAGAATATTGTCTGTGAATGATGGGGGAAAGTCCTATAATGCAAAACCTCAGAGAGGGGTTTTTTATGCAGCTTCCCTTGGTTTTAGGTTGCGCTTTTATCGGTAGATACTGTCAAAGAAGATGCTGTGGTTTATCCATTGGAGATGGATGAAAAAGATTAAAGAGGTTAAAGGACACAGAATATAGTTTAATAGAGGAAACCCATTTCTATATTACATATTTACCGGTATATTTTTTAAACCTATTCCAATAGGATGTATTGTATTATATTGCCTAATTTGCTGTTGATTTGCATTCTGCACAAATAAACTGCAGAATACCTAATTAATAAAATAAATAAACAGTAGTAAATATTGCAGAATGGACATTGGCATCCTTTAGTCTCGAAAGACTATGGTATCTTGCTCTGAATTGTGAAGCTGGAGTGGCCTCTCCAGAGCACGATGGCCTGGGTAGATTAGCATGGAGGATAAGCTGTTACTCAAGCAGCAAATCACCCCTCTCCACACCACTGAAACAGTCCAGTGGAAAGGCAGAGCCGATACTATTGGTTCCAGCTGCATTGCAGGGGTTACCAGAACATGATTGTACACAGTCACAAACTTCTTCCGGGACTCTGGCTCTGGATTTTGCCTCAAAGTTGACTCCTGAAGCCTTTCCCATAAATGGAAATAGCCACAAGGCAGTGGAGGTTGGAGGTAGGAGTTTTCCTTCTCCTATTGGAGAAAAATCTCATGTAAAATTCAGTGGAAGATATGTTAAAAATCACTGCTATGCCTGTTCATATTCCCTGTTTCTAATTATAATCATTCAAATTTACTAGGAATAATTTCAGATCCAATTAATGAAGGCCAGGAACAAATATTGCCATGAACAAATATCATTGCCGTGAATCCATCATATCAGAAAGATGTGGATTTAGCAGAGATAATTTCCAATTGCTTTTATAATAGTTGAATTACTAAAAATAGATTTAGCAATCAAATTACTAAAAGCTAGCTATGAAGGCACAATTTACAATTATATGAAAATAGAACTGAACTAGTCAAAAATAATTTGAAATGTAGACGTTAATTCTATACAGTGTACCCCTGTTTTACAATAGTAATACAGAGTGTAACAAAAGTAGGCTTACAGTTGTTTCACTATTGGTTTCATGTTTTAGATTTAATTTTTCCAAACAATAATTCCAAACCAGTATTCTATATCCCTTATTATGTTTTGGAAATGTACATAAGCGGTACTGAACAAATATAATAGTAACAAAAACATATACAGTGGTGTCTCACATAAAAAGCTTAATTAGTTCCGGAGGCTTGCTCTTTAAGTGAAATGCTCTTTAAGTGAAGCAGATTTTTCCATAGGAAATAATGGAAACTCAGACGATTGGTTCCACAACCCCCAGAATATTCATATAAAAATATTAACTGGATGTAAAAATGATGACAAAACACTGGAATAGAATTCAAAACATCCATTCAATGTGCATGATCCTATGAAGTCTACTTAGGCTGCAATCCTAAAGATACATTCCTGGGAGTAAGCCCCATTTGACACAATGGTGCTTACTTCTGGGTAGATATGGTTAAGAGGCTGCAATCAAAGACACTTTCCTAGGAGTAACATTTAACACTTTCCATTTAACACAATGGGGCTTACTTCTGAGTAGACATAGTTAGGAGACTGCAATCAAAGACACTTTCCTGGGAGGCTTACCTGGGCTGCTGCTGGAGGTTCAAGGTGGTCGGGGGGCACTTGGGGGCAGTTAGGGGCAGCTGCCTCTGGCATCTCCAGGCAACTGCGCCCAAGTTGGGGGCAGTTAGAGGCAGCAGCGCTGGCCGGCAGCCCTTTTAAAGAGCCTCTGCGCGGAGCATCAGGGCTGTATAAGTGCTCTTTAGGTGAAGCAGAACATGTTATGTGAAGCAAGATTTCTTGGAAATTTTTGCTTGTTATGTGAAACACTTGTTAAGCAAGGCGCTTGTTAAGTGAGGTACCACTGTAAATATAAAAAAAGCTTTTTAAAAAAGTGAAGTGCATGCCTTTTAAGTGTAAGCCTACTTTTGGCCCACTCTGTATGTCAGAGTCACTATTGTTTTATGAATATATCTACTGTATATATAAAAGAGAAGAGTCACTCACTGACTCACTGATCAACGCCCTGCCAAAACCACTGGGGCTATAAGCATGAAATTTGGGGTTGGTGTTCCTTCTGTGACCGCAATAAAAACTGGTTTTCAAAAATTTCAACCGGAAGGGGGTGAAAAGGGTCGTAATGCGTTTTCCTCCCTATACTTTGCATTGAAGAATCAGTGACTGAAGGATGTTCTGTTCCAACCCCCCCCCCCCGACCTAGAAGCATGAAATTTGGGGAGGGTTTTCCTTCTGTGACATCAACACCCACCAAGAACTGATGTGGAGAAATTTAACCCTTAAGGATGTGCAATGTGCAAAGGAGTGCAATGTGTTTTTGTCCTATACTTAACATGGAAGACTGATCAACATCCAGCCAATTGGGTGCTCGGTGCCTGGTGCAATGGAGGGATCTTGTTCGGAGGGAGGGGTTGCACTAGGGAGGATGCTGTGCATGAGGGGGTTGCGCATGGGGAGATGATACGCATGAGAGGATGATGTGCGTCGGGGGTCGATGCGCAATGGGGATAGTTGCGCTTGGGTGGTTGATGAGCTTGGGTGCTTGATGTGCATGGGGGGACCAATGTGTGTGGGGGAACTGATGCGTATGGGGATGGGGGTGGCGTATGGGGAAATTTTACTCCTGTAATGCAGGTATGCTTTTCGCTAGTTGTAATGTAAATTGAATAATGCATTTTTTGGTAGTGTGTTCAAAGATCTTTTAAATTCAAAATTTGTGCTACACAACTAAGCAATTTCTTGCTTGTTATTGATGCCCATTGAGCTCTTTAGAAACCATGCTTTTCAGTGTACAGGCATATATTAACATTCTGATTTTGTGAGCTACTGCCATGTATTGTTGTATACATACCCAGTCATGATGTGACTGAACAGGTTTTTTTTTCCTTCAGGCTAATGCAGGGCTGTAACCTTAGGTAAAAGTTGCTGGGCCTTCGTACATGATTGATTGATTCCAGTCTGTTTTGTGGATAACCTTATGGGTTGCCCAATAATATAGCAAACTTTCTTGCTATATTGTAATGTACTTTCTTGCTATATTGTAATTTCTTGTAATGTCCTTTCTTGCAATTCTAAGGACAATTCTAAGAACAGAACCATTTTGACACAAAAACCATTTCCATCAGACTTGTAGAATATCTTGCATTTTATCCCTCTAAACTCGCAGGTTTTTTTTTCTGGGTGTACTCACCAGAAAGTATCAGCACCTTTTACCACCTGCCTCCTCAGCAGCTAATTAACAATTAGTCATATGGGGATGACCTGTGGTGAGTACCAGCACCTTCTCTCCCCCCCCCCCCCCCGCAAAAAAGTGTAAATTTTCGCATTAAAAAAAGTTACCATATTTCCCGGACCATGAGACGCACCAAAGTTTAGAGGAGCAAAACAAGAAAAAAATATTCTGAACCAAATGGTGTACTAATATATTTAATAAAATATAGCAGAATAATATTTCAACCATGTAAAGTCTACAGTGGTATTAAGAACCATTATCACTTTCATTAACAACTGAGGAAAGACTTTAAGCTTCAAGCAGTCTTTTAATTTTCTGGTAACCCCAAAAACTCATCATCTCTAGTGTCAGTGATTTGTGACTTTTGCACAAATCTCATTGCAAATGATCAGACAACAACATTTTGCACAAATCTGATTGCAAATAGTCTAGGAAGGCAGGTAAGTTGGGGGGGGGGTTCTTTTGGGGGGTAGGTAGGGAAATGTGAGGGGATCTAGATACATAGGGAAGAGTGAGGGAGGCACAGGCATGGAGCAGGAGGGACCAGGTCTTGTGCATGTCTACTTTGGAGCAAGTCTCCAAGCCAGGGAAGGCTGGTTAGGATTGCAACTGTGCCAGGGTGACCAGATGCCAAACCCAAAGTTCCTGAACCCCAGGGCAAAATTCCTACTCGCTTAAAAATTGCTAAAAATGTATTTTTTGTTTTTATATTTTTGATTTTTACTTTTTTGGCCATAACTTTTGATATGAAGGAGATATCTCAAAACTGATTGTTGCATTGGATTCTGCTCTTCAATACGAATCCAACGACATATGACATGATGGGGTAAGGTCCTCCAGGATTGGCCCTATCACTCTATCAGACGCACAGACATTTACCCCCTCTTTGAGAAGGAAAAAAAGTGCGTCTTATAAACCGGGAAATACGGTAATTGTCATGTTATTCATTCTGAACATCTTTTCCTAATAGGTCTCTGAATGTCTTTACTGCTTCCACCTTAGTAGTGCAACTTTATTTACTTTGGATGAAGTAAGAACAAAGGCAGAGTTGTTCAGTTCTTTGTGCTTACTGTTGATAAATTTACACAGCACGCTGTTATTCCGGCTGGAGGGGAAGCTCTTTGTTGTGAAAGTATTGGATCAAGCACAAAGCTCTGAGTGATTTCAAGCATGCATGATCTACAGAAGTCTGTTTTTCCATTCTTTTGGATGCTAAAAATCTGTTCCATGCATAAATCTGTAGCAAATGAATGAATTTACATTGGTTTCATTAATAGGACATGCAGGTTGCCCTGCAAGTAGTGACCACTTCTAAAGGTGGTTGGCATCCCTATTACAAGGCTGAAGAGCCAGCGTTATCCAAAGATGTATGTGACATGTCTAAACACCAAAGACGGGACGGAACACTGTTACCTTCCCACCACAGTGGCACCTATTTATCTACTTGCATTTACATGCTTTCAAACTGCTAGGTTGGCAGGAGCTGGGCAAGTAACTGGAGCTCACTCTCCTGTGCGGTTCTTGGGTCTTGAACCACCAACCTGCCAACCTTCAGATTTTCAAGCTCAGTAGACAGACTGTTTTGAAATTAGGATTTTAGTTGCTCTAAATCTGTTGAATACCAAGTTATACCTTGAGCTGTTTAACACAAAAGAAAGACAATTATTTGACAGAAAATATAGCTGAAAAGTACATTTTTTGATGAAGGCAACACTTCGACATACTTATTTCCAGATATCTATTTGCTGTGATCTTACCTTGAGAGTCAAAGTAAGGGTGAGGAAAGGATTTGAGGTCTGGTAGCAGCAGTTTTCAAAATAGATGACACATTTCAGATGTCATATTGCAACGTATTTTAGTCAGCAGATCAACCGTCTTTAGTCTTAGTTCCTTAAGAACTTTTGGGTAGCTATCTTTTGGCTCTTGTGACTTATCTATCTACCTACAGTATTTATATACCGCTTTTCAACTAACAAGTTCACAAAGCAGTTTACAAAGAAAATGGAAAAATAATAATAGCTAATTAAAAACTAATGGGTCCCTGTCCCAAAAGGGCTCACAATCGAAAATACAAAACTTATCAGTCCTTACAGGCCAATCCCAACCTATTTCTATGGCTATCACAAATGCAGTGGTACCAGTGCATGAGCCTGTTCGCTGTGGGAAGTTGCCAACTTTGCACAAAGATGGATGCTGAATGCCTGCCAGTGCAGGTAAGCTGGGGTGAGATGTTAAATGGATTGGGGAGAAGCCTGGATCATGGAAAGAGTGGGTAAGGGGCAGTGGCATATGCTAAATCCTGACCCCCGCATCTTAGGTCTGATCTGCTTTCACAGATCAACTCAACAGTGCTAGCAATTGAGCTGGTGTAGGTCCAAGGTGACACATAGTGGCTGCTCGGGGTCATCCCAGAGCAAAAGAGCCAATGTTCCCTCATCCTGAAGAGGCCTCCAGTGGCTGAAACTCCCCTGTAGAATACAACAGAAACTATTCCAGTGCTGCTGCAACCACTTGCAAAAATAGAACTGAGCAATTAACTTTTCAGTTAGTTTTGTAATGCCTTCTCTTTTAACCTCTATTAAATTGTTTAGTCAGGAGGGGCTGTTTAGGCATCTGTGAAGACGGATGCAAAGAAGTCATTTAATTTCTCTGCAGTCTCCTAGTCCTCCTAGTCCTCTTTCCATTCTTTAGACCTAGTAGGCTTAATGCCTCTCTGACAAGGTCACTGCGCATTTGAAGATTTTATTGTTTTTAATGTTGCTGGCCTCAAAATCTTCTTTGGCTCTTGTATCATCATTTCATATTTCTTTGTAGATGGTGTAGCCACTAATAGTTGTAATTACCTTTTGAACAATTGTATCTTGTTTGGAATAACTGTTGAATGGGAAAACTGAAGCACTTACATAAACCCATGAAAAGAAGTCAGAAATAATTTATAATTAAGTAAATAAATCACATTTCACGTTTATTCACATAAGCAATGGATACACTGTCTGGAAGAAATATCCTAGATACAAAATGCTGATACCACAAATGTGCACGTATGTTGCACAAAACCTATTGTCTTGATGGCCCTGCATCATTTGTTCTCATCTTTCAGCCTCATTATGTTTTTTCTCTTTCACATCATGATCAGTGCAGTCCTAAGCATGTCTACTCAGATGTATGTCCTATTGTATTCAGTGGAAAGTGTCTTTACGATTGCAGCTGATGTTGCTGTGTGAGGAGAGTAGTGTGGATACATATCACCAGTACTGTATATGTGAACTGGTGCCTGCAGTCTGGATATGTATCTATCTCTTTTCTAAACGACCATCAGATGTGCCATATAAAATGTACTGATAAATTGCTCTCTCCTTGTGATCACAAATCCTGCTGCTGTTTGTTTGAAGCAGAGTAGAAAAGTTTCTGGTCTTGACATAATGCTGTGGCCAGATAAGACTTCTTCAGTCACCTCTCAGTGAGCTTTTCTTCTGTATAGACTTCTTTTTGTCCAGAGCCAAATAGGAATGGAAAATTAAACATGACACTTCTTCCAGTAAAACTCTTGCCTAGGGGGCCATTCAGTATGTTGCTTCAGATGTTCCTTCGTTGCTGGTCAATTTGTACCAAATTGCTTTTCTTGGCAACTACTAAAACAACAGTATTTGTGTGATGACAAATTGCAGATTTGCTTCCAGCTTGATTTGACCAAATTCACAACATGCCTCTGATAAAAGGAGAGAGCATGTTTTACTTTATTCTCCTAGGACCTAGATGAGCTTCTTTTGAACCCTAGGAACTGGAGGTTTTTAGATCAGAAACATTTTTTTAATGTTGCCATTTTTAATTCTTTTCTTGCTTATTAGAGTATACTCTGGTGCTACTCAAACTGGGAGCCCCCAGTTTGTGTTGAGGTTCCACACTCATTTTAAGGGGCAGGGGATGGGGGAAAGCAGCTGCATGATCGTCAGGATCATGTCCCTGCTAAGGAATGGGAGGGGTGATCTTCCACTTCCCCAGGGATCATGCCATGCTGTTCAGGGCCCTGGGGAGCCCTGGGGAGATCTGCAAATCGCTTGGCAGAGCTTGTCGTGGCTGGAAAAAGGGAATGTTTCTGACACAATTTAAGTGGATATCTGACTTCTGTTTGAATTGTGCCAGAAACTTAGGCTTTTTTCCAGCTGTGGGGAGCTCTGCCAAGCGATCTGCAGAGCTCCCAAGGACACTCCAGGCACTTTAGATCCTTGCACAGCATGGTATGACCCCCAGGGTAGTGGAAAATCATTCCTCTGTAGGGACATGGTCCTGATGATCGTGTCTCTACCCCAGCTTCTCCCAACAAAAACTTAGGGAGTGACTAAATCTCTCAGTTTTTTCTCTAAGTTTTTCACTAACTCCTAAATTTGACAACCATTGTAGTTTGTCTGTATTTAACAAAAGATTTACCCTACAATCCAGAGTAACTATGGGAGCACATAAGAGACATTACGTGTACCTGTAGTTACTGCACCAGCTAGTGAAAACCTATGGGAAATTCATATTGCAATCCAGAGCAAATTGTTCTTATACCGGAGCAAGGACTCCCTGTAGTTACTCTGGATTGCACCCTAAGATTACATTAATCTAGCAATTTTATGAATACAAATCCAAGGCAGGGCCTTTACTTTTTAAGGAAATGGAGTTGTGTCTTCGGCACATGCAGTTAGAAAGTATAAGTACAAATTGTATAGAGCCTGAATCACAGGCTCCTTAAATCAATGGTTCTCTAGCATGTAAGCCCAGGACTCCCTTCAATGAATGACAATCTGTCCAGGACCATTTGCCATGCAAGGAAATTTTTCTTGAGGCAGTTTAGCAGTCCTGAAGCCCAGATCTGATATGTGCACATTTTTTACAAGTATGTCATTGCCCTGTGCTGGGACAAGTGTCCCAAGTACGGTAACTTGTTAGATCATTTCACAAAGCAGTGTTTCTGATCTAATCTAGCTGTCTCGACAGACTATATTCATTGGTTGCAGGCCTTATCTTACTCCTGATAGCCTCCTGACAAGGCCTCCATTTCTGAGTTTTGTTTTGGAAAGTTAGTGCACCAGAAAGATGCACCTTGTTCATCTTTTGTTCTCAGTGTTCATCACAATTGCCTAGATAGGCATCTCAATGAGTAATGTCAACTTTCAGCTTGTCACCTGAATGGGAAAACTGAAGCACCTCTCCTCAAATTAATGTTTGTGAATAAGTGTCTCAATTTGCCACTTGTATTTCATAATGTATTTGCCTTTTGGACATATGACTATGGTTTGGAAACATATAAAGAATTGGACAGGAACAAGAGAGGTGTAAGACAATAAATGAAAATGAACTGCAACAGGGGCTCTATTGGTGTTTGTAACATCAATAGAAGAATGTCTGAACGTGCTAATTTGACATTTGATCAGAAAATTTAGAAGAGTCAACAACCAAGTCTTTTTTTTAACTACATAAATGTTTCAAATAGTGTCTTCTTCATTATTAAGTAAATAGGTATTTGGAGTAATGCCATATTTCATGTTCAGAAATTCCTTTTGTTTTAACATCCAGTGAACTTATTTGCTACTTCTAAAAGTTGGAAAGATGTTGCTATAATAGGTCAAATTACCAAGTAAATTGAAGCTTGTATTGGGATTGACAGAAATTGCAGAAGTCTCATTCATGGCAGTGATACTGAATGTTAAGGGTGTTTTAGAATAGCTTAGATCTGGTACTGTATATTTCTGGTTCTGACCCAACAGTTATCCTTTTCTCACATTCTGGATTTTCACAAATTATTCAGTAATTAATGTAATGTCTGAAACTGTATTACAAGTAGAACATTTTCAGAATCTACTGTTAACTGTTTTCTGGTGCTCCACCATTATCTATCTATATGATTTCAGATTACTGCTCCGTGCCATTCATATTTACTGTATTCATATCACTAATTTTTTTATGTTTTAACCTTTTTTTAGCTCAACGTCATGTATAATGTAAAAAGTTCACTTACCGGCAGGAGACGTAGATCTGCACAAAGTCAAGAAGCCTTTGATTTAGATGTCGTAGTAAAAGATGACAAAAAAAACATAAACCACTTAACCTTGAATGTTTGTACCAGGTAAATAATTACAGGAGGCAATCAGTCCTCTCATTTTTTACAGACTTTTAAACAACATCTGAAAGGGATAAATGTCTCGTGTTTTTACAAGTCTTTTACTATAAAAGTGAATAATGTCATTGGGAAGATTGCATCTATATTAAAGAGCACGAGTAATAAATTTTCAACAGGTGATTAATATGTATAACATATAGTAGGGCAACCTGCTTGGCACTATTCTTTTTCTATTAATATATGATCCTTTTACATAGTTCGGGACTGGAATATTTAAAGGACAACTTTTCCCACAAGATTCTGTCCTCTCACTGATATCGTCAAATGAATATCTGCTTCACATCCTACTGTTTTCACAATTTTGATTGTTGGGAATATGGGACAGGGCCTTTTGATGACTGGTTACAAGGTTACCCAGTTTCGCTTCCAGTGATGGGATTCAAAGAAATTAACAACCGGTTCTATGCCCATCTGGCAGCCACTTTTAAATGGCTATTTTTAAACTTTATATATCTCATGTCTCATTTACAACTGGTTCTATAGAGTAGGTGTGAACCTGTAGGAGCCCATCACTATTCTCTTCCCTTTATTAGTTCAATGGTGTATCTTGAAGTCTGTTTGTTTCATGCAGTTTGGGGCTAGGTGAATTAGTGACCTGGATCAAAATTCTGTTACTATGTTATTCTGCCCTTTCTCTTATCTTATGTCTTCACAACATCCCTCTGAGGCAGGTTAGGCTGACTGACAGGAACATGGTCATCGCCTGCAAGCATCTTGGCTGAGCAGGGTTTCCTCAGCTTTCTGTCTGCTACTCCACACTGGCTCTGTAGAAAGTAATTATTCCTTGATGGCAGTCAACACCACATTCCTTCCTCCCACAGATACAAAGCAGACATAATTATATCCCATTCCAATTGGATTATTTGTTTTCAATAGCAGCTACACTGACCTGGCAATGTGATGTACAGATGGTTTTGTTTCATTCTGATCTCATGAGCCAACCACAGCCAGCAGTTATGCTGAGTCTTTCTCAGAGTCATATGTGTTAATCAGCTCTGAGCATTGCTCAGGAGTTCATTAATCAGCCCACACCCAGGAGGATTACTTTGAAAAGTAGGTCTCTTGCAAATTGTCCCCATGTAAAAAGGAAAAGCTTTATTCAATTATTTCTAACTACTGTCAAGCATTCAAAACAAAGATTGGAGATACTATATACTCTGTTCCAAGAGAATGGTGGTGGTTTATTATCTGTCCAGCAAAATGCTTCTGCCACCTAATCATAAGCATGTAAGTGTTAGCTGATTAAAATAAAAGGCCCACAAACAAGTTTTCATTGCCTAGTTGTGCACTGGCATTATAATGTGTATAGTAGACTTTTACTGTATTTTATCCTTTAAAGTTATCATCTGGAAGAAAGTACTTTAATTTGGTTGAGAGAGAAAGGAAATTTTTCTTTATTAAATAAATGGGTCAATTACTTGATGTAATTACCGAGGTACTACTTAATAGGACATTCAACTAATTAGCAGCCTAATCCTATGCATGTTTACTTAGAAATTGGTCCCATTGCAATCCTTACAGCGAGTACACCCATCACATTGAGCCTTTTTCCCAGGAAAGTATGGATAGGATTACAGCCTAAAATCCAGGTAATTTAAGGGTGTTTTTGATGAGCAAGTTCAGAGAGCATCCAGTCAATTGTTACTGTACAAATAAGCTCAGCATTTTGGCATCACTGTAGAGGTGAATGAAGTGGAACACAATACTTTGAAGGGGTCCATTGAACAGGAAGATTACCGCTTGCTAAATGGACTAAAATTGTATAGTTTGGCAGGTGAATCATGGTGCCCTCCTAACCAATTTTACAGCTATAGAGTAAGGGCAACACATATCCAAGGTAAGGGAATAAACATTGCTCTACCTTGAGGAGGCCTCATAACTACCCCCCCCCCCACTGTAGGATGCAGCACATGCCCCCATGACACAGCTATGCCAGTGCTGGAAAGTTGGTTAGGATTGCGTCCTCACAGTGCAATCTTAGACTGTGCTTAGGCTGGCGCAAGTCCCTTGCACCAGTCTCCAAGTATTGCAAAAGTGCCATAAGGCACGTCTGCACCACAGTGAGGGAGGCAAGGCCTGCACACAGACATGAGCTGGTCTTTTTTTATTTTTGTGTAAAATACTCTCTCCTTTTTTCTTAGATATTTAGGTACTGGCTCATCTTCAAGAAGTGGTATGGCTCTCATAGAGGTTGGACTACTGAGTGGTTTCTCTCTGTCACCCAATTTCATATTGCATGATGATCTGATTAAAAAGGTGGAAAAAGAGGAAGGCAAAGTCCACCTATATTTGGATTCTGTAAGTTAATCACAGCATTACCTTGTCTGATAGTTAAAATTTGAACTGAAACCAAATTCAGATATTTTATTTCTTAAAAAGATTAATAACAGTTTCAAAAAATGGTAGGACAGGATAATATTCTCATTTCCTGTGCAGTCCCTAATAAACAGGCAAGACAGTGGCTTGGATTCAAGTGGGCCACTTTATTGAAAGCCAGTCACAGGAAAAAAACAACCTTCAGTTTGTGCAACCTGAAACTCCTCCCCTTGAAGTGTGGGCAAGTAACTTAAGGAAAACAGCAAATGTCTGGCTGTTCCACAAAATAGGTATTGTCGCCTTGACTCAAGTTATTGGGCTTTGAAAATTGGACTCAAACAAATTCTATATCATTTATTAAAAGATTTAGTAACACTTTCAAGAACTGGTAAAACAGGATAATATTCTTAAAAAGGTATGCCTCTGTAGTTGCAATAGGACTTGTTTTATTTGTTAAAAACTCCATGTTTTTAATACAGACTTCCTTAGAGTTAACTGATTTCATATGCCTTTACATACACATGGAAGATTCATATTGCATTCCTAGTCTTTGCATAAGGTGAAGTGTCAAAGCATGTCTTGGGGCCCCCATCTGCATGTTTTTGTGAACCAGCATCTATCTAAATTCAAATCTACTGCAGTTATACAATTTGTTTGCTATTGATTAGAGATAGATCAGATTGGTTGGGTGCATTTATATATCAGACACATTTGTAAGCATTAGTTAATGCATTATTTTTATATCTTATAATTATCTTATTTAATAAAAAAATTAGAACTTTTAGTTGCATGCCCTTCATCATGCACTTAAAAGAAGTTGGAAGAAGCTGCATGCCTTTCATCACGAAAGCATACATAGTTTTTTAAGAAATAATGGCTGCAATCCTAAAGTAAGTTTAGGATTTACTAGGATTTACTAAATCCTAAAGTTTAATGGGAGTAAGACCCATTAAACAAAATGGGGCTTACTTTTGAGTAGACATGGTTAGGATTGCGCTCAATGTCACTTTTATTTTCTAGTTAAATGGAACACAGGTTTGTGTGGATATTCCAGCTGAGAGAGATTTCAAAGTGGCAAATACACAAGATGCCTCTGTGACTGTGTTGGATTATTATGAGCCCAGTAAGTGTCAATCTTAATAGATCTTGTATTCATACCTGAAATATGTCATTGTGTGAAAGATGACTTAAAGTTAATAATTAGTGATAACATAATGCCTACATAATGTGCCACTTAGATCCAGGTAAATGTGTATGATTGCATTCTTAAAATGAAGAAAGAATTGCATTAAAGAATTACTGAAGAAGCTAAGTGATGCATAGGCATTAATGAAAATAAGAAAAAAACATATGTAGTGTTAGTTCTATTAAAAGTTGTAACTAATAAGTTTTTATGTGTGTCTTATGGCGGTGAGGCCTCTCTTTGTGTCACTTTACACTTTACCGTCTTATGGCGGTGAGGCCTCTCCCTGCACATCTCTGTGCACTTCTGGAGCAGGTTCCATGAAGTGTGTTCCTCCACCATAACATTGGTTCCAGGGGTGGCTGTGTCATATAAATTGGGCCACCAGTCCATATACTTAAGAATGTGAACTTAAGTATACATGAAGAAATTCAGCAGTGTGCAAGGTTAAGTGCTTAAGTAGGAGTCAGAGGGAAAGAGAGGATGATAAAATAATGGCATGATAAAGACTTTGGGCTTTATTAGAGGGAAGTCTGAACATTTTGAAGATAACATAATAAGAAACAACTCCTCCCCTTCCAGCAGCTTCCTGGTGTCTGTAGGATATAGTGGACCAAATTTTGGTCCTCTTGGTGCAAGAAGCTTAGAATTGGGCCTTTTGACATTCTTAATTTTTTCAGATGCAGAATATACTAGCAGAATGTACCTGTAAAATATTTTGATTTTTTGCTTTTTATATTAAAATTAAGGTAACTTTTTGTTACAAGAACTGCATTACTGTTGTGACTTCTTAAAAGAAAACAATATGTTGTATTTATGTAGAGCAGCATATTATTTCCATAATGACATAAAGTCATATTGTTTATAAATGCAAATATTTTTAAATAGATGGAAATGTTTGTGGTGGGTAACTTGTCCTATAGTTTGTTCAGCTTGGAAACAGAATTTGGCTCTTTTTAAAAAAAAAACCAACTTTTTTCTTATATTGAGAAACTTACGTATGGTCACATGTGTTGCGTTTTTAAAAAAAATGTTAGCAAAATGTATTTCCATTTTCTTAAGAATCAGTTACTCATGTTGGATTTGGCCTACAGTCATGATTTTCCTTTGGTTTCTTCTGTAGCCTTAATCAGTGCTGTAACAAAACACTTGAAGTCTATCGCAAAGTATTTTATAACATATTTGAGTGTTACTTGATATTTGTTGACAGGCAAAATATGTGATCAACAAAATAACTCAGACTTTATTTGAATATATAACAATTTTGAAGAGATAAATAGAAACTGATATTGTTGCTTTAACAGTGTATTATTTTCTAATTGTGTACTTTTGGCTAAAGCCTTTATGCAGGGTTTAGTATGCATCCAGCAAAATCGCAACAGAATGGGACTGAAACCTCCAGTGTTTGCAGAATGGGTTTTATAGCCCTGGTTTGAAG
Organism: Cryptoblepharus egeriae; assembly: GCA_030015325.1. NCBI lineage: Eukaryota > Metazoa > Chordata > Lepidosauria > Squamata > Scincidae > Cryptoblepharus > Cryptoblepharus egeriae. The sequence continues at coordinate 152,609,826 of JAREYC010000001.1, forward strand.
TCTATAGGCCACAATTGCATTGCAGACATTTCTTTCAGTGTTAGTAAATTTGTCAAATTAAAATTCGGTGGAGTACAACTGCCTCTAAACTAGCAACACTGAAAATTTTTTCCCAATCTCTCTCGCAACAGGGAGAAAAGCAGTGAGAAGCTATAACTCCAAAGTGATGCAGAGTTTGTCATCATGCTCCTTATGTGAAAAGGATGAATGTGATCTTTGTCCACAGGCAGATGATGCCTCATCAGCTTTCCTCTCCTATGAACTGTTTGCTGTGTTTATAAGCCTACTGTACTGCTGGTTGGTCTAAGAACCTCATGACATCTTATCCACACTGCACTTTTAAAAAACCCTGTTTGTTTCTCCCCCTTGCACAAGGGTTATCAGGACTGCTCTCCATTTCCTGTCATTGGAAGAAAAGATTCAAATTTGTTACTAGGAGGCAAAGAAGTTCTAATTTGAACTTGGGCCGTGTGAAAATTGACATTAATAAAACTTTTACCCTATAACTCACTGCAAGAACTTGCATCTCAAAATAGTTATTAGGAAAGAAGCTTTTCTCCAGTGGGTCAAGTAGAAAGGGAAACTTGCAGCTCAGATATATTTTCCCATTTTTTTAATCACACAACCAGTCTTCACCAAATGCTGCAGTGTTGGAACACCCTGTTGCCATGTGCTCTGGGACAGTGATAGTAGCTTGTGGAAGGCCAGAGTCTTTCTTCACGTGCCAGCAGCTGTTTGGATATCTGCTGGACTAGAGGTGAGAGGAAGGATAGAAGGAGGAAGAGATGGGATGGGAATGGGTGGATCAAGCCTGGGAGAGGGGTGGGATAGATGATGTCAGTGCATGCCGTATCTTATCTCCCTTCTTAGTCCTGATTGCCTGCACAGATCAGCTCAAGATCTGAACTAGCAAAATCACTGGTGCAAGTCTTAGTTAACCCATTATAGTTGCTGGGGCTTACCCTAGAGCTAGGGCACAAATGTTCCCTCATCCCAGGAAGACCTCCATCATGCAAAATTCCTCATAGGATGCAGGATAGATGTCTGCATGACTGTATGAGAATTTAGATAAGATTGGGCTCTCAGCATTTTTTCCTGTGTCTGTTAACATTCAGGGCTAAACTTATCTGTTCAGTGACAGCAGAATTATGCCCATGATCTAAAATTCTGGCTATGTCAGAAATTTAAATAAATTGTTTAATATAAACATTCCTGAATTTAATTTTATATATAATATGAGGTCAAATTTATGTGGAGAAAACAAATCAAGAGTGTATATTTTCTGAAAGGGCTTTGTTTGTACATTAACAATCAGCTAGGGTTTTAAAAATATAATTGAATGTTTTCAGTTTTAGAAACTGGGTAACAGAATTACCCTAAGTCTTGCAGTCAGTTTCATTTGTGGTATATTTTAAATCAGTTTATCATTTAATTTAGAATTATTATTGATTTCAGTGGTACAGGGTCAACTCCCAGCTTCACATGGGATTTGATGCAATAATTTTTTAAGGATCTGGCTAGCATTCAGTATGACTGTCACTTGCCTTTTTAATAGTGTTCCAGAAACCCCTAAACTGGTTGTACATGCTTGTACAATATGCACAAGCTGAAAGAGGTTGAGTGGAAGTGGAAAAGTGGTGACTAACAAGTCAAATAAATAAAAAGTTGATAGAATGAAATGAAAAATTCTAACAGTTATGATGTTATTGAAACTGTAAGCACAATCCTAACCATGTCTTCTCAAATGTAAGCCCTATTGTGTTCAATGGGTCTTACTACCAGGAAAGTGTCTTCAGGATTGTAGCCATTGTAACCTGTTGTAGTGTGTTTTTTTTTAATCAAAAGGCTTAAGGTTCTAAGGTTTTCTGTCGTTCATTACTTCTCATACCACTGGGCATGTTTTCTTAGTTGACACTTGGCAAGCATTTAGTTTATATCACAGTATGGAATGTATTGTTTACACTATGGTGCCTTTGTTTGCCCACCCAGTCCTGCTGGGAAGAGGCAGGGGTAGCTGCTTAACTTCTGGGCTGGCTTAAACATTGCCTTTTCTGATCTACCATCATGATCATAACCTTCCTGGTTCAAGAAATCATGGTTCAAGAAAATGCCTTGAAACACAAGAGTGCACTATAGGAACAAAGCAGAACCCCTTTGTACAAATGCTTGTAAATAAGATGAAATGGGGTCCCAAACAATTAGAATCTAGATCAGTAATTTTCAACCTTTTTCATCACACACTTAACAAGGCACTGAAATTGTCAAGGCACACCATCCATTGTCTTTACCGTTGACAAGGCACATCAGACTGTTCAAATCTCCCAATTTTCCTATTAATGGATATCAATCCCCAAATTCCCATGGCAGGCAGAGAAAGCTGAGGTCATGTTTTCTCCAACCTGATTGAAATCAGCCTTCTTGTGTGCTCACTCTTCATATGTGAAGACATTTGAGGGAGAGGGGGTTGTTGGAAAGGTCCCCTTAGGGTAAGTGAACTATTATTAACATATGGTTTTCTCCTACTTAAACTAGAGAGACTTGAATTTGCTGAATTCTAGAGATGAGTCCTTCACTGCCAATACTGCCTTCCTCCGCCCCCGCTGTCATTTGTCCTTTGTTTAAATAAATCTGTCTTAGATCTTAGGCATATTCATTCTGTCCAAACTTAATAATGACTTTAGTATACATTTTTCTACTTTACAATATTCTCGAAATGTTTGAATCAGTTGCTTCCTGGTAATATTAGAGTTTTGTATTCTAGTCTATCTGCAGTACTGTATTAGCTTTTAAAGCAAAAAAATCCAAACAAAATAACTACAGTATTAAAAGTAGCTACTTTCCATAAATGGATCCTCTCTTGTAACCTGCCTATGTCTTTCCACTGATTTTAGAATTAATTATGACCCATTCGATAGTGTATTCTGAGATGGAATTGCTCCTTCTTTATTAAATGATACTAGTAAGGATTCACTACTCCAGAAAGGGCAGTAAATGTTTGGAAGCAAGCTTTTGTGTACCATCTTCTTGCTCAATTGGGAACCATGTTTACATATACAGTGTGAACTCTGCACTCAGGGCAGTATGTGTTGTGTGCTGATATTAAATTCAGGCCTCGTGTTCTCTCAAAGAGAAAGCCAATGCTATCATTCTGAGCTCAAAATTAAATTTAAAGTGTGAAACCATGCAGAATCCAGATTGTCTTTAATCACTGAAAATGTTTGCCTTTAGTGAAAATCACTGTATAGCATACATACATGGAACTCCAAATTTGCATACTATAAGAGTTTAAGGGCACAATCCTAACCAATTTATACCACATGACTCACCTGACATAACTTCCCATGGGGCTGTGGGGAGGCTGGTGCTTGTGCACTGGCCTGAGGACTGGGAGAGAAGTGCCTTAGGGCGAAATCCAGAGTAACTATGGGGAATCCTTGCTCCAGAGTAAGAACAAGTTACTCTGGATTGCAACATGAATTTCCCATAGGTTTTCTCTAGGTGGTGCAGTAACTGGGTGCACGTAAAGTTTCTTACATGCTCATGTAGTTACTCTGGATTTGGCTGTTACTGTACTTTTGTGATACTCCCAGGTCAGCACAGGACCTATGCCAGGTTGTATGCTGGCCTAACTGGGAATTAGGATTGCAACCTAAATTTAATTATCTGTAGTTGGCCATGGAAGCTTATTCAAGCTCTTCCATTGCTGAAGGCCCATCCCATGTTTTAAGGAACCTACTTGAGAAAAATTGTGCTTTGGGGGACAATTTAGCACCTCTAATGCGATTGGCTTCTCCGGTTCAGAAAAACAACTGGTTAATGTCAATTAAATGCAGTTGTGTTATTTGCACTGGACAAGTGACTTTTAATGTCACCATTTACATTTGTGCATGAAATAATAAGTAACGGGTATATTTAGGGGCTACAACAATAAAGCAATATTTGGTGGATGTGTTGCTTTACTGTCTGTATCTTTAATAAAATATGGATAACATTCCTACAAAATAGTTTCTATTCCTACAAAATTATTTATTTTAGATGAAAATTGTTAACATATAATTAAAATATCAATTATTTTTTGACAAGTTGTTTGCTCAGTTTTTAAAAATTTGCATATTCTATTGGGATGAAATACAACAGCAACTTCCATTGAGTGTAGTGACTAGAGTTTGAAATTTGTGAATATATACCAAATCTGACTTGATATAAGGGCATACCTCCCTTTTTGGGATCTGCAGTGGGGGGTAGTGGCACTCAAACTTTAAGGGAGCTTTATTCTAAGTAAGTCTTCGTGAAGGGAGGGTGAGGGCAACAACATGATCCCCGATCCCTAGGACTGTGTCCATTGATGGGATTCAAAGAAATTAACAAGCGGTTCTGTGCCCATCTGGCAGCCACTTTTAAATGGCTATTTATATTTATATTTCCTATCTCTGGTTAACAACCGGTTCTATAGAGTAGGTGTGAACCTGCTGGAGCCCACCACTGTGATTGTGTCTCTAAGCAGGTGCTTTCTCTAACTTTCATTTACAGGGGTGTAGGGAGCTCTGTGCATCCCTCCCCAGCGTTCCCCAATCTTTGGAACATTAGCAAATAAATCACTTCCATTTTTGGAATGCTAGTTTGCAAAGGTTCCAAAAATAGGGGAGTGGTAGGGAGTGCTTTGCAGGGCTCCCCACAAGTGAAAGTACCCCGTTCTTCCCTCAAGCAACACAATCCTGGGATTGCATCACTGCCCCCACCCCTTTAAGGGACAAGTGAAGATCTTTACATGAATGGGGGTGGTGGTGCAACCCCCCCAATTTGAGTACCACTGTGTAGAGTATCCAACTGTCAATGAGTTTCCTCAGTACTGTTGGTGTTATAAGTTCAAGGAGAGTTGAGATGGTCTAGGCCAGGAAAGGGGGATAGGATTGTGTGTGTGCTGCCACTGCTGAAATCCACTCCAAAACTGCCCCTAACCTGCCCCAGCACCAGCTACTTGCTCCTTGGCAGGTGTGCAGTTTTTCCAGATGTTTGCAACTCTGGAACAACCAACAGCAAATACCTTTGTGACCTCATCATCAATCAATACAGTAAATCTCATCTCTCATTTCACATAGATCACTGGGATTCCTGCTTCTCACTCTTTACTTGCTGTATCAACAAATTTTAAACAGGTGTCAAAATATAATGAAGTTCCAATTTTAAAAAGTTTCCCAAATCATTAAAAAAGGTAAAAGTGGAATGGAGAGCAGAAACAGAAAAATAATTCATTGAATCACTAAAGGCATTATTCACTGTGCAATTCTACAAATGTACCAGAGAGTGGTACAGAAGAAAGAAGATGGGTGAGTGAAGAAAGGACTAAAGAAAAAGGCTGTCAAAGCAGAATACAGGAACTCAAAGGGGTGACCATTAAGTAAAGGAGGCAGAATTCCATATATAAGACAATAATCGCAAAAAAGCATACCCTAATGGTTGAGGGGAACTGGGAAAGTACATCACAAAAAAAAAACAACACCAGGTTAAGCTTTTAATATTGAAGAACAACAAAGTACAGTGGCGCCTCATGTAACAAACGCCTCACGTATGTTTCACATAACAAACAAAAATTTCTCTAGGATTCTGCTTCACGTAACAAACTGCTTCATGTAACAAACACTCAGTTGGCAGTTGGGGCAGATGCGCTGGCCGGCAGCCCTTTTAAAAAGTGTCAGGGCTGTCAAGCACGCCTGCCCATAGCGAAAGTAAGACTTCTGCGCTGTTCCTCATGTAGCCGGGCGTCTGCTGGGCAGAGGGAGAGAAGAGCAGTGGAGAAGAGGGAAGCAGCTCAGGGCTAGCCAGAAGGGAGCAGGGGAGAAAGAGGCTCAGGATGGAGAGGAGAAAGTGGGGAGACACTTTGAAGGTGTCTTGGATTGCAGCCTCCTAACCATGTCTACCCAGAAGTAAGCCCCATTGAGTTAAATGGGGCTTACTCCCAGGGCAGGGTGACCAGATGCCAAATGCAAAATCCCTACACTCCAAGGCCAAAATTCCTATCCCAAGAGCACAATTGCTGTAGGACATCCCAAAAATGTAGGACAAATTAAAGTAAGCTAAAACGCTTGTATTGCTTCCCTGTACTTAATTTCAACACTATATTACTTCTTTTTAAACTGAAAACTGATGAAATTCTCTACTCACCCCCTTCCTGGTCTAGGTGACCATGTCATAACCTAAAAAAGAGGACAAGGACCCCCAAAATGTAGAACACCAGAGTGATCTGGGGGGGTGAGATGGGGGTGATCCTAAGGGCTGGGAGAGGGGGGTGATCCTAAGGGCTGGGAGATGGGGGTGATCCTACGGGCTGGGAAATGGGGGTGATCCTATGGGCTGGGAAATGGGGTGATCTTCCAGGCTGTCTCCTTTACCTGCTCTGCAGGAACCTTTGCTACCTCTTTCCTTCCTTTGCAGCGTTTCCTCCCCTTCCAGACCTTTTTCTGTGCAGAGACTGGAGCCACTGCCAGGCGCAGCCATTTGGGAAGGGCTACTTATAAGCACAATGGAGGCCTTACCTTAAGGAAAAGGTAATAAAGGCAGTGGGCTCTTCATCAGCCCCTGTTCTCCCCTCCTTTAGTGTGGCCTCTTTGGGGCTGGATCCTGGTCTAAGATTTGGGTGAGTGAAAGGGAGGGCTTTGCAGGACAGGTGGATGGAAAAGCTGAAGGAAAAGGGTTAGGGTAAGGCTATTCCTGAGTTCAAGGACTGGACTGCCTTGCAGGGGCATCCACCTGGGAGCCTCAGCACAGTGTGGGGGGGTCTGGACTGCCTTAATTCTCTACAGTAAAGAAAACTGAATTCGCAGGAGCCTCTGGAGGGACACTGATTGACTGAGCAATTCTATTCAGGTCTACTCAAAAGTAAGTGACATTGAGTTCAATGCGGCTTAGTCCCAGGAAGGTGCTCTTAGGAGGACAGGCTGATTCACTTATTCACTGACTCATTAATGCCCAGCCAAAAACCACTGGTCACATGAGTATTCATGTCAAGAGTACTCTTTATTTACATGATGTGACCAGCCACAAAGTAGCCATTTTAACCCTATTGGGGGTGAAAAGAGAGTGCAAAGTGTTTGGGGCATATATTTCACATTGAAGACTGATCAAACCATCACCAAACTGCACTGCCCAATTGGGGGGCATGGCAAGGGGATTGCTTCTTCTAATTTGACTCCAGCATCGCGGGTACGCTTTTCGCTAGTTGTCTGTCTGTCTGTCTGTCAAAAATTGAAAAGTCACTGACTTACTCACTGACTCATCAACGCCCAGCCAAAACCACTGGGTCTAGAAGCGGGAAATTTGGAGAGGGTGTTCCTTCCATGAACATGGAAGCATGGCCGTCTATTCAGAACATGCCCTCTAGCAGTATGTGATCAACAGTTCCAATCTGGCCTGAACCACATGGACAGATCAGGTCAAGATCAATACCTGTGAAGAAAAAGCAAAAGTGGCCACTAGTTACAAATCCTGTACAATTTGTGCAGGATTGTGTGCAATTATGGTACAATTGTGTCCTGTACAATTGTGCAAGGCCAGCTGGGCCACTGTAAGACACAGGAAGCTGGACTAGATGGACCTTAGGCCTGATTCAATGGAGGGTCTTCTTATATTCATATGAGCATCACTTTAAAATCATATATCAAACCTGCTCTAAGATTCGTACATTTGTTCATGCGATGGAATACAGGCAGTTCTATGGTTTCTCTTGTTGGTGGGATCTTTGATGCACATTCAGCTTTGAGCTCACACTAAAGCTCTTTCCACACTCCAGGCATTTATAGGGTTTCTCCCTTGTGTGGGTTCTTAAATGCCCAGTCAGGTATGAGCTCCTATGGAACCTCTTTTTGCACTCAAAGCATTTATATGGTTTTTCCCCTTTGTGGGTTCTCTGATGCAGATTGCCAAGGAAGGTGGTGGACTCTCCCTCACTGGGGATCTTCAAGCAGAGGCTTGACGAGCATCTGTCAGGATGCTCTAGGGGAATTTCCTGCTGCAGGCAGGGGGTTGGACTAGATGACCTACTAGGTCCCTTCCAACTCTATGATTCTATGATGCCTAGTCAGGTGTGAGCTCATACTGAAGCTCTTTTTGCACTTGAAGCATTTATATGGTTTCACCCGTGTGTGTTCTTTGATGCAAAGTCAGGTGTGAGCTCAAACTGAAGCTCCTTTTGCACTCGAAGCATTTATAGGGTTTCTCCCCTGTGTGGGTTCTTTGATGCAAAGTCAGATTTCCATTTTGACTGAAGCTCTTTTTGCACTCGAGGCATTTATAGGGCTTCTCCCCTGTGTGGGTTCTTTGATGCAAAGTCAGGTATGAGCTCCTACTGAAGCTCTTTTTGCACTCAAAGCATTTATAGGGTTTCTCCCCTGTGTGGGTTCTTTGATGCAAAGTCAGACTTCCATTTTGACTGAAGCTCTTTTTGCACTCAAAACATTTATAGGGTTTCTCCCCTGTGTGGGTTCTTTGATGCACAGTCAGGTGTGAGCTCCTACGGAAGCTCTTTTTGCACTCGAAGCATTTATATGGTTTCTCCCCTGTGTGGGTCCTTTGATGCAAAGTCAGATTTCCATTGTCACAGAAGGTCTTTTTGCACTCAAAGCATTTATATGGTTTCTCCCCTGTGTGGGTTCTTTGATGCAAAGTCAGCTGTGAGCTAGCACTGAAGCTCTTTTTGCATTGGAAGCATTTATAGGGTTTCTCCCCTGTGTGGGTTCTTTGATGCACAGTCAGGTATGAGCTCCTACTGAAGCTCTTTTTGCACTCAAAGCATTTATATGGTTTCTCCCCTTTGTGGGTTCTTTGATGCAAAGTCAGACTTCCATTTTGACTGAAGCTCTTTTTGCACTCGAAGCATTTATAAGGTTTCTCACCTGTATGGGTTCTTTGATGCACAGTCAGATTTCCAAGTCTACTGAAGCTCTTTCCACACTCCAAGCAATTATATGGTTTCTCCCCTGTGTGGGTTCTTTGATGAGCTAAAAGTTTGGATTTACTTTTGAAGGTCTTTGCACAGTGAGCACATTTTTTAACCTTCTTTTCAGTGTCTTTTTCTGATTTGACTGGGAGGATGTTGCTGTTGCCAGAATCCTGAGAGTCAGACTTCTTTCTACATTTCATGTTTTTCTCCTGCTTCTTTGATCTGTACTGAAGCGCAGATTTCTTCCTCCTGTGGCTCCTCCTTTCGGAAGAAAAACGTGTACTTTTGCTAGTTGATTCATGGAAAGGAATCTCCTTACTTTCCCTTACTTCAGAATATTCCTTTTTGATCTCTAGTTTATGGAGACAGACAAGTTCTTTCCTCCAGCCAGTGGTTGGTCTCTCCTCCTCCCTCCCTGCTCCGTCTTGTTTTCTTAAAGGCTGTGCCTCTTTTTCAAGCAAGGTCATGTCCAACGACCCCCTACTTGGCTCCCTCAAATCCGCCATTGGTGTCTGGAACAGAAAGAGATTCCTGATTAGCAGTGCAATGTTAGTGGCATCTCTAAAGCACAAGTCTGGAGCTTTCTGGTCAAAAGCAAATACCAATGGATGCCCTGCAACTGAGTCGGTCCCTGGAAAGGAGATACAGGATCACAGCTTCACTCAGAGACTATCTCTCAGTGAGCTGTTGTGGAGAAAGAGCACAGTTGTGGCTGCTTGACATGTTCCAGCCAGAACTGGTCCTGGGATGGAGGCTGCTTAGTTAGACCATCAGAGGAGGGCCTCCTCCTAGACCCTCACAAGCCTGCCAGCACCTTTTTTGCCATGCTCCCGTCTTAATAAATGCTAAAACCTATAGTTTTGTTGTGTGGGGCTGATCCATGACCAGTTTCATTCTTGAATGGCTTGTAGATCGCACTCATTTCCATCAAGTGTCAGCCATTCAAGGAGAAATAAGAGCCAAGCCAAGCCTATATCTACCACCTATCTTTCCATTTTGGAGCCATCTGCTCCAAGCTCTGGCCATTCCAGCACATGGGAGGGTAGCAGAAATGGTTGTATGGAGTATAAATCCCCTGCTAGTAATCAAACCTCAAAACACACAACAAATTAGACCTGGGAGTAGATGGTCTGACGCTGAAGACAGGCAAACCAAAAAAAATCTCTCCTGTTTGGCAAGGTGGACGAGATTGCATAGAACCTTTGCTAACATTGTTGCTCTAGCCCAGGCCTGCTCTAGGTATAAAAATCTTCTCAAACACAAAAAAATTTGTATATGTTTAACCAATGGAAAGAGCTGAGCAAGGCCTGCAATGAAAAAGATGAGCGTAAGTTTTGGTCTTAAATCTGCCTTCAAGAATCTAATCGCAATTGTAATATTAACAACTCTATTTTTGTTGATACTTGGTGCACCTATTTTAGTAACATCTTTCACATTAATGTAAATCCAGGCTGTGGGTGGCGCAAGTGGCTAAGACGCTGTGCCTGTTAACCAGCAGGCCAGGGTTCGAGAACCGGGTCAGCCCCACAAGATAGGGTGAGCTCCTGTCCTTAGCCCAGCTCTGCAATGCCAGCTGGATCCAATTGTATTGGCTCTGACTTTCTATTGGACTAATTCAGTGGCGTGGAGAGGGGGGATTTGCTGCTTGGGTAACAGCCTATCCTCCATAACAATCTAACCCAGGCTTTCGTGCTTTGCATGCAGCGTATGCAGCGCCGAGCACAATACCATAGTCTTTCAAGACTGACGGAGGCCTTCAAATCCAGGAGATGATTTCCCCAGTTTCCCTTCCTCTTTTTAAAATCTCTATGCTGAATATCTCTTTTATAAAATCTCTATGCCAAACTGCCGCCCAGTCACAGATATGGAAGTGACAAAGCTTATTAGATATCTTGTTGCTGATAAAGCCCCTGGCACGGACATGTTACCGCCCGAGATTTTTAAAAACAATTCTGATTGGTGGTCCCCAGTCTTAGCCGAACCGTTTACATATATCAACAATACCGGCATTTTTCCAGAGAGCTGGAAACAAAGTATAATTTATGCAATTTATAAAAAAGAGGATGACAATAATCCCCAGAACTACCGTCCCATCTTTCTTTTGGATATCAGTTCCAAGATCTATTCCTGTTTCCTGCTCTTAAAACTGTCAAAGTGGATGGAGGAAAATAATGTCCTCGCCCAAGAGCAGGCAGGTTTCAAGAAAGGATTTACCACTACAGATCAAATCTTTGTTTTAAATCATTTTATGGTTAAATACACCACCGGACCGCACAAAAGGCTTTTTGTGGCTTTTATCGACTTTTCCTCTGCTTTTGACACTGTCTCGAGAACCCACTTATGGGAAAAATTAGCCCAAACATTGACTGTAGGCTTTTATTTTAATTCAGCAATTATACCATAACACTTCTTTGAGGGTTAGGATAACTTCTGGAGGGAGATTGACGAAACCAATCCGCTGTGACAGTTCTTTCCTCTAGGAATGTCCCCAATCCCTTCTTCAAGGCATTGAGGCTAGATGCCATCACCAACTCCTGTGGCAGGAAGTTCCACAGACCAACTACAAGCTGGGTCAAGAAATATTTTCTTTTGTCTGTCCTAACTCTCCCAACATATAATTTGGTGGATGTCCCCTAGTTCTGGTGTAGTGTGAAAGGGAAAAGAGCATTGCTCTATCCACTCTATCCATCTCAATCATATGTGTGTGTCCCCCAATCATGTACTTTAAGACTGACCTTGGTACAACCACCTGAGTCAAGCATACTTACATACACATCTGTCATGTATGGCTTGACTCACTGTGTGATCCACCAGAGGAACTGAAGATGGGCTCAGTCATTGAATCTCTTTACTTTGACCCCATAATATGTACTACATATTATACCAGACTCTATAGATATTTATTTTATTCCAATAAAGGTAAATATACTCTCTCTGGAAAGGGGAGACACTGAGAAACACACCTGGAAATTTGTGGGTATTTGACAGAATTCCTCTCTGCTGGGCAGTCATTCGGGGCTGGATCTTCCCTGCACAGTTGCTGAGAGGCTCCCCCTGCTACGTCCTCCTCAGTTCCATCTTCTGAAAGCACCGATCTTCCAACACCGTCTCTGGGTCTTCTGGATCAGGAAGGGATTGGAAGGGTCGTCTTCGGCTGCAAAGACCAAGTTTTCCTTATGATATTTATTGCAAACAGCAAACATTTTGACATAGGCTGTGGTGGTGCAAGTGGTAACAGGCAAGAGCTTGTTAATCAGAAGGCCAGGGTTCAAGATGCGTGTCCTACAAGTTGGGGTGAGATCCTGTCCTTAACTCAATTCCTGCCAATGTTTGAAAGCACGTAAATGCAAGTAGATAAACAGATATCCCTTCGGTGGGAAAGTAAAACAGCATTTCATGCGCCTTCTGCAGTCATGCCAGTCCCATCACCACAGATGTGTCTTTGGACAACTCTGGCTCTAAAGGCTTAAGAAATGGGGATGAGCACCGCACCCTACAGTGGGTCACGAATAGCACAACTGTGGGGTACACCTTTACCTTTTGAAAGATGTTGACAACAAATAAAACACTATATAAAACTGGAGTCACCGACTGAATCACTCACTGTCTAACTCTTCTGCGCCCAGCCAAAACCACTGGAGCTGGAAGTGTGAAATTTGGGAAGTGTCTTCCTTCTGTGATGGAGACACCCACTAAGAACAAATTTTGGGAAGTTCAACCTGGCAGGGAGTGAGAAGAGGTGCAAGGGATTTTGCCCTAAACTTAACTGCCTGATCAACATTCAGCCCCAACCAGTGAACCTAGAAGCAGGAAATTTGGGGAGGGTATTCCTTCTGTGATGAATCAAATAAGAACCCAGTTGGTGTGGTGCCCGGCAGGGATGCCCAGTGCCCAGCCCTGCCTGGTGGTGCCTACTGTGGATGCCCCCATGGAAAGAAGTCCTGCACAGCCAAGTCCAGCTGTCTGTTGGATGCCTGAAGATCAGTCCTGCCAGGCTGTGGGTGTTGCAGTGGAGCTGGCTGGGGGGGGAGGGAGATGCCAGATCACCCAGACCTCCACCTCCTGCTCCAGCTCTGGGCAGAACAGAGGCAGCTGTTGTCGGGGGCAGGAAAGGGGTTCTGAACTGGGGGGGGGGGTCTTTAGCACCACTTTCACTGTCCCCATCCTATTGCTTGGCTTCTGCCTTTGTCACTGCTCCCCATCGGTCCTCCCTCCCCCCTGGCATCAGCATCAGCGCCCCCCCCAACCTGGGCTCTTGCCTCCCCCATCCCCTCCACTCCCACCCCCAGAACTGACCCTCCTGCTGGTCCCCAGAAGGATTCAGAAGGAAGGAAAGAAAGAGAAAGGGGTGGAGGGCAGTCCAGGAAGGGGCTGTACAGTGCTAGGCAGAGCAGAGGAGGAAGAGGAAGGGAGGATCTCTGAAGAAGGAGGAAGGACTATCCTCCTCCTCCTCCTCCTCCTGCTGTCCAGGCTGCCCCTGCGCTCCCTCCTGCCCTCACCCCCCTTGCATAGCTCCTTTGCCCCCCTCCAGCTACACCACCGCCCAGCTCTGCCTGCAGGGGGGAGGAAGGGATCTCAGCTTGGATACTGTGTTGCAGACCCGGCAGGGAGCAGGACACTGACTGCAAGGGGGTTACTTCCGAGTAGACCTGCCTGGAGGGGAGAATCAGGGGAGGGGAGAATCTGTGTGCAGAACCAGCAGAGTCTTCTGCACGCAGAGCATCTCCAGTGGCGTAGCTGGAGGGGGGCGCAGCACTGAGTCCTGCAGGGAGCCTCCCTGCACTGTGAAAGCAGCAGCCCCACCTTTGGAGCCACCAAAGTGTCCTTAGGACTGCAGCCTAAGTAGACTTCCTAGGATCATGCACATTGAATGCATGTTTTGAATTCAATTCCAGTGTTTTGTCATCATTTTTACATCCAGTTAATATTTTTATATGAATATTTTTTGGGTTGTGGAACCAATCGTCTGAGTTTCCATTATTTCTTATGGAAAAATCCGCTTCATGTAAAGAACGTTTCACGTAACAAACATGCCTCCGGAATGAATTATTAAATTGTACATTTAAACCTGCATTTATTAAATACAGGTTAAAACATTTTTTCTACCACTAGATGGCAATAAGTGTTTGGAATACAGAAATAAAACCACCATTCAATTTGAAAAAAAATAGGGACTTAAAAGTGTTCATCCAAGGTTGTGGGACATGAGTGGGTGCAGGAGCAAAAACTTTAACCGTTTTCTTGTTTAATCCTATTACCATATGCTTTTTGTCAGTCTTAAAATATACTTGTATATGTATTTGATTTTTAAAAGCAAAACCATGTCCCCACAAGAGGAAGATTTTCTTATTCTCAAGCCAACTATTGCCCAACTATTGCCAAGCATCTTCCATGCTGACAAGTTTTTAGTTAAGAGGTTTCTAAAATGTTGCTTTTGAACAGTAGCAATATATTTTCAGCCATACTGGATTTTAAACAGGTTCAGTTAGACCGGTGGTCCTCAACGTTGTGAGGACCATGGCCCAGTTCTGTGAGAAAAAAAATTCTCATGGCCCGGGGATGTGCATGTGCAGTTCCTTTTGGAACTGCGCTTGGTTGCGCCTGTGCAGTTCTCGTCAGCTGCAAAGAGAACAGCACAGGTGCAGCCTGGAAGCCAGGCCGCTCTTGTGCAATTTGCCCTGGCTGAGAGGCGAGCAGGGCAAACACAGCCTGGCTTGCCTCGCACCCGGGGCAAACTGCGCAGGCACAGCCTAGCTGCTAGGCTACACCTGTGCAGTTTACTCCCTGTAGCTGGGGAGAACTGCACAGGTGTGGCTTGGTGCTCGGCTGCGCCTGCAGATACACCAGGCTGGGGCTGAGAGCCTCAAGAGGCTCCAGGGCTCCCACCTCTGGTCTGGGACCCAGTGCCTGTGCGGCCTGGTGGGCAAGGTGCCGCAGACTGGCACTGGGCTGCAGACTGGGGGTTGAGGACCCCTGAATTAGACAATAAAATTTAATATTTATGCTTTATGTTTATGAGCATTATTATAGCCCCTTTGGCTATAATGGGGCTTACATCTGAGTAGACAGGGCTAGGATTGCACTGTTAGTCTCTGAGATTAGAATGTAAAATGGTAAAAGATACTTTAGTGGGAAGGTACCCTGTGCCTCTAGCATTTAGTAATGCTGGCCACATGATCACAGGCTGGTCTTCAGACAAGACTTGTACACTTGTCTAAACACAGCAGCAGTGGTGGGCACCAGCAGGTTCGCACCTACTCTATAGAACCGATTGTTAACAAGAGATCGTACATATAAAGTTTAAAAATAGCCATTTAAAAGTGGCTGCCAGATGGGCACAGAACCGGTTCTTAATTTCTTTGAAGCCCATCACTGCACAGCAGCATTGCAAAGCAACAAAGGTGTTGGTGGCAGGTATGCTGGAATGGTCATGGTTTACTTCTTAGGTCTACTTGCTGTTGGCAACTTTGTATGGTCTGTATCTTTAGAGGTGAACACAAGTCACATCAAAGAGGTTAGTATATATAATCCTGGGGGTAAGGACCCGATGAAATAATTGGATAGCTAACTTTGAGCCAGGGATTCCAATTATATCTGCTGAGTATATTTCTGGCTGACAGGAGAAAGGGAAAACAGTGAGGATGATGGCCCAGGACCAGGCTGTGTGGGACGGTGAAGCATTAGTAGAAAGAATTCTGAACACTGCAGTGGATGATCACAATTTGTAGCATAAGAGAGGCTGATCTGGAACAACTCCATAGATTGACCTCAGGGAACGCTCTGGAGTGGGAAAGAACTTGTTGCATTGCTGAAGCGATCCAATTTCACCTCAGAATTGGCAATGACAGAAGTTTGATTAAAGGCTCAAACTATTGCATTTGTCATGTGCTACTTCTTTAGTGACTACAGGCTTCTTTGTTTTGGAAACCCCATGCAATTTCCTGTTTTTTGCTTGCTATGTGCCAGTCCAACTGCTGATACCCAGGAGAATTACTATAGTTCCTCCACTACTTTGTCGCCTCAGTTTTGGTTGCCTAGGCCTGCCACTGGTTATATTTCCCATTACAAACTGAACAAATCCTCAATACTCAGCAGGAATTTGGTAACCAGCTTATTAAAGGATGCAAAAGCCTCGCTTCAAGGAGAGAGCCCAGCCCAACGGATTGTGGGATAGTGGTCAATGGCACGCTCTCTGTGGGGTGCAAATAAGTAATTTTCAGTGTGTGTGGGCAGCAGTTTTATGAACCACAAGTATTTTTCCTGATCTCAAGTTATTATTTTTCCTGGCACTGAACAAATACAATGTGACAGAACACATAAAACTCATGGAAGTAAACATTCTGTAGGATGAGATTATCTCTTCCTTCTTAAACTCTTGCCATATAATCACAATGAAATGTGTGCTGTATTAAACCAGTATTATACTGTATTACTTAAATATGATACAAAATAGAAATAATTGAAAGGGGTCAAAATACCAACCAGTCTACTATAGGCACAATCCACAGTAACTACGGGAGTCCGGTGTAAGAAACAATTTGCTCTGGATTGCAACATGAATTTCCCATAGGTTTTCACTAGGTGGTGCAGTAACTACGGGTGGACGTAATGTCTCTTGCGTGCTCCCGTAGTTACTCTGGATTGTAGGGTATGATAAGGCAGCACACCTCACACACCACAACCTCTTCCTAAATGACACAATTGCAGCTCAGTGCTGCAATCTTATCCACCAGTTCCTCTGAGTAAGCCCATTGAATGTAATGGGACTTACTTCTGTGTAGACACACTTAGGATTGCTGACAGCTTACCATCCCCAGAGACGTAATGTCTCTTACGTGCTCCCGTAGTTACTCTGGATTGTAGGGAAAGTCTCACATGGTGGGCGCGCAACCTCTTCCAGCCCATCTGAGTCTTGGCAAGGCTGGAAGAGGCTGTGCGGTGGCTGCCACCTAGATTTAAAGGAGGAAAACATTTTTTCTCTGTTTTCCTCCTTTAAATCTAGGTGCGACCCATATGCTGGGGCGACCTATGCCCTATGTATGTTACTTGCCAAGGAGTTTTGGCTCATACCAGCTTTTGACTTCCACGTGACTTATTTCTTGATTGCAACTGTGTAAGAGATGCTGGTTTTTGAACCAAAGCTCAGAAATACGGTAATCTGACCCAGAAAACGCCTTTCTAATTCTGAGTTCACCATTCGTCTAATTCAACATTAGCTATATTTGGAGGGCTGCTTTGTAATAAATAATTTTTTAAAAATGTTCTTATGAAACATTCCCACAGCTTACTTAATTGCTATTTGATGTTGGGGGAAAGGCAAAGTATTCTAATGGTTTGTGGGAAAAGCATCAGCTCCCTCCAAATACTTATGGCGCAATCCTGATTCTTCCCCAAAACAGCTATTATTAAAGAAAAAGCAAGCTCAGATTATTATATATTAAAATAATGCCTGGATTGACCTCAAGAGTGGGCTGCACATGACATTAAATACATCATTTGCCCTGATGTGCTTGAATTTTTCATTTGAAAAAGAAAAAAAGGCTGGATCAGAATCTCCGATGAATGGGACCATGGTGGGGGAATAGAAGGAAATTTATTCCCATAATATTCTTGATCAGCTGCACACACATCCTCATGTATGTTACTTGCCAAGGAGTTTTGGTTGCTGCAACAGCAGGGCATGCTCATACCAGCTTTCTTGATTGCAACTGTGTAAGAGATGCTGGTTTTTGAACCAAAGCCAACCAAGGATCAACATAGTCAACCAAGGATTAACAAAATACATGCAACTGGCTCAACATGACATGACATGGCAAATGGCAACTCGCAGCACATGACATGGCTGCCAAGTGGGCAACAGGGCATATAAAGGATCATTGAGAGACTCAGGAATATGCTATATAAAAATGCAGGAAGGAACACCTAAGGTCCTGTACCCACCACAGCAGCTTGGAAGAGAATGATTTGGAGTGGGGAAGAACAGAGTGTTTAAACCTTTTCTCACTGCTGTTCCCTACCACCTCCTTTCTCCCCAAATGGAACTTTTCAGACATGAATTTGCACCTCAAACACATTCCTGAGATCCTTTTGGGTAAAAAGAGCAAGGAGAAGGAATCAGCATGTGAGGAAGGGTTAAACATTGTTCTTCACTTTTTAAGATTACCCTCTCTCAATGTGATTTTGAGAAAATAAGGGTTTCTTTGAACTTATATATAGCTGTTTCCTAAGTTTGATACTTCAAAATGCTGTTGCATGCATGGCCCAGAGTACTCCAAACTAGCAAAGTGTTCCTTGAGCTAACCAAGTGTTACACAACTGTACCAGGAATAATATTCCACATGGTAAAATTCCACAATCTAATATTTTTAAGTTTGTTTCTAATTTCCTTTTAAGTTCAGGCAAGAAAAGAGAATGAAACTTGTCAAAATGAATTACTGAGGCTTGCATAAAATTGTCCAGAAGTTCAGAATAACTCCAATTAAGTTTACTAAATAAATGTGTTCCAAATGTTTTAAAACCAACTATGTTGTGATTCTACATAAATTTGATGCATGAGAATCTGGTGCAATTATAAAGCTTCCTAATTGCCTATATCTGGGGTTCTCTATAATGCAAGGTGGTTTCCTAAAGAGTGATGCGTTGACCTACAGGTAAGTAAAAATCTGAACACACAGCACAAATTTATAAAGATTTTAGTAAGAGCAATTCCTTATACCTACCCTTATTCCTTACTCTTCCTTACACCTATCCTGATTTAAAGATACAGAATCTGCTCAGCTTTTCCTACACCAACCACTCCAATCACTTGAGAAAACAGACTGCATTATTTGGAAAAAGTGAGAATGATGAGAGATCTTCCCCTCACATTCTCCTGAATACCTCTGCAATGGGGAGTAGGAAAGAACCCATGCCTCCAAGTGTCCTTCACTCAATACCCCTGGCTGAACAACAATAAAACATACAAGATCCAACCATTCTCCAGCTAGCCAACAAATCTTCCACCTTTGTGATACAGTGCCTACTACATCATGGAACTGCAATTGTGCGACCAAGTTACTGTTGCACTGAGAAAGCCGAATTTATGATATATTTCTATACAAGACTCCAGCCAAGAGGTTTCACGTGCAATATAATGCCTCATTTTCAAACACATAGAACAATTCTCACATGGTTGGCAACATAAATCCATAGGTTCTAACCAGCAGTGTCAATTCTATGTCTCATCACTTTCTGTCTTACATTTGTCAAGTAATATTAGTCTATTACAAACATTACAAGAAGTTTATGAAGACAAATACCACTATAGATGTTGATGTCGTGACAGCCTTATGGGCGTAGATATTGGGTGGATATTATAGACATTATTTGGTGTTGAGGAGTGTTGACCATGGAAATTTAGGAGAAAAAGTTAAGGAGAGTTTGTTTTATGTGTATGTTTTAAACAACCTGTTTGAAAATCACATACAACTGGTTTCATACTTTTCAAGTGTCTTTAGAGGGGTTCTCATGACTTGCCAGATGTGAGAGGAGTATCAGTCCCAAGAAACCATGCAAGAGAATAGATTTATCTATTAGAAGAATGCCTTTAAAAATACTGATCCAAGTAAAAAAATAATGTTATGTACACATGTGGAACTAATATTCCATAGTTTCATGTACAACAAAAGTGGCCAGCCAGCTAGCTCCATAGGATATCAATTAAATTCATAGATTTGACTGTACAATGTGTTCTTAGCTTCAGTTTCAGAATGTGTATGAAAAACTTCTGTTTGTATGGGTTTTCTGCAGTGCAAGAATGTCATCAGGAGCGCCAAAGGCAAAAAAAATGTTTACTGGCGATTGTAATGTGCAGCTGCAAAACAATTGCAAAATTACTTTTACTGCCTACAAGTTATATGACAATAATACTATGACAGTGGGTTTATGTTATGATTTTTACCTAATTGCTCTACTTTATACAACAATAGTTGTTTGTTACAATACAGTACAGTAAACAATAAACCAGCGTTTCTCAAAGTGGGGGTCGGGACCCCTTTGGGAGTCGCCTGGAGCTTTCCTGGGGGTCGCCTAAAGACCCCTGGTGCAGGGGGCCAGGTGAGAAGACCTGGCAGAAACGCTGGAGCTGCTGCGGCTGGAAGAAGCTGCTGAGAAGCAGCTCAGAAGGAGCCTTTGAGCTGCTGTGAGACCAATGTGGAGCCTTGGGGGCAGGGAGGCGCCCGACACACTCACCACAGATGGCAGCCTCCTCCTCCCAATCCTATGGAGGTCTCCTCACAAGTCAGTCCCATAATAATGAGAGGGGGTTACTTCCAGGAAAGTGCTAGGATTGCAGCCTTTGAGCCCAATTCTATGCATGTGTACTCAGAAGTCATTCCCATTGAGTTAAGTGAGGTTTACTCCCAGGAAAGTGTGCATAGCACTGCAGCAGTAGCAACGAAAACAATTTTATGGTTGGTGGTCCCCACAACATGAGGAACTTATAAAGGGGTCATGCCATTTGGAAGATTGAGAACCACTGCAATAAACTGTTATGCTAAATATTGACCCATACTTTTCATCAAAATATCTGTATTTTTCAGCATAATGCATCATTATGCATTAGTACTAGTCAGCAATGTCATGTGTGATCCAGGATAATTCCTGTAGGAAATATAAGAATAGTTAGGATGGCTAAGGCATGATAAACTTTTTTTCCAGATGGGTTTGCCAGAAGAAGTCCTGAATAACTGTAAATTCTGATTGATTTATATCTGGTGCTGTGGGTGGCGCACACGGTTAAGGTGCTGTGCCTGTTAACCAGCAGGCCAGGGTTCGAGACCCGGGTCAGCCCCACAAGACAATGTGAGCTCCTGTCCTTAGCCCAGCTCTGCAACACCAGCTGGATCCAATCGTATTGGCTCTGCCTTTCCATTGGAGTAATTCAGTGGCATGGAGAGGGGGATTTGCTGCTTGGGTAACAGCCTATCCTCCATAACAATCCAACCCAGGCTTTCAGGCTTCCCATGCAGCGTATGCAGCGCCAAGCATGATACCATAGTCTTTCAAGACTGATGGAGGCCTGCTTTATTTTGATTACTATGCTAAGTCCACCTCCATTTATTACCCCCATGTGGATGGCCTAGTCGAACACTTCAACTAGACAATAAAATCAGTGATTTGAGATTTGGTACAGAACCATCCTATCCAGTGGAGCGTATATGCCAGCATTGTTGGCCTGCCAGTAAATTGTGCATGTAAGTAGGTGGCACAACCCTATGGTTTCAAATCCCAACCATTCCATGGTTTTATTAGGTAAACAAAATAACCAAGGCTGTCACTGGATTTCCTTTGACCCACACCAACTCTTTTGCTGGCATAAGTCCAATGAGATTTAGTGGATGGATCTGGCAAAGAAATAGGGGTGGAATGTGGCACCATTGGAGCAAACTCTTCCACTACCGAAGCATCTCTGGTTCCTGTTCTAAACGGCTTTTCTTAGGGCAGAGGTCACCATACCCTGGCCCTGGGGCCAGATGTGGCCCTCTGTGGGGCTCCATTCGGCCCTCAGCAGATGCCTCCAACCAGCCTTGGTAATCCTCCAGAGGCGAGGGGAGCCCTGCTCTCTGCATCTCAAGAAGGTATTTTGAGGGTTGGTGAGGCTGCTTATACCTCTTCTCTTGGTCCTTGAAAGTGCTTATGTACTGGTTTGAAGATCTATGTGTTGGAAAGTGATTGAAATTCATTCATTCATGAACTGATTGGAATTCGTTCATTCACAAGTTCAGTCACTAATATATTCATTTATGTAAACTTATTCAAATTTGAAATGTAAATCAATTCTTTATTCTTTCTGCCCCCAATACAGTATCAGAAAGACGATGTGGACCACCTGCCAAAAAGTTTAGAGATCCCTATTTTAGGGGAATACAAATGAATACTGACCACATAATAACAACTTGCCAAGTGGACTACGCATCACTTATCCACATCTGATCAACAAACCAGAGAAGATCAGTTGTTTGGCAGATCTTGTACAGCATATCTCATCATGAGCTCTGGTTTTCAAGAGATAGTGCCCGAGATTTCATGGAAACAGGGCTGCTGAGGGCTGGGCCTGGACCTGAGGGAAGGTGCCAGATTGTTCCCCCTTCTTAAATTCCTACAAAATCCCCCTTCTCCTTCCTACAAACCAGATGTCACTGTATAGTTTGTCTTTCAGGCCCCCTGAAAGCCCAGAACCTGGGGATTTTGGCCTCCCCCCAGACTTGCTTATTAGGCACGCCCAGTCAACACATTGTCCCAGTCTACACAGCTGAGGCCCCAAAAGACTTGACCAGTGCTCAGAACCCCGATCTGAGTGCACACTGTTGAACATGACCTAGTTTCCTCTGTAGTCTGCAGGGCTTCCATGCATGCAGGCAGGCAGGGTAACCATACCCTTCCCGTTCGGGCAGGCTCATCTTTTCCACAACACTTTTTAAAAACCATGTATCCTGGAAAACTTCATTGTCCTGCTTCTCCTTGTGAGCAGGCAGCATGTAGCCATCTTGTAATTAATAGAAGTAATGTAATCAATAGATGTAATATAATAAATTCTATGTAATAGTTTTAAATTTAATCATAAGTAATATATAGGAGTGTTTTTAGATTTTATTTTCTCATGGCCTACATTATACTTGAGGGTCCTACATTTTGGGAGGATCTTTTCCTCTTTTTCTGACATCTGGTCACCCTGACAGCAGGGTTCCTAATCATACAAACCAACAAAGGAAAGAGCACATCCAAATTGTGTAGTTCATTAATCTAAGGTAGATGGCCCTTTAATATGAATGTACTACCTGGTTTTATTGTGATTGCACTAGCAAATACCACTAGCAGGTGATCAGATAACTGAATTCACCCTAAATTAGCAGAATTCTGCTAATTCTGAGAGGAGGAAAACAGATAAACATGTCCTTAGGTTGAATAAAAATGATATCTTGTCATTTGAAGAATGAGCATTTGGTGGCTTGCAGTGGATCATATGAATTGTCTCCATAGAAATATATACCGTATGTTCAACCTGTGTGGGTGGCTTTGTAAGTACAAGTCATCATGTGATGGTGAAATCATTTAGTGGTACAATAGAGTGTGGGACATACATTTATGAACTTCTCAGCATTTGCCTGCATCAGCTG
This sequence comes from Cryptoblepharus egeriae, assembly GCA_030015325.1. Taxonomy (NCBI): domain Eukaryota; kingdom Metazoa; phylum Chordata; class Lepidosauria; order Squamata; family Scincidae; genus Cryptoblepharus; species Cryptoblepharus egeriae. The sequence continues at coordinate 152,632,917 of JAREYC010000001.1, forward strand.
TCAGACTAGGCTTTAGACAGTATGTTTTAATCAATTTTAATCTGTTTTGGATTAGAAAATGCTTACTGGACAATGAGTGTTCAGTGCTATAGTCTTCTAACTTGAATACTTTAAAATTATTGTTTTCTTCTGCTTTATTACAGGTCAGTGTTACTGAACTGTGATTATGGAAATATATTTGAGAAGGATTGTGACACAAAGAGATGTTTCTGACACAGAAGAAGATGTTTCTGTCCTATTTAGTTATTCTTAAAAATAGACTCCTAATTAAATCAAGTGGGGAAGTCCTTCATCTGCATCTCTAGAGTTTTCAAATTTGCAAATTAAATGAAAATGGGGGAACCTCAAACCACTATTTTCTTCCATGCTCCATCATGTCTGATGGCTGCTACACTTTTCTCTAGGAGAGCAGCAAGCAGAAGAAACACAAAATATAGCATCTGAATATAGATCGACACGTTATTGGATTGGATTCCTGGTCAGTGAAGACTGAATGTGCTGTTCAGAAATAGAATATTACATGCGAGGACTTGGCATTGGTTTGTCATTCAGAAACAAAGAGCCAGAAGAGAACTATCTGGGGCAAAGAAGAGAGAATTCCAGTTTTAATAACACTGGAGCATCAGAAGTAAACCTGGATTGAATTAAAGCTTCCATGTTTCTACCCTGAAGCCTGGGAATACAGATATTGGACAAGCCCACCAGGGACTGATACTTTGTCTTCCAGAGTGCAAACTGCTGGTTTCGGAGTGACTCAGTCTGGAGTCAATCTCAATTTCTTGCATGTTGCTGCAACAGCAAGGTAATGCACGACTGCCAACTGTGTCATACCTCCAATAAGAGCTGTCAGTGTTTCATGCGATTAAAAAAATGTCAGAAAACTCAACCCCATTTCTTCCCGAACTCTCTGACTACAGAGCCACTGCGAACGTTATACTAAGGCTCTAGAACACAGGAAGAACATACCAGAGCATAGGTGATAATTCATTGAGAAATGAAATTGACACCAAGCAGTCAGTGTTGGTGCTGAAATTCCCAATACTGTGCAAGACGAGGGATAGGGACCTGGAAGGGATCAAGTCAGTTTCTTCTTGATCAGAATCATATTTGTAAGGCAAAGAAATCTGGAAAGCTGTGATGCCAAAGCTACTCCTCCTCACGGTCTTGAAGCTAAAAACAAAGCCATTTGAGCACAGAACACTTCATTTTTAAGAAAGAAAAATCAAACATGAAATGAATAAGTCTTCCAGTGTCAAAATGAAAGCGCTGCAATGTTTAAAGGTTCACTGTTTTTTGAGTATAGGTTTTCCCCAATGTCTGATGTTCTCCAGGTACCCACTCTTTCAACATCTTTCAATTATATCTGGAAGTCATTCGTTCAACACATGCTCTTCTCTTTTATTTCTCCCTGCAGTTTTAAAGGCTAAAATTGCCCTCCCATGTTGATTTAAATATGACAAGGTGATTTAAACTATTTTGGTGTATGCATGAGAGAGAGAGAGAGAGAGAGTCCATCTGGAGAATTCTTTGTGTGAGCCGAAATTTGCAAGATAACAAAAACATTTCCAAATTGCTAGCTATAAAAAGATTGGAAGCAACATTTGTAAATGGAAAAAAGTCTGGGTTCAGTTTTTCTACCATTTCTGCTTTTCAACATGGCTTTAGTCCCTAACCTTTCAAAAGAGTGGGGGACACACGGTGCCAGTGGTGGGCTTCAGGGGGTTCTCACAGGTTCTATAGAGTGCCTGGTTCTGAGAACCGGTTACTAATGGTTGTTAGAACCTGTTGTTAGAACCTGTTGTTAATTTAGGTTATTAGGACATAGAACCTGTTCTTAATTTATTTAAATCCCACCACTGGGGACACCTGTATTACATTGAAATACACCTGCCATTTTGCTGCCTATTCTCCCAGTTTGGGGAGATCCTTCTGGAGTCCTTCACAATCGCTTCTGGTCTTGACTCGTTGAAACAGTTTAGTGTCACTCACAAACTTGCCCACCTTGCTGCTTAACCCTGTCTATGGATCTGTTATGAACAGGTTGAAATGCACCAGTCTCAGGAAAGAATCCTTGAGGTACAATGCTTTTATCACCCCACGATGCAGAATAAGTACACGGAGGCAGATGTGGAATTAAGGGCCACTTTATTAACTATTTAATACAGTAAAAATCAGGGGAACTGCTACAAAGTCGTGCTGGTAACTACAAAAATAGGGAAGGGCGAAAGCCTGGCTCAGGTCACACCCCCACTGGAAGGTGCCCATCAACGCCAACTCCAGGGTCAAGATAGCTGGGCGCTCAGTCAACCGGTTACCCAGTTGACAGAGCCTATATTACATCCCAGGTACAGGGCTAGCCGCCTAAGCCTAGGTCCGGTAACGGCAAACACTAAGGCCCGCTCTGCATCACCCTGATCCTTGCTATCTCAGGCAATCACCAATGGCCTATCCTTCCTATTCCAGCACGACACCTGCCATAAAGTGACCAATTATTTAACCCACACCTCCAGCACAGTTTAGGGCAGGCAAAAAAGAGCCCCGGCACATGCCAATCAGCAGGGACCCCAAAAATTCCTACCCGGCCCACAGTGCGACCAGCTAAGCTTAAACTGTACAGGGAGGGAGGGAGGGGACGCCGCTCTTCGGCCAACTGAGCATCCCCAAGCAAAGAGCCCAGATGCTCAGTCCGGCACCGCCCCCTGGCCCTAGCAGCCAATGGCTGCCCAGCACATCTCCCCCGGCTGTACTATCTGGCCGGTGGGGATAAAACTGGCCGGCCAGCCCCATGTGAAAGGGGGTGGCCAGCATCATTATCCCCCCCACGACGCAGAATAAGTACATGGAGGCAGATGTGGAATTAAGGGCCACTTTATTAACTATTTAATAAAATAAAAAACAGGGGAACTGCTACAAAGTCGTGCTGGTAACTACAAAAATAGGGAAGGGCGAAAGCCTGGCTCAGATCACACCCCCACCGGAAGGTGCCCATCAACGCCAACTCCAGGGTCGAGATAGCTGGGCGCTCAGTCAACCGGACTGTAAGTTGACAGAGCCTATATTACATCCCAGGTACAGGACTAGCCGCCTAAGCCTAGGTCCAGTAACGACAAACACTAAGGCCCACTCTGCATCACCCTGATCCTTGCTATCTCAGGCAATCACCAATGGCCTATCCTTCCTATTCCAGCACGACACCTGCCACACGGGGAACCTGTCTAGCACATGGTTCCACCGCCCCATTAAAGACAGGCGAGCAGTCCCCTGATCAAATCACTAAGAAAATCATCCAAAGCTATGGCCGTAAGGTGCACCCTGTCAGGTCTAAAAACATGGGGCAGTTGCCAAGAAATACTCGGATGGGGAACAACAAACCCCCCAATACGGGTGACAAAACTAGCCACGTAACCGTTTACCCGGAGACGGGCTAAATCAATCCTTCTAATACTTCTGGCTCCTCTCCACACTCTTCTTGGGAGGAAGGAAGACCAGATAATTCTAATACCTGGGCATCATTTGGAGACAAGGGACAAATCCCTCTTGATCTGAACCCTAAGCGACACTGTCGACATTCGGGTCAAATCATTCTCCCCCAGGTGAACTAGTAAAAAATCGGGAGGAGGGTTACCCTGCAAAAATTCTAAAACCACCGGGAGCAACTGACCCCATCCCATGCCTCTCTTAACAGCCCAAAACATACAAATATTCGGGCCCAAGCCCAGGCAGGAGCCAGCACCGGTTTTCTCAGCTCTCTTCCTGGCCCAGAATAGGATGGAATGGCCCACTATCAGCACACGGAGAGGACGATGGGAGGGTGCATCTACGAAAAAACAAAAAAGAAAGTGAATATGTAATGGCACCTCAAACGCCCATAGCAATAACAGCCAACAACCAATTGACAGCGGAGGCGTCCCGCAAGGAACGGACCCTCTCCGTAAAAAAGCGGAGGCGTCCCAAGCGAGGACGAGCCCTCTCCACCAATTCCCGCCCCCAGGAGGCCAGCCGCAGAGCAAAAAACAGCGATGTGCGATGTGATTCTTCAGTGGAAAGTATAGGGAGGAAAATGAGTTGTGCCCCATTTCACCCACTTCTGGTTGGAATTTCTAAAAACCATTTCTTAGTGCACCCCTCAGACACAGAAGGAACACCCACCCCAAATTTCACTCTTCTTGGCCCACCACCGATTTTGGCTGGGTGTTGATCAGTCAGTCAGTCAGTTGATCAGATGTGGGTCAGTCAGTCAGTCAGTCAGTGACTTTTCTCTTTCACATATACAGTGATGCCTCACGTAAAGAATGCCTCATGTAAAGTATGTTTCATGTAACAAACAAAAATTTCTCTAGGATTCTACCTCACATAAAGAACATGCTTCACGTAAAGAACACATTCATTGGCAGTTGGGGCAGATGCGCTGGCTGGCAGCCTGTTTAAAAAGCAACAGGGCTGCTTAGCGCACCTGCCATAGTGAAAGTAATACTTCCATGCTGTTCCTCTTGTAGCCACGTGTCTGCTGGGCAGAGGAAGAGAAGAGCAATGGAGAAGAGGGAAGCAGCTCAGGGCCAGCCAGAAGGGAGCAGGGGAGAGAGAGGCTCAGGATGAAGAGAAGGAGAAAGTGGGGAGACACTTTGAAGGTGTCTTGGATTGCAGCCTCCTAACCATGTCTACCCAGAAGTAGGCCCCATTGTGTTAAATGGGTCTTACTCCCAGGAAAGTGTCTTTAGGACTGCAGCCTAAGTAGACTTCATAAGATCATGCAATTTGAATGCATGTTTTGAATTCAATCCCAGTGTTCTGTCATCATTTTTACATCCAGTTAATATTTTTATATGAATATTTTGGGGGTTGTGGAACCAGTCGTCTGAGTTTCCATTATTTCCTATGGGAAAATTCACTTCACGTAAAGAATGTTTCACGTAAAGAACATGCCTCCGGAACGAATTAAATTTGTTACGTGAGGCGCCACTGTATAGAAGATGAGGCATTCCACCATCTTACCGGGAACAGATATTAGGCTGACCTATAGTTTCCTGGGTCCTATAACGGGACTTAGTTGTGAGTACACATGCACACTTTCATTATATCCATGTAACATTGCTTTGCTGTGTCATCATGCAGTATAGCATTTTTATGGGAATGATTTCATTTTGTAAAAGTTGTTAAACTCTATTATATCAGGGAGAAAAATTCATACCATGACAAGAAGTCTAAAGCCCCTGATATTTCTCTCTTATGAGGCAGAAGCTTGGAAAGCTTAATGGAATTTGATTCAGATGTTCCACATTTGCTAACCTGGGAATGCTTTTTGTAAATGAATTTTTTGGCCCAGTTGATAAAACAAGACCAATAGTGTTTTTGTTTGGATACACCTAATGGAAGTTGGAATGATTTTTTCCTCCCACTCACTCTCCACCTCTCCCCCTTCTAACAGTGATTTTTCTCAATCATTTATTTTGTTGAGGGGAAATAATACACTTTTTGAACTGGCCCTTTGAAGTATAGTTGCCTGTAAAACTCTTAGTAATTGGAACTCCATATATGTTGTTTTATATTTTAATAATTAAAAAAAAAAGATTATCACAAAGGCTGGGTAATTTGAGAATAGTTCAGAAGTCTGTATATCTGTACTTTTCTTTTGCCCACCACACCTTCATTGTTACAGGAAAATAAAAATCTATTTAATAAGCAAGGATGTTCATAGCAAGCAGCTGGTGAGTTCAGCATCTGAGCTTTTTTGTTTATTACATTTTTTTCCACCAATTAACTGGGTTTTTTAGATAAAAGAAACAGCCTCTTTCCTGCAGTTGCTTGCAATGTGGGATTGAAGCATAAGTGGAGTCAATCCAAGTGAACTCTAGTGGTTTTTTTTCCATTTTGAAGTAGTGGTTTATATGTTTAAAGATGTTTTATTTAAAAAACATGATTATTAATAAAGATACCCCACAAATTGAGAACATAAGGCATTTCTTTGAGATGACTAAGGCCCAGTTTATTTTTTTTTCCAAAATTCTCTGGGAAGATCTTAGATCATAGTCCTAAATCTGTTCATTTGGAGGAAAACCTTCCTGAACCCAAGGAAGTTTACTATTAGGCAAAGCAGATATAAAGAACACCTCCTATAGGAATAACTTTTTGGATCTCTGCCCAATAAGGTGCAGCACACAACTATCAAAACTGCATCCTCTCTTACATCTGGTCACTGTTTTTAAATCCACGATCAAGTTGTTACTTATCTATAGTTTACAGTAATGGGTTCCAAACTGCATCATGGTGCATGAAGATGCCATGGCAAACTTGCAGGGGCACCAGGGGATTTTCCGAGTTGCCTCTTCTTCCCAGATCTCTTGGATGCTGACATCTTGGATCACATGAGGTTTAGCCAGATCCAAGGTGGTGGCAGAATAAGCCACCGCAAAAGTTTCCATAACAATGGTAAGTTTGGGAACTACTGGGCTACAGTGTTTTTCTTTTAAGGCGCTTGTGTATCCAAGAGCTGTGTGACAATCTGGCACTTGTAATGGATCCAAGTCCCATTCTCAGGCAGCTTGCAGCAGTCCATGGCTCATCAAAATCAGTGACATCTTTTTCAGGGTTCTCCAGCCATTTCCTGACTAGGTGCTGAGAGGGAGTGTGTGCTCCAACTATTTCCCCGGTTCTTGCACAGAAGGCAGATAGATGAACTGTACTGGGTTCTGTAATTTTTAGTAGGAACTTATGGCCAGACACATTGGTTTAATTTGAAATGTTAAACAAGAGGAGGATTTCTGTTTGATGTTCTGCCTTAAGACAGTGAGAAAGAAGAGAGGAGGAGAAAGGAAATCCTTTGAGAAGGAAAGGGGATGAGCAATTGTGCAATCATATGGGCAAAAAGAAGGGGAAGAAAGGATTTGTGGTGTTTTCAGACCGCAGATTTGTGGTGTTTTCAGACCGCAGCTTAAGGGGTTTCAGGTTTGAGGAATGCAGGAAAAGAGAATAAATTTGGGCAGGGAAGGTTGTTTGGGAAGGAGGCTTGATGTTGATCTCAAATCTCCACTAAAATGAGTCAAAAATAGAAAGGATCCACTCACACGTAACACTCAACACTGAAAGGAGAAAAATCTAAGGACTAGGGGTGCAATCCTAACCATGTCTACTCAAAAGTAATCCCCATTGTGTTCAATGGGTCTCACTCCCAGGAATGTGTCATTATTAGCTATTAGTTATTTCATTTGCTCTGTAAACTGCTTCGTGAAATTTTTGTTGAAAAGTGGTACAATATATAAATACTATTGATTGATTGATTAATTGATTCATTGATTGATTGACTGGCATAAGATTGATTATTTGACTGCGCATGAGACTGACAATGAAAAATCATAGGCGCCGGTGAATCAGTGGTGAAACTGTGACAAAGATGTGACAACCCATATCTGCTGAATTGAGGGCAATGCATTGTAGGAGTTTCAGGGCATCACTACTGAGACTAGGCATTACCTCCTGATCAAAAAAACAATATAATGGCAGAAAGAGGAATTGGATGTTATCCCTAACAATGCTCAATAGCCTGGATTTGCTTGAAGGAGGGAAGAAAGGAGAAAGAAGTAGATTCACTTCTCCAAGAAATGGGCACTTGACAAGGCAGCCCACAAGACTGACTGCCCATCCTGTACAACTTCAGTTGCCCCAGTGCATAGTATTGCCATAATTTTCTTCAAAAGTCTTTCATGGACTGTGTTCCAGTCCATAAAATTGGGACAGGACCCTCTGTCCCATTTGCCAGTATGTGAGCAGAATCCACCAGAACTGGGATTGTCGCTGGTTTTTCAGGACATATGGCAACCCTACCAGGGAGAGAAGTGGATGAGAAGGCCAAAAAGGGGACAGAAATGGGGATTACCAGTCTTTGGTGCTGACTGGCATGGAGGTCTTTGGATTGTGGCTTGAATGAGGATGGGTTCATGCAGTACCAACAGGACAAATGTACTTGAATTATAGTAAGGGAGGGTGAAAGTTGCAACCAAAATGAAAGATGGTGAGCCAGGTTTAGTGGGTCACCAAGGTCCACAGAAAGATCTAGTAACCCAGGTTTTTTTTTTAAATAAGGACTTTACTCATGGAATCCTTTGGGTATGTGCAAAGAATGTACATAATATGTGTGTTCCTTTCCCTTGTTAAAGAGAGAATGATAGAGAATGATGGGGCAATGATAGTTCCAACAGATCAAAAGTGGGGCTTTTCTGTTGGCTGGAGTATCTGGGGCCTCATCAGCAGGCATCCATCAGTCTTGAGAGACTATGGTATCATGCTTGGTGCTGCATATGCTGCATGTGAAGCACGAAGACCTGGGTTAGACTGATATGGAGGAAAGGCTGTTACCCAAACAGCAAATCCCCCTCTCCATGCCACTGAAATAGTCCAATGGAAAGGCAGAGGCAATACGATTGGTTCCAGCTGTGTCACAGAGCTGGGCTAAGGACAGGAGCTCACCCTGTCTTGTGGGGACCGACCCGGATCTTGAACCCGGGCCTGCTGGTTAACAGGCACAGTGTCTTAACCACTTACACCACCCACAGCCTCATCATCAGTTTCTGAACTGGTATCTAGGGCGTGTTTTCCTGACATACACCCAGCGCTGTTGTATACAAATGTACAGACAAGTTTCCTGCATGCATTAAGTAAATGCTGTCAGGAAACATGTAGCCAGAGCTACAGAGTCTTATCACAGTCCTGATTCCTCAGAATCTAGAGATGGGACAGTAGTTGGTTAGTGAGGAAATTGCACACTGCGTTTTCATAGGCAACACCTCTCATGGTTCAGAGCTGGATGGTAGCACTGAAAATGGGTTTTGTTGCTCAGTTCTATCTCAGATAAAACTCTATAGTCCAGCAAGCTAGCATGGTTTTTGTAAGGGGGAGAGGTAATACTGTACTGAAGAAACTTATAAAAATAGTCAGTAGGTACAATTATGTTTATGTAGGAGCACAATATTGCAGAATACACCAAGAACACATAGGCTAGAATCCAGAGTAACTACAAGAAGACATAAGAGGCACTTACTCTGGATTGCTCTGTGCATTTCCCATAGGTTTCCCATAGGTGGCACCGTAACTACGTCAGTGTAAAAGGTCCCATAGTTAACCTGGATTGTAGCCATAGACAAAAGTCCTACAAATAAGAGAAACCACATTATAATGTTTTTGCCCTGAACAAAATAAAAAACATATAGTTTTTTGACTTTCTTGCCACAAAATCCATCCACAAATATGAATATGTTTGCAATGTTTTGGGCTACGCAGCTGCAGTTAATTCAATGGAAAACACAAAACATGTCTTCCTCTGTTTTGCAACCTCAGTGGAGGCTACATGTTTAATTCTTTCCCTCTTTTGACCCAGTTGCAATCATTGTGTTGTTTCCTCATCCTTTTTGCTTATTTTTTATCATTCCTAGGAAATATCACCTAGGCTTGGCTTTCAATGATGAGTGCACATTCTGCCAGTAGGGTAGCCCCCTTGACCTCATTTAACATGAACTTCAAGTACAGACCAAACAAACCTTTTTATTCATGCTACCTGACCATGAGGCATGACAAATGATTTTTTTTTTTGCTTTCATACTTCTGAGTACAGCACATGGGATCACTCCTGTGAAGCCTTTCATGCAAAACTCCTTTAAGAGCTTGTTATTCCACTCCTCTGCCCCCATGGAGTCCACCAGAGTGAATCATCAACATGATAATGCAAGACAACTTTGAAACAATAAAAAAGCAACAATTTAAAAGGGCAAAAAGCTGTTTAAAAGGAACATGACCAAGACAAAAAAGCTACAAACAATAAAAGCTGGTTATCAATCAAATGTGAACCAGAATAGTTTTTTAAAACTGTTTTTAAAGGATCCCTGTGTTCAACCATATGTGCCTCCCTGGGCAGAGATTTCCTTATTGAAACAATGCAGATGTTACACTGCCACTGTTTATTATTATTATTTTTTTACTGCTAAAGCCTTCATACCCTCTTTGATAGGGTATATCATGCTTTTCATGATATTTTCCTGAGTCTCTGTATTATAATTTAGTAGAACACACCACATGAATATTGTCTCTCCCATCTAATAATGGGAATAATTCATAAGGTGGGTTCTGCTGGAGAACTTGGGTTTATGTATGTGCACATGTGAAGACACTTCCTAGTTAGTGTTGCAGTCTTATGCACTCTTATCTAGGAGTGATCACTCAGTAGATACAGGAGGTAGAAACAGAGGGATATTTCTCAGGAAACATATAGAAGCTTAAATGATAAGATGCCAATTGCCTGTGGTGCAAGGAATCTAGGGCACTTGTAAGTCACAGTCTATGACCATCTCCCATGGTAATGTCTGTCAAGTAAAGTACCAGTAGTATGTTCTCCTGTGAGCCCAGACGCTCTTGTTGAACATACAGGAACATATACCTCAAAGAAAGGATGGCAGGTGGAAAATGCATAGTTGTTTTCCTTGCTGCTTTTGCAGCCATCAGTAAGCGAACCCAGTAGCCTCCAACCCTCCCCTTTGCTATCTTGACTTGTGATGGAGTCAGAGATGAGCCCAGAGCTGAGAACTGGAAGTGGGTTGATTTATTGATTATGTGGATGTTATTTCAAATGTTATTCTTTATTATGTTATTGATTATTGATGTTATTGATTATTGTTGATGTTATTTCAAAAATTGCCAGCATTAATTAACTTCCAGTCTTTGCAAACTGTGTAATATCAAAAATGTACAAATGAAGGTTGAGTAAATTGAGAGCCACCAGTATCATATTATGACAGCTAACATTATTAGTTTCTTTTGTATAAAGATGGTAGGGTTCAGATTTAATTGTCAGTGGCACTGTCTTGCAAGAATGTGACACCCTCTTTGCTTTGTTAAAGTAGGGCTTTAATCCTAATCTCCAGTTAGGCCAGCCTAAGTCCCTGCATAAGTCCTGTGCTGACCTGGGGTGTCACAAAAGATACTTCTGTGCCACTTGTAGGGCAGGCTTAAGCCAGTGCACAGATATGCACCGGCTTTCCCACACTGCCACAGGAACAAGGAGACGGGTAAATTGCACTGGCCTAAATTGGTTAGGATTGCATCCTCAGTGATTGCATCCTCATTGGTTAGGATTGCATCCTAAACTTTCTCTTCTCAGAAACATTTTTCAGTGCCTTCACGTTGTTTCTAAACATCTGAGGGGAAATTCATGCCATTGTGCATTGTATTGCAGTTTCAAAATTTTTACAAGTATTCCAATAAAAATAATTTTCCTCATAAAACTTTGAATTGTTTGAGTATTACATTTAAACCACATTAAATGTGCATTACTGAATTTTTTTGTAATTAAGTATTTCAGACCAAATATGTACTTGTGGCTGTTGGGAAATTTTCTGAGATAATTATAGATCATATAAAATTAACAATGCATAGTTTAAAAAATTGCTTAATAAAACAACAGATCCAAGAAACATGCCAGGTCAAATCAGATTCTAATTAGGACACTGGAAAATGTTTCAGAAAATTTTCTAATTCATCATTTTTTGGTAAAATTTTCTCTTGGGGTCATATGACATTGCAACAAATGCATAACATCAGCCTATTATGGGCTTTTAATTTTTTTATAAATAGCATGCTGATGGCCACCTCACACAATCTACATAACATTTAGTTTTACAGTCTTTAAGCAGACTTTGCGGATGTTGGTGTGCCTTTTACTCTGGAATTAACTTCTGATCTTTTTTAACATGGGGAAGAAAGACATTCTTGTCCAGCACAAATGGGTTTGCGACCCTGTTCTTCAGGTTTGAGACCCTGTTTGCCACCCAGTGCAATTCTAACCCCTGCTTAGGCTGACACAAGTCCTGTGTTGGTCCGGGAGTGTCACACAAGTGTCACTAAGGGTGCAATCCTAACCAATTTAGACTGTCATAACTCAACCTTTCCCCATTCCTGTGGTGGTGGCACAAAAGTGCCTTACAGATCATTTGCGACACCCCCAGGCCAGCACAGGATGTGTGCTGGGAGTTATGCCACCCTTACTGGAGGTTAGGATTGCACCTTTAGGCACTTAACCGTGGGCGGGATGTTAAGCCTGTGTACAGACCTGTGCTGGCCTCCCCATCATGTCACTAAAGGAACAGGGAGATGGGCGAGTTCTGCTCCCCTAAATTGGTTAGGATTGCACCCCCGTTTTCTCTTCAGCCAAAGTGTTGTTGCAGTGGCCAACATGTGGCTATACTGTAACACATCAGATTCCAGGTGGTTGAAGTCTTCTCTATATAAAACAGTCCACATACACAGAAAACTACACTCAAATCTGACATGAGCCCAACCTGTGTAATCTGAGAGAGAGGCCCACCACCTAACTCACAGTTGCATTTGGCAGTAAACCATAAGAGATCATTTCTGATGGTGTCTTACCATGCGGAACTACATGGTCTGCAAAATGTGGCAAGCATCCTTCTTTATCAATATTTCACCACAATCTGAAGGTCTGCCTTTTTGGCTGCCCAAACTACAGCTTTGTTGTGTTGTTGCTGCAGTTTTCTACTTTTTAAAAAAAGAAAAATTCTTTTTCTAAGATGCTTGGAATGTTAGATAGAACAGGTATACAGTACATTTTCTTAATAGATAGAGAAGGTACCCAGTGATACTTGGACATTTCAGCCTGGGACCCCCTTTCAAACATAAAAATCTCTCTGGGACCCCCATGTGAAACTCACTGGGGTGTGACATCAATATGATGCCAGAGCTCCTCCATGTCTACTCGGAAGTCCCACTGGGTTCAATGAGACTTATTCCCAGGAAAGCCCAGTGCCAGATTCCAGGATGGCAGATCCCACACTCCAGTGACCCCCCTGACCTGAGGTTGTGACCCCCACAAGGAGATCCCAATTCTCCCTTTGAGTACCACAGTTCTAGATCTTTATGTGTTGGTAAGGCTTTCTGTGTGTGGGAAAGCATGCTAGCCTATGAGCTTCCTCCCCAACTATATAGGCCAACACAAACAAAACTTTGTCACTTCAGTGACAAGATCTGCATTGTATGGCTTGATCCCTCCACTTCGTCAAATTTGAAATATTTGTTCTATACATACCTTTATGTTTTGGCAGCTTACCAGAATCTGGCATATGTGTGTTAATCTACATGAGGTGATTGGAGCCAGTTGGGTTAGTAAAGGCCCTGTTGACATCATCCTTGAAAGCTTGGTGGAGGCCTGGCATTAAACAACACAGAGCGAGTAGTTGGATGGGTCTCATCGTCTGCATCGGCAAGTTACAGCTGGGTCAAGCACTTTGTTCAACAGATGTACGTATTAAATCATGCCCAATGATGGGAAAGTGCAGTCTCAACAGAGGAGAGCAAAGGGGGAAAAGATGACTTTAATTATGAATGGATATATTAAATCATTGCTCAAAGGAGAAACAAAATGCCTCAACAAAATTGAGCAGCTGTGTAGGTTGGGGATTATTCTTTGCTAGGTTTTATTTGAAAGGGGTTACAAAAATGCTTCAAGGAGCATGGGGACAGTAAATGGATAGGATGGATATTGAGGCCTGTCAGATGAGATATGTTGTATGCTGCTTAATATTGGTTGCGGCAGTGACCAGAAAATAAGGTTTTGAAGTGTTCCTTTCAAAGACCACATCCTTCTTACAAGAAGAAGCCTGAGTCTTCCCGACACCAGAAGCAACATGGCAAATGCTGCCTCCTATGTAGTAATGCCAACCTCTGCTCCTTTCACTCTCTAATATTCCATATCACTATGTTCCCTCTCTCCACTTCTCCTCTGTCATTCTTTTCCTTCTCCAGTCCAAGGAATAGAAGGAGTAACAATAGAGGTTATTTGGTGGACAGAACTGAATACAACAGAAGATTATATAGTCATAAAGGCAAAGCAAACTGGAATAAAGACATTAACCCACAAATCCAGAGTAACTATGGGGAGTCCTTGCTCCGGTGTAAGAACAATTTACTCTGGATTCCAATATGAATTTCCCATAGGTTTTCACTAGATGATGCAGTAACTATGGGTGCACGTAATGTTTCTTACATGCTCCTGTAGTTATTCTGGATTGTAGGGTAAATCTCACTTAAAATTAGAGTTTTGAGCTTCAAAACCAGTGGTGGGCTTCACGAGGTTTGCACCTACTCTATAGAACTGGTTGTTAATGAGAAATAGGACATATAAAGTTTAAAAATAGCCATTTATAAGTGGCTGCCAGATGGGCATAGAACCAGTTGTTAATTTCTTTGAATCCCATCACTGTTCACAACCAGCCTCTGAAACTATGTTTCCCCTAACCCTGAGTTGTGCTGCAGGCGGCCACAACCCCACATAGACCAGATAAGCCTGTCTGTTCCAGTGAGGGTTAGTATTGAGTTGGGATGGTGCAATCCTAACCAACTTTCCAACATTGGCATAGCTGTGCCAGTAGGCCACGTGCTGCATCCTGCAATTGGGGGCAGTCCTGAAGACCTCATTAAGGTAAGGTAATGTTTATCCCTTCTCTTGGAATTGCATTGCTCTTATCTCAGTGCTGGAAAGTTGGTTAGGATTGCACATAAATGTTATTTGTTCATTATTTTGTGATGGCTGAACAATAAAGATATGAAAGAATGCTGTGTAAATAGAGGAGTAAAACACCACTGTTTTCTAAGTAAGACATCAAAGACCGAAGGTAGTTGAGAATTAGTAATATAGGCATTCATCTATTGCTTGATTTTTCTATCCTGGTCCTGAATTTCTGGTATGGTAATAGTTTAGGTGCAGCAATCAGTCAATTTTCCTATTAAATTCATGTTTTCCTAATTGTAAGGAATGTAAATAAAGTGAGTGGGCTATAATTAGTTGAGATGAAAAGTGGCAAGCTCTGGTTGAAAGGCACTGCTTTTTGTCAGAAACACTAGGATTGGTCAGAGTTCTCTTAGGAAACTCTCATGGAAAAGTTGGCTGTTTATAGGATGGTCTGCTCTAGACTCATATCCTGAAAACTGAAGATGGCCTGATAACAGATACAGGAAAAGAAATTTGTCTAAACATGACCTACAAAGGACCCTCATTAATTTTCCTCATCGCAATGAGTTTGCATTCCAGGCCAGGCCTCTTGAGACCTCTGGGACTAATTATATTTTCCCCTTTTGCTGCACCCTGCTTTGGTCCTGATTTGTATGACAGGCAGTGGTTTGGGTTTTCCATGCAATGTTTGGGAGACCTGAAAGCATTAGATCTTGTTTTCAGAGTTTAAACCTACTAAAAGCTGCTTGTCCTGAAAAATGTTTCCTTTTATGGGTAGAGATGGATAAGGAAACTTTGGGTGCAATCTTAACCTAGGCCAGCACAACTCATTTGTCTCTTCACATTCCTGTGATGATGTAGGGAGTTGAGCGCATGTCTGTACACTGGCCTAACCCTCTTGCACAGTGGCACAGAAGTGTCTTAACAGACTTTAGTGACATGCCCAGGCCAGCACAGGACTTGTTCTGGGTCTTATGCCAGCCTAAGTGGAGATAAGGATTTTAGCCTTTATCAGTATAATAGAGGGCAGGAAGAAAATATTTGGAGAATATCTGGAAGAAGCAATATAGATCCATGCTAGTGCTAGCAAAAAGAAGCCAATGTTGCAACTTACACACCATGGGAGACCCTTGTGTTTATCTGGCAGCTGTGATCTGTCCATGCCTGTCAAGGATTATGATTGCACCATCAGTTTTTCCGGCGAATCCTAGTTAGCAGCCTGTTGACTGTTATAGCCAAATGCCTCTGGTTTTTCCTCCTCATGTCTGTTTCTGTTTGTGGATCTGGGGGATTATGTTCTCCAGTGTTTCCCAAACGAAAACAAGAAATTAAAAGTGCAGCTCTAACAAGGCTGCTGACCAGATGTAGTTGCCTTCACTATTACATAGACCCTGGTCCACCTTTTAGGTTCATTTAATCTGCACAGGCCTGTCTCAAATGGATTTAAAAACCAGGATGGGTTGAGCTAGGCTAGAAAACCCCAAAGCCACACAGCATGTATGTTGCGAAAGCATTCCTGTGGCTCCTCCTGTTTCTGGCCAGCCAAACAAACAATTATAGTTAAGCCCACAGACCCAACTTCAGAACAGCTTTACCACTTGGAGCATCTATTCCAGTGGCTGAAATACCAATGAAGGAGAAATTCCATGTGCTGAATGAAGGACATGAGAGAGAGAGAGAGAGAGAGAGAGAGAGAGAGAGAGGTGGGGGCTTGTCACTATGAATGCTAAGCAATGTATACTGTGTAGTAGATTACACCATATTCATTTGCATGGTTAGCTCATCATGTCCTGCAATGGAGGAGGCTGGAAAGCTGTGTTGCATAATCTGTCTGTGGCAGAAATCAAGGCAAAGAGCTTTTTGGAGCTGGCTACAATGAATGGCTTAAGAGATTTTTCAAAGAAAACTGGTGGGTTGGGGGTCCCAGTGTGCCAATGTTGTGAAACTGGCACTGCCTGCATTCTGTACGCTCAGTACTGGTTTGTATAATACTTATAGCTAATATGAATATGCTATCTCTTGTTCAAATGCAAACAGAATACAGGCTGTTCTGGCAGGGTGACCAGATGCCCAGCCTCAAAAGGAAGACAAGGTCTTGGATTCCTCTCAGCCTGGCCTTTCCAGTGGACAATGGCACATTTGCCTACTCATGAGAAATACCATGATATCTGGCACTTTCCCTTTCCCCTAGAGCTCAATGCATATTTTTGATTTCTAGTTTTTTGGCCATATCTTTTGATAGGAAGGAGATATTTCAAAACCCACTTTTGCATTGGATTCTGCTCTTCAATACAAATCCAACATGACATGATTGATTCTTGTACCCCATTGCAAAGTTCCAAAATGAAGCCAAAATGCAGGACAGTGAAGCCCTTTTGGAGGACAGCCAGACAGGAGACTAAAAAAGAGAACAAATCAGAAAATTTCTGTTTATATGGTCACCCTCTGTTCTGGACAGTTTCTGGACGGAGTTGAACCTTTTGTCTGAAAACCTATAAAGGCCTGTGTTCCTTACATTTTGTTCCTTAGTCACTAGATGGCAGTATATTGCCACAGAATCTAAGGAAATTAGGAAGAAATAATTCACTTTTTTGAGAATGGAGATATTTCCACTGAGCTGTCTTCAATTCCAGATGCTGGCAGTAGTGACTTGCTTTCTATAAAATCATACGGATTTAGATTTCCAGGGTTGTTGTTTTTTTAAGACGTTGCTAATACATTCCGTGAAATGTGCCAACCAGATATTTTTCCACTACTACATGTAACCTTAGACTGACCTTCAGTCCTGCTGATCTTTTCAAAGAAGGTAGATTGAAAGATGGCTCAGTGAACTACAGGGGTATTGATGCTGTGCTTACTGTTTGAGGATCTTATTTAATTATACAGTAGGGTTGGCCTCCATATGGCAAAATGTATGTAAGTCAGTAAGAATGCAATCCTAACCAATTTTCCAGCTACTGGTCAAGGGCAATGCATCTCCAAGGTAAGGGAACAAACATCTGCCTCACCTATAGGAGGATTCTGTGACTGCCCCACTGCAAGATGCAACATAGGCTTCACTGGCAAAGTCATGCCAGTTCTTGAAAGTTGATTATGATTGTGCCCTAAGTAAATCTAAAGACTACAATAAGTGTAAGTTTTAAAATGTACTGTGTTTAAAATTAAGAAGAACCTTCCTAATTCCCCCAAGCAGTTGCTTATCATCAACACCCCAAAGGCTGAAATCCTATCTGTACATACTCAAGAGTAAGCCTGTTGACTTAAAAGCATTGTTAAAAGCATATAAATAGTGAGTTGATGGGTTTTGTTATAACGATTTTAATTGCTTTTAATCTGGGTATTTAAATGTTTTTAAATGTTTTAAAATCTTTTAAAATCTTTTATTGTTATTGTAGCTGTTTTTAATTGTATATATGTCATGTTAGCCACCTTGAGTCCCCTAATGGGGAGAAAGGCAGGATACAAATCAAATCAATCAATCATAGCCTGTTAACAGTACAGATCTGTAATATTTCTGCAAATGCAGTCATCATCGTAGCATCATGTCTAATATATTAAAAAAGAAATTCACATTGAAATGAATGGGGACCCACTTGACATTGGCTCACAACCCTCCTGGTTTGAGAAACACTGCTGAAGATGAACTAACTTCACTGTTATTATTTCAGAAGAAACCAGAATGTTAAATTATGAACCAATCCTGGCCAGGATTGGACTGGCACATGCAGAGGTTTACAACAGTGGAACAGAGTTCTGATGTTATAAAATGGCCTCTAATAGCACATGCAGTGAGCCACCTGTTGCTGTCTTATGCCACAACTCGTGTCGGTGTAAGAGGCCAACTGCTGGACTAGCAAAGGCTTGATGGTCAGAACGAACAGGTTTGTGAACACTTGAAGGCACAGCCTGATGATTCTAACATTCACCTAGTCCTGGATGGGACATGTATGTCTGGTCCTTCAATTATCAGGCCCTCCGTATAGTAATGAGACATATGGAAAAAGTAGTGTATAGGCTATGAGGAAAGGATTTTAATCAGGAGGACTACTAACCTAACCTACTAACCTAACCTACACAGGGCTATAGATAAATTGCAACTCTGAAAGTCAATATTGTTGCTTGGAGTATTCCATTCTGTTTATGCTGTTTCTGTGGTGCAGAAAGACTACACTAGCACAGGAGAGAGAGAGAGAGAGAGAGAGAGAGAGAGAGAAGGCAAGTTTTACATGACAAGCCAGTTAATAAAACAGAATTTCCCTACGTCAGCTTCAATCAGCAGCCAAAAATCTTTTTAGCAACCAAAAACTTGGAAAGGTTCGCCCCCTTCTTTGGAGATGGCTTTTTAAAGAAATGTCTCCCCTAAAAAAAGGAGCAGAAATAGTTTTTGGGAAAAGCAAAGCATTTGAGTTGAATGTGTGAGCACTAATTCCAGCCACATTTTGCCTTTATTTTTTTTTTACGAGACTTGCTTTGCACATGGGGGTCTGTCTCACAGGTGTATGGCATTCCAGACAGTGGAGATCAAAAGCAATTAGATTAATCTGCCCAGTGAGACTGAATACTTGCAGCATTAGTGGAAGAGATGAGGTGACTGGAGCCTCCTGGTCTCCTTTGGTTAGCTCTACTTGGAAAAATATTTGTATGTAAATCCGTTGTGTAGCCAGTTCTTTGAGTTTATTCTTCTGAAGGATGGCAACACACAAAACCACCCTTTCACTGCATTGGGATACTTCTGTTTCACCTTCCCCTGTGCCTCCTGACCTCTCTGCTGTCCCAATATGGCCAGCATGTGCCTTTTCTCTTACACAATCTTTCTGGAGGCCAGCACACATCCAAGTCCAATCTACTTAATTGGACCTCCAGGCTGGCCCAAGTGCTGCATTAAGGGCTGCCTTGGATTTTATGCTTACTTTCATTATTTCACAGTAAAACTTACGTAATTTGTGACTGTGATTGTGATTAACAAAAATGTTAATAATAAAATTATCTTTTTATTAAGTACAGTTCACATTTGAGGCTCCCTCTTTGAATGGGGTATTGATAAAATATTGACCAATCAAGAGCTCAACCTTATTTATAACCTAGTTATTTTTGTGTTTTTTAAAATGAGGCTCCTACATTCTTTCATTAGTTCTCAGAATTTCAGCAATCCATGTGGCCTGTGGAAAATTGGATGAAGGAATTCAACCTGCCAGGAATTAGCTCTCCTATTGAAATGATTTGGCTCTTTGTCTTTGCAGTGTGTCCTATACATGGCAAATGGATCAGTACTACACATAGGTAACTTTACTATTGTCTGGTCACTTGCTCGGAGGAAAATCAGTCTGATTTTGCTACTTACACCTAGGGGATCTGTCTTCAATAAACTGCAAATTTCTTAGCCAAAGAAATTTGGCCTAAGCATATTCTCTGACATCTGGAAGGCAAGTTTCCTTTTAGTCAGCCAGGTTAGGCCTTGAAAGTGAAGTCCCCTGGGATCATACTTCCTTGACATAAGTGCAAGGAAGATCTTCCAGCCAAAAATGCATTGCTACCATCTAAATCATCTTTTAACAGGCTTGGCTCTTCAGCTGATTGTTTGGGGGACGAGGGAGAGACCCGTTCAAAAAAATATTTTATAATCATGCTTGATTGTTCAAGTGATACATAGCAAGCATATTTTCCATCGATAATTGGTTAGTAGACATGAAATTATTCAACTTTATTAAGACTTTTAAAAAGTTATCCATACTTTATTGACCTAGAGAACTTTCAAGGCTCTTATTACAAAAGTCTTCATTCATATCCTGAATTTCAGGTGACTAGATTGCAGATGGCTCCTGAAAGAGCAACTGTCCCAAAGTGTCCTTGGCTGTCTGTCTGAATTAGCTCATTGTTCCAGTGTATCCTTTCACAAAATTATATCTTAAAAACAAATAAAAATTTCTATAAGATTTTCTACAATGCTCTTCTTCGAATTGTTGGCACAGACCGAAACATATGATGGCATCAGATTTTTGTTCCCATAGGCAGACAAAAATATTAGAGGAAAAAATAAAGTATTGCTCAGCTCCTCTTGGGCAGCCATATGTAGGCAGTTGGTTTCAGTGACTTGACAGGTCTCAAGAAGTGCGTGTCTGAGGCCATTCAAGGGTAAGCAGGTAGACGTGGACTACAAGTACATGTGTTATCAGTGGATTGCATGTCTTACTAGAATTTGTCCAACATGCTAAGATTGATCTGTTGAAAAGCCAGTTCACACAAAAAGCACTGCATATTTTCTTAGTGTGATCATAGGCATCTTGCAGTGATGGGAAACTCACCACTCACATTTGAAAGGTGCATAAGGAATCAATCACTGATTGCTGGCTTTGATATCTCAACATCATGGGGAGTCTATGCATTCACAGAGCTGCTGTTACTAATAATAATGACTACCTCAAGCCTCTCCAAACACTTGGATGTACATAACTGTGATGTATAATGTTTATTTAGCTGGATGTAATATTAATTTTCATGGCACTGATCAGCAAGTAGAGTTTATAAAGTGGATGTATAGGGTGGATGTATAACATAATTAAGTTTCGTGTGAAAAACACAGTTGCAATGCTGGCTAACTGACATCTAAATAAAGATGTACTTGACAATCTAAATAAATCGACCTGCACTTTTTTCTACACTGTTTTTCCTCTAACAAAAGGAATCTTAGCTGTGAATAACCTTTCAGATATATGTATTATCTTTTGTTATTACTGTATTACACATGAGAGTGTTGCATTCTCATCATCACAAGATTGCAGTGACAGTGTTGAGGCAGCTTCAAGCACACCTTAATTTGTGAGTAAACAGGTATCGATATTGAAATAAAGGGCACATTTCTTGTGGGCAGCATTGTTCTCTGTGTATACATACACTTTTAGAAGGAGTCACTGGATCTAGGTACTTTCTTTTTTATTTGTTTACAAGAGTACACATTCACTGATACTCACAAAATAACTATGGGCACAATCCAGAGTAAGGGCAGTGAGGATTAGCCCAACTATTCTGAATCCAGAGCAGAAATTTATGGTGGATCCAGAGAGTCAGGAAGTCTGGGCTGCCCTAATTGCTCCAGAGCATGCTCAGTAGGCACCAGGTCAGTGGCATATGGGAAGGGCTTGCTCCTGAGGAGACCCCCTCAGATCACACTGAACAAGGACCAGCTGTGGTGTTTGCCTTATAAGAAAGCCCAGAAGTTCTGACAACCAGAAACAGCTGCAATTCCTCTAGTGGAGGGTGGATGCTTGGAATGGCCTGCTGTACCCTGAAGTTAGTGGGCTGCCATAATTGTGCCATATACTGAAGGTGAGAGGCAGGGGTTGCAGCTAGGCTGGTCAAGAATTCAGAATTTTGACAACACTGCCGTTCTTACTCAGGCCTTATCATGGACCCCTATGGGTCTACTCCAGTGATGGGCTTCAAAGAAATTAACAACTGGTTCTCTGCCCACCTGGCAGCCACTTTTAAATGGCTATTTTTAAACTTTATATGTCCTATCTCTTGTAAACAACCGGTTCTATAGAGTAGGTGCGAACCTGCTGGAGCCCACCACTGGTCTACTCATTACTATAAATGCTCCTAAGGTGGTGTAATTCTGAGGAGCTGGAAGAGGGAATTGCTGCCCTGGAAACAGGCTCTGGATCGAGCATAACTGCTCTGTCCTCGGCAATGCTAAACATGCCCTCAACAAGCCTCTCCTGAGCTGCCTTGGCTGCCCTAGTTAGGGCAGAGCAGGTCCACCTCTCCCTATGTTGCCTTTCTTGCCCCAAGCCTTTCTTAGAGTAACTAGGGTGGAGCATCTTGCAGTTGCTCCACCCTAGTGATAGATAGGGCAATCCAAGTGCTACTCTGGATTGGGCTGTTACACTGGTGTGCCCCTGTATCCATGGAGGTTCCATTCAGGAACCCCCCTCAGGTGATCAGCAAAGCCCCTTTCCCCCCCATACATTAGGGGAACTCTACTCTCTTCACCTCCAGAGACTTGTGAGCCCAGCAATAGCTGCAGACATCTGTTTGTGGCCTCTGATGGGCTCAGACTGAACTCTAGAATTAAAAAGTCACTTCCTGTTTTTCCATAAAAACTTAGAAGGCATTAAAATTGTCACTTCCAGTTTTATGAAAAAAACCCAGAAGTGATTTTTCATTATAGGGCTCAGAGGACCCTCTAGAGGTGAATGTTGAGAGCATATATAGGGGAAGGGCACAGAACTGATCTGCAGATAATTGAATCTATCTATCTAGAGTATTTATATACTGCTTTTCAACTGAAATGTTCACAATGCTGTTTACAAGAAAATGAAAAAATAAGAGCTAATTAATATCTAATGGGTCCCTGTCCCAAAACGGCTCGCAATCTAAAATGCAAAATGACACCAGCAGAAGCCACTAAAACAGGCATTGCTACAGGGGTGTAGGGACAGTTACTCTCCTCCTGCGAAATAAAAGAGGAACACCCACTTGAAAGACAGTCTCTTGCCCAGTTAGCAGAGGTAAATCTGTACATACAGGATCAATGGATACAGAAATATACAGAGTAATATTATCTTACAAAATAGAAAATTCTCCTGGTTTCCTAAGTGTGTGCACAACAGGTATAGGAGGCCATCTTTGAAAAAGAAATTTCCACCTGTAGCATTTCTTTCTTTCTTTCTTTCTTTCTTTCTTTCTTTCTTTCTTTCTTTCTTTCTTTCTTTCCGCCCTCCCGCCCGCCCGCCCGCATTATATTAATAGGTGGAAATTTCTTTTAATTTCAGGGGAAATGAAATCTACTGTATTTCATTTCAGGGGAAAGTCATGCTACATAGAAAGAATCAAGAAACCATATAATGAAGCATTGCCCAGATTGACTCTATAGTTACAAATGTTATATAAATAAGTTAAATACTTTCTTGAGTCTGTTGCCAGTAGGTGCCATTGCTGACTTAATTTTCAGCAGCCAAAACAGATGTTCTCTGGTTGTAGTGAATATATTTCTTCCTCAAGGTTCCTTTTTGTCTGACTTAGACATATGCACATACTATCATCAGTCTTTCCATATAAAGTTTGGCAGAATGCTAGGTTTACAAAATTATTCCTACTTTAGACTAATGAACAGAGCCTGCTCTATCCCAAGAGCACTGACTTAAACAATAGCAAGACTAGCGCTCAGAGTTGCATCGTGCCAGAACATATGGAGAAGTCTCTTCTGACATGATTGATAAAAACTGTAATAATTTTTGCTTTACAGTTGGTACTCCTGGGTTTGACCTACATTTCTCTGCTGTAATAATAAAAGTACCAGGACCTTATGGGCTACAGATGAATTAGTAACCAATATGCAGACAAGTCCCTAACAGGCTGACATGCAGAACATGCAGACAAGTCCCTAAGCATCTGTGTGGAATAGGGACTGTTTCAACTGATAAATATGGAGAGGCTATCTATAGCTAGCTACTGTATAGACTTTTGAAGGTGTCCTTCATAAGCGGCATCATCAGCAAGATAGTTTTTGTTGCAAAACCAGTATAAGCAACATGTGCTGTCTAGCCATCAAAACCACTGTAGGTTGCAGACATGTAGGGTTCTGGTTTTGCCCTGGGGTAGGTGAAGGGTTATCTTCTGGTCCAGCCTGTCCACTAAAGTGTGGCCTTGTGTTTCTTGCCCCCTCTGAGGGCCAGTTAGGACATACAGTATGTACTTTGGCAGTAGTTTTTCTGTAATTACATTTGTCAATTGTTAATTTTGTGTTTTCTGGGTAAGATGAAATTTCATTACTTCAAATATAATAATTTGATTTTAACATACACATCAACATTAAACTGCTGAGCAATAATGAGCTTCTCTGCATTGAACTGTACAGTCGCAGAGAGAGATACAATTTACCAGTGAACTGTTTCTAGGAATGTCTCGCAGTGACACTGAGCTTCTCCACGGGACAGGACAAGTTGTAACACAAATTATGGTTTCCACCATATTAGAGCATCACCATGCAAAGGACATTTTCAGGGATTTCCAAATGGTTTTAATGCACAGACCAGCCCCTAATTACAACCACAGGTTGCCCCGAGTTAACAGATATTGAATATTGTTCCATAGTCAATGGTTTAAAGTTATCTAAGTTGGACTTTTGGCTATTATTTTGCTGAATATTCTTTTGCATCTCTCTCTCTCTCTTTCTCTTTCTCTCTCTCATTTTATGTAAGAACAGTGACAAATTATGTAACACAGTGAGGCAAAGGGGGATGTGGTGAAATTCAAGACATCTGTGGTCTTTCCAAAACCAAATAAGGATAATGTCTTGTCTATATATATAGTATTCTGAATCCCTCCATGGAAAAAGTAGTAGAAGTGCTGAACCAGTGATTTCCCCCCCTCACTGAGCAAAAGACACGCAGCTAGTCTGATGGAGTAAAACATTTGTATCAAAATGTCTGACAGATGTCGAGGTATTTGAAAACTTTGTGATTTATTCTTAAATATAAAACAATATCCTGAGGTATCTGCCCAAATTGTGAACTGTTATCTAAATTTCACACAAGTGATTAAAAATGCTTTCGAAAGGCATATTAAATGCTATTTTGAGCACTTTTTCTTAGAAATAAAATGCTATGCTTGTTAAACTGTTCTTTCCACTCTATCTTTAGTATCAATAGTTTAGGTAGAGCTGGTTAGCCCGTGATGTGGCCATGGAAATGGCATGTCAAAAGCTCGCCCTTCACCTGATGATTTGCCAGCTTCAGCCTCTTCAAGACTCTACGTCAGTGTTTCCTAACTTTTAGCCCACTTTTTAAATTGACAATCTATCAATAGTGTGCATCTATAAATCTATCTACATTTACTAGAAAAAGTTATCTAGAAAGAAATAGGATTTTTATTTCTTCTACTTCTTTTTCTTTACCATTTATCCCACACAGTGACGGGGTCCACTACTCTGGATATCTGGTGCCCTTTCTCCTGGTTGCGGGCTTGGTCTGGATGCAGGTGGTGTTCTCAGGTCACCATGTGGTGTTTCAAGCCAGTGCTGTTTTGGTCGATTCTTTGGTCATTTGCTGCTGTCTTCTAACCGCAGACACAACTGTGCTATGGTGTTGCTGTTGGCACGCAAACATGGCCATACCACTGGCAATGAGCTTCTCTCATCTTATTGATGACAGAAGCAACTCTATATCACTGCTGGATGTCATTGTTGTGGATGTGGTCAGAGTGACACCACTGATCCACTGCAGCATCTTTCTCTGCAAAGCACTCAGGCAACATTCAGTTTCTTTTGTTGCTGGCCAGCTTTCCGTTCCATAAAGCACAACCGGCCAATGACCATCTGGTAGATCTTAGATTTAAGGCAGTCATAGAATCATAGAATCCTAGAGCTGGAAGGGACCTAGTAGGTCATGTAGTCCAACCCCCTGCCTGCAGCAGGAAATCCTCCTAGATCATCCCCGACAGGTGCTCATCAAGCCTCTGCTTGAAGATCTCCAGTGAGGGAGAGTCCACCACCTCCCTTGGCAATCTTTGATCTTCTTGTCATAGAGGACACTGGTCATTGCGCACCACTTTGCCCAGGCTGCAGTTACTTGTATGGTGGTCTCATGAGTCAAGCTGCCATCAGCCGTGATTGCTGAACCAAGATACCAGAATGTCTCAGCACGTGGCAGGTTAGCACAATTTACATGGATTGTCCCAGACTCACTGAGGTCTGTCATCATATACTCTGTGTTCTTGGTTTTGAGGTGGAGGCCAAACATTGTGAGACAAGCTTGAACTTGCTGTTCAAGGTCTGTCTTGTTTTTTGATGCAAGGAGGAGGTCATCAAGGAGGAGAGTGTCCATCATGGCACCGACTTTTGAAGCTCACAGGTGATGATGTCCATCACCATGATGAACAGCAGTGGAGACTGTGCTGAGCCTTGGTGAACACTGATGGGGAACTCTGTGGGAATCTTTTGAGATTCAGCAGCAACCTGGACATGGCTCTTGGGGTCTCTCTACAAGAGCTTCACCCAGTGGACTAGATCTTCTGGAACCTGTTGGCTATGCAGCGCAAACCAGATGACACATGGCACATGGTCAAAAGCCTTTTCAAGGTCAAGAAATGTGACATGTAGCGGTTTTTGCTTTATTCTGTGCTTTTCAAACAGAAGTTGGTCGGCATGCACTGCAACTGTTGTGCCACAACCACTAATAAAGCCTGCTTGGTTTGTCATGAGATGTACAATATCATGAATGCAATATTTATTTATTATTAGTAGTAAAAAATTATAAAAACAAATATTTTTTAAAATTTTTATTTAAATGAATTATTTATAATAAATTATTAATTAATACTGGTAACTGGAATTCTGTGTGCTTCTGGCTGCTAGAGACCTTACATATAATATATGTGTAGACATTTCCTACATTCTCCCTAGAAAGAGTTCAAAGACATTTTCCCAAAACCTTTACAGCTAATTCAGGGGAACCAGAAGACTGAGTTGGAGAGTGAAATGTAATTTCCAGGACCGACAAAGTGCTGGAACTGGGTTTGTACTTTTTCTTTGGAATGCCAATTGCTAGTGAAAATATTGTTAACAAACCAAAGGACTAGGAAGCAGGAGTGACACAACTGGAGACAAATTAATATTAGTGGTCAAGGTCAGTTCTTTGTCAGTGGAGGATAGTGGTGGTGAAAGGCATCAGAGGGATATGGTGCGGGATATCAGGGATATCAGAGGGGGGTGACCGTATGACTGAAATTGCTGGATTTGTCTGGGGGGGAGGAGTGCCTGCAGTATCCAAAAGGAGTAACTTTCTTAATGTATGGATGACCAGGTGCATGCAAAAAGATTTAGCAGCGTCACCTGGTGACTATCTGAATGTTTTCCTTAACAAGAGAACTTGAAAAGCAATTTGGAGTGGAAGAGGAAAAATATCTCAGCAGTTCACAATGTTTGTGTGGACTTAATTTGGCTGAATATCTGTATCAAATCTCTTCTCAGCCATGAATCATGGACTTGCTTTGGATAAGTCAAAGGCCTGTTGGACTTAGTTTTTGATCTGTAAAATGGGAATACTGTTGACTTATACTGTGGGATTATTTTGGAAATGAAAGACAAAGAAATATGTATGTGAAACCAACAACATATTCAAGTTGTAAAAGGAACTGTCTTGATGCCTTTTTTGTCTGGTGAGAATTATAGAAGTTTCCATATGGATCTTCAGACACATGAGAGTTATCTGGAAGTGTAGATTCGGGCAAGCGTTTGGGCCTTGTATGTTGAAGAGATTAGTTGTAGCTACCTTGTCTTGGCATTGCATACTGTCTAGAAATAGTATCTTAGATTTGTGGATGATGTCATAAAAATGTGGTTTGACTGGAGCCAGTTAAATGATTTTCCAAAGTGTTAAGGTAACTTTTCTAAACCAGGCAAAGGTTCAGATTTTAATATGGAACTATTTGCAATTGACATTATAGCAATAAAAATGGCACAAAGGCAAAGAAAATTAAGCAGTAGACTAGGAAAAAACCTATGTTTTTTTTTCTGAATGTTGCCCTCAAAGAAAGTTGTGATAAAATAGCGTTAGCTGTTCTGCAGTAGATATATTGACTTTTATCACTATCTCCCTTCTGTGCTGATGATGCTTCTGAGCACTCTGAAGCCAACAGAAAATTTATTTCCTCAAAATTTATTTCCTCAAAATTATTTTCTCAAAATTAGTGGAGAGGGAATCAGGAATGGAATTAGGAGGGAAATAAAGCTCTGAAGCCCCTTGTGGTTCCACTCCCTTTTAAAGGCCTCCAGTTTGCTACAGTAAAACATACCAGACCATACTATGCATTTGGGATAATGTGTTAATTGGCCCTTGGATGCTTGATAGAGGTCATGCTTCTGCTTGCAAGAAGAAGGTTCCAGGTCTTCCAGGGGAAGGTTCCACTTTCCCCTGCTTAGTTTTAAATGGTTGCTAATTTTTTGACATGAGGGCTCATTAAACACTTGAATACTCCTTATGCTTTTAGAATCTCGCACAGAATATGATGCGAGAATAATCATTGTGTATTTTATCTCTTAGAATCTGGAAATAAACGTATAGAGGATGTAGATGTGACTGAATCATGATGATTATGTTCAGCTCCAGGACCTCTGCCAGATGCAATTTCTGATCATGGATATCACCATGTTATCCTTCCATTGTGAAGACATGTATTTTAAGTTGCATGTTCTGTAATATGGGGCATGGTGGCACTCTTCAAATGTGATGAAATCACATGACTGCTGGAATTTATACTGTGTAATGACAAAACATTAAAGAGATATTTGATGTTTTGATCTTAAAGTGAATATAGCTCTATGTGTATGCATTAAGTGGCATAGCAAATGCTTCTACCAGTATGTAAGAAGAGCCTACCCCCTTTCCCTTACTCTCTGTATTCTTATTTTGCCAAAAGTTTTGCCCATTGTACCTTCAGTCACTGAAGGTCCCCCTTTTATGATACAGCTTAGAGTTCCTAGGCAGCAGGAAAGGAAACCTCAGAATGTCCCTGGTTTCCCATAATTTACAACGACATGTGTTTAGTGGAGTTGTCCCTGACCCAGCACAGAAGATGTGGGGTTATTTTCTCCCATTTGCTTGTCTACATCTCTAATCTTTTCCATTGCAATCATGATAAAAAAGACATGCTTAAAATATCTATATTACAACATTGTGTAAACTGATAACCATTGATCCCAAAGTGTACAGTAGGCACTTTTTAAATATTTCAAGACGGAAATAGCTTAGATCTGTAGCAGAAACCTCAACTGTAGAGGTCTTGGAATGAATTATCAAAAAAACATGATGACATTGCATTTTCACAAAGATGTCTTAGGAATGGATTACCATCACAAAGTGAGGATGCACTGAATGTAAACTCATATATAAGCAAGAACCACATCTTTCCACTCTCTCTTGAACATTACCAGTTATTATCAGCCTGGTATTTAGATTAGAATAATCTCTGGTGTTATCAATAAAGTCAAAGAAACACTTTTCTCATGTTTATTAATAGCCCCTATTTTGGCCAAGCTTGAGTATGATTGCTACCAACATATTTTTCACATGATGTGAACAGAACACAGGCAGAACTGCGTAATGTAGTAGATTTACTTGCCTTTTGTAAACATCTTCCTCTTTCTTAACATAGAACAATTTTGGGATTTTCTAACTGTTCTTCCAAGATACTGGCAGAATATCAACTGCCCTGGTCAGTTCTCAAAGATATGAGGAATTAAACAGCATATTTTTAATGCTGAGAGAAAGCAGCACAAGCAGCCCCTTCCTTTCTCAGGAGTTGCTCATAGATTGTAATCTCTAGATTCTTAATTTTTTATTTCCCTTTTTAATTTTTAAGAATTTCCATAAATAAAATTTCTAATTCCTTTCTTAATTTTTGAGTGTATTAGAAGGTAGGGAAATCTTGTTGGCTGAGCAAGCAGGGACAACGGGTGAAGTACTACCACAAACTGAACAAGAGTCTTTTTTGAATTTTGTACAACATGGCTTGCCAGAAGATGTATGAAGCAAAGCAGGACTATCACACCCTGAGAAGTGGCAGGTTGAATTGCCAGATTTTCAAATTCTTTCTTTCTTTCTTTCTTTCTTTCTTTCTTTCTTTCTTTCTTTCTTTCTTTCTTTCTTTCTTTCCTTCCTTCCTTCCTTCCTTCCTTCCTTCCTTCCTTCCTTCCTTCCTTCCTTCCTTCCTTCGCCTCAACTCAACTCAACTCAACTCAACTCTGCCTTCAGCTCAACTCTGAAAATGGCAACTCAAACTGGAAAATCCTCTAGGAAATCAACCCTGACTGTTCATCTGAAGGGCAGCAATTGAAGCTTAAATATTTTGGCTACATCCTAAGAAGGGAGGACTCCTTAGAAAAGGAAACACCTTATGTTTCCCTCCTTATGCTGGGAAACACCGAGGTCAAAAGGAGAAGGGGACGGCAGAGGAGGAGGTGGTTAGACAGTGTCACCAAGTCAATGAACATGAATTTGGACAAACTTCGGAAGCTAGTAGAGGATGGGGTAGCCTGGTATGCTGCAGTCCATGGAGTCACAAAATGTCAGACACAACTTAATGACAAAACATTCCCATTGAGGTTGTATTATTGTATTCTCCTATAGGGCTGGTGTGCACTGGGATGGCTGCTTCATTTTCCCAGTCTGGAATGGTTCCTTCATTGTGTTGAATGGTTCTTCTGGACACAACCATGGTTTTTAACCCATTATATATAGAGTTTGATGGCAAGGACTAACAAGTCAGAGCAACCTGAGATTCTAGAAGCCAGCACCAGACTTACACAAATGTGCACTAAACAGAGCCATCTTAGCTTCCCTTGCACAATTTCAGAAGCAAACTTTTCAAAAGAAAGAAACCTGTGACCCTTTCCTAGCAACTGATTTTAAGGATCAAAGTAAGTTAAATATCCAGGGCTATCATCTCTGCTGGAATTTCCAGAAATCAACTTCATCTAGAAAAAAGAACACCAGAGCCAGGGAGGAGTGCTGGAGTGTACGTGATTCAAAAGTGTACATGATTTAAGAGAGTACATAAATCAGCAAAAATGTGTTTTTGAACCTTCCTATAAGCTGCATATATAAAGGGCGGTGGTTGCAAAAGTGGTTAAAACACTGTGCCTGTTAACCAGAAGGCCAGGGTTCGAGATCCAGGTCCCCACAAGACAGGGTGAGCTTAGCCCTGCTCTGCGATGCAGCTGAAACCCATTGTATTGGCTATGCTGTTCCTTTGGACCATTTCAGTGGTGTGGAGAGGGGGGATTTGCTGCTTGGGTAACAGCCTATCCTCCATATCAATCGATCCAGGACTTTGTGCTTCACATAAAGCGTCGAGCACTATACCATAGTCTTTCAAGACTGATGGATGCCAATACTAGTCTTCCATCCCCTCAACATCAGCACTGCGTTACACAAGGGAACTCCAACATTTCCACTGAGTCTGTATTTGATAAATGGTTGGAAATTCAGATCTTATACACAGCTTTCCTTTTTGAAAGGAAACACCAGATATTTTCTTGGCTTACTGGATGCTTTAAAGGTTCCTAAATATTTACTGAAATTGAAAACAGGTTTATGAATGAGCTTGAATCAGAACAAAATCCCAGCAACATTCATTAGATTGTTTGAAGGCCAATTCTGATTTTAATAGTCTGATTACTATTAAAAATCTAATTTCCTGGTATTATTCCTGGTCTGGATGCCTTGTAACATTATCAGACTAAAGGTGCAATCCAGAGTAAATACAGGGAGTCCTTGCTCCGGTGTAAGAACAATATGCTCTGGATTGCAATATGAATTTCCCATAGGTTTTCACTAGGTGGTGCAGTAACTACAGGTACACCTAATGTCTCTTATGTGCTCCCGTAGTTACTCTGGATTTGGGGGTTCATCTCTGAAATATTACGTTTTATGATGTTGGCAACCCTAGTTAAATTGTCATTACAATCTATTTTGCCAATCAAGAAAGATTTCAGTGGGATAAAATGGTGAAGTGAATAGCAATTCTGATGTATGCAGGAACTGTGCATGCTGGACTTCTTCGTGGGCGTTATCATCTTATATAGGATGCAAGCAAGCAAGCTGAGAAGTTCATAGGTGAATGCTAGGAATAGGCAGAAAAAATTCCAATCACTGATGTGATAAATTGGACAGAAAATGAAACTATACTTCAGTGGTTCTCAAAGTGGGGATCAAGTCGCCCTTGGGGGAGTAGCCATGTTAGGGAGTTGGGGGTTGCAAGAAGCTGACAAGATCATTTTGGAATCTGACACTGGTGCTGCCAGCTTGAATGGGGCACTGAGGCTGCAATCAGTTCCCAATTGTGATGCAATTACTTCCTGGGTGTAAGTCTCATTGAACAAAATAGGAGTGGTGCCTTGTAAGATGATTCATTCCAGAAGTATATTTGTCTTTCAAAGCATTCTGTATACAAAGCAGATTTTCCCATAGGAAATAATGGAAACTCAGACGATTGGTTCCACAATCCAAAAATATTCTTATAAAAACATTAAGCAGGCCTCCGTCAGTCATGGAAGACTATGATATCGTGCTTGGTGCTGCATACGCTGCATGTGAAGTACGAAAGTCTGGGTTGGATTGTTATGGAGGATATACAGTTACCCAAGCAGCAAATCCCCCCTCTCCATGCCATTGAATTAGTCCATTGGAAAGGCAGAGCCAATACGATTGGATCTAGCTGGCGTCGCAGAGCTGGGCTAAGGATGGGAGCTCACCCTGTCTTGTGGGGCCGACCTGGGCGTTGAACCCTGGCCTGCTGGTTAACAAGCACAGTGTCTTAGCCACTTGCACCACCCACAGCACTAACTATAAAAACATTAAGTATATGTAAAAATGATAACAAAATACTGTAATATAATACAAAACACAATTACTGTAATACAGTATTAATAAAAAACACTGTACTATACTGTTCAGTAAAAGAAAAACCTTTATGGCCAAGGATGACTAATTTTCACTAAAAGAGTCACTGGTGTCTTTTTGAGCAACATTCACAAGGAAGCTTCTAATGACATTTGCTTTTGAGGATTTCATAGAAATGTGACATTGCATTCTCATTCAACAATTCATTGCTTGCACTACTACAGCCTTTTTTGGGTGGTGCTTTTCTACAAAATCTGGCACAATTTCCCAATATCTACCAATGTCCTTAATCTCATTAGATGTGAGGGATTCCTCCTCCTTATTATCCTCCTCTTCTGCAAATGAGATCTCCTCCATAATCTCTTGCTGTTGCTCACGATGCATATCCATCACTTTGTTTATTTACAACAAATTTTCATTGTAAAGCTGTCTTACAAGGCACTATTTGTCTTACAAGGCAGAATTCTTTAGAAATTTTAGTTTGTCTTACAAAGCATTTGTCTTATAAGGTACCACTGTACTTCCTAATAGACATGGAGGAACTCTGGCATCACAGTGAGGTCAATTCCTGTTTGATGGTAGTTCTGGCCATGACAAAACTTCCAGATTGATGACATCTCTTCTGGAGGGGGGTCCTGAACAGATTATCATTCTCAGAAGGACATCCTGTATTGAAATACTTGAGAACCATTGTTTTACTTTATGAAATTTTTTAATATGTCAATGAGTATGTCATGTTGTAAGTGGGAGTTCAAAACCATGATTCTGACAGGGGTGGCACTAGAGAAAAATATTATAGGAGAGACATGCAACAAGCTTTAGGAATCAATGGATCAGATGTTAATATGATTTGCCATGTAGCTCACCCTACAATCCAGAGTAACTACGGGAGCACGTAAAAGACTTTACGTGCACCCGTAGTTACTGCACCACCTAGTGAAAAGCTATGGAAAATTCATATTGCAATCCAGAGCAAATTGTTCTTACACCGGAGCAAGGACTCCCCGTAGTTACTCAGAATTGCGCCCTCAGACAGCTTGAAATTCCATGAAAGTTCAGCACAAACAGCTGAAGCGCAGTAGACTGTGAGAGTTTGACATTTCATGGCCTTTTGGGTTCTGGAACACATAATACAAGACCACAAGAGGTCATGAGTGACATTCCGCTAGTTTGAAATGTCTGTGCTCAGTCCACCCATTCATAAAAAGTAGATCTACAAAACTCTCCCACCACTAAATAGGATGTGTATATGAACCTCATCTTTGGAACATCCAAGCAAGTACATTTCTCTAGTTTAATGTGATTGTCTCTCCAGTTTAATAAATTAAACCCCTAGAAGTTGTTTATTTGTGGGAACCAGGTCTCAAACTCAACGATGAATGATTATTTGGAATAGGTACAGTGACTTTCATGCTTTGAGAAAACTATAACATTCTCATGTAAAGAAGAAGTATGACTGGAGAAGTTTTTAATTTTAGCTGTGCTAGGGCTGGCCTTCCAAAGTCGTATTGTTTTATTATATTGTGCAAGTATGATCTGGATAACATTCAACTAGCATTAGACTTATTGGGCAAGCTAAGATAAATCTATCTTTTGTAATCAAAATAAGCCTTTCATAAAATTTCTTGTTATTTGAGACTCAATCTGAAACAGTGACTAAGATTTTGGTGTACCTGGTGTGGGGGGCAAAGAGGACAAATGCTCCAGATGCAAGGTTGGGGGTATGTGTTCCACCCCCCAAGACACCCTCCTTGTCACTCAGTTGGCCAGCATGCCAATTTCAAACTCACCCTCAGAGGGCTTTTTGGCCTTCAAGGGCATTCTGAAGGCTGGGGAAGCCTCCCCACTCCTCAGAAGTCTTTCTATGGGTTTAAAAACATCATTTCCATTTTCCTCCATGAAACCAGAAACATTATTTTCAGGCCTCCAAGAGCTTTACAATGCTTTCAAAGGATTGGGAAGGCAGTGGTCTACCTCCATGGTCCTCAGAAAGGGAGGCAGTGGATGGAAGCCCGGTTGAGGGGGGATGTAAGTAAGAAACCAAATAGGTTTTTACTTAGTTTCAAAGCTCTGAAGTTGTAACTATAGACAATTTCCAGATATGAACGTGTGTGCTATATTCAGGTTGATGATGTAATGTTGGCCAGGTTCCCCCTTGGCTGGATGTATGTGCAGAATGTATGTGCAGCTCGTGTCTTTGGGGAATGAATGGGAAGTATGTTTTGATGCTCTCAGTTCATCTGCAAGATGCCAGGGATGCTTTCCCAATTACTTTCTCCTGCACAACACACTCCAAAGTTTGTGAACTTTGTGATATGGAGATAGACGCTGAAGTTATAGAGATTTTTATAATGCCCACATAAATTCATGCAAGAAATTGGTATATTTTCTGTTTCCTTCAGTAATTTGTGTTATATAACCATAGAAAACAAAATTCATCATATTTGATCACGTGTTTTAGAAGTTAAAGATCTTAGAACTGATTGATGTAGTATGTCTTCCAGTGACATTTACATTATTCCTGTTACTGGGCAAGGAGCATGACAGCTTCCTATGACTGTCTCATCCAGGTTTGCAGAACTTGGGAACCACTATGGTGAAAACAGCTTGTTGTGGCTAGTCTGCAGGGAGGTAGCAAAACCTCAAAGTCTATCAAGTCCTTGACATGATAGAGACATCATCCATAAGACTTGGACTTGTACTTGCCTTGATGAGTCACATGTTTTCTGACTTATGAGTCACACACTCTACGTATCTGTTCCACAGTGATTTTATAGCAACAGAGAGATATACCAGGTTTGCTGGAACACATCTCAGTCCTGAGGATATCTTTTGGTTTTTCAAAGTGATAAAGTATTAATTGGACTTTGATGCATGTTGCTAACAACATTTTCAAGCTTTTTGCACTAAAGGCCAAATGATGCATTTCAGGAAACTTGTGCATTTTTCCAAAGGACTTTGAATGCTGTCTGAGGTCATAGCTGTAAATTGACATAAACAATTTCATGAAGACTGTTTACTGATGAGCCCAATCTGTTTCTTTGTACTTACAGCTCTAATCTAAGCTATAAAAATTCCTTAGCAGAAGTCATTTGAAAAATCCATCAGTAATACAGTGGCCAAAACATTTTTATGGTCTTAGCTTTAAATAATGTTTACTGGACATAGGACACAACATTTTCCGTTAGCCAATCTCTGTAGTATGTTGAGTCATTCTGAAGAGTGTATTTCTGTTTGTATTTATGGTTTCCAGTGTAACTCTGAAGGCTTTGCTCAGTATTTTCTTTGAAAAGCTTTTTTTAAGTGTAGGTAACTTTCAGACTTTATCTTTAGCTGTTACCCATAAAATGGGATTCAGTGGGATGTTGGAAGGACTTTTAGAAGGTAGATTTGATAAGACTGGTAGAAATTCCAGCCTTGGTTCACAGAAATTTCTTTTTGTGCATATTTTTAAGTAAAACAGGACAAGGAATGGTAGGATGAGGAGGAGATAGGTAGGGGATGGGTGGAACAGGAACAAAATGGGGGTGGATTTGGCTGTGGGACCTGTCAAATCCCAACCTTCTTGGGCCTCATCTGCACAGGTAAATAAGAACTTGCAGATATTGTTGGTGCAAATCACAATTGATCCCTAGCTGTTGTAGAGCCTTTCAGGAAACCTCACCTAGGAAGGACTCTTGACTCCCTTCCCAAAAGCACCAACACCCTTGCTGAGTTTGCTTTTCAAACTGTATTTCCAACCAAGAGATTGCTACTTCTTGGCTTACTAGCAGCAATGAATATTGGCCCCAGTATTCATTCATTCATTCATTCATTCATTCATTCATTCTTTCTTTCTTTCTTTCTTTCTTTCTTTCTTTCTTTCTTTCTTTCTTTCTTTATGTGCATGGGGCATGTTTGAATGGGGGGTCGATGCGCACGGGGAGTCGATGCACATGGGGGGCCAATGTGCATGGGTGATGCGCATGGGGGTCTTTGCACATGTTTGTTGCACATGGTGGGGGGTTATTGTGCAGGGGGCGAATGGCATACAGGGGGAATTTTGCTCCTGCAATGCAGGTACATATAGTACTGTATCTTTTACTATACCCATAACTTTGTCTCATCCATATGATATGCCAATCTTGCGAAGCATGTCACGAAACACTGCACTTTGGTCCTTCCAATGTGCTTTCAAATCCCCCATTTAACATGTGCCCAAGCATATTAAGTAACACAACCATATTTTTATCAGAACCAATAATGGAAGCTTCACACTTCTTGACAAACAAGGAGGAAAAGAATGGAGCACATTTGTCCATTGCTCTCTGAGGTTCATTCTTGTGGCAGGAAGCATGTTTTCCTGTTACGTCCAAACCAGACCAATGTCTCCAAAACAAAAGGGTTTGCTGCACTTTTTCCATAATTGATTGTAGTATTTGATATGGAACTATTAGACAGTATGTCCCTCCAAATTCTCGTTAATTTCAGGAAATATGTCATTCCAGGCCATGCAGTTTGTGCCTCTTATTTGGAGTGGGATCAGATTGAAAGTCTCTTATTTTAAAACCTCATTGCACTGCTTTGGATTTTCATGTGTTAAAGAATGAACCATGCCACTTGCTAAAAATGTTATGCATAAATCAATAGTCTAAAAGCCACACGTTTCTATCACTTGATATAACCACATTGATTCCAGATGGTGATGGGGCAAGAGTGATTTACTGCTCTGTTTAAACAAGGAGGGTAGAATTATGGGGACAACATCTAGCACAGCATCCTATCCTCCTTCCAATTTTAAATATTTTAAAATAAAGTACATAAGAAGCAATAGCCATGCTGAATTTTGGAATGAACTTGCCATTGCGGGAGTAAATTTCAAGAATATTTGTGAGCCCAGGGCATGGATAGGCAGTGGTGGGCATCAGGCAGTGGCACTGGATGGGGGCCACCTTTGGGCATTGGCACCACTGGACAACAACAGGCACCAGAGTATACCAGGGGGCAGTGGTGGGCAGCAGCCAGCACGAGTGGGCATCCCTACTGAGTGCTGGGCATCCCTTCACCATTAGATGGTACCAGGCACCATTGTGCACCATTGTACAGCAGGGAATGGGCACCAGTGGGCATGGAGCACCAGCAGGTACCAGCAGGCATCACCACATACCAGTGAGCAGCAGACATCAGTGGGCAGTGGGCACTACAGGGCACCAGTGGGCAGTGGACACTGGGCATCCCTAGGCACCACTGGATACCAGGCACTACTGCACAGTGGGCACACTGGGCACCACCGTGCACCCCTTTTAGGCATCAACAGGCAGCCCTATTGGGCAGCAGGCACCACCAGGCAGCAGGCACCACTGGATGACAAGCATTGGGCACAAGATGCTGGGCACCACTGGGCACCAGACACAGGGCACCAGACAGTGGGAGCTGGACACCACTAGGCATCACACACCCTTACCAAGCATTGGGCACCACTGGGTGGCAGTGGGCAGCAGATAGCATCAGGTACCACTGGACATCCTTATTGGGAACCAGACTCAGGGCAACAGCCAGCAACACCAAGCAGCAGGTCCTATCAGGCACCACTGGGCACCAAATCACTTTTCAGAGGGTGCTTACATCAGAGAAGGAATACACTCCCTAACTTTCATGCTTTTCGGTGCAGGTGTTGGGGCTGGTTGTTGAACAAAAACAAAAAAAAATACACTTTTTGGCAATTTTTTTTAAGTGGGTAGGAATTTTGGCCTGGGATTAGGAATTTTGGCCCTGGGGTTCAGGAATTTTGGCCTTGGGATTCAGGAATAATCTGGTCACCCTGATGGCACCCCTTTTTACACCTTCAGAGGTTAAATTTCTAAAAATCAATTCTTAGTGAGTGCTCACGTCATGAAAGGAATACCCTCCCAACATTTCATGGTTCTCAGACTAGGAATCCCAGCTAGGTCGGAGGACAAGTAGATGTGCAATTCCTAACTTTTTAATGACCATTTTAGGTCAAAATAAGTTAATTGGTAAAATCCAGAGGCAGAAACCACCAAATTTTATACTACCGCATAATAGGAAAAACCTAAGCTTAATAATGCCGATTAGTTATGCATCTGTGGAACAGCATTAAGGAGACTGAAGTCCTTTTTTAAATAAGAAGCCAGACAAATCTTTTAAGGATACAGGGTGTTTTGAGTCATGAAACAGAATGACAGAGCTCTGCTGAAATCCAAGGAAATTCCTTTCATGCTTTGGGAAGTGGATTTGGTAATTCAAAGCAAATGATTTTTGCAAAATATTATTTAGTGGCTCTGCCTGCTGCCACTTGGTCTCATGACAGCTGAGCAATGAGACAAAGTTCTTCTTTCTATCCTTTCATTAATATTCTACAAAGCAGAGGAACATCTTGAGTCTTGGGCCTTGCTTGCACTGTCGGTATTAACCTGACTTATTTGGATGCTAATGGTTTCCATCTAAAAGGAGATGGACTCCTTAATCAACTCTCATGTTGATTAAGGGAGGCTTGCTGCATGTATCAGGCAGATTAGATACAGATTAGAGAAACAACTTTGTTAGATCAGAGCAGCTACTCTTTCATGGAGGAGTCTTTCATGCAACATTTATTTAATTGATATGTGGTGAGCTTTCACTCTGGCTTGGCTTCAGGCGAACCGCATTCCAAGTTCAGCAGGCTTGGAAGGAAAATGGAGCAACATTCTCTTTAAGGGTTCAGATTGGTGTATAGATCCTTTTTCACTGTACAGTGTTGTGGCATGTGTAGCCCTGCAGCTTATAGGGAACAGTGGCTATAGGTTGCCCAGCTAATATTTAAGGAATCATCTCCTTATCAGTGGTTTTCAAAGTGGGAGTCGGGAGCTCCCCTTCATTTCAGGAGGGGTGTGAAAAGCTGGGTGCCACCATCTTGCAATGGGCATTCAGACCACAATCCATACTTTCTTGGCAATAAGTCTCATTGAACATAATGGGACTTACTTATGAGTAGACATGGAGGAACTCTAGCATCACATTGATGTCACTTCCTGTTTGATGTCACTTTCAGTGATGACATCACTTCTGTGGGGTGTCCTTGACAGATTGTTATTCTTAGAAAAGGGTCTTGAGCTTATATGCTCAAGAAGCACGCTAGCTGCTTACCTTGCGAGGCCTATCCCCGACCCTGCCAGAGCAATTCGGAAGTAATTCCCATTGAGACTTACTCCCAGGAAAGTATGGCTGGCAATCTGAGTACCCCATACCAAGACAGCAGCACCCAGTGCCAGATGGGTGGCAGCACCCAGGTGAAAAGCACCCAGCTTTTCAAGACTTCCCCTGAACCTCTAAAGGAGTCCCAACCCCCACTGTGAGAACCACTGAACTATGTGATTAGTCACACTCTCCGTCTGTGCCAGCATCTGATGCCTCCTAATTATTAGTTATTGCATGTATCTGACACATTAAGGTTCAATAATAAAATTTCATTCTTTACCAAAGGGAAGACGTGTTCTTGAAGACCAGAAAATCTACTTCCTCCAAAATGATAGCATTTATTTTTTTTCTCTTTTATATAGCTGCATCCAAATCTCTCTTAGCCAAAGCCATTTTTCTTGTCTTTCAACAACAGCTGGGAGAGGCAGGCCTGATACAATCTTGAATGTTTATTCATAATTCCCAACAATTGGTGATTGTTGTTACCAATGAAACTGGCACTTGCAAGATATACAGAAAAAATGTATGCAATGTGATTTTCTTGCCCAGCAGACTTCCTTCTTTTTCTTCCCCCCCTGGCCATGAAGAATGGGATTGATAAACAGAAAGTATAAGGAGGAATGTCTTGATTACCCTGCATAGCTGAGGGTACACTCATTAATGGTACTTGTGATTTGTCATGACTGACAAGTCAGGCAAAATCCTAAAAAAAATCAAAGACATTATAAAAAGGTCAGAGGATTGAAAATGTGGATACAAACTTGGAAACTTTAAAATTTGGACTTGAGAAATGAGGATTGTTACAGGTCATTATAGAGGCTGCAACAACACTATTTACTATTTTCTAACTTGCAAACTATAAATTGTAATTCCAATTATATTTAGCCTTGATTCTGAAATTACGTACTCTAAGGTAACTTCAGTTCACGAGTAAAATCTAAAGATTAGCTATGATTGAAGTGTCGCCAGCAGAGATTTATTGTTCAGAAGTGAACAGGAATCCCTGCAGGGTGTCCAGATGTCAAACCCAATATTCCTGAACCTCAAGGCCAAAATTCCTACCCCAAAGCCAAAATTCCTACCATCCCAAGTCAAAATTCCTACCTGCTTAAAAAAATTGCCAAAAATGTATTTTTTGTTTTTATTTTTTTATATATTTTACTTAATTTGTATCCCGCCTTTCCTCATCCACAAGAGAGAGCCCAAGACGGCTAACATGAATAAAAATAAAACACCATTAAAATAATAATAAATAGAAGTTAAAACATAATTAAAATACACTTAAAATACAATTAGATTTAAGATTGAAATGATTAAAACAGACTAAAAACTTTGTTAAAAACAATAATATATAAATACAATAAAACTGCCCCCCAACCCCTGCCCCATTTAAAAGCTTTTTTAAAAAAATAAAAGGTTTTAAGGCTCTGCCTGAAGCTCTGTATTGAGGGAGCTTTCCTCAGTTCTATGGGGAGGGAGTTCCAAAGCTGGGGTGCCACCACTGAAAGGCCCTATCTCTGGCCTTCTCTGGCCTATATTTTTTGTTTTTCTGTTTTTTGGCCATTATGTTTGAAAGGAAGGAGATATCTCAAAACTGATTGTTGCATTGGATTCTGCTCTTCAATATGAATCCAACAACATATGACAAGGTGGTATACTGTGCAGCATCGCAAAGCTAAAAAATGAAGCCAAAATGTAGGACTAATCTGGGTTTTCTGGTCATATGGTCACCCTGATCCCTGTTATTATGAATTCATTGACTTTGAGCCCAATCCAATGGGCCTGCAGTTCAGCTAATTCAAACAACACCCTCATACCAAACTGTGTGCTATAAATACACCAAAAAGCAGAGCTATAGGTTGTAATGAAAGTCCTCTTAGGCTGCAATCCTAATCCCCAGTTAGGTTGGCATACTTCTTGGCACGGCACAAGACCTGTGCTGGTCTAGGAGTGTCACAAAACACCCACTTATCCGCCACTCCTCGGGGCAAGGGTTGGCCAATGCACAGATATGCACCATCTTCCTCACACCACCAGAGGAACAGGGAGACAGGTTTGTTATGCCAGCCTAAATTGGTTAGGATTGTGCCCTTAGTTTTAAACCTTCTGAGGTTTGATGATTGAAAGCAACATTGGTAGTTACCCTAATTGAGATTAAAGATGTTTTCCTAATCATTCAACATTGGATGGGGGCTAGTTTTGCTTGCGGGGACTATGTAACATGCAGAATGACAGAAGGGGTAGGAGGTATACCCATGGTTTTAATCTAGGTTGCCTTATGTCCCTCTGAAACCTGGTTCTATATTTAGGTTTCAAAAACTTTGAATTGAGCCAGGAGACTAATGGAGGAGAAAGGAGAGTGAGGTAAGACCCACTCCATCACTTAATCCTAAAGCCTGGTAGGTACTGTGTGGCAAACCCCTATTCCTACCTCCTTATTACCTTGCAGCCAAGACATCAAGAGGTGTGCATATGTCTTTCAATAGCCCTTCGTGGAGATGGAGGATGGCGGAATTTACAAGACTATAATCTGCAAAACAATGGAATAACATGTCCTGACTTAGAGGCATTATGTTATTAAAGCAGACATTAATCCAGTTAATTGCGGATGTTGCAGTCAGAATTGGCAAAACATTTATTTTCATCACCAATAGATGATGCAATACAATAGATTCTTGGATGCACCTTTGGTCTTGCATCTTTCTTGCATTACAAGATCAATATGCTTTTAACAATAGGACATAAAAATAGTCTTGCACAATGTATTAGGGTGCGGCAATAAAATTAATATTCCAAATGTGCTTTTGATGCACTGGTATCTGGATAGTGTCTTCCTTTTGCCTTTGTAGTTCTTGGATCTGTTTTTAAAATACAGAAACAAGCTGCGTGAGAATTCAGGACTGCTCTAGATGTTCCATTTATTATACACAAAATCTTACAGACATTAGGAGGATAAATTCCATCAAATAGTATAAGATAATAATTGGCAAATTTCTTTCTAGCATTTCCAGATATGAAACATCCTTTATTACAAAAAAGAATATTTCAGTTTTCTGCATATTTTTTTTTGAAACAGCATGAATGTCAAAGATGCAAATACAGATCCTACAATATGTGAAAGATTTTTCACACCAGTGAATCAGAATTATAAATAATACTTGTTTTAACATTATTGCAGACCAGAATTTCTAGGAAACAGCTCAAAGGCAGGGTCATTTTGAAATAAATTTTTTCCGTTGATAAAAACACAGCCATGATAAAAAGAACCAACAATATTCCCATAAAAATCATTGGAGCATTTAAGCAACTCAATATTTTAATGTTCCATTTTGGGTACATTTCAGAAATATGTATGTGCATTGTGCATGTAAAGCTTTGCTGGCAAAGAAACCCTTGACTCTGATGGCTTTTTCCACTGTTTATTGTCACTCTGCAGAGTGACCAAGTCTGCTTACTGTTAGCATCTCCCCTCTGTTAGTCTTGAGAAACTCTTGCCCTAACCTTGTTATACAGTCATGCCTCCATTAAAAGGAATGTGTCGCACAGATGCTGCCTCCATTAAAAGGAATGTGTCGCACAGATGGAAGTAAATTCTCATATTGGCCAACATACTGTTTATTCTTTTATACCTTCCCTTTACTTTTAATGGGTCAGAGCGAAAGCAGGACCATTTTGGATGCGATTTAAGACCACCAGACATGGGAGATGGAGAACTGCATTCACACTTCCATGATGAACTTACTGTGAAGCAATGTTTTGAGGCAAAGTGGAATAATCTGAAGATATTCCACAAATAATTAATCGCAACAGTCTAAACAACATGCAGCCCTGTGTGAACCAGCAATTGCTAGACCAATACAGCTGTTGCAGACCTACCTTTCCTCTGGCCCAATGGCACTGGATGCAGCCTCCTGATTGCCAAGGTGGCA
Source organism: Cryptoblepharus egeriae (assembly GCA_030015325.1). Lineage (NCBI taxonomy): Eukaryota > Metazoa > Chordata > Lepidosauria > Squamata > Scincidae > Cryptoblepharus > Cryptoblepharus egeriae. The sequence goes on from JAREYC010000001.1 coordinate 152,676,923, forward strand.
TGAAAGGAATACCTCCGGGCTGATGGACAGCACTTGAGCTGGCCTAAGGACAACTTTGGATTGTTTCCTAAATCCCATTGTGATTTGTGATTTGTGACCTATCCTATTTTCCAGTGTCAATGCAATGCAGCCCCAAAATTGGAGGAAAAAGTCCCATAATCTCAGTGGACACCTCTATGACTATCCCCCACCACAGAAAACAGTGTGCATCCCATCAACATGGCTGCATCAGCACTGGAAAGTTGGATTAGATGGGGCTCTTAAACTTGTGCATTACTCCTCTATGGAAATTAATAGGGCTTAAAGGTATTTCAGCTGGATTGTGTCCATATTTTGGGAACATTTTGAAATTGGCCTTATAACAGGAATTCTACTAGGACAAATGACAGCAAACAATAAAAGCCAATCAAGGAGCAATGACTCTTGATGCTAAATGGTCATTAGGCACTAATATATTTCAGAAGCAAAAACAAAAACAAACAAAACTTGCCTAAAGGCCCAACAGCAATATTCTTGGCTGTCATAAACCTGGCTTGGATGGCAATTGGTAAAAGAGTCCAATATTGTATTTTTTCAGTTTGGAAATAAATTACAGGAAACCTTAGATTCAAGTGTAAACAGATGATTAGTTAGAAAAAAATGCATTCAACACAATTCAACACAAAAAGATACGCCCTCAAACTTACTAAATTTCAAATAATTCTTAAAATCAGAAATGGATCCAGCACTTAATTCTTTGCCCCTCCTCTTCGCTGTCTGTTTCCTTGAGAATTTTTGTTAATACAGGGGTGTGAACATTTCATAGTATACAGTTCAAAATTACAAACATGTGTCTTCATCTTTTCTTGCTTCCTATCCTACAAAGAATGGACAAAAATATCAGTTGTAGTACTAGAACCAAGGCCTTCCCCTACATCAAAGTTATCACTTCCTCTGCCTTCAAAGGTGCTTTTGATGAATGTAGATGAATGTCCTCTGCCCTCCAAAGGTGCTTTTTCACCTCCAAAAACAATTTTTTCTTATAGGGTTGAAAAATAGAGTTGGCAGGTTGCAACCTGGCTTCATATCCACAGATCCTATATCCATGGATTCACTTATCTATGAATATGGGACACCCTCCCATGACTTTGCACCCTTCAGAGACAAGAGGGCTGCCCACATGCTTTCCTTGGCTCACCTAATACCTTTTAAAGACATTTAAAGACATAGAAATGTCACTTCCAGTCTTATGTAAAAAAAAGGAAGTAATTTTTTTTGGCCAAAATGGGCATGCTGAGGCCCTCAGATGAGTGAGCACATGCTCATGATCTCTCCAGGTATTCAGAACAGCCTCTGCATTAATAGATAAGTGGCAGCTTCTTCAGCATTTGTACCGTGTGAGACGATGTCCACTTGTAGTGGATTGGAGTTTCCTCCAAACCATGATGGACGTGACATGGGGATACCTGGCCAGCCTGTTGCAGGGGCCTGTTGCTAGGACGTTGCCTTTCCCCCTGATTTGGTACCTGTTTATCTATTTGCATGCTTTCAAACTGCTAGGTTGGCAGTAGATGGGCTAGGGGTGGGAGCTCACCCCATCTGGCAGTACTTGGGTCTTGAACTGCTGGCCTGCTGAGCAGAATCTGGTCAAGCAGGGTTCTACCCCAGTGTTCTAACCACTGAGCCACTGCAGCCCTCATAAGTAGATAAGTGAATCTGTGGAAATAGGATTTATAGATTTTTGGGGGGTGGGGGGTCTCCCTGTACTTTTAAAATACCAGTTTAAGCAGTGGGTGCAGCAGCTATAGCTTTTCTGATGCATTCCCTTCCTAGTGCCCTCCCCTGACTTGCAGCTGGACTCCTACCTGCAAGGAGATGGAAGCCTGGTCTGATCTCTTACTGTGGTCTTTTTGTAGTTTTCTTCCTCTTCTGAAGTCCAATTTGTGGCAACCTTGTTAGAGTGCATTCTCTGTCTTGGCTCATTTCTTATGAAAGCCTCTGCCCTGAAAATATTGTCTTACCCACTTGTTATTCTACTGCCAATTGAAAATAGACAAAAAAGTCCACTTTTTGTATTTTTCAGGTGTTGGGAGATGGGGACCCCACTTACTCATCATCACACATCATCACCAATACTCCTTGGCCAAGCTGCCATCTCATTCTCTTATGCATTGCCTTTGAGGGGCACATGAAAAGATAATGAAAATGGGAACGAGCTCCTTCTCCAGCATCACTGTTAAGGATTGTGGCGCTGACACTGGAGAAGGCAGCTACTACAAGACAGTGCTTGGGAAAGAGCATCCATCTCCTCCTTAAGTGTCTTGACTGGTTCCACACTGTTATGGCACTGGTGGAGAGGATGGTGGGAGTGAAGAATTTCTGCACCTAGCTCAACCAGGTTAGAACCAGCAGCCATGGCAATCATGAAAAGCTTGGATTTGATTTCAGATTAAACACCGATTACTTCTACAACCCTAAATTGTCACCCTGGTTGGACTTGTTGAGAAATTAAGGGCACAACAAGAGAAGTGCTTGGTGGTGATTCCACATCTATGAAACAGCCACTTCGTGGAAACTTGCCAAACATCTTCTGAAAACACCATAAGAGCTGCGGAGGTTGGACATGCACATTTAATTGGGAGTTTGTTTATATCAAACTTTTGTTTTAAAGTTTGTTTTAAGCTGTCAACTTTCAAGGTTTGTTTTGGCGTTTGAGTTTTCAACATGTTACAAGGACTTCAGATATAGTGAAGAAATAAAGCCAAAAGAAGTGAAGAAATGCAATAGCGGTAGAATCCATAGTTCAGCAGAATTTCATCCTCTTTGCCTGGGCTGAATTCCTGGCAGATGAGTGTGTGTAGGATAGGAGGTTCTATCTCAGATTGTATCCATTGATCTTCCTTCTTGTTCCACTTGGTGGTTTGGAAAAGGATGAGGGGAACAGAGAGACTGTGGAAGAGAGAAGAATGATAGACTATAGAAGTGATTCCCAAACAGTGGGTTAGGACCCACCAGAGGGCCACAATCTGATTTTTGATGGGCTACAAAACTGTAAAGCTACAAGGAAAGTTGCGATATTGACATAGATAGCAAAGAAAATATATTGAGCTTAGGACCGTAGCCAGTATTGTAGAAGAGAAGGCGGTGACAATTGTTAAGGGGGCACAATTATGCCAAGTATTTATACTGGTGTATATCTATACAATATAGCAATAATTTGCATAAATGCATCTCTATATACAGATGTTTATATATATACATTTAATATATACAGTTTATCTATCTATCTATCTATCTATCTATCTATCTATCTATCTATCTATCTATCTATCTATCTATCTATCTATCTATCTATCTATCTATCTATCTATCTATCTATCTATCTGCATGCAACTTATCTTTTCATTTTGAACACCACAACAACACACTGGCCCATATCCTAAAGTCAAATTAAGCCCTTTGCTCCAGAGCAGTTAAGGTGACTTTCCATAAAATAACACTAGAGGGTGACATAACTGTGCAGACCCTTAACTGCTCTGGATTTTGCTCATACTGTAGGCTTGTATCCAGAGACAATCCAGCCATTCCTGGTGGTTCAAGCAAAACAACAAGAGATGAAATGCAGCTGAAATTCGGTGTTCAGCCAATGCTGAAATGATACTGAAGGGGACAGGGCCCTTGCACACTGTGGTGAGATTCCCTGCAAAACGGAGTGCTTTGCACCCCTCTAGCTACGCCACTGAGTTTGCAAATTCCATATGGGTATGAGTGAAAAGCAGGCTAATCTTCTTGAGTGAAATCTATTCACTGATCTAGACTGAGTGAAAATTCCTTCAAAAGGAATTTTGAAATTATTGACATTTTATGGCATCAATTAATTCTGCCTTTTTACTGCCCACGGTGAAGATTCCTGCAGTTAACCATCATGTTTATTTTCTTATGTGCCTCTCGGCAGGCATTATCATAAAGGAATATGACCTAATGTTACATTTACAGTATATGGAAAAATGCTTGCTAGCAGAGTGAAATACATTATTCCAAAACAAACTCCTGGGTTCATTTATTCGATGTGTTGTGGAAAATCAATTCCTTTGAACAATTCTACATGTTTGTGACTTTCTCTTGAAACATGATGCTTCAAACAGGGTGAGATTATAGCAGAGCCCACACAAATGGTTAGAAATCTATAGCTAGGGCTTTGATCTATGGGCCACTTGTGTAAATGATTTTTGGAAATACATAGAGCAGGATGGGATTGGAGATTCTGGTGCCTTTGAATCCTATCCCCCTTCCTGAGTCTGACAGGGGGCTTCTGAGTGCCAAATTGCACTGGCCATTTGGCAAGCATGAATCTGAATAGCCTCATTGGGTAAGCAGGGGCTTTACTTGAGATAAGGCAACAAATGCCACTTATCCTGAAGAGACCTCTAGCCTGCTCCTTCCCAGTGTTGGATACAATGTTGTATCCATTGGGGTTGTATCCATCCAATGTTGTGGTGGCCCTGATGCTGTGACGCTGGTTAGGATTGGGTTGCCCATGTTTTCTTCCTTGACCTTCCCTTTCTTTCTAAGTCTGCAAACCTATACAGGTTGAACTTCCCCATTCAAAACTTTTCATTCCAGGAAGCTCCATGATTAACTATTTTTGAGTTGCACAAAGACAAAGGCAATTAGATGCCATGGAAATAAGACAGGCAATGAATAACATTGAATCAAGTTCTCTTTTAAGTGCTGTAAAACTTCAGCTCAGAACAATTCAGAAGTGATTATCACTTGGGGGAAGGGAGAGGCTCTGCCTCCCAGCCTGAAATCTGAAATGAAGGTGAGCTCCTTGGCAAGCTTTAAGGCAAGTGAGCTATAAGTGAGCTTTAAGGCAAGCTTAATTGCCTGCCACATTGGCATGGTAGGCAGGTTGCCTGTAAGCCATCAACTGATCCTTAAGAGATGTTTATCTTTCAATTTAAAGTGCCAACCTCATTTGCTTTAAGACAAAATAGCATATAATTTGATTACGCTTATCTGAGAGTAAGGGCGCAATCCAGAATAACTACAGGGAGTCTTTGGTCCGGTGTAAGAACCATTTACTCTGGATTGCGATATAAAATTCCCTTAGGTTTTCACTAGGTGATGCAGTAACGTCTCATTGGGTGCACGTAATGTCTCTTATGTGCTCCTGTAGTTACTCTGAATTGTAGGGTAAGCCCCATTGATTAAGCCCTGCTTCAGAATAGGCATGCATAGGACAGAATTGTTAACAAGCTGAAATCTTGCAAATTGGCCTTACATTACCCAATGAGTCACAAAATCAAGAAACAAAATTATTTGTCTTGATAATTTTGTAGCCTCTGGTTTTCCTCTTGGAATGGTAAATGAATTGGACATGGTGCCAAAGCTGTTGCCTTATTTTTATTCTGGGATGCCTGATCTGATCACTGCTCATGTCTTTTACAAGTCAACAACTTTCCAGGCTCATTATTACAAAGCTAATTCCTCTCAAATGTTATCGCATCATGTTGGTCAGTCATGTGATACAGACTATCTACATCCCAGATGTTGCTCACGTTTCATTGCCTTTAAACAAAACACCTATTCTCAGTTTTATATAGCAGGTATCTATGAATATAGGATTGATGTAATATGTTGTGAATTACTAGGCATGTGTTAAACATTTTGCATGCTGCACTTATCTCAGTAAACTAGATGGTTTCTGATTTTGATATTTTGTCCTTCTGTCTGTTCCTGTCCCTTTGATACATTGCACTGTAATCTATGGGGCAGCCCAATCTGGGTTCAAATGTGGCAGAACTAGTTCATCATGGACATTTTTACTTGCGCAAATACAAACATACTCTGTTATGGTGGGGATGCTTATACCTGGGTAAGAGAACAAAAGTTCTGCAACTGCTCCCCCTGCTTGTTACAGAGGTAAACTTTATTATTATTATTATTATTATTATTATTATTATTATTATTATTATTATTATCCATAAATACACAGCGAACAATTTCGTGCTGGTTTCATCCTCCTCCTCCTCCTCCTCCTCCTCCTCCTCCTCATCATCATCCTCCTCCTCATCCTCCTCCTCCTCCTCATCCTCCTCCCGAACAATTTTGTGCTGGTTTCATTCACATCACCGGTCGGACCCTTCCCAAGAGTCTAGGACTGTGTGATGCAGTGGCGTATAATTCGTGCTGATCCCAGAAGAGTGGCTTTCTACAGTTGGCAGAGTGATATTTTGTCAATGCCAATAGTTTTCAGGTGCCTGCCAAGGTCTTTGGGCACTGTACCCAGTGTGCCAATTACCACTGGAACCACCTGCACTGGCTTACACCAGATACGCTGTAATTCGATTCTTAGGTCTTGGTAGCGGGAGATCTTTTCCAGTTGTTTCTCCTCAATTCTGTTGTCACCTGGTATGGCGATGTCAACAAGCCACACCTTGCTACTTTCTATGATGGTGATATCTGGAGCATTGTGTTCCAAGACCTTGTCCGCCTGTATCCTGAAGTCCCACAGAAGCTTGACCTGCTCATTTGCAACCACTTTTTCAGGCTTGTGGTCCCACCAGTTTTTTGCCACTGGCAGATGATACTTTTGGCATAGATTCCAGTGGATCATCTGGGCAACAGAGTCGTGCCTCAGTTTGTAGTCAGTCTGCACGATCTTCTTGCAGCCACTTAGAATGTGGTCCATGGTTTCATCCACTTCTTTGCAGAGCCGGCATTTTGGGTCATCGGCTGATTTTTCAATTCTCACCTTGATGGCATTTGTCCTGATTGCCTGTTCTTGGGCAGCAACTATCAGGCCTTCCGTCTCCTTCTTCAGTGTTCCACTCGTGTTCCACTCGTCTTATCCTGATCAACCTTTCCTTCGATCTTGGCAAGGAATTGGCCAAGCAATACTTTATTCTGCCAACTGGCAGTCCGAGCCTGAATTACACTATTGCGATATGCATAGTTGGTCTGCTGCACTTTCAACAACTTTCTCTTGCTGACTTCAATCAGAGCAGATTCCTGGCTCTCTCGCACATATTCTGCTGGGCATGTTTTTCTTCTTCCACTGACTGCTTCACTTGCAAAAGTCCTCTGCCCCCTGATCTTCTAGGCAGGTACAGCCTGTAAACATCACTACATGGATGTAAAGCATGGTGAATGCTCATTAATTTCCTTGTTTTCCTGTCCAAGTCCTCCAGTTCCTTTTGTGTCCAGTTCACAATTCCAGCAGTATACCTAACTACAGATATGGCACAGGTATTTATAGCCTTTATGATGTTGCCGCCATTCAATTTGCTTTTCAAAAATTTTCTAATCCTTTGTATGTATTCTTTGCTGACCACAGTTTTTACATGCCCATGCTTGATATTGTCCAGCTGCAGTATGCCCAGATATTTGTAGGCTTCAGGCTGGTGGCATTTAATGGTTTGACCATTTGGCATTCCAATGCCATCACTTTCCGTGATCTTCCCTTTCTTTAGTGCCACTGTGGCACATTTGTCCAGGCCAAACTCCACTTTATTATTATTATTATTATTATTATTATTATTATTATTATTATTATTATTATTATTATTATTGGCACTGATGCATTGGCAGGTAGGGAAAGGTAAGGATTAGGCTCTAAGAGTTCTGAGAGAATGCATTAGAAATTCACTCAGAGCATGACCAAGTGGGGAATTGAATCTAGGCCACCTTGCTCCTAATCTGACATGCTAATCACTAAGCACAGTGATTTGCAATTACATTAAAAATCTTAATTATTTTTGCAAGTGCTACTTATATGGTATGCCTTTAAAAAGAAAGGCATCTCACTGCAACATTTAACTTTTGCAGTGTTGGAATTACAACAAGCCTCATCTGTCCCTTACCACAGTTTTAGCTTAATCATGACCTTCTCATAACCATCCCAAAACAGAAACTAAAACATCTCAATAAATAAGATCCCGGTGTTCCCAATTTTATTTTCCTACTTCAGTAGTATAAATGTTTATCATTATCAGTGTTGAATAATGTTATATTTCTTCAATAGATATAGTAATATCCCATGCAGCGTTTTTTTTCCTGGGGGTACTCACCAGTACTCAGTCCTGGCACCTTTTTCCACCTGCCCCCCAGCTAATTAATTAGTTATGGGGATGTCCTGTGGTATTGGCACCTTTTCCCCCCAGAAAAAAGCACTGATTCCATGTACCTGGAGTTTAGTTATCATAGTTATCATACCTGGCCTCTTTGGTGTGGGGTGCCACAAGGTTCCATTCTATCCCCCATGCTATTTAACATCTACATGAAGCCGCTGGGAGAGGTCATCTGGAGGTTTGGAGTGAGGTGTCATCAGTACACTGATGACACCCAGCTCTATCTCTCCTTTCCTCCTGAGTCCAAGGAGTCGGCTGAAGTCCTGAATCGTTGTCTGGAGGCAGTGGGGGACTGGATGAGGGTGAACAAGCTGAGATTAAATCCTGATAAGACAGAGGTTCTCCTGGTCCGGAAGGCCTCGACTCGGGTATTGGAATATCATCCTGTTCTGGAGGGGGTTGCACTCCCTCTGAAGGAGCAGGTTCGCAGCTTGGGGGTTCTCCTGGATTTGCAGCTATTCCTGGAGTCCCAGGTGGTGGCTGTAGCCAGGGGAGCCTTTGCTCAGCTTCAGCTGATCCGCCAGCTGCAACCATACCTGAGTCACTCGGATCTGGCCACAGTGACATTGAGACTGGATTATTGTTACGCGCTGTACGTGGGGCTGTCTCTGAAGATGGTACGGAAGCTTCAATTAGTCCAGAATGCGGCAGCCCGTCGGTTCGACTCTGTCGGGCCACTGCTTCAGCGACTACACTGGCTGCCCATTCGTTGCTGGGCTGAATTCAAAGTGCTGGTCTAGACCTTTAAATCCCTAAACGGCTCGGGTCCAGGGTATCTGAGGGACTGCCTTCTTCTGTACAATCTGACCCGTCACCTAAGGTCATCTGAGGGGGCCCTTCTGACTGTGCCGCCACTAAGAGATGTGAGAGGTGTGGCAGCCAGAGATAGGGCCTTTTCGGTGGTGGCACTCCGGCTTTGGAACTCCCTCCCCTTAGAACTGAGGAAAGCTCCCTCAACACAGAGCTCCAGGCGGAGCCTTAAAACATTTTATTTTAAAAAAGTGTTTTAAATGGGGCAGAGGTTGGGGGGCAGTTTTATTGCTTTTTTTACTGTTTTTAGTAAATTTTTAGCCTGTTTTAAATGTTTCTCACTTTTAATCTAATTGTATTTAAATTGTATTTTAATTATGTTTTAATCTATATTTATAATTCTATTTTAATGGTGTTTTATTTTCTATGTGATGTTAGCCGCCTTGAGCTCCCCCTTGCAGGTGAGGAAAGGCAGGGTATAAATAAAAATAAATAAATAAATAAATAGGTACTTATTGTATTAAGTTATAGTTATTCGTTTCTTACAGCTTCTTCTTGAAATAAAAATATCTCCATTATTAAAAACACAATCTCACATAAGTCCTGGCAATGAACTGGGTGTTTCTTAAGCAGAGAAACAATACTTTCTGTTGTATAGTCTGGGATTGTCATCATTTGCTTCTGGATTAAAGTTCCTTTTAATTGAAACCAAACATTGCTGGCACTTACCACTGTTTCAGATGTGTCTAAAGGCCAATAACCGTATACAAAATAAAGAAGGGAGGAGAGTTCTAAAAGATTTAAAAAATAAAAGATCTAACAAATTTTGATCAGATAAAACAATGAGAGATTTTATAAGCCAACCCTAATAGCTGCCACTGTAGTGGTGAAAGACTATTAGGGCCAAGTGGAAGGAGCTGGTTTTCGTTTTTCTGTGGTGATGCCATCAATGGATCAACATGCATTGGTGTTGTATCCATAGTGTTGTATATATGTGTGTGTGATCATGTGTGTGAGAGGGAGCAGGGTGGTCCAACTTTTGACAGCATGAGCCTTCAGCGACTCCCCTATATGTGCTAACTGAGAAGTAATTGGTGGCAACTTGATAACATCACACCATTTCTGCTTTCCGAGCCTGCTAAAGTCATTTAACAGCCTCAGTATATGAAGAGAGGAGGTGGAGTTGGGTGCAGCAGGGCTTTTCAGTCTTCCTGCTGTGCCATTCTGTCCTTGCTTTCTCCGACTCCGAAGGGGAAACTGGACTGGTATGGCAGGCAGACCAAAAAGCTTTTATAGTGGGAGAAGTTAGGGGCAGTGGTTGCGGACAAAGGAATTGAGCCAATAAGGCAAAAGAAAGGCACCAAAGGCAAGAAATAACTTGCGTGTCAGGAGAAGTGATAATGGGACCCGGGTTCAGAAACAGTGGACTTTGCAAAATGGTGAGGCAATTTCATTTTGAGCCTTTAGGGTAACATTCCACCTTTTTGAGCTGGAATTGGTATTCCTGAACAGCTGCCAACAAGGGAAGAGCACAGATTGTCCAAGATGTGTGCCAGCTCTTGATTTGCACCTGACACTCCTTGGAGCATGTCTAATGGGACATTTCAGCAGTTGGATTCTTTACTGGCACATATTTTTCTAAACATCATGAAGGACCAGCACAAAGTGCAGCAGGGTTGTTGGTTTTCTCTTCAGATTTATGAGAGTGAAAGATTTCTGCTTCAAGACTTGTAAACCTCCTCACCCCACTGGCAACCAAACAAATGGAAAGTCTGCAATTCTGTGGCTAGCAATAGCTGGGGTTAGTTCCACTTAGGCTGCAATCCTAAAGACACTTTCCTGGGAGGAAGATCCATTGAAAACAACGGGGCTTAATTTTGAGTAGACAGGATTAGTATTGTGTTCTTAATCTATTGTCTGTTCAGATTTCAATGTTTAAATGTACATTTTCAAGCAGCTTCTAACTTGGGAAGCCTCTAAGAAGAGAATCCTGGGGCTCCAGACAATTCAAAAGGGAACACTGAGCAGAGGAGGAGAATGTGGGGAACGAGGCATTTAGCAATAGCGGAAAAGGTGAGCTGTGCTTTATCCTCTGACAAAGAATGCTGACTGTTTTTCTCAGACTCATGTTGTGTGGAGTCATTCCTTGAGTATCAGTGTCCATGTCTTCTGTGGCATTCTCAGAACCAAAGAAGTAAATGTTTCGGCTTCCATCTGGACCCAATTCGGAAAGATGTCACATATGACAAATTCCAGACGTTTGATTCAAATAGGATTAACAGAGAAAAAAGATTTGGTAATCTCATACAAATTCTCTTGCACAACTGAAGACATATAACCTAATATAACCCCCTGTAATGCATACCATCTGTTTTATTGAGAATCTATGTGCAAAGGTATTAAAGTGCTGGCTAATAGGTAAATAATTACTATTGTTTGATTTGGCTTCCCAGTGAAACCCTCTTCTTTTGTAGCTTTCACTAAGTGGTAATTTCAGGAATTGTATGGAGGTAAAATTTATGCCAGATGATTTATGTACATGCCCAGTCCTTGAAAGAAAAATGATATCAAAGAAACTCAACACAATTTTTTTTTTTAATTGGCATCCTTCAGTCTCAAAAGACTATGGTATCGTGCTCTGATTGGAGGTCCTGAAACAACATCTAGTGTGGCTAAAAAGGCCAATGTGAGAGTGTCCATCCCTTCCACACTGAGGACAAATAAATTCCGTCCCCTGCCCAGGCCCCAGGTTTCGCTGCTTTCGGGTCTGTCTCTTTGCTTCAGCCTGCCGAACAAGTGTCTCTTCCAGTTGGAGAAGGCCATGCTGGGTCTTTTGCCTCCACGCTGAGCGGTCAGAGGTCAAGGTTTCCCAGCTGTTGATGTCCATTCCCAAGGCCTTTAGATCCCTCTTGCAGATGTCCTTGTATCGCAGCTGTGGTCTCCTTCTTGGGCGCTTTCCCTGCACTAATTCTCCATATAAGAGATCTTTTGGAATCCGACCATCAGCCATTCTCATGACATGCCCAAGCCAGCGTAGACGCCGCTGTTTCAGAAGTGTGAACATGCTAGAGATTCCAGCACGTTCCAATACTGTGTCATTTGAGACTTTGTCATGCCAGGTGATTCCAAGAATACGTCGGAGACAGCGCATATGGAAGGTGTTCAGCTTCCTCTCCTGCCATGCATAAAGGGTCCAAGACTCACTGCAGTACAAGAGTGTGCTCAGGACGCAAGCTCTATAGACCTGGATCTTTGTATGTTCCGTCAACTTCTTATTAAGCCATACTCTCTTTGTAAGCCTGGAGAATGTAGTAGCCGCTTTACCAATGCGTTTATTCAGCTCAGAGTCTAAGGAGAGAGTGTCAGAGATAGTTGAGCCAAGGTACACAAAGTCATGGACAACCTCCAGTTCATGTTCAGAGATTGTGATACAGGGAGGTGAGTCCACACCCTGACCCATGACTTGTGTTTTCTTCAGGCTGATTGTTAGTCCAAAGTCTTGGCAGGCTTTGATAAAACGGTCCATAAGTCGTTGAAGGTCTTCGGCAGAGTGAGCAGTAACGGCAGCGTCATCGGCGAAGAGGAACTCACGCAAGCATTTCAGCTGGACTTTGGACTTTGCTCTTAGTCTGGAAGGATTGTAGAGTTTTCTGTCTGATCTGGTCCGGAGATAGATTCCCTCTGTTGCATTTCCAAAAGCATGCTTCAGCATGACTGCAAAAAAGATCCCAAATAAAGTTGGTGCGAGGACACAGCCCTGCTTCACTCCACTTCGGATGTGAAAGGAATCTGATGTTAGGCCATCAAATAAAGCTTTATAAAGTATGTTATGTTGCCTCATTGGTCACAAACTCTAATTTTGTTTATTTTGTTGTTCTGTTTTGGAATAAGTTTGAATTAAAAGTAATTCAAATATTGATAATATACTGAACCCAGTGTATGTACTACAGTTGCCATTGCTAGCTATCAGAAAGTTTTGTCCATCCATATGCTTCTCTACTTTTTCAAAATTAAAGAAAAGTTGGAAAGGATTGTTCTGCTGGATTCTGGTTATCATTGTGCAATTTAAAAAAAATACAAAATAGGTAGAACTTATATTACTGTGCTAATATTTTTTCTATTCTGTTTTATTCTCCATCAAAACAAATAGGTCTATTGTTTTTTGAGAAATCTTGTGACACTTTCATTGCTTGTCTCTGTCTTTTGAAATTACTCATGCTTTCCATGCTCCTGGTATTGGCCTGTCTTACATAAACAAACATATTGAATTGCTGTGTTGGTGAACATCATGCTGAAGACCATAACAGTCTCCTATTTACTAGTGATATGTGATCAACTGTGGGGGCTCATGCAAATTTATTTGTAAAAGTTCCCATAGTTCCTTTGGATTGTAGTTGATATTGTTAAATGACAGGCAAGGCTTCCACACCAAGTCTCAAATTCAAGGTACTGTTTTTAGCCCCTGCCTGCATTATCACACTGACACTCAGTTTCTCAACACTGAGGTTTTGGAAAGCACGCACATAGACGGTAATAAAATAATTTATTATTTTATTTTATCTCCAGTCATGTGGAGAATGTGTGCTGTCATTTTAGTACTGTGTATTGTCTTGTTTTCTTCTGTTTCTCTTGTTGAAAGACCTTTTTGTTATGTCTTTCTGTTGGATGGAAATGTCTAGGGAAAGTCAATCATATAAATTTTTAAAAAAATTATTAATGAATCAATTTACAACAATAATGTTTCTTTCATCTACTGTGTATATATCTATATATATAAAAGAGAAAAGTCACTGACTGACTGACTCATCAACACCCTGCCAAAACTGCTGGGCCTAGAAGCGTGAAATTTGGGGTGGGTGTTCCTTCCATGATGGAGGGGTGCACTAAGAACTGGTTTTCGAAAATTCCAGCCGGAAGGGGGTGGAATGGGGTGCAATGCTTTGCATTGGAGAATTGATGACTCCTCAACATTCCTCCCCAACTGCTGGGCCTGAAGCATGGAATTCTGGGAGTTCCTTCTGTCACCTGAACACCCACCAAGAACCATCTGGAGAAATTTAACCCTTCAGGGGCTGAAAAGGGGGCAACGTGTTTCTGTCCTATACTTAACATGGAAGACTGACCAACATCCAGCCAATTTGGTGCTCGGTGCCTGGTGCACTGGTGGGATGTTGTTCGGAGGGAGGGATTGCAATGGGGAGGATGCTGCACATTGGGGGTTGTGCATGGGAAGATGCGCATGGGGGTTGATGCACATGGAGGGTTGATGCGCATGGAGGTTTGATGCGCTTGGGGGATGTTGCGCATGGGGGTTGATGCACATGGGGAGATGTTGCGCATGGGGGTTGATGCGCATGGGGAGATGTTGCGCATGGGGGATGTTGCACATGGGGGGATTATGTACATGGGGGATGATGCGCATGATGGAATGTTGTGCATGGGGGAAGTCGCGCATGGGGGGAAGTCGCACATGGGGGGGTTGATGTGCATGGGGGGAAGTTGCGCATGGGGGGAAGTTGCGCATGGGGGGAAGTTGCACTGGGGGGGGATGGCATATTGGGAAATGTTACTCCCGCAACGTGGGTACGCTTTTCGCTAGTACTGTAATAAAAAAGTAAATGTGCAAGTTGGAGATAGGATTGGGCCAAAAGTCTGAATTGGAGATTGGATGCATCCAAGTACAGTATTTCCATTTGGACTTTCAGAGTTGTCGGTGTGGGAATTTTAAAAACATTTTTAAAATTTTGGACACATAGAGAAATGTCCCAAAAAGCTCTATGTGTGGTAAGATGCAGGGCTAAGAAGATAAAATTAAACAGTTCATAACTTAAACTTATGAGAGACATATTGTACACTCTCAGACAAGTATTTGCAGTTGTTGCCTGACTGTTTTTAGCATTTTGTTTGCAGCAGAGAGGTGTATGAAATAGCACTACATAAATATGGATGCCAGGGTTACTGGGGTGAATGTGAGAATGTTAACATGAATAGACAAGTGGCTTAACAGAGGAAAAAAAACAGGCAGGAATGGAAGATAAAAATGAACTCCTTTGGAGAAGAGTGGTTAATAGGTAGTGTTGCACTCCATATTATGAATGACCTTTTAACAAGAAAAAGAACACCATGTATCTTTAAAAAAATGGTTCTATGGTACCCAGAGAAAATAAATAATGCCCCACATTGCAATCAGAATAAAGTAGAAACAGTGAAGGTGGATTAGAAAGGAGAAAAGTGGAAGAGATTGGTGCCTCTAATAAGGATAATGGTAATGTTTGCATGTGATGAAATGAACACCAAAAGAAAAGAGGAAACATAAGGCAAAGGAATTTTAAGTGATGCCATTTGTTATAAAGGCAGGTCATTAAAATGTGATACACAGTTCCCCTCAGGTTTCACTAAAGCAAACATTTTTTGTTTTGGTTTTTTGTTAGTAGGCCTTTCAGGAGGGATGTTCAGTGAAAAAGACAATACCCAGAATAGGATACTTCTTGACACCCAAAGCTGTTGAAGAGGAAGTGGAGGAGAAGACCCAGAACTGGAAAATAACGTTTGCAGCTTCGGAAGTAAAATGGTGGCTATTCAAGGCTCTGTGTTGAGCTATAAAGCCTGCACAGCTTAAGACCAGAATATTTGAAGAACTGCCAGCTCTACATGTAACTGTCCACTATGGTCATTTGAAAGGACAGTTCTGTGTGTTCCACCACTAGCTGAAGAATTGTCATGAACCTGTAATGAAGAAATGGTCTTCTCTCTGGCAGCAAACAAATTATGAAGCTGCCTTCCTGTATCTGAGTGGATATGTGGCTGCAAAGCTCTAATGGAGTCCTACACAGCTTCTCTCTTGGTGGTTTGGTGATGATGATGTCCCATTCCCATGACTGTTGTTCTTTCAGTGTTGTTCCGTGTAGACCTCTCATATTGTTTCTATTACTTCACTGAGGAGATTATTGCTGCTATTGTTTCTGTATGGTTTAATTTATTTTTCTTGCATGTTAATGAACTTTGGCTGAAATCCTCACCTCGCTTTCCTAGGAGTAAGTACTATTGAAGTCCTCGGCCTTCTCGGTGGCGGCAGCCCGGCTTTGGAACTTCCTCCCCTTAGAACTGAGGAAAGCTCCCTCAATACAAATCTTCAGGCAGAGCCTTAAAACCTTTTATTTTAAAAAAGCTTTTTAACGGGGGCAGAGGTTGGGAGGCTTTTCTTTTTATTCATTTTTTGTTTTATCATTTTTAGTCTATGTTTTTAGCTTTAATCTAATTGTATTTTAACTACATTTTAATGTGTTTTAATCTCTATTTATTACCGTATCTAATTTTAGTGGTGTTCTATTGTTTTTTAATTGTTGTTTGGCCTCCTTGAGTCCCCCCTTGTGGTGGAAGTAAGGCGGGATATAAATTACTTAAATAAATAAAATAAATTGAACACAATGTGACTTACTTTTGAGTAGACATTTTTAGGATTGCGTTTTGAAGGCTGCATTACACACCTCCCTGATGGAAACATAAAATGTAGACTATACCTCTTCTAATAAATACAGTTTAGATATAGAAATAACCCCAACACCAACACAGTCAGGCATTTTAGTGTAATTTAAGAACCCTATGTAAGACTCAAGGAAACACATTTATTTGACTCTATATGGCATGAATAAACTCAGATTCATGGACCAATTCATGCACATTTATGAACTTATTTGGCAGGGAGAAATAATGTATGCAAATCGTGCTTCGAAATCATGAAAGAGGCAACAGATCCAGATAAAAGAATAAGACAAGTTGAACAATTGGAGGAAGAAGATGCTGAGGGTGCTACTCACCTGTGGTGGCATTTGGTGTAAGGCTGACTGTGTACCATTGAAATTGTTTTTCACTGTTAATTTAATAAAAAGGAATTTTGCCCTTTTCACACGGTTCAGGAACAGCTTGCAAATGGAATATTCAGGATGCAATACTTTCATGGGAGTAAGTCCCATTGAATATATATGATTAGGCTTGTGCTGTTAGAAAACATGAAAATCAACAGTGAAGCAACCAACAATGGCAGAAAAACCCAAGTTATCATAACACATGTGACATCCCAGCATGTTAACAAAGCACTGCCCCAAATGTGGACTGTGGGTGGCGCATGCGGTTAAGACACTGTGCCTGTTAACCAGCAGGCCAGGGTTCGAGACCCGGGTCGGCCTCACAATACAGGGTGAGCTCCTGTCCTTAGCCCAGCTCTGCGACGCAGCTGGATCCAATTGTATTGGCTCTGCCTTTCCATTGGACTAATTCAGTGGTGTGGAGAGGGGGGATTTGCTGCTTGGGTAACAGCCTATCCTCCATAATAATCTAACCCAGGCTTTCATGCTTTGCATGCAGCGTATGCAGTGCAAAGCACGATACCATAGTCTTTCAAGACTGACGGAGGCCTGTTCTGTTCTAACCAGCCATTGAAAGACTAGTAACAAAAAATGAATTTTAGCACTTGGGCAAATGGTAAGCCAAATGGTAAGCCAAATCATTCTTAGCAGATTCACACTCATTGTACTGTATTATACCTGGCTTCAGAAAGTGAAGGCAAGTGTCCAAAGAGAGTGTACAAGTAGGGATGCTTCTGTTGCAATACCTAAAGCCATAGGCAGACACTGTTCCCCTTCCTAAGGTTTGTGAAGTAAAGAAATATCTGGAATTTGCACACTGGGAAATATGACAGCATTTCTTGGGAAGTTACATCAGAAATGTAAACAAAATGAACCCCTTAGTTCACTGTACATTCTCAAGAAGGATGAGTAAATGATGTGTTTCTTCATCCTTCCTTGCAACATCCAGGGTGCAGGAAGTGCAGCTGCACCAGGCAATAAACTTTTGGCAAGAAACGTTAGGGAAACTTTCTGATCTAGTGGCTAAAATGGTGAAAAATGGGGTATTTAATGCAGGCAATTTAATGCAGAATGCAATGAAACTAATTGCATTGGAATATCTATGTTCTATCAAATGTTATGGCCAATTAAGCAGTATATGAAAACACAAAAGCCTATGGAGTAAAAAATGGATTTTCTTAAGTCAAAACTTTCCCATGATACTGATTGCTCTGAGAACAAATAAGATGTAATTCTGATACTGTATGGAAATGATATGATGTTAATATGAACCAGCTCTCATTTCCATATACATATATCATAAAGTTTCCCGTGCTAACTGAGTATAGAGGCATTTCTAAGTGATGCTCCTACTACATTTAGCAGGGAGAGAATAACCACCCCTCCTTGCCCCAGCAGAGTTTTGCTATCCAATAAGGGACACAATTTTCTTTTTAATTTGATTTCATTGTTGTGTGGTGGATGGATGGACAGACAAAATCTTCTTGAACTCCAGATAGCAAATAGGGGCTATAGCTATGCCACTAGCAGAACAAATGGGTGATGAACCACTGAGGAGGAGGCAGGTTTTTCCCCAATTTTCTTTTTTTTAAAAATACCTGGGAATGACATCATTTCTAGTTGTGATATTTCTTCTATGGCAACATTTTGAGCTTTTCACCGGGCTTTATTATTTTTAGCTACAGCACTGGTAATATCCAAAGCTGTCCCAAATGTTCATTCTAGTTTTCAGTCTGTAAATTGGTAGTAACTTATTGGGGTGCAATCCTAACCAGTTTAGGCCGGCATTACTCATCCATCTCTGCATTCCTGCAATGGCATAGGAAGGTTGGCACAAGCCAGTACACTGGCCTAACCTCCCCAGGAGTGGTGCTGAAGTGCCTTATGGCACTTTTGCAACATCCCCAGGTCAGGATTTGTGACAAGATTTATGCTGGCCAAACTACAGGCTATGGTTGCAGACTGAGTTATTTAAAATCCAATCCTATTCTCCCTTGCCCCACTGAAAAAGATTGTGGGAAGGGAGATCTGGAGGCTTTGCAGGTGAAAGGGAGATGCATTGCTATCACTAATATATTTCAACATATCAAAAATACATTGTTCTCAATGATACAAAAATATGCTGCTTCATATTCTGCTATTATGAAGTTATATTTTTATTTTGTGTTATTGTGGATGCCTGGCATATTTGATATTGTACTGTGTTTTTAATGTTTTTAAGAATATTTACTCTTTAATTGATTTTATTGCTGTATAAATCTTTGATTATTAGCCGTCATAGGTGCCCTTTAGGGAGAAAAATGGAGTACAACTCTAGTAAATAAAATATACTGCTAATACGATTTTATTTTGGTTTGCTTCTGCTCTTGGACCAACCAAGCTACAGTCATGTTAAATTCCTCTGGCATGGCTCTTGAAGGATGACTCTGAGTTAAGTGATAGCCTTTACTTAATATGCGTCTTACTGCTTTTAAAAAGGGCACCTTCTATTAAAAAAAACATTTCCCATGTTTAATAATGAAAACACTGTTTTGACCTATTCACCTGTATCCAAAAATAACACATAATTATGTACTTTCAATTGCCCATCATGTGTGTTGAACAAACATGGAAAATTGGAAGTCAATGAAAAAGTAAACTTGGCAGGAAAATTTGCTGAAGTTATTAAGTTTGCACCTTTTTGAGAAAGAAAAATGCCTTAATTTGTGGTTTATGGAACTAGCAACACATTTTCAAAGATACCTATTAAAACTTGGAGCCTATTATGATACTAATTTAGATCCCAGACTCCTTCAATTTCATTCTAAGAACAACCTTTTGTCCCCAGACAAATACCGTACTTCCTTATAAAACACAAATTACTTGGAATGTATCCCAGGAACGTTTGCTAGAATAGGTTTGCAATGCAATTCTCGGAATTCCTATACCAATATATCGAGGTGATACATACACAATGAATGATCCTAAATGTCATTGAGCTGGCATGGGCACAGACCAGCAGTTATGATTCAATATGCCACTATGATTTGCAGACAGTGAACATATTTAAAAGGATGTATGCCTTGGAAAAGGAAGTGTCGGGGTTTTACACCTGGAATGGATTTGCTTCATTGTTCATTCATAAGTCTGGACTGAAGAGTAATGAAACCAAGCTTTACAACAGTATTTCTTAAACTATATGTCAGGACCCACCTGATGGATTGAGACTCAATTGCTGGTGGATCCCTCAGAGCCTCCAATGAAAACAAGAAGTGATGGAAAAGTCAGATAACCAATTGTTTCAGGCCCTAAAGCAGTTCAAAAATCCAATAGCTGATTTCCTGTTTTCCAGAAATATAGGGAGAAAACTGATTTGTGTAACAGCTGATTTGAGTAAAAACAACTGATTTGCGTAAATTTAGGGAGATAAATGTCTGATCATCTTTTTTTCTGGTGTGCTTCCCCCCCCCCCAAGTCTGTCAATGAGAGATAATGGGGACAGGTGAAGGTTGGTTCACAGTCCTAAGCCCCACTAATCTTGAGGCTATTTGGTTAGGCCTGCCTCATTATGAGAAATGGATTGTGATTTTTAAAAAAAAAATTAGATTTTTAATAAATAAATAAAATATCATTTGCAAATAACTAAATAAAAATATTTTTCCTTCGATATCACCTTAAAAAAAATTCTTGTAAAGGTGGTGGGTTCCAACAGAGTGTCATTTTAAGGAGATCCTAGTGCTAAACTGTTTGAGAATCAGTGCTTTAAAATATCTGAAGTTGTCAGATGGGTTACACCAATAAGATAAAAGAAGCTGCAATATTCTATTTTGACCCAAAGAAAGGGCATATAGATGATACACTGTCCCTGCTCAGGACTGTTGAAAGACAGTAAGGAGGGGGAGTAATAGAGGTGAAGAACAGCCTGAGGTTTACCAAGTGCACCACTGCACCACAGGCATGAACCAGTGATATGCTCCTAAGTGCTATTTGTTTGTTTTTTATTTATTTATTCCCCACCTTTCCACCCCAAAAAGGATACCATAGGCAGCTTGTGCTGCAGGCTTGTAGCCAAGTGGTGAACCTTCTGCAACATCTCACAAAGTGTCTCATGACTCCCCAAGGCATTGCAAATGCACACATTGGGAACCACTAAAATAAAGAAATAATTCAAGGGAATTTAGGACACAAACTAATAGGAAGTTCCCCTGCAGTCTCATTCATGGGGCCTGTAACAGATTGTGCCCTTAGTTTCTTGTGAAGGAAACATCTTCTAATGAAAAAAATGGTCAAGCTTTCTTAAGAAATACTTGCAGCATGTAATTGAAAAATGCCCTTCTTCCAGTAGAGAAACTGTTAAAAAAAGGTTACCATGCATAATTAATTGGCCTTGGGATTTACATTTTGGCTCCCATGCAAAGTTTCCAGTCATTGAGTTTATACATCAATGCCTGTGTGCCTTCCTTTCAAAACATTACCCGGGAAAAGAGCAGGAACAAATTGCTTAGCTGTTGGTGATGTAGCTGTTAGGCTGCATGTGTGACATAATTTCTTTCTCAAAATGTCTCGAGCCTCTTACTAAATGCATGTGAATTTGGCAAAAGGGAACACAAAGATAAAATCATCCAAGCAAATTGTAAGGATGATGGAATTAGCCACAAGCAGCCCAATCCTAACTTGTGCTGGCACAGGGAGGTTGTCTGGCCTGCCCAATATTCAGTTTGGAGCTGGAGGCAAAGCGACCTAGCTGGGGCAAGGGGAAACACTTCCCTTTACTCCAAGTAAAGCTGCAGCATCCCCAACAGGGCTACACAGATCTGCGCCACCTCAAGGTGTGGTGCAGATCTGAGCAGCCCATAGCTGAGAGAAAGTGCCCCTTTCTCACTTGCTGCCTGCCACTGACATCCCTCCTGTCCCAAATGCCTCCTTTCTGCCCCTTGATCTCTGAGCTGGCCACGCTTGGATGCTGTGAGCTAACCTTTCACCCAGCCCAACAGGGTTTGAGCCAGTGTCTGGAGGCCAGCACATGCCTGTATACTACCCTGCAACCTCACAAAGTGGCATGAAAGTTCTTTATGGAACTTTTGCAAAACTACTGGGCCAACACAATGGGACTTGCACCACCCAAATGCCAGTTGGGATTGGGTCCTCCAGGTATTAATCCACTCCGCTTCTGATGCACAGGTAGGCTGCAGTAGTTTTAAAACAAAACATAGGCAGTTCTGAAAAGATTAATCAGAATAAAGCCTCTGAATATCACTCCCTTTCCAGTACCATGTTAACCCACTAACAGTACTATCCTAAACCCCGGCTAGTCCTGCACAAAGCCTAGCACAATTCCTGCACACTTCTGTGCCACACCTGGGGACGGTAAGCCAGTGCATGGACATGTGCTGGCCTCCGAACACCATGGTGGGAAGAGAGAGGTGGGTGAGTTGCACTGGCCTAAACTGGTTAGGACTGTGCCTTGAAAGGCTTTGCAGTGCTTCTGGCTCAGTCTCAGACTTTGAAGTGTGTCCAGAAGAAATCCTCATTTCCCAAGAAGTCCTCCAATCTCCAGTCTTCCATTGTATACATTTATTTAATTTTTAGAACTTTCACTCTTAGAGTTCATCAAGAAAGCTTGCAATTACTGAGACAATACTGACCCAAGTCAAGCTGAGAGAAGTCCATCTATCACTTCTTTATAATACAACAGTATGGAGGCAGATGACATATTTAAATTTGTAGGCTGCTTTACTAAAACATGGAAGCTTAAAATGAAAAAAATAAACAATTCACTTGGAAATGGTGCAAACTCGGAACTCTTTAGGGGAGCTTTAACTTAAAGAAAAGGTAAAGGTAAAACTTTTTTGGTGTTTTTCAGTTTGGAAAAAAGTTGAACGAGGGAAGGGGGATCATCATATTTATAAAATTATGCATCATCAGAGAAAGTAAAGAGAGAAAAAATTTTCTTCCTTTCTCCTAATATAGAACATGTACAGCAAATGTAATGGGTTTGGCAGTAGATTCAGAACAGATGAAATCAAGTATTTCTTCTTACAATGCATAATGAATTCATGATCACAGGATGCAGTGAAGACGCTAGCTTAGATTTCTTGAAAGAAGGTATATTCACTGAGGAGCATCTTAGGTAGGATTAGGCTGCCTGAGTGATCCAACAAGCTTCTTATGTTCTAAGTAGCCAGCGGAGTTCACAAAGAATAGGTATCATAGGGTCTTTGTGTTTAGCCCAGTTAAAAGCTCTACTATTCTGAGCCAGCTGGATTTTCCAAAATATTTTCAAGAACAGTCCCAGGAAGAGCACATGGCAGTAATCAAATCAAGGGGTTCTGAGTGCATGGAAGATGCTGTCCAAATCTTGAGTCTCCAGCAAGTGGTGCAGCAAGCAGAAAGCACGCCCAGCCATGGCTGTCATAGAGAGCTGTGCCCGGAGCCCTGCCAAATGGCGAGCCGAGAACAGCTGCGAACAGCTTCTTCTGAAGGCTACAAAAGTGAATTTATGAGGCTTGAAACACCCCAGCCTGGAGTTTTGAAAGAACCTAGTTCAGAATATAAGCCTTAAAGAGGATTATTTAATACAACCAGGAGGCCATGTTTAGTACAGCGAAAGCCCTTTCTTCCCTCCTCAGAGTCACTGCGCTAAGTGTACATTTTCTAACTGAGTTCATTAGAATTATACAGGGTCATCTGCAAAATTATTATAAGTTTCAGGCTCCAGTATTATGTACTATTTTCCTGGGCAACAGCCATCTACTTCTATAGCTTCAAAAGGAATATGAAAAGATCATTCCTTTAAATGTGAGCCCATACATGTTGTTTGGGTTGCAGTGAATTATGTCAGGTTATAGAATTTCATATGATATAACACACAAATGTCCAATTGGCATTGTGCTTGTATGCTGTACAAAATTAGGAGGAAAATATTTCTCTCTTGAGAACAACGGCAGGCCTTGTGTTCCTCATAAAAAAATGCAATGTCTGCATCAACCATGGATGGCCAGGGAGGCTGTGTAATTCACTTGTCTAATTCAAACCTTAGTAGACAATTAAAACCAAGGAACATGGCCCAATTTTGTTATGAATAGCAACACACAGTTGAGTATGATGAAAGGGATTTGGACAACTAGCCCAAGTGGCAACAAATTAGAACATTTGCATAGCAGCATCTCAAGGTCAGAGGGTTTTGACATAGAATCCAAGCACACAATCATTGAAATCTTTGGCCCACTGGTTGTTTCGCCCCAAACTTCTTTACATTCTACCTCTTTCTACTTCTTTGCTTTCAATGTTCTCTTCAAACCTTTCACATTTACTATATTAATAATAACTAAACATTTTCTCTTCATGCAGAAGGGGTTTGCCTTCCTACCATCAGTTACATTTAGAAAACAAGTCTGGAAGACAAGAGATTGTTGAAACTTGGATCAAGCAGGGTCTTGGGAAATTTCTGCCACTGCCATACCAAAACTGGGGATGGCAAATACTTGTGTGGACAAGTTATAGTATCCTGTGGCTTCTTTTGAAATGGAAACTGGTGCCAAAAGCAACAGGCACTTGGGTCTTAAAAAATATGTCTTGTAAATTCCTGCAAAATGCAGACCATACATAAAACCATGTTTGTTTCTTTTTTAAAAAATATAGTTTGTTGATGTCAGCATATGTCATACAGCAGATGCAAAACATTTCTTCCTCCTTGGGAAAATAGAAATAATTATACCAACCTGCAGAGGCACATCTAAATCCATCAATTATTTTCAGTGATGTCTGCCAGATGTCACAGTTTACTACTCCGGGAGGATTTTGTGTTTTCCGGTGAGGATTGTTTCCTTTGTATAGGTAATTGCATCCGCATAGTTTTGCAATATCTTGATACACTGAAACATACAGTAACATGGGACCCTGCTGTTTTTGAAAATCACTCCAACTCATTGTTTAAGGGCTCCCCACATTCTTCTAGAGTTCTGGTCTTATCAAAGTTGGGTAGGAACCATGTAATGGTTCCCATGGCACTAAAGCAACTTCAGAAAAAGTGTTAAGGTGGCCACGGGAAAGAAACAGCCTCTGGTAGTTCAAGATATGCTCTTCAAAGTTCCAGCAGTTATATAAAAAGGTGACAT
This sequence comes from Cryptoblepharus egeriae, assembly GCA_030015325.1. Lineage (NCBI taxonomy): Eukaryota > Metazoa > Chordata > Lepidosauria > Squamata > Scincidae > Cryptoblepharus > Cryptoblepharus egeriae. The sequence continues at coordinate 152,701,745 of JAREYC010000001.1, forward strand.
TTTCTTATAAGTCTTACAGTGGTTCATCTAGCAACTGGTGGTGTAGCTAGCAGAGGAGGGGTGGTTGCCCAGCTTGCCCAAGTTCCACCCGTGGGGTGTGTGTAACAGCATTAGTGACCAAAATAGCTAAAATTGTGGTTGTTAGGAATAATTGTCATCAACCTATATACTGTTGGATGTATAATGTACAGCACACTGCAATTAAAATGCAATGTGCATTATTTCCATTTTATCAAAAGTTATGGCCAAAAAACTATAAAACAACTGTCTTATGCAATAAAAAGTAATTTTCTATACTCAAAATGGACTAATGGGATTGATTGTTCTCAGTCTCTTACACTAGATTAGGGGTCTCCAAACCTTGGCCAGATGCCGCCCTTGGCGAGACTCAACGTGGCCCCCGACAAGTCCCCTCTTTCTGGCATTTTGACAAGCTTTGAAATCTACTCCAATACATTCTTATATATAAATTTACACAAATGTATTCTAATTTGAAATGTAAATTCGTTTTCTGGCCTCCGACATGGTGTCAGAGAGATGATGTGGCCATCCTGCCAAAAACCTTGGAGGCCTCTGCACTAGACAATGAATTTTCATCAGCATGTGTAGCTTTTGGGCACAATCCAGAATAACTACAGGGAGTCCTTGCTCCGGTGTAAGAACAATTTGTTGAACAATTGCAATATGAATTTTCACTAGGTTTTCACTAGGTGGTGCAGTAACTTTGGGTACACATAATGTCTCTTACGTGCTCCCGTAGTTATTCTGGATTGTAGGGCAAGTCAATTGTTTTAACACAAAGATTGAGACAACAACTCCCCAGTTACATGAGAACTTTTATTTAAACTTTTGGCATTTAATTTAAAATTATCAATCAGATTTTCCTTGCAGTAAAATCATCTGCCTTCCACTGAGCAAGCTTCCTAATTGGTGGTTAGTGTTTCTTTCACTTAATAGAATAGCGATTTCTGTGCCATGGCCAGTCCTTAGGTGTGCCACGTGAATTTGGGGATTGACATTATTAGGAAAATAGGGGGATTTGAACAGCCTGGTGTACCTTGTCATTGGTAAAAAGAACTGATGCTGTGCCTTGAAAATTTCAATGCCTTGTTAGTGTGTCATGAGATGAAAAAGGTAGAAAATCACTGTAATAGAATGAGGCTGCAATCCTAATATCCTAGTTAGGTCAGCATTAAGTCCTGGCACAAGTTCCATGCTGGAACCATAAGTGCCATAAGGAACTTATGTACCACTCCTGGAGGGGGGATAGGCCAGTGCACCGATAAGTGCCAGCCACTCCATGCCATCACAAGAACAAGGAGTCTGTAAATTATCCTGGCCAAAATTGATTAGGATTGCACCTTCAGTCACTTATTCGTTATTGAGACAATAAACACTGCTATCTGGGCAAGAGGCCCTCTTTCAAGTGGGTGTTTCTCTTTTATTTAGCAAGGGAAACGTACTGTAACTGGCCATCCTCACCCCAGCAATGTCTGTTATAGTGGCTTCTGCTGGTGTCCTTTTGCATCTTTTTAGATTGTGAGCCCTTTTGGGACAGGGAACGTATTTTATTCTCCATACTTATTTTATTTTCTCTGTAAACTGCTTGTGAACTTTTTAGTTGAAAAGCAATATATAAATACAATATATACATACTGTAGAAAGTCAGACAGACAGACAGACAGACAGATAGATAGATAGATAGATAGATAGATAGATAGATAGATAGATAGATAGATAGATAGATAGATAGATAATCACAGCAGTTTCACTCCTAATGTATTTCAGGAACAATTTTTTTTTTTAAAGGAAAGAGCAAAAACGTTCTGAGTGGTTATTCAGGGCTTAATGTTTCCTGGATAAGTAGTAACATTTGGGAGCCTGTGGACCAGAAAACACATTAATTTGTAGCCTAATCCTATTCGGGCTGTACTGGCAATGGATTTAGCATTAGCTTTTCACCAGCACAGCAGATGGTAGGGAGGACCCCACATGCGGCCAGGGCAAAAAGTAAGTTTGTGGAATGGGCAGCATAGAACAGGGAAAGGGACTGCAATGCTATGGAGGTCTGCAAGGACTAGGTAAGTCAAATGGAGGGAGCCAAAGGTGTGCAGGAAGCAGGAGAGGGTGGAATTTGTTGTGAATAGCATGCTCCCTGATGTCATTCTCTCTGGAGCAAGCTAACATGCTCCTTAGTGTTGTGCCAGCTAAACAGCTAAGGTCTAAGGAGGCTCACTGTCAGTGACAGGGTTATGGAAGGGTTAGGGAAATAATTCTTCCCCACGGACTGTAGCATGCAACATAGGCTCTTTTTTGCACAATTGCATGGGATGATGGGGAAGTCAAAGGATTGGGCTATTAAGTGCATGATTGGCCCTAATGTTTTTACCCTTTGTTGAATAAATGGAGAATTGGGGGCTCCAATCTGCAACAGAACCAATCTGCAACCACAAATTGTGGGAAGTTGACTTTTACTTTTTGCCTCTTAATCATCCTAGTCTGAATTGAGGGCATTGCAGCTGTTCTTTTTCCAGGAAGGAAGTTTCCCTTTGGTGCCAATACTTCTTTTCAATTTACCCCCTGCCAAATGAGGTGTTTTCCAGTTATTAAGTCTTTTGAAAACCATCTTTGTATCAGTATGACATTCTCATTTTTTTTATTCTCCATCAATTTATCTAGAGCATGACTGTCTGTCACACATCAAAATTGTCAAGAACTGGAATGTAAAATTTCTGAAAGCAATTACAGTATATCCGTAACAATTGTGAAAAGATGTTGATGAGAAGTGATGATTAAAAATTAGTTTATTTTGTTTTATTTCATTTTGTTTTATTTTTTCAATAAAAAGTCATTACATAGAACATAAACAGAAGAATCTATCTAGCTACGTAAATGTGTAAGGCTGCAATCCTAAAGACACTTTCCTGGGAGTAAGACCCATTGAATAGATGTGATTAGGATTATGCTCTTAGCCTATGTATTGGGCTGTCCGTATCTTCTTGCCAGCTTCCATGGCATTCAAGTAGGCTGAGATTTTATTCCTATGCACCTCTGGGGCAGAGAAAGCTGAGGGTTCTACTCCCATGTGTTTCTGGGGCAGTGAAGGCTAAGGATGGCAATTGAGGATAGCCATTGAGGCAATTGAGGATAGCCAGTTGGCAAAAGGGCTACAGAGGGGAGTTCAGGAGAGCAGATTTGTAACCTCAGGAAAGATTTTAGAAAAATGTATGGAAGTATCCATGACCATGGAAGTGTCTTTAGACAACACTGGCTCTAGAGGATTAGAAATGGGGATGAACTCTGTATCCTACAGTTGTTCACAACTAGCAGTATAATATGCGGGGGACACCTTTACCTTTATGGAAAGCAGTCAGAATAACAGGCCAGGCTGAGAAGACGTTGGAGAGGGGTAATTGAGGAGAGCTATTGAGGAGAGAGGTTGCAAAAGGTCTACGTTATACTTAGCTGGCAAGTGACAGCTACAGGATTAGTAGTTGTAGTAATGGTAGTAATAAGAAGGTAAATTTTGTCTTGGAATTTCTCTACTCATTTCTCTAAGTTTTGGTATTGTGAATGAGACATACATAGCAATTGGCATTAAACTGATAAAGAATGATGTTTAGAGCATCATTGAGGTTGAGGTTTTCTGTATACAGAACAACACAGTTGTTGAGCAGCCCAATCTTAGCAAAATCTTCCCCTGCCAAATAAGCTGTGCCAGCAGACTGACTTCTGGGCAGGGAGGGCCTCTCCTGGAAGTCACTATTGGGCAAGGGAATATTTGTTCTCTTGCCCAGGGTGAGCCTTTGCCCATCTTTTCATGTCTACTTGGACCTGTGCCAAGTATATTGCAAGTGCAAGTCTATGTAGACCTAGGAAGGTGGATCAAGTCCTGGAAAGGGGATAGGATATCAATGGTGCAGCTGCCATCTATACTGCTACCTTTATTACCTTGATCTGCCCTTCTTCACCCAAGCTCTACCCATTCCTTCTCTCTCTGCCCCATTCTGCCCAACCCACCTCCCTCCCTGGCTCTGAGGAGGAAAAGAAAATGGGAAGGTTTTGAAAAATTGTTACTGGATAAGGGAAGAGATTTAGAGTGCGTGTGCATTTTTTTAAAGGAAGACACTGACAGAATGAGTGTGTATTGACATGGCTGTACCTCCCCAGGCTAGGACTTCACTGCAGATCACTGGGGCACTGCTTGTTTTAGTTCTGATGAACAATCTGAGTGTTGGCAGACTTAAAGTTTTCTTTGAATTAATGAGCTGCTAAGCACTTTTCTGCTACACTTAATTTTCCCCTTGACTTTCATGGGTATCAGCATAATTACAGGAAACATTTTAAAATAACCATGTTCCATTCAATCTATTAATTGAATTGTTAGAGAGAAAAGGGTTCAGTGATGTATGTATATGTACTCTTTTTTCAAAAGCACAAGATAAATATATTACTGTGAGGAAGTTCCCCACCCCTTGTCTGGTTTCACTGCTGAGAAAATGGAAGAGGTTGAAGATAAGAGGCCACCCTTGAGCGAGCGGATGGATGCGAAGCAGTACTAGGACGAGGAGTATTGGGCCAAGATCTGTGCTGGAAGGAGACCCGGGCGAGCTTTGACATGCGGACCAGGAATTTCCATGTACAGATCTGGAGGAAAAGCTCTCTATCTACCATGGAAACAGAAAGGGATGGGAGAGGGGAGAAGACAATAAAAGCGGGAGGTCCATGGTCTTTGTCAGAGATGATTAATCGTTTGGGAGACATGGAGGATGAAAGAGAGGAAGGGGAAGAATCCCCTACTAGGTTCACAGATAGCCAGCGATGTGACAGTTACAAATAGGGCTGTCAAACATGGTATTTATGAAAATTTGTAAAACAAACATTTGTAAAATATTTGTCATTTGATAATAATCAAATAATGCATCATTATGCATCATAATGCAAAACTTCCCTGTCCCAATCCCCTTTTTTAAAAGCTTCACCTCTTTTCTGAAAACTGGTGATTCTTTAAGGCAGTGATTTTCAACCATTGTACCATGACACAGTGGTGTGCCATGGATAGTCCTCAGGTGTGCTGTGGGAATTTGGGGATTGACATTCATAAATGTCAATTGGGGGATTTGAAAATTGGGGGATTTGAACAGTCTGGTGAGCCTTGTCAGTGATAAAAATAATTGATGGTGTGCATTGACAATTTCAGTGCCTTGTTAAGTGTGCCGTGAGATGAAAAAGGTTGAAAATCACTGCTTTAAGGGGCTAACCTGGAACAAGACACCCTCTCCACCATCTCCAGCCTCGAGTATTGTATGCAGTAGTGAGTAGTGGAGAGTGCGGGGGTCCTGAGGATGAGGAGGACAGACTGTTAGGCTCAGGAGGAGTTGCTGTTGGGGTTTCCTATTTAGGAGCCCCGGCTCAAGGACCTCTTCAGGTTCAGGCATAAATACAGGCTGGGGTGTAGAGTGTGGACTTAGATCAGCCCTCTCTGAGGCTGGTGGTAGCTTTCCTTGCTAGATTAGATCTCTTCCCTTGTGTTGGTGTCCTCACTGCTCTCCTGACTGAGAGGTGTAGGGTCATGACAATGACCTTTTTTCTCAACTCCCACTTCCATGAGTAAACAGCAGATTACCATCCTGGGCTGCAAGACTGACTCACAATTGATCCTAGAAACTATCCTGCAGGCATAGGATTAGGATGCAAGATTGACTATCATCAAGTCTGAGAAAGCTCAGATTATTACATTTACTTATTAGAGATGGCCACTGCCAGGAAACTGTCAAACGTTTCAGTTCCTTTTATTGCTCAGCTTCTGCCTTTGAAAGTCTTTATTGATGTTGCCATCACCATAAAAACCATCGGCAGGTGAAGTAAGAGGGACTTGATGCAATCAGAGAACACTATAAAGATTTTGGAGAAGGATAAAGCACACATGGAAGAACTATTCTGGAGTTTTTTGTTGTTTGCTAGTAATGTCTGATTTCTTGCCAGAATGAAGAATCTGTCATCCCGTATTATAATAAGTGAAATTAAGGAAGTAGCTCTTTTGCCTTCCTCAGGGAATGGTGGCAAGGTACTCCACTGTGGAAACACCTGCCCAGATCCTCAAGGTCACCTACTAGAAGCTGTGAATCCAGAGTGGAACATTTGACAGCTGGACCTCATTAGGGGAGCAGACCTTTAATAGAATATGTTTGAAATACCAGAAAAAAAATCCATTGCTTCCAAATAACTCTGGAAGAAATTGTCTCCTGACCCTGAGCCAAGACATCTTTTGACTACAAGGTCTATCAAAGAACTCTGTTGTCCGTTTTTTATTTGTTTAGAATCTTAAGTTTTTTATTCACATTCTAGCCAAATTTACCTGTCACTACAGAGTCAAATTTAAAGATATTTTTGGCCACTGGGCATGGCTGGGCACAAGAGGGCACTGCAGGCACAGGACCCCAATGGACACCAGCAGGTATAGGGAACAAGTTAGCACTAGGTGACAGGCACTGTTGGGGGGAGCAGGTATTGGTGGGCAGTGGGTAGCGGGCACTGGTGGGCATCAGTGAGCACCAGGCACCTAGTGGGTATCAGGCATCACCAGCAGCGGGCATCACCAACCAGCAAGCAGCACTGAGCACAGAGCATCCCTACTGGGCACCGGGCACCATCAGGCACCACCAGGCAGTGGGCACCACTGGTGCAACAAACTGCCTGCCTGGTGCTCTGACAAGTGCTTCTCTAAGAGACTGTTCCCCAGCATGTGCTCAGGAAGTAGGCAGGTGAGCGCATGTGTGCTTGGGGGCAGCCCCTAGGCAGCTCCTTCATCTCAGCACTGCTCTGGGCAGTGAGAAGGGGGACCTGGCTGGGAGGGCAGCACCTGGGGGTTGTCCTGGCCTGGCCGGGGGGGGGGGGGGGTCTGGTCGGGTGGGGGTCCCGGCCTGAGAGCGGCAGCCCCAGGTACCATGGGGCCTAGTGACACCACTGTCTGTAGTTGTTATTTCTCTGATCTTTTCTATAATATTCTTGGCTTGGGTCCAACAAAGCTGGACACATTTTGTGCTGTGCATTTACCTTGTATGTGAATGTTCCAGAATGTTACCTCATAGAACATTTCAGAGGGGATGTAACTCAGTGGCAACCACAAAATGCCAGACGCAGGGGTGGGCACCTGGATGCAGGTGTCTTGTTGTCTTGTGTGCTCCCTGAGCCATCTGGTGGGCCTCTGTGAGATACATGAAGCTGGACTACATGGATCTTTGATCTTATCCAGCGGAGGCTCTTCTTAAGTTATGTTCTTATCTTGTTTTCATTGTGCATTTGGAACAATAACTCTGAAGCAGCTGCAAGTTCTGTGTCAGCTCTGAGCTTCTTGTGGTCAAGAGGGGAGGGATGTGAGAATCCATGAAAAGACAATCATTTTGGTGTTGGCACAGACAGGTGGCACAACCGGTGATGTATGAACAGCATTACTAAGATGAAACTAGTACGGTGGTAACATGGTTTAAAAATGACTTAAATTAAGAGCGTTTTGGATTAAGAGCAAAATTTCCTCAAGGATTTGGTCTTGTTTAAGAGCACTGCCTTGGAAGATGAGCACTTCTGCAGAAGTTAGGATCAGGCTTCAATGGCCAGGGAACTCACAGAAAAGGACTGGGGGTGGTTTGAAATGGGGTGGTCACTGGGCAAAGTTTGGAACAGACTTCCATGGCCCCAGAGGGAATCTGGGGAGAGCCAGATGTGTGTGGGATCTGTGTGTGACAGTGCGGAAGGTGTGCCTTATCAGTGTTCCAATGCTGTTCTCCATCAGCAGCATGGGCAAGTTAAAGTTGCACAAAAAGACAACGATTCCCTTGAGCCAATGGAGAGCAGTGACTCCAGTAGTAATGGTGAAAGTCATCATACAAAATCCCTCCTCTCTTTTGTTTCCCTCACAACAACCATGAAATTTTTCGAAGTCATGGTACAGTTCAGAACAGTACAGTATTTTCTTGATTACAGTGTTTTGTATTAGATTACAGTGTTTTGTAATCATGTTTATATACAGTAAACATTTTTATATACCAGTTTTTTTGTGGTAAAATTAGGTGCCTCGGTTTATATTTGGGTCAGCTTATACTCAAGTATATATGGTAAATATTTTTGGATTGGGGACCCAATCATCTGTGTTTCCATTATTCCCTATGGGAAAATTTACTTTGGTTTATAAGCATTTTGGATTATCAAGCGTGCTTCTGGAATGAATTATGCTTGTAAACCAAGGCTCCACTGTATTATAAAAACAGCACTACAATATTTAATAGGCCACTGGAGCACTTCTCTTCTTAGCCCAGCATGGGGCAGCATTATAAAAGCAAAGTCATGCTTGCTAATCTTCTGGTGATAGATCTTTAATAGACTGCAGAAGTCAGAGACTGGATAACAAAATGTCTGACAAAAGATTTAGTCAATTGAACAACCAAGTTCACCAATCCCAGAGCTTGCCATCATTCACTTTAGAAACAGTTCCAATAACAAGTAGAGAGCAGTGAATAAACTTATTCACTTATTCACTGATATATACAGTGTTTTAAAGAAAAGGTGCCAATGAAGAAAAATACTTATTTATCAATCCTAAACACACTTTCCTGGGAGTAGGCTCCATTGAATACAGCAGGACTTCTGAGTGGACAGGCTTAGGATTGCACAGATAGTGTTAAAATATTTATCTTTAAAGTCAAGCATTTATTTACAAGTGGCTTAGCATAGAATACATACTTACCCTTGTAAGCCAGTGAAGGTGGGAATGGAATTTTTAAAAATGCAATTTTAACAATTATATAAATTTTAAAAATGCAGTTATCATTATTAAAATGCAATTATTAGTTATCTTTATTGTATCGCTTTAGAGCATGCTTGTAGGATTTTCTTATTACTTTTATTAAAATGCCAGGAGACTGCTCCATACAGGCACAATTTAAGGTGTTGGATCTATAAAATTCCTCCTAAATGCTTCAGTAGGTTTGTGACATACTGCCCTTTTCCCGTTTATCTTCTTTTTTATTTAAGGTTTTCTTTTCTTCTAACAATAACAGGGAATATTGTATTTGGCACTACAGTATTTTATCACATTTCAGTATCTGTGGTGGTGGGGGGAGTGAGAATGTTTCTGCAGATATTCCTTTCACCACAATCCTAACTTGTGTTGGAGCAGGTAGTCTGGTATGAAACTTTTCCCCTTACTCTGGGTAAAGCACCAGCAACCCCAATGGGTCTACTTGGATCTTTAGTACTTCAGGACGGGATGCAACCAGCCTGAATTTGCTCTGTGCTGCTGTGGGAAGGGTTAAGATCAAGCATATTCCACTCCCCACCCACCCTTCATCCGTCTCTTCTCCACCTACCCCCACCTCACAAATCTCTGCATCAGCCAGGTTCAGCTGACGCAGAGTTACTCACCTCAGCTGCCATGGGGGATGAATCCACAGGCTGGTACACCTTCACATATCAGTGTGTTGACATGGGGCGCAATCCAATGTAACTACGGGGAGTCCTTGCTCCAGTGTAAGAACAATTTGCTCTGGATTGCAATATGAATTTCCCATATATTTTCACAAGGTGGTGCAATAACTACTGGTGCACATAATGTCTCTTACGTGCTCCCGTAGTTACTCTGGATTGTAGGGTTCATTCATCCACAAATTCTGTCGCTATTCACGTATGTCACTATTTACTTATGTAAATTTACTCAAATTTGAAATGTAAATCAATTCTTCGGGGCCCCAACACAGCATCAGAAAGATGATGTTGCCCTCCTGCCGAAACATTTAGAGACCCTGCTTTAATGTATTTGCTTTTGATGAATGAATGTATTTTTGTATTCAAAACAAAGCTTTATGATCTCTGGAAATACTCAGGAGAAAGCTTATTATTAAACATTTTAATGCCCTTGAAATGTGAAGGAGCTAAAATGTACAAGAAATAAAAAAAATATATATAAAGTTGCCATGAAATAGATCCAGCACTAGATCTAAAGCTCTTCCCACTTCAGGAGCCAAGTTACTCTTCAAGAAAAAATGTCTTACACACTAAAGACAAAATGGAAAACCCATTCTGCCCTGAGACCCCAAGGAACCAACCTCTGGCAGGATGACATTTGTGGTTTGAACACAACAAGTTTACAAAATTCAGTTACTACAGGCCTATCAACCTTTAGGAAAGAAATGCACACCCCTTTAAATAGAGCCAAAGAAGTGCAAAGAAGAATGAGACAGGGGAAACAAGACTCTGCTGTGTCAGAAAGGAAAATTTGTGGCCCTGTTTATTGGGTTGAAACTTTTGATCACATGTCTGTGGTACATATTTTCAGCTTAGACTGAATTACTTTTGCAGAATTACCCTGCTCTATCCATTTCTTTTAAGGCATATTTTTGGGTTAAGCTGAAGTCTTAAGGATTCTTTGGAAGAATGAACAAGACAAGTTCACCTTCTTATTAATGCAGCTGTCCTAACCTATGCTGAGATTGAATCTACGTGTGTCGTATAGGCATTAAAATGTAATAATTTTTGAGCATCATATAACTTTATCATATGAAGTAGAGCAACACTGAAGAACTTTGGCTTCCATCTATATTCCACTGAAGAAACATGTAATATTGTGCAGTTTTTAAATTAGACTTTTACTAGTCACTTCTAGTTCTGAAACCAGACTGGTTCTTCCTATCCGGTTCTCTCTCAACGAAGTCCTCCATTCCTCATTTTCTGCTAGTTTCTGGTTCATTTCTGCATCCAACCCAGCCTTTCTGCAGGAGGTGGAGAAAGAGCCAAGAACATCTACTTCACTGTATCCTAATGCACCACTTTGGGAAACCAAGAAGACTGTGTTATGACTAGATGTTTTGTCTTGTAATGGATGACAAATGTGAGACTTAATGTAGTCATCAGTCTTATTTGCAAAAGCAAAATCTGATTTATTTTCTGCAGAAGTACAATGAATACTGGTGACAAAGTAGTCTATCACAATCCAATCAGGTTACATCAAGCTGCTACTTAAGCCAACAATACGTAATGATGAAAAGGAGGTTATAAAACAGCAGCAAAACTGTCACTATCATGCAGCTTGCACATGAATCCAGGAGAATAGTTTCCAGTGACATAAGCTCTTCAGTATTTATTACCAGAAAAGAAGACTATGGCTGCAGTCCTAAAGATACTTTCCTGGGAGTAAGGCCCATTGAACAAAATGGAGCTTACTTTTGAGTAGGCATTGTTAGGATTGTGCTCTATGTTGATTTGCAGGAGAGGGCTGTGTGTTTGACATTAATGGCTCCTGTTCATGGAACTTTCTTGCACAGCTGTATGGATCTGTCAACAGCTTTGTGAACTTTTTTTTTGGAAAAGCAGTATATGAATACTGTCGATTGATTACTGAATTGATTGATTGAATACTGGAGGGTGTTTAAGACAGCAAATCAATCATCCAAAATGAGAACATTCCATACATGGTGCAGCATCTGGAAGTATAACAAAACATAGCCCCAGTTCCTTTTCAATATAGAGGTAAATGGGCTGGACAGGGCCAATCCAGCACAATCTCTAAATATAATCTTCTATTTTCTATGTTGGGCCAACAAGTGCATGACAATGAAGTGGAAAACAGAGCTCTGTGATCTTCTGGGCCAGGGGTCTCCAAAACCCAGCCCTGGGGCCAACTGTGGCCCTTGGCAAGCCTCAATGTGGCCCTCAGCAAGACCCCTTGATCCAGCCCATGGGCAAGCCTGGTAATGTCTCTAATATAATCTTATATGTGCACTTATTCAAATTTGACATGTAAATTATTTTTCTTGCCCCGTCACAGTGTCAGAGAGATTATGTAGCCCTCCTGCCAAAATGACTGGAGACCCTGTTCTGGGCGATCCTGGTATACAAATGGTGAGATTTAAATAATACTTAAGTAAAGCTTAACTATTCTTTGAGCTTGCCTTTTCTCTATCTGATAAACTTCAGTCATTGATAATGCAGAAGAGAAGTGGAAGGGAGGCTTTGGTAAAGCAGATTTGCATTGTTGTCATTTGTACTATAAAAAAGACTAACAGCACAATCCAGAGTAACTACAGGAGCTCTTACGTTGACATAGTTATGGCGCCACCTAGTTCACCTATGGGAAATTCATAGAGCAATCCAAAGTAAATTTTTCTTAAATTGATGTAAGAACTCCTGTAGTTACTCTGGATTGTGCTGTCAGGCTGTAATCCTAAGCACAGTTTCCTGGGAGTAAGACTAATTGAATATTACTTACTTCTGAGTAGACATGGATAGGATTGCACCTATAAAGCTTTTTTTTGGGGGGGGGGAGTCAAAACAGTTGTGATTTAATCACATGTCTACTTACCTTGAATGAATAAACCATCTGGTCCTTTTGTGACATGTGTCCTTATTTTTATATATTTTCATATGTGATCTGACACTTTCTGTGTCAGATTGTGCTGCAGGACACATTGTGGTCCTGAGCACTTCTGTATGAATTTCGACAGACTATGATGAAACTTTTGTTTAATGTATAGCTGACAGGCAAACTATGATTGAGAATCAGCAGGAAACATCACAACTGAATTCAGTACGACAGAAACAACTGAATTAAGGGGGAAGGGCAGAGTCAGAGGAAGAACTGCTCAAAGACTACAAGCTAAGCATGGACAAACTATGAGGTGTCTGGAAAAGAGACCAGAAAAGTCACTGATAAGCTGTCATGACCACCACCAGTGAGGAGTTGCTGTTGAGAACCTTGGCTGGAGAACAGTTGGAATCAGTTTTGTTACCTCCATGATGGACTTCCTCACATGCAGTGCGTGTGGTGAAGTGCCATAGCTCCACCCCACCGTTTTTTTGGCTATGACGATTGATAAATTAGACATATTTAAACATGGTTTATTATGTCATATATAGATTAGGCATATATAAACATGATGTTTTATTATTATATATCATGCATTCTGCATGATATTACACATTATACAATATTTTATATGATGTTATTATTCAAAAATACTAAGATTTTTTCAAATTTTGGCCAGTAGTTGTGTCACACAGACACCCCATGCACACCACCCACTGTGGCCCATACGCCTAGTGATGCAAACAGGTGGAAAATCCTGCCAGTGTGATCTGTGAGGTTTTCCTGAGAAAAGCTCAGAGTGTTCCTGCAGCTAAGAGGAAGTTGGCCGCATCACCAGAGAATATACACATAAAAACAACACTATGAAGCCCCTATTAGGGTCCAGAAAGGTCCAGAAAGACTTCCTTTGTAAACCACCTTGACAAATATCCAAAAGAGTACTCTGAGGAGAAGAAAAGATGGTGTAAATATGTATATATACTGGGTACAGTATATAAAAAACCTGCAGTGTTAAAGAATGAAATGAGACAGAGAAACAAACATGTGTGCAATATCATGTTTGGTTTGATCCTCGATCTCACTTCTGAATAGAAATTGCCTGTGCATCAGGGAAAATCTAGTCATACAACACTGGACTAGATTAATCATTGATCTATTTCTGTATGAGGTGGTTCTTTATAACTTCCAATTACATTCAAGACAAAAAGTGCTCCCTGTGAACCTTAGTAATGGCATTGTTTGATAGAAACAAATGATATGAAAAATCTTACTGCACCAACTTTTATTGCTTATTTACCTGAACGAGTTACCAATTTGGCTACAAGTTCCTATTTTTGAAGAGTGTGAGGAGGAGCTGTAGCTATTTCTTGCAAATAATATTGACAGCTCTTTGGACCATTAAAACCTGTCATATAAATACAGACGTTCTTGACTGTTTCCTCATTTGAAGACAACTTGTTATGCCAAACGGATGTAGCATTTTGGCTAGTAAAAGATAATTCACAGAGAGTAATGTGGATGGTGCTTTTAGAGATACATTTATTGATCCACTTTACAAAATCTGGATAGAATAGAAAAGAAAATGAATTAATAAGTTGTGTTGCCAGATCAGAAATGTTACCAAACAAAACAAATTCAAGGAATGAAAGGTCAGGAATGAAAACTCCATTTTGTCCACGAAAATTAAAGCCATTTCTAAATACAATTCAACAATGGTGGATAGTTTGATGAAAAGTCTAAGCCTATCTTGCACCAGTCATGTGGCTATGCTGATGTAGCATGCACTGCATCAGCAGGGAATGACCAAAAGGCCATGGAGATGGCACAGATCCAAATAGTATATTCTGGTTTATTATAGCAGGCCCAGAAATGCACATTTTGCAAATATGGGATGACTTTTGTTCCAATGAAAAACACAATTGCCTCTTATAAGCTCCATTTAGGGGGTAGTCCTAACCTAGACCGGCACTCTTTGGTCTTCCCATTCCATTATGATGTAGGGAGGAAAGCGCATGTCTGTGCTGTGGCCTACCCCTCCCCCAGGACTGGGGCAGAAGTGTCTTATGGCACTTAAGGTCACCACAGGACTTATGCTAGGGGGTTAGGATTGCAGTCATAGACTTAGGGTGCAATCCAGAGTAACTACGGGGAGTCCTTCCTCTGGTGTAAGAACAATTTACTCTGGATTGCAATAAGAATTTCCCATAGGCTTTCACTAGACAAAGTCTCTTACGTGCACCCGTAGTTACTCAGGATTGTAGGGTTAGGCTGCAATCCAGAAGTGCACTTGGGCTGCCCTATATATCACTGGGGTGGACCAAGTCCAAGATGGGGCATCCCAGTTATGCCAGAAAAAGCTGCCCCAAGACAGATGGACCTGAGATCCCCTTGCTGGGCCAGCCTAAGCAGCTCACAAGAGGCATGTTGAGGACATGTTCAGCATTGCTTAGAACAGAGCAGTTATGCTACATCCAGAGCCTGTTTCCCAGGCAGAAATTCCTTCTTCCAGCTGCTTAGAATTATACCAACTCGGGAGCAGGTATAGAAATGATTAGACCCATAGGGGTCCATGATACGCCAGAGTACGAATGGCAGAAAATTTGAGTTCTTGGTCAGCATATCTGCAACCCCTGCTCCTCAACCTCAGGATATGGCACAACTGTGGCAGCCCACTATCCTGTGGATACAGCAGGCCACTCCAACAAGCCTCTTGAATCCACTGTAAACTGTAGTGCAGTCTCATGCTGCAGCTGTTACTGGTTGTCTGGGTCTCCTTCTAAGGCAGGCACCACAGCTGTTCCTTCTTCAGTGTGATCTGAGGGGGGGGGGTCTCCTCCAGAGCAAACCCTCCCCAGGTGCCACTGACTTGGTCCTTACTGAGCATGCTCTGGAGCAGTAAGGGCAGCCCAGGCTTCCTGACTCTGGATGCAGCATAACTCTCTGTTCTGGATACATAATATTTGGGGCAGCCCAACTAGGACTCTCCTCACTGCCCTCACTCTGGATTGCAGCATTACGATTTCTTTCGAAAATGTCAAGAATATCAGAATAACTTTAAAAGGCTTTGTTTTCTTGTTGATCACCATTGTTCTCAAGCAATATTACATTTTTCCCCTCAGGATGGCAGAATTTGACCATTGGGTTGGTTGTTCTGGACCCAGCAGAATTTTGGTGAGCAGCATCTTTTAAGAATCAATCTGAATAAACTTGACTAGAGATCAACCTCTTGACACCTGATGATAAGCCCTCATCAGACTTTACAGAAAATATGGACAACAGGTCTGTATGCATGAGCAGAGTTTTCATGGTGGCTGTTCTTTCAACAAGACACAACCTTCTAAGCATAGTTGACAGCTGTTCTTTTATTTTAAAATAGTGAATACATTTCAATGCCTGAAATGCTTGGTTTTTCAAAGGCCAGTTGCATTGTCTGCCAGCATATTCTGATTGATTGGGCCTCTCCAAACTGATGAGATTGGAAAGCGTGCTTGGGATCAAAACGCAAGCACATGCTGCTACTCCAGACATATACACAAGGAGCTTAATACACCACCTGGGCAGAGCAAATCCATTCTTAAATCTTTGTATATGTTTAAACATAGGAAGTACATGTCATGCTTCACATATTACCATTACTTAGAACAAGGGAGCATGGCTCTGATGGATTTAGGCCTTATTTGAAAATCAGAGTACAAAAGCAGTCACCGTGTGGTTTTATGATTTGGAAGGATTGTGTTTCTGATATTGTGGAGTTTGAGTTTATCATTTTCTAAACCTGAACTTAGTGGATACAGATGTCGTTAGGATTCTTTGAAAAGGATTCGAATTTCTCTCCAATAAGGAGAAGGTATTATATGTATCCTCGCCTGTGAACTTGGCAAAAACCCACACACAATACCCCACACGCTATATGATTGGCAGACTTAAACAGCTTTTGAAATAGTAGCTCTAGGATGAGAAACTGCATTGTGGGAAATACTTGAGAGTACTTTTTGATAAATATGGTGTGGATTCCATTCACGTTTCTCACTTGTATGGCTGCCAGAAAACCTGGACTCTTTTGTTATTAAAAGGAGCTCTGATTTGACCTCTTGTCTTAGGTCTTGCAAGGGGGGTGGTTTGTTTCCTTTTTAAATAGCTGACCCCCAATGTAAAGGTAAGCTCTTGGTAATATTTAAGATTATATTGGCCTAACAGAAATTGGCCTAACAAATTGCCAAGAGGTGGGGAAAATTCAGAAGCAGTAGGAATTGAATCAATGTGAATTCAAGAATGAATGAATCAGGTGAAATCAGTATTCTGATTTCACCTACAAAGTTCTAGGTTTCAACTACAGAAGACTTGAGTAGCTCAATTGAGGGGCATTTTCCCTTACCCAGGAGAAGGGGATAAATATACATTTCCCTGAGAGCTGGTGATAGCTAGCCAGCAGGGACTGGATGCACCACAGCCATTTTGGTGCTGCTGCACTTCTGGGTGGCAGGCAGCTCAGGCCTGTTACTAGTACTGATGCTGCTATCCCTTATCTCCAGTTGGGCCAGCATAAACCCCAGCATAAAGCCTGTATTGGCCTGGGGGTGTCACAAAAGTGCCGTAAGGAACCTCTGCCCCTCTCCTGGGGGGGTTAGGCCACTGCACAGGCATATGCCAACCTCCCCACACCACCATGGGAAGATATGAGCTATGAGTTATGTCAACTTTAATTTATTAGGATTGCATCCTGAGATTCTTTTATAGATTATTGGCAATGCTTGACGCAGTGGCTTGGCCATACATAGTGACGTTGAATTTTGCACCTTGTGCTGTTAGTTTTGGCAACTAGGACGAGGCCAGTATGACAAATTCCTATTCTCAACATGTCCATTATAGTGTGTTATTCAGCAAGCAAGTCAGAAAGTCAGTCTGATAGTCTAGGGAGTCTCCTTTTCTCTTTCCCACTTTCCAACCCACAAACTCCCTGCTCTAGAGGATGCTTATATTCATGAGAACCTTGCTGCCTGTAGTAGCTGCAGGAGCCTAGGTTTTAACCTTAATTTTCCTTATTCACCAGAGCAAAGGACCATTTCAGACATCACATCCTAGCTCCATGGAGTATCTTCTGCATTTCAACTGGACCCATCATTCCCCTTTAAATATTATTTTAATTCCTCTCTATTATATTACTTTGGCTTTATTATTATTTGTGAACCATCTGATCTTTTGAACAGTGGGGTATAAATGTGTTAAAATCATCAGTCTAGTAATATGTGTAGGGAAACTATTTAGATGGCAAACTGACCTTTGTGTCCTGATCCTAATACAAGTGCGTCAAGATGTCTGGAGATCAATGCTAACATTTCAATCTGTAGCACCCCTGAACACAACGTATTACATGTGGTTTGGGTCCTTGCCTCACTTTCTGTTCCTCTTATGGAAGAAAGCATGGAAAAGGTCAAATTATTTCAGATGATATCTGTTTTCACCCCTCTAACCCAGTAGTTCCCCAAGTTTTTTGACTGACAACTCCTTTGTTCTGCCAATCCATTTGCCACAGCTCCACATTACAGCTACAGTTTCTATAAATTTCTTAGGGCAGCAGGTTTTTGGCACACTTTTTCAGTTCCCCTGGCTGGGTTCTGCGGCTCCCCAGGAAGCCATAGCTTCCAGTTTGGGATCCACTGCTCTAACCATGTTGATAATGTTTGTATCATCTCACGGTCAAATATTTTGCTTGAAATTTACACCCCATTTGAAGTTGAAAATGTACCACAAATATTATATTTCTTTTTACACTGATTTTTTAGGCTAATGCAATTTATATGGTAAGAATGTATCATTTTAAAATATTGGACCATATTTCCAACTTTAATGTAATTGAACCAGTTTTTTTTCCCTAAAAATTCCCCAAGTGAAAGAAATATAGTAAAGTTGTTTCCATCTGGCTTCTGTCCAATTTTCATGGGTTTTTAGGCCAAAGGATATAGATTTTAAAACAGGGCATATGTAAAGCACTAAAGAAAAGGCGAACAGAATGCATCTCAAGTACAGAGAACATATTTGGAATGTGTACGTGCTATGAAAACATTTCATTGTGGTTGTTATGCTTTCTGATCTCTCCGATAAATAGTATAAATCCCCACTTGAATGGCTGGTGCAACAACATGGAAGAATTAACAGTTTCAGAAACCGAGTAATAAGTTTTAGAAACCTAAAAGAAATTGACATAGTTTATTTATGTACATAGTTTATTTATGTACATTATTATGTACATTATGTATGTTTTTCATCCAGACCAGTGGTATGGGTATCACCAGTAGTACTTGAGGTGGTATGTGGTGGTACTCATGGGAGCATGAGCATGCCTGCTGCCAAGCAGCAAGACCACGAATGTTAAGCAACAAACAGCATAGGAAACTCAGCTTTTGAGGCAGAGCTCCAAATCATGTTTTTTAATGCTCAGAAAAGCCTTCCTGTCCATCCTTGAACCCCTTCCTATTGTTTGACACATCATATGAGGTGTGATGATAAAGAAACGAGACTGTGGAAGCCACATTCATGCCTCAAGGCCAGTTGGCTAACTACTTATGTCACAGTGTTGCACAACATCTCACCACTATTCTGTTATAATATTGTTTACCTCACCCTGTGCTTCTGTTTCAGAGTGTTGTGTTTCATACCACTGTTATGCCTCGTCACACAACTGGAGGTGGCACAAACATGGAGCAGAGATTCAGTTGTCCCTTCAAAGTAATCCCCCCAGAGTTAATACACTTCTGCCGCCCACAGAAGCACTCGGCAAAGTCCTCCTTCTTGAGTCCCCTTAGCTCCCTTACACAGTGGCCTTGATCTCTTCTACAGAGGAAAATAGGGTTCCTTTGAGCACAAGTCTTCAGCCTGGGGAAGAGCCAGAAGTTGCACAGTGCGAGATCTGGGGAATAAAAGGGGTGGTCAAGAACTGCCTCACATGACAATGCGCCTGCACAAACCACTTAAACCTCCAGGAGTGACTCAGAAATGCCTTATGGCACACTTGCAAGACCCCCAGGCCTGCATGGGATTTGTGCCAGCCTAACCTGGGGATAGGATTGCAGTGTAAGATACAACTTGCCATACTTGGTCTGAACAAAAGTCCATCTCACCGACAGTTTGTTGCTAATGGTGTCCACTAGATCCCATAGAAAGTAATAAACATGGCATGAGAAAAATTAGCCCCTCCTGTCATTTCCCTTTGTACTGTATAGACCTGAGGGGAATTCATTTCTGTCTGACGCGGCTGATTGTTCTTGATTTGACTTGAGAACTTGGATGATGTCATGCAAGTTCACAGCTGTGTTTATGTTAAAACTCCCTAAAAACTCAAGTCTCCTGCCTGCTGAGTTAGAAAGGATTCTGGACAAAATCTGGAACATTTTTGGATGAACCCAGATGGAAGCCTCCATTCAATCAAAATGGAACCCAAACCATGTGGACATCACAAATCCAGGGTCTGAACCATGGTTCCCTCTCAGCTATGCACATGTTTGTGTGCACACAACTTGCCAAACTAGCACTTGCAAGTTTCTACAAAGTGCACAAACCCCCAAATACAGAGTAACTACAGGAGCACGTAAGAGACTATATGTGCACCCGTAGTTACTGCACCACTTAGTGAAAACCTGTGGGAAATTCATATTGGAATCCAGAGTAAGTTGTTCTTACACCGGAGCAAGGACTCCCTGTAGCTACTCTGGATTTTTCCCTAAGCCAAATCTGGCAATGATATTGGCAATGAAATTTTTTTGACAATGACAACTGACAATGACAATGTAAACTCATTATCTTTTTCCATACTGTATTGTATTTGTACTGTACATATTGTAATAAATATGTATTGTACATATTGAATAATAAATGATGTATTAAATGAAACATATTGATATAATAAATGACATATTGAATAATATTGTATTGGCATCCTTCAGTCTCGAAAGACTATGGTATCGTGCTCTGATTGGAGGTCCTGAAACAACATCTAGTGTGACTAAAGAGGCCAATTTGAGAGTGTCCATCCCTTCCACACTGAGGACAAATAAATTCCGTCCCCTGCCCAGGTCCCAGGTTTCGCTGCTTTTGGGTCTGCCTCTTTGCTTCAGCCTGCCGAACAAGTGTCTCTTCCAGTTGGAGAAGGCCATGCTGGGTCTTTTGCCTCCACGCTGAACGGTCAGAGGTCAAGGTTTCCCAGCTGTTAATGTCCATTCCCAAGGCCTTTAGATCCCTCTTGCAGATGTCCTTGTATCGCAGCTGTGGTCTCCTTCTTGGGCGCTTTCCCTGCACTAATTCTCCATATAAGAGATCTTTTGGAATCCGACCATCAGCCATTCTCACGACATGCCCAAGCCAGCGTAGACGCCGCTGTTTCAGAAGTGTGAACATGCTAGAGATTCCAGCTCGTTCCAAGACTGCGTCATTTGAGACTTTGTCACGCCAGGTGATGCCAAGAATACTGAATGCGATGTCGGAGACAGCGCATGTGGAAGGTGTTCAGCTTCCTCTCCTGCCATGCATAAAGGGTCCAAGACTCACTGCAGTACAAGAGTGTGCTCAGGATGCAAGCTCTATAGACCTGGATCTTTGTATGTTCCGTCAGCTTCTTATTAAGCCATACTCTCTTTGTAAGCCTGGAGAATGTAGTAGCCACTTTACCAATGCGTTTATTCAGCTCAGAGTCTGAGAGAGTGTCAGAGATAGTTGAGCCAAGGTACACAAAGTCATGAACAACCTCCAGTTCATGTTCAGAGATTGTGATACAGGGAGGTGGATCCACACCTTGACCCATGACTTGTGTTTTCTTCAGGCTGATTGTTAGTCCAAAGTCTTGGCAGGCTTTGCTAAAACGGTCCATAAGTCGTTGAAGGTCTTCGGCAGAGTGAGCAGTAACAGCAGCGTCATCGGCGAAGAGGAACTCACGCAAGCATTTCAGCTGGACTTTGGACTTTGCTCTTAGTCTGGAAGGATTGTAGAGTTTTCCATCTGATCTGGTCTGGAGATAGATTCCCTCTGTTGCGTTTCCAAAAGCATGCTTCAGCATGACTGCAAAAAAGATCCCAAATAAAGTTGCTGTAAGGACGCAGCCCTGCTTCACTCCACTTCGGATGTTAAAGGAGTCTGATGTTAAGCCATCAAAAACTACAGTGCCCTTCATGTCCTCGTGAAAGGACCTGATGATGTTGAGGAGCTTAGGTGGGCATCCAATCTTGGGGAGGATTTTAAAAAGGCCATCCCTACTAACCAAATCAAAAGCCTTTGTAAGGTCTATGAAGGCTACAAAGAGTGGCGGTCTTTGTTCCCTACATTTCTCTTGCAACAATCGAAGGGAAAATACCATATCAGTGGTGGACCTGTTGGCTCGAAATCCACACTGTGATTCAAGATAGATTCTCTCTGCAAGCACCTGAAGCCTCTTCAGTATGACACGGGCAAGCAGCTTCCCTACAACACTAAGAAGAGAGATGCCACGGTAGTTTGTTGCAGTCACCCCTGTCACCCTTGTTCTTGTACAGTGTGACGATATTAGCGTCCTTCATGTCCTGTGGTACTCCACCTTCCCTCCAACAAAGGCAGAATATCTTGTACAGTTCAGTGGAAATGGTCCCTCTACAGCACCTCAGAACTTCAGCAGGGATGTTATCTTTCCCGGGTGCCTTGCCAAAAGCAAGGGAATCCAGGGCTTCGTTTAGTTCTTCTAAAGTTGGTTCACTGTCGAGCTCCTCCAAGACAGGCAGGCGCTCAATGTTGTTTAATGCTTCTTCAGTTACTACATTTTCTCTGGAGTATAGCTCAGAGTAGTGCTGCACCCAGCATGCCATCTGCTGTGCTCGGTCCTGGATGACCTCACCTGTAGCAGACTTAAGCGGGGCAGATTTCCTCACTGTTGGACCTAAGGCCTGCTTGATGCCATCGTACATCCCCTTGATGTTGCCTGTGTCAGCTGCTACCTGGATCTGAGAGCAAAACTGCAGCCAATAATTGTTAGCACATCTCCTGGCAATCTGTTGGACTTTGCTACGGGCTGCTCGCAGGGCTTGAAGGTTGCGCTCACTAGAACAGGCTTTATATGCAGTTAGAGCTCTCCTCTTTTCCTCAAGGGCTGGTGTCATCTCCTCCGAGTGGTCTTCAAACCAATCTGCTGTCTTTCTAACCTGCTTACCAAAAACTGACAAGGCGGTAGTATAAACAGTATTCTTGAAATGTTCCCATCGTTCAGAAGTGTTTGCCTCAGCCGGGCCTGGGAGGATTTCTTCGAGTGCATGGTCAAATTCCAACACTTTTTCCAGACTGCGGGTCTTGCTGATGTTAATTCATGGTCTTCCTTCCTTCTTTGAGTGATGCAGCCTCTTTGCTTGTAATTTTATTCTGCTGCACACCAAGGAGTGGTCTGTATCGCAATCAGCACTCTGATAGCTACGCGTGATCTTAATGCTGGGAAGGCTGGAGCGCCTGGTGAGGATCAGGTCAAGCTGATGCCAATGCTTCGATCTTGGGTGTTGCCAAGACACTCTGTGTTGAGGCTTTGTGTTAAAGAATGTATTGCTAATGCAAAAATCATAATAGCAGCAAAACTCCAGCAGGCGTTGGCCGTTTTCATTCATCTTCCCGATGCCAAAACGACCTAGACAAGCGGGCCAAGAACTATGGTCAGATCCAACTCTTGCATTAAAATCACCAAGGATAAACAATGGTTCTTTCTCAGGGATTTTCTTGATAGTGGCAGCCAGATCATCATAGAATTTGTCTTTGGATTCTGCTGAAGATGATAGTGTTGGTGCATATGCACTAATAAGAGTGACCAGCCCTACTGACGTCTGTAGCTGCAGAGACAGAATTCTTTCACTTCCTCTAGTAGGTGGGATAATGGATCCAAGTAGGGTGTTTCTAACTGCAAAGCCAACTCCATATTCCCTAGTCTCACTTGATGGCTTTCCCTGCCAGAAGAATGAGAAATTTCTCTCCTTAATAGATCCTGAGTCTGACAGCCTTGTCTCTTGAAGGGCAACTATGTCCATCTGCAGTCTGCTCAGCTCCATATCAATGACAGCTGTTTTACATACGTCATCCAATTCTCGCAAGTCGTCAGAAAAGCCGGGGGTCATTGTCTGAACGTTCCAGGTGCCCAAGTTTTCCAGGTGCCCAAGTTGGGGGGCTGAAGTTTTCTTAAGTTTGTTGCATGGTGCTGAGTTGTCGATCTGCTTGTCGGTTTTCACCCTAAAACCCCACGCACCCAGTGAGGTTAACAGACCGTGGCGAGGCAGCATCCTACTGGCTGGGGGCTGCCCAGCTTAAGGTGGGCGATAGCTGCCCAGTGAGGCACGATGACCTCTCCCACCGTTGGAAGTAGCCCCTGGCGTCAAGCTCTTCACCAATCGAGCAACGACTTATAACCGGTAACTTCCACTTCCCGTGTTGTTTCCACGCTGTATGCAAGGCTGGAGTTCCTCTCCAGAGCACGAAGGCCTGGGTAGGTTATTATGGGGGATAGGCTGTTACCCAAGTAGAGAATCCTCCCTCTCCACGCCACTGAAATAGTCCAATGGAAAGTCAGAGCCAATACGATTGGTTCCAGCTGCGTTGCAGGAGTTACCAGAACATGACTGTAACACAGTCAAGAACTGCTTTCGGGACTCCGGCTCCGGATTTTTCCTCGAGGTTTTCTCCTGAAGCCTTTCCCATGAATGGGTATAGCCACAAGGCAGTGGAGGTTTAGTGGGAGTTTTCCTTCTCTTAGGTAGGTTCTATAAGGACTCACTCTCCTGATTTACACAGTCACATGATTGATCCTCACGTGATGGTATTTTCATCATGCTAGCAGGCATTGTACCCAGACATTTCCTTGCTTTTTCTCATTCATCCCCCAGAACTACACCCTGCCTAATTTCCTAGGTTTAAAATTTGCCCTTTGAGTACAGCAGAGGTCTCCAAACAGTTGCAGACTTGATCTCACATGACCGGGAGCTGTGTTCTGGTAGCATCCAGAAGATGTTCTGAGTGCTTCATGCAGCCTGCCCAGCCCACAGAATTCTTTTTAAAGGCCTTAAAACATCACTTCCAGATTTAAAAATTTATATTGCAATCCTAATCCCCAGTTAGGCTGGCATAAGACTCAGCACAAGTCCCATGCTGGCCTTAGAATGTCACAAAAGTTCTATAAAGATACTTCTGCGCCATTCCTGAGGTCGGGTTAGGCCAATGCACAGACTTACTCTTTCCTCCCCACATCACCATGAAAATGGGAAGACCAATGAGATGTACCGGCCTAGGTTAGGATTGCACCCTTATTTACTATTTTCTTCTATACTTTTAAGTAAGTGTGGTAGTGTGGTGTGTGTTGGTGTTTGGAGAAATCCTGAAATTTGAACGCATTAATTCGTTCATTTATTCATCTGAGCTCCATCTCTAATGTATATATTTAAAGTTTATATTTTTAAAATATTTCTGGCCTTTGACACTGTGTCAGATATTTGCTGTGGTCATGTATCTGGCCAAAAAGTTGGGAGACCCCAGAGTAAAGCAGTAAAGTTATAATCTTTCAACAGTCAGGTTTTGTTATGTTATGTTTTCCAAGCCTCTCAAAGCATTTGTTGTTGTAGCTGTTTCTTTGATACAGCATGTTTGGTGGAATTTTCAAAAGGAATGTGTCCTAAACAAAAAGTATCCAAAAATCTGCAATTTTTTTGAGTCTCAACAATCACCATTATTCAGTAATATGCATTTTTCTACACTTTTGCCTTGTAAAATTGTTGGTTATCTAATGGCAGTCTATTTTTCATGGATGGTGTTATCCTAAGAAAAAGGATGTTACAAAAGAAGTTAAAAAGATCTTATAAAAGCAGTGCTGTGTGTTCATTCTAAACTAATATTGTAATGCATTTTAAAGCCTTTTATTGACTGTAATTGCTGTGACTTAGACTCATAGGCAAGGCAGAGGAGCCCCCTCCCCCTTAGCAAACACCAGAAAACAAAGCCATACCTCACTTCTTGCCTCCAGCATGTAATAAACTCTTGTTTCTAAAGTTTCCTTCCTGTGAGAGAGGAGGGGCTCTCTGGTGCTCATGGTGCTGGTTTTTCCTCTTTTTTCCTTTTCTCTTTTGAGTAGGGGGAGGTCCCTGTTGTTTCTAGAGTTTCCTTCCTGTGAGAGAAGTGGGGGTCTCTGGGACTCATGGTGCTGGTTTTCCTCTTTTTCCCTTCTCTCTT
This sequence comes from Cryptoblepharus egeriae, assembly GCA_030015325.1. Lineage (NCBI taxonomy): Eukaryota > Metazoa > Chordata > Lepidosauria > Squamata > Scincidae > Cryptoblepharus > Cryptoblepharus egeriae. The sequence goes on from JAREYC010000001.1 coordinate 152,727,306, forward strand.
TTGAGTGGGGGGAGGTCCCTGTTATTTCTAGAGTTTCCTTCCTGTGAGAGAGGAGGGGCTCTCTGGAACTCATGGTGTTGGTCTTTCCCTCTTTATTTTTTCTTTTTTCTTTTTTTCTTTTCTCTTTTGAGTGGGGGAGGTCCCTGTTGTTTCTAGGGTTTCCTTTCTGTGAGAGAGGCGGGGATCTCTGGGACTCATGGTGCTGGTTTTCCTCTTTTTCCCTTCTCTCTTTTGAGTGGGGGGAGGTCCCTGTTGTTTCTAGAGTTTCCTTCCTGTGAGAGAGGAGGGGCTCTCTGGAACTCATGGTGTTGGTCTTTCCCTCTTTATTTTTTCTTTTTTCTTTTCTCTTTTGAGTGGGGGAGGTCCCTGTTGTTTCTAGGGTTTCCTTTCTGTGAGAGAGGAGGGGGTCTCTGGGACTCATGGTGCTGGTTTTCCTCTTTTTCCCTTCTCTCTTTTGAGTGGGGGAGGTCCCTGTTGTTTCTAGAGTCTCCTTCCTGGGAGAGAGGAGGGGGTCTCTGGGATTCATGGTGCTGGTTTTCCTTTCTTCCTTTCTCCTTCGAGTTGGGGGGGAGGTCCCTGTTGTTTCTAGAGTTTCCTTCCTGGGAGAGAGGAGGGGCTCTCGGGGACTCATGGTGCTGGTTTTCCCTTTCTTTTCCTTTCTTTTCCTTTCTCTTGTGTGTGGTGGGAGGTCCCTGTTTCGTCTAGAGTTTCCTTCCTGTGACAGAGGACTGGCTCTCTGGGATTCATGGTGCTGGTGTTACTCTTCTTACCTTTCTCTTTTGAGTGGGGGGAGGTTCCCGTTGTGTCCAGAGTATCCTTCCTGTGAAAGAGGAGGGGCTCTCTGGGACTCATGGTGCTGGTCTTCCTTTTTCCCCCTCTCTTTTGAGTGGGGGGAGGTCTCTGTTATGCCCCAGTGCTTGCAGCCTTTGTTTGGAAGAAGGAAGGCCAGTCTGGGTCATACCCTGCTGGTTGCTTGTACGGGAGGGGAGTTCTGCATTGCCTCCAGTAGTGGAGCATGAGAATGAGTGTGACGTGAGGATCAATCATTGAATAATAAATGATATAATAAATGATACATATTGTAATAAATGATATAAAAGTATATGCCTCAACAGTTGGTCGTTATGTGGTGCACAAAAATTTAACGTTCCTTCAAAGGCTGCATGGCTAATATTTTTTGCATACACAGCCTACCTAAAACTAGAGGGAACATTGGTCTGAACCCCTCTGTTTCAAAACTCTAGCCAACACAGCAATCTTTGGCAAAGAAGGGCATACATTTCATTGGATATGTTTCTCATTTTTCTCTGCTGCCTCTCTGTATGGTATTCATATTTTTGAAAACTTCAATCAAGTTCCTCCATACTGTCTTTTTTAGCACCCCTCTTTCCTGCCAACACTAATGCTGCTCTTTCTGGCCATAGTACACCATGTTTTCTTTCAGTTTACAATGCTCTTTTTGCAGTTTTTTTTAAAAAAAATAACAGGGAGACTTTCTTTGCATTAGAAGGGCACTCAAGGTAACAGTGTTTCATGTGCCAAATATTACAGATTTGAAGTCCCTCAAGGCTATGCCTTCCTATGTAGCTGGAATGAAGTTGAAAGGAATGTGTGGATGGTGAAAGAGATTTGAGAAGAGGGATGTACCAGATGACACGTGACCACATGGTATCACTGCAGCAGTAGCACTCAATTCACATTTGCACAAGAATGTATACACTGGAAACCTGGTGGTATAAATTAGGGCAGCCCTTATTATTTCAAGCAGAGAATTTGGCAGACTGTTGCAAAGGGATCTGATTTTTTTTACTTGTGCTGCCAGTGTATCACTTTCAAAAGCTTAGGATCTTCTTGGGCTGCTGCTGAAAGAGTGAGGAAAAATGCACCAGAAATGTTTTAAATTAGCTGTTGAAAATGGGCAGGAATTTTAGTTCTTGGTTTGGCAGGAATACTGGGTGTTCAGATTTGGCAGCTTGCACACCCACTGAATATTAAGCAGATGTCAGACTAATAAACTATTTTAAAGCTGCGTACTGTCCCTTGCAATAAAATGTTCTTTTTCTTTTGTTGAAGTCCTTTAAATATAAGAATAATTTGTGTGACATCTGCATAAAATAAATGTTGAATGTAATATTTACCACAGTTCTTGATTTCAAAATAATCCTGAAGTTACCAGGATTTTTTCAAGTGCTTAAATTTTATGACTTTAAACACTCTTCCCTTTCATTGTCTATTTTTTCACTCATGGATCATTAAAAAAACAGATAAAATAAAAAGGAAAGACGAAGAAAACAACTTAGAGAAGAAAACAGCTTGTTTGATTCTAACACATGGATTGGTTTTTGTATTTCATTATCAGATTGTTTAAAATTAAACAATAAAAAGAATGTTACTTTTATATATAGCAGAATATTTAGGTAATGTGAAATAATATTTATGGCCCAGTCCTATTTTGGTGAATTAGATGTATCGGGTATAGGTGGGGTATGTTTGTCAGGATTTGATGTACACTTTTATTTGGTCTGCCCACTTCCTTTCAGGGTGGCCAGATGACAGGAATTTCCCTGCCAGAACTGGAAATGAGGCCCTGGAACTGGAAGTCAGGAATTTGGGGGACTTTCCAGCCATTTCCTGGGATTTCAGGCCCACCGAGCTACTAAGGCTGCTGGATAAAGGAGGGGGAGGGAAAGGAATTGTAGTCTTTCCCCCTCCTCCCCATGCTAAAGCCACTTTCCAACCCTCCAAGCCCAGTTGTGTCCACTCAAAAGCATTATAGTCAATGGAGCTTGTACTGTGTAAGGGGAAAAGAAAAGGCATCTGGTCACCCTGCATCCTTGCGTCTATCAATGCCCTATTGCACCCCCTGCATGGCCTTCTCTACCATTCATCATCATGTGGAAGTCTCTTTGAGCATTCACCAACACATGGAGGCTCACATTGGCCTCTCTTCCAGTGACCCAGGAGCATGCATCTGTTTTGCAACTGTTGCAAAGCAGCCTCTGATTTCCCCAACATGTGATGTCCTTGTGCTTGGATGGCATAAGATTGATCTTGCATTATATGTCCATTTCACTTATGGCCCAATCTACCACAGTCTTTTGCATTGGCATGGGACTCTCCTCTTCACTGGTAACCATGGAAGTGCTGTAAACCTCTTGTATGCCGCAGCCAGATATAGTAAATTCTACCCAGTGGCAGGGAAGGGTGAGGGAGGGTAGGAGGAGGATGTAACAGGGTGGGGAGGGTGATGACAGATAGTGGGATGGTGTATCTGTAGTGAAATTGTATATATTTTTCCCCTTATCCTTTTGTAGGAGAGTACAAAAAAGGAGGGACTCTTTAAATTGCAAACCAGTAGCATTAGCAATACTGGTTTGGTAGCAGCAGAGTAATAATTATGAGCTATAACATTCAGTCATGAGAGTATCAGCAGGCCTGAGATGGGGCAGGAGTGGCTCATGCTGCATCATATCCACTTCCTAGATCTGATCCACAGAAATAGGACAATGTCGGCCTTTGCTGGCTGTTCAGCCCACATAGGACCAAATTGCCCCATTCTGGCAGCTGGGAGTTTCCCTGGAGCATGGGGACAAAGTGAACTCCAGCATGTAAAATTCCCCTGTAGGATATAGTGCAACCCATACTGGCCCCATTGCATTAGCACGGGGGGAGCTTGCATGGGATAAGGCTAAACATATGAGCAAGAAATGTTGGATTAGTTCTCCCCAAACCTGGGGGGAAGAAACCTCTCTGATGTATGGAGAGCAGGGATTCTCTCCCTGTCTCTGCAACTTACCAAACCTTGTATGTTACAAAGAAAATTCTCTAGTGGACCCTCCGTTTCTCCCAGGCAATTCAAAATCACTTGAAAGGAGGGATTCAAGGAATAAGAGATGTCAGGAATGGAACATTTATACATCTAGTGTCTAAATCGCTTACACTATAATACTGGTGATATGTGTTTGTTGGGGTATGATAGGTCCCAGTCTACCATATCTCAGCCTCTTTGAGGTGGAGCTTCCCTCTTAAGAATAAGAATAATCCTTTATTGTCATTGCTTCGTGCACCTGTACACTACGCAATGAAATTGGGTGCAGTCCATTCGCACCTAAGGACATCATACATGAAATATTACACATAAAACAGAACCATTAATGTTAAAACATAAATACATCCTTCCTGTCTCTTCCACCATTTCAACTAATATTAGATAACCCTTCACTCCTCATAGCCCAATATTAATATTGCACTTCTTAAAAAAAAAATACCTACTGTTCATATGTGTATGGGCAGTGCGTGTTATGCCATGCTTAGAAAAGCATGGCAATCCGAATCTCCAGTAAGGTCAGCCTAAGCCCTCACATAAATCCAGTGCTGACCTGGGGGCACCACTCCTGAGAGAGTATTAGGCCAGTGCACAGACATGTGCTTGCTTCCCTATGTCACCACAGGAACAGGAAGACTGGTGTGTCATGCCTACCAAGATTAGGATGACACCTAAACTTTTGGAAGTGAATCTATAATTTAGCATTTTTCCAGGAAAATGCTGCTCTGAAAAGAAATATCTTCATGTAGTTTTTTTTTAACATATGAAGTGATGCAGATATTTTATTTTTATTTTTCAGTGTTTTTCTGTCGTATTCATAATCCACCAACTAAACATAAAAAGTGGTGAGGCTTTGTTTTTGCATCCTGCTTTTTACATGCTCATATTCTTAACAGATTATCATCTAGCACAGTGATTTTCAATCAGTGTGCTGTGGCACACTAGTGTGCCACAGATAGTCCTCAGGTGTGTCATGGGAATTTGGGGATTGACATTCATTAACAGGAAAATTGAGGGATTTGAACAGTCTGGTGTGCCTTGTCAGTGGAAAAAACAATTGTTAGTGTGCTTTGACAATTTCCATGCCTTGTTAAGTGTGCCATGAGATGAAAAAGATTGAAAATCACTGATCTAGCAACTGAAAGATAGTGTGACTCATACTGAGAGCCAAGGGATCTGGATACATGTCACCAGAGTTGTTTGCAGGACATGGAATCAAGCCATCTCTTCCTGACATGTCTTCAGTATTGATGAGTACTCCTATCCTTCTTTCCAAAGCTTATTGGTTCTTAGTTACTACCATTTTTGCTGATTCTGTGCATCTTTTCTCTGCTACTCAAATAATTATTTGCTTAACTTGGGATGGTTTTATATGGCTGTCTTTTTTCCTTGTTTGCAATCTTGACAGCCATTTTGGGGTGAAACAGCAGCTTATATATGTTACTACAAGAAAATCACAAATATAAAAAATATGCATTGAGTGAAACTGAAAAATTTTCCAAAGTCATCACGGCCTGAGGGAAAAGGCACCTTGACTTTGTGCTCAGGATATATCTAGATAGGACAGGGATCTCCAAACCTGGTCTGTGGGTCAGACATGGACCTCAGTAAGCCTCTATCTGCCCCTCGGCCAGCTGTGGTCCACTGACATCTTCTGGCTCACTCAATAGAATACAACCAGAGCTGTGCCCTTCGCATCCAAATTTAAATAAAAATTTAAATAAATTTACCTGGGGGACAGAGCCTGGAGAAATGGTGGATGGTGGGAAGTTTCAAACCTCAGGTCCTACATGAACTCATATTCCCCTCCCCCAGTTTTGGGGGAATGGGTCTCTCAGACACCCCAAGGGAAGAGGGGCAGGAGCTGCTGTTGGATTGGTCAGTGGCAGAGGTGGCAACCCCAGCTGCTGATAATGCCCTTAGCTCCGTGCATGAGAACATTATAGTGCCAGAATAGTGACAAGCAATGCCCAGATTCCTCCCCCCCCCATTGTTGTGCAACTGAAAGATTTACAACAGAACTTCTAAGAATAAGAAGCTGACAACTGAAATGTTGACAAATCTATCCTAACATAATGAGAAAAGGTATGGACTCAATTTAATGAATTTAATGGCAATCAGAAGCTGACTTATGTCGAAGTTCTGCTGCAAAAATTGGATAACGTTCTGATGGCTAATGGCGAGATGTGGGATGACCGCCTCTAAATAACAGAAGAAATCCTACAGCCTTATCACAATGGACCATAAATGAAGATTTATGAGATAATTTTAAACACAGCTTCAACTATGAAAGCTGCGTTTTTTTTGTTTTTCTCTCTTTTTAATTGTTAAAGTAAAACAAATATCAGGAATTGGAATTTGGAACTTAAGTTGGATAAGAACTTGAATTTGAATTGGAAGACTGACTGATGTTGGATTATAAATTTGAGGTATAAGTTCAAGGTGTATTCAGGTATTCTACTATGGAGATTAATGAAATTTGAAGATATTTTTGAATGTGTTAAGCATTAAACTGAAGAAATGCTAAGTATACAGTACAGATAATATGATGCTTATAAGCTGATGGAATGTTGACCTGTGAGAAGTTCTGGCTAAAGAGAAGATAATATGAGTTGTATGATGAGTGATAATATGAGTGTGTACTCATGCATATCCTCTCATTTTTGTGTGTTCTTATTTTTCCCTTTACCTGTATCTGAAAATTAATAAAATCTTTATAAAAATTGAAAAAATGAATAAATTTACCTAAATGTAGATATAAGAATTTATTAGTGACAAATCCAGAGGATTACAAGGTGTGGAGTCTTGCCGCAGACCGCATTGAGGCTTGCTGCAGGCCACATCTGGCCCTCAGGCCAGGGTTTGGACACCCCCGGTTTAAGTAGATGGTTGTAGCAGGTGGAGAGGGAAAGAAAGAGCTGGTCACCGGCTGCTGGGATAAATCAAACTAGAGCATTTTTGAAAGAAAACCTCGATTTTCAGGCAGCAGGTAAGTCTAGGGTTGGCTCTTCCCAAGATCTATGTGGGGAGCCTGGTATGGATAGGGATAGAGACTTCACCAGTGTCAACCAGCATTGACAGGAAAGAGCAACAGGCAGAGATGGACTCTCACTGGAGTTTGGAGTTAGGCTAAGGAGAGAACTGGGAACCCCTCTGTTGCTTAAAGGACTACATTTTAATAGGCATGTGCACTCAGATGCATACCTCAATATCTAATGTAGAGACTTTCTTCTAGAACTCCAGACTAAGGGTGAAATCCAGAGTAATTACGGGAAGCCCTTGCTCCGGAGTAAGAACAAGTTATTCTGGATTGCAATATGAATTTCCCATAGGTTTTCACTAGGTGGTGCAGTAACTACAGGTGCACGTAATGTCTCTTACGTGCTCCTGTAGTTACTCTGGATTGTGCTCTTATATACACAAACAAACCCTAAACAGTCATATTTCACTCCATTTATATGGCCAGTGACTACAGCAGCAGCAGAACCAGATTGCCCTTGACCCCCTTACATCAGTTAGCTCCCACCTATCAACATGTTTGGGGTGAAGGTGAAAATAGGATTTCTATCCACATGCAGTCATAGCCTCTTCATGCAGTTAGGCACCTTGATTGATCAAGAATCTCTATATTCCACTGGTATGTGTGTAGACATTTTCATCTTTACCCAAACATTCAAGTGTCATCCCTCTTCCTTTCTTCACTTTGATTACATACGCAATTGTATGTGAGAGTAGAGCCAAAGAGGACAAATTTTCCAGGAATTAAGGAAAGGAAAACTAATATAGTTAAAGGGACATAACCTGATGTCAGAAAAATGGAATGCTAGAAAGAATTGTTATCAAGCATTAACAAAAGCCAGCTTAGTACAAGATTTATTATTAGAATTCAGAATAAATCCCACACAGAAAGCAGAAGAAACCTGGTCATTTGGCATATATATGCTTTCAAGGGTCAAACTGCATTCATATGTACAAAGGAAAACACTCTTCTCTGGCAGGGCAACTCACTAACATCATTATTTCCATGTCTAGATTTTATGGACTAGATTTACTACTCATTGATGTCCAGCTCAATATCACTCACCCTGTCACTCCTCATTAGCTTTTATGAACTGCATTTCATGAACATGAGCAAAACCCAAGAAGTTTGATGAAGGCAAAAATATTTATCTATTGAGACTTGCACCAAGGAATCAAAATTAGCTCATGTTGTCATTCAACGATCTGGAACATTCTAATGATCAGTTTTCAGCCTGGTCTTAAAACAGACATCATGAAAACAAAATTAAAAATGGCTGTTATACAGGAGGGAAAATATTGTATACTAGCAAAAATGTACCCACGTTGCTGGAGTAAAATTTCCCCTGTACACCATCCCCCACTGCACATCATGCCCCCATGTGCATGGCTCCCACACACGCAATAACCTGTACAACATCCCCCATGTGCACCATCCCTCCATGTGCACCATCCCCCCAAGCTCATCAAACCCTCATGTGCATTGTACCCCATGCGCACCATATGCAACACCCCCATGTGCATCATCTCCCCATATGCATCATCTTCCCTATGCATCATCCCCATGCGCAATACCCCTGTACAACATCCCGCATATGCACCATCCTTCCTTATGCATTGTCCCCCATGCGCACTGTCCACCCATGTGCATCATCCCCACATGTGCATCAACCCCCATGTGCAACATTCGCATGTGTACCATCCCCCCATGTGCACTGTCCCCCCATGTGCAACACCACCCATGTGCATTGTCCTCCATGCACATCATCACCACAGGCACACCATGTGCACCACCCACAATGTGCAACACCTCCCATGTGCATCTTCCCCATGTGCATCATCCCCCATGCACAATATCCCCATACAATATCCCCCCAATGTGCACTGTTCCCCATGCGCACCATCCCCCATGTGCAATACCCCCATGTGCAGCATCCCCCCATGCACAACACCCTCGTACATCTCCCCATGTACACCATCTCCCCATGCGCATCATTACATGTGCATCAACCCCATGTGCAACACTTGCCATGCACAATATCCTGTACAACATTCCCCCATGCACACCGTCCACCTATGCACACCATCTCCCCAATGCATACCATCTCCCAATGCACACCATCCCTCCATGTACAACACCCCATGCACACTGTCCCTTCATGCACAACACCCCCATGCGCATCATCCCCCTATGTGCAATACCTCATACAACATCTCACCATGCATACATCTCCCCATGCGCATCATTCCCCCATACGCATCATTCACATGTGCAGTGTTGCCCCAATGCACACCATCCCCTCAATGTGCACTGTCCACCCAATGCACACCATCCTCCCATGTACAACGCCCCCATGCACACCATCTCCATGTGCAATACCCCCATGCAAAGTGTCCCCATGTGCATCATCCCCCCATGCACAACACCCTCATACAACATCTCCCCATACATACCATCTCCCCCCATGCATAATTCCCAGGGCTCACAGAAAGTCAGAATTGGCTGGATTTGTCTGGATTTGGCCCATTGGACCAGACTGTCCAGTCCAATGTGCCCCTGTCCAGTCTTCCGGGGGATGGGAGAGTGCTTGGGAGCACTGGGGGGACAACAATAGACTCAGTTGTGGCTTGGCACGGCTAAGTCCTGCTGAAATATTCAAAAAAAAATTGTTCGCATGCACACACAGTGTATTATATCCTGAAAAGACTTCCTAGAGAGGTTCAGCATGGGTGGAGACTTCCCCTGACCTCTGCCAGCACTTTCACTTCCTAATTGGAGGCACATGCTGGCGGAGTCAGGGGAGGTTTCCACCCATACCGAACTTCTCTAGGAAGTGTTTTCAGGAAGACTTTTGGGTGACCATGTCCTACATTTTGACATTATGATATGGTCACCCTGATCATTCCCCCATGCGCAGCCTCCTCCCCAGTGCATCAGCTGGATATTGATCAGTCAGTCTTCAATGTTAAGTATAGGACAAAAGCACATTGCTTATATATATATATATGTGTGTGTATATAAGAGAGCTTATATAAGCCCACAATTTGGGAACCTAATTCACTGCCATGAATTCTTATACAAAAACAATGCAGATGTACAAATAAAGATGCAGCAATGTTTGTTTTCCACTATAATGGGTCAATGGCTTTGAGAAATCTTTTGTTTTTATGACTTCCATGTGACAAGTGCTTAATGTGTCAATAACTATTCCTTTTTACATTTATTTACAAAAGTGGTTCTCAAGTTCTTCAGGCGTCTGAGAACCACTTGTAACTACAGTGGTACCTCACGTAACAGAATTAATTCGTTCCGGAGGCAGTTCCTTTACGTGAAACTTTCTTTATGTGAAGCTGATTTTCCCATAGGAAATAATGGAAACGCAGATGATTGGTTCCACAACCCCAAAAATATTTATATAAAAATATTAACTGGATGTAAAAATGGTGACAAAACACAGTAATTGAATTCAAAACATGCATTCAATGGGCATGATCACAGTCCCCTCTTGAGCCTCCTCTCTTCAGCAGTGAATACACTTCTGATTTCAGAAGCTCTGAACCTTCAACTCTGACTGCAGATTGTAGGCCACTGCTGTAAAGGGGAGGTTCCAGGAACCTCTGGAAGGCTGCATAGTGCGAGTAGGTATGTGGAAAATTTTCCATGATGGGACAGTTGGGGCACACATTTCTGGGTCACTCTCCTTAAGGGAAAAATGACTCTTATACAGTTCCCTCAATCCAGGGTAGTTACGGCAGTTCTTCCGTTGACGCATGTAAAATTTAGTCTGGATTGCTTTATGAATTTCCCATAGGTTTCCACTAGGTGGCGCCGTAACTGCTTCAACATAAATAACTGTTGTGTTGATGCACAGACTGCAGTAGCTACTCTGGATTGTAGCCAGTATCTTTCAACTTGTGGGTCATGACTCACCAGTTGGAGTACCATCGATTTATATATATATATATATATATATATATATATATATATATATATATATATATATATATATATATATATATATATACATACACACACACACACACAAAATAAAATGTTCACCAATTCACATATCAAAGAAATGTGAAGATGGTTTCTTCTTCTAAAGGAGTTTTCAGTCTAACTGGAAGATTATTTGGAAAACTAGAAATATATACTTGTGGTTTACTTCTAGAATGTGCCAATGATTCTTCTTAATGAGCAAGAGATTTTAATCTTTTAATTATACCATCGGAAAAGGAAGAAGCAAAAAGCCATAGTCCAGTGTTATTGTGAAATAGCTAGTAAATACTTTGGGAACATCATAAACATTAACTTTGTGTTACCTTTTGTCCAAATATAGGATTAGTTTGATCCAAAACAGATGAATGGAGAAAACAGCTACTGTTTCAAATAGTCCATTTGTCTATTTTCCAGGCAGAAAACAAACTAGCCGTAAATCATGGTTGCTCACTTCAGTGTGGCTTTCATAGTTAAATCAGATTAAAACTAAGCAAAGGAATTTGAGGACGTAACATTTTCCATGGAGAATGGTGGTAACTCAATCAAGTGGACAGATGAAGACATGGTGTACTTACTCTCTTCAGCTCACTTTCTTTCGTAAAAGCATTTGAAAGACAACCTTAGTTTAAAAGGAGTATTAGCCAATGACCACCTCTTATTCAAGTAGAAATTTGGGACTTGTTTCACCCGGGCTCAGTGATATGTGGTTGGATCTCAATTTAAGCTTTATATAGGCAGAGTAGATTTTGGATGGTCAAATAGCAAGGCTTCAAATTGACCTCATCTACATGTCTTGCAACACCTGGAATTTAGATTGAGTTCTAAGATTTCAGGGGAAATGGAGTTTATATAATGCCATTTGCAAAGGCCCAAGGCCTTATAAGGGGCTCAACTGAGATAGAGGCCAGATTTAAAGGGGAAAGGAGCATTTCTTCCTGTATACTATAGCCACATCCCACCCTGTGCTGGGACAAGATGGTAGGCTCACAAGGGGGAACATGAACCCAGGGAGGAACACAACTGAGTGCCAAGTGGCAATCCTGTCAATCTACAATCTCTTGTCATTACTCATAATGGTAAAGGTGTTTGCTGCTGGTAGTCATGTCCAACAAGTGAGTAGTGCCCATCCCCATTTCTTGTGCCATAGAGCCAGTGTTGTCTGAAGATGCCTACCTGAACACGGGGCATGCATGCGCACGGAATGCTGTTAGGTACCACCTGTTACCAAGGTACCACCTGTTATTGAGGTGGTACCTATTTATTTACTTGCATTTGCATGCTTTCGAACTTCTAGGTTGGCAAGTGACAGGAGCTCACTCTGTCTTGCAGTACTCAGGTCTTGAACTGCTGACCAGCTGATCTTCAGATTGGCAGGCACAGTGCCTTGGAGCACAATCCTAACCATGAGCACAATCCTAACCATGTCTACTCAAAAGTAAGCCCCATTGTATTCAATGGGTCTTACTCCCAAGAAAGTGTCTTTAGGATTGCATCCCATGTCTACTCAAAAGTAAGCCCAATCATGTTCAATTGGTCTTACTCTGAGGAAAGTGTCTTTAGGCTTGTGGCCTTAAACCATTAAGCCACTGAAGCCCTCTAACGTTATCCATAACAGGACACAAATAGACCTATGCCTAATTGCATGAGCAGTTTGGCTTGTGATTGACCAAGTCAGCTGTATAGTACAAGCTCAGTATATGACTGAGAGCCCAATCTTATGCATGTCTACTAAGAAGTAAGTCCCATTATGCTTACTCTCAGGTCTGGATCAGATATTAGGCTGCTCAGATAATCTGAAAAGAAAATTTTTTTCTTTGTAATAGGATTCATGATTCCAAAATCCTTATGGGGAATGTCAGCCTTTTTTAATGTTTATTTCATACAGACAACTGCATATTGAACCAATCTCATTCTGTAGTTATTTCATAATGCTTTATAGCCAGGTTTTAAAATAATGATTTTTATTCAGGAACTCAAATTGTGTGCGAACAAAAAAGGCATTTGCAAGTGTAATCAGCCAAGTGTTAACTATAAACACACTTTCATTTTTCTGTGAAGGGAGCAGCTAGTTCCACATAAAAATTGTTGTCAATGGAGAAAGAAGCTCACCCCATGCATATCTGCATCAAAACACCACTGTGTGTTAGGCAATATAGATAAGCATTTACGTGCACATTCCTGTGGAGGAGGAATCATTTTCTGGCTGTGTTTTAAATCTCTGGTTTCCTAGTAATCATGGAACAGTCCCCTGGATCATAAAATGCGACTCCTGAAGGCCAGGCATGTAAACAACAATGCCCTGGGTGACCATTCATCTTGAGGACACTGAAGAAAAATGTAAAATAAAATGCAAAATAAATAAAAATGCAAAATAAAAGCTAAAAACGCATATATATATTGCTTTTGTGTGCTTAATTTAAACACTATATGCTTATTATTAATTTTAAAAATTTTACATATAATTTATTACATACATATAATTTATTATATGCTTCTTATTAATTATAAGAAGGATGCATGTTTCCCACTTATATGGAAAAGGACACTGAAGGTTTTTTCCCAGGATAGAAGGATAAAATTCAGGACATGTCCTGGAAAAAGAGGATATATGGTCACCCTGCATAATGCCTGTATCATCTGGGATATAATCTTGGATTTCAACATGATGTGGGCTGTGTGATGAGGACCTGGCTGGATGCAGAGAAAGGTATTAACTGGTCCCAGTTATGCCTTCCTTGTTTTGAGGCATAGAGGAAGAGTATGGTAATATGCTGTGAATCAATTCCCCTATTAATATAATCTGTCCTGCAGTCACTTAATTTTGATCATGTGAACCTGTTCGTTGCTGACCAAGACAGGATAGGAATGGTGCTAGTGTCAGTAATCACACTGCACCGCAGACTGCCTTCTTAAGTTGTAGGGGGTGATCTCAGAAGTGGTATTGGACCCTCTACACTTTTTCTCTTGACTTTTGGGAGATCAACACCCATGCAGAGCTTCTCACTTTTAAAAGTTTAAGGGCCTTTTACATCTTGGACCATCAGGATGCAAACACAATTGTCCTCTGTGCTAAGTTTTCAAGGCATTTTGGTGACAAAACAAGAGTCTGACTTGAGCGATAGGAGGCTGTGAATGCCTCCTGACAACTACTTTTTCAGCATAAATATATGGCTGAGGGTAGCACACATGGTAAAGACACTGTGGCTGTTAACCAGAAGGCTAGGGATCAAGACCCGGGTCCCCACAAGACAGGGTGAGCTCCTGTCCTTAGCCCAGCTCTGTGACACAGATGGAACCAATCATATTGGCTCTGCCATTCCATTGGACTGTTTCAGTGGTGTGGAGAGGGGGGATTTGCTGCTTGGGTAACAGCCTATCCTCCATGTAATCTACCCAGGCCTTCGCATTCAGCATTGAGCACGATACCATAGTCTTTCAAGACTGATGGATGCCAAGTTTATTTAATTTAGGCTGTAAAATATTTGTGAAAGAATGCTGATGGTTTGCATAAAGACATTAAGGAAAAATGTATATTGTAGAAAATGCACATCTTAATTCATTTTTAGAGCTTATTTAATGATTTGTCAAAGGATGATAAATGTCACAATTTTGTACATGGAAAGATTAATAATCTTTTGTACTTGCTACTCAACTAGAACACTCTGTGCAGCGCTTCTTTGCTAGTTATAAAAGGCAATAAACAATGGATATTTTAATAAACTGTCTCCTTAATCTTTAGAAAACTTAAAGTTTGATTAAAGTGTTGCTGTACAGTTTGTTCTGTCTGGTACATGTTCATCATTTGTATAAAAAAGAGATTGATAGTACTTCTGGTAATCCAGGAAGGCATTTTGGAGCTGTCAATAGAAGATTCTGTATTGTTCAGCTGTTACTCTTTCATGTGCAGAGTTGCTCAGAAAGAAAATCTGGAATGGCCTGTTCTTGTGTGCAAAAATCAGCAGATGAAACTTTTCATGGCATGAAAATAAAATTGCTGGGTAATGTCTGAATATCAAGCTACTGTTAAAGGCACAGGGTTGCAAACTCAGCAGCTGTGTTAATATGCATGTATGCAGACCCCATACAGTACACATCAAAAAGGGAATCCAGAAAACATAACTTCTCCTTTCTGTTCCTGGGTAGATGTGGTTAACTGTAAAACCAACCATAGTCAATCCCAAAACAGTTTCTTATGCCCTTTGGAATGTAAAATCCATTAGGTTTATGCAAGGGGAAATCAGCTCATTCCAAACAGAAGAATTCTAAGCAAACAGCAAAGGCATCGGGCTTGTTTACATAAACCCTAAAATAAATTCAGGATTTTATACTTATTTTTTTTTTTATAAAGAAGGCCTTATAATCTGAACAGTTTTCTTCAGAACGCTGGAGAAAACTTGAGTTATCTAAATAATACAAAAAGTCTTAGGGCTTAAAGTAGAGGTAACAGTAAACATGCAATAAATAGCTGCTGTGTTTTTCTTCCTCTTTTTTGAACTGCAACATGTAGCTGAATTTTCCTCATGATGTGATGACACCTTTGCCTGCATTGCTATTCCCTACTCCACTTTATTGGTGCAATGGAAGTGCATTGCACCTAGCTAAGGTGAGCGCTCTGCACTTAACTGGGCACTTTAGTAGGTTTAGGTACGTACCCAGTTTCCACCTTGTAGAGAACTAGAGGATAGATGGGGAGCAGAATCCGCTTATGGCACTGAATGTGTTCTGTGCCTGAATATCTAAATTTCTCCTTTTGACTAGTTGAAATGCAGAAGCTGTGTGTAGCGAACCTTGCACCACTATGCTAATACCAATTGTTCGTACTTTTTGTAGCACCTTTTCAGACCCTATTGGGGAGACCAAGTCCTCATGTAGGCTGTAAATGAAACTGAGTCACAGTGTATTCTGAGCCAAAATTTGAAGGCTCTGAGCCTCTCAATTGAAGGTTGTCCTGTTTCTACGCATGCAATAACATAGGAGATACACCTATGCAAGCCTAGGGTTTTTCTTAAAAAAGATGATTGTGTTTTTTCTAGCGAGCAGCTTACAAAGGGGATCCAGATAGGACTCCATATAAAATAGAAGGGATAGCCTTGACATTAACATTTTTTAAGGAAAGTCGGGTTAAATTCAGCCCCTCAATTAAAATGGAAGAGCACAATGTTCTGTGTCAAGACAGCCACCAGATTTATGGCCGTTCTGTAATGTCTGGACCACATTGTGGGAAAAATTAATGCCCGAATACTTGTAATAGTTCACTTGATCAATGCGCTTGCCTCTAAAAATCCAGGAATACTGCTTTTGGGATCTGCTAAAGACCATAATTTTAGATTTGTTGAAGTTCAAGGTTAACTTGTTTGTGGAGAGATATTGATACATTTAGTCAATAGACATTTTAGACCGAAGGGTGACTGTTATAATATGACCACAGAAACTCTCTTTACAAACTCTTTTTTATGTGTTCATATAATACTTCTTATGATAAAGTTAGGCTCTGTTGCCTGAATCACCTGCTCTCTACACCAGGCAATTTAGATTAAGGCTGCAATCCAGAGCAAATTCAGCCTGCTCTGACCTAACTGCACTCTCCTAACTATTCTGTATCCAGAGCAGAAAGTTATGCTGAATCCAGAGAGTCAGGAAGCCTGGGCTGCCCTAACTGCTCCAGAGCATGCTAAGTAATCGACACAAGGGGAAGACTTGCTCCTGAGGAGACACCCCTCAGATCACACTGAACAAGGAACAGCTGTGGTGCCTACAGTGGTGACATACTCTGCACATCACCTGGTGCGGAAATCTGTGAGTCATCCCTGGGATGTGCCTCCCCCCACCTGGACTGCACAGTCACCAAAGTTGGCGCCTGCGCAGTTGTTTCTGAAGCCAACTGGCACCATCTCTGACACCTGCGCAGTACTTTTCTGAAGCCTTTTGGCTGCCACTCCGCCTCCTGAGTGAGGCCAAATGGCTGTGCAGAGGCGCGGACTTTCTCTGCTCTAAGGAAGTCTCCTCTGAAGCTGTTCGGCATGCTCAGTGTGTTTCTGCGCAGTGCACCTCAGATGGCCGTTCAGGCCAGCTCCTCAGACAAGTGGCAGCTTCTGGCTGATTCTCCGCCTTGGAGCAGGCCTGAATGGGTGTGCTGACGCCTGGGGCCTGCCAAAGGACAGTCAAACTCCTCCGGCACATCACCCCATACGGAGCGCATCCCCAATGCAGCCCACACCAGCCGCACTAGTCTGGTGATGCCACTGGGTGCCTGCCTTATAAGGAGTCCCTGATGAGATGCCAGTACATTCTACAGTGAATACAAGGGGCTTCTTGGAGTGGCCTGCTGTATCCTGAGGTTTGTGGGCAGCCGTAGTTTGTTCCATATCCTGAGGTTGAGAGGCAGGGGTTGCAGCTAGGCTGGCCAAGAACTCAGATTTTTGGTCAGCACTGCCATTCTTACTCGGGCCTTATCATGGACCCCTATGGGTCTACTCATTACTATACCTGCTCCTGAGGTGGTATAACTCTGAGGGCTGGAAGAGGGCATTTCTGCCTTAGAAACAGGCTTTGGATACAGAGTAACTGCTCTGCCCTAGGCAATGCTAAACATGCCCTCAACTTGCCTCTCCTGAGCTGCTTAGGCTGCCCCAGTTAGGGCAGAGCAGGTCCACCTCTCTTAGGGCACCCTATCTTGCCTTGCTCTGCCCTAAGCCTCCTTCAGAGTAACTGGGCTGGAGCATCTTGCAGTTGCTCCAACCTAGTGTAAGATAGGGCAACCTAAGGGCTCTTATGTGGACAGATTAGTTGCTCTGGATTGGGCTGTAAGTTCTTATGAGTTTAGATTAAGTGCTTATGAGTTAGGTGGCTGTGGGTGGCGCAGGTGGTTAAGAGACTGTGCCTGTTAACCAGCAGGCCAGGGTTTGAGCAAGACAGGGTGAGCTCCTCCTTTCCACTGGACTATTTCAGTGGCGTGGAGAGGGGAGATTTGCTGCTTGGGTAATAGCCTATCTTCCATAACAATCTAACCCAGGCTTTCGTGCTTTGCATGCAGTGTATGCAGTGCCGAGCACGATACCATAGTCTCTCAAGACTGACGGAGGCCTGCTTGTTATGAATTAGGTGTTACAGATTAGTTTTTCTGTAGTCACTATTTTTTCAGTATTATAACATATATTAGAACAATACACTATTTTGTTGTGATGTTTTATTTGTAACTAAGTGTAGCAGTGTGGCAAGGTAGTAGTGATGTGTAGTGATGAGAGCAGGCAATTATATCTGTGAGTAGACCTCAATGTAGCAGAGACTGAAAAAGCAGCAGAGGTGCAAGTGAGCTGTATATCTTTCAGGCTGAGTAGTGAAACAGGCAGTCTCCTAAGAGCTTGGTTAGGCAAACTTTGCAGTATGCACCTGCTTTCAAACAATGCTTAGGATTTTGATTATATGTATACTGGTGAAATTTAACCACTGTTGCTGGAGTAAAATTTTAGGAATATTTGCACAGTGGGCAGTGGGCACTATTGGGCAGCATCATGCACCATTCCCCCATGTGCCATTCCCCTGTGCACCATTCCCTCCATGCACCATTCTCCCTGTGCATCATTTCCCCTGTGCAGCATCCCCTCGTGCACACTCCCTCCCTGTGCACCAGGTACCACTGGGCACAGAACCAGTTCTTAGTGGGTCCTCACATCACAGAAGGAAAACACAGAAGGAAAACACAGAAGGAAAACCCAAATTTCTTGTTTCTAGGTCCAGGGGTTGGGGCTGGACATTGATCAGTCAGTCTTCAATGTGAAATATCGGATAAAAACACGGTGACCCCTTTTCACCCCCTTAAGGGTTAAATTTCCAAAACTGATTCTTAGTGGGTGTCTCCAACATGGACAGAAGACCCTCCCCAAATTTCACACTTCTAGGTGTGGCAGTTTGGGCTGGGTGTTGATGAGTGAATGAGTGAGTCAGTCAGTGAGTCAGTCAGTGACTCTTCAGATTTGTATATATAAAGTGCCCTTAAACTTGGCAGATCAACAATGTAGAATGCAAAAACGGGCAAATAGGTATGGGCATTGTGGCATGAAGACACAGGATTGGACATGGGCAAAACTTACAGGATTGGACCACCCAATGGGCCACCCAAAGCTGTCCATGAGGTGCCCATGACAACCTGTAACGTTGTGAGCCACAGGTACCTGTTCGGGTGCCATCCTGATAATTATCTAGCAGTTGAATCACCTGCTATCAGGTGATAATGGATCAGGATGCTATCCTGTATAGATGGCACTCCCAGATCATGTGACAAATATGCACTCATTTGCAGAGTTGTCAACCCAGCAGGATCGGCCTGGTGTCTCTGGGAATGAACATTAATCTACACTTGACTACTGAAAGCAGTTTTGGAGATTTTAAGAGGACCTCCAGGAGTTTCCAATATTCATCATGTTGAAAAAAAATTTTCTCCAGTTAGAGCCAACAACCTTACTAGTTTGGCAGATGGCCAAGGTGCAACTACAACTTTATAAAGCTGAGTTTGGCAGAAGCAGAGCTATGTAAACAGGACAACAAGAATTGCTCTGAGCATGCTTCTCCTTTCTGGTGTACTCTTGCAAACAGCTAAGTTATTTAACCATGAGTGGGGAACGTTAAGTGGAGTTTTCAAATGCTCAGTAAATTTGGAAAACCAAGTTATTATAATATTACTGTAATTAACACAAGAAAGGGGGAAAATTGGATTTGAAATGTTATACAAAATTGAACAAAAAAGGGAGAGTTTGAAACTATTTGGTTGTGGATTTTTGTTTTCATTCTTTGTGTAAAGTGGCATTTGTTTTCTCTTCGCAGCACAAAAGGATGAAAAGGGTAAACAGATCATATTTCCCTGTCTCTTTTATAGTCCTTTACATTTCTCCACTTGCCCTTTTCTGATTAGAAGGTTCTGTATGGAAAGAAGATCTACCAGGTCATGAACTATTTGGCTAGAAGAGGAGTAGTCATTCTGCAGCAGCACACCATGTGCCACTCTGTATAAACAGAATGCACCTACTACTCGTGGCCCACATACTATAGGGCAATTTATAATGTGTCTAGCCACTTGGAGAACTGGAACATGGGTCTCTCTCTCTCTCTTTCCCTCTCTTGTATCCATGCTACTTTGCACCTGCTAGCTATGAATACCAAAAGTGGAAGAAACTGGGTTTCCTTTTTCAAGGAAGAAAGGTGGGATAATAAATAAATAAATATGTGGCGGTGGCAGCGGCCATGTCTTGGCGTCTTTTTGTCTCTGACTCCCTATCGGGGACCCAGGAAGGGGATCTACCCAGAAAGAACTTGCAGCTGGAGGGGTAGGATGCCTCAGAGACAGGTTCTGTCACCCTAGCCCTCCTCTCCCAGAGCCGTTCTCACCACGCTGCCAGTGTTGGTCTCTCGTGCTCCACGTCATTCTCGGCATCCTTTCCCTCTTTTAATGCCTTCCCCCTTCCTGGGTGGACTTCCCTGGCTGGCTCTAACCAGGGTGACCATATGACTAGAAAAACCCAGATTTGTCCGGATTTTTAGCCTCCTGTCCAGGTGTCCTACATTTTGGCCTAACTGTCCTACATTTTGGCTTCATTTTGAAACTTTGCGATAGTGCACAATACCCCCTCCTGCCATATGTCGTTGGATTCATATTGAAGAGTAGAATCCAATGCAAAAATCAGTTTGAAGATATCTTCTTCCTATCAAAAGTTATGGTCAAAAAACCAAAAACCAAAAATAAAAAATACATTTTTTGGCAATTTTTTAAAGTGGGTAGGAATTTTGGCTTGGGATTAGGAATTTTGGCTCTGAGGTTCAGGAATTTTGGTCCTGGGGTTCAGGAATAATCTGGTCACCCTGGCCCTAACTCCCTTACCCCTTGCCCCATCAGATACATCCCCCACACTCCTCTGTTCCAATCACCTCCCCCATGCCTCCTCTTCCCACTATCCATTGCCCCCACAGGTAGCTGCCTCCTCCCCCATATTGCCATTGCTCCCATTCCAGGGGTCCTTTCTGTTGCCCCCAGACCCTTTCATCCCCAGTGTCATCCCAGTGCTGAGTAAGCAGCTGGCACCGGGATCCAGTGGGAGCCTCACCAGAGGCCTCCCAGGCTCTTGCAGCACGCGACCGCCCAGGTGCGCTCACACCAGCCAGGACAGCCCCCCAGGCATCGCTCTCCTGGCTGTGCGGGCGCCGGGAGGGAGCTGGGTCACTCTGTGTGCTTCTGGGGCACTCTGACACTGGCCAGGGTCCTCTGGGAACCACCTGGACTGGTGCCTGGGGGTTCTCCTTGGCCCCTCTCTCCATCCCCCATTGGGTGCCTGCCTCTTTGAGTCCCCCAGAAAGGTACGGAGGAGGGGCTGCCCCAACAAAACAAACAACTAAACAAACAAACAAACAAATAAATAAATAAAACATACCAACATACTCATGTTGGTATGAGCTCTGGGGAAAAGTCTTGCACTGTCTCCTCCCCCCATGCACTTCCCATTTCAGATGGTGCACTGGGTGCTACCACCTACCACTACCACCATGGTAGAGAGGTTGGCATGGCTGGTTGTACCCTTAGAATGGGGTGCTAAATTACATTTTTAGTTCCCCCCCCCCTTCCCAGCACACAGCCAAGAAAAAAAAAACCTGTGGAAATATCCTGAAACCTCATATCCTTTCCACTGACCGATTCTAGCTCAATGGTGCATGGACTTAAAACTTCTACTTAGTTGCCCAGCTTTGATGAATGCTAAGAAAAAAATTGTTGAAAACTATTTCTGGCCTTGGTAGAGTTTTCAAGGTGGCACAGCTGGAATCCATTAATGAGTTAGGAATTTATAAAACAAATGCTCATCTTTCACATGTTCAGGGGAACACCCAAGATAAACAAACATCTTATTGGTTCATCCAAATGACCCAAATAAGCATTTAACTGCACATTTACCTTTATTCTTCCTTAGCATATATTCAGGACGTTTTAGCAAATGAACGCCAAAATAAGGTCCATGTGCTATCATAAATGGCAGCATATCGTGCACAGTAAGAAACACCCCTTGGCTCCACCCTAGTATAGTTCAGTGCAGCCCTATCAGTGTCTCCATATATTCATCAGTCTGTTCCTGCTCTTCATTCTTTCCCCTCTCTCTCTTTTTCTTATGGCCTGCAAAGGGGATGTATCATGACATGCCTCTGATTATTTTTCTAAAAAGAGACCCTATATTTAAACAATTTTCCTAACATCATTATAGTTTTAGTAAGCAACTTTAAAAAAATATGTTGTCATTAAGACAACAGATGAGCTTCCCAATCCTAAGTTCCCCAGTTCCCAGAGGAGATATAATGTGGAAAGGGCTATAGCTGCTTCCTATGGGCATTTTTGTGCCATCTAGTACTATCCTATGGGCACTTAGAAGTACAAGCTGGTTTTTGAAGAGGCAGAGAAACAAGAGATAAAATTGCCAATATTCACTGGATTATGGGGACAGCAAGGGAGTTCCAGAAAAACACCTACTTCTGATTCATTGACTATGCAAAAGACTTTGTGTGGATCACAACAAATTGTGGCATGTTCTTAAAGAGATGGGAATACCAGATTATCTATTGGTCTCCTGAGAAACCTGTATGTGGATCATACCTGTATGTGGATCATATATGGAACAACTGAATGGCTTAAAATTGGAAAAGAAGTATGACAAGGTTGTATATTGTGACCTTGTTTATTTAATTTATATGGAGAGCACATTTTGAGAAAGGCTGGGCTGAATAACAAACCAGAATTAAGATTGTTGGGAGAAACCTCAATAACCTCTATGCAGAATGCAGGTGATACCACTCTAATGGCTGAACGTGAACTAAGAACTTCTTGATGAGGGTGAAAGAAGAAAGTATAAAATGTAGTTTAAAAGTAAACATTAAAAAAACCAAGATCATGGCTTCTGCTCCCATCAATTCATCATCAAATGGAAGTTGAAGAAATAGAAGTTGTGACGGAGGGTTGGGGAGGGGGCTATAAGATCACTGACAATGGCATTCCAGCCATGAAAGACAGCTGTTTCTGGGAGGAAAGCTATGGCACAGAGAGGACAATCCTAACCATGTATACTCAAAAGTAAGCCTCATTATGTTCAATGGGTCTTACTCCCAGGAATGTGTCTTTAGGATTGCAGCCTTAATTAAAAGTTGAGACATCACCCTGCCCAATGATCCATTTAGTTAAAACGTAGGGTTTTTCCTGTGCTAATGTATGGCTGTGAGAGCTAGGTCAGTATCTTCACATAAAAAATATCCTACATTTTACCTAACCTTTGAAACTCAAAGAGGATTTTAATAGTCCATGTGTTCTTGACTTGGACATTTACCATTTACTTCATAATGGTCATTTATGTGTTTTTATAACAGGCATATTTAAAAGGATCTTTCCAAGTGCTATGCTAAAACATAAATTCCGTCTTTTCGCATACCTACCATTGAAGTGATTCTTTTTCACACCTGGTGATTATTTGGGTAGGAATGAATGGATTTCAATATTATGGATTCTCCTTGGGGCTGCTATCAGGGGAAGAATTTCCTCTTACCCAGTGGGAGCACAGAAGCAGCCCCAAACCTGTGCTGAATATGGTGCAGCAGGGGTGTCGCTAAGGTGATGCACCACCGGGGTGATGTGCTGAGGGAGTTTGACACTCCCTCAGCACGTCACCCCTCACCAAGGACGCACCGCACCACCCGGAGCACTCCTCCGAGGGAGAAGCAATCAGCTCCTCCCTGAGAGGAGTGCTCCAGATGCCACTGTGCATGGGTGAAGTTTGCCCATGTGCAGTGGCATCTGGCCTGAGAACCCAGAATGGCGCATGTGCCAAACGATGCTTGTACCGTCCCAGAAGGGGGTGTGATGTACGTCCCAGGGTGAGACGCTCACTCCCCGCACCGGATGATGCACACCATCGCATCACCCCTGTGGGGCAGGCAGGCTGGCCTACTTGTTAAGTTTGTTAGGATCATATCTGGCAGATTGGCAATGCTATGAAAGGGACAGAAGTTGGTAGTATAGTACTGATAAAACCTCAGGGGTGCAGGTTTGAGACAATTTTAATCTTTTCCAAGATCATCAATTTGGATACAGATGTTTCTGCCATGCTATTGTTTGTCCTAAGAAATTCCTTTCGCCCCCACAAATGTGGTGATGTGCTTCCACCATCCTGCAATGACCTTGCAGGCATTCTGTGATAAATCATGGGAAGTAAGCCACTTGGATCATGTTGTACAGTATTTGTCGCTTTGCAACAGTGCTTGTTGAAATGGCTTCATAAAAATTTATGAAGTGGCAAATTGAAACACATTGAGTTGAATGTGAGATGCTTCCTCACATGGGATAGATCCAAAGAAGTGATAACCGTAGGCAGTGGAGAACCAAGCATGCAGGCAGAGCTTTGTTTGTGGTGCAGCCTTTCCTACTGCAGGAAAGACAAGCCGATGTTCTCATTTAAAAGGGAGTTGTCTCTCCAATGCAACTAATGCATTGAAAACAACCAACAAATTTCCAAGCATTACATTATCAAGCAACAATAGGATTCTTTTTTACACTGACACAGCAGTGTCTATAGTTTCTTCTATAGATTCTTCCCAAGGCATTGTTGTAAAGGTAAAGGACAACTACTTACCATCTGATCATTGCCCTCAATTGAGGCTGATGAATGATAGAAAGGATTTCTAGGAATGGCCCTACCTATGTGATGGCAGACCTTTAAAGAGTGTCTCAAGAATGTGAAAGCCAAACTTCAGTTGATTTCTATGTGGTCCAATAAATCTGATCACTTCCCCCCTCTCTCTCACTCCACATGTATGTAAATAAGGGTGCAATCCAGAGTAACTACAAAGAGTCCTTGCTCCATAAGATGTAAGAACAATTTACTCTGGCTTGTGATATGAATTTCCCTAGTTTTCACTAGGTGGTGCTGTAACCACACTGACATAAATGTCTCTTAAGTGCTCCCGTAGTTACTCTGGATTGTAGGGTAAGTCAATAGTTATTACTTTGCCAATTTGATGGAGTTCTCACTTGAACTGCATGTTCCCAGATCATAATTTGCTTTCTCTTCACAAGCAGTTTTGGGGAGTGTGTGCAGTGCTGTGCTGAATCAAGATTTGGTCCATTCAAATAATTGATTTACCATGTTCACATTCAGTCCATCTGAACTCTAAGTAGATGGAAGTTCTACAGTACAAGTTGGAAGTTGAAAGTGAGAAGAAGAAGCAGCAAGCATTAGTCTTTCCATGATGATTCTTATTCACTTCACCAAATCTTGTGGAACTCCCATGTTTTTAAAAACATTGTGATAATTCCTTAGGTGGCTATAATCTAGTTTATGCTTTTCTTGAGAATTAGCTACTAAATTTTGCTTGATTTTGTCTGCAGAGCCAGGTACTAAAATCTTCTGGGCTGATACAGTCTTTCAAAAAGCAGTCCACTTCTGCATGGCTGTCACTTGCATGACCACACCACAAAACATCTACTGTTCACAGATGGGCTATAATTGCTTCCAGAACATAAAATGTGGAATATGTTTTATTTTAGTAAGAAAATGGCACAGAGATGTAAAACAATCATTTGGGGGGTCAGAATGGGAGAAAGTTTTAACTTTATTATGTTAGGCAGAACAAAAGATCTTCATGATTTATCATTAACTACTGAAATGTACCCTTATTGCGGGAGTAAAATTTCAAGAATATTTGTGTGCCTGTGAGATTAACAAGCTTCGGATGCCTTCTGCTACTGGTGATGCCTATCTTTCACTGGTGATAGACTGGTAAGGTCTGAAGGATTGAGCAGCTGTTTATTTGCCCAAAGATATCACCTGAAGATTACCATCTAGAAAGCACCGGAAGCTGTGGAGAGAGACACTGAAGCTGAGCTGAGTGTATGTGTGAGAAGATAAGGAAGCCAGCTGCAGCTAGGTCTCTGTGGAAAAAAACGGCCAGAGAAAAGAGATCAGACATTTAAAGGACCCATGGAAGACTATATGGAGTGCTTGAGAGAACTTCTGTGAATTGAAAAACTCTATCAGGGGTTAGATTTGCCTGCCTATGTCAACTGCCTTGAATAAAGCCAGAGGAGACATCCAATGACTAGTAAGCTGGTATAAAAATACTTGTTGTTGAACTCAAATACAACAAATGCTCATTTTTTAAAGTTCCTGTTATTAATGCATCTACTGAAACATTAATTGTTCAACTGTTGAGTTGAGCACTTAGCATAAGACTTTTTTTTGTAAAAAAATACTTTTGTAAAAAGTATGTATAGTTCTGCAGGTTAAGTATTGTCATCATCTTCTTCTTCTTTTCCTCCTTCTCCTCCTCTTCATCCTCTTCCTTTCATTAGAAAGTGTGTGAGGTTCTGCAAATTAATTCTCTGTTTTAAAGAAAGATGAAAAGAAGAAATCTGAAAAGAAGTAAAGAGGAAAAGTAAAAAAGATCTGCTCTGCCATTATCTGTGCTCCATGTTGGGCTGAAAAGCCCATCATGGAACTTTTCCAGTCTGTGCCAGCAAAGACCCATAATGGCCCCTGGACCTTTACATGAGGGAAGGGTTTATTCCTCCAAGGAGGTTTCTGGCAGCCATCATGGGTTGCATCAACTTCTATCACCACTGTTAGGATTGGGCTTCCTGCTGTACTGAGATAGGAAAATTGTTTCCCGTTGCGTGGACTCCAGCTTGTGAATGAAGGTGATCAAATGGAATGGCTGAGGCACTGGGCTTGATTGTATATCTGGAACTAAATGGATGAGAGAAATACCAAGATAATTAATATCAGCAAAATTGTAGCCAACACAGTGGTCACTGGAATCACATCATGCCACTTTAATGCCTAGCCTTTCATGTTTTCATTTCTAAAATGTAGCTCTATATTTCAGAGGAAGCTAACTCTTGTCTTAGATGAAGCAACGTGTCTTAGATGAGGCAATGTGGAAATATTACTGACACTCGGACATTTTTTCCAAATTAAGTCTATCATAGCATCTGCAACGTTTTCAAAGAGCTGGACAAAATCCCCTCCTTTTATAGTATGATTGGCTAATAAGATTCATCTCATGTTTCTTGTTTGGGAATGAAGGCAGCATCTAGTCTTTCACAAGACACATGTTAGTGGTTAAAATAATGAGCCTTGAATTTCTTCAGTTTTTAACAAAATGAGCACATTTGATAAAATGAATACAAGTGAGTGCTTGATGTATTACAACTTACAAAAATGTTTTTATAACCTTGTTAAGAGAGGTATAATCTGAATTTTAATTTTAATTTAAGGATCCTACATCTTGGAAGACAGCCAGTATCTTTAATTTTCTTTCCAGCCAAAATTTACACGACCACTGGACTGATCATTGCCTCTAGTGCAGTGGTTCTCAAACTTTGAGCACTGGGACACATTTTTAAGAATGAAAACTGGGGCTCACTTTTTAAAATGAGTCAAGAGCCACCAGAAGTGATGTCATGACTGGGAAGTGACATAAGCAGGAGGCTCTTTAACAATCCTAGGCTGTAATTCTATCCACACCTACCTATTTATCATCATTGTTTAAAGCATGTATATTGAAGCCAGTGTTAAAATTACAGATCTGTAAAATTTTCCCAAACTGAGTCACATTCCAAGATAGCATTTAAGTCTAATATATTAAAAATAAAATAGAGTATTGACATGAGTTTAGTTCAAATTGGCTGTCAACCCACAGTCTGAAAAACATTGCTCTAGATTCATGTCCATGCAGTCTAAATCAAAGCATAACTTCAGGTAAGTACCCTCCTTTATACAGACTGAGATCCCAAAGACACTTTCCTGGGAGTAAGACCAGTGGTGTGCTTCAGGGGGTTCTCACAGTTCCACAGAATCCTTTGCTAATGAGCACCTGGTTCTGAGAACCGGTTACTAATGGGACATAGAACCTGTTGTTCATTTAGGTTCTTAGGACATAGAACCTGTTGTTAATTTATTTGAATCCTACCACTGAGTAAGTCCCATTGAACACAACGGGGCTTACTTTTGAGTAGACATGGTTAGGATTGTGCTCACAAAGTACTTACTACCTTGAAAGTGCAGAAAAGTGAGGGACGCCTATAGATGAGTCTTTCCCCAAACAACTTGAAAGCCAGTGGAAGGTTGCCTAAGTCCCTAAAGCTTTGATGGGCAGGGATGGCATTCATATTATTGGAGTGCTGATCCTAATGCTAGACAGGCCTGTACTGGCTGTGAGCACCAACTGGAGGCAGTATACATCAAAATATATGCTGACAGAGGGAAGTCAGAATGGAGGTAGTGAGGAAGTGTACATGTTATGGAAGGGAAGAGTGGGGAGAGGAAAGATCAGATCCTGGAGGTGAGTGGGAATGTCAGCAGTGGCTAATGCCGTATCCTACCCCACTTCTCAAGCCTGATTTCCCAAAATGGGGTAGCTGGTGTTTGCACCAGTAATGTTTAAACATGAGTTTAAGTAGCTCAATAGTGGCTGCTTACCCTACATGAATGAATGTCCCCTTCCCTTTGGAACAGCCAACAGCCTCTATTCCCATGCAGGGTGTAGTGAAGGCTGCACTAGTCCTCCTGCATCTCAAGGTGGGTCTTTTGATAGAATTGGGCTGTAAGTTAAAAGTCATACTAAAATATTACAATATTCTAGCCACAAACACATAGAAAACAATAAATGGCTTTCCTCTGGAGATAAATAGCAACTAGAGAGCAATTTCTACTCGCAAAATCCCCAAGTTAAACCCCAATTTCTATGCCAGTGGTCCAGATCTAAACTGACCCCTCTCCAATCACTTAAAGAACAACTAAAACAAATGGAAACACGATGCCATTATAACAAAACATGCAATTTGACCCTCTGGCAGTGAGGTCTGAATGACTTTATATATATAATTTTCTTACTGCAACATTAAGTTTAAAGTGTCTTGCTACTGTGTATTTAGTTCTACTGACAGCAAAGTTTGGTTTAATTTTCCGTCTCTGCTAAATCACTCAGCTTTTAATTCCACTATATAAACATATGCATTCAACTGGTAGTCTCAGATTATGTGAGACGGTGTGACTGTAACTCTACTCTTTGAGACACATACAACGTTTTTGCCATATGTTCCCTTGCATCCTGCTTGTTAGCTCTTTATAAAAATTCTACTCTGTATAATTTCAGTAGGTGGAGGTGCAGATTTTGAAACATTCAAATAGTATTTATCAGTATAATCATGTCATCAGGGGTATTTATGTTATGGTGCTGTATTTTTTTAAACTGTAAGCCTTCTTTATGTCAAGTCATAAATCTTTGTTCAGCTTTGAAAGTCTTTATACATAGTTATAAAAAAATTATTGTCTGTACTTTTAACATAAGGGATGTACTAATATGGCTCAGGGTGCAGTCCTATGCCAATATCCAGCACTGACATAGCTATTCATGGGGGCATTTGCTGCATCTTCCAGTTGAGGGGGAATCATGAAGGCCTCCTCAAGGTAAAGCAATGTTTATTCCTTAGCTCAGTTTTGCATTATCATTACCCCAGAGCCAAAAAATTGGATAGGATTGCGCCATGAGAGTCTTGAGGCCAGACTGAAATGAAATTTAATATGAACATCCCAAACTATGACTATATGAGACTCCTTCCTGGAAAGTAGATCTAGAGTCTGAGCACTGTCTTAATTCATGATCATACTAACGATCAGTACAGACTGTTATTAGTGACCTCATGATCTCTGCTTTATGTAAAGAAGGGAAAAAGTGACACGAGCCATTGAAATGAGGTGAAGTAACCTGCCCAAATTGGTTTACTGTATACAACATTAAACTCCTCTGACAACTTCTGGTGGTGCAAAAGATTCCAGCAGACTACTGCACACCTGTTTTTTTATTTTCCTGGAAGTTTTGGAACCAAACTCTGTATTCCCCACATTGTGATAAGCGCTCTGCTCCTTACGCAAAGAATTGGTGGAAGGAGCAGGCATGCTTCAAGTTCCCTCCCCAAGGCATACATTCACTGTGCTTAAAATTCTAGTTCAAAGATACTTTATTTTAAAACACAGGACATGATTCTGTGTACGCAAGAGGCTTTTATTTCTAAAATTATTTTGATATGAGTTTCATTAGTGTTTGGTGACACAACATATTTGCAAAAATCCAAATACTGTTCCAAAGAGAGTTTGTCAGCAGATCTGGCCTGGAAAGGCATAATGAATGGTTAGGATTGGGTTGTATGGTTTCAGTCCTATTTGTGCTTCACTGGAAGCAAATGCACTGAATTCAATGGGACTTATTTCAGTGGAGGCACATATAGGTTTGCACTGTAAGTCTTAAGAGCATGTTCAGCAAACATTGACCAGTAGAAAGCTGGAGTACTGAAGGGATGTTTATCTATTTGTTTCTTTTTGTAAATTATCTGTCATGCTGAGATTTATAAAATTGTCCATATTTTGGCAAAAAATGGATTGACTTTTCTTCACTCACATTAGTAGAACCCTAGGATCTTTCAATGAAATTGACTGAGGGAGATTTAGAATGAACAAAAGGTGATCTCATAGTCAATGCCACAGGATATGACGATGGCGACTAGTTTGGGTTGGTCGGCTGTGATGAAGGATATGACAGCTCAGTAGTTAGCTCTTGTCAACAGGAAAGTTGGCAGCTCCACAGTTCGAGAGTTCATGATGGAGTTAGTGTCTATTACTTGCCCAGCTCCTCGCAATTCAAAAGCATGTAAATAAATACAGTAAGTACCACTTTGGTAGGAATGTAAAAGTGTTTCATGCACCTTTAACATTGAGTCATACTGACCACATCATTGACCACATGAGCTGTCTTCAGACAACACTGACTCTTCAGCCTCATAATGGGGATGAATTCTGCCCTTAGAGTCAGTCACAACTAGCAGGGCTACCTGCAAGAAACATCTTTACCTTTTACTAGTTTGGGTGGCATTAAAGTATGGTTGGAAAGAGTTTTGGAGAACAGCAGTACTGCTAACTACAGGTTCAAAGGCACCATATCTCTGAATACTCGGTGCAGGGGAACAATGATGGGAGAGATGCATGCCTTTTCCCCTTGCTTATAGGCTTCCCTGGAACAACAAGTGAGACATTGTGGAAAGCCGGCTCTTCATTTATTTTAATATTAAGTTCTGTGATGTGGGGCAGCATAATTAGAACATGCCTTATCTTTCATATGCAAAAGGAATGAGAAATAAAGCCAAGGAAAACCTCAAATAAAGTTTGGTTTTGGAAATGAAAATACTCATTTGTGTGGCTCATGATTTCTGGAGACAGGGTTATATTACAAAACAACCAGAAAGAGAAATTGGCCATGAAGGCCTCAGTCAGGTCAACCATGGGTTTATAGCTTGAATATCACTTTAAGGCCCAGTAAATACCTTACTGTAAATACCTACTGGGTTAAGGTGCACCTGATTCTGTATTGGATCGTTATAAGTTCCATTTGAAATACAGGGCAATGAAGTTCAGGTCTTGAAAGACACTTTGCTGTATCCTAAGCATGTTTTGTAATTCACATGTTTTAAATCATAAGTTCTTCATACTGTGTGAAAGGTCCTTGTTTTTTTTCCTGGTCTATTAGTACTGTGGTAAATTGTTGGGACAACGTGACCTAGCCATTTGGCAAGTACATACAGGGCCAAGCCCCAACAACTGTTCTTCCTTACATTCTAAGATTATTCCGTTCCCTGCGACCCATTTAGCATGTTTTCCTCTCACAGAAGCCTTTCTGCAGGTTAAGCTTCCAATAGTCTCTCCTTTCTCCAGCGTACTGAAATTAAATTATGCCCCATCACCCAGGCTGCACATGCACTTTCCAGTTACGACACAAGGTTCAATCCTAATCAATTTAGGGTGGCATAACTCACCTGGCAAAGCATAAGAACATAAGATGAGCTTCTGCGGGATCAGGTCAAATGCTTATCTAGTCCAGCTTCCTTTATCACATCCTGGCCCACCAGATGCCTCAGGGAACACATAAGATGCCTGCATCCAGGTGCCTTCCCTTCCATCTGGTATTTGGAGGTTGCCTACATCTACATCTGTCTATGAAAAGATACACACTCATTCTGACTTGTAACCTGTAATAGCTCTTTTCTCCAGGAATTTGTCCAGTCCCATATTGGAAATTGTCCAATGTCCAGAAGAGGTTCAGGCAACTTTACCAAGAAATATTGTCTGACTTTAATAAACCAGACAAATGAAGTGCAGTCTTGAGCTGGTGCAGGGAAAGGCACGTTGACTTTGGGTGATGTAACGGTTTGCCCACCGCTTGCCCATTTATGACCAACTACACATAAATGTATTGGTCATATGTGCCAAAGGTAGGGCATATAGGCTCAGAACAAACAATATAATTGTATTTTAACAACAGCTGTCCTCAAGGCTGTCTTCAGCCTTTTCAGTACTTGAAGATAGAGGCCAACTGCATATTGGATCATCATTGCCACTGCACTCACTGGGTCAAGTGCTGGAAAGTTGGTTTGGATTCCTCCTTGAGAGTAGTAACATAACTATTAAAAACATTAGCACCTTCTATAAAGGGCTGAGCTAGACTTCATTTTGAGGGAGTCTTATTTCTTGTTCCTTAGGCTGCAATCTTATACACACTTTCCTGTAAGTACACCCCACTGAATATAATGGGAGTTACTTCTGAGCAGACATGTATAGCCTTGTACTTTACGTGTAAAGTTGTGCTTTGTCCTAGAACAGGGCTCTCCAAACCCCAGCCCCTAGATTGGATTTGGGGTGTGGAGAAAGCCCTACTCCCATAAAAGTTGGTGCCCATTCCACCAGTTACCATTCTGCCCCAGGGTCTCATGTTTTTCAAACAGAACAGGTCACAGGGATTCTCTGAGTATGTTACAATTCTCATAATGTCATCTACCAGAAAGTTATATTATGGCTGGAAGTGACTCAAACGCGAAGGGATATCACTGTGATGCCAGAGCTCCACCATGTCTACTCCAAAGTAAGTCCCATTGTACTAATGAGATTTACTCCCAGGAAAGTATAGAGTACAGCCTGCATTCCCCACTCCGAAACAGCAGTGCCCAGTGCCAGATTTCAAGAAAACCCAGCATTTTGCAACCCCACTGAAATGAAGAGGGTCCCAACCCCTGCTTTGAGAATCACTGTTCTATTTTACCTTTTGAGAAGATTGATTGTAATTCATACATATGAGGAAAGTTTATTATCACTTTGCCGTTATTTTAGTTTTCTTATTTTCTGTCCTCTTCAAGTGACATTAACTGTTAACTATAAGCCTTTATTTGTTCAACATCTTGAAAGTAGATTCTCTCTCTTTTTAAAAAAAATTCTGGGCCCTGTTCTTTTTATGGTGAATCAATTATGTGAAAGAATATACGAAGCCCAGAATAAGATCAATACATCTATGTTGTTATGCAATGAAGATTCTTATTCTGTTTTACTACATTTTATTTTCATTGCTGTTAAGCATATTGTTCACTGGCCCACATACCATATCCAGATTCACTTTCTTTAATCCTTAAGTACTTCACAGTTCCTCTCTCTCCCCTGCTACCCTCTCCTTTGACATTTTTCAAGATTATTGTCACAGCATAGTCTGCACCATTGCCAAACAATTTCATAGCCCAAAACTCCCCATGAAGCTATGTAGTGGTGTCAATGTGGCCAATGTGGCATGCCACCACAATGCGACACCATTGTGTATCCTGTAAGACATTTTGGCCTCTGAAGGCTCTTGAATACCCCAGGGAAGTCCTGCTGGTGCAGTGGGTTTACTTGTATCTATACCAGCTATATCACTGTTACAATTCCAAATAAACTCCTGAAGGCATTTTGGATTTGGCAGTCACTACTGCTGCCAAACCCACCTTTTAAAATCTATCTAGCTTCCCACCCTTGTCATCATACCATTTAGCCCAGATGTTGCCCTATGCTTCTCATCCCTTGCCTGTTGTCTCTATTGTCTGTATGATCTTATTTAGGGCAATGGTGGTTGTTTCTGGAGGCTACTAGCCAGTACTGTGCATCTTGGCCATCCTGTGCACTCCATTTAGTTACATTTTGCAACAATCATTTCAGCAGCGCTAATTGCTGTTAGGACTGTGCTCTTTTTTCATATTTGACAAGTAAACTGTCT
Organism: Cryptoblepharus egeriae; assembly: GCA_030015325.1. Lineage (NCBI taxonomy): Eukaryota > Metazoa > Chordata > Lepidosauria > Squamata > Scincidae > Cryptoblepharus > Cryptoblepharus egeriae. The sequence continues at coordinate 152,761,286 of JAREYC010000001.1, forward strand.
TCCTTGCCTCGTTTTGGATTTCTGGGACCACAGCAGAGCAGGTTGCTTGAGTACTGATGGTGTGGAAAAATTGAACTGCCATGTTCAGAGGCACTGCATCCCTGGGGCAAACAACAGAAGAAGACCATCACTTTCATGTCATCACTTCCATGTTTTGGAAGACATTTGGCTGACGTGCCAGAAACAGTGGGTCGCAGTACTGGAGATTTGGGGTAGATTGAAGTAGCAGATGGAAAAAAAGAAAAAGCAGAACTTAAGAGGATTACAAAGGGAACAGCTAGAGCTGGAAAATGAAAGAGTTGGGGAAAATAAAGAGATGCAATATTTTTGCAGAGCCCCTCCTCTCATTGTTATGCTTTTTAAAATCTTACCTTTTCTTTGTAGTGTCTACAATTATTCTGATATTTTGAGATATTTTGATATTTGCTATTTTGTGAAATGGTTGTTAAATTATTGAATACAATTTATGGTCAAAAATTAGCATAGAAAGTTTTGAATAAGCAACCAAATATAATTTAACTCTTTAGATTGGTTTGTTGAAAGAAGCAGTATGAATTGAGAAGTCAGGACTCATGGAAGAGTCTAGTTTTTCCTCCATGATTGGAAAATCCATTTAAAATGAATGGGTTGAAGAGTGTCTGTGCTCTTAGACAAAAGGACTGAGAGAACACCTGTAAAATTCAGTATCTAATATTGTATTGCCAAGATGAGTGTGCAGCTGTAACAATAATTGTTGGACTCTTTTTGCCAAGAATTATGACCTCTACTGTTGGACAATATCAGTATCCCATAGGATTGGTTTGGCAACACGAGGGCTTTAATTCCTGGCTTCAGTCTTTTACATTGTCAAGGAATTAGATAAAAATATAAAATGGAATTTATTAACACAACTAGTAGCTCTCCTTATGCATGACGCTATAGAATGTTCAGTGAGACTATATATATATATATAGTCTCAAGCAATATATAAGCAATGTTTTCAAAAGTGCATATATAGTGCCCATTAGACCAACTTTTCCCATAGTTTTGGATGAGTGTTTTGAATTTTGAATTTTCCGTAATTCTGCTGAAGGGACATTTATAAATGAACAACATATAACCATTTTATAGTGTGAGATCCTTTCCAAAGATAAAAATAGTTATAGAATGTACACTGCAGACATTTCATTCCATGAGTATATTCACACATCATAAATTCAGTGGCAGGTCACGATAACAGAAATGCTCTTGGAGCCAGGTATGTAACAAGACTTCTGGACTTCTGATTTTACTTTTATATATAGTCAGAATCAGATGCACAGTGTGGCCCAATGGCTAGCGTTGCACTGGAACCCAAGGTATTTGTGTTTCTGATATTAAAGATGGGTAACTGAGGCTATCTCAGTGATTCTTATATTTATACTACAATCCTAATATCCCCTAGTATCAGCATACTGACCATTATGCAGGCCTTGGGGGCCAAAAATGTGCCAGCATGTTTGTGGCACCCAGAGAGTAAGCTGCACAGGCAAGAAGTCCTGCCCCATCCCACCAGTTTCAGACCAGGTCAAATGGGTACCTTAGGTAGGCGTATAGGATACAGCAGTGGTTCACAAACTTTTAGCACCAAGATCCACATTTTAGAAAAAGAATTTGTTGGGATAGAGTCTCACCAGAAGTGATGCCTTGTAATCATAACCATATCAAACAAGAAAATTTGTAACAACCTTGAGCTGCAGTTCTACCCAGGAGTAAGTCCCATTTACTATTGTTGTTAAAAGCATATATGGTATATTACAGCCTGTAAAAAGTACAGATATTAAACAAGTCCTCAAATGAAGTCACATATCATGGTATAATCAAGTCTAATATAGTAACAATAAAATAATAATGAAATGAATGGGGACCTCTCTGAAATTGGCTTGCAACCCACCTAGTGCATCCCAACCCACAGGTTGAAACACTGGAATACAGCATGTGCTGGTTGGCATTGCTGCATCTCAGCTAAGGACTGAGCTGTTAACTGTGTGATGGGATGTCTTTTTCAGTTCAGTTGTTCTTTGAAAAATACCACATTTTCCTATATTATTATTAAAAAAATAAAAGCAGGCCTCTGTCAGTCTTGGAAGACTATTGTATTGTGCTCAGCGCTGCATACGCTGCATGCGAAGCACGAAAGCCTGGGTTGGATTGTTATGGAGGATAGGCTGTTACCCAGTCAGCAGATCCCCCCTCTCCACGCCACTGAATTAGTCCAATGGAAAGGCAGAGCCCATACAATTGGATCCAGCTGGCATTGCAGAGCTGGGCTAAGGACAGGAGCTCACTCTGTCTTGTGGGGCCGACCCAAGTCTCGAACCCTGGCCTGCAGGCACAGTGTCTTAACCACTTGTGCCACCCACAGCCCATTATTATTAATGCATATTATAAACAGTATTCCCGTGCTGCTTTTTAACAAGAAGTTCCCAAAGCAGTTTACAGAGAAAATGAAATAACTAATAGCTATCATGTAACGCTGCTTGAAAATTTCCCAATAAAATTCAGCCTTTCATCCTAAAGGGCAAAAGGGAAAAAGGAAGAAAATGAAAGTGAAGCATTGCTGGTAGTAAGTGGGTAACATTTGGTGACTTTTCACATATAGTACTTCTATTTCATTGAGACTTTTGATAATCATGATGCTACTACTGAGTTGTTTGATCAAGCAACACTCTTAATTTACCCTACATTTTCAGTACAGCCACATTAGAATGCAGAAATATAGTTGCTTTAAAAAAAATTAAGTACTCATCACTCATTCAGTGTAGTGAAACTTCTGGAATCTCCACTATTCTTTTTCTTGGACTGTTTGTTATAATGTGATCTCTTTGCGAATAGGGAGATAAATTGCCTTGTAAGTGAATTTTGTTGAAAAGCAGTACACAAATATAGTAATCACAATAACAACCATAATTTTGTTGTTTCTGAATGGAATGTGGTAGATTTCATGAAATACAAGCACATTCCAGTATCTGCAAGTGGTCCGTTTTGGATCTCCTCTGCAGATGGTGTGAATCTGCAGATATCAGGGACCACCTTTTAAAAAGGATGGATAAGTAAAAGCTAAAAGCTAAAAATATCCCTGCCTACTTTTGCTCAATAAAATCACTGTGTTTGAAAGGCTACAGATTTCTTCCTTGTCGTGCAAGGTGCCTCCTTTCATCTAATGTTGCCCCAGAATGCATCACCACCAAGCAGGTAAACCATTATTTGGTTTTTGAACAAGGAAAGGGTGGTATTAGTATTAGGAGTATTAGTTATTGGAGACTGAAAATTAAAACTTTTGTGATGCTTGCTTACTGAAGATGTGAATTCTCAGTTATTTTGGGACCAAAAAAATCTGTTGTTGTCCAACTGTACATTCCTTCTTGGTAGTTTTTAGATCACACAAGTCGATGCTAGAAGTAGCCCTATCTTGGTTGCAGTAAAGTCTGCAAATTTTTGCACTTTCTTTTTGTGACTGCATTGCAATTCTGGCTAAACAATGGAATGCACTTTACATGATAACCTCCTTATAAATAGATGGTGTTAGTTCCCCCCTTATGGGCACAATCCAGAGTAACTACGGGGAGTCCTTGCTCTGGTGTAAGAACAATTTGCTGTGGATTGCAGTATGAATTTCCCATAGGTTTTCATTAGATGGTGCAGTAACTACAGGTACATGTAATGTCTCTTACGTGCTCCCGTAGTTACTCTGGATTGTAGGGTATGTTTATTTGAGGTCAGCCAGATTCATGGTCCAGATCAGAATATTAGCTGATATGAAAATAAATCTGTTCCATAGCTTGTTTTATTAAACTAATGAAATTTGAAAGGCCCCCATTTGACACAGATGTACAGTATGTGACAGGAGCAAGTTAGGAAGTGTGATCCACCTTTCCAAAAAAGCGCTACTAAAACTTTAATGAAGACAACTATTTCTGAATCTTTCCAAAAAGAAATGAGAGTAAAGACTGCCAGAGACATTGAGATGTGCAGACTGGTTTCCATGATGCATGTTTTGGTTGTTTTGATTGGGTGACTGGAATACAACACATTAGGGAGGGCTGTGGGTATTTAACTAAAATTTAAACGTGGCCCTTCAAGGAATCTATCGTATTTACTCAAATCTAATGCACCATTAAACCTTATGAGCACCCTATACCTATAATCAGATACCACATTTACTTGAATCTAATTAACCATCAAATCTAAAGCATACCCTAATTTTGGAGACTAAATTTGTCTGAAAAGATAGCGTTAGATTTGTGTTAATGCAGTATTTATGCAGTTTTTATCACAATCCATGTACTCAGATGGAGTTATATAAATAATATTGAAGATAAAACAGTAATTCATTTCATAAGAGCATATATCCACCCTCATATAACTTCCCATCAATCATCATTAGAAAAGGTGGACACATCCATTTCCACTGAAGCTATTTGAGGTACAATTCCTATGTGATCTCATTAGGCCACAAATGAATCACTGCCTTAATGGTTAACAATAATATTTTGGTTTTTTGTGATTTCATTTTCCTTCAGAAAGATTTCCCCCCAAATAAGATTTAGTGCCTGGAGTTTTATGCAACCTAAAGCAAACCAGATTTTGTGATCTGACATGAGGAATTAAGGTCTTCCTCTCTAACCAAGTAGTATGTGAAGAAAAGGCACAAATGACACACATGATATGACACTGCATTGTTTTGGACTCCATGGAGTGCTTACCAAAATATTTAACAGAACCAGCCTTCTGTCACAGTACTCAATTTCTTCTTGCTTAGAATTTCCAAGAACTACCAAGCATTTTATGATACACATGTTATACAAATATAATTAAATAATTATAGTGTGCCCAGCTGCCTCCAACCATTCTTTGTGAGACAATTGTTAGCATTTGAGTCTCATGTTTATTGAGTTTCTTCTAGAACCACTGCAGTGCCAAAAATGGGGGAAATTTTGGGAGGCGGATTGGGCACAATACTGGCAAAACTGGCACACGCACTTGTGTAGATCTAGAGAAACCCATGGCTTAGTTGGAGACTTGCCCTTGGGAAACAAAACATTCACTTACCCCAAGGAGATGGATCTGACTGCTCCCCCCCCCCCTTTGTATACAGCACCTTTTTTTTGGCACAACTGTGGAGGAAAGGGAGGAACAGCGGGGAAAAAGGGGATTTGGGCAGTGGTAGGATTCAAATAAATTAACAACAGGTTCTACGTCCTGTTAGTAACTGGGTTCTCAGAACCAGGTGCTCATTAGCAAAGGATTCTATAGAACCTGTGAGAACCCTCTGAAGCTCACCACTGGATTTGGGTAGAATTTTTTTTACATCTGAATCTTTTAAAGTGGATGCAAATCAAAACATGCACAATCGCTTAAATTTGTTGATTCTGTTTTTTGTTTTTGAATTGATTTTGGAATATTATCATTAGCAGATCAATTGTTTTTAAGCTTGTTTAATAGAGGAACTTTGTTTTTGGAATGCAGCTGCCCTTGATAAACCTGAGACAAGAACAATGTACATGCAATTAAACCATTACATTTTGGCAAAGCCCTAGAAGAACTGTCTGTTTAAATTTAGATCAGAAAAGATTGTCCTTTTGCCATTCTTTATTAGCAGCTTCCAAAATGATAAAGATATCATTGCCAGAATCATTTGCATGGCTTTAATTTATGTGCCTTGTCTGTGAAACACATGGCAATTAACACAGATACATTTTTTGATATATAAGAACTGTTGGACAGAGATTGTTGCTGAGGGTGAAAGATAGATAGGCTTTCCCTTCTGAAATATATCCTTGTATGCCTTTAACATGCATATATCTTGAATGTAATATGTAAATCATTAAAGTGATTGTTAATTACTTTGTATGAACTAATACACATGGTAAGATGCGAGCAATGAACAGATTTGCTGTATCATAATGGCTAAGAGTAGGAGCTGGAAAATTCTTTCAAATTCAGTAGTCTCAATCCAGATATGAGCTCACTTGGTGGTTTTAAGCCAGGGGTGTCAAAACCCTGGCCAGATGCAGCCTGCGGCAAGTCTCAATGCGCCCATGGCAAGACCATCCTGCCCATGGGCAAGAGTTGTAATACTCCAGATCTGTCTCCATTACACTCTTATATGTACATTTATGTAAATTTATTCAAATTTGAAATGTAAAACATTTTTTCAGTCTCTGACACAGTGTCAGAGAGATGATGTGGCCCTTCTGCCAAAATGTTTGGCCACCACTGTACTAAGCAAATCACTAGTCAAATGTATCTCCATCCTACTGCAATTTGGAGATAATGGTGGTTCTAAGGATCACTGAGAGAAGCCAGTGGCTATTATTATTAGTGCAGAGAAACTATCACTCAATTTTGGGGGTGCCAGAGGAAGTTGGTGAGCTTCAAAACTGGGGAAATTTATAGATAAGGATCCCAAGAAATTCTTCAAAAGTTTTTGGGAGGCATCATACTGCTGCTTGGTCACATTTTTTTTAATCTTTAAAGGTTGGGTATTGCCTTGGGTATTCTTCATTTAGTAAGAAAGATGGAATATAAATAAATAAATTCTGATTGGCTCCTGCTGGATGGGCATAATTTTTCATAAAGTCCCAATTGCAGAAGAAAGAATAGTGAAACTGAACACCATGCAGAGACTGAATCTCATCTTCTCCTTCAACCTGCCCCCACATCTGAAAAACATGAATAATGTTGGCCAACATCACAGCATTATGATATGGAGAACTCAGATAATTTATTTGAAATTCTGAGAAAAAGTACTGTCCAAAAACCGAGGCTGCAATATGATGCGTATTTCCTTAAGAGTAAGGGTAAAATTGGAAGTCACTTTAAGCCCATCTTTAGGAGAAAATTTCAGAGCACAAAATTTTCAGAGCACAGAAGCCAACAGGGAACAACCCCCAATTCAGCATAGAGCCTAAGACCTCTTCAGAACAATGCAGGCATAAGATTGGTCTTATGCATTATAAATATTAATTTTAATTAGGTTTGCCATAATTTTCTTCCGCAAAATTGGGACAAGACCCCCTGTCCCATTTGCCAGTATGTGAACACAGTCTCCCAAAATCAGGATTGTCCCTGATCTTCGGGGGATATGGCATAAGGTTGGTCTTATGTATTAATATGAAACTGAGTAGAGCAGAAGCATGTGTATAGTGGGTTGATATCAAGCTTGCTCTGATTGTATGATAAGGCCACTGAATAGGCAAGCTCAGAGATTTTCAACCAGTGTGCCATGGCACCCTGGTGTGTTGCAGATAGTCCTCAAGTGTGCCATGGGAATTTGGGGACTGACATTCATTAATAGGAAAAGTGGGGGGGTTGAACAGTCTGGTGTGCCTTGTCAATGGTGCGCCTTGACAATTTCAGTGCCTTGTTAAGTCTGCCATGAGATGAAAAAGGTTGAAAATGACTGGGCTAGCTGTACCACTGAAATTAGGCAGAACCTTCCAATCATTCATTTCCTCAGGAAAGAACTGACTCATCAGAGTTCACAACTATGGTAGTTCGTTTGAGTGACTGACACAAAATGTTCGTAGATCAAGCAAGCCCTTGAGTTGTACTTTTATGGATTTAGGAATATATTCATAAATTCCCAAGTATTTGAAATGCTGTAGATAGATAGATAGATAGATAGATAGATAGATAGATAGATAGATAGATAGATAGACAGACAGACAGACAGACAGACAGACAGATATGTGCTTTCACCTTCTGAAAGCTCATATAGATATACATCCCAGGCTGCCATCACAGAGAATATTCCAAATACTCAGGCAACATTATCCTATGTGAGAAACCTGAGTTGGATGTTATCCCCTCTGGAGGGAGTGGACATTCCACCTTTGTCTCTTCAAATTTGTTCCAGCTAAAGAGAAAATTAGTTTCTGAAGAGACCTATTGGGGACTAACCCCCAAATCCAGAGTAACTACGGGAGCACATAAGAGATTTTACATGCACCCGTAGTTACTGCACCATCTAGTGAAAATCTATGGGAAATTCATATTGGAATCCAGAGTAAGTTGTTCTTACACCAGAACAAGGACTCCCCATTTTGGAGTTTGCCCTAAGAGGCTTATGGAGAGGTAAGTGAAATTATTTTTCCTTTCCCATCCCAAACCTCACAATGATCCCCAAGCCGACATCGAAACAGTTTTGGTATGGTTTCATGCTATGGAAGGGGGAAGCATAGGATTGGGTTTTAGTATTCTTTAGCAAATGGGAATGTTAAGGTCTGTCTAGAAGTGAAAGCATGATTATATCATGAAAGAATGAGAAAATTTAATGATGTAAGGAAATTGTGTCTGCAATGGCCATTGTGTACTTTCAAGATAATTTTCCATTTCTCTGACTTCCATCACCTGCCTCGGGAATTTGCTTCCATGACTTTTTGTTTCCAGAATAAAATTATGCTAATGGAAAGATGCACAAAGTTATCAAAAGCAATCTAATGTCATCTTAGCATCCCATTAGCAAAGAGTTTCTCCACATGTGGCAGATCAGCTGGAAAAGTGAGAGCAAAAAAAAAAAAAAAAATGGAGAGTGGAAAAATATTCTGACAGCAATCAGATGTGTGAGAGTCTCCTTGTAGGTTAATTGGTGTGACGCAATGATGTCTGAAGCCAGAAAAAGTATACTCTGCAGCATGAGAAACGGGGAAACATTGCACATCCACCATGTAATTATTGAACCAGATCTGCAACATAAATTACACCATATACATAATCAGACAGGAATGCACTACATTTCCTCAACAAAGCAGAAATGGAAGTAGGCTTTTCAGCACGGCGCAGTGGAAAGAAATAGGACTTTTCAGATATCGGTTCACAAATGAGATAACACTGTCTCGTGGAGTGATAATGAGGAGACCTAGCTAGGAGACATATTTTCAGCTTCTAGCAAGTGATTCAGTTGACCCCATTTGCTCTGAACATGGATTATCTCATGAAAGTGATAAAATAAAAGAAGGATGGCAAGGACCAGAGTGCTTGTGTGAACAGATGCTTTGGTTTCTTCAAGTAGTCTTGAAAGCAGTGGTTCCTAAACTCTTTTTGATTCACGACTACCAGGCCACTACTTGTGGCTCCCAATTAGGGCTACAATTCTATAATTGTATAGGGCAGCAACTCTGTGACAACTCTGTGACAACTCTGAGGCTCTGACTGGTTTCAATGGCTCCCTACAGAGCCACTACTCACACATATTAGTAGGCTAACTATGCACGCATTTTTCCTTCTGTATTTGATTCTACACTTGTAAAATGAAAAAGGATATCATGACTTGTTCAGGTTGAGGGCTTTGGTTTAGACTCTGCTCATTCTGTAAATGAAATTTTTTATTTGTGGTTCCTTTCCCACCCCCATAAAACTCATAACGGGTGTATTCACCTCTGGCTGCATTGATCTCCTATTTAGATGTGGAAATGATTTCAAGTATATCTATTGCCCACATTTCACCATCAGATGATCAGTAGTGGCAGAGAGGATATCCCCAGGCAAAGCTTTGATTCCATGAAGGCTACCATGTCTACTCAAAAGTAAGCCCCATTATGTTCAATGCATTTTACTCCCAGGAAAGTATCTTTAGAATTGCAGCCTAAATGGGGCTGAATCCTAAGTAAGGGGGACAATGAAAAGGAGCCTGAAAGCCCAGCCTTGCATGTCTACTCTAAAGTACTATTATAATCATTGTGGCTCACTCCTGTGTAAGGGGAGATTGCAGACTGAGAGACCTGAGAGACTGTGCAGGTTCATTTGTTTTTATTTTTCCTTTATATTTTGTATTTTCTTTATTATTTTGTATTATATTACAGTATTGTAATCATTTTTATAGGAATTTTTTGGGGTTGTGGAACAAATCATCTGACTTTCCATTATTCCTTATGGTAAAATTTGTTTTAATATTCAAGCATTTTGGATTACAAGCATACCAAGGCACCACTGTACTGGAACATTTAATTGGGCCCATATTTCCATTTTCTAGCCAACCATGTCCCGTCCCCATCTTATCTACACTACTGTATATGAGACTCATCATAAAACTGCACCAATATAGGAGACCTGAAGAAAATATTCGAAACTTCTTGAGTTTTCTCCGAATGGATTTTCCACCATTGACTTTCCACCATGCACCCTGAATAAGGCCAACAAAAGCAAACATAAATCGTATGCGGTTTCAGTCTCAAAACTACAAACACTTTGCTAGTTCTTAGCAAGAAAGCTTCTGGTAAAAGGATCTTCGAAGTCATAGAAATGAATGTTCTGTAAACAGGATGACAAGAACATCCAGCAGTGCAAGCCAAAAGCATGCACAAGGGTTGTGTTGAAATTACACATCCACTGACCTTTATCATTATAGGCAATAATTCAATTTTGGTTGTTGCGGAGGATATGAATTAGACTGATTTTACCTCATAGGTTAATTGATAACGACATCCTTGTTTCTACTCCCAACGTTAAGGCAGGAAATGGATGGATCACAAGGGTGTATTTGAGTATGCGGTGCAAGCGAATGCCTTGAAAGAAGTCCTGTTACCATAATTAATGAAGCGATGTGTTTTCCATCTGTATATACTCTGTGGCCACAATTCAATAGACTAAAGTGCATGTAATTCCATTACAATCAATGGAAATGATTCCGTATGTCTACCTTTATAGTGCTGAACTATAGCCTGTGGGTATGGAATGGACTTCCACATCCATACCTGTTGCTTTTTCTTTATTTTCTTCTCGAATAGGTATTCAAATGAAGAATATGGATTCACAAAGGTAACCGAAGAGTGGATCGTTTTAGGAACAAATGCTATCGACAAATATCCCTAGTTATGCACTAGGGTTCCATTAAATGAATAAAAAAGTGGGGAATATAGATTTAAAGACCCACTTCAAGGTTTTTTCCTCTTCCACGGCACCTGATGGAATAAAGTTATGCCTCAATACCTGCAGGAGTCTGCTTCTAGGACTTCCTGCTAATACTAAAAATAATACTAAAATATATTAAATAAAAGAAGTTTTAAAAGTGTGCACTTTACAGTTGTTTAAAACAGCCTTTCTTCTGTTGTAGAGAGGCAGTCAGCAATAAGAAATGCAAAGGATCTCCTCCTGTGCCTGGATCAGCTGAAAAATGGAGTGATTGCTTGCATGACTGCTTCTTTACAACGGTAGAAAAGCAGTGCACTGGCCTAACCCTAAGCCACTAGTTACAGGCACATACTAGACTTCTACACTACAATCTTATCATGAGAGTCTATTCAGAAATAAGTCCCATTGCGGTTAAGTAGGGCTTATTCTCAGGAAAGTTCACAAAGAATTGCAGCCCTAATAACCATTCCAGAATCCAGTCAGAATAACCATTCCAGAATAACCATTCCAGTCATAGAATCATAGAATCCTAGAGTTGGAAGGGACCTAGTAGGTCATCTAGTTCAACCCCCTGCCTGCAGCAGGAAATCCTCCTAGAGCATCCCTGACAGGTGCACGATGAGCCTCTGCAAGTCTACTACTTGCAATCAAGTACATTATCAATTTAAGATGTTCCCATAATACACTAGTCTTCAGATTATGAAAAATGTTCTCAAGGGGTGAGAGGTAGTTCATCATCCATCATATATATATTATATAATCAGAGATCAGTTTCCCACATGGGAAGATTTGGGGAAAGTTGCAATAAACATGAAACTACTCCACTCTAGAACTCCCACAGCTCCAACAACTATTATTAACATTCTCATTTATCTAGTTCTACCTAAACCTTGAATTTGCTTGTACACTATGTATCTTTACAACACTGCAGACTAGGTTGGCTGATTTATTTCATTTTCAACTAACCGCTTGTATTCCAGGCACTGTTTCTGCCAATGCAGGTGCACTTGGATCCCACTGAAAACCTTAATAAATCGTGCAGCGAGTGGGGCTATTCTTACCAGGAAAAAAGAAAAAGAACTGATACTGGGGTGACCTCATAGCACTTTTCCATCTCATCAGCCCAGAGGGTGAACAAAATAGATTTGCCACTTCCCACAGTGTGATTATTCATTTTAGAGTTTCTGTGGGAACAGTACTATTTCAACAGCCATGCGCAGCTCCCACAACTTTAGACTATCAGATTCATTTTTCAAGAGGGATCTTGTAATGGAAACACAATGAGATCATTTCTTAGGACCCTCTTTTTCAGCTGGGATGTGGAAAGAAAGCAAAAAGAAAAAATACCTGTGGAATTCCACTAGAAATAGATCACTGGAAAATGCACCACTGTTTCCTCATATGCCACTTTCCATCCTGTGTCAATGAGCTCACACATCATACTGCAGCTCTGGGGGTGATGTAGAAACAATATGATTTGTTCTCAGTCTTCATTTTGAGGGGAACAGCCGCCCACACAGTTGACAAGATATATAGTATGTGTCATCTATGAGGCCCACTGCTTGCCCAGACTTGGGAATTTTAGGTGACATTATTAAATTATTGTTGTAAAGGAATGTTCACTTGAGAGATTTACAGTGGAGTGAGGAAAATTTGCTGGAGAACAGTTTTGGGATGATTTAGGGGGGAGATTGACATAGTAGTCTTTTAAATAGTCTCGTCTTCAATATCCTCTACATTCTCCTAAGCGCTTGCCATGTTTTTGAAGCCATCAGTGGCAAAACTGGGAATCCTGCCATGTGTCACAGAGCCCTTGAGAAAATTGATCCAGCATTTGTTGTGTATATTTCGGAAGGCTGAAGGAGATACAGAATGATGAATGATTCTGTCATACTGAATTATTTTAGTTATTTTCTTTTCAGCGCTATTTGATTTTAAAATGTCAGTTGACATTCTTTATTACTTTGATAACTTGTACCAGCATAAGCTCCAGGTTCTAAAAGATGCTTAATGATTTATTTTCCTGCTGTTAATATGTTTATAAGATGATACCAATGCAAATGGAGACAGCACAAAGGTAGCTGTTAATATAGCATGGTCATGGCCAAATCTATCCAACTTTATAGCCCTAGCATAATTGTGCCAATGGGGTGAGCACTGCATCTTGTGATGGAAAGGTAGTTATGGAGGCCTTCACAAGGTAAGGAAACATTTATTCTCTTGCCTCAGGGTTTCATTGCAGTTGCATCAGTGCTGGAAAATTGGATAGGATTGGATTCCTGATTCAAAGCCAAGAGCCAGCACTATCTGAAGACATCTCCGTGATCACATGGCCAGCATGATGGCATGGAATGCTGTTTACCTTCCTATCAAAGTGGTACCTATTTATCTACTTGCATTTGCATGCTTTCAAACTGCTAGGTTGGCAGGATCTGGGCTAAGGATACGAGCTCACTCCATCTTGCAACACCTGGGTCTCAAACTCAGCCTCTCTGGTGCATAGCAAAGGGAATTTAGGCAGGTTTAGCTCCACATAGAAGGGTTTTTAAAGCAGCACCTACCTAAATTCCCTGTTCTATTCAATGGTTAAAAGTACAGGCACTCTGTCCTCCATTCTACAGGAGAAGCAAGCAATGTGAATGGGAAAAGAGGGCTTTCTGCATGTCATCATTACACCTTGAAAACTGGCTGGTGAAGTGAATACTGGGAGCAGCTAACAATTCCATGCTTCACGCTCAGCATTCCCTCCGCTGAACCACTGGACCAAAATCCGCAGCCGAGCAGGATGGAGCAGGGTGGTGCAGCCTGGTGGGTTTGGGGGATGAAATTTTGGAGGTGTTCAGTGGTGGTTTATCTTGGGCCACCACTACTTTAAGGTGATTTCCCTTCCCATAAATGAGTGCTTTCAAGTTCCTTCTAGTTTCCCAGTTAAAGTCTTCAGAAATGTGCAAGTGCTCCTCTAGTGCTCATGTCTAAGCTTCTTTGGCTCATCTTGTCCTCCATTTTAAGCCAACCCTGGAGTGGACACTGTGCTATCTCAGACCATGAATCCAGATAGCTCAGTGTTGCCTATGCTGATAGACCTCTGCTCTCCAGGGTTTCAGCCAATGTCCAATTTCAGACCTACTTGGAGATGCCAGAGATTGAACCTGGGACCTTCTCCATGCAAATCAGAAGGTTTTCAACCACTGCAGTACTACTCAACCAGTACTGAACTACTGCAGAATAGTTTTTTCTCTAGAGTACGTTCGCAGTTCTCATGGCCCAAGGACCACTGCAATGTTGATTGAAATGTTTAAACAAATTGCTTTTGGATGCAGGTTTTCATATGTCAGTTTCCTTATTATTATTAAAAGTGAATAGCTGGCAAATACCCCTAATGTTTAGCTGATTCTGGATCGGGGTTAAATGAAGTTCCCATTTGGCATTGCAACAATGGTGAAATCATTTGGGCAAGTTCATATCCAGGGCTATAATTGTAGTGTAGCCATGTTTAGCTCAGAGCCCCAGACAGTCTCACATTTCAAAGTATACAATTTACTGCAGTTTAGGGAAAGTCTGTGTTAGAGCAGTTGACATCCAACTGCTTTCATCCATCAAAAACATATTCCATGAGTCAGTATTTGCATAGGTTAAATCCTCAATGTCCATTTTAGAGGAGATATTTTTCATTCACTTATTAACTGTCATATTAGTTTGAAAAGCCAGTTAGCAATAATGGTGTATTTGGCAACTTGAGTCAATTGCATAATCAGTTTTATTTTCCATTAGCCTCTGGCCTAAGAGGATGAGAAACAAGATTCCAAAAGCCAGCTTTGTTAAGTTTCTCATATTTATGACCAGTTACTACTTGCTCATCAATATATATTACATGTTGAAGATTCCCGTCACCCTCCCACTATTCTCTAAATGTACCTACCAGATTCAAATTGGCAAATATTTGTACACTCTGACCGTTAAGAGTCACTTGTTCACATTTGTATGAACAAACATAGATGTGTATACATATATTTCTTCCCTGTTCTTTGGTTAACTAGGTTCTCTCAGCTAACAGTGTAAAAAGCAATAAAATACTTCTAAAAGTAAAAGGAACTCAAAACAAAAATGGATAAATACACAGCATTACCAAAAGTTCATTAGCTAAAAAGAATTTTTTTCACAAAATCAACTAGCGGTACATCTGATGGCTTGCAGAATGAGCCAGATTTGTGCAGCCTGCAAAATGTGAGGAGGGAGGGTGCAAAAGCCAAATGGGTCTGCCAAAGATGAATAGGTATGGGGGGAAAAGAGTGTTTAACTATGCAGGAAACCTTGGCTGAAAACAAGCAAGCAGAAAGGAGGCATGAGCTTCCCAATACAAACAGATCCCCATCATGATTCTGTTCATTATTGGTTCAAAACTCCCCTAATCCTCCCCCCAGGTAAAACAAAACCAAAAAACCTGCACACCTTATCTTGGGAATATCTTATTTTGGGAAAGGAGAAAACAATGAAGAAGACAACAATGGAAAAGTAATAGTAGCCACAACTATAGCACAATTCCCAGGTGCTTATTGTGGTGTTACTTTCAGATTATCCTTGGAGGAGGTTGCTCTTGCTGTAGTATCTTCCTTCCCCTGGTCATTCTCCTGCAAACGAACAGACCTTTTCACATCTTTAAAAGATCTTTTCATATCTCTAAAAGATATTTTCCTGTTAAAGGTGACCTTTGAATGAGAACAGATGCCTCAATCCTTTGTCTGACTATAGCTCACTTTGCAAGCACTCAGCCTACATTTGGAAAACTTGCAGTGGTGTATTTCTACACAGTTTGGGGTGCACAGTCATGCAATCAGATACCATGATGCAATTTGCCATGTAATTAATAATAGCTGGCTGGACTTTCATTTCATGTGAGCCAGGCATGCGTGTATAGGGATATGAGCAGACGCGATACATACAGAATACAGTTCCTTATCTGATGAAGACTAACTTTTGCTGCGAAATTTGGTGAAAGGTGAAAAATACAAGAGCCAGTGAAGAAAACATCAGGAAGGAGAAGGACAAAGTGTAAGGTTGCCTTTGAGAACTGGTATGATTCAAATTTATTTATTTATTTATTTATTTATTTATTTATTTATTTATTTATTTATAACTTTTCTACACCGAGGTTTTCTACACAAAGGTAAATAAGGTTGCTTACATACCTTTTTATACTTTTCAATACCTCACAACAATCCTGCAAGGTAGTTAATTGTTCTATGGCAGCAGATAGATCTCTTCCAGAATAAATCCTTTCACAGTGTAGTCATCATATTTGCCTTCCAAGCTTCCGGGGGAGCAATTTCAGGTTGGCCAAGTTGTAACCAGTGACATCTCCTGGCTCTGTTGTCTCATGCCAGCTTTACCAGCTTTCAGTCTCCCATCCAGTTTCTGCTTAGTAATCTTCTGGCAGCCCTCTGCTCAACCACCAGACCAGACCGTCAAAATTTAAAATATTTAAAACTGAAATAAAATGTACATTCATACCATAAAGGTTGCTGTTACATAATGTGTGAAGAGCTCTGGGATGTAAAAGGACAAACTTGGATTAAGAAGTCATGCCTGAAATAACGGCAGCAAAAAAATAAAACAAAAAAGCATATGCAGGATACATGGGCAGCCCATGGCACCGATCAAGATTCTCTTAAAATGAGGAAAATATTTTAAAAGTATTTTTTGCCAACAAACAACACTGTATGCTATGGCTAATAACTGTAAAGTGTTATATAAGACAGGAAGTCATTGACTTTGGTTGAAATGACCCCAAGCCAAGAAAACAGAAGAAGAAAAAGATGATATGCTTTTAATATCCCCTCCCCGAAAATTCCACTTTCTGCATCCAGAACATGCAGACAACAAGAACAAATGCACCATTTATCCTTGATCCTTTGCTCCAGGGCAGGAAGTTACTATCTCTTTTGGCCTAGGTTTATCACTGTCTATCATGCTGTAATTTTTTATTTGCAAAAGATTTTCCTCAATGATTATTATTCATAATAAAATAGTTATGTAATTGTAGTCTGGGATCAGAAGGGCTGCCAAATATGGGAGTGTTCTGCACTGCAAATAATGCCTACCATTTGAGTTTGAGTTGCGCAGCAACTGGTCAGCATGTAGTGGCAATGAATCTTAATCAACATACTAAAAACAACCCAGTTATAACTTCTTTTCTTTGCGTTACGATATCACAAATATGCAGCTCCTTCTTAAGCAGCCAGAGGCTCCCACGATGCCAAACAAATTAAGGAATATCAGGAGGTGATTTATAATAACTAATGCGGCAATAAAATATATAATTCACAGCACAGTCAATCCTGCACAGCCATTCCTGCACTAACTTTGTGTTGCAAATGTGTCCTTAAGCACATCTGCAATGATATGTGAGCTTGCAGCTGGTGAGGCTGCACTAAGTGGACCTCACTGTGAGAGTGGTGAGGAGAGGGAAATTCTGGAAATGCAACCCTAACCCCTGTTTAGGCTGGCACAAGTCCTGGAATAAGTCCTGTGCAGGCCTGGGAGTGTTGCAAAACTGTCATAAGGCACTACTGCACCACTCCCAGGGAGCGGGGGTGAGGAATAAGCCTGTGCACAGACATCCCTGCACCAGCCTTCCCACACCACTTTGGCAATGGAGAGATGGGTGAGTTGTGCTGGCCTAAATTGGTTAGGATTGTGCCTTGGATGGAAGATGGCAGATCAGCTCCAGGAGGGTGTGGGATCAGTGGAGCACACCTACACCAAATCCTAAAGCCCCTCTCAGGCCACCAGCTTTACACTGTGTTTTCCAGATTTGTGTCAGCTAAATAGCTGGCATGGATCCAAGAAGCCCAGTAGGGATTCTTGGATCCCAGAGGCATTACTTGGGATAAGGGGAAATATATTATCCTATATCATCCCCTTATCCAGCCGCCTCCAAACTTTATTAGATACATCATAGCCTCACTGTTTGTTGTTTTTTGTTGGGTAAAAATGATCTTAGATGGCAAATATAAACTACAGCTGTTATCCTATACATGCCAACCTAGAATATCAATAGAACTTAATGGGACTCATTTTCAGTTAAAAAAACATAGGATTGCACTATCAGGGTCTCATTTAATATAATGCTGACTTCATTTCAGAGAAAAGTTACAGTAGTTGGGATTTTCTTTTTCCCTTTTTTATTTAGCCTTTCTTTCTTCATACTGCGGGTTTTTGTTTTGTTACTTTTTTATTTTGTAACTGAAACACAAAAACACAATTTTTGTTTGTTGTTTTTTGTGGGAATGTTAAATATAAAACAAATATAACATTTTTATTAATTATATTTGTTTTTACTCCCTTTTTAAAATGTTTATATTTGATGTCTCTATTTGTAGTATTCATTTTTCCTTAATTTCAGAATTTTTTAAGCTGGCTTGAATGCCCAGAAATTGGAGGAAACGCAGGGTGGAAATATTTTAAATAAATAAATAAAAAAAATTGCAAACAGAAGGGCTTAACTAAGTCACAACTCATGTGTTCCATTGGTTTTGTTGCCATAAATCTTAGCTGGATTGAGGCCAAAAGGCCTTGAGGGGCAGGAGGAATTACTAGTGCCAGCAAAAAAAGAAGTGGCAAAATCATTAAGTAATATTAGGAAGGAAATCTGAGAGGAGAAATAATAAATAAGTCAAACAAAATATAAAGAAAATGACAGGGTGAATGCTAGCCAAATATGGCGAAAAATATGAATAGCTCTTAATTTGTTTTTAAATAAGTGGGTTGTGATTCATAAAACCCATTGAATTTTCACAACCGTGTACCCCATGCTTTGCCCCTAAATACTGGCTCATCATCTCTGTGTTTTACATACTGTCCACAGGTTCCTTTTCTCCATTGTCAGGTGCCTCCTGACCTTTCCAGGAATAACTGTGACTACACTAAGCCAGGATGCCCAATCCACCACGGGGGCCAGTTGTGGCGCACTACAAGCCTCCATGTACTGTAGCCCACAGTAAGCCCCTTCCATCCAGCCCACAGGTAAACCTTCCATTCTTGCCCTTCTCCCGAAGCAAGGGCAAGGAGAACTGGGGGCTGTATGGATGTCCCCCCCTCTCTCTCTCTGTGTGTGAAAAAGTGTTTATGAACTGGTTTGAAGGTCACCCCTTTCTCTAAATTAGAAAGTGTTTATGAATTCAAATTACTTCTTTCATATAAATTCCTTCTTTAATATATTCATTTATGTAAATTTATTCAAATTTGAAATGTAAATTAATTTTTTCCAGCCCCCAACACAGTGTCAGACAGATGATGTGGCCCTCTTGCCAGAAAATATTGTGCATACCTGCACTACACAGCCACTATAGACTTGGTTCATGGTGGCAATATGTCACCCCAAAATCTTTGTGTAGTTAGCACACTGATGGCACCAGTAGGGCTGCTATCCTGTGTTGCTGAGTTGACAGTTGGTGTTTGTTTGGGAGCCAGTTGCCAGATGAGATGTTTTAGCACAATTTTAAATTGTACTGAAACGAGCAGACAGGCATGCTGTGCTGCATCCACTGCAAGTTTGGGGCTATTGGTGTGGCTAGTTTGGGGCTATTGTTACTATTCCCTCAGGTAATGCAGCAGCAGCCCCGTTTGGTCTGCTCAGATCTGTGGCACCTCAAACAACAGTGATGCAGATCCAAGCAGCTTTTGGCTGCCTGGGAATGGGACTAGGATCTGGCATAACTGTCAGGTCTTGTACTCCTCCCTACCCTCCTCATACCTCTGACCAGGGTGACCAGATGCCCAAACCTCAAAAGGAGGACAAAGTCTTGGATTCCTCTCAGCCTGGCCTTTCCAGCAGACAACAGCACATGTGCTTACTCATAAGTATAGCCGAGATACTGGGCACTTTCACTTTCCCATAGAGCTCACTATTTTTTATTTTTAGTTTTTTGACCATAACCTTTGATAGGAATGAAATATTTCAAAACCGTTTTTTTGCATTGGATTCTGTTCTTCAATATGAATCCAATGACAGATGACATGATGGGGTCCTGCACACCATTGCAAGTGTCCAAAAGGAAGCCAAAATTGAGCCCTTTTGGAGGACACCGGGACAGAAGGCTAAAAAAGAAGACCAATCTGGAAAAATCTGGTCATATGGTCACTCTGTCTCCAACCCCTGTGCTGGCTGATCTTGGCCAGTGCAACTAAGGGGAAATTGGAGAGGGTAACTATATGGAATAGCTGAAATCTGCTGGCCAACAGAAGATGGTTGATAGCTTTAATGAGGTCTGGATGAGGATACTCAGAATCCAGCACACTTCCTTAGTGCTTGATAATCTGCTTCTTTTTAACTGTGGACTGTGCATCTATTTGAACATACACTATGTGTGTGTATATGTGTTACATGTATGCTTTCCCCTAGGAAGGAGCCAAAATTCTACTATTGTGCTAAAACACCTCAGGATCTCCTCTTCATTCCAAATGTCAAAGGTTTTAGGGTATGGAATTATTTAAACCTAAGTATCTGGTTTCTAGAAGTATCTTCAAATTGCTGACAGTTCTTGTATCTTATCATTACATCGGTCCCAGCTTGGTACCAGAAGCAGAGTTAAACCTGCTTCAGTTTGAAAAATCCCATCTGCCTTGGCCAAAAACCACTGGCCTACATCCTTGTTGTTGGATGATCTGGTTTATGGTGTTTGTGTTGTGTTTTTGTTTGAGTGTTTTGAAGTGCTGTGTGCTATGTCCATCTGTTCAGCTGCAAGTTTTTTTTCCTAGGAAGAGGCAGAAGGAGCAAAACATTCTCCAGTAGCATCTGTGCATTCTTTTAAAAGACATTTAATGGGCTTCTTAGAGTTTTATTAATGATGTCAAAGTA
Organism: Cryptoblepharus egeriae; assembly: GCA_030015325.1. Taxonomy (NCBI): domain Eukaryota; kingdom Metazoa; phylum Chordata; class Lepidosauria; order Squamata; family Scincidae; genus Cryptoblepharus; species Cryptoblepharus egeriae. Next base: position 152,782,014 of record JAREYC010000001.1, read on the forward strand.
TATTGGGTGTTTTATAACAAGAAAATATTGTTATGGGTGGAAAATTCAGGCTACAGAGAAACAAAACACTACAGGCTGCTTCCAGAAAAGATCTAGCTATGTCCAATGGAAAAAATATTCTGTGTAGGTATCATCTCACAAGATGTAGGGACCCAGACGACAGTGATGAGAAGTAATTAGAAGGGAGAGATAATGGGCAGTTTAATCCTATACTGTTTGCCTGCTCTATAGTTCCAAAATGGCTGCCACTATTATCTTGAGTGGCAGTAGAAGCAGTTGCAAGTCTCCTTAGGGTGTAAGAGAACATTGGTTCCCTTACTCAGTGTAGCACCTCCACACCCCCTATAGCTCTACTTAGATCTGCACCAGCAAAATCACTGTAGCCATGTAGAGCTTTCAGGCAAGGAAGGGAGAATAGGGCTACAATCCAGAGTAACTATGGGACCTTTTACACTGACATAGTTATGGCGCCACCTATGGGAAACCTATGGGAAATGCATAGAGCAATCCACAGTAAGTTCCTCTTATGTCTTCCTGTAGTTACTCTGGATTGTAGGGGATGATCGGGTAGTAGCCTCTGCTGCTTCCCAGAGAACCTCCCTTCCACTCATTGGAGAACTTACCAGTGTATGTTCCTTTGTGTGTCCCACTGGCAGAACAACCCAGTAAACACTGGCCTCTTCGCTGGTGCCGCTTTCCTCCCTACCCCTGCACATTTGAGATGGTCATTGCAGAGCAGCATGAGGGCTGTCGGACACCGTGCCGGAAGAGGATCAGGTCCTGATTTGTTTAATGTGATAGGAAGACAATTTCTTAAAAACAGGAAAGAGGATGCATGATCTACAAATAGCAATTGTGACAACAAAGTGAGTATTTTGGCCCAGAGATTTATGAATTTGACATGCATTATAAATATATTGAAAAAATTGAATAACATTTTGTGTAGTGCTATTTGGTGGAAAAACTGATCATGACTGAGATAAAGTGTATTGTGCTTAACTGCTTTTAAAAGGGACAAAACAAATTCATGGCAGGTCGGTCTATCAAGGGCTACTAGTTATAGTGACCATGAACCATCTCTAGGTTCCACATGCCTCTGAATATTATTTTTAGGACATCAACGGTAGGAAAAGCACATACCTTTCATTTTATTTCGACGTCACTCAGATTGGGCTTACCAGAGACAGCTGTTAGGTAACACTGGGAAATATGTGGATCTTTGGGCTGACCCAGCAGAAATTTTTTTTTTCTGTAATCTGTTCCTTCATGTCACATACATTTCCAATGAGATAGATTAGAGTCAGGGTGTGTATGGAAATCTGTTTAAGCTGTGGACACAACATTTGAGCCCTTTATTGACTGGACAGCGGGGCACTGTAAATATTAATCCTTTCTTTGTGATGTAAAACACACACACACAACACACACAAACCCATCCACCCATGGAAACAGATATAGCAAATAGATAATTTCAGGTATAAGAAATCCAAGATGCAACCTATGTAAGTGAATTTAAGACAATTCCTTTCCCTCTCTGGATTGAATTATGTCTTTTACCATTTGTAATCAGCAATATAGAAAAAAAAAATTAAAACAGAAGACCTCAACTCAACTTATTCTATTTTTCAATATGACATGTATTAATTGCTGTTGCAAAATGTGTTTGTTTTAAAATGAACAATGCCTGTTTTTTTCTTAAAATGATAAGATCATCTTTGATAAGATAAGATTACTACATGCCTTAATTCTTATTGGGTAAGAGTTTCTTATTGGGTAAGAATAATAAAATAAATAGCCGACACATGGCTGCCCACAGCTTTGTTTTGTTCAAGGAAAATGAGAAAGACGCTCTTTTGCATGCTTGAATTAGTGGACACTAAGGCTTGGCAGCATCTGAGAGGCAATTGGGAAGAAGCTGAAGGATCCCATTCTGAGGAAATGTTTCCCTTTATTGTCTTTGTTTATGGAAAGTCAAAAACTAAATGCAAAACAGTGGCTGTGGGTTTTTATTTTGCAACTTGTGGTCTAACTGCGAGTGTCCCTTTTCATGTATAGCTATAGAAAACTGCGACAGTCCTTTGTGAGTGTGTGAGAGAGATATTTATTCAGGAGGTAGGCTGATGGCCATTGAAAAGAACCATACTCCATTTTGGGTAGGAATGAAGCTTGCAAGTTTAGAGAGTCCCATTTGACATATATATTATTTGTTAGAAAGCAACACCCAGTTCATCCACCTTCCAGTTCCTGCGACACTGAATGAGTCATGGTTGCATCTTATTCATTCACAGGGAGAGGTGGGGTGGGCAGTAGTAGCACCAGAGTGCACCAGAAGTTAATTCTGGTCTCCGAAAGTTAGTTCTGAAGTATTCTTCATAAATACCTAGGAACCAGTCATAAGTGCAAAGGGGTCCACTGGGAAGCCCCAATGGTGCTGGAACAACGAGAAATTCTATAGCATTATGATTTTCCTAGTTTTATTTTTTAACAGAAAACATCTGGGATGAAAGGCTGGGGGTGGATGGGAGAAGAGACATTCTGATTTTCATCTGCTTTTAAGTGGGCAATAATTAAGACGAATTCTGAGAGGCAAACTACAAAACAAGCAGCCCAACATGATACCATCTTGTGCTGGACTACGTATATTATTCCATGCTTGCGGCAGGGTACTGAAGGTTTAAATGCTAATGTAAGTTTAAAATAAAACTAGCCCTTATAGACTCATAACTAACATATGAGAGAGAGCTTTGACTGGTATGTTTTTATTACAGAAATGTACAGTTTTGGTGTCAGTTTTTAAAAACATTGTTTGTCTTCTATTGTAACTTTTATCATCCTGTCAGCTAAGTTTTTGGATTTTAAAATTGAATACCCACCCCCATTTTATTACTTCAAAATAAACTACAAAATTGCTTTGATTTCTTCCCAAACATGATTGCTCGTTGTTGTCTTAGCTATAATGAAATGATCGCAGTTGTCAAATATCTGGAATTATTTTCTTGACCTGTGGCATTTTGCTTTTAGCTATTGGATTTAACTTTTCCTTTTTTCAAAATAAAAAAAATCAAAAATCATACAGCCATTATTTCTGTCATTGTATGAAATACTTAGATAAGAGAAAAATTAAAAGTCCGGGTTATTTTTTCCCACCAGTTTACAAGTACTATATGTCAGTTTTCATAATGTGATAGTGGCCGGCACAACTCATTGGTCTTCTTGTTCTTGTGGTGATGTATGGATGAAAGCACATGTCTGTGCACTGGACTGATCTTCCCCCAGGAGTAGGGCAGAAGCGCCTTTCAGTACTTTTGTGACACCACCAGGCCAGTATAGAACTTGGGCTGGGGTTTATGCCGGCCTAACTGAGGATTAGCATTGCAGTCATAGTTCAGTACTATTTATTTTTAGCTTAACATACTTCCAGGACAAAAATCTAAGGTAATTGGTCTGATGGTGATGCTTTGGTTCTGCCACTGTAATGAAGCCATAAAGTGTGCTGGTGCTTTAGGGTTGGAACATTCCTGAAAGTGTCACCACCGGAGCATGTAATCTGGTGCAGAAAGTGGGGCAGGAAGACAGAATGGGGAAGGAAAGTGGCAAAACTGGAGAAAGGAGGTGGTACAGTGAATGTTGTTTTGGCACAGCTATACTAATGTGGTGGGAAAGGAAAAGATTGGGGTATCAATTGGATAAAACTGTGAGCGCCGGCTTAATCTGCTGATATTAAAAGTGAGTTGCACAGGTTTAGTGAAACCAATATTTTATTCTGAGGCTGGCATATTGGTTTTAGTTTCTGTGTTGAATGAGTTTGTTTATTTATTCCTGTCTTCCTTCAAGGAGCTCATTTTCTTCCCACCTCTCTCAGTTAGACTCAGAGATAAAAGACTAGTCAAAAATTATTCGCTGAGTTATGTGGATTTGAACCTGGTTCACCATGGTTCTAATGCCATATTTTCACCTCTAACTCTCAATGAAATTCTGGCTTCCGTGAAACATGTACACAGTAGATTTTAGTCTCTTCACTGAGCAAAATGAAATAGCCTAGGCTGTTATACGGCATAATGTATTTTATATCTTCATAATCATGGAATCATAGAATCCTAGAATTGGAAGGGACCCAGTAGGTCATCTAGTCCAACCCCCTGCCTGTAGAGGAAATCCCCCTAGAGCATCCCCGACAGGTGCTCGTTGAGCCTCTGCTTGAAGATCCCCAGTGAGGGAGAGTCCACCACCTCCTTGGCAGTCTGTTCCACTGCCGCACCGCCCTCACTGTCAGGAATCATGTATTTTATATCTTCATATATCTTCATGGAATTCACTTTAAGCAGTAATTCTGACAATTTCATATTTTTGTGCATAAATTCCTTAACAACAAATAGGTTGTGCCTCAAACTTTCACATCCTAGCCCTATCAATAACAATACGCAGAATAAGGATAGGACTGATGACTTCCTATCCCATAATAAAGGATTATAAACGGGGTTTTTCCTGGGTGTACTCACCGGTACACAGCACCAGCACCTTTTTCCACCTGTCCACCCCCCTCAGAAGCTAATTAATAGTTAGTCATATTGGGATGACCTGTGGGGTGTAGCAGATGACCTGTGGGGTGTCCCTCCCCCACAGAAAAAGCAGTGATAGAGGTCTTTGAGAATAGTGTTTTTACCTTACTCAGTCAGAAGTAATCCTTGTGTTCAGTTAACAGGCAGGTCAATTCTACTGTCCCTACAGTGCTAGGACTACTGCAGTTACAAAATGGCTGCCACTAGCCTCTACTCAAGAGAAGGGGACATTTACCCCCTTCCTCAGAGTAGCCTCACAATGGGGCTAGTTGATTCTGCAGCAGCTCTACAGCAAGGACATCTGTATAGAGTGGAAGATACCACATGGACGTTCAGGATCTGACAAAGCTTAGCTCTGCCAGTCCTGTCTCCTCATCCTCTGCTGCCATCCCCTGCAGCACCTTTCCCCACCTTTCCTCCCCATAAACCTTGTCACCCACCTCCTCTTCCCCAGCATACCTCCTCCCCACTTTCCCCACATCCCTGTTCACTGCTTTGCTGCTTGCAGTCAGTAGCAACCTCCAAGTGGAGGAGCACCAGCACAGAGCTAGCACTAGCGCAGCACTGACTGGCACTGATGCGTCGCTGGCACAGGACCAGCATTGTGGCTTGCACATCTGGTTTACAACACATTTGTGACCCCCACTGGTGTTTTAAGAGCATCAGGCTTAAGAGCATCAGGCTAGTAGCCTATAAAGCTATCTTATTTATTGGATTCCAATACCTCTACTCAAAAACAAGCAGCTCCCAGTGAAGGTACAATCATTGCTGCATTTCCTTGAAAGCTACTCAGTAGTTGTCATAATCTCGAGCTGAGTCATTGCAATTTCACCTGACAGTCAGATGGAGCTGTGGGATCAGTAAAGGTGCCACTGGTCATACCACTGAAGTACAAAATTATAGAGCAGCAGCATGCCTGCTTTGGGTAGTTTTGATAGCATTTCCAGTTAAACACTGGGCTGTGGATCAGCTGTGTGGGAAGCTCCCGTACAGATTTCCGCAGCTCTCACTTGACAGAAAAGGGTTTCAACATAAAGGCAAAGTTGTATGGAAAAAAAATGGAGCCAACAGCATGTCCAGAACAGGCCCAAGCATTTTTGCTGCTTTCTGTAAGCCAGAAATAAAAAAATGAAGAGCATATTGTGCAACAATTTATGTAAAATACTGTGTTCAGCTATCTGAGGAAGGCCTGTCCCATCTTGAGGAGAGACTGGAAAATCAGTTAAATTGACTTGTTTATAGTGGTTACATGATATAAACTACAATACCATTCATGGAGACTGCATAAATATTGCATTTAGAATGTTAAAAACTGGATTTCTCCTGTGGTTACACAGATGACATGTTTTTCTTCTCATTTCAAGGTGAAGTGGCTTTGGTGATCTCATTTTTGCTTTCCAGTGGAGATTTATCTATATTAAAAAAGCCTCCACTATGTATTTTTTGGAATATGCTGAAAACCACCTTTGAACAGAAGTCTAGAAGTGGGAGAGATGCAATGATGAGCTAGAATTAAATATGTATGGTAGAGACTCATGTGGGAAAGTTTACCACACTGGTTGTAAAAAAACCAACGTGAAGAAAAAGGGGAAAATCCTATATATTTATTTTGCTTTCTGTGAAATTCTGTCCTCTGTAGAGTTTGCGAGTTAAATTGTGATGAATTGGTGTTTCTAAACCAGTTTATAAACCAGCGTTGTGCTTCTAATTTTATAAAAGCTTATTCTACTGGCTAGGAGTTGGCCCTATTTGTGCCTACTACTATAATACAAAGGAATTATTAGGAAAAAAGACGTATTCACTTTGTTAATGTTATTGTGTTATTCACAGTAACAGCCAATCTTAACCAGTCTTCCAGTGCCAATACAGCTGTGCTAATGGAGCGTGTGCTGTGTTCTGTGAAGGGGGATCAGAGAGGCCTACTCAAAGTAAGTGAACATTTGTTTCCTTACATTGGGGCTGCATCTGCGCTGGAAAGTTGGACAGGATAGGGCCCAAATTTATGTATCTAGGGCATGGTTTGATGACAGATGTCCCTGGGAGCCATGCCATTAATTTCTGTGGTATTAGAATCAAACGATGCCAGGAAATTCCTTTTAATATCCAGCATGAGTACAAAGGAAATGCCTTTTAGACAATTTGTAAGGAAAGAAGATTTTACCACCACAGACTCCTTAAGAAGGTAAGATCTGCACTGTAGCAGAATTTTCAACCAAATATATTGTGGGGTTTCAGGCCTTCCTTCACCAAAGAACTTTGATCCCTTCCATAAGACTCTTCATAGCCTACGAGCACAATCCTAACCATGTCTACTCAAAAGGAAGCCCCATTATGTTCAATGGGTCTTACTCCGAGGAAAATGTCTTTAGGATTGCAGACTACATCTCCCAAATACTATATGCAGGTCATCATTATACTCATCCTATATCTGTAGCTATCCTGATATGTTTAGCTATGCCTCTGGGTTGTGAGATCCTAGTGCTCTCTCCATGTGAACTACTTTGAAGAAGCAGACGTGAAAGAGATGGAGACAGCGGTAACTGCATTTGTCCTTAGCATAGGGTTGCCATAATTTTCATCCACAATACTGGGACAGGAACCTCTGTCCCATTTGCCAGTATGTGAACACAATCCCTCCAAATCAGGACTGTCCCTGTTTTTCAGGACATATGGAAACTCTACCTTAACAGAGAAGAGTAGGGGAGGCCTCCCTGCCTGACCTGTTTAGAAGTGGCAGTGGAGGAGAAGGTAAGCGACTCCAAGGAAAGGAAGTGATTAGAAGAGGATGGAGCAGTGATGGCTGGAGCAGCTGGTTAGGTGGTGGACGAGGATTGAAAGAACACAGAACACCAGGGTACCCTAGACTGCTGCTCAAAGCAGCCACTTCATACTGAATCATGGTTGGGTCAGCCCTCAGGATGGTCCTGAGGCGTGAACTAATCTATGAAAGATCTTCTAAGAACCAATAATTTTTTCTAATAACTTATTTACCCACTTGCAAAAGGCATGGACAAAATTTTGTTGACATAAGAAAAAGGATATCTAAAAGACTACCAGTCTGTCTGCTTTGTTTCAACCGGCGCAGAGTGTGAATGGTCCTTATTTGAAATATTCATCATATTCATGGAATATTCATCATATTCATATTCATGACTACATGTTGGTCAATGGGAATTTTGTTATTTTCCATTATACCACAAAATCAGGGCATGGAGTGTCTAATAAGCACAACTTTTTTGCACTGAGCCTAGACATTTTCTGGTAGTGCTGGAAAGTATTTTTAAAAAGCTGTAATCCTAAAGATACTTTCCTGGGAGCAAGACCCACTGAAGAGAACAGGGCTTAATTTTGAGTAGACATGGTTAGGATTGTGCTCAAAATCTGACTTTGCTTAATAGCTTTATTTAAACAGATGGAAGAATGCTTAATTTTGATGTACTTTATTGGATTTTTTAATGGCATTGACTTTTGCATGCTGTGATATTATAAAGAATACTATTTTTATATTATTATATTATATATATTTACTTTTTATTATACTTTTATAATATTATACTTTATATTTAATAATATTTATAATATTATATTTTATAATATTATATAATATTATACTTTTATAATATTATACTATAATATTATATTATAAAGAATACTATACTACTTTTCAACAAAAAAGTTCAAAACATAGTTTACAGAAAAAAATTTAGACATGATTCCTTGTCTTAAAAGGGTTTATAATCTAAAAAGCTGTAGAAAAAACACCAGCAAGCAGACTCGCACTGTATTGGAATAAAGAGGGACAGTTACTCTCTGCCTGCTAGTTATAAGATGTGCAGAACTTTAAAAAGTGCCTCTTTGTCCAGTTGACAAGAGATATTCTCCCTTCCCCAAGACTTTTCAATGGGCTTGTCTAAAAATGAAACTGCATTACAACAAAAGGCTGGTAGAAGCTGAGCTTGGGTTGGGAGCTCACCCCATCTTGCTCAAACTACAGACTTGCCGACTTTCTGATCAACAGGCACGGCGTCTTAATTGCTGAGCCAGATAAGCCATCAGAACTGTTATAGCCCATTGAAATAAGTAAGCCTAAGGGCAAAATCCAGAGCAGGTACGGGTCCAAATGGTTACGTCACCCTCTAGTGTTATTTTATGGAAAATCACCTTAACTGCTCTGGAGCAAGGGGCTTAATTTGACTTTAGGATATGGGCCTAAGAGTGCTTGATTGTTTTGAACTATCAGATTTTGCTGTTAGCCCTGGTTAACCTAATTCATATGCAAGTCTGGTTTCTTCCTAGTTCCTTTATATTGCCTGACCATGCTGTGCTTCCTTACATCTTTTCGCCTTTATACAAAATCAAGCTCACATTTGGCAAGATTTGTGCCAACTGCATCATCCATGTTGCAGTACTTGCATCCTGTATAGGCAATGCTGCTGTGAATAAAAGCAGAAGATTGGAAAAGCTCATTTATGTAGCGATTAAAATGAGCTACAAGTGGTGTCTCACATAACAAGTTTAATTCATTCCGGAAGCTTGCTTGTTTTGTGAAACACTCTTTTTGTGAAGCGGATTTTCCCATAGGAAATAATGGAAACTCAGATGATAGGTTCCACAACCCCCAAAATATTCATATAAAAATATTAACTGTATGTTAAAATGATGACAAAACACTGGGATTGAATTCAAAACATGCATTCAATGTGCATGATCCTATGAAGTCTATTTAGGCTGCAATCCTAAAGACACTTTCCTGGGAGTAGGAGCTATTTAACAAATGGGGCTTACTTCTGGGTAGACATGGTTAGGAGGCTGCAATCAAATACACTTTCCTGGGAGTAAGCCCCATTGAACGCAATGGGGCTTAGTAGACATGCTTAGGAGGCTGCATGGAGGATAGGGGCTTACTGTATCGCTGCTGGAGGCTGGTGGGGGCACTTGGGGGGCAGTTAGAGGCAGCAGTGCGCTGGCTGGCAGCCCTTTAAAACAGGCTCCGCGTGGAGTGTAAGTGCAGAGCAAAATGGGGGCAGTTGTTTGGGGCTTGTTAAATGAAATGGGCTTGTTAAGTGGAGCACACTCCCAATGGGAATTTCTGCTTGTTATGTGACTCACTCTTTGTGTGAGGCACTTGTTATGTGAGGTACCACTGTATCTCCAAGCCTTCTTCCAGGCTGACGGCATCATTCCATGGTGGGGAACTGTGGTGCCAAGTAGTCCTCACTGCCCAAAGTCCATCAAGTGAGCTGCAGTATGGAAATCATCAGAAAGCATTTTGAGATTTACTGCAGACAACCTGCCTCAAATATTCTGTCTTCTCAGAAATAGTCAAGGGAGTTTTCATTCCTTGTTGCAATCTTGGATGTGTCTATTATGATTGTCATTGGCAGAGTAGGCAACATGACAAAATGTGGTTTTCATTTCTGGAACCGTGCGAGTGTGATTGACTACCATGACATTGATAGGGTTGACAGGCCTACTGAGATCTGGGCCTTCTTCCCCACCACCCCCAAAATACAAACACAGGATAATTCCTAGGTCATCTTCCTTTTACATCAGAGGTTCAGCTTATAAGAAGAGTATGGCTGCAATCCTAAAGACACTTTCCTGGGAGCAAGACCCATTAAATATAATAGGGCTTACCTTTGAGTAGACATGGTTAGGATTGTGGTCTATGTTTCTAGCTGGAGAACATTAAAGGGGAATATTAGAAGGGAGACTTTTAAAGCTACATTGTTTAATGAATATTTGAAGGCATGCATTTCAATATGTAGTAATTCAGATAATGGTTGTCACTCAAGTCTTCAGTTTATTCCATGAGATTTATTTTGTCCTAAGTTTATAAAATTCAAGATGAATGTTCTAGCATCCTGTGGTTTATTGAGGGCTACGTCAACAGACTTAGGGGTTGCATCAATCTGCAGATCTGAGATCACTCAGCAGATCTCCTCATGAGCATTTTAATCTCTGCACACACCTTGGACTTGCTGGACAATTCTTTAGAAAACCTGGATACTTTATACTGTCTTGTTTCCTCTATGGAAGAAATATGATGACTATTACTCAATGGCAATAAAAAATATCAGTGCAATTCTACAGTGTGTTTAGTGTCTCTGTTAAAGAAAGCTTTTGAAAATAATGTGAGAGAGCTATTTTTGACATTTTAAAAATTGAATTTTAAAGCTCATTAGAACTTCAAAGCACAGATAAAGTCACATTAGATTAAAAGAGGAAGTGAAAATATTCCATTACAATTTCAGCCAAATCCAATAAGAAACTATAAAACATAGCAGACATTGGAAAACCCTCTACCAACTTAACAGTCACCTTAAATGCAATGCCTGCACTAATAGATCTTGCCTAGGAATGCCATTATAATCCAGAAATAACCAGTTGCTTGTGCAAGGTTCCAGAATCTGAAGTTCTGGAATGTCTTCAAAGCTTCTGACAGGGAGGAGACTGTCTGGACTCCAAAAAGAAGACAGTATCAGTGGCAACCATGGGTAACACCATGCACAAGAACAGGACTGCAGAGTGTGCCCCCACATACCCCACAGAAGTAGCCCCACAATGCAACTCAATTCTACAACAACCTTTCAGTAACTTTGGAAGACATTACATGGAGGCTCTGGTGCCAGTGGAGCTAACGTCTGCTGGTCCCTCCCATTCCTGCCCCGTCATGTCACATCCCCCACTCTCCCCACCCCAGAATGCCTCCTCCCTACCTCTGTTCACCACTCAGACAGCCAGCAATCAGGTCGACCACCAAATGGCAGAACATCAACACTAGTGCACTGCAAGCTCTGGGGACTTAAACTGTGCTTTGCAGTCACCAGGTTTACAACTCCCAAATCCCAGCAGTGGTGCAGTGCTGGTGGAAAGCCCTTAAAACTGGACTGTAAATCTCTTGGCACAGTTGCTGTCAAGAATCTTTATATAACATCATGATTGGATAATAAAGCCTCTTGTACATTTTACATTGTTTTCACATTGAATTCTCCCGTTAATTTTTGTACAAACATATTCTCCCCTCATTTTAGCAGTTTGACAATATAAATCAACTGAAAACCTTTGTAAGTAAATAGCCTCATTTTTAAGAGCTGCATTGACAAGACTTATTTTCTAAGAGTCACATCTCTAAAAACTCTTGAGTAGGAAATAATACGCTCATCTGTCTAAACACTGTAATTTTCAGAAGCAAGTGGAGGGCTAAGGATAGTAATATGGAATGTTGGACTGAGGTTTGCCCTCATCCTTCAGCCTAATAAGGTAAACGTCAGTCTGTTGGTTAGTTTGACTAAATCCAAGGAAGATATTCTATAAAGGGTATTTAGTTAGGCAATTTGCACTAGCCACAACCTCAGTCTCTCATAAATCAATAATATATGGCAGATCCAGGATGTTCTCATTGCCCTGAAGGAAAGCATTGTGTCACTTGAGAAAAAGACTATCTCTGGGTCATCCAAGATTCCACTAAAAACCAAAGCTCTGGAGACAACTATGAGCTACAGTGATTAGAATAGTGTTTTTCCCCCTATCTGTTGGGATTAAAATAATTGCTGAATTCAAAACTGATGATGAAGTGTTATAGCAGATCTCATAAATGCAGCTAGTTGGCATTTGGACTATTACAATACCACTATGTAAACAAAGATAATTTGGTTTTTCTCAAGAGAGCTATGATATTGTACCACAGATCATGCAAGGTACAATTACTAAGTTGTTGTTCATTAGACACAAACATAAATGACACAGAGAGGTCCTGAAAGATGAAAGCTACTTACTGACATTTCTGGAGCCATTTTTTATTTCAAATTGTGATACAATTTGAATAGATAAATGGGTAAGGCCTATGAAACCAGGGAGACCCTGAAATAATGACTGTGAGATCGATTTCAGGTAAGGGAGCTTACAGGATTTAAATTACCTTTGCATCTGAAGCCTCCTGATTTACAAAATAGAGTACACAGAATTTGAAGCAGCTGCAACATGATGGGGTGAAGGTAGGCAGGAAGGATAGGACTGATAGACATTTAATCTAAGTGCTGTAGGTTGGAATCTCCCATGATCAAACAATTCTTTAATTCTACCTTATAATAGAATATTGGGGTAACGAGATGCAAGAGAAGCTTTGCAATAAAAGTTAAATAATATAAAGGGGGAATTTCAGGAGTACATCGTCCCTGCAGCACTGTGATGTGATAAGCTGTGCTTGCCAAAGGCCTGGTTCCAATGATATTTTAAATCTTCTGCCAACCGTGTTCTTTTATCATAATCATCACCAGAACATTGAGGGGACAAAATGAGAAAATCACCTATACTCTCTGCAGAAACACAGATGTGGCCACTTTGGTGTTTGTATTTTTAAATAAATGATAAGTTGTTGCTTGATTTGGATCTTTATAGCTGTCTTTTTCAAATGCTGTTGAAAAATGCTATACTTTTCTGAAGTATACTTCAGATGGCAGGAAAGGTGGATACAATTATTTTAAATACATTTCTCAACAAAGAAAGCAGAGGTCACCCATTCTAGTGGAGGGTGCAAGCCATAAAAGGTGGAAACCAACTTCAACTTCTATACCTAGCAATTTTGTATATGATTATGACCATTTCTGCCATAATCCTTTCACAGATTTCATCTCCCAGTTTGCTTTTTTCCATTCTGTTTCCCTCTGTGATGGGGATCCAAACGCCGAAGATGGCATGCTAGGGATCCAAGTGAAACCAAGAGCCCCATGGGTCAAGGTTCTGGAGTCAACAGCGGGGGATCGTGTATATTGGCTGGACTCCTACTGGGAATTGTTACGTTTGTATTGCGCGGGCAGAACAGGGGTCTATCCTGGACGCCCAATCTCTGTGCGGGCCAATCCTGGTACTTCCCGCTTGATGGGTCCACTTAGGGGCACCGGAGGAGAGAAGGAGGGTGCTTCTCGCTGGAGGAACGGAAGAGGGAGGAGAAGATCCAGCACCGGTCGCTGTCCAGCGGCTTCTGGCCTCCTTGCGGACACCTGGAGAAAGACAAAAGACTTTTAGTTAAAGGTTATTGATTCTGTTGGACTTACCTGTTGAGCTTCCACTGAGTTGAATGTTATACATACCTGGAAGAGACTGATTCTGGAGGTACCTAGAGAAGAAAAGAGACAGTGGTTAAAAGGCCTTAAAGGTGAAAAAGGGGGTGAAGTGAACCTGCCTATCTGAAGAGTAATAAGATTGTATGGTGCCTGAAAAATGTGGTTAAATGTGACTGCTCCTGAACCCACCCATGTAACTAAGCCCATGCTACCTGTATTCCTACCCTACCTATAACCTTCACCATCATAAATTGTTCTCGTTGAATCTTACCTGTGGTGGTATCCTCTTCTTGTGGGTGGCGTAGATTCCCCAAGATGGCAGAGAGGAGACTCAGTGGATCTGAAATAGAAGTGTCCTGGGAGAGGATAGTGAGTGGCACGACACCCTCCTATGTAGGAATTTGTCCCACTGAACACAGTGGGATCTGTTCCTGAGCAGTGGTGTAGGAAGGGAGGTGCAGGGGGTGCAGTTGCACCAGACCACCAGCTTTGGGGGGGGGGGGCTACAAGCTAAGCTTGGCACTAGTGACTAAAATTGTGAAAAACAGGGTATGTAGGAATGATAATATCATCATGTTATGTATTGTTGGAAAGGTAATTTTATGCAGAATACAATGAAACAAACTGCATTGGATTATCTATATACTATACAAAGTTATGGCCAATTTTTGAGCAACTTTAACAAGGAATGTTCTAATGGCACTTGCTTTTGTCTCCTTTTGAAGATTTCACGGAAATCCTCATCGCATTGTCATTCAACATGTTAGCATTTGAATTTAATAATAAAACATATTTGTTCAGGCAAGTTGATTCCAGGCTGATGCAATACTGAAGAAGGCTGATGCAATCTAGCTGATGCAATCTGAAACTGCTCTTACAGCATGAGTCAGCAGAATTGGAAGTGCTGAGTCACTGATCACATGCCTGTAATATCTATAACTGATTGGTGTTCCACTAAATATAAGTGTTTATGAGATTATTGCAATGTGTGGGTTACTGAGGAGGAGTATTTTGCTGTGTTGATACTCTGAAAGACTGAACTGTATCTGTGGACTGACTTGTGGACTGTTTAACTGGATTTACTGAGATTGGAAAAACCCCTTCAACTGGATGTATGTATATGACTGATCTACTGTTCTGACCTTGGACTGTGTTACTGGACTTATCTTCTGCCTTTCGTTTAAACAATGTAGTTATCTTTAACTATAAACAGCTGTCGTGTTTACTCTGTGCTGCTGCCCGTTTGCCTCTGCACAACTACTCTGCTAAGCCCTGCACATCAGCAGGGTCTTAAACCCCAACACAACAGATTCATTGCTCGCACTGCTATAGCCTTATTTGGGTGGTGCTTTTAGACAAAATTTTTCACAATTTCCCAATGTTTAGAAAGGTCCTTAATCTCTTTTGATGAGAAGGATTCCTCCTCCTTATTCTCCTCCTCCTCTGCAGATGAGAGAAATCTCCTCCATAAACTCTTGCTGTTGCTCACAATTAAAGCAGCAGCAGCAGCAGCAGGCCTCCGTCAGTCTTGAAAGACTACGGTATTATGCTCGGCGCTGCATACACTGCATACGCTGCATGCGAAGCACGAAAGCCTGGGTTGGATTGTTATGGGGATAGGCTGTTACCCAAGTAGCAAATCCCCCCCTCCATGCCACTGAATTAGTCCAATGGAAAGGCAGAGCCAATATGATTGGATCCAGCTGGCATCGCAGAGCTGGGCTAAGGACAGGAGCTCACCCTGTCTTGTGGGGAAGACCCGGGTCTCGAACCCTGGCCTGTTGGTTTACAGGCACAGTGTCTTAATCGCTTGCACCACCCACAGCCCACAATGTTGCTCACAATGCAGATTCATAAATTTATTCATTTTACAACAAATTTTCCTTGTAAAACTGTTTGCCAAGCTCTGCCAGAACTGTTTGTCGTAGAAGGCACTGTTAAGTCTTACAAAGCAGAATTCCTTAGAAATTTTAGTTTGTCTCACATAGCATTCTTCTTACAAAGCATTTGTCTTACAAGGTACCACTGTATATCATAATACTGTATTATGTTACATGCTTACTGGGTATACAGGTGCACTTCTAAACGGTGCTCCTCTTATATTTAACAGGCAAAAAATAACCATCTCTCTTTGCCTAAGCACAGTTTCCCTGACCAATAAGGGACACAATTTTCATTTTTTTAGTTAATTTGTTCTAAAAATTAATTTAGTTAATTTTTTTTTAGTTAATTTTGTTCTTGTAGGGCGGGGAGGGGGGGGGACAAAATCTTGTCTAACTCCAGATAGCAAATATGTGCTTTAGCTATGCCCCTAGTAGAACAAAGGGTGGTGAACTGTTGAGGAGGAGGCAGATTTTTCCCAATTTTCTTTTTTAAAATACCCAGGGAAGAAGTCACTTCTGGTTGTGACGTCACTACCAGGGCAACATTTTGAGCATTGCACCAGGTTACATAATCATTAGCTATGCCACTGTTCCTGAGTAGATTGCACTATACACAGAAATGGTCCCTGTGAGGCTGCAAACCTATCCACACTTTCTTGGGAGTAAGCTCCATTGACTATAATGGGATTCTCTTCTAAGACAGGCATAGGATTGGGCTCTTAATCATTTATAAGATGGAATCATTTTTCCTGGGAAATATACCTTGGGGCAGGGAGTTTAATTTTAGGGTGTGAAATGCAGTGCCTATTTTCAGCACTGACTTCTGCTTTAAGGCCTTGGCTTACTCTATTCTAGACAGACAAAATAAATTATGTCTGCCATTATTTAAGCTGATGTTGAAATACTGCACATTAGGGAAGGCATCCAGTCTTAATGAATCATCACACTTAGACTTGCATTCATCCACCACACTTTTTCAGAGGTTTCATATCACACAATAAATGACAGACCAAAATCAAGTGACATAGGATGAAATCCAGAGTAACTACAGGGAGTCCTTGCTCCAGAGTAAAAACAAGTTACTCTGGATTGCAATATGAATTTCCCATAGGTATTCACTAGGTGGTGCAATAACTATGGGTTAATGTCTCTTACGTGCTCCTGTAGTTACTCTGGATTGTGCCCGTAGTTGGTACATATGAGGAGAGGTTATTTCCACCATTGTCTTGGCAGATACCTATGTTCTTAAAAATGTGCTCTTGAGACTTGAAGAACCTTCAGGAACAGGTCCTTTCCTCCTTTTCTGCAATCTCTTTTGCTCCTCTGATTTTTGATGGATACAACACACCTGTTTTGGCATTGTGGCAGCAGCAGGGATGGTGGGATAAGATTGGGCTGTAAGAGTAGCATGGACTAAACAGATTTAAACCATGACTCTTATGACCCAATATCTTTACAAAGAAGACATAGCAATAAAAAGAAAGCACTGTTCAAAATGCAAGATCTAAGACTGTTCAGAATATCTGGATCCAATAAGTTTGGGGAGTTGGAAAGGAGTTGGGGAGTTGGAAGTAGCGTTGGTCTGCTACTGAGATTTGGGGCAAAGCATTGCATTAACACATTTACTGTAGCCAAGATTTTTTGTTACATGATCAACTCTCTTCTAGCAAAACAGAGGTAGAATTGAGATAATCAGAAAAAACAAGCCACTTACTGACTAATAAAGAAATAATTCTTATGACAAATTGCCAGTTGATTTACAGTTTCAGTGAAATTTAAATCACATGCTTGTAGGCTCAAACGTCTGTAATATTTCCCAATTTGGCCTAGAAAATTTGGCTTTCATTTTTCTAATATTTCACAGATGAAATAAGGACATGCTTATAACACCCTATGGTCACATTAAGTATTACTGCCAGTAGTAATTATGCATCATGTCTTCCTATTATGTCTTCCTTTTACCTATTATGTCATAATTCTGCATTACCTATTAAGGGACTCTGTTCTGTATACTGTATAATTTATATATTCCCTGCTGATTCACATTCAAGGAAGCTGATTGTCTGTAGTGTTCAAAGTGTACTAGTATAAGAATGAACACATATAAACATAGAACAAACATTATTCTCCTTTGTACAACACACATATTAGTAACCTATAGTAGCTAGTACTTGTACTACTACCACTGCTACTACTACTACTACTACAGGTGCCTTGGTTTACAAGCATACAGTGGTACGTTGCTTAACGAGTGCCCCGCTTAACGAGTGCTCCACTTAACAAGCACTCTGTTATGCAAGGCACCTGCCTTGCTTAGCGAGGCAGATTTGCTTAACGAGCACTTGCTGGCTGCCCTAAAGGCAGCTGCAAGTGCTCATTAGCAGCGCGTGCAGGTCGGGGAAGCTCAGCAGGGGGCGGAGGGGGTTTCCCTCCACACCCTGCTGAGCTTCTCTGCAACACCTGCAGGTCGAGGAAGCCCAGGAGGGGGCGGGGGAGACTTCCCTCCACCCCCTCTTGGGCTTTTCTGCAGCCTGCGCAGGTCGGGGAAGTCCAGAGGGGACTGGGGGGACTTCCCTCCGCCCCCTCCTGGGCTTCTCTGGAGCCCGCAGGGGTCGGGGAAGCCCAGGAGCAGGTGGAGGGGACTCTCTTCCACCCCCTCCTGGGCTTCTCTGCAGGCTCCCTGCAGATTTCAGATTAAGATGGTGCCTCTCTGCTAGGCACAAGATGAATCATTTATATGCATGATTCTAATGCTTTGGAAGCAGGCCTTTTGTGTCTTTAAATGTCACTGGACTGCATCTTCATGGCATCTATGCTGGAAAATATCATTTTATTCCTAGAAAATGTCCTCTTATTCCCTCCCCCCAACTTAACACGTTGCAAAAACCTAAAAATGGGATTAATGTCACCATAGCTAAGCATGATTTTCATAAGCTTTTCATTATAAACTTAATAATGGCTTCTATTTGAAAACAATGTGTGGTCCATGTTCAGAGGATGCTCCATTTTCCTTTATATCACACACAGTTACACATGCACACACTCAGATTTCATTCATGAAATCAGTTTAGAAGAAGGCAAATCACAGAGGCCTCCTCAAGGTAAGAGAATATTTGTTCTATTACCTTGGGGCTACATTTTGGCTGCATCAGCACTGGAAAGTTGAATAGGCTTGATCTCACAATGATTTCAGAGGAATTGTTAAGTGTACCCTGCTGAATACAACCACCAATGCCTGCCTCAAATTTTGTATTTCTGAGTTTTGAATAATTTGGGATCTCTTCCTGATCACAACTCTCTGTGAAGTGAAAGGCAAGCACAAGCAGCAATGCTCTGCAATGATTGGAGCTTTACTCAGATTCTTGCCGCCTTGGGTTTCCTTTTTTTAAAGGAAGAAAGCCAGGACAAAAATCAGGTAAATAAATTCTGGGTCTCCTAGAGTACAGCTACTTGACAGAATTTATTGTTTCTGATGTTTTGCTTCCCTCTTGGAGCAAGATCTTGAAACAGAAATCTCCTGACATGAAACTCCTCACATAAATAACAGTGCTAATTATAATTAGCAGTACAATTCTTATGTATCTAGTTTTCTATGAGTTGGATAAGATCTTCAGTACTGTACATTATTTTCCCTGTTAGTGCTTCCCTTGCAGGACTCTGGCGGACAATATCTAGTAATGTGAGACGTCTTCACCTGCCCCCTCTCTGGTTCTTGCTGAAGGTGTGGATTTTAATATTATTTCCTTCCTTTTCTTCTTCTCACATTCCTTCTTCCTTTTCAGACCATCACCGGAGAAGGGTGTTGTCTGCTTCATGCTTGCCAAGCCATCCTCACCAGACTTCCACATGAAGGGAACAGTTTGTAAGTGTCAGTCTTAGAGTCTCTGAGCAATCAGAAGATGCATGTATACAACCATGAACTTTGAAAAAAGTACTTCTTATGAATCTTAACACAACTTCTGCTTCTGTGTAAGTTATATCGAAGCAAATGGAGTTCTAAAAAAATGCCCCAACACTGAAGGAGCAGAACTTCAAAGACCCAAACATGTAATTAACCCATTAGCCTCAAAGGTTAGGCATCTGCTCCAAGAATTATAACTCTACTCTTGATATGATAAACCTTCTTTTCAGGGAAGCAATGGGAGTTCAGACAAATGGTTTCAATTAGCCCCAAAAAGTGTTCAGGATTGCCTTGTCTTTTCCTTGTCTTCATTCCTGCCGGAAGTAATTCCATGAGCTTTGTGTTCTTTGGGGGTTTTTCTTTTTCTTTTTTCTTTCTTTTTGGTTGTTTTTGAAATAAATTAAGTGATGGAGAAGACGAAGTAAACACAAAAGCAAGATTTTGACTATAAAGTGGGAAAATAATGTTTCATCTGGCAGCAGTTGCATTTCCAGCAGTTTAGATAATCCAATCAAAAATATATATCAAAACATAAAACTAAACTACATTATGAAAGCTGTATAGATCTGGCTCAAAATAGATCAGTGTCTAAAAAAAAGAAGAAAGTTAAGAGATGTCATAGTTTGCATTCTGTCTAGGGAGGGCCATATGTTGTCAGCAGAATATAAGTTTTGCAGGCCTAAATGCTGTTTTCGCCCCTACCCCTGGTTGAAGTGAGATTCTGCCAACCTGCTGATATTTTTGTTGTTGTGTGAAGGGAGGGAGGGTGAGTGAAAATGGAAAATGGCAAGTGGTGAAAGCATTTAGCTAAGTATAAAGTATTTTGGTATTAAAGGGACTACATGTATACAACCATCCTCTGAGATGCTTGTTTGTGTTGCAAATCTTCAGGCACTGTTGGAATTCTCTCTGTAGGAGGAGGAGGCCAAACAGGCAGGGATTTCCCTTCTCGCTGCATCACTCAGAAGCCTTCATCCAAACAGCCTCCACATTAACAAAAATGATTCAGGGTTTTCCTGAGTTTTGAGTCAGAAAAAGAAGATAAGGTCAAACAACAAGTATGGCATTCTAAATTGGAGGAAAATACTTTTTTTTCCTTCTGAGGAAAGAAATTACTTCATACAATGAGATAATCAGAGGCAGAAGGGCAGCAAAATCACAAGAGAATGAAAACAACCATCTTATACACAAGTTAAAAACTATTTCCTAATCGGACAGGAGTTCAAATAAAAATGGCCATGTGTTGTCTTTTCTTACACATGTCAGGGTTTTCCAGTGAGTAGGCTCTATCTGAAGAATTTGAGAAAAGGATAAATTATAGTAGGATGTCTACAAATGCTTTGAAACTGAGGGTACATAAAAGTGAATCCAACAGTAGTATTTGAAATCTTATAAGGCCCCTGATGAGAAAAATGTATACAGAGTCGAGATTTGTTTTGAAAGAGAGATGTTGTCCTTGACTTTTGAGAAGTCCTGGCCAATGAAATGTCTTCAATGCAGGCATTCCCAACAAGCGAGTTTATCTAAGTTCTTGTTCTCACCCCCCCCCCCCCCAAACCCACATCAAATAGAGATGTCACGGCTGTCAAGGTGGCAAATGTTCTTTTGGTGTATTAACTGAATGTCCTTTAAAGGCTTACAGTACAAGCCTAGAAAGTCTTATCAGAAGTAAATCCCAATGTGAAGTAAATTGCCAGTTGGCCATACAAATCCCCATTACATATAAGCCCCATTACATATGACATTCACTTCAGGATCATGCTGTAATATTGCTATAATTCAAGCCATCCTGCCATGTTTATGCCCCACTGATATTAATACCCCAAAGGTTGCCATGCTAGTCATGACAAATTCTAGGTGCTTATCCTTGTTTCAAAGCCAAAGATCTGGTGTTGTCCAAAGACACCTCCATGGTCAATGTGGCCAGCATAACTAAATGCCAAAAATGCATGGAACACTTAATTTCCCACCAAAGTGTAACCTATTTACCTACTTGGTCTTGCGTACTTTCAAACTGCTAAGTTAGCAGGAGCTGGGCAAGTAAGAAGCGCTTACTCCATTGTGTGCTACTCTGGTCTTGCTGCTGACCAGCTGACTTAAAGCGCAGCATATTTATTCACTGAACCATTACAGCCCATACTGGAACTAAAAGTAGAGTTTAACAATGGATCATGCCCGTCCTCTCTTCAACTTCAGCCCTAATTTCATGAACAGCAGATGAGATGGTAAACCAGGATCTTGACTGTATCACTTTAGTCTTCAGTTGGGAACCAACTGTTCATAGAAAACGTGGCAACAATTAGAATGATTCAAGTCTAGCTTTCACACTATTTACCTTCTATGTTCGTATATGAAGAAGAGCAGTCAGTCATATGAGCTGCTACCTATAGTCTGAACTAGTACTATTCAAAGATAGGTTTAACACCTTGCCTACCAACTGTGAAAACTTTACTTCAGCAATTAATGATAACTATTCATTTTAGTTAGTTAGAAGTTCTAACTAACTGACATGTTTAGTTAGAAATTCAGTTTTGCTCATTGAGTTTACTCTTGGGGATGCATCCAAAGGATTCTGCTGTTAGTCAACTATACAGTGAAGTGAACTATACAATGAACTATACAATGAAGAAATGAATATTTCTGAACAAACAGGGTTTAAAGCTTAAATAAATAAAATAAAAGTGTTTTCTGAAAGTAATAAAAATGTTTTAAAAATGTTTAAAAAATAAAATATTTTAAAAATAAAAATAAAAATGTTTTATGAGAAGAATCAGATTTTGTGTGAAATTTTATTAGGAGTTTATTTACACTCCTAGGGGCTGTGGGTGGCACAAGTGGCTAAGACACTGTGCCTGTTAACCAGCAGGCCAGGGTTCGAGACCCGGGTCGGCCCCACAAGACAGGGTGAGCTCCTGTCCTTAGCCCAGCTCTGCGACGCCAGCTGGATCCAATCGTATTGGCTCTGCCTTTCCATTGGACTAATTCAGTGGCATGGAGAGGGGGGATTTGCTGCTTGGGTAATAGCATATCCTCCATAACAATCCAACCCAGGCTTTCGTGCTTCGCGTGCAGTATGCAGCGCCAAGCACGATACCATAGTCTTTCAAGACTGACGGAGGCCTGCTGCATTTACACTCAAATCCTTCTCCTGTCTCTAATTCTTTAAATCGGGAAAAACAACCTATTTCTTTTTAGGGGCCTGATCCAGCCCATGTTGTAAACCCCTGTTTTAAATGTATATATGCCATGATCCCATATTGTTACTTTATGAACAGCAAAGAACAGAATGAAAGCCAAGCATTCTGCTCTAAGGGACTGCAAGAAGCTGCTGAATCAAATAAAATAAGGCAAGCGTCCGACATGCAAAAGATCAGGCCATGTCGCTAAAGCAGCCTGCTGAAAGAGGATTTGTATACAAAGCCAGCAATGTGTGGGCATGAGTATTCCCAGTATGAAAAACATCTATGAATTGTGCACAGCAATTGTTGGAATGTCAACAACATTCTTTACCATGTTGCCCCGCACTGCCCAATCCTACAGCCTAAGAATCAATGTGGATAAGACTAAAGTTATGACCATGGATGGATCACAGATTCACCTAGATGGAGTCCAAATTGAGCAGCTCCAAGAATCCCCTGGGTCAGGAAAAGAAAGTGACATAGAACTCTCTCCACCAAAGTCCACAGCAGAATTGGCCAGGCAACACCGGTGTTCATTTCACTCAAATGGTCCCTGTGGAAAAAGGCCAACATATCCATCAACACCAAAATTTGCCTTTTCTGAACACTAATCCTGCCAAGTCTCCTGTATGGGTCAGAAATATGGACTCTTCTCAAATCAGAAACAAACAAGCTTGAGGTCCTTCAAATGCAATGCCAGAGACAGATTCTGAGTGCCTCTCTTTGTGACCACCACTGTAACAAGACGTGATGGAAAAGGTACAACCAACAACCCTCAGTTGGAGAACTAATCCAAAAACACAGATTGAGATGGTTTGGCCATGTCTGTAGAATGAACACATATCAGCTGCCACATAAGCTCCTCTGGTGGGAAGGATTTGTCCACTGGAAGATCCAATGAAGAAGAACCACTAAAAAAGACGTGGCTCAAGAAACCAGTGACTGACCACTGATAAGGTGAGAAAGCACATTATGGAAGCACATTGTGAATGACACATGGAAACTAGTGGCACCTACACAGCATATTGGTTGAGAGAACAACCAAGCTGAGGACTAAAGAAGAAGGAAGTGCACAGTCCTACACAGTGCTGTAAATTTGCAATATCTCTAACATTCAAGGTATGCTCTACCTGTTTTTTTCAGATTATGGTAATCTACAGGAATGTCACTGGAACTCTTGAGTGTGGAATCACCCAAATTGGCATTGTTGCTTCACAACTTGGACCAAAATACAACTCTCGATAAGGAGAGTTAATAGGATAGAATAATAGTCAAATTATGACTTACAGTCAGGAGGTCTCATAACAACATTGTCTGATGCATGTGCAGTGACAATCACATACCAGACCTCAGCCGACAGCAAATATCCTGGGATAACAGATTGAGGATTCAATCCTAATCAATTTAGACTAGCACAACTCACCATCACCACATTCCCCTGGTGGTGGCATATCTGAGCACTGGCCTAACCTCCCCCAGGAATGGCACTTTTGTGACACCCCCAGACCAGCATAAGATTTATAATGGGACTTGTGCTGGCCTAACTGGGGTAAGGATTGTACTGTCAGGCTGCAGAACCAGTGAATGCCTGCAGTTGTTTTTAGTGTGTATCTATCACCATTTAATGGTGTATATATCACCATTTAGTGTGTATCTATCACCATTTAAATGTAAACACAGGAAATTATTTACCCTGCCATATCAAACCAGTGAAATGTTTGGTCTGCATTCACTTTGATACTTCCCACTTTTGGCAGTACCTCTAGTTTCATAGTGTCTGGATAGTGATGGACAAAGCATCAGGCTTTCCTAGAATAAAACAAGATGAGGTTTCTGTTTTTACCAAATAAACATTCCAGACATGAATATTGCATCAAATGGACAAAGGAAGGGGTTTCTGTGGAGAAAAAACAATGGCAGTTTGTGACCTAAATTTGACATGGTATAACAAATTGGAATTGGAATTTCAACCCAATCCTAACCAACTTTTCAGTGCCCTGAGGTAAGGGAACAAATGTTTCCTCAACTAGAGAGAGCTCTGCAGCTGCCCCAACCACAGGCTGAAGTGCACACAGGCTTCCCTTTTAGCTGGAATTGGCTGGACATGTCTGGCTTATCCTTACTGGACCAGACCAAATGCGGGGTGGGAGAGTACTTGTGGGGGGCACTAGAGGATGCCTAGTTGGCATAGTGTGAGTTTCAGCCATCCGGCCGGCAGCCATCTTTAAAGGTACATTCCTGTGCATGCATGTGGGTCCTAAGAGGCACGTGCCAGCTGCCATGGGCAAGGCACAGACAAGGACTTCAGCTGCCAAGACAAGGACTTGTGGCTGTGGGTGGGCAGAGATCGGAGGCTGCTGCTGCCCGCCTGCCCTTGGTGCCTTATCCACCTGTCTGCTGGCTGCACCCAAGGTGCAGCCAGCCTCTCTGGATCTGCCAGTCCTGGCTCATGCCTCTTAGGACCTGCGCACATGCGCAGGAATGTACCTTGAAAGATGGCTGCTGGCCAGGCAGCCAAAAGTCTCACCGCGCCAGCCAGGCAGCCCCTAAATTACCTCAACACCACCCTCCACCATGCACCTTCTCAGAAGCAGCCCAGGTAAGCCCCATCCATGTGTACTCGGAAGTAAGCCAATTAAGTCAATGGGTTTACTCCTGAGTAAAGGGTGACCATATGCTGGCACCCAAAAAGGAGGTTTTTGAGATTTTTTCAGTGGAAAATCTGGACGTTGGGGGGACCCTGTCCTTTTTGGGTGCCAGCATATGGTCACCCTGAGGGCAAACCTGGTAGTTTATAATATATAAAAACCTTATAATTCATTTTTGCACTTTTAGTGTCATTTTAATAAAGATCAAGCAATGTAAAGATAAACATCTTAAGTTTAATGAATTGTGCCTGGGTTTTTGGAATAGTTTATAAGAGCATGAAGATTGCCTGGAATTCATTTTCATGCTTTCAAATTGACAATTTTAACATAACTGAGATGTCACATTCTGGAGTGTCAGAGTACACAGAAAATAAGAACTCTGTGTACCTTCCTGTAATGTATTTTTGCAAGAATCAAAATTGCACAGAACTTTATTTTCTATAAATTTATTATTACAAGGTAACCAAATGCATATGGGAAAAAGAACAGGGGATTTGCAAAATTAGGGAGGACAAAGGAGAATTCCAATTCAGTCAGAAGGAAAAGAGCATATCAAGTAAACATGGGCTCCTGGAAGTGTGAAATTGTTGTTCCGAATCTGTTGTGTTGTAACCCTGGCTGATGAAGAGAGATTCATGCAAATAAATCTTCCATGAACAAAGCATCTTTCAGTGATCAGCCAACAAGTTTGTGGTTGCCCCAAGAACAATGGGAATTTCATCAATCCTTTTTAAGGAGGAAAAGGAGGGAATCTGGATTTATGGCCTAATCCCTTCCTGCAGGTGCTGCTTTTTAAACCCTTCTATGTTGAGCCAAACCTGCCTAAATGCCTTCCTCTATGCAATGCTTAAAGGTAGAGGAAATCTGTCATTCATTCTATATGGTCACCCTGATTTAAGTTATATGGGCGGGGAGGAGTAGTGGGAGGTTTGGAGTATATAAATCCCCTTTTAAAACTGCAGTGAAACTCCATTCTGTCTCTGAGCCCAGTTCTTGGCCCTCTCACAGATTCCTTAGTCTCTGCCATTTGCAGGGGAGAAATACTAGCTATCATTAGGGTTAATCATCCATCTATTTCTCCTACTGATCTTTATGAGTGCTTCCATACTCAATTATCCTATGTAATGCAAGACTGCAAACTTAGCTTTTGCTGAGGTAACATATCAACTGGCCCTAAAACTAATTTAAAAAAACAGGTGAGAGGTCTTCAGTTTCAGATCGTACTCTAACAGAAAAATCAACCTGCACCAGCCCATTAGTACTAAATCCAGATCTTCTGCAGAACAGTGCAGGGGAAGGGAAGGGTCATTTCTGGGCATTGGAGGGCAGAACAGGGCCAGATCAGTTCTGGTAGGAGAAGCATCAGTGGAAGCATTTGCCATGTCTTCTTTTCCAGGCCTGGCAACTTTATACAAAGCTACTGGACTTGTGCCAGTGAATTATCTGGCACAGATATGAGAATCCCCATTGTGCAGGCAGGTGTGAGGTTTGACACGGGGTAAGGAAAAAGATTTTCTCACTCTGAGGAAGCCTCCAGGCTGCGCCTAAATTGTGCTGGATACAACATAGGCCACTCAACCTGGAATAGGTTAGGATACGTTTTCAGGATTTTCCATGTGAGTCATAGAAGTAATGAAGACCATATTGTCCATATATGAAGACCAGCTCCTTAGCTGGTGATACATTTCCACTAATTTCTAATTCTATTTTTGTATAATGTAAATTTATTTATAAGAAATCATTTATACAGTATTTATATTTCATGTCACATAATTATATATTACACATACATAGGCTGCAATTCAGAAGTGCACAGGGGCTGCCCTTTCTATCATTGAGGTGGCCAAAGTCCAAGATGGCCCAGCCCAGTTATGCCAGAAACATAGACTGCCCCAAGTCAGATGGACGTGGGCTGCCTGAGCTGTGCCAGTCTAGGCAGTTCAGGAGAGGCGTGTTGAGGGCATGTTGAGCATTGTCTAGAACAGAGCAGTTACACTAGTTCCAGAGCCTGTTTCCCAGGCAGAAATTTCCTCTCTAGCTCCTCAGAGTTATACCACCACAGGAGCAGGTATAGAAGTGAGTAGACCCATAAGGATCCTTGATAAGCCAGAATAAGAATGGCAGTGTTGACCAAAAATCTGAGTTCTTGGCCAGCCTAGCTGCAACCCCTGCCTCTCAACCTCAGGATATGGCACAACTATGGCAGCCCACTAACCTGGGGATACAGCAGGCCACTCCAAGAAGCCCTTTATATTCACTGTAGATTGTCTTGACATCTCATCAGAGACTCCTTATAAGGCAGGCACTGCAGCCATTCCTACTTCAGTGTGATCTTTGTGGGGTCTCCTTGGGAGAAAGCCCTCCCCATATGCCACTGACTTGGTGCCTACTGAGCATGCCCAGGCTTGCTGATTCTTTGCATCCAGAATTACTTTCTCCTTTGGATCCAGAATAGTTGGGACAGCCCACCTAGGGCTCTCCTTACTGCCCTAACTCTGGATTGCAGCCTTTTTGCATTTACAGTTTGCATTTACAGGATTGCATTTACAGTTAATTTGTGTGTTTTGCATGGTGTATCCATCAATATGAATATCACAGATGTTCAGTTAGCAAAGAAAATGCTCTGTGCGGTGAAAAGTGTTTCTGTCACTGAGAGTGCAATCCTAACCTAGCCTGGCACAACCCATTGGTCTTTCCATTCCCATGGTGATGTGAATCACCAAGTGCATATGTGTGCAAGCGCATGTGTGTGCACTTGCCTAACCTCCCCGAGTGGCACACTTTTGTGACACCCTCAGCCCAGCACAAGATTTGTGCTAGGACTTCTGCCAGCCTAGCCACAGATTAGGACTGTGCTACCTTGAACTGGCTACTACAATTGGCATTATATATTAATCAAATGTTTGCATGTACAAATATAAGCACAGATATGCCAATATCTGTGTTCCTTCTACTCCATGTGTAGAGCAGGACTACATCAGTGTCCCTACTATCAACTTCCCCATTGAAGATAGGATCAGCAAGTAAGAGCAGACAAAGTTCTTCATAGGTTCTTTGGGGGGGGAATGTTGGTTGGGGACTCTGACAATGGGAGTGATTCTGTTCACACCTCCATAGATTCAGACAATACATCATAGTTGTTTGAATAGGACTTAAGACTGTGCCAGGCAATGTTTAGTTCACAATGATTTTCTATGTGTGGGAAAAAAACTATTTACAAGAAACAATTTATCCACTAGATATTCTTATTCTTAAAAAAAGTAAGATGGATTATTTAATTAATTTTAGTAAGAACATTAGGTTAAACTTGCCTTGGTGAACTGCATATGTCATAAAGTTGCGCAGACATAAAAGCATTTCATATTCAACAAAAGCAGAAGAATACCATTCCCAATTATTCCTATTATTTCAGAACTTCTCAACTTACCACCATCCAGTTGTTTTTTTTTTTTTTTTGCCTTCTATGGCCACGAAGAGATACTCTTAATTCAAAAATATTCTGCATTTGTTAGATGAGATTCCTTATGTCACACTGAACAAAATTCTTATTTCTCTATCTAGATTTAGATGAAATGATAATAGCAAAGTCTAGATTCTTTGCTCATTTATGTTTTGGGTTTTCTCCTTTGCACAGTAATGGCAATAGGGTTCAAGATGAGTTCATATAGCCTAAGCATATAAATTTTGGAAATGTGCTTGGAATATATTGTTCCAATGTCCTTGTTGTAATTCAACTGATAATAATCACAGTTCATCCATTTTCTACATGATGCAATCAACATTATTTGAACTAGGCTCCTTTTCCTACTTAAAAGAAGTTCATATTTGATTTTCTCATGCTGCTTTTCGTTCTAATACTCTGGGTGCATTGAGAGTTCAACTTGACTTGCTCTATGGCTCATCAGCACCACTTTGATGGAGGCCATTCTACATCGGGCCTCTTCACAAAGTGTCCCACCCTGCCCCAGTGATCTTTTGACAGCTACGACGGAAGATTCTGAAGATTTAGGACTTAGCTCTGGCAGGTGACCTCTCATGGCCATGAGCCTTCAGTAGTACTTGACCTGGTTTAATCTTGGTCACGAAATGAATATGCTCATGTTGTGTGACGCAATTTAACATGAGATACATTTCTGAAGATCTAAGCAAATATGGTAGGGTAGCTTAGATCTTTTCTGAATTCTGAAGATAGGTTTCTGAAGATGTAAGCAAATATGAAGAGAATGAAAAAGCATCTTTTAAAGACCTAGAATGTAGAATTAGTCCTTTTCAT
This sequence comes from Cryptoblepharus egeriae, assembly GCA_030015325.1. Classification (NCBI taxonomy): domain Eukaryota; kingdom Metazoa; phylum Chordata; class Lepidosauria; order Squamata; family Scincidae; genus Cryptoblepharus; species Cryptoblepharus egeriae. The sequence goes on from JAREYC010000001.1 coordinate 152,811,522, forward strand.
TGCAATGTGGCATTAGGCTATACAGACTTGGCCACACTCAAACAACAGAAGGAGAAAATAAAATATCTAAACACCAAATATTTGTGAAGGAAGTCCTTGCAGTTTTTCTTTTCAACATTTGTACCAGATTGTGGGCTGTGGGTGGTGCAAGTGGTTAAGACACTGTGCTTGTTAGCCAGTAGGCCAGGGTTCAAGACCCTGGTCCCCACAAGACAGGATGAGCTTCTGTCCTTAGCCCAGCTCTATGATGCAGCTGGAACCAATCATATTGGCTCTGCTGTTCCACTGGACTATTTTAGTGGTGTGGAAATGGGGTGATTTGCTGCTTGGGTAACAGCCTATCCTCCATATTAATCTATCCAGGCCTGCGTGCTTTGCATACAACACGATACCATAGTTTTTTGAGACTGATGGATAGCAATGCCTGCTTTGTACCAGATTTCAATTGTCCATGAATATAACTCATGCCATTCAAACCCTTCATTTTGTATCACTTTTTAAAAAAACTTTGAAGTCTTCAAAAAAACCTTGAAGTCTGAAGTTTAAAAAAACTTCTGAGACAATTTGACAATCATGTTTGTCATTGCTCATTGGCAGGACTGGCTGATCTGGGTTATGAAAGCATTTTCACTGAATTTAATAACAAATGATGGGTCTTTTGTGAATGAGATTTCTAGACAAAACAAACACTCAAAATTCCATTCAAAACAGTTGATAATGAAATAAAGATGGCATATGTTGTGCAAACACATATTCAATAAATGTCTCATCTTGGCAAATCTCTCTCTATAACCACCACAATTCACAGACTTTGCCTCAATTACAAGGCTTAATTCTACTAATGCCATTAATGACACTTGTAGCCCAAACCTATAAGCTGGCTTTTGCTGGAGGAATGTGCATTCTGCTGGTGAATCTAGGCAAAAGTGGCATGTACTGTGCAATGCTGTTGAGTTTGCAAAACAATGAGCACAATGAGGCCAACAGTTGTGGCACATTGCAGTCTTTGGTGACCACATGCAGGTGCCAGCAGAAAGGCCTCTGTCCATCCACACAATATGAGACAGCAATGGGGACAGATGGAGGGCAGGAAGAGACTGGGACTGGGAGAATCAGGGATATAACTGGGCAGCGAAGGAGTGAACTAGGGATGGGGAAGGCACAGGAAGGGGTAGATTTAGCTATTAATTTTTTCACTTTCTTTGTAAACCACTTTGTGAACTTTTTAATTGAAAAACTGTATATGAATACTTTAGATAGACAGAAAGATTTGGTGGCAAAAGTGCATGCCAGTTCTGATCCTCTCATTGGCTTTGTAAATCTCCCCATGGCTTCTCTTCAGTAATAAGCCACTAAAATAGGTGAAAAATATCAGAGCATACCCACTGGCATTTGAACAGTCAATACAAAATGTTTGTACCAACCTCCTGCAGTCTGTCTGATCACCATCTCCCACTTTAATGGGGATCAGGTTGATTAGGGTCTTAATTATACTTAGGGCCCAATCCTATCCAACTTCCCAACTGGGAACTTTATATTTCTCCTTACTTCTTCAGAACCACTCTTGCTGTTGTTTTTATCATGATAATTTTATGTTCTTCTCATAACCGTATCAAATTCACACAAGATGAATGCCAATTTCTAATTGCTTCTGCAGCACTCCCTGAAGAGCAAGAGCTGGCAGTTACTAAAGTAATTTTATTTAAGTTTGTGAAATTTTTGCTTAATATTGTGACTTTATTCCATTAGTCCATATCTTATATCAAATGTCTGAGAAGTGTAATCACTCATTAACAGACTTTGCCCATGTATCATCTCCTGTTCAATCCTGGCATCTCCACATACAAGTCTTCAGGATATCAAAATGGGGAAGGCTTCTGCTGGAGATTCTGAATAACTTGTATCCAGTTTGAGCAGATGGTCCTATGCTAGATTGGACAAATAGCTTCTTTTGTACATCTTTTGCTATGCTATACTGAAATTACCAATAATGAATAACAGCATGATATCAACAACAAACACAAATGCTAAGAGCATTTTAATAAGAGAAGCATCCCAAAAAACCTGGGTGGCAGATTAAATCATTTTGGAAATTGAAAATACTTTCAATTTTGACATTTTCTTAAGGCATGTATTATGTTTGCTGCTCATATACAAGCCTTACTATCACTATTCTGATGCAGAATTAGAAGAATGACAGTTCAGTTTGATGAGACAGGCCACAAAGACAGCAGTCTCCAGAGTGTTGCACAGCCTAGTATACTGGTGGAATGTCATCCATGCCTGCTACTTTTCAGCTCAGACCTTCCTTCTTCCTTTACCAGACTTCATCATAACTCAAAAGTTATGATTGGATAAGACCAATGGTGGGCTGAGGGGGGTTCGGTCTGGATCCTGAGGACCGGTTGTTGCTATCTCCCCGCCGCTGGCGATCCGGTAGTGGCGGGGGAGGGCATAACCAGGCGGACCGGTTCAGCTGGCACAGCAGTGAAAGGAACCTCCAGCAGCTGGCCTCTGGCTGGGCATTTTTAAATTTGCCGCTCCCAGTGGCGAGGCTCCCCACAAGTCCCAGCTGGAGTGTCCTTTCCCTGGCTGCTGGGACTTGTGGGGGTGCCTCGCCGCTGGAAGCGGCAAATTTAAAAATGCCTGGCCAGAGGCCGGCTGCTGGAGGCTGCTGCTGCCGCTGCTGGAACTGCAGCCTGAGAGCCCAACCTGACTACTCAGAGGTAAGTCCCATGACAGTCAATTTTAATTTTTTTTAAAATTTTTTAAATTTAATTTTTACCCGGCCATACCCCCTGACCCGGCCTGGCCCTGCCCACTTCCAGGGAACCGGTTGTTGGGCCAGGCTGGGCCCATCACTGGATAAGACATAATGCTGTATAACCTGCCTTTCTAAACCTAGGCAGTGTACAGAGGCTCATTTTCCTCAGATTCTGTTTTCTATTTAAGATATTCACAACACAATCCTAACCTGTGGGTGTACTGGTATGTGTGGGAGACTATGTGTGGGAGACTGGTCAAGGTGGATTGCAAGAACTTGGCTTGCTCGTTCATTTTAATGCAACATGCCTTTCCATGCATGGACCCCTTTGCTTTGTTTCATTTCCCAATGTGTGGCACAAGTGGTTAAGACACTATGCCCATATCCTAATGTCTAATTAAGCCCTTTGCTTTGGAGCAGTTAAGGTGACTTTCCACAAGATAACACTAGAGGGTGACGTAATTGTGTGGACCTGTATCTGCTCTGGATTTTGCAGTATGCCTGTTAACCAGAAGGCCAGGGATCAAGACCCAGGTCCTCACAAGACAGGGTTAGCTCCTGTCCATAGCCCAGCTCTGTGACGCAGCTGGAACCAATCGTATCAGCTCTGCCATTCCATTGGACTATTTCAGTGGCATGTTGAGGGGGGATTTGCTGCTTGGGTAACAGCCTATCCTCCATATTAATCTACACAGGCCTTCGTGCTTTGCATACAGCGTCGAGCATAATACCATAGTCTTTGAAGACTGATGGGTGCCAATACTTGACATTAGAAAACGCATGGGAATTCTGAACTGGGACGCTGGGCTGCAATAAGTGCTGCTGATTCTGGAAATTCCTTTTCTAAAATCACAATATGGATTGTGGATTTCAATAGATTCATTTTTTAAAGTGTCTAAAATAAATAAGAATGACTCCCAATAGTGATTTCTTTGTTACACACTTACAGCTGGAATTTTTCTGGACATCTGAGGATACCCTGAGTTAAAACTGCCGTTTGTTGTTTTATAGGGCTTTCCTTGATAAATAAGAACATCCTGTTCTTTGAAGACTGAAATGCCTCACTCTCAGCCAGCTTTATCTCCACTGTTTTCTTCTCCTTTCTTCTCCTACACACCCTAAGAGGAAATTTAAGGTAATAAAGTTATTTACAATTGGCAAGCTGTTTTTCTGCATTGTACATATTGCCTTCATAAAGGCCCTGAAGCCTTTTCATGCGTGCCTGTTTGTCTTTCAGGGAAACTGCAGCCTATTAACTCCTTAAATGAAATTTTATGGAATTTCCCCATAACGCAGAAGAAGCAAAAGGTTGAAAATTAGGTGCAGTGTATGTCTTCTGTTTATATAAGTCTTCATTTTTAATATTGTTAAAATGTATGTTATAGTGCCATAATGTTTTCTAAAATAATTGTTCTTACTCTGTTACTGATTTTATTTTTTAAAGCCTTGCAGGCCACCTTGGGCATTTGCTTTGGCATGGGAAAACCAAGGTATAAATCCATCCAGGTGGTCGGAGAATTCCACAGATATGAATGACAACCATACGAAAATAGACCGTGAAAGCACAATAATAGCATTAATTACATTTTAAAATATGTGAATACAAAATACTCATTTATTACAAAAGTTCTGAGTTCAATTAATCATATAACTGCTATCATGTATGCCAATCAGGATGCAATGGAGACATTGTATTGCAAATTGAATAAGTAAATAGTCCTTTGCTACCAATAGAGGCTGGAGATAAATTCCAATAGAAAGATGGTTTTCCTTGATTTAAGATGAAGACAGGTGTTCTGCTTAACTCAGTGTCGACTTGGGCTGAGTTTCACGTTCGGCTTTTTCAAAAGCAGAAACTGTTATTTAAAAATGTACAATAAATCATCATCATCAAAACCATAATCCACAAGTTATTAAAAAGTTAGAAAATTATTATTACTTACAGCCTTATAAGAATTTTCTATGTGCATCGCTTAGCCTCCATGGCACAGTCCACAAGAAAGGAGATGGCAACAATTTACAAGGCTTATTACAATTTAAAGGAATCAGGTCAAACATCAGTGAGTGCTTAAAGGTACATAATAGACTAACCCTGCAATCCAGAGTAACTACAGGTGCACGTAAGAGACATTAGGTGCACCCGTAGTTACTGCAGCACCTAGTGAAAACCTATGGGAAATTCATATTGCAATCCAGAGTAACTTGTTCTTACACCAGAGCAAGGACTCCCTGTAGTTACTCTGGATTGCGCCCTAAATCTCCACACTGAAAAGGTACATAATTCAATTTCATTGTCATGAAATGACATCAGCATCAATAAAGAGTGTCTAGATTATTGTGCTGCAAAAGATAGGAACAGTAGTATAGATGTATGAGTCTCAGATTAGCCATAATTATTCAAACTTGTAACATTCAACAGACTCAGGTGTGGCATTAAATAATTAATTACAGAAACAGTTAAAAATACACCACCACATAATGAAGGTCACATAGGTGAGGCACATAGTTCAGTTAAATATACAAATTACTTATACAGTGTATAGACCTTAGATTTAACAAAAAAAAATTTTAAAAAATCTTGGCATTCAAGTGGGGTTATAGTTCATATAGCAGAGAGCATAATAAAGATGATATACAGTTACATATACAAGTTGCTTGTACAAAATATCGGTTTCAGATTTAACAAAAATATTTTTACTCATGGCATGCAGATGGAGTTGAAGTTCAATTACATATACACACAATTGCACACTCTTGGGAGGATCCCTGCAAAACTTAGTGTTTTGCCCCACTTCTGGCTACAGCCCTATTCTGTGTAGACATGCAGAGGATTGCATTGGACTTCTGTGGAGAAGTAAGACCTATTGCGTTCAGTGGGACCTACTCCCAGGATCATGTAAGTGCCTTATAAGTAACCCAGTAACTTTACTTGTGCTAGAATAGACACTAGTAAAAACAAAACATGTATAAAAGCAAGACTGCATAGGAAAGGTTTCAAATGACCACTCAAAGAACATTGTTTTAATGCTTTCCATCATTCTAAAACATTTGAAAAAACAAAAAACCCAAAGCTAATAGTAATTTAACTCCATATATTCTATGTGTGATTATAGCAGTTACTAGAAGACTATGAAACTGGAATACATATCTGAAAAAGCCTTTGTTTTCTTGTGTCTGTAGCCTGCAGGCCTACTTGCTTTTCAAATGTTACTGAGAGAGAAGGTAAAGGTGAATGTCAGGATCACTTTTAAAGTGAAACGGAAATGTAAGGGAAGACAAAAGATCTTTGATCAAGAGGATTTTACACATTACTATGTGCGGGTAGAGCTGACAGAATGCTGTCCTTTTGCATCTAATAAGGCATTTAAAATCCAACTCCATCAACTGGATCTGATATACATCAACTGGATCTGATATACATCTACAATCCTATATACATCTGGGAGAAGGTCCAATTGAATTAATAACTGGGTAGACATGCATCAAATTGTGCTGAAAATAGCCTATGGCTGCAATCCTAAAGACAATTTCCTGGGAGGAAGACCCATTGAACACAATGGAACTTACTTTTGAGTAGACATGGTTAGGATTGTGCTCTAAGTTTGCACACCTTCACAGAGTGGTTGCTTCTTCTTCTACAGTAGGTTCTCCTTTTGCACATGGACATATGAATAACCTGCCCAGTCATTCTAGGTATGTGATATAAGCACTTAAAGAGAATAGTAAATTGAAAAAGTCCAAGCAGAAACAGCCCACATATTTTTGGCAGAAATGCCAAGCCAGAAAACATTTATTAATCAAAAACAAATATTTCCAAAGCTGCAAGTGCTGCTTTCAATTAAACAAATCCTTCCTGGCATACTCCTGGCAGAACCACAATGGATCACTGTAACTTTGCCCCATTGTTCCCCAGTGGAACTTTTCATTAACCAACCACATTTTCATGATTCTCTACCACCCATCCTGCAATGAACACAGAAGAATTTCTTTCTTTACTGGCAGGAGATGGTTACTTGATTTTAAATTGATGTTATTTCCCTTTTGGGTCAAGCTGCCCCATTCCTAGTTATTTTAAATGTTTGGAAATAATGTGAAATTAAAAGTCACACTCAAAATATGGAACTTACTCTCGAGAAGAGAACTGTCATTTAAGAGAAACTTGAATATAAGAATGAAGCGTCTCTGAGGAATGAAATGTTTTGCCGTTAGTGTTCCTAGCTTTCTCGTGTGTCTTCTTTTAAATAGCATGGATATTTACATTTTATCATTTTTCACCAAAGTCTCTGTTGGTTCAAGACCCAGGTCCCCACAAGACAGGGTGAGCGCCAGTCCTTAGCCCAGCTCTGTAACGCAGCTGGAACCAATCGTATGGGCTCTGCCGTTCCATTGGACTATTTCAGTGGTGTGGAGAGGGGGGATTTGCTGCTTGGGTAACAGCCTATCCTCCATATCAATCTACCCAGGTCTTCATGCTTCGCATACAGCGTCGAGCATGATACCATAGTCTTTTGAGACTGATGGATGCCAGTACTCTGTTGGGCAAGCTAGGCTGGCCAGTTTTACCACTTAAAAATTGAACGGTTGTTGTTTTTTATTACTACAGTATTAACATATAAGTGTATTGGTTCTTTAAGAAAATATAATGAGCAAGTGGCTATGTGGGAAACCCAGTTTCAAATCCTTGCCAACCATTTCGCACATGTGTACAGCACATTTATGAAGTTGCTTTATGCCAAACTAAACCATCTGTTTGTCTTCTCTGTGTTGACTGGTAGCAGCCTCCCAGGATTTTAGATTGAGATCTTTGCTACCTTACTTGGAAATTGCAGGAATCAAAACTGAAATCTTCTGTATGCAATATGTGTCCTCTTCCACATCCCTCACTGGGTTCTTGTGAGATTCTTTGAGCTCACTTTTTGAGCAGGATATAAATGTGACACAAAAATATACATCAGCTAAGCAAGGGAAAAGATTGGGTAATGGTGAGGAATATACTCCCAACCCCATTTCTTAAGCACTTTACATCTCCTCTCTCCTTTTGGCTATCTGCACCAGCCACTAGAAAAAAACACTGAGCAGGGTTAAAGAGAGACACTATCATTCTTTCCTTGCTAAATAGTTTCTAAAAGGAACTCTACTGGAAAAAAATTCTCTTTTGCCGAGTTTGCATGGATTTATACCAGATATTTTGTTTGCTCGCCTACATTTTATTGTTTTGCACATTAATGGTTGAAAAAGTTCTGGATTCAGTAGAGATGATGACATTAATGAAAAGTACAGATGCTTTTAGAAAACATTTTTCAGGATTAGGGGATTCCTAGAAAAGATTTCTCTGTGTAGGTCACCTTTCTATAGAAGTTCACTGCATGGCAAAATGTTTGCGTCAAAAAAAAAAATAGAGAATAAAAGAAGCTTCAAAATTCTTCACATATATTTTGTGGGATTATTAGCTGCATAAACTTTAGCTAGAAACTGCTGAGAGTTACTGAATATATTGTTTCCTTTCCCCCCCACAAAGCTAGGTAGCCAGCATATTTTTTGTACATATCACAGATGCATACCATGAAAAAAAATCCTCAAAGTAGGATTACAAAGGAAGGGAAAAATGGAATGAACAGACATGGAGTACCAGAATACCCATTCCTTGTTGTGAACTGGAAGAAGGCAGTGTTAAAGGGTACATGAAAACAGAAGGATTTTTTAGTCTGAGAGTAAGCAGACTTGTCCGAAACAAACTGTTGGAGATCTTGACCAGATGCCTTGATTCACTCTACAGTTCGTTCTAAAACACAACATTGCCTAATCTAGACTGGGCATAATCCATAAGGCTTGTCAGAAAAAGCATTTAGAAGGTTGTGGAATTATTCAGACAGTCTTAGAGTTAAGCTACATGTTAATCTAATTCCTTTATTAAAATATGCTGGAAGTAATTTATAAAGGAAGCTCTTTAAAACATACACATAGAGACAGAGTGGTCAGCCTCACAGTATATAGGAAGAGAAAGTTAATTCACCTTGTAGTGTTTGTCCACTACAAATGTAGTGTTTTTCCACTACAAATGGCACCCCTGAAGCTGCCATTTGCCCTTGAAATGAATCCTATAAGTTCCTATTGATATAATGGGAATTGCATACAATCACAGAAGAATCACTATTTGAACAAGGTCTCTGCAAGTCCTTAATGATGGTGAGATGATTCTTAAGTGATGAACTTCAATGAGTGGGTCATGGTCTACTCCTATATCATGCTCAACTTCTGGAAGAACATACCAGAAACATGCTTTATAGATATTTTAACAGAAATAGAATCAGAAAAAGAGAAGGAAGACAGTAAAAGTGTAAAGCTGAACTTCTATGCAAGTGGACTTGGGCTAGCCTATCACTGGGCTTGCTCAATTCCAAGATAGGCCTGCCTAGTTAAACCAGAAAGGCTTGGTTAGGCGTAAGTCAACTTAGGCTGGTCCAAGACAGATGGACCTGGGCTGGCCCAGCTGTGCCAACCTAGGCAGTTCAGGGGAGGCATGTTGATGGCATGTTCAGCATGGCCTAGAACAGAGCAGTTAGGCTTTATCCAGAGCCTGTTTCCAAGGAATAAGTGCCCCCTCAAGCTCCTCAAAGTTAGGCCACCTAAGGAGCAAGAATAAATCTGAGTAGACCTAAAGGGGTCCATGTTAAGTCAGAGTAAAATTGGAAGTGTTGGCAAAGAATTCTGAATGCAAGGCCAACTGCTGCCTCTCAGCCTCAGGTTACTGCACAGCTACACCAGCCCACCTCAGGCTTTGGCACAATTACACCAGCCCAATGAGCATGCTGTCCTTTTGCTGCTGCCTCTTCAGCAGCAGTTAGGCCAGCCAGAGGTCTCCTAGCCCTGTGGATTTGGCCTGTCAGCTTAGTATATGGCCTCCTTAGGCCAGCTTAGCTGGGCCATTTTTCTGGCCTAAATCAGGATTGTGTTACCTGATTCTTCCTTAGCCCAGCTCTGCGAATCCAGCTGGATCCAATTGTATTAGTTCTGCCTTTCCATTGGACTAATTCAGTGGCGAGGAAAGGGGGGATTTGCTGCTTGGGTTTTTCCTCCATAACAATCTAACCCAGGCTTTCGTGCTTCGCATGCAGCGTATGCAGTGCCAAGCACAATACCATAGTCTTTCAAGACTGACGGGGGCCTGCTTTTTTTTTACCTGATTGTAAAATAATGGTTACTGTTTGTCAAAAATGTCTATATTTTTAATGACCTGGCATATTTTGTAACAACAAAAGTTTGGAAAGTTCAATTTCTCTCAGACCACAGATGAATTGTGGGATCTAGAAGATTCTACATTCCTTTCCAGTCATGCACCAAGAGGAGCCACTCCTGCACAATTATAAGCATAGCTCATTCACTGTGCCTGGAATGCCAGAACATACAAAGTAGGTCTTGTTCAGGTGCACTCATACAGGTTGCAATCCTAACCTCCAGTTAGGCTGGCACAGGTTTCATGCTGGCCTGGGGGTGTTGCAAAAAATGCTATAATGCACTTTTGCGCCATTCCTGGGGGGTTTGGCCAGTGCACAGACATCCCCACACCACCATGGAATGGGTAGACAGGTCTGGCCTAAATTGGTTAGGATTGCATCCAGATTTCCACCAAAGGCCCAGATTTCCACATACTACATTCATTCTAGAAATACGTACTACTGTCTGTTTCAGAACCCAGAGTTCCAGCCAGGAGGGGGCAGAACATTTAATGACACAATATAAAGTACGTTGACATAACAGAAACAATTTATTTTAGCATGTAAAGCTTTAGCTGTAAATGCTTATGAATGGCTACATCTCCTTGAGAAACAGGAAATGGAGGGAAATGATCTCTCTGAAGAAGTGCCAACAAATGTATTTTGACTAGCAGCAATCAACACAGGGACCGATATGGGGCCTGCATGGAATTGCGGGTATTAGGAATGCTACTCCAACACACACCTGTTTCTTGCAAAAGCCTCCATCTGGAAGCACCCTACAATGATTTTTATTTCTTTCATGAGCCTTATGGGAATTACTTGTGATCATCTTTCAAGAATAACCAAGGCAAACTAAAGATGAAAAATGTATATGATAGCGTTACAGCATGTTGAAAGTATCTCCATCAAGATCATATGTTAAGAAGGTAAGTGAAATTAACCTAAAGTGAGATGGTTTTCAGATTCATGACCTCATTGATGCATCTTACTGGCCATGGCTCAATGTTTTAAAGTTATTTTCAGCCTCAGTTTTGTCTCCCAGAGGAAGTAATGGAAACTCCATTATTTCATACACGTTAAACATAGATGGTTACAATACTATGAAATATAAACTGGGATAAAGTAATGAATTGGAAGACTATCTATTTTCCATCTACAATGTATCTGGCTCTAAATCTTAAGTAGACATTGCATTAGGGGTTACTTCTAAAGTAGAATACTTGTAAAATTAACTGATCATTCAAGCAGAGTTGCTGACTACTCCACTGAATGATTTAGCACACAGGTTATCAAACTTCTTACCTGTATGTCCCACTGTGTTGTCTGTGGTGGATCTGTAACCTGCCAAGGCAAGGAAGGCATAAATAAAATAGCATGCACAAATTGCTTCACTGGTCATGTTGAGCTGCAGTTCTGAAACTGTGTTTTGCAACCTGTAGCATGTTCTCACGAAAAAGCAGACAACCTGAGGTATCAGATTCAGGATCTTTTATTCAACACGCATGTTGGGCAAACTCCCCGGACTTGTGTCCAAAATAAGGAGCAGCCAAGATGCCTCCTGGCCTTTATCTTTTATAGTAGCAAAGCTGGTTACAGAAAAAAGCATTATTTTCACTTAATTGGCTACTTCAAACTAATATGACCCTTACAAACAATTCTAATTGGTTTATGGGTAAGCCTGCTCAGTAACATCTGGATACTTTTCCATTCCTTAGAGGATTCTTACAGTCCCCCTTTTTTCTAGAACCTGAGGTCACTCTTTGGATACATGTTTCCTTCTTAGGAACCTTCCCAGGGTTATAACTGCTATAGCTTTCACTCCTTTCGGCTTTCATTCTAAGGTTGTTACAGTTTGTTTGGCATGATGGAGTGCTTGTTTTTTGGTTAAGGGAGGGCTGCTCAGTCTCACAAACCACTGTTGGTCTTCCCAATTTTTGGACGAGGAAGCAGCAGAATATGACCCAGGATATGGCTCATGTATCATTTTACTCTACAGCTACCTGGTCATGTTAGGCCTGCAACCCACCAAAAATTGGGTTGTGACCCACCCACCAGTGCGCTGTGGGTACAGGTGGGTGGGGCAGGGCAAGGGGCAGGGAGAGGGGCGGGCCCCAACCCGGGTGCACTGCACATGAGCTGACACTCATGCAAGCGCAGTGCCTGCCCTGAAGCCAGCCAGCTTCAGGACAGGCACTGCACCTGCGTGAGTGTCAGCGCTTGTGCAGTGCCTGGCCTGAAGCTGGCCGGCCAGCTTCAGGACAGGCACTGCGCATGAGTCTGTTGGCACATGCGCAATCCCCGGGCTACCGAATTGGTATGCCCTGTTCTCCGCCCCCCCTCCCCTGTAGCTAGCGGAACGCTAGCAGGGGGCCAAAGTAACATCTGGTTCAGGCTATCTGGCCCGAACCTGTTACAGCCCATCCCTGCCCTTATCTCATTGCCTGTAGCTTATGCTCTGTCAGTATGGTTGTATTACATAGGATGGTGGGGAATAGAGTTGATTGGGCCATTGAAGTGCAATACAAAAATTTCACTAGAACAAGGCACACGTTTAATGCTTTTACTTTTTCGTGGATGTTCATAATATCCAACAATTATTAAACAAAAAACAATGGAAAAGCAAGAAAGCTGAATACTAAATGGCTCTTGCTGAATACAACATGTCTGACATAGTTCACAAATGAGAATACGAGCTAAATATGTGTCAGTTGGTCCCAACCTCTGTCTACTACTTCACTTAGCAAAATGCATTTTTGGTAAAAATGAATAAATACTAATTTGCAGCAAAACCTCAAGGTCCAAAGTATTGTTTTCCCAATGAAATTTATTGACTTGGACAGGAAAGCAGATTAAAACATCACTAATCACTATGTATATTGGAGCAGCTGTCCCAGGAATTATAACTTATATGTGGGAATCAGAAGTCAGTGATCAAGGTGAATGAGACAGGTTTACTTGGAATCAAAGACCTTGATGCAGATTTGCCTTGAAAGAAAATGCCTTTAGGTGCTTGTCTATCCTGCCCTCCCCAGACATGATTATAAAAATGTATTCTGACCCACACATACCTAGTAAGTGCAGATGCAGAAACATTGTATGTTTGTAGATGTGAGGGGGCTTAACACCTGCTCATTCCTCAATCTTGAATGTCCTAAAGCTATTTCACTTCCTGAGTGAATTGTTGAAACTCTTCTCTTGCAGCTGTTGTATAACAAGGCCAGCAGTTAGTTTCCTAACTCAAGCATTACTATACTTTTAAAGGACTGTTTAGAACATTTCCATATTTCATAAGCCTCAAAATGTACATTTTAAAATAAATTTCTACTCAGCCAACATCATGGTACAATAGAGGTGAAATTCAAATAAGTTGCCATAAACCAGAGGCAATCTACTAAAACTCAAGAGAACACCAAGAAATTCTTGCTGTAAGCAAAACAGAACATCTACACATCTCATTATGGTATTAATAACCATCATTTCTAAACATAATCTGCTAATACCATTTCACCCAGAGAGAGCCCTGTTCATACTTGGTCAGAAACGTGGGCTGTAATCTTCTACACAACTTCTTGGGATTATGGCTCCCTTATTTATTTTATTTATTAGGATTTTTACTAGACCTTTCTCCACCATGTGGACCCAAGGCGTCTACAATATGATAAAAACAATATACAGTAATAATAAATAACATGAAAAAATCACAAAAAAATTAAAAACATTTGAAATTTAGAATTAAGAACATTAGTTCTTAAAAACAATTCCTGAGATCATCTAAAAGCATAGTAAAGTCTTCAGGCCTCGCCAAAAAACCTGTAAGGGTTTTTACTTCTAAATATGCATGGGACTTTGAGTTCTCTTGCAGGGGTTGTTCCCAGCCTGTCTAGACTGGAGATTCCTCAACAGCACGGCTATTTACTGAATACAACTAACCAAGCATGGCATTGCTCAGCTTATGCTTAAAATAATGTACTGTTTGACTTAAGCCTGGTTCAGATCAAATTCCGGTCATTTGTCTGGTTACAAGAACCAAATGTTAACCACCACAAGCAAGCATGCCTTTAAGTCTGTCCTGGGTATAAGAAAACCAACAAATAGAATGATTTAATATGTACATTGCATACACAAAGCGTGCAATCCTAGCCTAGGCCAGCACAACTCATCAGTCTTCCCATTCCCAGGTGATATAGAGAGTCAAGTGAATGTCTCTGCACTGGCCTAACGCTCCCTCCAGGTGTCGGGCAGAAGTGTCTTGTGGCACTTTTGTGACACCCCCAGGTCAGCACAGGACATTTGCCAGAGCTTAGGCCAGCCTAACTGGAAGTTAAGATTGCAGCCTTAGGGTGCAATCCAGAGTAACTAGCCCTACAATCCAGAGTAACTACGGGAGAACATAAGAGACATTACGTGCACCCGTAGTTACTGCACCACCAAGTGAAAACCTATGGGAAATTCATATTGCAATCCAGAGCAAATTGTTCTTACACCGGAGCAAGGACTCCCCATAGTTACTCTGGATTGCGCCCTAAGTGGAGTCCTTGCTCCGGTGTAAGAACAATTTGCTCTGGATTGCAATATGAATTTCCCATAGGTTTTCACTAGATGGTGTAGTAACTACGGGTACACGTAATGTCTCTTACGTGCTCCCATAGTTACTCTGGATTGTAGGGTTAGACTTCCCTGGCAATAAATTCCATTGAACATAATGGACGGACTTCTGAGTAGACCTGTATATGATTGCACTGTTAAGTCAAATGCTGCTGCTCCCTGTAACATGGCGTCATCTCCTTCATTGCCACAAGAGCAGTCCAAAGAGTTTATGGATGCTTGTTATTCATTTTTTTAGACATACAGTGGCCCACTTAACAAGTGCCCGCTTAACGAGTGCCCCACATAATGAGTGTTCCACTTAAAAAGCACTCTGTTATGCATAACACTTAATCTGCCACTTAATGACTCTGCCACTTAATGAGACAGATTCGCAGAGTCGCATAACGAGCGCTTGCACAGGCTGCCCTTTACATGTCTTAATTATCCTTGACATTTCAACAATCAAGAGTAATTAGATCCATCCATTTGTACTGTGTATTCAGGAGGGGCAGATGCTCAAGGCTCCGTCAATAGTAATTAGACCCATTTATGATGTGTATTCAGGAGGGGTGCCGCGGGGGAGGGGGGCTGACTGCTTGGGCTGCCTTTGCTGGAGGGAGGAGTTAAAGTAGGCTTAGAATTAAAGTAGGCTGCAAGCTATTTGCCTACAAGGAAAAGGAGGATAATGAAAATCTATTGCCATGACATGTCCTCACAAGGATGATAAAGAGGACATGTCCTGGAAAGAGATCTTCATTGTCCTCTTTTTCCTTCTAGGCAAACACCTTGTAGCCTACTTTAATTCCAAGAAGGCTACCATGTCTAATCAGAAGTAAGCCTCATTGTGTTGCTGCCTAAGCAGACTTCATAGATCACTCCTTCCATGCGGGGATCCCCAGTCTAGAGGGCATAAATTGGGACATTGGGACTCTGAAAGCACAATCCTAATCATTTCTACTCTGAAGTAAGCCTCATTGTATTCAATGGGGCTTACTCCCAGGAAAGTGTCTTTAGGATTGCAGCCTAAGCAGACTTCATAGATCACCCCTTCCATGCAGGGATCTCCAGTCAAGAGGGCATAAATTGAGACCTGACTCTGAAAGTACAATCCTAACCATGTCTACTCTGAAAAAAGCTTCATTGTGTTGAAGTGACTGTATTGTGTTGAATCCTAAAGTGACTTTAGGATTGCAGCCTCCTAACTGTCGTTAGGATTGTGTCTTTAGGACTGCAGCCTCCTAAGTGTCTTTAGGATTGTGTCTAGAATTGCAGCCTAAGTAGACTTCATAGGATCATGCACATTGAATGCATGTTTTGAATTCAGTTCCAGTGTTTTGTCATCATTTTTACATAAAGTTAATATTTTTATATGAATATTTTTTGGGTTGTGGAACCAATCTGAGTTTCTATTGTTCCCTATGGGAAAATCCGCTTCACTTAAAGAGTGTTTCACTTAAAGAGCATGCCTCCGGAACGAATTAAGCTCTTTAAGTGAGGCACCATTGTATACACAAAAATCAGTATACATAGCATCCACATTAAGAACAAATCAGAACTTCATATATGAAGTGCAGGTGCAGCCTTGACTTATGTGCTGTAAGAAAAATGGAATAAGGGAGGCTTAGAGAAAGTAAGACTACAGGAGAAACAGAATTTCTTTTGAAAGCAAACCATTTTAAGTATTTCTGTCTGGTTGCTTCTTTTGATCTGTTATTACCACCATGTATTTCAATATTCGTGCTCCCCAAGTAAAACATAATTTATACTCATTATGTCTTTCACTCATCTTACCCGCTGACACTGGATCATTTTCCTGGATGATGTAGTTTCCTGAACACAGTTCCCTTGACGGAGTAGATGGATCTTGCAGTTAAAACACATTATAACCGTGAGCTGGGAAAGACAGTGAGAATTCACTATGAAACACTCATTCATGGATACAGCAGCATAAGCAGTTACTAAGGGAGGTAATAGTTTGCATAATGAAAGGCTAAAATATAATCCTATCACACTATTTTTTGCTCAAAGGAAAGGAAGTACTGAAACACATGGTGGCAATGTCAGATCTATTCAGACTGTCAGCACTAACTAAAGGATTTGGAGATCATCACAGAGCAGAACAAGACAAGTCAGGTGGGGTAATTGCTTTGGCATCCCTATGAGGCATCCCTATGCGTTGTATCATCTTATGATCTGACAGAATTTTGGGTTTCTCCAGTGGGAGCTGAGGATATTAAGAAGTCTACTGTGCCATGATTCTATATATTATGCAGGGCAGCTGAGAACTCAACACTCAACTATCATTCAACACTCAACTCCCATAACCTGGGAGCCCTGGGACCACAGTGGTCCCTTCCTGGTCACAAAGCAGGCAGAAAGCTGATAGCTCTTGATTGAAATATGCAGCAATGCCATTCAAGAATTAGAGCTTTCTATAATGGGATGGATCATCCTTAAACCTTTCCTTTCTTGTTCTTTTTAGTTTTGTTTTCTGCCCCACTATTAAAAAGCCTGCCTATCTGATTGCAATAAAAACTCTAAGACTGCAGTCTTAAAAATACTTTCCTGGGAGTAAGACCCCTTGAAAACAATGGGACTTACTTTTGAATAGATATGGTTAGGATTGTGCTCTAATTTATCCTACAATCCAGAGTAACTACGGGAGCACGTAAGAGACATTACGTGTACCCAGACTTACTGCACCACCTAGTGAAAGCCTATGGGAAATTCATATTGCAATCCAAAGCAAATTGTTCTTACACTGGAGCAAGGACTCCCCATAGTTACTCTGGATTGTGTCCTCAGTTTTATTTGTTCTGGAATACAGGGCCCTATATGAAACTGTTGTCTGCACTCATCTCACAATTCGTACAGAACTGCCATGACCTGAGATACTTGCTTTTCCATTTCTGGTTATTTTCAAGAATGTCATAGAATAACCATTTACATTATTTTTATTATTACTATTAAGTTGTTTAAAATATGTTTCCAGAAGCAGTTATCATAATGACATGAGTGTGGACATTCCGTTAGTCCTCTTGAAGCATGGCATTGCAAGTGAAATGGAACAGCAGCAGCAATAGTAGTAGTACTAATCATAGGAGCAATAGGCGCACTTGCAGTGATTTCATCAAGTCTCCAGGAACATTAAACTAAATGGGGCTCCAGAAGATAACAACTGCCCAGTTACAAAAATCAGCCCTCCTTGCAACTTCACTCATATTGAGATAATACCTTTGTAATTTCTATTCCTTGGATAAGAACCAAATTACAATAGAGCCAATTCCAGTGAAACACCTGGTGACTGTGATATCATCATCATCATCATCATCATCATCATCACCATCATCATACAGTATCAGTACTTGAACAGCATCGGAGCTACAGATATCACCGTCCACCAACTACAATAAACAGCTTTACTGGGAACAACTTACCTCTTGCAACAATGTTTGTAACAGCAAAGTGTGGGAATACACCAGGTGTCCCAGGTCCTTGGAAAGGACTCAATGTGTGTACAAAACAATCTAGTCAACTCCTACCTGACTGCAAAAATATAATAATATCTGTATTTTTATACCACTTCTGTTGTCATTGGATTTCTTCTCTGACTTTGTTCGAGGCAGTTGACATATGGAAGATTATTACATATTTATTAAATATTAAAGTTCTGTACATTAATCACTTCTTAGACAGCATTTTGTAAAAGCTTCTAAAGGATAATTCATGTATAAGGCTCAAGGGAAAGTGTAGTTAACAGAACAAAGATCAGAAAAGCTTCAGAGCCTTAAAAGAAAAGGATCCTGAGCTTGACTGATAGTGTTCAGGGAAGACCCACCTGAGCAAGACACATTCTTAAATCCATGCTAGGTAAGCCATGCCACCAGTGTGTGTTTGTGTGTGTGTTGGGAGGGGGAAGAATCTTCCAAACACATCCCTGCAATAGTAGTCTGCAAGTATGACAGATTTTTATGTGTTTAATTTTTTCATTATGTTACATGCTTTAAGAGATGCCAAGCAGAGTATTGAAGCTGGTTTGAGTCTTCTTGTTAACCCTCAAATGATGGCATCCTCATGTCCTCCATGCCCTCTCAGCTGTCCTCTCAGTCAGTCATGACTAGCAGTACTACCTGAGGGGGTACCTTTAACATCATCATGTTCATTAGGGAAAAACTGATACACGTACTATTGTGCATGGTTGACCTCTACAGTCACAAAGTAACAGTATCTCAACAGTATCTAGTTCAGTAACCTATCCTGTTTCCATGGGGCATTGCAATATGTTTCACAAGGCACCATTAGGTTCCACCAACATGAAACATAATTCTGGAGGGAGTAGGTGGGAAAGTGTTTTGTTGTACATTCACCAAGAAAATTCAGGGAGAAAAAAAAACAAACCAATTACATAGTCAAAAAAGTTCACAAGGAAAAAAACAGAGAATTAAATGTTCATTGACCACAGTACAGTAAATTATGATATGGAAAAGAGACAAGTGAGTTTGCCAGAAGTAATATTTGAAGTAATCAGAGGTGTCAAAAATTTAAGCATGTCTCTGTTTAGGCAAGAAATATTCTCCAACCCAAATGATAGATTTTAAAGCAAAGCTCTGAATCATTCATTTATAGTACTGTAGACCATTGAAGGTATTTCATAAATACACTCATGCATCCTGATGTGTAAATCTGTGTCAAATCTAACATACGTTTTGTTTCAGGTATGGCCCACTCCCTTCACATGAGCTAAAGAGGCCTTGTTCCCAAAATTTAGTTCCCAGAATTTAGCCAGTTCCTCTGTTCTGTAGACATTGGCATTTCCTTCTGATGGTTTGGAGGAGCTTCCTGTGGTGGTTCAGTTTCTTCACTACATTGCCAATTTGTACCTCTTTTTGGTACAGGGACCCATTAGCTATTAATTAGCTATTATTCTTTCATTTTCTTTGTAAGCTGCTTTGTGAACTTTTTAGTTGAAAAGCAGTATATAAATACTGTAAATACTGTAGACAGACAGACAGACAGATCTTTGTGGAATATTCATGTATAAATCCTCTTTTAGTTGCCACAATGGTATTTACTGAGAGAATGTCAATGGACTTTTTCTCAGGACGTTCGTGGTCTATTATAAATAACTAGAAGTACTAGTAAGAATAACCAGGAAATCACAGTATACTGCTTTACAGTTACAAAGAATATTGTCAGGAGAAAGTCCAAGTTGCTCTTCTTTCCTTTTTTCATTTAAGAAATACATCCTCTAAAATTAAGCAGACTGCTTTAACGAGAGAATGTTAAAGTATGACCAAATTATAATACATTCCAGGCAATCAATTGAAAACAACCATGGTTATAATAAAAGTCTCTTTAATCTACTCAGCAAGTGGCAAAACTGAACATTTGAACAAGCCAACATCTAAAATATTTACTCAGAAATATGATTATTTGTTTAAGAGCTACAGAAAAATTATGTTCCATGACAGTACACCTACTAATAATTTTGTTGTCATTACTGAAATTTAAAATTGAAGACAGCTATTTTGACTCTGCTCATTTCTTGCTATGAGGCTTGACTTCAATGAGAACTTTTTTAGAAATACCAAATGTAGTCTAATTTGAACTTGTCCAAGACATTAACTTCTACAAACTACAAATAATTATACTGTGTATCTCTCTGATTCAGATAAAGAAAAAAGAATTTTTCAGAAATAATATGACTGAATATGCATATAATATTGAATGCTTCTTATGTGTTACGTTGCACAAAAAGACACAAGCGGCAATCCTAAAAACACTTTCCTGGGAGTAAGACCCACTGAACACAGTGGGGCTTACTTTGGAGTAGGTATGGTTAGGATCGTGCTTTTATAAACACTTATACAAATATTGGCAGCCACATGTCAGTGAAGGTTTCAGTTCAGATTCCACTAGGATCTTCATTACCAATGTCATTAATGCAATAACAATAATAATAACTATATTATTGACAAAGTTAAATGATGAAATCACAGCTAGTACACAATTATACCAGTACGACTCCAGAAAGCAACATTGCTTGGAACAGAAAGAATCCTACAAAGATTCTGCAATTCCCAGCATCTTGGCTGGATCCCAAATTGTACATCCAGCCCAGCATAGGCTATAATGGAATATATATCAGCAGCAATAGGAATACAGTAGTAATATTGGGCAATCCAGTGCAATGTAATAATCCACTTGTGCTGGAAAGCAAATATGTGCCTTTAGTTCTGCCCTTGAGGAATAGTAGACTTTTGCATTTAAAGCATATATATTTCTGCATTTTATTATGTGGAGATATTTTATTATGTGATGATTATTTTTGTGTAACAATCTTCACTTACTAGGAGAAACTGCAACTTGCTAAAAGTAAAAAAAGTGGCTGAAATAACTTGCCTTTTATTATATAATTTTATTACAGTCTTAAGATGCTGAAAAAGCCCCATAAAATACAAAGCTGTGTCAAAAATGTGACCGGGGGAACATTGGTTCAGTGATGCGGTTGGAGACTGTGGCTATAAAAACTCGGAGATAATGAAAACCGGATTTTCTGGTAAAAAAGTATGGAACTTTTGTTCCTAATTATGCAACTCTATAATTTATTTGTTTGTTTAGAGATATATCCCTTCCTTTTCATAATGGCTAGGTGAATAACTAAAATTTATAAACATTTGTTTTACTTTTTAATAAGCCAATAGTTAAGGGTAAATGCTTTTTAAGTTTCATTGATTTCAGTCAAATAATTACCACATTTATTTAGATTTAACACACTGAAATCAAGATACATGGATAATTTTTGGCCCTATTCAGACAAACCCACATGATATTTATCAGTCTTAGAGGCATGCTGTGACACCAGATGTTCCACTGGTGCAGCATGCTTTAAGGCTAACACAAATAGTGACACATCTTTTTATACAGCTTTTATATACCATTTTATACAATCATTTTATAGCAATATGGCGCTACCAGAAGCAATGAGTGGTCAATGAGTAGTCAATGAGGTCAATGAGTAGCAATGAGTAGTTATATGCCAGTTACCTTCCAATGACCCCTGTGCACCAGAAAGTGTGCACCAGAAAGGGTTCATCAGTTTGGGTATTTGTCAAGGTGGGGTGAAGAAGGTGTGTAGAAGAAGGTGGGGGGAAAGGTATGAGACAGAAGTGTGGATGGGTCAGATACAGGCCAGGACAGGCTTCCCATAAAGCCTGAATTGGCCAGACTTGTCCTGTTTTTCCTTATTGCACCAGACCATCCGGCCCAATAAGGCATTGCCTGAGCAACTGGGTGGTGGTGGGGTGCTTGTGTAACTTGGGGGCTGCTTGGGCAGTGCAGCAAGACTTTCTGCCAGCTAGCTGGCAGCCATCTTTAAATGAAAGGTCCAGCGCATGTGCGCCTCTGCCGGAAGCAGGCATGTGCCAGGTGTGGGTGGAGCATCCGCTCCGGGCAGTGGTGGGCCCCACCTTGCCCAAAAACCAGTTTGCTGGAAGTTGGGGGCGGGGCTGGGGTCAGGGGGCGGGGCAGGGGGTGGGGCGGGGGTGGGGCAGGGGAGGGTACGCCATCCACCCCAGCAATCTGTGGATGTGGGTGGGCGGGGCGAGGGGCGGAGCGAGGGAGGCCCGAACCCAGGCGCACTATGTGTGCACCAACGTTGGCACCTGCACAGTGCCTGCCCGAAGCTGGCCGGCCAGCTTCAAGACAGGCACCGTGCCTGCGTCAATGTTGGCGCTTGCACGGTGCCTGCCCTGAAGTTGGCCGGCCAGCTTCAAGACAGGCACAGCGCCTGCGTCAATGTTGGTGCTTGTGCGGTGCCTGCCCTGAAGCTGGCCAGCCAGCTTCAAGACAGGCACTGCACCTGCAACAACGTTGGCGCTTGTGCAGTAACGCAAAAAAAATGGCGGCCGGCTCAGTGGGAATTTAAAAAATAAAAAATTCCCCTGAACCGGTTCGTCCCATTCTCACCATCCCCTGCAGCATCACCATCCCCCGGATCGCCATCCCCCGGATCTCACCATCCTCCGGATCGCTAGCGGCGGGGGAATGGCAACAACCAGTTCGGACGATCCAGCGCAAACCGGTAAGAGCCCACCTGTGGCTCCAGGACATCCCTGCCTTTGCCCATGGTTCCACTTTGTCTCTGGCCACAGCACAGCCTGGACCAGGCCTTGGGCTGCTGCTGTGGAGATTGGAAGCTGCCTCTGTGGCTGCTGCTACCCGCCTCCCCTGGACGCCCTTCTCAGGGCCTCTGAACCTGACAGCTGTGACTGGACCAGGACCAGCCTCCAATCTCTGCTGCAGCAGCTCAAGACCTGGTCTGGGCTGCACTGCAGCCGGAGAACAAGTGGAGCCATGCGCACAGGCAGGGAGGTCCCAGAGCAGATGCTCTGCCCACACGTGGCACCTGCTTCTGGCAGAGGTGCGCATGTGCTGGAACTTAGATTTAAAGATGGCTGCTGGCTGGTGGAAAGTTTCACCGCACTGGCCAGGCAGCCCCTAAAGTGTCCCCCAAGCACCCTTCACCTGTCCATGGCACCTTCCCAGCAGCAGCCCAGGTAAGAGCCCTCATCCACGTTACTCAGAAGTAAGCCCATTAAATCAATGGGCTTACTCCTAAATAAAGTGTTACCATGTTGGCACCCAAAAAGAAGGACAGGGTCCCCCCATTTTTTTGAAGTCCGGATTTTCAGTGGAAAATCTGGACTTTTGGAGGACCCTGTCCTACTTTTTGGGTGCCAGCATATGGTCACGCTGGGCCAGGAAGGGTGAGTATCGGTGGCTGTGGCTCCACAGGTGTCCAGTTCCTTTCCTGGTACACTCAAGCTTGCAGGAGGAATAGGGCTGCTGTGTCTCAGCTATTGTGCCAGTATTGTGTACCAGTACATACTGCCAGAAAAAAGCCCAGAATATCACCGTTATATATCTGAGTGAAGTGAAAATCCAACATTGTGTGAAGTGAAAATGAATTGTGTGAGTGAAATCCAACAGTGTAAATAGGAATAGGTTAAGATTTTCATGGCATTTATTTATTTACCAAATTTTTACTCTACTTATATTCCATAAAGGGCACCATTTTCTAGATAGGACATATTAAAATAGCAAGGCAGTCAAGGAAAACATGTCAACTTCATTAGATTTATCAGCATACGTCACAAACATCTGTTGGTTTCTAAAATATGAAGATCCCAACACATCAAGAATTGATGTGAAAAATACATGATATCAATCGGATAGAATGAATTGTTTCACTTTCTAGGTAACTTAGAGATAGGCAAGCTTACAAGATACAATGGGCTTTACAATAACCATTACTCTTTGTGGAAAAAATAAACTCTGAACTGTGGAATGCACTGAATCTGTTCTCTTTGAAACCTCATATTTGTTCCTAGTAATTACCATCTGGTTCTAATTTCAGACTGGCTGATTCAGTGGCAAAGGCTATCCGAGCTTCTGTACCGGTGGTGGTTGAGATTGTTTATTTTTCCCCCAAAGTATCAAGGCTCTTTTCTAAAACAGAAGCAAATAGAACTCAGTCAATTAAAGAGGATATAAGGCAATCTGTCAACTGCCAGTTTCAACAGAAATAGAAGCAAAATGATCTTTATAAAATCTTCATAAAGAGATGTGCATATTTTACTTCCACAATGCAAGTAGGCCAAAATCACAAGAAGTTCTCAAAGATGAATTTTGTTAAATTATTCAAGAAAATACATTTGATGGCTCCGTGTGAATTCACTTAACATTTCAGAGTAGAAGAAGAAAGGTTTGATTTAAAACTTCACTGAAGATAAAACACACATTCAGATATATTGGAAGATTTGTCCACATGTGTGATTTCCAAATCTTTGAGCCAACTGGCTCTTCCTTCCAACTTTATATTAGCATACATTGGTGGATAAAGGACAGGACTGCAGTAGTTCTTCCAATGAGGATTCTTTCTTTATTGGCTTGGATTAGGTTCCTCCTTTGATTACAAGTTTATACCCTTTCAGAAGTGTCCCTATGGGGTTGTAATAGCTTTCTCAGCAGGTGGCCCATGCAAGAGATTTATTGTTCTGCTGAAAGGTCTACTGAGTTAGCTTTAGCTATATTTGAAGTGACGATTTGAAGTTATAATTGCATTCCACCATGGTTATGGTTTTCCTTGGTTTCCCCCGGACACCACCCTGCCCAAGAGTGAAAGTGACATCTTTAGCTATGATTATTTAAATACTGTAGTGGTCTGGCTCCTAAATATTGCCTAGACCAGTGATTCCTAAACAGTGTGCCTTAAAAAATAGTAAAGCTACATACTGGATTAATATGCCTCCCTTTAGTTCCCTCTTGAAGTATATAACTTGAAGTATATGAAATTCCAGAAGTATATGAAAGTATGTGAAATTCTTGAAGTATATGAAATTCCAGACAATTTGTAGCATAGGGTATTTCACAGAAACCTTGACTCTTTAAAAGAAGCAACATCATTTTAAAGAGTCAAGGTTTCTGTGAAATACCCTATGCTACAAATTGTCTGGAATTTCAGGAGCAATGAGTCTAAGAGTACAATCCTAACCATGTCTACTTGAAAGTAAACCCCATTATGTTCAATGGGTCTTACTCCCAGGAAAGTGTCTTTAGGATTGCAGCCTAAGGGTAGCTGGGTCATAGAAAAATCTCTCCTCTGTGAGCCATCTTATACATGGTAGCTCCACAATGAAAGAGTTCCTTCACCATATGAAGGATATGTGCTAAGAGATTGTCTCAGATATTAGTAGGAGTCCTTCCAAGGATCCTTGGTCCTTTGCCCAACAGTTCTAGTCCTACTGAGAAGCATCCTTGCTGACCAGGCTTTCTAAACGCTTTTAGGCTTTCTAAAGCCTGATTCTACCTTTTGACCTGAACTTCTCAACAAGAGTACAATATTAATTGAGCCATCTTGGAGTTGTAGGAAGAAACTTTGAACCTTATTTTTAGTGCCAACTGCAGACATAAATATGGTCATGTTGCCAATAACGTTAGCAGAACAGTGATCCACTATCAGTAGCTGCCATGTATGAAAAGAGTTTCCAATAATGGAAAATTAAGGCCGACTCCATCAAAGATTAGGATCCAATCCATACATATGTCTTTAAGCACTAAGTGTAACGACTTTTAATCCAGAAAAGAATACCCTAAATTCCAGAGGATGGGAGGGGAGCTATACTAAAAAGGAAAAAAGACCTAATCGCTTGTATCAATAAGACATAAGCAAAGACATTTTTCTTTCTCTACTGTGTAAACAAATGCAGATTAAACAGTACCTTCCTTCTTTAGCTTGTTTAAAAACACTGTCATTCAGGCAGATCAGCAAACTGGGATGACATGCCAAAGGTAAATACTGCAGTTGACTTCAGTGGGCTCCATTACACCTTGCCTTCGGTGAATGCAGCCAATTGGCTCACTTCAACTTGTCTAGCACATAGAGGTCCCACAGCTGTTATTAATCCTAAACTGGGTTGAAAAACATGTTAATCAATAGCTGTATTCAAAAACTTTATTCCTATTTTAGGAAGGTTTGGAGAGGCACTTATGAACGTTTTGGAGTAGAGAAGCATGTTGTGCATTACAGTTTATTCCTAAAAGCCATAAGAAAAAAGGCAGCGCAATCCTAACTTGCTCTGGAACAGGGATATGGGCTTAGCCTGCACTGAATCCAGTCCAAATTTCAGGGACTGCTGCCATGGAACTGCAGGGAAGAGGAAACTTTCTCTTCTGGAGATGGTGCAGATCTGAATTAATGAAACAGCCTCTTCTCCTGCTCCCTGCCTGCCCACCCCAGGTGAAAATGCCTCTTTTCATCCAAAGTTGGAACATATCCAACATTTGAACACTAGAAAAAAATTAACACAAGTTGTTCATCGGACCCTGACATTTTTTTTCAAACTCACTAATTTGTTCCTTTTTCTTACAAACTTTTATTTAAAGTTTGGGTAAAAGTAACTCAATACCATGAGATGCTCACCTTTCTCATCATATATGGCCAACTGTAAGAATGACCCTTCTCTTTGCTTCTGACATTAAGAGTGTTATTACTGGCTCTACACCAGCATTTGTAATGGCATCCTGACATGCAAAAATAAAGCAGGCAAAATATTTCATGTCACTTCATCTTCTATGTCCGAATAGTCTTCAACTGATCATTCCATCAATTATGAAGGAAGAAATGCTCTGTTTCTTTAGATCAGGGATGTGGAAACTCTCACAGTCTGCACTCAAAAGCCTGAATGAGACATGCTGGAGACCCATTTAATAAGGCCCGTATCCTAAAGTCAAAATAAGCCCTTTGCGTTGGAGTTAAGGTGACTTTCCATAAGATAACACTAGAGAGTGCCATAACTGCATGGACCCATGACTGCTCTGGATTTTGCCCTAAGTTTTTAGTACAAATGACATTAACGAAAGGTGCAATCCTTATTCTGCAATCCTAAAGAAACTTTCCTGGGAGAAAGACTCATTGAACACAATGGAGCTTACTTTTGAGTAGACATGGTTAGGATTGTGCCATTTTCCAGCATTAGAATTGCTGCACCAGCTGGGCATGTACGGAATCCTGCAGTTGTTGGGGAGTCATGGAGGCCTCTCAAGGTATCACAATGTTTGTTCCCTTATCCCAGAGTTGCATTGCACTTACCTTGCTGCTGGAAAGTTGGTTTGGACTGTGTTCCAAGTCAATATACTTTTCGGGTCAGCTCTCTTTCTCTAATTTAAACCATGGGACCGGTAATAGTCAAAACCCTGTAAAGAAGGCCAGCCTGGTGCATTTTCCCTTTTCCATATTCACAAGCAAGAAGGTTTGCCTAAATGGCTTATTCCATTGGTAGTTCGTGGAAAAATGATATGTCAATGGTTAGCGGTTAGTGCCAGGATCAACATTCTTTCTTTTTCTAGAAGTTGGAGATTTAAAGATTTTGCCATCAAATGGATTTATGCAAGGATTTATATATCCTGCAAAATTTGGCTTGGTGTATATTATTCGCTTTTTTCCTTTGGAAAAATTTATTTTTTCAGAAACAAATCTACCGTATAAATAGGGAAACAGTCCACTTAATGAAATGTTACTGAATTCTCTTTCTCTCCCTTCTTCCTCAAACCTTTTATCTATATATATATAAAAGAGAAAAGTCACTGACTGACTGACTGACTGACTCACTCACTCACTCACTCATCACTGCCCTGCCGAAACCGCTGGGCCTAGAAGCATGAAATTTGGGGTGGGTGTTCCTTCCGTGACCGAGGGGTGCACTAAGAACCGGTTTTCGGAAATTCCAATGGGAAGGGGGTAAAAAGGGGCGCAACGTGTTTTCCTCCCTATACTTTGCATTGAGAATTGCTGACTCATCAACATTCCGCCCCAACTGCTGGGCCTGAAGCATGGAATTCTGGGAGTTCCTTCTGTCACCTGAACTCCCACCAAGAACCATCTGGAGGAATTTAACCCTTATTTATTTATTTATTTATTTATTTATTTATTTATTTATTATTTTGGGGGGCCAATGTCCCTAAGAGGTCTTCTCAAGTACCAGGGCCCCCTGTCAAACAAATCAAAGTAAGAAACATAAAATCATTTATTATTGAACACCAAGAAAACTTGAATGTTTGGACATAATGGACAAAACCTTTTTAAAAGATTGCATGAAATTAAATATCTTTTAGGTCTGAGGTGATCCTTGAATTTGGTGCCTTTCCTTCAAAAATGATTTTTGTGAACAATTCTTTTCATTTCATAAGACTCCAAATTAGACAGTATCAGTTGGAGGTCACCTCTTGTTGCAATATCAGTATTGTTTATCAAGCAAACGGCCTTGCTGAATCCACAGTAAACCAAATACGTTGTGGGAAAGGTAATAAAAAACTTTTGGGCTTTAATTTGACAGACAGACAGACAGACAGACAGACAGACAGACAGATAGATAGATAGATAGATAGATAGATAGATAGATAGATAGACAGACAGACAGACAGACAGATAGATAGATAGATAGATAGATAGATAGATAGATAGATAGATAGATAGATGTGAAGGGACTGATATACTGCTTTGTATATATTAATTATGTTGCATATCACACTTACCAGGTGTTTGATTGGAATTGGCTCAGTTCCTATCCAGGGAACTAGGAATCACAAAGGTATCATCTCAATATTTTCTCTGGAGTGCTGCTTTTTGAAACTGGGCAGTTGTGATCTTCTGGAGGCCCATTAAGTTTAAATGTTCCTGGAGGCTTAATGGTATCTTTCCTAGAGCACCTGCTATTAAAGTGGCATTCTTTTCCCAGATTCTCTGACTTTCTATTTGTTAGTTCTTAAACTACATGATTTTTCTCATGTTCTTTCTCTTGAAGCCAATGATTTCTGGGTATTGCAATGTCAATACTCCAGACCTGTTTTCCTTCAACCATGGTGATGTCCATTGTATTATGCTCCAAGTGGTGGTCGGTTTGAATACAGAAATCCCACAGTATTTTGGCCTCCTTATTCTGGACTATCTTTTCTGGTTTGTGGTCCCGCCAGTTCTTGGTCATCAGATTGCACAGATTCCAACGTATTACCACAGATATTATTATTTATTGGATTTGTATCATGTCGTTCTCTGCAGTGGCGGACTTGAGGCAGTTAACAACACAAATTAAAATAATATAAATCAATACTATATTTTAAAACATTCACAAAAATTTATAAACATTCCAGAATTATAATAAAAATAAATAAAAACTCCATAACCCACCATCTTCCCCATCACTGAAAAGCTCTTCCACATAAAAATGTCTTCAGGCCCCGCCAAAAACTCTGAAAGGAGGAAGTTTTTCTCAGTTTTAGGGGAAGGGGGTTCCAGAATCAGGGTGCAACCACTGAGAAGCTGCCTCATCTTATATATATAAAAGAGAAAAGTCACTGACTGACTGACTGACTGACTGACTGAAATTCCAACCGGAAGGGGGTGAAAAGGGGCGCAACGCGTTTTCCTCCCTATACTTTGCATTGGAGAATTGCTGACTCATCAACATTCCGCCCCAACTGCTGGGCCTGAAGCATGGAATTCTGGGAGCTCCTTCTGTCACCTGAACTCCCACCAAGAACCATCTGGAGAAATTAACCCTTCAGGGGCTGAAAAGGGGGCAACGTGTTTCTGTCCTATACTTAACATGGGAGACTGAACAACCTCCAGCCAATATGGTGCTCAGTGCCTGGTGAACTGGGGGATGTTTTCCGGAGGAAGAGGTTGCACTGGCAAGGATGCTGTGCATGGGAGAAAGTTGCGCATGGGAGGATGATGCACATGGGAGGAAAGTTGCGCATGGGGGAAGTTGCGCATGGGGGAAAGTTGTGCATCGGCGGATGATGCGCATGGGGAAAGTTGCGCATGAGGGGATGATGCATATGGGGGAAGTTGCGCATGGCTGGAAGTTGCACATGGGGGGATGATGCGCATGGGGGAAAGTTGCACATGGGGAAAGTTGTGCATGGGGAGAAGTTGCGCATGGGGGAAGTGGCGCATGGGGAAGTTGCGCATGGGGGAAGTTGCTCATGGGGAAAGTTGCGCATCGGCAGATGATGCGCATTGGGGAAAGTTGCGCATGAGGGGAAGTTGCGCATGGGGGAAAGTTGTGCATGAGGGGATGATGTGCATGGGGAAGTTGCGCATGGGTGGAAGTTGCGCATGGGTGGAAGTTGCGCATGGGGGGATGATGCGCACGGGGGGATGATGCACATGGGGACATGAGGCGTGTGGGGACATGATGCACATGGGGTCATGATGCGCATGGGGGAAAGTTGCGCATTGGGGTTGATGCGTATGGGGGAAAGTTGCACATGGGGGAAAGTTGCGCATGGGGATGATGCGCATGGGGGAAAGTTGCACATGGGGGAAGGTTGCGCATTGGGGGAAGTTGCGCATTGGGGAAGTTGCGCATTGGGGAAGTTGCGCATTGGGGAAAGTTGTGCATGAGGGGACGTTGCACATGGGGGGATGATGCGCATGGAGGGACGATGCGCATGGGGGATGGCACATGGGGTGTTTCTGCGCCATGGGGGATGGCATAGGGAGAAATGTTACACCCGCAACGCGGGCACGCTTTTCGCTAGTAGAGTATATATTGCTAAATACACTCCATGCATTGCTGTACTGTTTTGTCACTACTTTTTGATTTTATATTCTTCTTCTCCTATCTCAACCCCTCATCCATTTTCCAATTGCAAAGCTCTCACTTGTGGACCTGCACTGTGTTGCCAATTTTTCAGTCCTTTTCACTGTGTTTTTAACAGCACCTTGATACATAGACATCAGCTGGTGATTAAATCTCTGTAATCTCTGTATAATCTCTGTATAAAACAGCTTCATTTCCCAGTTTCTGCATAGCAGACTGTGAAAGGCATCTGAACAGACTAGCATTTTTTTCTCTTGGTATACTGGCAGTCCTGTTTGGGACAGTGTTCACTTTAGATTTTGGAGGGCAGGAAACATTGGAAAGCAAGAGGGATTTTTTTCTCCTTCCCCCCTTGCAGGAATGTTGGAAAACATACTTGGATTTTTCTTATCCTGTTGTCTGCCATTTGAGTTTGAGGATTCTGTTTAAAGGGATAGATGTTGAGGGAAGATGAAAGCTTCTGCTTTAATATGCATTGATTTATTTATTGTTGACGACTTTATATAAAAATAACTAAAAAGTTCTGGATTCAAAAACAGCTCTTTTCTTGTGGTGATTGTTCAATTTCACTGAAAATACACGAGCATTACAAACCACAATCGTTCCAAACCCACACCACAATTCTCACTCAGGAAAGGAAGACTGCAGAATACATCTTGAATAGCCTGTGTTTTCTAGACCAAACTTAAACAAAACACAATGTTCCCAGATTCAAAAGAACAGCACATAGTTTGGTTTGTCCATTAGGAATTATTGTTTTTTATGCTGATCTTTTACACTTATATTTGGTTATGAGTAAATGCCCACAACCTGTGGGCATTCATTAACATTCACAAAACACTACAGCTGCATTTTCTAATTCAGAACCACAGAATCTCTGAACCACAGACATATTTGAGATATGATCTAAATCGGAAAATGTTCCCATTACAAGAATCTGTTGGTTCAACTCTCAGACTTTTTTTCTGTTACAGGCAAAACTCTCCTTTATACCTTTTAACAGTCACTTCAGAAATTCTGCTAGTAGTCATGCAAATGTTCGTGTGTAAAGTTCTTTCAGTTGTCTTAATATGGTTTTGCTAATATGGATTTACTCCTTATTAAACACAAACCGGCTGTTTACAGAAGGATTCATTAGATGACTGCCACTAGCACTTTTTCTTTGGCTGAACAGCATAAGGGAAATTTTAATTTAATAATTGATTCAGTTAGCTTTCAAATGAGACTTGGGTATTTTTTCCCTTTCCTTGAAATAGAATACACCTTTTCTAATGGTTGTGTAAGCATTACGCTAGAGCCTGGCTTCATTCAAAATAAATGCTGAATGTATTACGATTTTGGTTCCAAGTCCTGCTTTCCCAAGAACTCATTGTGTGGCCTTGGATAATTTGTTGTCTCCTCATACATCAGCTGGGATATGTCTCACATTTAGAATACAGGTGATTCTGTGGTTTTTTTTGAGGGATCAATTCTTGGACATCCTGAAGATATTTTTTAAAATGCAGATAATTAAATCCATAGTTTTTGGTGCCTTTAGACCCTCTGAACATGACTGGAGCTGTGTACTCTTTAATTTCTGTCACCTCCCGAGGGCTTTCTCAGCCCCTAGAGGCTGCCCGTATCCACCTGATGCAGTGGATGAAGAATGAAGCCCCAAGGCAAAAAAGTAACTTTTAGGTTAGGGTTTTAGGGTTAGGATCTGGCACAAATTCCAGATCCTGGCCCTGCCAGCCAAATAGGATTGCACTGTAATAGGCTTATCTTGATTTGTTGGTGACATCTTGGCTGTCATCTTGGCTGATTGGCTGTCTCTAAAAGGGTCAATTAATTAAAATTTCTATCCATATGTATTTGGGTAAATTAACTCATGGCAGCAGCTAATGACAAGCTAATGAGGAACAACTGTGGTCTTGTTCTGGATGGGAAATGAGCTGCTGCTACCCAATGTGGTAGAAAGGACTTTTTGCTTAAGTTGTGCCACTGCAGTAAGAACAGTCTTCCCAGATGACCAGAAACGGCTGGACATGTCTGGCTTTTGCTTATTGGATCGGACCATCTGGTTCAATATGCAAATGTCTGGCCATCTGGGGGAGGGGTAGAGAAGTGCTTGAGTTACAGTATTGGCTGCCCTGGCACAGCATGGGTCCATTTCGTCTGTCTGGGCAACCATTTTTAAAAGTAGTAGACTACACATGCGCACACAGCCTCTCTATCAGAAGCAAACCTTCCTATTTGGCGTGTGCTGGCATGGGCGGAGCATCCTGGGAGCCCTCGCCACTCATGTGCACCTGTCTCCATTCTTGCCGAAGGCCAGGTCCAAGGCCAGGTCCAGCGAGGGTGAAAGTGCAGAGGTGGGTGCAGCGAGGGGTCCCAGGAGCGGATGCTCCACGTGCCAGCATACTCCATATCGGAAGCTTTGCTTCCGATAGAGAGGCTGTGCGCATGTGCAGTCTACTACTTTTAAAAATGGCTGCCCAGATGGCTGAAACAGACCCTTGCCACACTGGGGCAGCCACTACTATAACACAAGCACCAGCAGCCTGAGCCTCCCCAGCAGTCTCCCCAGCCAAGGTAAGCCCCAGTCTCATCCATGTCTACTCAGACATAAGCCCATTAAGTAAATGGAGCTTCTACTGAGTAGGGGTGATTTTAAAAAAATATAGGACAAAATGTAGGCTGACCTTGTCCTACATTTTGGCTTTTAGAATCTGGTTACCCTGAGTAAGAGAGGATAGTGTATGATAAAACACTATGCTGGCAAAAGAACAGTTTTGAGGACTTGACTGATAGCTGCTTAATGGCAAACTTGATGGCATGCAGCCAGAAGACATAACTCACCATGAAGGTAACAACTAGGAGACTGATAGTGCAATCCTGTTAGTGTCTTTTCAAAAGTAAGTAGCTCTGAGTTCAGTGGGGCTGTTGGAATTGCAGCCTGAGTCTTTTCCACAAAACATATTTTAAAAACCTCTTTTAAAATAGTGATTTAGACTATCCTGCCTATGTAAACCACCTTGAATGCTGTGTAAAACAAGAGAAATGCAGTGTTTAAATGTCTATGTATACAGATGGTACCTCTGTATCTACTGATTTGGTATCCACTGATTTGAATTAACATTGATATGTCCACCTTTAAATGCCTTGTAACAAAGAAAAAAGCAGCAAAATCCTATTTCCCTCATTTGTTCTGTTAAATAATTATTATTTCATTCCAATTTATTCCTTTATCCATCCCATTTAGTGGTTAAATGTGATGTAGCATCTATACCATTGCATTCTGGGGAGACAGTGGAGGAGTAAGAAACCTGGAAGTGAACCTTCAAGCTATTTTTCCACTGGTTTAGTATCCTCTGAGGGTTCCAGAACAACCTATATATCAGTGCAATCCTGAGCATGTCTACTCAGAAGTAAGTCCCGTTGTGTTCAATAGTAATACTCCCAGGAAAAACATATTAGGATTGCAGCCTATGACTCTTCTAAACTGTACGAAGCCCCACATGTTAAAAAGCATCAGTCCTGTGAGGCTGTACAGGACATTGCTTATGCATTTTGGACTCTGCCTTTTAAAAATTATAGTATTGTTGAACCCACACACTTAAACTAAATGTGACTGGAAGACTTCTGTGCATTTGAAAAAAATTATGATTATTGTACACTAGTTGTCAAAGTATCTCCTCATAAATTTTCTGATCATTATGGAACTGCTCTCTAGACGGCACTGTTGCTACAGACATTTGCTACTGGAATGTGGGGAAGAAAAAACACAACTATTTACAGGAATCTCAACTGTGTAATTTTGGTTTTTACTGAGGTACTGGTATTTTCACATTGGCTTCTTTGATGTTGTAATCCACATTAATGCTTTTCTCAGTTAATATAAAATGCTGCCTTCCTCAAATATTTTAGCTCTGGTATGGCTATACCAACATTTCCTTTTCAATTTTTCTTTCTTTGCCACGTTAAGAGCACATATGAACATTATTTTCCATGCTCTGTGCCATAAGAGCAAAACGGCACCATGATGTTTCTTTATTAAAATCTGTCTCAGCTATACCTCTCATTGCTGTAAAATAGGAAATGGTTTTCAGGTTTTGTTTCAAGTTTTCTTCAGACATTGCAGTTATCCATTTCACTTGAATGGTTAAATGCATGTGAATATCTTGTCAGCTGTTTCCTTCATCTGAAAGCAGGCAGGTCATGCCTTTTCAAGGTGATGAAATGGGCTTACTAGCTATTCATAAATAATAGTATGACTAAAAAGCATCAGAAGTTCTCAGCTAATAAAGCAAATTGTTCCTTTTGAAGAAAGGATCCCAATTCCCCCCCCCTAAATTCTGATGCAGAAATTTGCCAGGTGTGTACTCTTAAATTACTAGAAAAATTCCATTGCTACACAGTAATCTTCTTGATGCCAATCTAACATGCAAGACATCTCAAATGACATTGATATTGCTAGAATCTGACTTGCAGTAAATACTATAACCATGTTAAAATCAACTATGGCCATCTTGGTCTAGAGCAGCATTTCTCAAAGTGGGGGTCGGGACCCCTTTGGGGTCGCCTAGAGCTTTCCTGGGGGTCGCCTAAAGACTTCTGGTGCAGGAGGCCAGGTCAGGCTTGCCAGACCTCCAGCTGTAGCTGGGCGCACACTGGGGCTGACTGACAGCCTCAGGGCCCAATCCTATGCATGCCTACTCTGAAATAAATCCCATTTGTTCAATGTGTGCATAGAACACACATCTCATTTGTAACAATGAAAATACATCCTGCATATCGGATATTTACATTACAATTCATAACAATAGCAAAATTACAGTTATAAAGTTATAAAGTATAAAGTTATAAAGTTATAAATTACAGTTATAAAGTAGCAACGAAAATAATTTTATGGTTGGGGGTCCCCACAACATGAGGAACTTATAAAGGGGTCACGGCATTAGTAAGATTGAGAACCACTGGTCTCGAGCCTATCTTTGTGTATAGGAAGTACTATCTGCTAGGCCAGAGATTTTCAGTCTTTATCATCTCGTGGCATACTGACAAGATACTAAAATTGTCAAGGCACACCATCCATTTTTGACCACTGACAAGGCACACGATTCTGAAAGAAGGGGGCTCAAATCCCCCAACTGCCCTCATAATGGATGACCCACTCCCAAATTCCACATCCTGCTGTGGACCATCCTCAGCATACCTGTGAGCCATAGCATAGTGATTGAAAATCACTGTGCTAGAGCTTTTTGGGAATTCACACAATTTTTATGAAACTATGTATCTGGGAAGCACATGAATGTACCGGTACAACCTTGGAATTTTTTCTGGTGAAAATAATACTCTTTTGAAGTATTGGAGAGCATTGGAGAGCATTGGAGAATATTTTTATTACATATGATACTTTTGGATTTGTGGTTTTCTATATCTATCTACAGTATTTATATAACGCTTTTCAACTAAAAAGTTCACAAAGCAGTTTACAAGAAAATGAAAAAATTAATAGCTAATTAATAGCTAATGGGAAGAACAGGAGCCTCTGCTGGATCAGGCCAAAGGCCCATCTAGTTTAGCATTGCCATATTTTCTGGAAAACCAGGAGAGTTTGAGGATTGCATGCACATACTGACAAGTTTGACAGGGGGTCTTGTCCCAGTTTTGTGGAAGAGAATTATGGCAACCCTAATCTAGTCCAGCCTTTTGTACCTCACAGTAGTCCACCAGATGACTCAGGGAGCACACAAGACCAGTATCCAAGTGCTCCCCTCTGCATCTGGCATTTTGAGGTTGCCCTCATTTACATGCATCTATGCATGCGCGCGCGCACACACACACACACAAACAGATACCTAATGGCTTGCAAGCTGTGATGATCCTTTCCTCTAGGAATTTGTCCAATCCCTGTTTAAAGGCATTTGGGGCTAGATGCCATCACCACATCCTGCAGCAGGAAGTTCTACAGACCAACTACATGCTGGGTAAAGACATATTTTCTTTTGTCTGTCCTAATGCTCCCAACATTAAATTTTAGTGGTTGTCCCCTAGTTTTGGTGTTGTGAGAAAGGGAAAAGAGCAACTCCCTATCGACTCTATCCATCCCCAGTTTTGTATGTCTCAATCATGTTCCCCCTCAAGAGCCTCTTTTCTAGTCTGCAGCGCCCCAGTCACTGTAGCCTTTCCTTATATGGAAGGTGTCCCAGACCACAAGTCATTTTGGTTGCTCTCCTTTGAACCTTCTCCATTTCCTCTATATCCTTTTTGAGATGTGGTGACTAGAACTGGACACAATACTCCAAATGTGGCCTCACCTTCAATTTGTTCAAAGGCATTATAATTTTTGTCATTTTATTCTCAATTCTTTTTCTAATGATCCCAAGCATGGAATTTGCCTTCTTTCCTTCCTCTGCACATTGGGTTGTCACCTTCATCAAGCTCTCTAATAGCACCCTGGATCTCTCTCCTGCTCTGTCACATATAGCTCAGAGCCCATTAACCAAGTTTTGGTAGTTCATGAAACTGCCAAGGCAAATTAAGCAGGGTGACCAGATCCTAAATTGAAAAAGTAGGACATGGTCACCCAAAAGTCCAGATATTTTAAAGAAAAGCCTCTCTAGAAAGGCTTAACAATCAATAGGCAGCGTGCGCATGCGCACAACATTTTTTTGAATATTTCAGCCGCATTAAACAGCGGCTGGCAGTAGGACATTTTGTACTACATTTTTTTAAAAGAGTCTTACCGTGGCTGGGGAGGCTGAGACATCCTTCTAGGGTAGGTTGGAGGGTGCTTGGGGCACTGGGGAGATGTTACTGCCAGCTGCTGCTTAGTGCGGCTGAAATATTCAAAAAAATGTTGTGTGCATGCACGTGCTGCCTATTGATTGTTGAAAAGCCTTCCTAGAGAGGCTCTGCATAGGCAGAGACCTCTCCTGACCTTGTTGGGACTTCCCTCCAGTAACAGGGATGAGGTCAGGAGAGATCTCTACCTATGCAGAGCCTCCCTAGGAAGGCTTTTTGACAATGGATAGGCAGTGCGCATGTGTGCACAACATTTTTTTAAAGTATTTCAGCTGTTCTAAGCAGCGGCTAGCTGTAACCCCCCAGTGCCCCCAAACACCTCTCACCTCCCCCCAGAGGGCTGGACAGGGGCCAATGGGCCAAATCCAGAAAAAACCTGCCAATTCTGGCTTTCTGGGAGGCCTGCAAATTAAGCTAAATGCATCAAGGGTTAAACTACTACTTGGGAGGAGGGAGGGACCACTGCTTCCTAGTCACCATTATAGCCACACCTCTTGGCATTTGTAAATGCAGCCTTGCTAGGGCCTCCAAAATAGTTGAGAAACACTGCTTTTTGTATTTCTTCATGAAAGAGTTATGACAGCACGATCACTGTTATTCCCATTTCCTAGTTATGAAAATATTATTCCCATTTTATAGATATGAAATAGGTTGAGACTGAGAAATAGTTGGTCTGGTAGCAGAGGAGTTTGAGACCTAATCAACTCTTGTTGTCCACACACTCTTTTGCTAAATTCCTAAATCAATGGAAGAATATGAGCTTTTCCCCACCTACTATAATGCTGTTTAGTCATTAAATTGTGTTCAACTCTTTGTGACCTCATGGGCTGCAGTATGCCAATGTCACCCTATCCTCCACTAATTTCCAAAGTTTGTTCAAATTCTTTTTCATTTATTTGGTGATACTTTCTAATCACCTAATCAAATGTGAGATCTTTTAGCCTTTTGATACCGAAGTCCATAGGATTTTCTTGGCAGCATAGTGAAGTGGGTTGCCATTTCCTTTGCCAGTGGATTACATTTAGTTTGAACCCTACACTGTGCCTCATCCACCTTGGATGGACTTAACATGACTTCGCTCATAGCTTACAATCTCTCAATAAAATTCTGAAGTTGCTGTTGGTTACTGAACACTATGAAGTCAAGTACATTCCAGCTCTGAATTTACCATGTTGGGCCATTGCTACAGCTGGATCAAATTTATGGTCAATATGCCATAGTTTACAAGTAATGCATCACTGAAGTTTCTTCACACCTTTGCCCGTTAGTGATGTGTCATTAAAGATTGCTGTAGTTTACCAGAAGGGCTGTTGCTTTTCAAAATGTCAGCCTAGTCTTGTGGAGGAGTTGAAAACATTCAAAAAGCTAAAGCAAAAAAGCATACAGCTGCTGCTAGTTTGTAGACATAGTGCAAGACAACATAAAATGCAAATATATATTATCTTAAGGTCTGAGTTATTTAAGAAGGCATCTTGTGAAATGGGAGAGGTAGTTTCTAATCTATCATAAATCACTAGCCAGCATTCACTAACCACAACATACAGTAGTTGTGTACATAAGACCAAGAGCTGCTTCTCTGTCTCCTCTCCACAAAAATCCAGACAACCACAAAATCATTGAAATTTAAGGAGTCTTCTGCTTGC
Organism: Cryptoblepharus egeriae; assembly: GCA_030015325.1. NCBI lineage: Eukaryota > Metazoa > Chordata > Lepidosauria > Squamata > Scincidae > Cryptoblepharus > Cryptoblepharus egeriae. The sequence continues at coordinate 152,850,685 of JAREYC010000001.1, forward strand.
ATCACTACTGACTGGTCTGGCTCCTGGAGGACTTGCACATATCTTCAGAGGTGTATTTGCTGTTCTTTCTCATATTATTGGAATTGTCACAATGGCTACTGTTTTGGAAACAGCACATGAAGAAACAGCAACAGATTTATACTAATTTCAGATTCAGAGCCATAAAATAAAACTCAGTGGTCCAGAAAAGAACCTTCCATATTTCTGCCACTGAGGGTGCAATCCTAATCAATTTATGCCAGCACAACTCACCAATCTCCCCATTCCCATAGTGGCATGGGGAAGCCGGTGTATTTCTGTGCACTGGCCTAACCCCCGCAGGAGTTACACAGAAGTGCCTTCTGGTACTTTTGTGACACCTCAGGCCAGTGTGGGACTTGTGTCAGCCTAGCCAGGGGATTGCAATGTAAATGGTTTACAACTTTACATGAATAGAAAAAATCAAGCATGGGAAAACTATTTATATGGGAGAGAATTCCTATTCCTACCATAGGAGAATTATGAGAATTATTTTCCTTTATGTACTGAAAGGATTGACACAATCCTGTTCCCATCCTGTCCAGAACCCTGTATCAGCCTGACTCAGCTGGTGTGGATTCAGCCAATCAGGTCCTGGGCTAGTGTCTGGAGACCAATGTAAATCCATGTGCCAACCTACCTCTTCTGAAGGTGGCACAAAAGTGCTTTATTGCACTTTTGAGACACTCATCAGCTGGCAGAAGAGACTTTGGCCAGCCACGTGAACTCTTTGGATTGTGTCCTTGTCATTTTCCTAACTATTTGCCCTTAGCTAACTATGCCACCCATGGTGTGGCTTGGCCTATAGCTGGTTGGAAATTTTATTTCCAGTCCCTTTGCTATAATGTTTCCCAAATGGAAATATAGGGAGCAATCCTAACCAATTCATTAACCCACCTGGCATATCTTCCCGTGGTAGTGTTGGGGGGCATCAGGGGGGTCAGTGTATGCCTGTACACTGGCCTAATCCCCCCAGGAGTTGGGAAGAAGTGTCTCACAGCACTTTTGTGACATCCCCAGGTCAGCACAGGACTTACTTATATTCTATCATTGGTCCCATTACTATCACATGTGGGACATTTTATTTTTCCGAAACCTACAGACTTATGAATGTGAGAGAGAAAAGGAGCTGTTTCTTCAGGTTTCTATAGTAAGACTCTTGATTATCTTTTTTTAAAAAAAAAACCTCTTAGATATTTGAGTCTGAGAAGCCAATCACAGTAAATGAAAGTGGCTGTCAGCACAGAGCATATAGGGTTCATTTTTTCTCCCTAGTACATATGGTCCTTATTGACCCTTTGGCTCTGGACCTTTAAGCTGAAGACTTCCTGAACTGGTTGCTACATTTGCAGACTTTTACTCATCCTCTAACAGTTCTTACATGGAAATTCTGTGATTACTTATGCTTTAAAAAAGTATGAGAACAAAAGGACATTGCAAGAGCTATTTTCAGCTGCTTTCAACATATGCGTTCCTACTATTTTCTAGTTAATGAAGTTTTTTTAAAAATCTATGAACGTGCTGGAATATAAAAGCCTGGACCAATAATGCATTACAAGATGAATATCAAAACTGCCTAGAATAGATTGTGGGGGCTGAAAGCAATGTGAGCTGGGAACGGGAACACAATTAGAAACTGCCAAACTATCCACTGATGACTGTTCAGTTTCTCCACACAGTAATACACTAGATTACTGCAGATGTAACCTCATGTTATTCTGTTTTGAAAAGCAATCAGTGCTCCAAAAGTTCAGGAAACAACATAATGCATCTCATCAGATATATAATTGGAGCACTGAGACAATCTATGGTATATAGAAAATTGAGTTTATGTTCATGGCATGTAATGAGTTTAGATAGTTATTCTATTCAACCGTTATAAATAAAATCACTAGTTTTTAAGATCCCCCATGGCTTGCAACTAAACTCTTTTAGATTTCCAATGCTAATGGATTCTTCAGCTTGAACATATGCAAGGTTAAACAAAAAATGTTTCCTTGGTTGTGTATTTCCTGACTTGTGGTTTCAGGGGCTGTTTTCTTGGTCTTCCATAAGAAAAATGAAATTAAGGGTGCAAACCTGAAGTGCAATTTGGCCAGCCAATCTAGCACTGGGCTGACATAATTTGACTTACACCAGCCTATTGTAGCTGTACCAGAAAAGGCCTGAGCCGACTTAAGTCAATTTAGGCTGGTGTAAGTCAACTTATGCCAGCACAAGGCAGATGGACTTGGGCCGGCCTAGCAGGGCTTGCTTAGGCAGCTCACCAGGGGAGTGCTGACATGACAGGGCTTAGAAAAGTACAGTTAGGTCATATCTAAAGCCTGCTTACAGGGCAGAAATGCCCTCTCTCCGCTCCTCAAAGTTAGACCACCTCAGGAGCAGGAATAAATCTGAGTAGACCCATTGGAGCCCATGCTAAGTCAGAGTAAATATGGAAGCAAAACCAAAAGTTCTAAGTCCTAGTCTGGCATAAGCACCACTCCTGCCTCTTCACCTTGGGATACAGCAAAACTAGTGGGGATTTTATCCAGAAATGTTCCTCCTCTAAAAGAAGGTCTTCATTCTCTAACAGGGAGCTGTCAGGATGACTCAAATTTAAAAGGATGTTTAAAACCAAATCTGTGGGTGAAGACAAGTTGCCCTGTTAGTTGTGACCAAATCTAAGGGTGGTGCTCATCCCTGTTACAGGACCAAAGAGCCATGTTGTCTGAAGATGACTACGTGGTGTGTGACCAGCACTGACCCACAGTTGACAAATCATGAAACCACTTCAGTCAAAATAAGTTTTTCCCCCAATAATATTTAGTTCCACTCTCAGCTGAACCAATGGATAAGTTCTTGCTGCCTCTCCTTCTGCTGCCACCAGATGGAATGGCTACTGACAATTTTGAGAAAGAAGCAGTCAAATGGTGGTTACACCTGACTGAGTTGACTCCTGACTGAGTTCATTTGTTTTCCTTTTCGTATCACTCTCTGATGCAATTATGTAGAATGGTCATTCCAGGCTAACATCATATACTGTATCTGTTCTGTCAGACCAGTCCCAAACCTAGGTAATCCTGAGTAAAACTGTCCCTCAAACAGCAAGCATAGTTAATTGTGAAAATTAAATTTAAAAATTTTTAAAAATTTTTATAGTGTGATTATAATTGTTAACAGACACATCACAGATTCACAGCTGGAGTGGTTCATAGAAACCAAGGAATGATTTTGTAATATTGCCTAAGGAAGACTTTTTTCTCCTGTTCCACTGTTGACTTTAGGCAAGGCATCATGGTGTTTCAGTTTTGACTGGAATCCAGTTTAATCCCCTATTCAGTTTTGGGAAATACAAAAGTATGTACTATATATCTTTTTCTCTCTTTGCTGTGCTGGAGACGACGTGCCCTAAGACTGCAAATATACTGTGCCAAAAATATGCTATGCTTCATCAAAGTTAGGGTGTTATTCTGCAGAACCACAAGTGGCAGGCCCATCTCAGAAGTATCAGCAGCATTTCTGCTTACTATTGGGTTTCAGCTGAAAAAAGTTGTGGATCAAGAGAAACAGCTTCCTTTAATGGAAAGGAGACAATTTATAAATGAGTTGGACTACTTTCCCAAGTAGTACTTGCACTACTTTCCCAAGTAAAAAGCTTGGTTTTCATGTAAGCATCTATGTATGCCTTCCAACTGGACACTGGTAATTTTAAATGTAAAAGTCAAAAATATCGTACTCAATCTTATATATTACGGGCAAAAACTTATCCGTGTTGTGGGAGTAAAATTCCCCCTGTACGCCATCCCTCCACTGCACATCAATACCCCATGTGAATCATTCCCAATGCACATCATCCCCCATGCACAATACCCCATACAACATCCCCCATGCGCACCCTCCCCCCATGCACACCCTCTCCCATGTGCAACACCCCCATGCGCATCAACTCCCCATGTGCATCAACACCCTATGCGCAATATCCCTCATGTGCACCAACCTCCCATGCACATCAATCTCCCATGTGCAACACCCCCATGAGCATTGCCCCCATGGTCACTGTCGCTCCATGCACACTGACCCCCATGAGCAACAGCTCCCATGTGCATCAACCCCCATGCACATCAATCCCCCATGCACATCAACCTCCTATGTGCAATACCCCCATGCGTACCATTCTCCCATGAGCACCATTACCTCATGCACATCGTTCCCCTATGCACACCATCCACCTATGCATACCATCCCCCCTTCGCACTGTCCCCATGAGCACTGTTCCCCCATGAGCACCAACCCCTATGCGCAACACCCCCATGTGCACCATCCCCCCTGCACAATGTCCCTCCATGTGCACCATCCCCCATATGCAACACCCCATGTGCACCATACCTCCATGTGCACCATCACCACATGCACAGCACCCCCATGTGCATCTTCCCCCGTGCACATTGTCCCCATGCGCATCAACCCCCCATGCACACCATCCCCCATGAGCACCATATGCAACATTCTCATGCACATCATCCCCCCATGTATCACACCCCCAGTGTGCATCATCCCCCCTGCACACCATCCCGCATTAGCACCATCCCCCATGCACACCTTCCCCAATGTGCAACACCCCTGTACAACATCCCCCATGCACACTATCTCCCCATGCACATCATTCCCCCATACACATCATTCCCCCATGCGCATCATTCCCCCATGTGTACCATCTCCACCCACACTCCATCATCTCCTGTGCATCATCCATCCCAGTGCATCAGGTGGATGTTGATCAGTCAGTCTTCAGTGTTATGTATAGGACAAAAACAGGTTGCACCCCTTTTCAGCCCCTTAAGGGTTAAATTTCTCAACATCGGTTCTTGGTGGGTGTTGATTTAACATAAGGAACATAAGGAGCTCCTGAAATTTCATCTTATCAGTCCAGGGGTTGGGGCAGAGTGTCCCTCAGTCAGGGATTCTTCAATGGAAAGTATAGGGAGGAAAACGCATTGTGCCCTATTTCACCCCCTTCTGGTTAGAATTCCAAAAATCTGTTTTTAGTCAGTGTCTCCAGCACAGAAGGAATACCCTCCCCAAATTTCACACTTCTAGGCCCAGTGGTTTTGGCTGTGCGTTGAAGAGTCAGTCAGTGAGTGACTTTTCAGTCTGTGCGTGAATCAGTGAGTGACTTTTCTGTTATATCTGTATAGATGACATATACTACTGACATTTCTCTCTCATTTTTTTAAACAGATGTCCTTGGGCACAGTCCAGTAGTCCTTTAAAAACAGTTGTGTTGGATTCACCACTTGTGAGATGGCTGTCAATCAAGAGAAGGGAACTTCTGCATGTGGGAGTGAGATTTATAGTTTGTGCCAGAAAGAGAGCCTGAGGTTTTCCTAAGTGTATGTAGAACACCATGAATTTCAATCTGGACCTCCAACAACACAGAAAATCGGAATAGGTACAACTTACTAATATCATTCATACTCTACCTTTCAATGCGGTACCCAATGCCCTTTCAGTTATTTCATTGGAGTCTTAATGATATCCATGGCCAAGTGCTTTTTACCCATTCACTGGAAATCAAAATAAATTTTTGAGTTGCACATAGCACAGGGCTTTCCAGAAAATTTTGTATCCTCCTAAATCTGTCTAAAAATAGTGAGAAAACACACTATAAAGTTCAAGCGTGACTTTATGTCTAGTCCTGTAATTTTTAGAGAAATAAACACAGATTAATCCATTCCTTAGGCTATACAGTGGAGGTTACATGAACAAATTAACTATAAATACACCTTATGTAGCCTCCATTTTCTCCCATGTGGAAAGTCAGTTGCTGCTATTGCTGCCATAGGGCACAATCCTATCCACATCTACTCAGAAGTAAGCCCCATTGTATTCAATGGGTCGTTCTCCCAGGAAAGTTTGCTTAGGTTTGCAGCCTTTGCCACATTGTTCTTTAGCTGATATTTTATATAAACCCTCTGTTGCTATTGGATAGGTCTTCCACTCTGGTGCTCTTATGTATTAATAGTCCATAAAATGTTGCAGCAGAGATGGAAAAGCAGTTAAATATGTACTTTGATTTTTCCACAACTTGTACAAGCTATATATTTTTGTAACCCTTCTAGTTTTCATTAAGAATTCTTTTCCCCGAAGACTATCAATTGGTTTTTATAAAAATATGAATTAATGAGTACCACATTAAAATATGCTATGATGTATGTACAATATGTTTTCTTTAATCTTCATGATATTTAGGCTGATTTACAGGAAACTTTGTAGGACAATTTATAAGGCTACAATCCTAACCCTTCAGTCAGCATAAGTCCCACAGAAGTCCTGTGCTGACCTGGGATTGTCACAAAAATGCCGTAAGACACTTCTGTGCCATCCCTAGGAGAGGGTTAGGCTGGTGCGCAGACATGCACTTATCTCCCTACATCACCATGGAAAGACCAATGAATTGTGCTGGCCTAGGTTAGGATTGCACCCTTAAGTCCAAAAAGTTACGGTATTGCCTGAATTACCTGTAAGGAGCATTTAACATGTAAATGGGATTGTACTATTGGTGTTTCCATTTCCATTTCCTTTAGCATTGTGTCAAATTCTTATTCATGAAAAAATAAACTGCTTGACATGTGCATGCCAGGAGGAGAAACTGATGGTTCCCACTGGGCAACAAGTGAGAATACCACTTGTGGTAATGTCATGCTTATCAGGAGAAATTCTAAATACCACATAGAGGTAAACCAGACAATTTTAGTAACTATAACACGGGAATGCCAGATGGGAAGTTGTCATAGTAGAAGTCATACATGAACAGCATATATCAGAAGACCTTTGGTGTCATGGTCAAATGCAGAATGTAGGATGAAGTATATCTCCTTATGGTTTCTTAGGGGTATCTTATTGGTCATTGTAGAAACAGGATACTGGTCTTGATGGACCTTTGTCCTGATCCAGCAGATTTTTTCTTACGTTCTAACTTTCCTACTGAAATAAATGAGCCTTAAATGTACTTGACTTTAACTGTACCATGGCCAGTTTTTGGAAAGAAGAAATAATTTTTGATAATATTTGTTTAAGAATGATACAGGATACGAATGGCAGAATCTTCCAAGATTATTCTTCTGGGGAATTCTAAATAATTACGAAGAATTTAGAATGCTTCACTGTCTTTGATTCATTATATTTTTATGGCAGTTGAAAGGTTAGTTCATGTCTTGGGATGTTCATAATGTATCAACATTACAGTTATACATGCTAAAAAGTCAGATCTTAAGGTCATGAAAAACCAAGACTGAGACTGGCAAAATTAAGAGAAAGGGAAAGCCAGATTCAAAAATCAATATAAGTCTGTCATCTCTTTTTAAACAATCTGAAGTTACACTATTAACTGACTATCTGATTTATATTTACAAATAGGAAAATTATTTTACCATGAAAAATCCTAAGCTACAAGAGATCTTTAAAATGTTTGAAAAAGTTATAGATTGACTTTTTATGAATTCTATACATTTGAGTTGTGAATGTATAGAAGAATTATACATTTGAGTTATACATACATTGTGAGTTATACATTTCTTTAAAATTACATGTACTGTATATATGCAAATGGTTTAATACATTTTCTTGAGAGGATTGAAGATTAGTCTACTAGTGTACTTCAAAAATTAGGAGGTTGCTTATATACCCATCATATTTTGTAACCTGTGATGGACTGAAATGCTGTTGAGGATACAGCATTGCCAATGGGTGCATTAGAGGTGCAAGCTATGGGTCTTTCAGCAGATTTGTTTGGAACTCTCTCTCCTTCAGTGGCCTTTAAAACTCTGAAGACTGATAGAATATATAGGCTGCAATTCTGAAGTGCAGTTAGGCTAGCCTCTCCATCACTTTCCAAGATGGGCCAACCCAGTTACACCTGAAAGGCCTTAGCTGGCGTAAATACACTTTGGTGGCCCAAGACAGATGGACCTGGCAGTGCTGGCCTAGGCAGCTCAGCAGAGGCATGTTGAGAGCATGTTGAGCATAGCCTAGAACAATGCAGTTAGGTTGTATCCAGAACCTGTTTCTAGGGCAGACATGAACCCTCACAGCTGATCTAGGCCACTTCAGGAGCAGACATAAATCTCAGTAGCCCTATCCAACTATCCAGTGCCAATATAGCCTTGAGGATGCTCCAAGGTAGAGAATCAACTATTCACTTGCCTTGAGGAGGCCTCTGTGAGTGTCCTCAGGATGCAATGAAGGATGCAGTGTGCAGCATCTATGTGCAGCACACTAGGTGCAGTGTGCAGCATCCAGCAACATCTATGTTCGAAGCAGGATATAATTGGACCTTAAGGCAGCCTTAGGCAGTACTACAGCTCAGCGTAAAATGTTGAGTGCTTGTTCATTCTAAGCAGAAATTTGGGAGAGCTCCCTTTTCAACATCTCCCCCTTTGAGTTACATCACACTAGTTCCTCCAAAAAACAGTGGCCTGAACCAAGAATCAAAGGAAAGACCTTTGTCCCAGTGCTAATTCTTATCTGTAACAAAACATTAGTGTATATCATATGGTACTCTTTCGGTAATCTTTCTCAAGTACCTCAAACTCACAGACTACTAATCTATACATATATAACTGAAAAGTCACTGACTCACTTGCTCACTGACTCGCTCCCTCCCCCATCGACACCCAACCAAAACCACTGGGCCTAGAAGCGTGAAATTTGGGGAGGGTTTCCCTTCCATGACGGAGACATCCACTAAGAACCAGTTTTCAGAAATTCCCACCAGAAAGGGTAAAAAACGGTGCAACATGTTTTCCTCCCTATACTTTACATTGAAGACTCCCATTTTGACGGATGCTCTGCCCAACCCCTGGACCCAGAAGCATGAAATTCAGACAGAGTGTTCCTTATGTGACATGAATACCCACCAAAAATCCATGTCAAAAAATTTAACCCTTAATTTCACCCTTCAGGAGATGAAAATGGGTGCAATGTGTTTTTCTCCTATACTTAACATTGATGACTGATCAACATCCAGCCAATTTGGTGCTCAGTGTCTGATACATTGGGAGGGAGGGTGTACTGGAGGGTGTACACATGGGGGATGTTATGTGGGGGGTAATATGCATGGGGATTGCATGGAGTGTGGGGTGTTGCACTGAGGGTGCGCATTGGGGGTGTTGCACAGGGGGGGTCGATGCACAGGGGGCTTGGTGTGCATGGGGTGTTGGTGCACATGATGTGCATGGGGGTTTCATATTCATGGGGGCTGAGGCGCATGGGGGTTGATGCGCATGGGGGTTAGTGCACATGGGGGATGATGCACATGGGGGTTAGTGCACATGGGGGATGATGCACATGGGGGGATGATGTGCATGGAAGGTTGATGCGCATAGGGTGTTGATGTGCATGGGGGTTGTTGTGCATGGGGAGATGATGCGCATGGGGAGATGACACGCATGGGGGTTGATGTGCATGAGGGGTTGATGCGCATGGGGGGTTGTTGGTCATGGAGGGTTGAGGCGCAGGGGCTTGTTGTGCACTGAGGGATGGCATATGGGGGAATTTTACACCCACAAAGTGGGTACATTTTCGCTAGCTCTAATTATAAACCTCTTTGTATGCAGCTTTCAATTGAAAATCTTGTTTGTTTTGTCTTCTAACAAAATTAATCATAGATGAAATTAATTTTATTTGATTTACGGCTTCTTTCTCTTATGTTCAAAAAATCTTTTGTTCAACATCCTACCTTTTTGGAAAAAAGCTTTCACTTCACCCTAAGGTAAACTCCGTGGTAGGACTAGCAGAAGACTCCAGATTCAATTTTTATCACCTGCTGTTGAAACAATTAGGAAATGCCATTTTCTTGAAGAACTGTTTCCAATCAAAGTTAAGGTTCAGGCTGGATTGACCAGGGGTCTAGTTTATGGTATGCTAAACAGATGGTTTGAAACTGTGGTGTTTTTTTCTATCTTAAAAGCTGTTGGGAGAAGGGCTGGCCAGGATACAGAATGGTCTTCAACCGTTTATTGACTTTGGCTCAGACCTGATCTGAGAACCTGTTATAAGTCCCATGGTAGAAGCTCAGTTGGAATTAATGAGAATGTTCAGATCAAACCGAGAACCCAATCCTAGTGTAGGGCCACATGGGGCAAAAGATTTACACCACACATCTCCTGTACTATAGTCCCTTAGTCCCTATCTTGATTTTGCCCCCTGTAGCTACTGGGGGCTACACAGGACCAAACTATGCACTTACCAAACTTATCTACCTGTTGGTAGGTGATAAGATAGCTTTAGCAATACATTTTGGAGGGGACAGGTAGTTTGAGTATATTTAAAAATGGAAAATGATTGTAAAGGAATAATCAAAGAGCTCTGCACATTGGGTAGAGGCTCAAGGAAACATCCATTAAAATTGAGTGTCAGAGGAGTTAGCACAGTCAAAAGAATAATTTCTTTACCTAGAATGTAATTAATATGTGGAACTCACTGCAACAGGTTATGATATAGAAACTGGCCAAGATACCTTTAAAAGAGGGTTTTAAAAGACAGTTTTACAGAGGAAAAGTCCAGCATGGGCTGTTAGCCATGCTAATATCATGGGTAATTAGACCCTTGGTCCAACCGGGGGTATTGCAAAATTGTCATAAGGTAATTCTGTGCCACTCCTGGGGGAAGGGGTCCATACACCATTCTCCACGCCATTGTAAGAATGAGGGAACGGGTGAGTTGTGCTGGCCTAAATTGGTTAGGATTTATTCTATATTCCTATAACATGACTTTAATAGAAAGAGATAAAAATTATTTCCAGATGAAGTTTGTTCCTGGTTAATGAACAATAACAGAAATTTAATGATTTTTACTTCACAACCTTTAACTACTGTATTTATTCTGTGGGTTGTTCTAATTTTAACTTGAGTCACATCTATAGGACACATTTTCATGATATCCCGTGGAAACCTTTTTTATTGATTCTTCATATTTTTCCAGGTTTCCATTTGCTTTATGTAAATCTTTAACTGTTTTTTTCTACCTTACCTTACAGATAGCATGTTCATTCATTATTTATATAAAAAAACACCTTCTAACCTCTACCAAGTTTAGCAAGGCATGTTTTGATGTGTCCTGCTGACCATGGCGTGTGTTTGATGGCACCCACCAGGAATTAACATGTTTTCAGAAATCTGCAGTAGATTACCATATGTGGTGACCTGAAATTATTATCAGTGGAATCCCAAAATAATAAAATCACACTAATAAAGCAACACTTTTCTATTTACCAGTTTCACAGAGATTTGTAAATATAAATTGAACTATGCAACAGCCCAATCGTATTGAGGAATGGGCCAGGTTGACTATATAAGCACAATCCTAACCATGTCTACTCAGAAGTAAGCCCCATTGTGTTCAATTGGTCTTACTCCCAGGAAAGTGTCTTTAGGATTGCAGCCTATGTCCAATTTTTCTAGGCCATATCCTGGATTTTAGCAGAATGGGGAGCTTACAAAGTGTAAGGGGATTTATAACCCCTTTATCTCTGAAGACTCCCACTAGACATTCCCTCCCCGGGTGCTGGCTATAGCATGCCCATTTTTAGTTCTGGTATCCTGGGAGGAAGGGTAGGATTGGGCTCTAAATAAGTTTAATATGAGATTTGTGATTTTTGCTGGGATCAGCAAATGAAAATGACAAAACCATATGACCGAAAGTGGATTCCAAGACTAATAATCTGTGCCCTTTGTATTTATGTGAAATTCATCAGGAAATGAATAAAGACACACAAGCTTTTCTTAAAATGTTGGCTGTGTGAAAGTTACTTCAGAGTACATTTCCAGTTTATTCCTCACACCCTTTATTTAACCCTCATGAATTGGGTTAAATAAAGAGCTGGATTATTTTTAAATTGATCATTTTTACTTTGCAAGTTGGTTTATTTTCTAAAATACAGTAGTAAAACATGGACAAAGGTTTGACATCCCACCATATAAGCTATTTTCTCCTTTCCCAGATAACAACATACATGCCAAATCTGCAGATTTATACTTGCCATGCATACTTATAGTGCAATCTGCAATCATATGCATGTTTATTCAGAGGATCTCTCCAGTGTGTTCAGCTGGGCTTGCTTTCAGGTTCATTCATGTGTGTAGGATTGCAAATGGAAAGAGGGCATTCCATTGCATACAAACAGATAAACTAGGGAAAAGATGCTGTTTTTCCCATCAGGAGGATCTTTCAACACATACTCTAAAAGTACGGTACTTCAATATACTAGCTTGTAAAATGTAACTCTGCAAACAAGGGGGGGAGACCCAATTGCAGCGGAGGTTGTGGAGCCAGCATTCCATCTAAGATGGTTTGTTTATCTTTGTAACAAGGTTATCTGTCAGACATTTTTCAACAGATAATTTCCATCTTAGTTGGAACTTGCTGATAGACATGTTGTGTGCATGCTTTTCCAAACTCCCATGAGCTCTTCCCCACCAGACCATTACTGCCATGTGGAAAACATTTTATCTCTGTATCCGTCAAAGTAGTCGGCAAAGAGTAGTAGTCAGCCCTATACAGGGTAAGATATCAAATGCTGGGGTTACAGTCTGAGAATTCAAATATTGGATTGCAATCTGAGACTGGGGAGCTTCCAGATGTGCAATAACACTCCAGGAGCTCTCATTCGGAGACCAGAGCTTTGTGACACCTGGCAAGCCACTTTGAAAAGCCAGAAGATCTCTGGAATAGCTTCTGGTGCTGCAAAATAAGCTGAAATTAGACAACAAAAATCAGAGCTTTTCTAATGTATGTGAAACTAAGAGCTTTCAGGTTTGTCCTTTAGGTGGCCTGAGAAGCTTTGTATGGGTTAGTTTAAGGCAGGGATCTCTAAACCGTTTGGCAGGAGGATTACATCATCTTTTTGATACTATGTTGGGGACTGGAAGAAAAAAAAAGATTTATATTTTGAAATTGAATACATTGAATAAATGAATATATTAGAGATGGAACTTGTGAATGAATGAATTCCAATCAGTTCATAAACACTTTCAAACACACAGAGAGAAGATGATCTTCCAACCAGTTGGAAGAAAGAGGTGGGTGCACCCTCCCCAACCCTCAAGGTACCCTCCTGAGATGTAGAGCAGTGATTTTCAACCAGTGTGTTGTGGCATACTGGTGTGCCACGGATAGTCCTCAAGTGTGCCGTGGGATTTTGGAGATTGACATTCATTAATAGGAAAATTGGGGGATTTGAACAGTCTGGTGTGCCTTGTCAATGATTTCTGTTCTCATTATTACTAATTATTACTTCCCCCCATGTGCCACTTCCCCCCACGTGCATCAACCCCCATGCGCCACTTACCCCTATGCGCCACTTCCCCCATGCGCATCTTCCCCATGCGCATCATCCCCCATGCTCATCATCCCCCCATGCGCAACTTTTCCCCATGCGCAACGTACCCCCATGCACAACTTCCCCCATGTGCAACTTCCCCCATGCGCAACTTCCCACATGTGCAACTTCACCCCATGCGCATCATCCCACCATGCTCAACTTCCCACATGTGCAACTTCACCCCATGCACAACATCCCCCCATGCGCAATATATCCCCATGCGCAACTTATCCCCATGTGCAACTTATCCCCATGCGCAAATTTTTCCATGCGCAACTTTTTCCATGTGCAATTTTCCCCATGTGCAACTTCGCCCAGGCGCATCAACCCCCATGCACATCATCCCCACATGCGCAACTTTCCCCATGCGCAAATTTACCCCATGCGCATCATCAGCCCATGCACAATTTTTCTCCCATGCACAATTTCCCCATGCACAATTTTCCCCCATGCACAATTTTCCCAGGCGCAACTTTCCCCCATGCACATCAACCCCCATGCGCAACTTCCCCCATGCGCATCAACCCCCAATGCACATCAACCCCCCATGCACAACTTCCCCACATGCGCAACTTCCCTCATGCGCATCAACCCCACATGCGCAACTTCCCCAAATGTGCAACTTCCCCACATGTGCAAATTCCCCCATGCGCATTAACTCCCCACACGCATCAACACCCATATGCAACTTCCCCCAAGCACATCAACCCTCCATGCGCAACTTCCCCACATGCACAACTTCCCCACATGTGCAACTTCCCCATGCGCTACTTATCCCCATGCACATCAACCCCCCCATGTGCAACTTCCCCAATGCACATCAAACCCCCATGCGCAACTTCCCCCATGTGCAATTTCCCCATGTGCAACATCCCCATGCGCATCAACCCCCATGCGCATCAACCCCCATGTGCAACTTAACCCATGCGCAACTTCCCCCATGTGCATCAACCCCCCATGCACAACTTCCCCTCATGTGCAACTTCCCCATGCGCTACAACCCCCATGCACAACTTCCCTTATGTGCATCAACCCCCATGAACAACTTCCCCATGCGCATCAAGCCCCATGTGCAACTTCCTGAATGCGCATCAACCCCCCGTGCACAACTTCCCCATGCGCATCAGCCCCCATGCGCATCAGCCCCCCATGCACAACCTTCTCCATGCGCAACCTTCCCCATGCGCAACCTTCCCCATGTGCAACTTACCCCCATGTGCATCAACCCCCATGTTAATCAACCCCATGCGCATCAACCCCCATGCACAACTTTCCCCATGCACATCAGCCCCCATGCACATCAGCCCCCATGCGCAACATCCCCCATGTGCAACCTTCCCCATGCGCAACCTTCCCCAAGTGCAACTTTCCCCCTGTGCAACTTCCCCCATGTGCAACTTCCCTCCATGTGCAACTTCCCCCCATGCACAGCATCCCCACCAGTGCAACTTCTTCCTCTAAACAACATCCCCCCAGTGCACCAGGCAGAGAGCACCAAATTGGCTGGATGTTGTTCAGTCATCCATGTTTAGTATAGGACAGAAACACGATGCCCCCTTTTCAGCCCCTGAAGGGTTAATTTCTCCAGATGGTTCTTGGTGGGAGTTCAGGTGACAGAAGAACTCCCAGAATTCCATGCTTCAGGCCCAGCAGTTGGGGAGGAATGTTGATGAGTCAGCAATTCTCAATGCAAAGTATAGGGAGGAAAACGCGTTGCACCCCTTTTCACCCCCTTCCGGTTGGAATTTCCGAAAACTGGTTCTTAGTGCACCCCTCCATCACGGAAGGAACACCCTCCCCAAATTTCATACTTCTAGGGCTGGCGGTTTTGGCTGGGCGGTGATGAGTGAGTGAGTGAGTCAGTCAGTCAGTCAGTCATGCAGTGAGTCAGTCAGTGACTTTTTTATATATATAGATAATTGCTCCAGCTTTTTGTTAGATGGCAGAGCAACCTTTTAATCATTTTCCTTTCATTTCCTGTTATAATAACCTACCTGAAGCAAATTTTCTCATGAATTACACAAGTAGAGACAGCAGTAACTGGTGGAACAGAAAATAGTTGGGGAGAGGCTTCATCATCATATGCTTCCTACTGTCTCTCTTAAATGCCCAGTACCATAAACTAGTCTTTATGTACTCTGCAATCTACTTAATATTAATACAATTTAATTAACTAATTGAACTGAATTAATTAATCTCTCTGCTTAGCTGCTCTGAATCAGTAAAGCTCATAGAAAAGCTGGTCCAGGGCAATCATATCATTAAAGTTAATTTGTTTAATTTAATGAGTTGAACTTTTAACACTATTACAGCTAAAGAAATGCTTGCATTTATTGGCCTACTGATGAAAAAGTGCAGATTGAATATGAAAAACAACCATCATGGACTCACTCTGCAAGCCAAATGAGCATAAAACCCTAAACAAACAGAAAAGTTGAAAAAGTTGAAAAAGTAAGAAGAAATACTGAGAAGAAAACATTCTTTCTTTTTAATTATGCTCTTAAAAACTGGCCTGGTTCTTATTGCTGATAAAAAACTTTCATCAAAGTTTGCTTCATCCCATAAGTGGCATACCTTTGTATTGCCAAACTGAGTAGATTGTCCTTGGTTCACATCTTGCCCCCTGTATTTATTTAAATAATTGCAGTAAAGCTTTTAATACTTCGAGCCTAGCTTCCTTTACTTTTTTTACTAGATTTTGTTGTATGTTCTGAATGCAGGCAATAATTGCCAGGGCTTTTCTGAAGTTCATGTACTGCTATGCAGGGGGGGGATTTGTCTAAATTAACATAAAATTCTGGAAAAGAATATGTAAGTTTGCAAAATTTATTCTCCGTGCTGGACATTCCCTTAATTTGGACATAAGAGCTGCAGTTGACTCTTGCCTAGATGCAGTTAATTTCTTTGGTCAATGAACTTTACTGCTTTTTCTCAACCTCTACAAAATGGTGGGCAGTGCAGAAAATCTTCTTGCCACCGAGGTCAAAAGTTCTGCAACATTTTTCTGACGCAAGATGAGAGGACCATGCCAGAACTACGACAGCCATCATTGAAAGTTATGCTCACATTGGTGAAGCACTCAAGGCACAATCCAGAGCAAGTTCAGCCTGCTCTACCCTAACTGCTCTCTCCTAACTATTCTGTATCCAGAGCAGAACATTATGCTGCATCCAGAGAGTCAGGAATCCTGGGCTGCCCTAACTGCTCCATAGCATGCTAAGTAGTTGACACATGGGGAGGACTTGCTCCTGAGGAGACACCCCTCAGATCACACTGAACAAGGAACAGCTGTGGTGCCTACAGTGGTGACACGACTCTGCGCATCACCCAGTGCGGAAGTCTATGCATCACTCTTAGGATGCGCGCACCCCCGCACCTGGACTGCACAGTTGCCAAAGTTGGCGCCTGTGCAGTTGTTTCTGAAGCCAACTGGCTTCAGAAAGAGTACTGCGCAGGAACCATCTCTGATGCCTGCGCAGTACTTTTCTGAAGTCTTTCTGCTTCAGAGAAGACTGTGCAGGCGTCAGAGTTGGTGCCTGTGCAGTACTCTTTCTGAAGCCATTTGGCTGCCGCTCTGCCTCCTGAGTGAGGCTGAATGGCCATGCAGAGGCACAGACTTCCTCCGCTCTAAGGAAGTCTCATCTGAAGCTGTTCAGCATGCTCAGTGTGTTTCTGCGCAGTGCATCTCAGCTGGCTGTTTGGGCCAGCTCCGAGGACGAGCAGCAGCTTCTGGCTGCTGCTCTGCCTTGGAGCAGGCCTGAATGGGTGCGCTGACGCCCGGGGCCTGCCAAAGGACAGTCAAATTCCTCCAGTGAATCACCCCATACAGAGTGCATCACCCAATGCAGCCCACACCAGCCGCACCAGTCTGGTGACGCCACTGGGTGCCTGCCTTATAAGGAATCCCTGATGAGATGCCAGTACATACTACAATGAATACAAGGGGCTTCTTGGAGTGGCTGCTGTATCTTAGGGTTTGTGGGCAGCCATAGTTTGTTCCATATCCTGAGGTTGAGAGGAAGGGGTTGCAGCTAGGCTGGCCAAGAACTCAGATTTTTGGTCAACACTGCCATTCTTACTCAGGCCTTATCATGGACCCCTATGGGTCTACTCCTTACTATACCTGCTCCTGAGGTGATATATCTCTGAGGAACTGAAAGAGGGCATTTCTGCCCTGGAAACAGGCTCTGGATACAGAATAACTGCTCTGCCCTAGGCAATGCTAAACATGCCCTCAACATCCTCTCCTGATCTGCCTAGGGCAGAACAGCTAGGGCAGAGCAGAACCACCTCTCTAAGGGCACCCTATGTTGCCTTGCTCTGCCCTAAGTCTTTTCCAGAGTAACTAGGGTGGAGCATCTTGCAGTTGCTCCACCCTAGTGATAGATAGGGCAACTCAAGGGCTCTTATGTGGACAGATTAGTTGCTCTGGATTGTGCTGCTAGTCTCATCCATAATTATGACACTGAAAAAGGTTATACTGGACAACAAGCTCAAAATCTTTTGAAGAAAATAGAAGAATTTGAGATCATGCTTCATATATGGACAGGTTTGCTTGGGCAGTTTCACAAAGTAACTAATGCCCTTCAAAGTGCACAGATTTTATTTACCATTTGTGCAAAGCTATACAATTCACAATATAGCAATTTATTTCCAGCACATTGGAAAACTTTAATGAGATTGAGGAGCAAGCAAAAACTACTCTACCTGATGCAGAGTACAGCATTCTTCAAAGAAGGCATACAGTATGAGAAAAACAACACAATGATGGCAGCACAACTAAAGACTTGGATGAAATTCCTCCAAGAGGTAAGTTTAGGATACATTCATTTATCCCTGTAATTGATTCTTTTCACTCAAATTTAGACAGAAGAGCTATTGTGTATAGGAGTGCTGCTGACAATTTCTCCTTTTTAACTGATGTGCAAGCAACGAGGCATCAAATTCTCCATGGTGTCGAGATACTAGAATAAGAATATCCAAAGGATATTGATCTCAGGGTGCAATCCAGAGTAACTACAGGGAGTCTTTGCTCCAGTGTAAGAACAATTTACTCTGGATTGCAATATGAATTTCCCATAGGTTTTCACTAGGTGGAGCAGTAACTACGGGTGCACGTAATGTCTGTTACGTGCTCCCGTAGTTACTTTGGATTGTAGGGTTAGTCTTGTTGTTGAACTCTTGACTTTATACTTGTATGTCAAACAGGCTCATGCAGAAAAAGAAAGTTTCAGCCACCAAGTCATGTACCAGATAATAAAACAGAACATCGAGGCCACTTTCCTGAATGTGGAAACAATTTTCAGATGGTTCCTTTGTTTGATGGTCACTGACTGTTCTGGAGAGAGATCATTTTCTAGGCTGAAAAGGATCAAAAGTGACCTTCGCTCATCAGTGTCGCAAGAGCGATTGTCTGGTTGGAGTATTCTCTGTATAGAGAATGATAAACTGCGACTTAATGATTTTGATGAAATCATTGATGAGTTTGCAGCCATGAAAGTGCAAAGGAAAATGTTCTGACATTAAATAGACTACTGTAAATGTGTATGTAAATGGTAACACAAAAATTTGTGGCAATTTGATTATATGACTGTTTTGTGTAAACAGTAAACTTTTTCATCAGTCATCATTATGATTTAAGATTGGGTTTTTTAAGTTTAAGAATAAAAATGTCAGTCTTCAAAGGTTAAAATGTGACATGTTTAGATTTAATTACATTTAATTACATGTTTAGATTTAATTACATGCATTTAATTATCAAGTTTGACTTAGGGCTCAATCCAGAATAACTATGGGGAGTCCTTTCTCTGGTGTAAGAACAATTTACTCTGGATTGCAATATGAATTTCCCATAGGTTTTCACTAGGTGATGCCGTAACCACCGCAACATAAATGTCTTTTATGTGCTCTCGTAATTACTCTGGATTGTAGGGTATATATGTCATGTGACAATGTTTACATGATGTATCCAGTGGTGGGCCCGGCCTGGCCCAACAACTGGTTCTCCTGAAGTGGGCGGGGCCAGGCTGGGTCAGGGGGCGGGGCAGGGGAGGGCACGCCACCTTAACCCTTAGTTTACCAAAAAAATTGTATCACTTGTGACCGCATCAATCAGTATTAAGCCCCTGGGTTCAGTGTAATTTATTCCTATGCATTACACTTTGTTGTGCTCTGAGGGGGAATGTGTGCCACAAATAAGAACATAAAAGCATAAGAAAAGCCTCCACTGGATCACACCAAAGACCCATCTAGTCTAGCTTCCTGAATCACACAGCGGCCCACCAGCTGCCTCAGGGAGCACATACGACACTTGCATTCAGGTGCCTAAGTACCAGCAGACACTACCACAAGTTCCACAGGTGGTACTCATAGCACTGGTTGAGAAACACTGATCTACAGTTTAGGACCAGAGTCTGTGGTGTCCATCTGCAGGTTGAGGTTTGCCTCCAAGCCACTACTTAAGGCTACAATCCTATCCACACTTTCCTTTGAGTAAGCTTCATTGAATATAATAGGACTTCTGAGTAGTCAAGCAAAGGACTGAGCTTTTAGTAACCAGCCTCTGGCTGCAATCCTATTCACTTTCCTGAGAATAAGCTCCACAGACTCTAATGGGACTTACTTCTGAGTAGCCAAGAATAGGATTGGGCTCTAATGCTGCACTCCTCTGGGAGTAAGCTTCATAGATTTCCTGGGAGTAAGCTTCATAGATTGAAATGGGATTAACTTTTTAATAGTCAAGCATAGGATTACAAGCTCTTAGAAACCAGCTTCTGGCTGCAATCCTATGCACTCTTTCCAGGGAGTAAGCTTTACTATTATAATGGAACTTCCTTCTGAGTAGACAGATGATTGGGCTTTGAGGCTACACTCCTATCCTCACAGGGAAGTAAAACCTACTAACTTTAATAGGATTTACTTCAAAGTAGTTAGTGAACTGGGCTCCTGGGGGGGGGGCAGGATGGGAACTGGGGCTATTTCTTCAGGTGCCCCCCATATTCCTCCCCACAATCTCAGGTGGAGAGATTTCTCAGAGGGGCAGGATGAGGTGGAGAGATCTGGGGGAAAGGACTACAGTGTGGATAGGATTGCAGCCTGAGCCCAATCCTTACCGTGTCTACTCAATAGTAAATCCCATTCAAGTCAATGGGGCTTACTCCCAGGACTGTGTGGTCAGGATTTTAGCCTTACAGTCCAGTCCTATGCAGGCTTACTTAGAAATAAGTCTCATTCTAGTCAGTGGGTCTTACTCCCATGTAAGTGTGGATATGATTGCAGCCTCAGAGCCCAGTCCTAACCATGTCTACACAGAAGATAGTCCCATTATAGTAAGTGGGCTTACTCTCAGGAAAGTAGACAGGGCTGGAGAAACAGGGCTAGAGGGAGAGATCCAAGCCTCTGCCAATCTCCTCAGAAGTAAGTCCCATTATAGTCAGTGGGCTTACTCTCAGGAAAGTAGGCAGGGCTGGAGGAACAGGGGACAAAAGCCCTGGAGGATCTCATCCCCACAACACTCAGACCTTTATCAGTAGCTCTGGCTTCTGGCTTCTCTATTCCTGCCCAAGGACCCCTTTGTAAAGCTGTCCATGAAAGTGCCTGACCCGAAAGAAAGACCCACAAAACACCATCCCCAGAGAGGCTGCCTCATTTGCATATGAGAAACCCATCATGCTTTGCGAACTGCATAAGGAAATAACTTCTGAAAACTTGCTGAAAATAAGGTTTTTAATCAAAATAAGATGTTTAGCAAGGACAGACTTCCTGAATAGCATCATCCAAAGGTTTGGGGCATGAAGAAACTCCTCACTCTCACTTGAAAGTATTGAGCTTATAGTGATCCAAGCACCCTCCCATCTCAGCAGTGTAGTGTCTGAGTGTGCTGTGGAATGACTGCAATGCCTTGTCTGAATGATGGTAATGGGAACAGACTGTATTTTAAAATTAAAAAATAACCTTAGGGAGGGGAAGGAGGGGGGAGAGAGAGCCCCCCTCAGAAGGGGAGGGAGGTTCAGAAGTGGAGGAAGGAGGAGGGAGTGGAGCTTCACCTCTGGAAAGACAGACCCAGAGACCCTTTAAGAGAAATTCAAACACAGTTGCATGCAATTCAAAGATGACGGCCCCCTCTTAGCTACCAGTTCGCTAATGTCCTCCCCAAATTAACAACCGGTTCTACAGAACAGGTGAGAACTGGCTACAGCCCACCTGTGGATGTATCAACATGTAAACATTTTGGTGTCAGCTATAAAAAACAAAGGACAATAAAAACAAATGATAATAAACTTTTTATTTCGATTTAGAAATAACCAGAAATTCAAATTTTTTTAATTCAATAAAGAAATAACCATGCCTACCTCCTTCGGGGCCCAAGTAAGGCCTAACTTATCATTTCTCCTAAATTCGGCACTGGATGGGGGGCAATATTTGGCCTGTTCCCTTGCAGCACTAAATGCTTTTTCTTCTTCATTTCAAGAAAACAGACAGAACAGTAACCAATTGTTTGGCTGTCTTGCAACTGTGGCCTTCCAGGCAAAGCCATTTCAGGACATTGAAGCAGAAGTGAGAGCCTGCTGCAGCATTTCTTTGAAGCTCAATCAAATTGTGGCCCAATTTCTCCAAACCACATTGTCTTGTGTTTTATTGGGGTAGGAGGGCAATGAATGTGCAAGGAACAAAAATTAAATTGTTCTTTGTATTTGTTTTGTAATCTGACGTTAAATTTTCTGTTCTTTGAATCTGTAGGTTATTTGGAATGTGGTACAGAACAATTTCATTTTTTTTTTCTCACTGATCATTCCAAGAGATCAAGCTGAGACTTGCATATGGTTTCAGTGATTTGTTCCTAAAGAAGACGTAAACAGTGTTACTTAGTGTTGTGAGATTTTTGGAAGGCTTTCATCTTTTATTACAGAGATTTTTATTTCCTCAAGGGACAAATGTAATTCTTTTACATTTCTCTAGCAATATTCACTCTGAATAAGAAGACATTTACTATGCAATCCTAACCCTTGGTTATACCAGTACAAGTTCCAGCACATGTCCCTTGCTTGCTGGAGTATTGCAAAAGTGCCGTGGTAAGACATTTCCGCACCACTCCTGGGATAGGGCTAGTGCACAAGCATGTGACCTCCCCACATCACCACAGGAAGATATGCCAGGTGAGTTATGCCCGCCTAAATTGATTAGGATTGCACCCTAAGTGTATTAAAAATACAAAGGTGATAGTAGTAACTTCAAAATAATGAAAATATGGGCTTTCAAGTTGCACAGAATTTTTTCTGTTCAAACAGGTACAGTACTTATATCTAGCATGTCTTTGAAGGAAAGGAAAATGAAGAATTATATAAATGAAGAGTGGCTATAAATGAAGAGTGGCTAGTAAAGGAGTGAATTTCAGCAGGTACAGTGTGCCAACTGTAAGGTGACAAAGTGACATAGACATTCCATCTTCTATACAATTGTTTAAGATCTAGGAACCCTAATGTTGAAATGTTGGTCACTCCTGCTACAAACAATTTAAAATTGAAACTATAAAAAATGGCCATTCTAGACTCTTTCTATTCTGCAATATTAAATAAAGTATCACATGCAATAATTTATTTATAATAAGCTGGTAAATAGTTCACGTTTACCTTTGCATAGGTAACTGATGGCTACAACATAGATTGTTGAGAACATAGGTGATCTTAGTATTTCAAACCTAAAGATTTCATGGTCAAATATGGCTGCAGTCCTAAAGACACTTTCCTGAAAGTAAGACCCAATGAAAACAATGGGGCTTACTTTTGAGCAGACGTGGTTAGGATTGTGCTCTTAGCCTCACTTCTTTTATGTGCTGGATTCTCACTCAGTGTAATTTAAAGTAGGTCTCATTGATCTTCGTGAGACTGATTTCTGAATAGACCTGCATAGGGTTGGACAGTCAGGTTTTTGTAAAACATGAGTCAGCTAGGTTTTAATGTACCATTAGTTTAACTGAGGAGGTGCAAACATCTAGCAGTCACAAAAAGAGAAAAATTCAACATCCTAACAATTACAGTACTTGTTGAATTATTTCATTTAATAGGCAGTTTTCTCCCCTTAGTTGTGGGGAGTCACAGGAACCAAAGACATCTTCCCTTAAGCTAAGTAAGGCAGTCTTCTACCATATGCTTCTGCAAATAAATATAATACTTCTATCCCGTGTCTAACAGCTGCTTAGATCACTGACCTAACATTCTGGAAGAAATATGGACAAACGTTCAGAAATGATGGGATTTGTTAAGAATTAGCACATTTTGAAGAGGTGTCAAATGCTTTGATTAGAAAATGCCATAAACAAAAATCAGATTGAAATAATTTGACTGGGTAGCAGCACTCATTTTGGATTATTTAACAGTCTTGGGAATTGTGCATACAAGTTATTTGGCTGCCTTTAAAACTGCAGTGCTAATTTTTATATGTCTGTGAAATATGTTGACACTTCTCAAGTTGATGACCATTGAAAAAAAATCTCTTCAGCAGCATAAAGCTGATATCTGAACTTAATTCATCCAAAATGTTCTCATATAAGCCTCCAGTGGGTCATTTTCTCAGTAGTTTCTGCATTTCAAATAATTGGATGCACACACTGGTAGTTTATGAACTGATGCTGAGAATGTCATTAAATGGCTCCATTAAAGTGTCACAAAATGGGTTTGTTTTGAACAACTCGGTTGCCATTTGTGGCGTGTAAGTGCTACATTTATAGTACATCACACAGTGTGAATTTGCACTAGCACCATACAGTCATTTGATATATCAGTGCAGCAGACACATTATGTTATTGTTGTACAGTGGCACCTCACGTAACAAATTTAATTTGTTCCGGAGGCATGTTCTTTACGTGAAACATTCTTTATGTGAAGCGGATTTTCCCATAGGAATTAATGGAAACTCAGACGATTGGTTCCACAAGCCCCAAAATATTCATATAAAAATATTAACTGGATGTAAAAATGATGACAGAACACTGAGATTGAATTCAAAACATGCATTCAATGTACATGATCTTACGAAGTCTACTTAGTCTGCAGTCCTAAAGACACTTTCCTGGGAGTAAGACCCATTTAACACAATGGGGCTTACTTCTGGGTAGACATGGTAAGGAGGCTGCAATCCAAGACACCTTCAAAGTGTCTCCCCACTTTCTCCTTCTCTCCATCCTGAGCCTCTCTCTCCCCTGCTCCCTTCTGGCTAGCCCTGAGCTGCTTCCCTCTTCTCCACTGCTCTTCTCTCCCTCCACCCAGTGGACACCTGGCCACAGGAGGAACAGCACAGAAGTGTTGCTTTCACTATGGGCAGGTGCACTAGGCAGCCCTGACACTTTTTAAACAGGCTGCCGGCCAGCACGTCTGCCCCAGCTGCCAACAAATGTGTTCTTTACGTGAAGCACTTTCTTTACGTGAAGCAGAATCCTAGAGAAATTTTTGTTTGTTACGTGAAATATACTTTACGTGAGGCGCCACTGTATTATGTTATTATTCTTGCATTGGAAATAATTGTGACATGCACAATTTGCACTGGAAAAGGCAGACTGGCATGCCTGTGCTGCATCCAGCACAAGTTGCTATGCTACCCAGGGCATGTTTTCCTCTTAACTTAGATAATGTAGCAGCAGCCCCAAGGGTCTACTCAAATCTAGCCACTTTAGGAGGTGCTCAGCACTGGTTGGGAATAGAGCTTAAATCCAGCACAAATGCCAGGTCTTCATCTGCCGACTGCTTCCCAACCACCCTGGAATGTCTCACCTCTGCCCCCACCTGGCTTCCAGCCTTCAAGGAAGCCAGATCTGCCAGCTGACAGCTGCGGGGGTAATGCGGCTGCCCCCCCCCCTCAAAAGAGATGGAGCGTCCCCATCCTCCCTTAGGCCAGAATCATGTATGTTAAAGTTACTTGCCATGGGTTCTGTTGCTGCAAACTGTTTTGAAAGCATCCTGCATGTCTGGGCCAGAATCAGGTCTTTCTGAGCCACTCTTATGTCTTTGGGTGATGGGAGCAGATATTTGGGGGTTGGGTTCTCTGGGACAAGATTGTGTCTGCTTTGAGCCATTTCGCATGTGCATTGTTGGTGAAAACAGCTCTTACAAAGAGGTTTTTAATTTTCAAAGTGTTGAAATGAAATACAGGAAAGCAATATGAGTATTTTTGCTTCATTTTGACATGTCCTATATTTGTTCTACATTTTTGGAGGGTGTCCGACATTTTTTTTAACATGGAGGAATTTTGACCTGGATGACAGGAATTTTGGGGAAGTTGAGAGGGAATTTTGAGTTTGGCATCTGGTCACCCTGCCGCAGAGGTGCTTAAAGAACATATAAAGAGGCTGCTTAGGGTAGAGGGCAGGACCACGGACAGCAAGTGGGAGGCAAGATCTGGCAGTTATGACTTAGGCCACCTCTAGAGAAGTACTGAGTAGAAATTTTCAGTAGGCCCATTGGGACTGCTGTAGCTCTACTACAGGGAAAGGAACAAGCCTCCTTTGGCTTCTTCCCCATAACTTCCTCTAGATACACTACAGATGTTCCTGGCTGCCTGCTATAGCACAAATTGTTATTGTGCTGACAAAGGGTAAAGATAACGTTCTGTGCAACACTAGCCCATGAGTCAGTGTGAGCCGAGATATACAACTTTTGGATATATATCCAAATGTATTCACAAAAAGAACTGATCCATACTAAATCCAATTGGAGTGATAAACAGTGCCCCACTCCAGCCCTATTATCGTTGTAAGTCAATGATTTTAAATTGCACCATTCCAAATTTTCAAACCAAGTTTAATCTCCATTGTAACTGTGGTGCATCCTGCATTTGGGTGGCAGTCACAGAAGCCTCCGTGAGGTAAAGAAATACTTGTTACCTTATCTCAAAGCTGCATTGTCTTTACCTTGTTGTTGAGAAGTTGGGAGGATTGTGCCTTTATTCAAAAGACTAATGAGGCTAGCATTGGGCATGAGAGAAGCAGCACAGATTGTTTGACATGGATTTTTTTTATTTAGAGCCATTAGCAGGGTGACCAGATGCCCAAACCTCAAAAGGAGGACAAAGTCTTGGATTCCTCTCAGCCCAGCCTTTGCAGCAGACAATGGCACATTTGCCTATTCACGAGTTAAGCTGTGATGTTGGGCACTTTCACTTTCCCATAGAGCTCAATGCATATATTTTTTATTTTTTGGGCCATAACATCTGATAGGAAGGAGATATTTCAAAACTGATTTTTTGCATTGGGTTCTGCTCTTCAATACACATCAAATCACATATGACAGAATGCGGGTAATGCACACCATCACAAAGTTCCAAAATGGAGGACAATGAAGCCCTTTTGGAGGACACCCGGACAGGAGACTAAAAAAGAGGACAAATCCAGAAATTTCATATTGTCACCCTGGCCTTTAGTGCAGTTTTGGCTGTGATGCCTCTTCCTTTGCTAAATAAAAAGCCACATCAAACCTTACAAAAGCATATAAGAGGATGAAGTGTGACTTCTGTAAGAGTACAATCTTGAGTAGAAGAATTATTTCCTCCCTGCAATCATCTTTTCATCTTCATGATCTTGGCAAGAGTCCTGCAAAGGAAGGCAGTATTGGAGTTTAGGCAGGTAACGAGGGAACACGTGTTATTTGCAGTGGTAAAATGTTCGTGAATCAGATTTCAAATGTAATTCTGATCGGCTGAAGTGTTTACACACATAAGCTTTGGTATTGGGAAGGCTATCAATCTAAGTATATAGAGACTACACAACAGGGAAGAGCCGAGAAAGCCTTAGGCCACCCAATGAACATATTGCTGAGATAAGTCTGAGCCAGGGATCTTCCACTCATAAAGCATGTACTGTACCATTCTGACATATCTGGTCTCCCCGAGTTGCTGCAAAAACTGGCATGTGGTTACCCTCAATACAAACTGACTAGCTATCCACAGACATGACAGGCACTTCCCAGAAGTGGTTTTTCTTGATTGTGGGCACTGAAAAGATTTTTATGCACCCATGAAAACTGCTACTTGGAGGCAGTTCCATCTATCATGCGTAATGGTTCTCTGTGTAAATCTGTCAAGGACCATTAGGGGTATAGTTCATTCAGTAAAACTAAACAGAAATAAATACCCATACAACACAATCCTAACCATGTCTACTCAAAAGTAAGCTCCATTGTTTCCAAAGGGTCTTACTCTCAGCAAATTGTCTTTTGAATTGAAGCCCCAATCAGCTAGCACGGGTTGAAACAGGGAATATGCTTAACTCAAAGCAAAACCTACCAGTGCTCGGTCTTTCCCCCGCAAAAGAATGCTGAGTTTAATAAGATGCATACATATGTATTAAGATCCCAAGAGATCAGTTTACTATCTCGTTGCATTTTATCTCATTCTGTAATTCAGTCACAATCATGGGCTGTGGGTGGCGCAAGCGGTAAAGATGCTGTGCCTGTTAAGAGCAGGCCAGGGTTCGATTTCCGGGTCGGCCCCACAGGACAGGGTGAGCTCCTGTACTTAGCCCAGCTCTGCGACGCCAGCTGGATCCAATTGTATGGGCTCTGCCTTTCCATTGGACTAATTCAGTGGCATGGGGAGGGGGGATTTACTGCTTGGGTAACAGCTAATCCTCCATAACAATCTAACCCAGGCTGTCGTGCTTCACATGCAGCATATGCAGCGCCGAGCATGATACCATAGTCTTTCAAGACTGACGGAGGCCTGCTGCTTAATTCAGTCACAGCGAGTTGATTGTCCAGCGAGTGGTGAACAGCACATTAACCTTTCCGCAAGTAAAAAGCACCCTCTGATCGCTCCCCTATTAAAAGGCAGTTGCTCTGGCTGGGTTCATTTTCCACTCAACAGTGTGTCATAGATGGTTGAACTTGTAAAAGCTATGGAGAGAAAAAAGAATCAGGACTGCTGCCAATACAAATCCAATGAAGCTTACTCATTTTCCCAAAGAGATACTGCTGACCTGACCTATTCAACTCCACAAGTCTCCATTGCATTCCTCTACTGGTTTCAGTATTGTATATGAATGGGCAAATGTGTTATATTCTGTCACTAGGTTCATTCACTTAAATAAACATGCACCAGAGAGATTAATAATTGGACCATTGATTGCATACTATAAACTTGCTCTTAAGTAATTTAACTGATGTTTTGATAGGATGTAGTTTTGTCAAACCTCTGTGTTTATTGGAAGCAATTTCATCCAGTTTTCAAAATGGAGACATATTTGATAGGAATTTTTCCCTCTTTCTTAGGCAGCAAGAAAGAAATACGTTTCAGTGTTTTGTACCAGAAAAGCATGTTAATAAAGTACTGAACACCTTACGATGACCCTCTGATTTCAGTTAAAATTCCTGATCTTTGCCTTGTCATCAGCTATCTTGATAGATATGTTTTTAAGTCAGGGTAAGTTTATTCTCAAAGCTTTCCTTACTTTGAACTACATTTTTTAAAAAGAAATATGCTGGAAACTTGCTCTATATTGGAAAAAGCAGGGACCCACCACATTTACAGGATGATATAAAAAAAATCTGAGGCTATAAAAATCTAATGGAGGAGCTTCAGTATCAACACAGTTTAAAAAAATTTATTGCACTACATATAGGGTTGGCAAAAAAGTTATGCAAAAGTCTGCTGAAATTCTCTTCTCTATTTATTATGGCTTGGTAGATTTTGCTTAGTGAATATCCAGCTCATTTGTTCTTTTGATTGAGACCAATCAATCTAGATCAATTGTAAACAAAAAATGGCCATGTAATAGTCTCTGTCTCTGTCCTCCTTTCTCAAATTGTTTCACTTTATTTTGGTACTTTGCAAAAAAATACACAGATAGTTGATAAACGGATGACATTTGATTTTTATTCTATCTTTAGTTATGTACTTTGTTTTTTTTAAATTTGGGAACATTTTAAAAAATTATGTGCATCTGCCATTAGAAGATGTGCAGCATGTCCTACTGGAAACCTTAAATCATTTTACACTCAGATCCCAATCAGCTAAACTCTGCTAGTCTTGCCCCCTCCTGCCACTTTCTCTCTCTCACCATGCCTCCTTCCTGCCTTCTCCCCACCTCCCCTCACCCTAGGTCATCTCCTCAATGCCTCCCCCATTAATGTCTCTGCCACACAGTGATCCAGGTGACCACTGAAGTCTGGTGCACTGGCATCCAGGTGCACTGGGACCTAACTGATTCTAGCATAGTGTTGACTGGCATTGACACACCTGTTGCTGTACTGATGCTGGGGACTGCAAATATGCTTTATGGCACATTTGTGACACTCTGTGGTGCTGGTGGTGCAGCAGTGCTACAGGTTTAGGAGTATAGCCTGAATTACGGACATGTGGTGATTCTGAAGCAATCTTGTCTCTGCCCCACAGCATGTCGAACCCAGTACTAAGAAGCTGGAAGCAGTTACAAGAAGCAATACATTGCTGGAAAGTAAGTGAGGAAGCAGCAGCAATTATGAGAAAGAGTAAGAGAGATGGAATGGGGGGTCTCTATGGATAGCTATTGATGTGATCCCCAGTATCAAATGTGATCTCTAGAATCACACCCTTGTGGAGTAAATGGGGCTATTTTTAGACTAAACCCAGGGGCTGTCAGGGTCTGGATGTGTGTGGGAAGACCCTTGGAACACCATATTTTTTCCAGTCTGCACAGATCTCCGTGGGATTTGTCTTACTTTTACACTAAGAAAATGAACTATGTTCAACTTCATTTTCTTATCTCACTTTTGGTTGCATATGTTGTGCACTCCCTGAACAGGTATGGAAAGAATGCAATGCAGTTGAAGAACATTTTGAAGTATTTATGGCTAACATAACAAGGCCAAAATAAATACATTGTCATCTTAAAATTAATGAGCGCTGGTCAAAAACAGTTGTTGCAGCCAGTCAAAAGGTTTGGCTAAAACATGTGTGCGTGCATATTGGGATGTATGTACAATCTTAGAGACATACATGCCGTGCTGTAGCTTGTAGCCCCAGTGGGAAAATACCCGCGTATTGGATTCAGAGATCATGCAAGTACACATCTTAATGTTTTCAGAGTTGTACTGGTAAAATATCTGTATGGAACCCATGCTGAGACTTGAGAATGGAGCTGACAATAAATCTAAATAAATAAATAAATTATAGTACTGCTGGTAAATGGGGCCAGAGAAATCCCTTTCAAGAAACATGCCAATGGAAAAGTCTGCCTGCCAAAATATGCTATAGCTCAGAGTTTTCTTCCTTCTGAATGCATCCACCGCAGGATTCTTAGCAGCACAAGCAATGAGATGGGTTTAAAAGATATGCATAATGAGAGCCATTTGAAAGATAAGCACAATTAGCAGTGGTGGAATGAGAAACTGGATGAGGACTGTAAAGAAATGTGTCATCTTCTTGGTTGCTTCCACCTGCGGCAGGCCCCCATAGAACATTCACCTCCAAGCCAAGAAGCTGACATCATTATCCTGTCATGATTCCCTGGCTCGTGTTGGAAACTTACAATGGAAAGAAAACACTGTTCCAGAAAATAGTTGAGCATGCAATGATCTAACCCTGAAGTTGTTTACCAGTTAGATGGCTTTCCAGTACCCAAATTCATGAGTGATTAAAATATCCGCCAAAGAAATGTAGTAGTCAGGAATGGAATCTAATACTTGTATGGAGAAGAAAGGGAAAAAATTTGCTGGATCATGACGATGGCATCTATCAAATAAGTGCACTATCAAATAAGCTCACAAATGAAAGAGAAAGGGTAAAGTACTCTAAAGGTAAAGGTGTCCCCCACAGGTTGTCCTGCTAATCATGACCGACTCTAGGGTGTGGTGTTCATCCTGTTTCTAGAGCCGTAGAGCCAGTGTTGTCTGACGACACCTCTGTGGACATGTGACCCGCATGCACACAGAATACTGTTACCTTCCCACTGAGGTGGTCCCTATTTATCTACTTGCATTTGCATGCTTTTGAACTGCTAGGTTGGCAAAAAACTTGGCATCCATCAGTCTTGAGAGACTATGGTATCGTGCTCGACGTGGCATGCAAAGCACGAAGGCCTGGGTAGATTGATATGGAGGATAGGCTGTTACCCAAGCAGCAACTCCCCCCTCGCCACACCACTGAAATAGTCCAATGGAATGGCAGAGCCGATATGATTGGTTCCAGCTGTGTTGCAGAGCTGGGCTAAGGACAGGAGCTCACCCTGTCTTGTGGGGACCCATGTCTCAAACCTTGGTCTGCAGAAGCTGGGCAGTTGACAGGAGCTCACTCCGTCTTGGAATACTAAGGTTTTGAATCACTGACCTGCTGATCTTCAGACTGACAGTCAATGTCCCTTTACCACTAAGCCAAGTTCTCTAGATTCTGCTAAATCTTAGCAAAATTCCATTTAAGTTATTTATAATCTTCAAACATCAAATACAAATATTCATAACAATCTGAACATTTCCACAGAAGAGTCATTTGGTCACGTCTCTTAAGTAAACGTAAATTTATGCTTCCATCATACCACATGTATTTTATTATGAATCTACTTCCCATCCCAAGATTTATACACACTAAACAGTGATGCAGTTAAGTCCCTTTGGTTGCTACTTGAGAGTCAAGAACATTCAGTTCATTCCCATTGGAGTATTTGTCGTGAATGTTGTCTGAATTCAGAAAGTGTCACTTAATGCATGCTTTCATTGGAAGCAATGGCACACAATGCTCTGTGAATGAACATGGACTCCTTAACCTTTCTATTGAAAGGTAGAGCCTCAGCTCGATGTGGATGAAAAGATTTTGTCGATCATGGCTGCTATGTGGAGTTAAACCTCGGTTATATCAGTCTACTTCAGGGGTATCTAAAATTTTGGCCAAAGGGCCACATCAAATACCTAGCATGGTATCAAGGGCCAGAAAAATATTTTAAATATAAAATTTCAATAAACAAATTAGAAATTGAAGTTGGATTAAAGAGTAAATGGGTTCAAATTTCTGCAAGCACTGACGCACAGCAGAGAAATAACACACACATTTAAATGGACCCCTATTTCTCCCATCCCACCATCACAGCTCCAGTTGTGGTTAGCCAACTGGCTAAGAGGCTCTTAAGGGACCAGCAGTTGGCCACAGGCTGGTTAGAGGCTCGCCACAGGCCAAATCTGGTCCCCGGGCCAGTGTTTGAGAACTCCTGAGCTACTTGATTCTGAGTTTTGGATAAATATTGGGTATTAAGGCATAAAGTTCTATAAAAAGATATAGTACTGATATCTACTCATCAACACAGAAAGGAGAATGGATAAGAATATGCTGTATTTACTTGAATCTGGTGCATGATCAAATCTATGGTGAACCCTGTTTTTAAAAGCTAGAGATTTGGGGTGGGGGAATGTTTACGGGTGATAGTAATGCGCAGCTCAATTTTCTTGCAAGGATAAAGCAGGGTGAGGGCAGGGTTTGTTTGGCTCCCAAAAGAATAGAGTAAAAGGGAAATTGGAGGGACCGGGGTGCTGAGTGATTCATCTCCTGGAAGTCCTAGGAAGCCCCTGCAGATGAAGTTATTTTGAGGAAGAGGAGAAGGGAAGCCAGAGACATGGGGTGTAAGGTGAAGCCTGTTGTGCTATGTTTCCCTCTCATCCCCTCCTCCTCCTCCTGTCCCAGTGGTGCATTGGGAGAAGGAGCTGATTCTGAGGCTGCCTGGCCCCTACAACTTCCCTTTGACTGTACTCTTCTGGGAGCCAATCAGTTCCTGCCCTTGTCCTTGCCTGCCTTGTACTTGCAAGAAACATATTACTGTATTACTCAAATCTAATGCACCATTGCATCTAATGCACACCCCTACTTTGAAGGGTAACTTTGGCTGAAAAAGTGTGCATTACATTTGAGTAAATACAGTAATTATCCATATATGAGTAATAATTAAATTGCTAGAAAGAGGACAGGCTCTGACATTATTGCCAATGGCTTATAAGAATGATGGATAACGAATATGGTTCTTCTTTGGTTTCACTGGCCGCATTACTAACCAGTTTGGGCCAGCAGAACTCACCCGTCTCCCTGTGCATCTGCCTAAACCTCCCATAACTTTTGCAACATGCCCAGGCCAGCACGGGACTTCTGCCCAGACACATACCTGCCTACCAGGGGGTTAGGTTTGCAGCCACAGATTAATCCTACGAATAATTCTCTGTTATGCTGCCTTTCCAGTGTAATGGTGTATCCCATTTACATTCTTGCATAGGGAATGCACGTCTCTTTTGCAAACATCTTAATTAACTGGAAACTTAGGAACAAAGAGCACCAGTCACTGGGAAGTAATTCTTGCACAACTTCTGCTCCTTTAAACAGGAATTGTGCAGATGTTTTTTTGAGTAGATTGTCCCCTAAAGCACTATCAGTCAAGTTCAATGAAGCTATGAAATCTTCTTGCTGCAGGACTCTCCCATCCACCCCTGTAGTTTTATAGATATTTACCTTGGATGCATGAATGTTCTGTCCTGCATGACAGAAGCCAACAATATGTTGCTTTCATATCTGGAATCAGAATATTGTAATGGGGTTAATGGGGTATTATTTGCACTATCTTATAATTATGCCAGATGAAACTTTCATTTGGTCTGTAGAATAACAGACTGATCCAATAAGAAAAATCACCATTTTAGAATATGTTTTATGAATAATTGGGAATTATCAGTTCTGCAACACACCTAAGAGACAGATGTTAAACTTTCTTTCCTAAAAACTTCACCAAAAGCCAAGTCAAAAATGCTCCCTTTCCAATTGTTCCCCAATAGTCTAGAAGAATTAGAAGGTTAAGTTTCCATCCAGCTCATATTTCCATGCAGAACTGCACATTTTCCAAAATCATTTTTTACTTCCTGCATATTTCTCTGGAAATTTTATTCTATTAGCAAAAGGTTCTATTATCCTTTCTGAATATGTTTTGTGAATTAAGCACCAGAATGAAAGAATGGGAAATAATCTATTTTTCATCCAACGCCTTTGGATAAGAAAAGAAATATCTAGCCATTTCACAATCATGATGTAAGTAAAATAACCTCCTGCTGAGAAGATGGAATTGATTTTTCCATCCAAAAGATCCTCAGAAATCATCCATCTTCTGTCATATTGACTGTAACAAAACAAACATGTTTAGCCATGATAGCTAAATGCAACTTCCAGGTTCTAAGGCAGGGATATCCAAACCCTAGATGGCGTTCAGATGCAGCCCATGGTGAGCCTCAATGTGGCCTGCAGCCAGACCTTCCATCTGGCTCTCGGGCAAGCATTGTATCCTCAGGATCTGTCTCCAATACATTCTTATATGTAAATGTATGTAAATTTATTCAAATTTGAAATGTAAATCATTTTCTGGCTCTGATACACTGTCAGAGTGATGATTTGGCCCTCCTGCCAAAAGGTTTGGCAACCCCTTGTTTAGAGCGTAGAGCCTGAAGCTAAAAGTTGCCAATTCAAGATCACTGGAAACATTTCTTTGCATGGGTGAGACCTTGAGAAGTGGCTGCTGATATGAGTTTTTCCATCTCTTGATGTGAAAGAAGTTATCTCAGCTGTTGTTTGTCAGCCAGCAAGAGAGCAGTGGGAGTCAGTAGTGAAATCAGTCTGTGAAAAAACCATCTTGAGTGTGGTTGATTCTTGAAAGCCAGAACCTCTCTCTTATCATAAAAAAATCCCTTCAGGGATTCAGAACAGCCTGCCATTGTAAACCGCCTTAAATAAAACCAAAGGAGCAATCAATGACCAGAAAGGCGTTATAAATACCTGTATTATTTATTGGTTAATTTTTAATTTGATTCAGGCCCTACAATCCAGAGTAACTGCGGGAGCACGTAAGAGACATTATGTGTACCCGTAGTTACTGCACCACCTAGTGAAAACCTATGGGAAATTCATATTGCAATCCAGAGCAAATTGTTCTTACACTGGAGCAAGGACTCCCCGTAGTTACTCTGGATTGCGCCCATAGTCAATGACTGGTAAGCACTTAACCAAATCTTAACCAAGGACCTAAGAGTTGTTGCGGTATTGTCTCTAAACCAGACCTCCTGCCTGAAGTTAAAAATTTCTTTAAAATAATTTTTATTTCTTTTAAAATTCCTTTAACTTTTATTTTGGTTGTAAGCCACATCATTATTCACTGGAAACAATGAGAAAAAGTAAAGTCAAGGCATTGCAACCAAGTTTTGATATGGCACTACAGAATCATGAAGAGTAATGCCCACCAGAGTGCTTGGAGAGGAAATGTCTATTCAAAAGCACAAAACCTGTAATACTTCACTGCGTATTGGAATTGGAATTACAGAAGTAAAATACATAAAGTTATAATATCTATTCTGAATGTGGGATCCCTGGGCCAGCACCAAGCTGTGCAGACACATTCATATGCAGCAAATATCGCTACCATTTAGTAAAGAAATGCAGGTTTATTTATACACAGCAGAGTGTGTCACAGTGTCACATTCTTTCCCAATTTTCATGCTATGACACCTTTTGAACTTTGAAGTACTAACTTCCATTTCCTCTTGCACACTTTCTGCTTCCAGCTGCGAAGACTTTTAATTTCAAGGGGAAAAATGCATTGGCTGGAAACTGCTTCTGAATCTGACACAGTAGTTTCCCAATTTTTCGCTTTTTCCTTCACTCCGATTTCCGTAGCTATCCAAGTTTTCATTAAAAGCATTCTTCCTGTTTTCAGTGCAATGCTGTGACATTTAAATTTGGGTATGTGCGATGCCATCAGGACTCTGTTTTTCATTGCAAGGTTATTTACTCCAACAGTTTGACATTTGAAATGTTGACTTTTCTCTGTGGAAAAAAAAAATTAAAGGGAAATTGCATGCAGGATACCAGTGTTGCACTTTAGTCATAGAAAGCAAGATTCCATGTGCAGCAGCTGTCTGATATGGAGAGTAATAAAATCCCATTTAAGTTTCAAAGGCATGATTTGGATTTCTTTTCCTCCCTATTCTGCCATATGCTGGGCATCTTGTATCATGAACTTTATAACAGCCACCTTCTACTCTCTCTTCAAATTTAGCAACTTCCCGCTGAACTATCAGAGTGGCACAACAGAGCACATGTTCCCAACTAAGAATGAATCACCAGTCAAAATGAGATCTCCAGCCAGATGAAATTAATCTAATCATTTCTTTGAGAGAGCATGGTGGTTTTCAGAGTGTTTCCAAGCCATGGCATGTTCCTTTAGATTTCAGTAAATGGGAAAGCCCTGTTTACTGCAAACTATGACACGCAGGAAGCTCTTACTTCCAAGCCTCTATTTTGATATTGATGAAAAGGAAAGGTATTCTTTTTTCTTAAACATCTGATTAAAAAAAGAAGCTACATTAATTTCTTGAACATGAATTTTGGCAACTGTTTTGAATACTTTTTAGTATACAAGGAGCTTATTTCAAGGTCGCACGGGGTAAGCCGTTGCACTGGGCAGCAAGCATTGGGGCAACAAGCTGAGCTTGACACTAGTGACTAAAATTGGGAAAAACATAATTTTTTAATAATACCATCATATTATATATCATTATATATCATTGAAACATTAATTTAATGCAGAATGCATTGAATCAAACTGCATTGGAATGTTCTATCAAAGGTTATGGCCAATTAACCAGAAAATGCATGCAAGAGAGCAAAATATGAATTTTCTTAACTCAAAACTTGACCATGAGACTGATTCCTCAAAAAGCCAATGAGATTTAATTATGATACAGTATGGAGCTAATAAAGTGTCACTATGAGTCATCTCCCATTTCCCTATTGCATAATACTGTAAACCCCTACTAACAGGTTAAAGGCACTTCTAAGTGGTGGTCCTTTTATATTTAGCAGGGAGATAATAACTATCCCTTTTTGCGCCAGCACAGTTTCTCTAACCAATAAGGGACACACTTTTTATTTATTTACTTAATTAAACCTGATTTTGTTGTTGGGGTAGGGAGTGCTACAAAATCTTTTCTGGCATCAGATCAGATCTGGAGTTTGACTCTAGAACAAAACCAGCACTTTGAATTGTGTCTTAGATGAGTATGGCTACCACATTTCTCTTTGACAATTTCTTTTTTTAAACGCTTGTAATAAAGTTTCTGTTGGTAGATTTACTCATCTGTTTCAACAATTGTTTTTCTTCCTCCCAGGAAGAGATGTTTATCTCAAACATCTCTCTTTCCCAGCTCCCATTTATAGCCAGTTATTTTTAAGTTACAAAAGATCATGTCTATAGCATTTTAATATTGCACCAAAAATGGTGACAAGACGGCTTTCCCAGTGTTCAGTCATCTAAGTTCATTTTATGAGACATAACTGTGGATGATCATGAAAGTTAAATATATCACAATTTAAATGTCACTAAAACAGGGAGGCATCTGAGAATTTTCCCAGTTCAAATATTTAGGAGTAAACAAATGTACAGACAGGAGACATGAGTGAGCAGTGTAATGTGTCTGCAAAGAAGGCAAATGCCATTTTAGGCTGCATTAACAGGACTGTAGCTTCCAAGTCGCAAGACATTATAGGTTATAGTTCCTCACCCGGGTCAGCCCCACAAGACAGGGTGAGCTCCTGTCCTTAGCCCAGCTCTGCGAAGCCAGCTGGATCCAATCGTATTGGCTCTGTCTTTCCATTGGACTAATTCAGTGGCGTGGAGAGGGGGATTTGCTGCTTGGGTAACAGCCTATCCTCCATAACAATCCA
This sequence comes from Cryptoblepharus egeriae, assembly GCA_030015325.1. Taxonomy (NCBI): domain Eukaryota; kingdom Metazoa; phylum Chordata; class Lepidosauria; order Squamata; family Scincidae; genus Cryptoblepharus; species Cryptoblepharus egeriae. The sequence goes on from JAREYC010000001.1 coordinate 152,888,756, forward strand.
ACCCAGGCTTTCGTGCTTCACATGCAGCGTAAGCAGCGCGAGCATGATACCATAGTCTACCAAGACCGACTGAGGGCTGCTGCTTTGGTCAGACCTCACCTTGAGTACTGTGTTCAGTTCTGGGCACCTCACTTTAAGAAAGATGTAGCCAAACTGGAGCAAGTCCAGAGGAGAGCGACAAGAATGATCAGTGGGATGGAAGGGAAGCCCTACAAGGTAAGGTTGGGGGAACTTGAGATGTTCAACTTGGAGAAGAGAAGGCTAAGAGAAGACATGATTGCCCTCTTCAGATACCTGAAGGGCTGTCATATGGAGGAAGGGGCTCATTTGTTCTTTGCTGCTTCTGAAAGCAGAAGTAGAACCATTGAGTACAAACTGCAAGGAAGGAGATTCTGGATGGATATCCGCAAAAAAATTCCTGACGGTGAGGGTGGTTCGGCAGTGGAACAGATTGCCAAGGGAGGTGGTGGACTCTCCCTCACTAGGGGTCTTCAAGGAGAGGCTCGACGAGCGCTTGTCGGGGATGCTCCAGGAGGATTTCCTGCTGCAGGCAGGGGGTTGGACTAGATGACCTAGTAGGTCCCTTCCAACTCTAGGATTCTATGATTCTATGAGACACCAGCACAACACTGTGCTTTAATTGAACTGTGGTTTAATTGTGGTTTAATTGAACACCACAATTAATTGAAACATGAAGAAATAGTTTGTGTTATAGTGTAGACCTTCCACTCCAGATTGCAGATAGAAACATGTGTGCTCGAATGCTTCCTTCCTCGTGATAAAAAAATGTCTCCCTGGAAGTGGGAATAACTTCACCCCAGCATGCTTTCTTTCATAGTAGTTGTTTGATGTAGTAGTTGTCTTCTGCATCATTTCAGACTGTGAGCTGTTTGAGGACAGGGAGCCACATTGTGAATGTTTTCGGTTGAAAAGTGATGTATTGATATTCTTGGTAATAATAATTATTAGTCTAACTGGGCAAGAGGTACTCTTTTAAGTGGGTGTTCCTCTTTTTTTAGTAGGGGAAGAATAACTGGCCCGCCTCAGCAATGAGACCCAGCAATGTCTGTTCTAGAGACTTCTGTTGGTTTTCTTTTGCATTTTAGTTTGTGAACCCTTTGGAGACAGGGACACATTAGCTATTAATTAACTATGATTTTTGTTTTCTTTATAAACCGCTTTGTGAATGTTATAGTTGAAAAGCAGTACAGTGGCGCCTCATGTAAAGAATGCCTCACGTAAAGTAAGTTTCACGTAACAAACAAAAATTTCTCTAGGATTCTGCTTCATGTAAAGAAAGTGCTTCACATAAAGAAAACATTCATTGGCAGTTGGGGCAGACGTGCTGGCTGGCAGCCTGTTTAAAAAGCATCAGGGCTGCCTAGCACACCTGCCCATAATGAAAGCAACACTTCCACGCTGTTCCTCCTGTGGCCGGGTGTCCGCTGGGCAGAGGGAGAGAAGAGCAGTGGAGAAGAGGGAAGCAGTTCAGGGCCAGGCAGAAGGGAGCAGGGGAGAGAGGCTCAGGATGGAGAGAAGGAGAAAGTGGGGAGACACTTTGAAGATGTCTTGGATTGCAGCCTCCTAACCATGTCTACCCAGAAGTAAGCCCCATTGTGTTAAATGGTTCTTACTCTCAGGAAAGTGTCTTTAGGACTGCAGCCTAAGTAGACTTGATAAGATCATGCACATTGAATGCATGTTTTGAATTCAATCCCAGTGTTTTGTCATCATTTTTACATCCAGTTAATATTTTTATATGAATATTTTTGGGGTTGTGGAACGAATCGTCTGCGTTTCCATTATTTCCGATGGTAAAATCTGCTTCACATAAAGAAAGTTTCACTTAAAGAAACTGCCTCCAGAACGAATTAATTCTGTTACGTGAGGCGCCACTGTATATAAATTCTGTAAGAATACTGTAAGATTATGGAGAAAACTAACTTGTTTGGATCCTCTTTTGAGACAGGGAGCCATTCATTTATGTCATTTATGTCATTTATGTCATTGTCATTGCAATCTGAACCCCGGAATATTTATCACACAGAGAAGCATTTGAACATATGATCAATGCCTGCAGTCTGAAGAATTAGTCCAGAAAGGTCTATGTCACCTCTATTTCTGCAGATCTGAGTCAACGTTCAAGAGGAAGTTCTATATAAGTGTAAAATTAGAGCTATAATTTTTGAGAAGTCCAGAGGCAATGAGTCAGCTAAGAGTAAATAAACAGATTTGTCATGCCTGCAAGGGTTGTTCAAAATTAGTTTTGTACTTAAAAGAAAAATTGGTAGGAAATTTTTTTCTGGCAAATCACCAGGAATTTTATGGAAACCAAAATAGTTTTTGACCGTGAACTCTTTTGCTTAGGTGGTGCCCATGAATACATGTATATGCTAAGTCCTAATGCATCCTAGAGACACATGGTGAAAGTGGATTTTAATGTCTAGAACCCATGAATGCAGATGACAAATGTGAGTGAGAGGTAGGACCAGTCTGAACAAGTAGTATAGCTTTGGTTTATAAAACAGAGTAACATCATAAGTGTAGTGTCTTGAAAGATGAGAAGCCAGTGTACATCATATGGTGCGATAATGATATGATTTTTGGACTCAAGAGTATTCAGAGAGAGCATTAAACCCTTGGGAACTGCCAAGAGGCTAACAGAGTAAACAGGCAGCCCAATCCATAGCAACTAATCTGTCAGCGCAAGGCCTCTTGCGCCGACGGAACGGCGTTTCCGTCAACGGAAACGCCGATAGCGTTAGCGCAATTACGCCGGCGCATCTCTCCAGCGATGCAACGACGTTTCCGTTGGCGCAATTACTTCAACGTCGGCGGAGCAATGAAAACCCTCCGTTGACGTAACTCCGTCGACGGAGGGAATTTTTTTATTTTTTCAGGGGGCGTTTCAGGGGCGTGTTGGGGACGTGTCTTAGGTTCCTCCCCCTTCCACATAACTATGTTGTATCCTGAACATTTTCAGAGGCTTATGGGCACACGTAAATGCCTCCTGAGTTATACTACCTCAAGAGGTAGTTTAGTAACGAGGAGACCCATAGGTCTCCATGTTAAGGAGAAGTAGGGGCTGGGGAAAGTGGGGACTTTGAAAAATTTTCGCACCAAACCTTACGGGCAGTACTTTCCTACTTGAGGATACGGAGTACCTGGGTCACCCCAGTGGCCGACCAATCCCCTCACAGCTACCCTCCCATAAAAAGGCCCACCCCTGGACCCACAATTCCCTTTCAGAGAAGCAGAGTGCTTGGCCACGGACCATGTCACTCTGCTCTCTCTCAATGGGCACTTTGCTCTTGGGGAGCGTTCTCCCCACAAACACATGAACACATAAGGTCCATATATGATGATATATTGATATGATATAGATGTGATATGAAACAATATGATATCTGTGATATGAAATGATTAGAGTGTAGACTTTGCCAATTTTTTTGTAGGTTGCTCTCTCTCTCTCTCTCTCCCCCCCCCCACAGGTACCCCAATCAGATAAGTGGGGGTGTTGAGCAATGTTTGCATTCAAAAACTCAAAAACACCTATACAGGCAATCTTGCAATGATGAAATGTTACCAATACCATATTTATGTCTCTGCAAGTTGTTGTTTCTCTCTTCCCCAGAGTTACTCCAACCAGGTAAGGAGGGCTGCATGGGGGGTGTTGGAAGCACCTCTTTTGTTTAAATTTCCTTCATCTTCCTCTAGTCTTGCATGTCTACTCTAAAGTAAGCCCCAGTATACTCAGTGGGGCTTACACCTGTGTAAGGGGGGGGCCTTGCTTCACCAGGAAATGGGCTTGCCCACTTGTTGGGAAATGCTGTGAGGTCCTCTGTAGGTTTGCCTTCCAACCCAACTGGTCCCCCAAGGTAAGGGGGGGCTGTAGAGTGAAAGGGGGAAGGGGTGCACACACAGACCCACCAGGAAACAAGGGCACTCACCCCTCAAGTGTGTGTGGTCTCTGTCCTTGCAGCCCCTCTGACTGACTGCCAGATCACACAGCCAGCAGGTGCTGATTCCACTCATCTCTGCCGCAAGCCAAGGGGCACAGTTTGGCAGCTGATCTGATTCCATGCTCAGCCAATACCAATGAAAGCTTTGCCTGTGATGTGATGCTTCTGTCTTTGCAGGATGGTGTCTCACCAGCAAGGAGGCTAGCAGGCAGCAGGCTGCCATTCCACTGGGAAGGAGACACAATGCAATCCTAAATATGCCTACTCAGATGTAAGCCCCATTGTGTTCAATGGGGCTTACTCCCAGGAAAGTGTATTCAGGAGTGCAAGCCACTGGATCCCTGCAAGGAGCCCTGGGAAGTATCTCCCTTCAGACATGTTTGCACAAGCACTTACCTAGAACACAAACCCCACAGTCCCAATCACATGAGTTAAACAAGCACCCTTCATACCTAATAAAGTTTGAGCCATAAATCACTTCCCCCCTCCACAGCTGATGTTATTAATGATGACGAATTAACAACTACATAGTCGATGGTATGATACATCACAGGTGAAGTCCTTGCCTGATGACGAATTTACAATTCGATGCGTCAATGTTGCAGTTGTCAGATACGTTGTTAACATTAATGATGTGAACATGTGTAGTAGTAGTTATTTTAAGGACTTCACAATGAACACATGCATATGATTTCTGTCATCAGTGGCTGGGGAAAGCTAGTTAGAGCTCCAGGGATGACCTGAGGATGGATGAGTGGGGCAGTGCCTACCTAGTTGGGGGGAGACAGGGGTGTCCATCCTCAGTGTAGACCCCCAATGGCATCCAGACCTGGTCCTCTGTTTCTGGAGAGGGGGCTGCCTGTAGCTTCCTTACCATTGGATAGTCCACAACAAGAGGCCACATGGAAGTAGTGAGACCACCTGTGAGCATTGCAGAGATGCGGGAATTCAGGCAGGTGCCAGTGCTGTGTTCAAACGGCCTACAGTCTGAAGATACTTAAAGGTCCAGGCACTGCTTAAAGGTGCAGGCACTGTGTCATCCCTTCCATGTGCTCAGTCTGAATGTGGTTGATTCTGGGGTCCCACTGCATCCTCACTGGAGTCTGTTCTGTATCTGGAAGCCCCCCTACCCTGTGACCCTCTGAATGAGCAGGAGCAACTGCAAACATATGAACAAGTACACATGTGAACTGACCCCCCTTTTGTGTCTGCAAAAGGCCATCTGGGAGTCACTGGGGTGGGCTGAGAGAGGGTTCCTGGGGCCTGATGTCACCCCTTAGGCTTGTGAAGTGAGAGGTTTTGGGTGGGCAGTGGCCCCACAAGTGATCAGACACCCTTGCCCTGTTGTGGGAGCCCCAGGTCCCCTGTGCCCCAGGATGTGCTTTTGCTCCCTGGCAGACCCAGGTGGGCTCCTGTCCCCTCTTCCAGGATTCCCTCCCCACAGATGTCCCTGGCAGCCCCCTTGCCTCCCCTTGCCCCCTGCTCTGCCAGCTGCTTGGGGGACCCTTGCCCCTCCCCTGCCTGAGCCAGCAAGGGGGTCTGTTTCCTGGGCCTTCTGCCTTCTGGATGGGGTCTTCCCTCTCCTCCCAGCCCACCTGAGTGTGGACCCTGCATCTGGCATGCTGTACCTTTAATGCTGATGTTTCCTCCGGACTGTTGCCAAAGACCACAGGACACTCATGTTTATCTGTTGATGTTGTTTTTATTGACAATACACACACATATGTATCCCTCTGTGCATCTTGCCCCTGCTGATGCCTGGGCTTTTCCTGGGGCACCTTGCCTGTTTGGGGGTGCAGGGGGGCAGCTTGTTTCCCATTTCTACCCCTGACAGCCCTGTCCTGTCCACCATGCTGGGGAGGCACTCTGACAGCTTGACAGCTACTCTCCCCCCATCTTGCCAGCTGGTTCCCCATGTGATCAGGAGAGCAGCAGTTTGGACAGCTGTTAGTGATTCTGAGTGATGTGGAAGCAGGTCAACTCGTGTGTAACTGCAGGCCATGTAGCACTTACAGGCTGCCTTCTGAGCATGCCCGATGGAGTAACTTATGTGGATCACTGCACCGGAGCAGTTACGGGCAGATCTAAGTTATGGGCACTCCTAAGTTCTCTGCCTCACACATAACTTTGTGCTTAGGATATAGCATAGTTAGGGCAGCATAGTTAGGTCAGAGCAAGCAGACTTTGCTCTGGATTGCGCTCTAACTTACTCCAAATAAACACCAAGCTGAATGAAAAGAAACCACTGCAGAAAGAGTTGTGCAATGTAACTTCCAGATGAAAGAATTGGGAATTATGATTGTGAAATAAATTTTTGTTGAGATGAACCAAAAAAGAGAAATATGATACCTTTTTCTCTCCCTTGACACACATTTTCTAACACATTGTAACTTTTATAGTATAAAAGAGGTGATTCTGATATTTCTGATCAAACTGAATGTAGTTTAAGCAGAATTCAGCAAATTTCAAGAGCTGGGCAAAAAAAAAACCTTCAGCTGCTCCAGACTGATGTATTCCCTAAGTTGGAAGCAATGGCTGGACTGCAGAATCCAGCTGCACTTCTGCAATAGTGGGAGAGAGCTCTTGTTTGCTTACTGTACTTTATGGATTTTTTAGAAACATCAGGTTGACAACTGTGGGAAACAGGATGCTGGACAAAATGGCCTCTGGTTTAATCCAGCCTTTCTGAAGTTCTCCTTGGGCTTGGAAGGAATCTGTTTTGATTTAAGCAGCAAACTTCAGAATGATTGGAATCACTATTGCTGAGTAATGCCATACTCACATAGTAAGGATGTTCATCACTTTAACAGTATGGAAGTCTCGTATTGATTTTCAAGCCCTTCCCCCCTTTTCCACACCTGTCATTCCTCTAATGTCACCTTCCATAATGTTCTTCTAGCACAGGAGTCTCTAATGTTTTCAGCCAAAGGGCCACATCAAAGATCTGGCACAATATCAAGGGACAGATAAAATATTCTAAATATAAAATTTAACTATATTAGTGTTGGATTAATGAATAAATAGCCTCACATTTCCAGCATTTCTGCAAGCACTAACATACAACAAAGAAATAAAGTACACACATAATAGTAACTACATTCCCTTATCACACATTCCCTTCTGTTTGTTCAACTGGGTCAGCGGCTCTTAGGAGATCAGAGGCTGGCTGAAGGCCAGTTAGGCCAGCCACAGGCTGCATCTGATTCCCAGGCCAGAGTTTAGAGACCATTCCTAGGTTCTCACTGTCCACTTTCTTTTCTGAAGTTTTCCAAAGCAAATTGAAGAAAAGATGCCTTTTGCAAAGCATTTGCAAATAAAGAGACAGATCCTGAACACTATGGGGGAAACTTGGGTGATATTCACTACTATCCACAGTTTTGTGTATCTGTGGTAGCAGTAGGAATGTATGTCCTGTGGATACAGGATGGGAGAGACACATGTATAAATGTCTGGCATTATTTTTCCCCATTGGGGGAGGAAAGCCACGTTCACTACTGCAAAGTGTCATGTGAGAAGAGGCCCTAAAGATAGGTTGACTTGCTTTCTGGCCTAGTTCTTTCAAGATAATCATGAATCTCTGTGGGGAAACCAGGATTTGGCCACAATGAAGAATAAATGGCTATTATGACCTCAGTGTGTGGAACATCATCAAGCTTCGCCACAGGGATGCAGAAAGTTGCTAGCCAAAAGCTGAAAAACAAACCAGCCGGTATTCAAAGCTGATCCATGCATGATTTTAATAATCCAGAGCCAAGGAACACATCAGCTATTGGACCCTTCTCCAGTCTTCAGATCCAGATGCTACTGAAAGCACCTGCTAAGCACACTTTTGTTTTACTGGATGCCTGATTTCTTTATTGCTGTTCGATAAACTGAGTTAACTCAGTGCTCCCCTTTCAATCTTTGGCATTACCAAAGTGCCATTACTGACACCATACCAAGTTTAAACCCAGTACTGAAACTGCATATGCAACATTAAAAAACAAAGGGCTAAACAAATTAGAATTTGGACCTACCATCATCTGGCTACAATATTAGATATTGATCCACAATTGCTGTTCCATTAAAAAAATCAGGGTTGCACTATTGTTTATGATAAGTATTCTTTAACGCCAGTGTCTGTACTAGTTTGTGGTGGTCCCTGCGTACACATATACATTGATTGCCAAGGTACACTATGCACTGATGGCTCATGGAGTGCTTTGACTGTTGAGGGTTCAGGGACAGCCTGGTGAAACAGCTTTTCTAATGAGGATGGACTTCATTGCCCAACCTAGCTGATTCTTACATTAGCCCTGAATAATATAGGTAGAAATGTTGCATATGATTTCTTCATGATAAGGTTAACTCATCCAGGGCTTAACATGGGCTAAGTGACAGAGCTGGAAATCAAGACTTTTCTGGTTTGAACCTCATCTTGACCATGAACTCACTCAGTAGCCTGAGGCAAGCCACTATCTTTGCCTTGGCTGCACTGAGGGGGGATTAATTACACAGGATTGCAAATCTGAAGGTCAGAAAAATCCTTAACTTTTCAAAAAATTTCAAAATTTATGTTGGTTTTATGTTTGAAGCACTGATATTTTTAAATGACATCAGTTTTGCCCTATTACATCTTGTTTCAGAGATAGGGCATAGCCTCATTTGGGAATGGTTCAACATCTTTCTTGTGAAGAAACTATGGTGTAGAATTCCTCACAAGGAAACTGTGGTCATGCTGCGGTCAAATGGCCAAAACTGGCCAAAAGGCCAAAACTGATGCCATTTTTTAAAAGCAGCACTCCAAATATACCCAAGAATATATCTAACTTTTAATGCAGCAAAATGTTTGTTGACCTGTCTAATAATTACCTAATAGTACGGTCAACATCGACTTAATACACGCAAGATGCTTTGTGTATTCAGAAAGTACTATGAAAGTATTATTCTTTGAATGACACAGTCCTTGTCTCAGGATGGTCTCAGACTTCAAGCAAATAGCATTAGACAGAATACAAACAACTCCTATACTTCCTGTGTAATGTGAGAAGTAAGAAATGACGTGTTTTTTCCATGGCAAGAGTCACATATTCTGTACACATCTGGAGCTTATGCATTTCAACACTGAGGAGATACTTGACTTGTTGCTTCAAAGAAGCAAGAAACACAGGAAATGCATACTTGTTTGAACGTTGCCACTTGTTTGGATGTCTGAAGTTACCCAAGTTCCTCCCTGGAGTCAGACTGAGTCTATGTTGTTCTCATCATCATAATTCAAAAAAGTTTTTTTTCCCTGTGAAGTCATGCCAATCTTTGTGAAGAGGTCCCTAGATAAGACCAAAAAAAACCTACAAGAGAAATGTAGCGATAAAACCAAGTGATACAATTCCCCAATTGAATAAAATATCACCCAAATCTCCCAAACTGTTTGACAGAGGAGAATATTCTGGGCCACTTTTTTTCTTGTATCCTGCCTTGGGCTACATAAACCAATTTTTGTTGATCATTGCTTTTCTTTTATGTCCTACTCAGGATCCAGTTTCCTGCTTAAGGAGCAAAATACTGTAGAAAGTATATAAAGTATATAAGTTGCTCAGGCTACTTGAGGGCTTACATACACAATAGAATTGTAAACTGTTTTCTTAAGCAGCAAACACATGTTCCCAAGATGTGTCACAAGTTGCTTCTGTTCCAAAATGGGGCATCCTGCTGTTCAAGAAACACATGCTAGAAACCTTGTGGGGAGTTTAGAACTAGTGAGCTTCTGTGGTTCATGGTTTGGCTTGTCTGCTTTGTGAGTCACAGCCCAGTCCCAACTAACCCACCAACGCCTACTAGGCTAACACTACATTTTGAGGTGGGGAGAGGCCTCATATAGGCCTCTTCAAGGTGCAGCAATATTTGTTCCCTTAACCTCGGGCTGCACTTCCGCAGCATTAGCAGTGCTGAAAAATAGGATAAGATTGGGGTGTCCATTTCCCTGCCTCTGTTCATTTTTGAAGCGATCAGTATTGTCCATTTTGTCTGCAGTCAGCTCCAAGTGACTCATTAATGAATGAATGCATAACATCTATTGTTGATAAAGACCAAATAATTTCATTCAGCTTCTAATAATACCATCATGGCCTTTGGTAGGGTAAAGTCATATGACTGTTTATGGCTCACAGGGAGCCTCCATGTGGCCCATGACAAACCCCCTACATCCTGCCCTTTGGCAAGCCCTGTAATCCTCTGGAGGAGAGGGAATCTCTGCTCCTCAAACCTCCAGAGTATATTCTGAGGGCTGGGGCGCCTGCATGCACCTCCTCTCTGTGGGTATGAAAGAACTTATGAACTGCTTTAAAGATCACCCTGTCTCTCTAAAGACACTTTCCTGGGAGCAATCCTAAAGACACTTTCCTGGGAGTAAGAACCATTAAACACAATGGGGCTTACTTTGAGTAGACATGCTTAGGATTGTGCTCTTAGAAAGTGTTTATGAGGCAACTGAATTCATTGATTATTCACAAGTCCTTCGCTAAAATATAAATTTATGTAAATTTATTCAAATTTGAAATGTAAACAAATTCTTTTTGTCTTCCAGCTCCAACACAGTATCAGACAGATGATCTGGCCCTCATGCCAAAAAGTTTGGACACCCCTGGTTTATGATATAGTTATCAAATCATTTTGTAGTGGGCTCCGAGAGGTCTATAGACACTAGTATGAGAATGCTTACTTTTTCATCTCCAGTGACTTTGGTACAAAAAGAACAACATACCAAATTGTTGTCTCTTGTTGTCTTGCCTTCATTACACAGACCATAACATTTCATTATGTCTATTTACTGTCTCTGGAGCATTGCTGGGATTCAGGAAATAAGTTATAAGTATTGTACAATTATCTCCAATATGTTCCCAGAAAGCCATTAACATTAACTTTTATTTCCAGGAAAGCACAGGCTACAATCCTATACATACTTTCTTGGGAGTTACTCGCCTGAATTTCATGGGACTTATTTCTCAGTAGACATGCATCAGCCTATGCTGTCAGTGATTATAGCATTTCAACACCCATGAGTAAGACGATAGAAATGGAGGTTTTGACCCAGGAATATTGAATTAGCTGAGCAAAAATGGAATTTTCAGTAAATCAAATTAGAGTGAATGTGATGATGCAGCAAGATTTCCATGTTATATCCTGAACACACCTCAGTCAGTCCCTTTGGTGCATTTCAAGAAGGTTTTTTTATGTGACCATAAATTTCCTGGGCAACTCCTTCATACCAATCCTAGCCAGCTGGTTTGTCAGACTAAGTACTTCCACCCTCACAGCCAAACAAGCTGCAAATGATATAGTATAAAGTAAGCCAACACTCCTTCTGTCCTTCTTTGGCTCAAAAAAGAACCCGCTAAAATCCTTCTGACAAACGTAGTAGCATACCAAATGCCAGTGATCATTTGTGTCCAAGATTTTAGAGCCAAGGAAGAAGTGGTGAAAAAAAAAAGTTGTGTTGTGTACTGTACTGGTTAAATGGACTCTTCCAGTTAAGCCTACCCAAAAGCTCTTCATTGTACCAGTGTTGATCTCTCCACACAAGTATCCTATTGACTGAAATTAATTTCCACAACCACTTTGTTGCCAAAGGCTACCAACTACAACCATGGCAAAAGAAAAGATCATTGAATCTATACTGCTGTAATTCCTCCAACTGGTGAGTCAGATGTGCATGGAGTATAGCATGAGAGAAGATGAATGAGACCATTCAATAAAGCTCGGTAGGGGGAGAAAACTGAATTTGTTGTAAACTGCTCATCATATAGATCCAACAGAATAGTGGAAGAAGTGCAGATCAAAAGTGGCCATGTACATTTAGAAAATATGGTGTGCAGCCTGTGTTTCCTTCTGCGAGGGACACCAGGGACATGGTTCCCAAGGACATAACACCAAGGACATGGATAATAGCTCCCTCAAAGCCAGGCTGACTTCCAGAGATCTCTATGAGATCTCTTTTCTTTCTGTAGGACTGACACTACTCTTTCCGAGTTCAGTTTGGAGACATTCTAACAACTGATGTAACATAGTTATCAGTCAAAAAGGCCCCCCACCTATTGTATTTGAATGCCAGTATGGTACACTGGGCAGCTATCCTCTTCCTTTTCCAATCCAGGAAGGAGAAAGTGGAGCAGTAGAGGCAAGATGGCTGACAGAATTGGTTAAACCACCAACCTGCTGCTTGAGTCTTCTGCTGCTGCTCACCTACGAGCCAGACCTGAACCTAACTCACATGGTTGTGGTGAGAAAAACTGGATTGCCCATGTACACTTCACCAGTTCTTCAGAGGAATACATCGGCTGCAAAAAAGAGTTAAATAGTCCTAATATGGAAGATAAACTGCTTTGTAAACTTTTAGTTGAAAAGCAGTGTGTAAATACTGTTGTGGTGTTGGTTGCTGTTGTCACTGAGGATGAGGATGATGAACTCTCCTCCTATGGTCTTTGACAGGTTTCCATCTGTTTTCGGCTCTTTTGCAACTGTGGATGTGAATGTGTTTTCCCATTTCACTCCTATGTGGCACTTTGAGAACTGCATTTTTGTGAAGACAGGCCTGGCATTCATTAAAAATAGATGTGAATGACTTGCTTTTCAGGCATCATGGCTTGCAGTGCTCTAAGTGTCTTTAGACATTTTATATGTTTATATCCATTTTCAGATGGTGCACTTCTTCCAAAAGAGATGAGTCATGCCATTGGATTCATAAAAGGAATCACAGAGAGCCAGACCTTACCAAGAAAAAGTAACTATGAAGTTTGGTGGAAAAATCAAAAGAAGTCTCAAATTGATGTGCTAAAAAAACCCTACCTTGCATTATCACTCTGACATTTCCTTAAATATCCCTAGATTTGATCCAGAACTTTCACCACAGCCACTTCGTGTGAAAGAGATTATGCTTTCCTAATGGTAAAGAAGTCCAGCAGATGAGATCTCTAGTCGCCTGCTGGAAGAACGGCAACTGTGTTCCAGGCTGGGCCAATGTGTGATTTCATCCTAACCTCAAAGGTTATGGAACCAACCTCAAAGGTTACACAACACATGCCAGCACTGCAGCACATGGATCTGCTTCTGTTTGGAGTGCTGTGAGTTTATTAAATTTTGAGACACTATTACTATATAAAAATGCCATTATTTTATTTGCAACACAGACTACTCTGTGGCAGCAAATTGTGTTCCTTAAAGAGGTGGTTCACCATATGAGCATGTTGGGAACACACAGCACCACTGCTACAGATTTTATATGGAAACATGGTTTGTATGAACTTACACCTTCTGATGGGAATTGTACACAAAGTTGCCAAGTCTTGTCTTCTATTTTTTCAAGGTTTCATGAGTGTGTAAGTCATTAGGGATGTTCTTTACTTTGGAGCAAATGGAAATCAAACTGAAAGGGCCCTATTTACTTCAGTTCCCATTCATTCCAAAGTGAACATTTAATGAATGGGTACATGAGCTTTGTTTTTTGAATTCATTAACTAACTCATTCCTTTTTATATATTTGTATCATTAAAAAGACATGCTCTTACTGTTGGTTTACTGGCTCTCTTTTATGACAATGGCAGAAGCAAACACTACTGTTGGGTCTTATCCAGTACATTCCGCTGCCAGTACATGCCAGTAAGTTCAATAGTACTTACTCCCAGGAAAGTATGATTAGGATTGCAGCCATAAAATCATAGATGACAGTAGTATATCAAAAGATCTACCATTCAAGAGAAAACAATACTTTAAAGTTTGTTGCAAATAAAAAACAAGTTTGACAGAATTCTTCATTAAGCAGATGTTTGGCAAAAGGACAGAGATATTGCCAAGGACTGCTACTTTTCCTGATTGCTGAATAATCTATTATTATTATTATTATATGCTGTTCTTTTACCTTTCTATTTTATTGTTATTGTAGGTTTATATATTGCAATCCACCTTGAGAACAAACCATTGGTAAGTAGGCAGGAAATTACAAATCAAATAATTGGAAACACTTTGGAAATATATTATGAACCATTTCATGAGCCACTGCTCATTTGTGCTAATATGCCTGTGTAAATGTCCTCTTCTAGCCAAAAATACCATAAAAGTGGTAGACCTGCTGAACACCTGTGATGTCAACATGTGTTATAAATCTTTGAGTCTCTGCCCTTTATAACATGGTTCAGGAAACCATTCTTAGCAGAGGTAGAGAAGTCAGTGCACCAGCTGTGTATTCCAGAATATATATATATATATATATATATTTGAACCTCTCTTGGAAACATAACAAAAGCCTATAAATAACAAAATTTGATAATACATTCTTGTGGCTTCTGAACATTGTTCATATGACTGCCAAAATGTTTGCATAGCTTAGTCCATAACCAGTGACAAAAATGTTTACAAAAAATAAAACTAGGATTTTCAGGCTTCTTAGTGCATGTTCATTGATTCGTCTCTTAATCATTTGATTGTGTACCACTGATGATGCTGAGCAGATTCTACAATGCAGTAACTTATATAAAACAGAGACGTGCATCTGTTTCCTGCCACACCATTCTACAACCAGGATGCATCACCTAATATACAACCTACCTATATAGCTACAACCAGAGTGTATACATATTTCTCACTTAAGTGCCATGAAGCTGAGGCTTCATTCCAAATTTTGGACAAATCAATTTTTACATTTGTGACATGCCAGCTTCTATGTTATTTCGTGAAAGAGAGCTTGATTTAGGAACAGAAAAATTGTAATTGAGCAAACAATCCAAGGCACAATCAAAACATCTGGCAGACTGATGCAGACGTTTGGCAGCAATGCACCAGACTCCATCTACCTGAATGTACCGCTTTGCTCATTCAAGAATTCTTTGGGTTAGGGAGAATTTTCCATGATCACAATCACCCTTATGCTTGCCTAAGTGATTACCTTATGTTTGTCATTATGATAGCGAGTTCAAGAGAGTCTTTATAAACAGGAACTTAAAATGCCCCTGCAACATTTCCATCCTACAACATCCTTCTAGACATCAGCCATAATGGTTAAAAAGAGAATTTACTTTTTCAAAAGTGCTTAAGGATGAAAACACACAAAACACGTACATCATACATGTGGGGACAGCCCCCAAACACTCACTAGTGTACACATAAACAAGTCTTGCAGGTATAGGAAAAAAACAGGTAAAAAACAGAAGAATACATGGAACATCGGAGACAATAATTTCCCCTGATGCTATTGAAGAAGGCTTGCTTTTGGACACGTGACTCTGTGGATGCTCTGCAAGATGGATTTTCTGAATGTTTATGGAAGAGTTCAGTATGTTTTAATAGCAGGGGTTTGCCTTTTCTACAGGTCTCAGATGATCTGTTTTTCACAACTCAAATAGCCAGGAAGTTTCAAATAGTTTGGGATTAGTTTGGCAAAAAGAGCTATTAGCAACCATATTGGCCAACTCAAGTAAATGAGCATTCTGATTTATTTATTTGTTAAAGTGAGGCAGTGCACCCTCATCACAGTGACCTGCTGCCTAGATCATCCCCTGGGACTGGTGCTGCAGGCCAGACAATTGCGACATCCAATTATGGCAACTGGACATCCTGCATCTGCTTCTTGCCGTTGCGTATCTGTAGATGCTGAGTTTTCTTCCCATGTTGGATGAGTACTGCAGAATATCAGTATTAAGCAATCTAGCTACGCACAGTCCCCAGAAGTATTGCATGTGAAAGATAAATGCCTTGTTCGCTAACAGAGAGCCAGATTTCGACTGGCATGCAGAAGAATTATGGGGCAATGCACTTTGCCAGTCATCTGATGAATAGTACATGAGGAATGTGCATGAAGAGCTTCTGAAATAGCACCAGAAATATTCCTCTCTTAACAAGCAGCTGCATCTTGTCATATTAAAATAATGCCAGGTATTGCCTTTGGCATAGAAGGCTCATTCCCATTCAACTGACACCACCACCCTGATTCTAACAGCTGTTGGCAGGAAAAATCTAAAGCTTTTTTAATTCACGAACGAACACAAGACTGGTCCAAAGCCTCCTGGCACCTGTGGTGGCATGCCAAAAGCTGCTTCCTCTATTTAATGATATGCCAGCTTCTGCTCCTCCTGCTCCCTGGATTGAAAAAGGAAAAAGAGGACAGAGCAGAAGGGAGGTGGCTAGAGAATCTGAAATATTGCAGTCCATCGCTCTCCAGTTCTAGACCTCGTTTCCTTTTCCAATCCAGGGAGAGGGAGAAGGAACTATAAAAATAACTAGGTACGCACTAGAGATGGATCTCCGCCACCATCTTCTGCCTGAGTGTCCACTTCAATTTGCCTCAGGATGGGCTGGCCTTGGTAGCATCTGGGGAAAATGCAACCCTATGGAAATATTCCATTCTCAAACTGTTGATTGAACTCTGGCATACATATATGAAATACTAGAAAGAGGTGGTTGAATGGCTATACTTTTTCCAAAATATAAGTCTAGCAAAATGAAAATAAATGAAAGTCAGTTCAGGGAGTTAGGCCAGCCCAGGTGCATCTGTCTTGGACCAACCTCCCAACTGCTGGTTCAAAAACCTTCAGAATGAAAGACACACATAAGCAAAACAAAAACAAACCCTGAAATTCTACATATAACATAAGCCCGAAATTCTATACATTACATACATTGGCGTAAGTACCATTAAACTCTGTGGGGCTTATTTCTGCATAGACATACATGCATAGGATTGTTCTATGGCATTCAGTTCCTTTACTCCAGAGAAAGGAGTTTTACTATGGTATAGGACTCCTTATTCTGGAGTAAGCTGTGAATGCCACCCCTTTAAATTATGGAATTTCAACTTTCAATAAAAACATCCATGAACACAAAATCTTTCCATGTACAAAGTGATATTTTAACGAAGAGGTTTGGAATTTTATGCCTATCGGACATGGGGTTTCAGAGAGTTAGTGTCTTTTAAAGTGTCTTTCACTGAACTTTAAATGATTTCCTATTGTGAAAGGCATTCTTCTTTGGTTCCTTTTCATACAACTTAGGGTGAAATCCTGACTTCAGGCCAGAAAAATGGCTCAGCTAAGCTGTCCTAAGTAGGCCATATCCTGAGCTGACAAGTTAGGCCAAATCCACAGGGCTGGAGGCCTCTGGCTGGCCCAACTGCTACTGAAGAGGTAGCAGCACAAAGGAAGCATGCTCACTGGGCTGGTGTGGTTGTGCTGTATCCTGAGGTTGAGAGATAGAGGTAGCAGTTAGGATGGCCAATGACTCAAAATTTTTGCCAACACTTTCATTTTTACTCTGCCTTACCATGGACCCCCTGTGATCATTTCTGCTCCTGAAGTGGTCTAACTTTGAAGAGCTGGAGGAGGACATTTCTGCCCTGGAAACAGGCTGTGGATACAACCTAACTCCACTCTTCTAGGCCATGCTGAACATGCCCTCAACATGCCTTTCCTGAACTGCCTAGGCACTGCCACAGCAAAGAATACTTCACTCCACATGACACCTAGATGTTTTAGGTCTTCTTGGAATATAGATCTCCAAGTTTTTACTGGTCTTCCACGTTGTCGTCTAAAACGTTTATTGTAACTTTTTCCTCTGCATTTTTCTAAGCATAGAACATAAATGGAGTGGGATTTAAGATTTTTCTAGTTCATTTGAGACCATGGTTTCATCTCATCTCCTGTTTTCTTTCCACCATGACACCAAGAGTGTGAAGGACTGTGGGACTGTAAAACAAAGAGAGGAGATAAATGTAGGTGCAGTTTTAATTTTGTGCAAGACATTGCCCCAAGCGAACAGGCTGAAAATTCAGTCTGCTCATATGAGCTATCATTTCACAAACACAAAAATATTCTCCATTATGGAGGATCTAACACACAATTCAAAAGCATGATTAATGCACTCAATTTTGAATAGAGCTGTCTATGGAGTGTTATCCTAAACAAAATGTTTCAACCTAATTTACTTTCTTTCTTTGTTTTGGATACAACTGCAACTTTCCCTCAAAGGCTGGCCAATTACAATAAACATGGTTCAGCTCTGGGAGATGAAATACTTCAAGCAATTCCTTTCAAGTTTAGTTACTGCTATGCACTTCAAACATACTCTCTTGGTTTCTACACAGTGAAGTCAGTGACCGAAAGTGAAATTTGAAATTAAAAAGAAATCCAACCAAAACACACAGAAATGGCCTGAAGAAAAACAATGGAGGAAGAAAAAAGGTGAGCAGAGACCATGCAAAAGCATTGACAAATACCAGTATTTGTACTGGTACCCCTAAAAGCCCAAAGGTCCTCAAAGCTCTGCTGCTTTAACTTGCTGTAGAGTTGTCTGAGCATGTTCAAAAGCTGCCAAGGAAAATACATGAAGCCCTATGTAGAGTGAAACTGGGCCATTGTGCCTTTACTCATGAGTAGGTGGTTGTGCTTTGGTCCATTGGAAAAGGCAAGCCAAAAGGAATGCAATGTCACCAGAATGGTCCTGATCTGAAGAACACGGGCCCCAAAAACACTTGAGAAACATGTCCCTTTCTCAAAGCTGACAAATGAACCCTATGGAGAGTCAAAGTTTGAAAAGTGAAACTTTGAACCGTATGGAAAGAATCAGCAAATGTAAGCAAGTACATAATGGTTCCTTGCTATGCTGCTACGTTTTTTTTCCTTATACATTAAACCATGTCACTTGTATAGCAGTCCAGTGCTGTACTTAATTCTGTCGGTTCAAATTGTTGTATTCTCAGTGTTTTAATTCGGCAGTGTCAATTTGTTTTGTGCTTGGCAGCATTGGGTTCATTGTTGTTGTTCGTATAATATTCATATAAACATATATTTAATGTGTGCAAATCTTAAACTCCTGTAAGTTTAATTCAAGCAGTGGACTATATAGTTGTGCTCTTTGATATGTGTGTGTGTGTGTGTGTTGTTGTTGTTGTTGTTGTTGTTGTTGTTGTTGTTCTTCTTCTTCTTCTTCTTCTTCTTCTTCTTCTTCTTCTTTTTGTTGTTGTGTGTTTATTCCTATGGCTATGCCTGCTGACAGTCAAGGCACGAAAAATACCACTTACACGGCAGTGGTTACACTTGATAAAAATGCTTTAAAATGGAGTAAAATATTAATTTGGAATGAAAACACATAACTCCACTTTCAGCTCTTTTTGTTTTAGGATAACACCACCACCCATGAAAAATATAACTGCTTTAGACTGCCTCTACTGATATTAAATCTCTTAATTATACCTTCTGTTCCTCGCAATTTTAAGTGCACCTAGAGTGGTCAAGTTGTGATATGAAGCAAACCCAGCTGAATAAAATTATTCAGAGGGCCACAAAGTCAAAGGTCATGACTATTTATTTCAGTAACTCAAAGCAGAAAAGAAAATAGTAGAAGGATGAAAGGATTTCATTATATTTTCTCCTCTAAGGTTTAGATCTTTCACAAAATGTATTGAAAGTCCAGGAGGAACATATTAAAGAGAATCTAAATATTGGTTAAAAACTTGGCAGTAACTCACAACACAATACATTCAAATTAGATTTCCGAGCAGCTGGAGAGAAATATTCCAAGACTGGACTTGCTTCCCTTCTGATCAAAAAGTGAACATTTGCCAAATGGCTACAGCTCTACTTGAGATGACCTTTTTGTGCCAGGCAAAGTTGAATGAAGGTGAAGATGTACATCATAAATAAGTGAAAAATGTTCTCAACTATGTGCATATTTAACTTACACCACAGTGAAGTTTACTGGATCAACTGTATAGGTATTGCCACAGTTCTCCGTTATGTTTCAATATACTGTATTTCTTTTTTACAATATAGATGGGCAGCACAATCTTGTGCTGAAACAAGCTGAAGAAGTCCCAATAGACCTACTCAGATTTATCCATGTGCAAGTTTGGAGTGCACTGTGAGTCAATTAAGAGTAAGAGCAACATGCCTGTGATTACTCTGAGCCAACTGGAAATCATGAAATGAACAGAATGATACCATTATGCTATTTTGCTGAATTGATGTCGTTAGCATCACAAAGCAGGTCAGTTGGGGGCAGGGAAAAGAATATGACTATACAAGAAGTGAGCATCTTAAATAGAGATAAAAAATATGCATTTGTGTTTCTGTGAGTTATTCAACATGGCAGACAAATATTCCAAAGAGGTATAAAGTATGAGCTCAGCTTTCATAGCAGTGGCATGGTAGTTCTTTATGTATCCCCATCTGATGCTACATAGTTTTAATCACACTGAAGTTGAAATCCTATACATACGCATAAATGGGGTAAGTCCCATTGAACTCATGTAGGTGTGACTAGGATTGCACCGTCATAAGCCCACAGACACAGAGGCCCCACATGAATATATCTCTGGTAATTGTCTAAAAGGATACAGAATTCACAGCTGAAATCCTTATTTTGCTTTTTCGCGCTGTGTGTTCGACTGTAAATTGAAAACTTATACCGGCCTGTAGACTATCATGAGAGAGTTGGATGGACTGTACATTGACATCTGATTTGCCATAAGTCCATGTATTCTATGCCATACGATAAATTAAAAAAATGTACAGTTCTGAATATGAATTTGGATTAAAATGTGTAACACCACAATTTTAATCAAGAAATTTTGGAAAAATATCACACATTTCCCTAATAAACCTATACTTTGGATTCAGTGGGGTAAGTCCTTCTGAACTTAATGTAGACATGCTTAAGATTGCACTGAGATAAGCTAATTTATTTTCAAGTCTTGCCTCTGACATAGAACAACCCATACTTTTAGCACAATCCTAAACATATCTACTCAAAAGTAACCTCCATTGTGTTACTGTGGGTCCTAGAGCACAATCCTAACCATGTCTACTCAAAAGTAAGCCCCATTGTGTTCAGTGGGTCTTACTCCCAGGAAAGTGACTTTAGGATTGCAACCTTACTCCCAGACCTGTGGGTCTAACTCCCAGGAAAGTGTCTTTAAGATTGCAGGCTTTGGTCTCTGTTCATTGGACAATGTAGCTGTTCCTGTACCAGTACTGTTCTGTTATTATTGTTAATAGTCATTTGCTAATGTGAAGTAATTGATTTGTCAACTTTGGTTGCAAAGGTTTATATATGTGATTTTCCATTAGACTGGAATAGAGTCGGTACAATATGTTCTTCACTTACAACTTCAAGTTGAAGTAGAGCTCCCTTAATCATTTTGGACAGAAGCTCCTGACTTCATGTAGCAGTAATGCTCCAAGTGAGGTCTGGTCGGCTTTAAACGGCATGTAACAGTGCAACATACTTAATTTTCATTACATTCCAAGCATGTGCCAATTGTAACATATTCAAGATAGACCTCCTTGAATGGTACTCCCTTCTTGCATGTTTTGAATATCAGACTGTAAACTAGGGATATGATCCAATCCACTACAGATATAGAATCTACATCTACTACATGTAGATAATTCCCTAGCCTGGAGCAAGGCCCAGAAGTGAATGGTATAGAAATTTCTATTAGTGCAGAACAGGGCAGCTCATGGGTTTACTGAGTTTGTGTTGGACCACTGCAACAGCAACTGCATTCAGTTTACTTCTGAGACCAGTTCAAGGTGCTGGCATGACCAATAAAATCCTTTTCCAGCATTTATGTGTTTTGCTGATTTTTTATGGAATCTTATGCAGCTGCTTCTTTCCCCCTATAGAATATAGCCATATTCAGTACCTACATTACCTTCTAGGTAATGTAGAAGAAATTTCTTCTAGGGTGAGAAGAAATGGAATGGAATAAATGAATGAATGAATGAATGGGGTGTAATCCTAGCGAATTTAGGCCAGCACAACTCACCTGTTTCCCCACTCTGTGGTGGTGTGGGGATGTTGATGCATGTCTGTGCAGTGGCTTACCCCCCCCCCCAGGAGTGGCGCAGAAGTGTCTTAGAGCACTTTTTTGACACACCCAGGCCAGGTGTGTAATGGGACTTGCCGGCCTAACTGGGGATTAGGATTGCAGCCTGGATGAATGAATGCACACTATTTCCTCAACTGTGAGGACAATCCTAACCATGTCTACTCATAAGTAAGCACCAATGTGTTTAATGGTTCTTTCTTCCAGGAAAGTGTCTTTAGGATTGCAGCTTGTATTTCCTAAACTGAATCTAAATTTCCTAAACTGAAGGTAGCACTTAGCAATCATAATCAATGCACATAGTTAGACGAGTCTGTGAATGTGTCCAGTTCCATTTAAACCCATCACCACTAACTAGCAATCATCACCACATCTTGTGGCAGTAAATTCCACAGACTATGGGCTATGAGAAAAAGAAGCATGATCAGATGAATCAAAGTAAAATTTAGCTACCCATTCAAAATAAAGCTTTTTTTGGGAGTACTTCACATTCTGCTTTTGGTTTTTACCACCCTGAACACTCCAGGCTTGTCCACCTCACTGTTTACCCTTAACTCCAGGTCAATACAGCACAAGTTAAAAATCACTAGACCCAAGACAGATCTTTGGGTGGTCCTCATTACTGTAAAAATAAGTCTATTTAGTCCCTCCTGTGTGACTTCCTGGAAGATGGCAGTTACAAATATGGCATCAACATGTTGTAGCAGCCAGAAGGAAGGAGTTACCAGGGCAGGTGGGCACTGGGTTTCCATTCCAATCACACTAAGAGCTGTTGCCCACTAAGCAGTAGGGAGTCATTCGAGGGTGGAGAGAGGGCAGGGTAAGCGAAAGAGAGGGTAAACTGGAAATGAGGAGGTTGAAGAGGAGGAGGTGGAGAGGAGGATTATTTAGGTATTGGAGAAGGACAGGCTGGTGAAGGAAACCTCTGCTGGATCCTAACACACCTCCTGAACCTGAAAAGCAAATTAAATTTACCCCTGCTTACTGGTCAAGAGACACTCTTTCAAGTGGGTGTTCCTCTTTTCTTTAGCAGGGGCAGAGTAACTGGCCCTCCACACCCCAGCAATGTCTGTTCTAGTGGCTTCTGCTGGTGTTCTTTTTGCACTTTAGATTGTGAGCCCTTTTGGGACAGGGACCATTAGCTATTAATTAGCTATTAATTTTTTTCATTTTCTTGTAAACCGTTTTGTGAACTTTTCAGTTGAAAAGCGGTATATAAATACTGTAGATGTAGATGTAGATGTAAATTAGATTTGATCTGAAAGTCCTACTCTAGGCTTTTAGTTTTGTGTCAGCACTCAAGCTGGTTCAGATCCTAGTAGCCTCACTGGACAGACTGGGGCTCAACCAACAGTCAGGGAGCTTAAGTCCCCTTATCTCAAGGAGTTACCTCCCTGCTCTCCTGGGGATAGTGGTACCCACTTAAGCGCCAGTGTACCACAGCAAGAGCGGCCCCACTTTGTTTGGGATGTCTGTCTCTCCAGCTTGTGCCCAACATTCATTATGTCTATTCTTATGCCAACACAACGTCTAAATGCAGCCATTATAAAGTATTTCTTTAGTCATACAGGCTACAAAGACAAGATGAGGGAGGAAAAACAGATGAGTATTCAGTTCTGTGCCTCTGAAAACCTATTAAAATCAATGGGACTTGCTCCCAAATAATTAGTTCATTCAAATATGCAATCTCCCTAAATCCATCAACTAGAACCCCTGCAACTGGTTTCCTGGCTTTCCTTGCTTTGACAGAAGCTAAACCCATTGCATCACACCTGTCATCATCCCACTGGGGAAAAAAATTAGTGAGACAAATGCTTTGCCTATCTGTCACTTTTTATAAAATGCTGAAAGTGAACATCTTGTTCAGAACGCTTCCCCTTACATTGCCCTTCTTCAGCACATGTTGTGCTCATAATAAAATAACAGACAGAAAGACCTCTTATATTGCTGTCCAGAGTTTGCTATGAGAGGCTGGGTGTTTATTTTATTTTAGGAATGGTCATAAAAAAGAGAATCTTTTGAATTGTTTTTCCAGTTGGACTTTAAATGTGTACTCTCTTTAGGAGGGTTTTAGAAAAAAAAATAGTTGTGAGAGGTGCCACATATTTCCTTTTTCCTTTACTATAAGCTCATAACATCAGAACAGACACATCCCTCTCTATACTTCCAAGAAAAATGTCATTGGAATCACTTTTTCTGTATCTATCATGTTCATTACCCATATATAACTTCAGAAACAAGATTTAACGAAGGAATATAAGACCAGTTTATGATGGAGTGGCACTAGGGAGTGATAGTGGTAAAGAAAATTAGCATTTCCCCAATTCCAATAGGTTCCCCATTCCCAAAACCTAGATCCATGTTTCTAATTTGCTTGGAACTTGGGCCAAATAGTAATATACTCAATGATCTGGACTAGACTAAGCAGCTTGGCTTTCTTCTCCAGGACATTGCACAAAATTATTTTTTCAGTGAGTATATATGTCTAGGGATGAGTTAACTTGCCAGGTGCAAGTATCTTTTCAGCTAATGTCTAAGACACTCCACCACATTGAGGCTTGTGAACTCATGCATCTTGCCCCATATCATATGTGAAGCATATGTGATCCAGGAATGTGGAAACACAGAAAATGAAATGTGACCTATACTTGGGACCACAGGAAGTTCCACACTGAGTCAGATCTGTCTTCCATTAAATTCTAAAGACATTTCTGTCCCTGCCAGTAAACAGATTCTGAACAGTTTGTTCAAGAGTTGAACGTTTACCTTGATTCTAGGCGCAGGCCTGAATAATTACTATTTCCAAATTTGGTGGCATAAAATATTATGATCTCAGGTATAACTGATACCACATTTGCTAGTATCTGTAGTCGTTGGTTTTCTCCGTTGAATTGTCTCTTGTCATTTTTTAAAATCTACAATTTATCTTCAGACAATTTTAAAAAATAAGCAGTATTTCATCTTCTACTACTATCTTATGACCAAATCGTATCTAGACATCACTCTACCAGCGATTTCCATTCTGCTGGCCACTGTCACCAACACAAAGCACTATAGGCTACAGCCAGGCAACACTGGTCTATGCAACATCCACCATCACCAGTAAGTCAGATGCAGGGGGTTGGGGACAAATTGGGGCAGGGAGAGGACCAATCCTGGGGAAGTTTGGGATGGAAGAGGAATGGATCTTGGTTGCAGCTATGCATGCCTGATCTGATCCCACTCTCCTTTCCAGTCCAGACCAGTCCAGAGTCAATGCCAGGAAATAATACTGATGAAGGTCCAAGGAGACACAGAGGGGGCCAGACAGCTTACACAGAGATAAGTAAATATCTTAACTAACCTCTCCCAGGCAGCCTGGTCCCCAGCTGGTCCATACCATGTGGCACAATCTCAATCAGTGGTACAACACACCAGACTGTGCAGTTTACCTTTCACGTTTTTGCATTTCACTCTTTGACTTTTAAAAAAAATACTAACAGTAAAACTTCAAAGGTGTCTATTTTTATTGGTTCCACATGCATGGGTCGAATGTGAACTTTAAAATTTATATTTATTTGGATACAAGTGGTTCTTTTCTTACAGAGGAAAAAATCTCATAATTTAACATCTGAATTTAAAAATAGTTTCAAAAGCTGTGAAGCTAGAGACATTTCTCAATTCTGTATAAGGCTTCACTTGGATGAGCCCCATTATTGTCACCTTAAGGGGAGCCAGCCACCCATGATCAGCCATGATCAGAAGCTAGGGGAGAATGTTTTTTTCAGTATGGATTGGTTTGGAAAAATTATCCAAAGTCTTCCTTTGTTTTAACTGAAAGAATTTGGACCGTATCCAACCCAATTCAGGGAGAACCTGGGAGAGCTAACTATATCTCTCCCCCCAAAAGATAACAGCAAGGACGTACTTCTTCATCTTTAAAAGGAAACTCTGTTTGTTTAGTCTTAAAGATACCTGAAGGCTAAGCTCCTGCATCTGTTTCTGGTTGGCATATGGGGGAAAGTATATATTTATCTATGATGAAAACATTTTACTGAACTGACAGGATGTACCAATTTTCAAGCAGAGCAAACTTTGTTTAATCAATGAGGTAAAATAATTAAATTATGATGTGAAAACATTTACTCTCCTGGGAGACAGGCTTCTACCATTTGTTAGATATTTTTCTTACCGCCTACAAAAGACTGGAAAAATTCAAACATAAATCATTGGCATGTTGCTCTACTTTTGGTCAACGAGATCCATTTTTAGTGGGATGTATCGAGATACAGTATCCTGATGACTGTTTAATGGAGGCAGGGGCCATTTTGTTATGAATAATAAAAAGACTTGTTCGGAATTGCTGGGTAGAAGATGAGAGTATTAGTTTGTTTTACTTATATATACTTGTTTGGTTAACTGAAAAATACCATAGTTTTCAATGTGTGATGTGAGCCTCCAAGTTTTGAAGAGAGTCCTAAGTTTGTCTCTGCTTTCATTAATTTGAGGTGACCACCTAATTTGCAAGGGTTTGCTCCTCAGGCACAATTTACATGCTTCACCTGGCCATGTGCCAGGATGAGGCTGAAGTCTACCTAGAAAAGCACCTACCTACAAGGAATGGTGCTTATCACATGTTTAAAAAACCAGAGAGAGAGAGAGAGAAAGAGAGAGAGAGAGAGAGAGAGAGAGAGAGAGAGAGCTATTCGATTAAAATGCACTTAAAATATTTATTTTTCACTACTGATGAACAAACCAGTCCTTAGAAGAATGGGGCTTTCTCCTCCTTGAACTGAAAATACACATACGGCAAATTCTCTGCATGTCTCCTCAGAAGTACCGTAAGTCCCAGTGAATCCAACAGGACTAAGGTTGCAATCCTAAACACACTTTCCTGTGCATAAGCTCAATGAGTAGATGTGGTTAGGATTGTGCTCAATGTGTATAAATTGTACTCAGGGGTTCACTGTGGTGTTCTGGATTAGGCAGCACAATCCAGAGCAACTAATCTGTCCACATAAGAGCCCTTGGGTTGCCTTATCTATCACTAGGGTGGAGCAACTGCAAGATGCTCCAGCCCAGTTACTCTGAAGGAGGCTTAGGGCAGAGCAAGGCAAGATAGGGTGCCCTAAGAGAGGTGGACCTGCTCTGCCCTAACTGGGGCAGCCTAAGCAGCTCAGGAGAGGCATGTTGAGGGCACGTTTAGCATTGCCTAGGGCAGAGCAGTTACTCTGTATCCAAAGCCTGTTTCAAGGCAGAAATGCCCTCTTCCAGTTCCTCAGAGATATACCACCTCAGGAGCAGGTATAGTAATGAGTAGACCCATAGGAGTCCATGATAAGGCCCGAGTAAGAATGGCAGTGTTGACCAAAAATCTGAGTTCTTGGCCAGCCTGGCTGCAATCCCTGCCTCTCAACCTCAGGATATGGCACAACTTTGGCAGCCCACTAACCTCAGGATACAGCAGGCCACTCCAAGCATCCATCTTGCACTAGAAGAACTGCAGCTGTAACTGGTTGTCAGGAACTGCTGGGCTTCCTTATAATGTAGGCACCACAGCTGTTACTAGTTCAGTGTGATCTGAGGGGTGTCTCCTCAGGAGCAAGTCCTCCCCATGTGTCAATTACTTAGCATGCTCTGGAGCAGTTAGGGCAGCCCAGGCTTCCTGACTCTCTGGATGCAGCATAACTTTCTGCTCTGGATATAGAATAGTTAGGAGAGAGCAGTTAGGGCAGAGCAGGCTGAACTTGCTCTGGATTGTGCCCTAAGTACTTGAGCCTTATGACTGCTGCATTTAGAATAAAGCAGAATTAATCAGAATTAGGCTATAATCCAGAGTAACTATGGGACCTTTTACACCGACATAGGGTGCAATCCAGAGAAACTATGGGGAGTCCTTGCTCCAGTGTAGGAACAATTTGCTCTGGATTGCAATATGAATTTCCCATAGGTTTTCACTAGGTCATGCAGTAACTACGGGTACACGTAAGGTCTCTTATGTGCTCCTGTATTTACTCTGGATTGTAGGGGTAGTTACAGTGCCACCTATGGAAAACCTATGGGAAATGCATAATGCAATCCAGAGTAAGTGCCTCTTACATCATCCCGTAGTTACTCTGGGTTGTAGGGTTAGTGTACCCAATGTTATGAGTACACTTTTGGAAAGGTTAGTTGTTGTTTTTTAGTTAGCTGCAAATATTCGAATAGCACACAAAGCTTAATTTTTGGTGCTTTTAATTTCGTTGCCTGAAAATAGGGGGGAATTCCTCATTTAATTTATTCCATCATATTCTGTTCTGCCATTGATATCCTAGCCAGAAAACAAAGACAATTTACAGGCCACCAGGGTATAAAATACATGAATAACTGAGTCATGCAATCAGTTCATGGCCTGGTGTTTTCATGACAGTATTTTAGGCAGATGTTTCTAGTATGCAACAGATCAAATAACATCTGAAGTTTCAGTCTATACTAATGTTTTGTTGTACATTTAAAGGCAAGAAGAATCTAACACCTAATAAAAAAGTAGCACGGAAAAGATTGTTTAGTTTAAAATGTCATGTCTTTGCACTGTTGCACAAATGAAGTTCTACTGATAACAAGGTATAAAGAACTGTGAGGGATTATTTAGAGTTTTTAAAAAAACTGAAAACAAGAAAGTCTTCCTTTATAGTGTCTGAAGGAAGCGTTGTCTTGCTAACTCAAATTGTTCACCTCCCCTTTTGAATTTGAAGTATAAAATAATTTAAAGTATAATTCTACTATGCCCTAAACTAAGCAGGCCAGTGGGCCTGACCCATTTCCAAAGCAGGCTTGGAGCCAGTTGCTTCTCAACCCAATAAAAGGGGAATTGTTTCCACCTGAGACAAGGGGAACAGATAAAACTGCAGCAGCCCCAGTGAGGCTACTCACATATGTGCACCTTAGAAGCTGCCACGAGCTGCCCAAAAGCAGACATAGGATAAGGCACAAGTACTAGATTCTACTCCTTTCCCATCTTACTTGCCACTCACTTCACTCTCCCTGCCACAGACCTCCATTCCCAGTGGCATTAAAGTGCTTTATGGCACTTTTGTGACACCAGTATGCCAATGCAAGGGATTTGTTCTGGCCCATCAGCACTTCAGGATTGTACCCTAATGTTTTGAAATCTTGTGTTAGATCTTCAGAGAAACCAACTATGGGAACTATAATTGTCATAGATAGCAGTATTGAAGCACACCAGGCATACATCAAAATTTTTAAAAACCACAGCATCCATTTCTTCTGTACTGAAGAGTACTGCCAGATGGGGTGAGCTCCCGTCCTTAGCCCAGCTCCTGCCAACCTTGTAGTTCAAAAGCCTGCAAATGCAAGTAGATGAAAAGGTACCACTTCAGTCCTTCATATGTAACAGGTAATGTTCCAAAGCAGCCACTGACGTCTCCATTTGTTTCCTCTTTTGTTTGGTTGTCAAAACTTTTGAGATCCACTTTGCTGCAAGCTTTCTCATTTCCAAGTCATTGTGGAAAATGAAACCAACTCTCTCACATGATATTCCCAGATATTCCCAAATATTAGCAATACTTTAGGCCAATATTTGGCGGTCCTGCATGATCATGTCATAGATGGCTTTCACATTTGCAGGAACAGAGACAGAAACTGCTAATCCACTGTGTTTCTCACTTCCACTGGGTTTCTCACTTTCAACACTGAAATGGCCAGATTTAAAATTGACAACCCAACATTTAACTATTGCATACAAAGGGCCACTGTCACCCAAAGTTTGTGACATTTCATCATGGATCTGCTCCTCACGTTTCCCTTGGAGAAACAGGACCTTGATTATGGTCCTATGCTCTTCCACACTGAACTTTTCTGGAGGTGTTGCCATGTTCACTTTGGACCTGAAAAAGAAAGATAAGTTAAAATCATATGTAGTTGATTTTTGCAGCATTGCATATAGACAAATTTATCAGTACACCCTGCAATTTACAGCTTCCTAGCTTAATTTTTTCTGGATAAGACTCAATACTTATCAGCATCCCCTCGTATTCATGCACACATGCACCCACACACATCTACCACTGCACATGCAGATACCTTATCTTGGGTCCAGATTCATCCATCGTAAGTGAATTAAACTTATTAATCAAAGTTATAGATAATGACTATTGTGAGTCTATTGATGTGATAGTGAAGCAACAACCTCAGTGTGCTTCTATCCAGGTTGACAATAACCAAGTTCAACTGGTTGATTAAATTCAATTCTGTAATAAATGAAGGCTGCAATTCTAATACCCAGTTAGGCCACCATAAGTTCCAGCATGTCCCATGCTGTCCCAGATGTCTAAAAGGCCATAGACACTTCTATGCTACTCCTGCTGGAGGGTTAGGCCAGTGCCCAGACATGTGCTTGCCTCCCTACATCACCAAAGGTAAAGGAAGACCAGTGAGTTGTGCTGGCCTAGGCAAGGATTGTACCTGAAGTTGTGTCTTGCAAATGACAATATGCAAAAGTGGGGGGCCTGAATTTGCAAGATTAGAGGTAGGTGACGCACAGAAGCCCAGCAGTGCTACCACCTTTCATTCCAATCAGCCGATTGTAGTAAGAATGATCCTGATTAAATAGGAGAATCTGTGCCTTACCTCTTCCAAGGCAAAGCTCTGGCTGATCCACTGGAATGTTTGCTAAGAAACCAGAAGAAAGTCAAGAGACACTATGAAGCACATTTGGAGAGGGACGTCACTAGCAACATTTGCCAAGTTGCAGTGGAATTCCTAACTGAGGTGAGTGGTTATAAACTTGAAGAATTTTGGATCATTGGGTGAATTTTCTGTTTATGAATTCCAGGGGGGAGCAATAATTTCAGTCTGTCATAGAAACAACAATAAAAATCTCAACACAATGAGACCTTTGGCACCTTCAAGCCAAAGAAACTGTTCTGAAACTTTAGTGAGTGTGAGCCTATTTCATGTCCCTTTGGACAAACTATTTGCTAACTTGGTTCTTTTTTCTTAGTGGAAATAAATATTCACCAGCTTAGGACTGTGTTTTATGCCTCTGACAAAGTGAGTTCTAGATACTGTCAAGTGGTGCCACAATCCATTTGTAAGTTGTTGAGGTGTCAATGTAGTTTATACTGTTTATTATGTTTAAGACTCCTTTCTCCTTAAAGATGATTATAAATGCAAAACTGACATAAGTTTGGCACAGAACTGTGTAATCAAAAACCTTCAGATGCTAAATGTGTATTTACTGTGA
This sequence comes from Cryptoblepharus egeriae, assembly GCA_030015325.1. Classification (NCBI taxonomy): domain Eukaryota; kingdom Metazoa; phylum Chordata; class Lepidosauria; order Squamata; family Scincidae; genus Cryptoblepharus; species Cryptoblepharus egeriae. The sequence goes on from JAREYC010000001.1 coordinate 152,919,786, forward strand.
AATTCCATTAACTATATTGAAATGTGTCATGATATTGAAACACTGCCTTGGAGCTGCAGTTCTCCATTCACAAATGATGGGGCAAATCCACAAATGCTATCAGGAGCCAGAGCTCAACAGCCTGGCATCTTCAAGCCTGGCAACTCTTCAACCCTGGCATCTCCAGACTCCTGTCTGAAATCCTGGAAAGCCATTGCCTATCACTTCTGGTAAACAAGTGGTTCTCATACCATAGATCCTTGACCCACCATGAGTAGATCATTATCCAATTTTTGGTGGTTCACAAAACTGATAGGGAAGATTAGGTTATGTAAATCAAGAGTTAAGCAAGCCACTACTTGGGGAAGCACTGCTAATCATCATTATAGTCACACTATATTGTGTATTCTACTTGCACATTAATTCTCAAAGTATTGCTCTATATTCTTGGAGACATGTTACAATTGCTGTAACTAAGTGGTAACTTTTCTAGCAGGTTTCCGGAAGTGGCAATAACTAAGTGTAAAGGGTCTTCCAATTTTAAAAAAAAAACTAGCAGGATGCCTGTGTCAACAGTCTATGAAGAGGCAGCAAGCAGAACTGCCTCTGGCAGGTTAGACTGTAATAATAGCTGGTTTCAGATTAACAAAGTAGGATGACCTATTTCTAGAATGTTTGCATCGGGTCCAGGAACCCTGAAGTGGAAAGTTTGGAGACCCCCTGGATTATACTGATAACTGCTGGTAACTGGTAACTGTTGGGAGAGACCATCCTTCTTGCTTCTTTCCCACTCTCATGCAGTCTGTCCCTTGTCTACAGATGGGATGGGACAGCAGGGTAGTATTAAAGAACAACACACACTACAACCTACAGCACACGTATATGCCCTAAAACCCTACAATTCTGTTTCCCTCTGTGGAACTGCACCTGACTTGTGTATCAAAAAGTAACACGTGTTAGCTGCAGTTTCAAATGGCTTCATATGGCTTCAAATAGATGTGACATACAAAAGCTGCTGTTTTCTTCCCTGTAACATGTGTTATAGGGAATTACATACGGTATTACATGTGTTTGTATATGACATACCATGAAACTCATTTCCTTTAAAAAGCCAGAAGCCTAATTCCTTCCAACATTATACCACAAAAAAACCCACACCGGCAGCAGTTTCTGAAATAAAATTCTGTTTATCCATCGATTTTCTATCAGGATATGACATAGATGAATCTGGAATGCTTATAACCATGGTCTACTTTGCACAACTGAGCTACAACACTTATTTTCTCCATGTGGTCATGTAGAGAACCCTGAGTGCAAACTAGCAGTTTACATGTGGGCAGCAACAGCTGTTAACAGTTTGAAAAACCACTATATTAAAGAAATGTAAAGAACTGTTTCACACTAAAGTTTTTCTGTGTGGTCATGTACTCTTGGGAACATTATCACACAAAAAGAAAGTGGGCCTGCAAGTCCTATGCATCCCTACCACAGAGTAAGGGCACAATCCAGAGTAACTACGGGAGCACGTAAGAGACATTACGTGCACCCATAGTTACTGCACCACCTAGTGAAAACCTATGGGAAATTCATATTGCAATCCAGAGTAACTTGTTCTTACTCCGGAGCAAGGACTCCCTGTAGTTACTCTGGATTTCACCCTCTGTCCCATTGAATTCAACAGACATTACATCCGAGTAAATATACATAAGATTGTGTTTTAGAATTGTGTTGTTCGCATCTTATTTGTGTGAACTGGCTATTTAGATTAGTAATGGAATGAAAATAATTAGTAATGAAATTAGCATTAGTATTAAACATTAGTAATTAGTACTAATCATTAGTAATTAGTAATGGAAATGCACTGTTTCCATTAAATAATTATAACATTACTCATTTAATGGAAACAATATTGATATGTTATTTAACATATCAAAATTATATACTGCATAACATATCAGCATCCTTTAGAGGATTTTTTTTAAGTCACTGGGGCACAATCCTGAAATTATGTTAGGCTAGTGCAAGTCCCCTGTGCCAAAAGTGTCATCAGCACTTTTGGACCACTGGGAGGCCAGCCCAAGCACTGCAGGGCTGGCAGAAAAGATACGCCCACAACAGCTGAGCCAGGCCACAGCAGAGTACAGGGAGGGTGGGAGAGAGTCATTCGTAGGGAGGGGAAGCTGGGCAGTGGCTGGATCTGAGGGTAGAGATCCATCATGGGGGTAGAGACAGGATCCTCTATCTGTGCCAGATCCTAACCTCTGTCCAGTACAGCCCAGAACAGCTCTGGGCTGTTTGGATTTGCACCATCTCCTGGGTGAAACATGATCTTAGTCCAGTAAGGCCATACCAAAGAGTACACTTTTGGAATCAGTTTACATTTTAAAGTCTGTTCTGAATTTACCTTTCAATCTGTGCAGGCAAAGCTATTGTCTGCTCAGATGAAAATAATAACCAGAGCAAACTCTACCTCCAGCATTATAAGGCTTACTCTTTTGACAGCTAAATCCTTTCTAACTCTGCTCCTTCTAAACAGATTTATTTTGGAAGTACTGAAGGCTGGAAGCCACCTCCACTCCAGAAAGTAATTATCATCTGAAGGTATAAAAGAATAAACTCATGTACAACTTATATATTCCTTTAAACTGTTTTGGATAGCAATAGGTGCTGCAGTGATTAAGTAAGTGCAATTTTCACATGAGGTTTACTGTGGCTACAGTGGTGGAATGAGTGCTGTTGTTTCTATATTGGGTGGCAGCTGTGTGACACCATTCCCAGACATATTATTAGTCTCTCTCCCCGTAGGTAGTGACATTTTGAATGCCTGAACTTGGGTTGGTCTGCATCTCCTGAAACTCACTGCTTAGAGAAGTGGGACCTAAACATGTAAAAGAATGCAGCAAAAATGATCTGGTGGCTGAGAAAAGGGCTGTCAGAAGATTGCTAAGCAGGAAAAAGACCGTGTAACTTTTGGATGGGAGACTGAAAGCTGATAAAGAAATGGATCACTGCTGCATCTGAAAAAACTACATGTGGCAGTGGTGAGCCACTCCCCTATTCACTCACCTTGCTCTTTCCTTGAGGTCTCTTCATATCCCTCATATAAACAATGTGTAGGAAATGCTATGAGCTCCAGTATGACCCTTAGGTTCTCTTTTGTTATAAAGGGAAGGGCGGTGGTTGTATTTTTCATTCTGATGGCTGCTTGACATGTCAAGGCTGACATAAGGTGACCAATTGGGTTGTCTCTGCTTTGAACCTTTCATTGATCTTCAATACTGAGGTGGTGAAAACTTTGTAATAGCAAACGTGTAAAAAAACGGAATCAAGGATCGGAAAGCTTTACATTACCACCTTCGTTTCTCCAAGGCTGTTGTGAAGAAGAAGGAGAGGGTTCAGTAAGTGTATGAAGGCTGAACAAGAATGCATTATTGTCTCTTCCACCTCCACACTGGCTAACCAAGAATGGGGGGAAAGGCATCACAGACATAGCTGAGGTTAAGAATAGCAGTGTTATGTCATCTTTTATGGAAGGCTATAGTGAGGAATAGGAGGAAATGAGGTCTTGGGAGGGAGATAAATCACAGCCAGATTGGGTAGGAAATGCCTCAATGAGAAGATCGTATGAAACAGTCTAGAGGAGGTCTGAGTTACGCTCTGTTCCAGTTTAAACGGAGGTGAAGAAAGAGTTGGAGAAAAAACACTGTCACAAAAAAGATAAACAGGCAAATCTAAAACTGGTGTTAGAGAACTTAAAATGAGATGAGGTGCTTGCCAAAATTAGAGTTGATCATAAAACAGAACACTTGTCTTTCTGGAACATTCTGGGCAAACAGAGCCAACAATTGGAATTCTGTCAATGTGTCGTAAGAAAACTTATTCATCATTTTACCTGAGAACGAAGCTGGATGGATCAAGAGGGATCGTTGCTAATGCTGCTAATGTAGCTAATACAGTAGTCCTAAGCACACTGACTTGTGTGAATTGTGTCAGTACTGTTGATCTCAGGCTGCAATCCTAAAGACACATTCCTGGGAGTAAGACCCATTGAACACAGTGGGGCTTACTTTTGAGTAGACATGGTTAGGATTGTACTCTCAGTGGGACTTAGTATACATGTCAATGGCTGAGCTGCAGAAGTCAATACACTGGGGTTTGGGTTTAAGCCCACCAACAAAAATTCACAGGCTAGGCATGTTCCTGAGTCGCCAACATTTTCCAGGCAGGGCTCCTGTCAGCATTTCGGAAGTGAGGCTTTTCCCAGTGAAGATTCTTCATGCCAAAAGGAGTAGCACCTGCTAAATTTCTGCCTGTTCCAGCTACAAAGGGTTCTGGAGCCCTGCCCCACCCCACAGCAAACCTGCCAGGAATCCACTCTAGCCGTTTTAACTTTCTCACTTTCTAAAATGGGAATTGTAATTCCACACCTCTGGGGCTGGCTCTGGCAACACGCAAACTGCTGACTTGTGCTAAAAATCTGCTAATGCAAGCAATCTGTTGTGTGACCAATGCAATGTCAGTGCGGCAAACTCACACAAGGTCACCAATCCATTTAAACAAAAAAAATTGCTATTTTTAATGAAGTGGGCAAGATATGTTTGCCAGATAATGTTTGCATTCTGGCTATCTCTGTTTCCTTTAGCTGTTAAATCATTGGCAGAGAATCTACATAGAAAACTTGTTCATAAGGGTGTCTGCATCTTCTGGCCAACGTTCCATGTCAACCAAAAAGGCTGAGGAGTTGCAACTGTCAACATTCCAACTGTCAACTGACAACAGGACTGGCTGAGAAGAGGCTAGGGAGCAATTGAGGAGAGCACTAAGAAGAGAGGTGGCAAAAGCAGTTCAGCTAATGGAAAGGGGGTGGTTTTTTCTGATGAATGTTATATTGTACCATCACAAGCAACAAATCCAGGCTGGTATAGTACTTACTAAGAAAGTGCTATTGAGCGATAACCTGTCACGCAAGCTCAATTTCCCTCATTGCCTGAGTTATGATTTCCAGGTTGAGGGTAAGACTCCTCTCTTGTAGGCTGCAATCCTAAAGATACTTCCCTGGGAGTTAGACCCTTGAAACAGAATGGGGCTTACTTTGGAGTAAACCTGGTTAGGATTGTGCTCAAAGGCAAATAACTGGTCAAGAAATTGTCCCATAGTGTTGGTCAAGTGGTTGATTTTGTGGTATGCCTGAATTCAACCAGAGCTACCTAGCTGATGTCTAAGTGCAGGGATCTGTTGTTACTTATTGTGTCTCGTTGATCATTCTGTGAGTTTATACAGAGCTGTACATATTCACTGATCCACAGATGTGGAGCTGGTTCATAGATGCCAATGTTACTGTTGAATATGTTAGCCTAATTAATGTGTTAAGGTGAATACAACTCTGGTATCTACACAAAGGAAATAGTTTATCCAATGAAATAATTTATAAGAATACAAGCAGTGGAAAGAAGTTTATTTACACATCAGTTGTATTTAAAGTAGCATTCTGAGGTATATCAGTTAACTTGCTTGCCCTTACTTGCCAATACCTAACATCAGAGTCACTTTTTTTATTGTTCTGTACTATAATCTGTTTTCTCAGCCTCTCTCTGGAAGGCCAAAATCAACAAGAGGAATGACTGATCATATACAGAATACATAGTGAACCTGACAACGTTCTTTTGTCAAATGCAAAATACCTGGAAGGAGAAAAAAGAAACTGTATTTGTTGCCATCAATTTTATTTAGTATCATTGCAAACATCTACTGACAGCCTGTTACTTACAGTGAAAACTAAGAATGAAATAGAGGGGAAAGCAGTCACCAAAAACCAATAGTTTTACTCCCCTGAAGAAAAGAATTAATATCCCTATCTCTGCACTATGATTCTATTTCAGATCCGAGACTTGCCACTGCATTTTTAAAAAGGGGAGAGAAACATGAAAGAGATTTAAAAACTCCTTAAAGGCATGTCCTGTTTGGGCCTCATTTAGGCTTTGACAAAACCTACCTACCTACAGTATTTATATACCGCTTTTCAACCAACAAGTTCACAAAGTGGTTTACAAAGAAAATTGAATTTTTTTTTGAGAAGTTTAGTTTATAAAATGGCCTGGAAAGAGTGGCTCTCCAGGTAGTAAGCTATGGAAGAACCCTCACTGAAGAAGGCAGCAAGAGAACTTTTCTTCCTTTCATATAATCAGGATACTATCTTCAAGATCACCCAGCAAAACACAGGATAAACAAAAAATTCTCTGCTGGGCCAGATGAAATTTTGAGATGATCCAACTGTTCTTTTCAACAGCACCTTCAGAATATGAGCACCTCATATATGTCTGAATATCCATTGCAAGTGACAATGGGAAACAATTTGTAGGACAATTCCTGCATTACCAATAAGTTTCTGGGAAGTACCTGGCTAGTGACTGTTAGGTAAAGGAAACTAGGTTAGATAGGCCCTTGGTCTGAACATCAAGACGTTCTTCTGTTTTTACTATGGAAATTAGAGGCTATGGTCAAATGGAGAGGAGACATCAAACGAAAGAAAGGGGAGGCAAATTAATATAGGAGGCGTTTGAGAAAGGGCTGACAACTTGGGAAATGTCTTATTCTGCCTTTCTGGTCAAACAAAGATGGAGCTGTGGGGCAGTCGGGGACAGAGGACAGGGCGATGACAGGATCTGCTGTTGTGTCTGTGGTTCCCTGATAGGTCTCCAGGCCACCACCTCCCTCATTGCTGGAGGGTATCAGTTTCACCTGCTAGAACCTCACCCCACCACCCAAGTTGAGGCAGCCAAAGCTATCGCTGACACAGGGAAACCACTTCCACCGAACAGGGTGTAGTTGCTACTGCAAGCATTTGTACTTCATATATAGACACCTACCACTTGTGCTGGAGAGACTCAAGTAGTGGTTGATCTTCTTCCTCCCCTTAAGGACAGCTTTCCTCTGCCTACCAACGTCAAATTCTTTAGATTTGTGCAGCCTTTTAACCAAGTAAGCTCTGATTGTAATCAGCCGAGTCTTTTCTCATTGAGCACAAAGCACAGAGTTTATTTCCAGAGTGTTTCCCATTCTAAGAGGTCAGCATGACCACATTTTTAATGTTTGTGTTGCACATATCGACTTGTAATCTAAGCTTTCTTAGTTTCATTCTTCACATTTGAGCTAACTGCAGATTTCTGTTTGCACTGTTAACCACCCACTTAGAAAGCAAAGAATACGGGGAACAGAACAGAACATTGTTGACAGGCAATGACCCATGGAAAGGGCTATAGCTCAGAGGCAGAACAACAGTCTTGCTGACATGGAAGATCCAGGGCTCAGGCCTTCCCATGTCCAGTTAAATGTGTTCAGATAAGGAAGGTGGGAAAGGAAACTTGGGTTAATGGGAGTAAACAAAGATGGCTTAGACAAGTCGTTGGTCTCTCCTACCTTGAGCTTACATAATATGTCAATAAAGTATTTTTAGCAAGGGTAGGATTTCATCAGTACATTTTCCATGCTGACTTGAATCCATATAGAAAGGGACTAGTGGAATTTCTTCCATCCTTTACCTGTGTCAGTGATAGCTTTGGCTGCCTCAAGTTGGGTGGTGGTCAAAGACCATGCTCTCTGTAGCTCTCCAGACAGAGGAGATCTCCATGAGAGGAGATCATATCAAATAATATCCGGGTCAAGTGATGAAGGCTGCTTCTGCGGCCTCCATCTTGCTGACAGCTATGGTGGTTTGATAACATTGGTGGAGTTGGGAGAGTGACGATATAGTGGTGCTGTTAAAATCATGCCCCATAACTCAAGCACAGGGAATCTATAAACATTATAGTCGTCCTACTTAGAGTCAAATAAATGGGCATGTCTGGCAAATCAGTGCTTTCATGGTACTGACAGGCCATGAGTGTCCAAGATTCACACAAGACCATCTAGTGAATCTAGCTTTTGAACTCAGCTGCATGCCAGCCAGGTAAATTTGAAACAGAGCAATGTGCTACCCTGCACGGCGAAGAAGGAAAATTGAGAGGACAGCAGGAAATTTGGTTTTGGCCTGGGAAGCAATAACAACATTCCTTAGATGGGCTCAAACTTGCTTCATACTTGCTCCTGTGTTCAGAGGCTCTTGAACACTTTGAACCCAAATCAAGTGGCATATGGCAAAACTTGGATCTCATTTTTATCTTGTGAAATTATAGGTGATTCATTTTCATTCTGGAATTTTTTTTACTTTGAGTTCCAGAGAAAATGTTGAGTAAACAGCCATTAAAATCAGGGTGGCCAATCACAAGATCCCTCCATTCTTTCATCTTTCCGCTACGTGAAGAAAATAGCCCCAGAACGCAAACTGATTAAACCTTCATTGCACAACAAGCATGCAGGCAGTTGCAGTCAGGCACTTGCTAGCTAGTTTCTCCTTAGCATCATGATCAGGACAAATTCTGTCAACCCAAGAATCAACCCAGATTCTAAGAATTCTGCCTGGATTTAGATTCTCATCGCCATCTTCATTCAAACTGTATTTTCTGTTCTTGTTTTTAAGAACTTGACCACATCTCTAATTATCTGTAAAATCAAACCATATGTAGAATCAAACCATTTATCAAGCTCAGCATAGTGTACCCTCATTCATAGCACATTTTTACATTTCAGGCAGGAGTTCTTTCCCAGAGATGGTGACTGAGATGCTCACCCCTGCTAATTGGGCAAGAGGCACTCTATTCAGTGGGTGTTCCTCCTTTATTTAGCAAGGGGAGAGTAACTGATCCTACACACTCCAGCAATGTCCGTACAAGTGGCTTATGCTGGTGTTCTTTTTGCACTTTAGATTGTGAGCCCTTTTGGGGCAGGGACCCATTAGCTAATAATTTTTTCATAATTTTTTTTTTTGTAAACTGCTTTGTGAAATTTTTAGTTGAAAAGCATTCTATAAATACTGTAGATATAATTGAAGATGATAGAAGCAGAGCCTGGGACTTTGTCATGGAAACCATGTGGTATACCACTAACTTGTGGTCCCTTCTGTTCAAACAGAATTGTAGTCAATCAGAGCATAGGAGCGCTATCCATTTTTGTGAACATTTTTTGCCCCTATAGGGGGTTCTTTCTTCTCCTCCAGTTTCTACCCTGAACAGATATGGGTCAGTAATCCATCACTGAGGACCACATGGTTCCTCTCGATATTACTCCCCAAGTAACCCTTAACATGTGCATTGTGTATTTGTGTGCATTGTGTCACCAGGTTTTCACCTTCCAAGTCCAGGTGTTCCCTCAGAACTCTGTGATGGCACAAAAAATCTCACCCCATGGTCAGTTCTTGAAAACAAATGATCACCATGTGGTAAAAGCACAGTGCAGTCCTAAGCATGTTTATTGTGATGTGGCTGGCATTATATATACATTGTCCAAAACACTTATCCACTGGATCACATTGGCTTTGGGCATCATAAAGACAGCTCTCCTTGTTGATATTCTAGCTCTTAGCAATCTAGTGGCCATCCTCAGGGACACATTACAAGATATGAGTAGATATGTCAACAATTATAATGGTGCATTGGGTTTGAATTCCACTATGCTTGATTCATAGGATACAAGTGACAGATCTATTGTGGAATTATCTGACTGAATGCATGTATGTTATACGTTTTATGGCCACTGAGCCAGAAAGACATGGTGTTCTTTCCATTTCTTTCAAAATCACAGACTGCTAAATAGGAAGTCTACATAGTTTTCTGGTTTGGTGAGAAGCAGTTAAGTCACCTTTTAAGCTGTCAAACAGAAGCACTTGAAAACAAATACGGCAGCAAAAATGCCTCTGAAGAGCAGGGCTGAGTCCAGTCCAAGCCTGTTCCCAAGATATGCTGTTAATATTTGAGTGCTAGGGATTAGTCAAGAGGAGATCAGGTTTCCCCAATATTTAACAAATAAATCATTTCATAAATCATGGGCACCCAACAAGGGAACTGAGTGTGATCTGTTTTTCCTAATGTATACAATATATGATATATTGTTGCCTTTAAATTGGCATTAGATGAATTGGCTGTACTGTCTTCTTTCCTAAGACTTCTAGAAAGAAAAAGACCATCCCCCAATTGGTTTAAACCATGTCTATATAAATCTATATATGGTAAAAGAACAAATGTGAGTACAGCTTGTACTCATGTATAGTTTTCAGTTTTTGAAACATGTCATAAACTCATAAGGCTTCCTATATCTTCCAAAACCAAATGTATGGCTTTCATTTCAGAGAAGAATTAATGCTAAGTTTGTAGTTAACTTCCCAAGTGTAGTAGTAGTAGTTGTAGTTGTAGTAGTAGTACTAGTACTAGTAGTACTAGTAGTAGGCACTCTTGGAACAATTCCATCAAGCTACCAGAAACATCTAAATGTAATGAGCCTCCCATAGATAACAACTGCCCAGTTACAAACAACAGTGCTCCTGGGAACTTCACACATATTGAGACGAAACCTTTGAGATTCCTAGTTCCTTGGTTAGGAACCGAATCACAACAGAGCCAATTCCAGTCAAACACCTGGCAACTGTGAACTAGTACATAATAATACTTGAATGAATATTAATACACTGTTCATTTATCATTATTAAATTTAAAATTATTAAATTTATTACATATAATTTGTGAATTGCAAGCACACTACATGCTGCCTGCTCACAAGGAAATGGAGGACAAGGAAGGCTTTTCCAGGACACAAGACTTTAAATAAGGACATGTCCTGGAAAAAGAGGACATGGTTAACTGCCTTAACCTCCCCCCACCCCCCAAAAAGAAAGCATTAAAAAAACCCAGAGGGAAGAGGGCAGGAGATGAGGCTTGAGCAGAGGGAGAAGAGAACTTTGGACTATTAACAAGATTTACAAATAAAAAAATTTCTCACCCCTTTTTTAGAAATATTGACATTGCTTTGATGTTATTATTTATTGTCATTTTACTTTATCCTTAATCTTTCCTGCCCTACTCCACATTTGTCTGCACTGTGATTCATACCTATGGGCTCTGGTGACCCATGTGATTTTGTTGATGACACAATGCTACATCAACAACATTATGTAGGCTGAAAAAGCAACCACAACACATTGTATGACAATGTTATTAAATTAGAATAAGATATTTCAAAGACGACACTATCATTGTGCACTTGTGGTTTTTAAATGCATGAGGAAGAAAGACAGTCAAGGGGAACACAATAAAGGGGTAAAAGAAGTGTTGGCTAAGCATATAGAGAACTACTCTCGTAGAAGCAAGATTTCTTACAAGGAAATCCATTCTCTGATATATCCCAACCCTAGGCCAGAGCCAATGGTTCCATGCAAGGAATAACTGTTACATTTCTTAATAGAAACATAAAAGTTCCAGAAATTTTAAAGCTATATGGGATATAAAGGGGGGGGGGAAATGGGGCAGTTGCTGGGTTATGGGGCCTGGTGGCTGCTGCTATTCATGATTCTTCTTAATAATTAGTGGATTATTTTTTGTTTTGCCTTTTTGCAAGCTGTCCTGAGTGCCTCCCTTTAGGAAAAGGGAGAGCAGGATCGCTAATGTCCATCCAGCACAGTGTCCAGTCTCCCACACTGGCCATGCATTGCCTTTGGGAAGTCCACAAGAAAGAAATGCAGACTTTTCTCCTGGTAACTGCGATTCAAAGACATGTTGCAACTGAACCTGGACTTAGTTCATAACCATCATGTCTGGTATCCACTGATAGAACTTTCCCCAATGGATGGACTTGCCCCTATCCTTTTTCAAACCATCTGAACTAGTGACCAGCACCACATTTTATGGCAATGAAGATTCCCTTTAATCAATATAATTTTATTACATCTTATTATTCAGATTCATAGTGGCAAGTCTTCCCTCCCCTCACAGTTCTCAGTTCATTGCCCATAAATTCCTGCAGTCCAAAAAAAAGAGGACTCCTGTCTATCTATGTTTCCAGTCGTTCTCCTATCAACTGTACAAGTGAAGAAAAATATTTAATGGATGAGGTACCTAATGTTCTTGAAGAAAAGAAACCAGATGAAGCCAGCAGCACTGTGGGGAGGAGGGAAGAATGGAAAGAAGTCCAGAAAAAAAGAGAGAAATGGAAAAAACCAAAGGTATAGTTTCAGAGAAATAGAAGAAACTCCTTGGCACTGAAGTAATGTGGAACACATATGTTATGAACAATAGAGCTGTTTAGGAATGCAAAGCCAACAAGGGTTTATTCCTAGGAAAAACATATTCAGTATTTTCCTTCTTTTAGGAATTCTTCATAAGCCATCGACCCATCAGGCTGCAGAAGTGGGGTCACATTCAGATGACTCACAGAGGCACATTTCAGACCTATGAGTCAGCTATCTTTTACTGGAATAAGTATGGATTCTGTGCCGAGAGGGCTTCAAGAAGTCACATCAGTTCATTAGAGAAGACATCACTGCCATGTTTATTGGTCACCCTGTTCTTCCTTGGGGAAAAAAAAAAGAATATCAACAGAAAGTGGAGTAGGTTCTTCATTCTTCTATTCCCTTGACTTCAGCAGAACAGGCCAGTTTCTTCAGATTCAGTAACCATTTGAAAATGGATTTTATATTTGAAATGTATTTTGAACAACTGGCTCCAGAACAAGCTCTTACACATTCTTTCCAATAGGTTATTATCAATCTTTCTAGGTTGAGACACATTTGTTTTCTCTGCAGTTGATTGAGGATCAGTTGGAACACTGGCTAATGGTTACAAAATAACTGTTATAATAAATGTTTGGAATGGTTATCCTAAGGATTTTTTAAAGGATTGGTGAGTTTATTTTTAAAAATGAATTTATGTTTTTAAAAGAAACAAAATTCCTCAGTTGCAGATGAATTTTCAATTGTATCTTCATACAGCTAATTTTTCATTTCTCAAATTATTCAACGAAATGTCATACAGATTGCACACACACTTGGTGTGTACAAAACATATGTTTTGGAGATTTTTGTGGGTCCTTGTAACCCAACAGCACAAACAAGGGTGCTCCATAAATTTAGCCCATAAATTTGAAAGCTGCTGTAAATTCATGTGAGTAATTCAAACATTTAAAAAGGACGATCTTGTGTCTCATCAATAATATCCAATGATTACAACAGAATGAAGAACCAAGTTTGTGCTTTTATTGCCCAATTCCTTATCTGTCCAATTCCTGTGCATAGTCCACTGAGTTCAAGTAAGTGTATGGAAGTATTTATAGGATCTTAATATTTGTCTCATATTCCTTAATTCCTCATCTCAAATGATGCTCTCTCTCTCTCTCTCTCTCTCTCTCTCTCTCTCTCACCCACCCACAAGTAAATTTGTTATGCAGGACTACAGGCAACTGCCTTTCACTTCCTCAGTCACTTTGCCTGCAAACCTCAATTCCAAGGCAAGGAATAACAGCCTTCCTTGCAGACTCACTAGGTGGCACTCATCACAGGGCTGAGGAAGCCTGCAAACTACGCACATGAAGGAAATCCATAACAAAATGAAGCAGCAGACATGAGTCTCAGCCCAGCAATCTTTACATTATGGCAAATAGCTCAGGTTTCCAGTATAAATCTCAACATTTGAAACATCCCCCGGCGGCTCTGCTTCATCAGCAACTTTCACATCCCTCAAAAGAGCACTCTTCCAAACAGTTGCCACACTTCCTCCTTCCGCTAAGGAAAGTATCAAGTGGTTTCTTCCCATCTCTAGCAGTTTCTCAAAATATCCTCAAAGTTCTTTAAGAAACGTTGAAGATATTTTTATGGGGTAAAAGGGTGAGAGTGTCTGCAACATGTCTTGATATGCAACATCTGATGTGACCCTTGACTTGAACAGGAAGCACTGTCACCTTGTGTCGCTTTCTCTCATGACTTTCCAATAAATGTTCCCTTGAGGAGGTCTCCCCCAGTAAGACTGACAACACAAGTCTATGCATTTCTACTCAGATGCAAGAGCCACTGTGTTAAGTTGGGCTTACTCCCAAGAAAGTGTGCATAGGATTGCAGTCTCAGTGTATGGTGCACTGGCATGACTGCATCAGCAAAACTGGATGGGATTGCCACTTAATTAAGCAATTATTTGGTTTAGAATCATAGAATCACAGAGTTGAAAGGGACCTAGTATGTCATCTAGTCCAACCCCCTGCCTGCAGCAGGAAATCCCCCTAGAGCAGCGTTTCTCAAAGTGGGGGTCGAGACCCCTTTGGGGGTCACCTAGAGGTTTCCTGGGGGTCGCCTAAAGGCCCCTGGTGCAGGGGGCCAGGTCAGGCTTCCCAGACCTCCGGCTGTAGCTGCGCATGCACTGGGGCTGACTGACAGCCTCAGGGCCCAATCCCATGCATGCCTACTCTGCAATAAATCCCATTATAGTCAGGGGGCCTTTACTCCCATGTAAATGTGGATAGGATTGCAGCCTCAGGGCCCAATCCTATGCATGCCTACTCTGAAATAAATCCCATTGTGTTCAGTGTGTGCACAGAACACACATTTCATTTGTAACAAAGAAAATACATCCTGCATATCGGATATTTACATTACGATTCATAACAGTAGCAAAATTACAGTTATAAAGTAGCAACGAAAAAAATTTATGTTTGGGGGTCCCCACAACATCAGTAACTTATAAGTGGGGTCACAGCGTTAGGACAATTGAGAACCACTGCCCTAGAGCATCCCCAACAGGTGCTCGTCGAGCCTCTGCTTGAAGATCCCCAGTGAGGGAGAGTCCACCACCTCCCTTGGCAGTCTGTTCCACAGTTTGTTAAGACTCAGGCTGGGATTCTGAAAGATAAAGGAGTTTCCCAGATTCATGAAGAAATACCAGTTGCCAACATTCGGTTCGCCTGAAGTGGGCGGGACCAGAGCGGGGTCAGGGGGCAGGGCCTGGGTCAGGGGGCGGTGCCCACCATGGCCGGGGCCAGGGCAGGACCCCAGTGCGCTGCGGGGTGCGAATGGGAGGGGGCCCCAACCCCGGCGCACTGCGCATGCACCAACCCAGGCACACGCACACTGCATCTCCTCCAGGAGGTGCACTGCGCATGCGCCGAGGTCGGCACTTGCGCAATGCAGCTTCTCCGTGGAGAAGGCGCACTGAGAACCGGCATGCCAGGTTTTCTGGCTGGCCCCGTGCTGCCAGATCGCTAGTGGTGGGCCCAAGGGAAAATCTGGTTCGGGCGATCCGGCCCGAACCGGCTTGGGCCCACCTCTGAGTTTACATGCATAAGTTCCCTTTAGTGCATGCAATCAGGTTGTAGAGGTCGGTTCCAGCAAACACGACCTCTTCCTTCTCCATGCTTCTCCAGTCACACTATTTCCACATATGGCATATAAACAGGATTTATGTTTTCTCTGGAAATAAACATATTTCAATTACAGGATATTACATTTGGCAGTATTCAGCCTCTGACTCTTCATCTTCTATATATATAAAAGAGAAAAGTCACTGACTGACTCACTCACTGACTCATTGACTGACTCATCACTACCCTGCCAAAACTGCTGGGCCTAGAAGCGTGAAATTTGGGGTGGGTGTTCCTTCCATGACGGAGGGGTGCATTAAGAACCGGTTTTTGGAAATTCCAACCAGAAGGGGGTGAAAAGGGGCGCAACGCATTTTCCTCCCTATACTTTGCATTGAGAATTGCTGACTCATCAACATTCCGCCCCAACTGCTGGGCCTGAAGCATGGAATTCTGGGAGTTCCTTCTGTCACCTGAACACCCACCAAGAACCATCTGGAGAAATTTAACCTTTCAGGGGCTGAAAGGGGGGCAATGTGTTTTTGCCCTATACTTAAGATGGAAGACTGACCAACATCCAGCCAATTTGGTGCTCGGTGCCTGGTGCACTGGGGGGATATTGTTCAGAGGGAGGGGTTGCACTGGTGAGGATGCTGCACATGGGGGGAAGTTGCACATAGGGGGGTTGATGCGCATTGGGAGATGTTGCACATGGGGGGACTGATGCACATGGGGGACTGATGCATATGGGGAAATTGCACATGGGGGGCTGATGCGCATGGGGGAAGTTGCACATGGGGGGAAGTTGCACATGGGGGACTGATGCACTTGGGGGACTGAGTAACTGGCCCTACACACCCCAGCAATGTCTGTTCAAGTGGCTTCTGCTGGTGTTCTTTCTTGCATTTTAGATTGTGAGCCCTTTTGGGACAGGGACCCATTAGCTTTTAATTAGCTATTATTATTTTTCCATTTTCTTTGTAAACTGCTTTGTGAACTTTTTAGTTGAAAAGCGGTATATAAATACTGTAGATAGATAGATAAATACTGTAGATGTGCATGGGGGAAGTTGTGCATGGGGGGAAGTTGCGCATGGGGGGAAGTTGCGCATGGGGGACTGATGCGCATGGGGGACTGATGCGCATGGGGGAAGTTGT
Organism: Cryptoblepharus egeriae; assembly: GCA_030015325.1. Lineage (NCBI taxonomy): Eukaryota > Metazoa > Chordata > Lepidosauria > Squamata > Scincidae > Cryptoblepharus > Cryptoblepharus egeriae. The sequence continues at coordinate 152,936,126 of JAREYC010000001.1, forward strand.
GCATGGGGGAAGTTGCGCATGGGGGACTGATGCACTTGGGGGAAGTTGCACATGAGGGACTGATGCACATGGGGGGATGTTGCGGATGGAGGAAGTTGCTCATGGGGGAAAGCTGCACATGGGGGACTGATGCACATGGGGGACTGGTGTGCATGGGGTGTTGCTGAGTATGGGGGATGTTGTGCATGGGGGATTTTGCGCATGGGGAAGTTGCACATGGGGGATGTTGTACATGGGGAAGTTGCACATGGGGGAAGTTGCGCATGGGCAACTGATGCGCAAGGGGGAAGTTGCACATGGGGGAAGTTGCACATGGGGACTGATGCGCATGGGGGAAGTTGCACATGGGGGACTGATGCGCATGTGTTATTGATGCGCATGTGTTATTGATGCACATGGGGAAGTTGCACATGGGGGAAGTTGCGCATGGTGGAAAGTTGCGCATGGGGGACTGACGCTCATGGGGAAGTTGCACATGGGGGACTGACGCTCATGGGGGAAGTTGCACATGGGGGACTGATGCGCATGTGGTATTGATGCACATGGGGATGTTGTGCCTGGGGGAAGTTGCACATGGGGGACTGATGCGCATGTGTTATTGATGCACATGGGGAATGTTGTGCATGGGGGAAGTTGCACATGGGGGAAGTTGCGCATGGTGGAAAGTTGCACATGGGGGACTGACGCTCATGGGGAAGTTGCACATGGGGGACTGACGCTCATGGGGGAAGTTGCACATGGGGGACTGATGCGCATGTGGTATTGATGCACATGGGGATGTTGTGCATGGGGGAAGTTGCACATGGGGGACTGATGCGCATGTGTTATTGATGCACATGGGGAATGTTGTGCATGGGGGAAGTTGCACATGGGGGAAGTTGCGCATGGTGGAAAGTTGCGCATGGGGGACTGACGCTCATGCGGGAAGTTGCACATGGGGGACTGACACTCACGGGGGAAGTTGCACATGGGGGACTGATGTGCATGTGGTATTGATGCACATGGGGATGTTGTGCATGGGGGAAGTTGCACATGGGGGACTGATGCGCATGTGTTATTGATGCACATGGGGAATGTTGTGCATGGGGGAAGTTGCACATGGGGGAAGTTGCGCATGGTGGAAAGTTGCACATGGGGGACTGACGCTCATGGGGGAAGTTGCACATGGGGGACTGATGCGCATGTGGTATTGATGCACATGGGGATGTTGTGCATGGGGGAAGTTGTGCATGGGGGAAGTTGCACATGGGGGAAGTTGCGCATGGGAGAAGTTGCGCATGGTGGGAAGTTGCGCATGGAGGACTGATGCATATGGGGGACTGATGGCATGGGGTTTTAATGCACATGGTGTTTTGATGTGCTATGGGGGGATGGCGTATGGGGAAATGCTAATCCCACAACGCGGGTACACGTTTCGCTAGTTAATATATAAAACTGAAAACTCACTCACTCACTGACTCACTCATCAATGCCCAGCCAAACTGCAGGGCCTAGAAGTGTGAAATTTGGGGAAGGTGGTCCTTCCATGACTGAGGTACCCACTAAGAACCGTTTTTCAGAAATTCCAACTGGAAGGGCGTGAAAAGAGGGCAATGCATTTTTCTTCCTATACTTTCCATTGATGAATCCCTGACTGAGGTATGCTCTGCCTCAACCCCTGGACCTAGAAGCATGAAATTTACAGAAGTTGTTCCTTCTGGGACAGGAACACCCACCAAGAACCAGTGTTGAGCTATTTAACACTTAAGGGGTTGAAAAGAGGTGCAACGTATTTTTGTCCTATACTTAACGTTGAGGACTGATCAACATCCAGCTGATGCACTGGGAGGGAGGGTGCACAGGGCGTGATGGTGTGCATGGGGGATGGTGCACATGGGGAATGGTGGACATGGGAGGATCTTGTATGGGGATGTTGCACATGGGGGGACGGTGCGCATGGGGGACGTTGTACGGGGGTATTGTGCATGGGGAGATAATGCACATGGGGATTGATGTGCATGGGGAAGTTGCTCATGGGGAGAGTGCGTATTGGGGGATGCTGTACGAGAGTATTGCGCAGGGGGGATGATGCACATTGGGGGCAATGTGCAAAGGGAGGTTGATGTGCAGTGGAGGCATGGCGTATGGAGGAAATTTTCTCTCACAATGCGTGTACGTTTTTGCTAGTTATTCATAAAACTGAAGTCAGAGAATTGCTGAAGTGCTGGGACTTTGTTTCAGAAGCAGACAGCACAAATACCTCATTTCCTTTCTCTTGCAACCCCACAGGCTCATTGCTGACTCATGGGATTTCTGTGTGTGAGGCAGAGAGAGGAAAGAGGGCATTTAAGGAAAGAATGCAAGTGAAAAAATAAGCACACCAAATGAAGAGGCCTTTAAAGAAAACCATTCACAGCTGTTGACAGCCTTTGTGAGATTAGCTGAGTCTCAACAAGTGAGAAAGTTTTGCAAAAATTATTATCAGAATGGAATGAGGTTGTGAAAACTCAGCCTTGGATTTTAGGTTACATGAGTGAAACCTGTACACTCACATTCTGTTCTGTACTCACTCTGTTAATGAATCAGCTTTCAGCTGTTTAGACAGGAATGCTACCATTTCTGTTCTGGTAACTTTTTGATTCTTGTAATAAAGATATTAAGAGAAGCTTAGGAATGATTCATTGGCGACTCCGTCACAATGAGTTCTCACTGACTGCAATTTAATAGGAATCAGTTCTGGAGCCACATTCCCTGCAGGACTTTCAACCTCCCCTTCTTGCTTCCCATCCTCCTTCCAGTTCTGGCCTGTAAACTTTTCATAATCTTCAAGGTCAGTGGTCTCAACCAAACAGTAAGACTGATCTATTTCCAAAGTCAGAGTTCACTGGCTGACGGATGGTTGAAAACTGGAAGGAAAGCAGAATCAGAGAGGACTTCCATTCATGGAAGATGTAACATGGGACTCTTGCCAGGTTGTACTTGTGCCAGCTCACATCAGATTTTAAAAATAGACCTTGTACCTCTCATGGTGCCACTTGCTCTTACTCTCTCCTACTATTTTCTTCATACACACACACACACAGAGAGAGAGAGAGAGAGAGAGAGAGAGAGAGAGAGAGAGAGAGAGAGCATGCACCATAATTAACTAGAGTGTTATTAGCATGCACCATAATGCACCATAGAGCATGCACCATAATTAATTAGTGTTATTCTTCTGACTAATTAACAGTAACCTCACCAGGCCTACAGCCAAAAGTCTCCTTGATGTTACCGAGCTATCTCAGTTGGTTACCGAACTTTGTTACATCAGTTACCAACTTATTTAACATTACTGAACTTCCCAGTTGTTGAGCTCCATGCTGTGCAGAGCTTGGCTTTGAGCTGTGCAATGGGAACATGTCATAGACACTACCCAGTAGGTGACTGTGACACTCATGCCTACCACATTCTACCCAATACTCATTCAAAACGGATGTGCTGTGAAGCATCACCCCAGCATCTAAATATTGCGGTTTGAGCTCTAGTATAGCATAGTTTTCCCACAACAGAAACATTGTTTTCAAGGAATACATCTGGATAACATACAATGAGTAACAGTCACACAATTTTCCCATGAATTTTACTGAACAGGCCTTAAAAATAAATATATTTCTGTTAAATGTTTATCTTCCATTTCATTTATGGAGATGAGAAGCTAAAACATTGTCCTTAAGACCACTTGGGAAATTTTAGTGTCTAATGGCCCATGCCTATACCCTAACCAGTTTTCTCACACAGCACAGCATAGGCTACAGATTGCATTGGCAACCACATGAGGCACATCTGCTCTAATACTGAAGCCCCTTTGAGAGAGGCTACTTTTCAAATTATCAGGCTCATGACATGGGTCTCTATTTCTCTGGTATCTCAAAGGGGAACTTTGACATCAGAAGCAAACATGGTGAAAGGGCACTTGGTGCACAAGGCATACACTTCTCCAGCGTCTTGTCCATCACAGTGTATATGCCAAGGTATTTTATTAATTCTTGCATTCTCAGAATTTTTACTGCAGTTATTTTGACTCAGGAGGTTTTCATATGCAGTCAACCAGATTAGATTTATTTATTGGCCAAGTATGGATACCATACTTGGAATTTGGTTTCAGCTAATGGCTATATACATATGTATATTCTAAAACTAACTCATAAACAATACACAGAAGAACAGATAAGGACATTCAAGTTAAAACACTGCCTCGATATTTACTCAAAAGTCCCTCAGCATAATTATACGTTCAACAATTTAATGGCACCAGAAAAAAACTGTCCTTTTGCCTAGATGTTCTAGTGTACAGAATCCTATATCTGCATCCAGAAGGAAGAAGATCAAACAAGTTGTATCCTGGGTGTAGAGGGTCTGCAGCAATACTCTCTGTGCTCTTCTTGACCCAAGCAGTATATAAATCCTCCATAGACGGCAGACAGACTCCAATTATTTTTTCTGCTGATCTTACTGTCCTTTGGAGCCTTTTCTTATCCAGTTTGGTTGCTGTGCCAAACCAGTTATAGAACTGCAGAGAACAGATTCTATAATGTCTCTATAAAACTGGGTCAGCAGCTCCTGGGGCAGAATGAATTTTCTAAGTTGGCGCAGGAAGTACGTCTGGCGAGTCTAATCTAGTTTAATGATGCTGCTGAATTTGCCTTCTTCACTACTGTTGCACATTGGTTCGACACTTTCATCAAGCTCTCCACTAGCACCCCCAGATCTCTCACCTCCAGATCTCAGCCATAGGTCACTCAGAGCCCATTAACCTACATTTAAAGACACATATAAAGATGCAGGCAAACACAAAGTGAATCCAGTTCATAAGCACTTTCATACACAGAAGAGGAGGTTGGTGCAGCCTCCCCAACCTTCAGAATGTCCTCAGCTTTGGAGGATTATGAGACTTGCCCATGGGCTGGATGGAGGGGGCTTACATGGCCTCATCTGGTCCCCAGTCTGGGGCTTGGACACCCCTGATCAAACATTAGATTCCACTTTCCACTTTTTCAGCCCTTCTCCTGTACTCCATTTGCAAGATCCCCAACATAATCACAATGGCTACAATCCAGAGTAACTACGGGAGCATGTAAGAGACATTACGTGCACCCATAGTTACTGCACCACCTAGTGAAAACCTATGGGAAATTCACATTGCAATCCAGAGTAAATTGTTCTTATACCGGTGCAAGGACTCCCCGTAGTTACTATGGATTACGCCCAATGACTGAATGTTGTTTCCAGTACATGTGCATACCTAATGTTTTCTTTTTCCTGAGCATCTTAGATGATCCCCAGATTTTGCCTGGCGTGCTTTGTCTTTACATGGAACATCTGTCTTTACTCTTTTATTCCCCATTTCGTGTGTTTTGATAAGACATCCATTCTCATTGAATCTTCCTACTGCCTAATCCAGAACAACCTGTCTCTTATAGATGAACTACTCCACTACATTTCTCCCTATTCCTATTACTTTGATTTTGTTCTGACTGCTGTGTGTACTCCCTGATATCTTTCCCCAAAATAGTCTTCCATTCATAAAATGTGAAGATAAAGCAAAAATGTGAGATAAAAAGAAGAGCCAGGACATGCTATTAATTAAGAAATGAATCAAAGAAGAAAACTTGCACTGGAATGGTGGTTTCTTGGCAGCACAGAGAAAATGTAAGGTAATGCCTGCTATGGGTGAGTCTTCTACTTCTGTGAAACGGTTCCTGTGTCTTTGTCACACGGCCTTGTTTCCATAATAACTTATGGCAACAGTTCTTTGCTGACAAGGAACCATGATTTTGGTTGAAGTGCACTTTTCAAAGCCAAGGGAATCTAAATATTTTTGTAGCAGTTACCGGTAATTCACTGGGATCAGGATGTTCTGTTGCTAGTGCAACCCCCCAAAATATGCAAAATTTCTCATTAATTTCCTGCTCTAGTGAACAATGACATGCATACATTCTCAGATGTAAAGGAAGTGTGCACACGTGTCTATATTATTAGTATTTAAACTATGTATGCAGTAAGTTGCATCTTATGTGAGGGTTAAGTTCTAAAGTCAGCACAGAAGGTGAAAATCATATGTAATCAAAATTATCCTTGAAAATCCCTTAAAGTGCTTGCATTTAGGGGACACATTCAGTGGTGGGCTTCAGGGGGTTCTCACAGGTTCTACAGAACTCTTTGCTAATGAGTGCCTGGTTCTGAGAACTGGTTACTAATGGGACATAGAAACTGTTGTTAATTTATTTGAATCCCACCACTGGACACGTTGTAAGAAAAATATGTATTGTATTAGAGAGGCATGTGGGAGCACACTATGAGAGGCATGTGGGAACTGAAACCAACTAACAACGCAATCCTAACTTGCACTGCATTGGACAGGCTAGCTTGCCTATGCTGAATCCACAAGTATTTGGATTGCTGCAAAGAAGAAGAGGTTGACTTTTCCCCACTTGAGGCTGTAGCCTCAAAACGTCTGATCAGCGTTAGGCCACCCAGCTGTACAGGAGACAAGGTCTGGATCTGGCATAACTCCTGCTGTCCTGGAACACCCCCTCCGACTCAGACCCTTTTCAGGCCAGCACAACTCACCCTTGTGCCAGTCCTGCAGTGGCACAGACATCTATGCTCTGGCTTATCCTTCCCCGTTGTGACACAGATGTGTCTTATGACACTTTTGCAAAACACTTAGGTTGGTGCAAGGAACTTGTGTTGACCGAGAGGACACTTGGGATTGCTCCCTGAGGAAACAGCAGATTCATATCTGCCTTCTCTCACTACAGGGCAGAAATGGCATACGGATCCAGCAGTAATGGCGTATGGTGGATCCTATCCACCATTTTCACTTCCTCCTTGCCCCTTTCTCACCTTTATCTTGCGCTAGCAAAACTGCAGATGCATGTCCTGGGGTCAGGAATCCTACATGAGGGCAAACCTCCTGATTCCCACAGCCATTTTTGGTGCAGCTGCATCAGTAGATAGGATTGTGTTTTGAGGAATATAAAGAAACTGGAAGAAGTATGAAGCATTGCATGAGTGTTTCAATAAATGTGTCCATTAGCAAATGGAAATGAAATATAACGTTTTCAGAGCTGATGTTACCATATTTTTTTCTTTTCATTGAGAAGAAATTGAGCAGATCTTCTGTGCCTTGCAAGGAAGACCCTGTGGTATAATTTTTATATATTATATTCTTTTACACATATATTCTTTCCTTTGTGGAGTGTACGTAACACTGTGTGAAATCTGACAGAGGCAGAATAATCTGATAACCATTTGTTTTTCTTGGTCTTTATAAAGTATACCTGTGCCAAAAATCACAATTTAATATGGAAAGTAAGTTGAATGTATGAGGAAAAGCTTCCTCCAAAGTCCTGATTTCAACCAGACATGCATTGCTGGGGGATACACCTTTCTTTCAGTGGTTTTGATACCATTCATTGTACACTATTTTTGGGGAGAGGTGCAGGAAATATATGGCTGCTCATTTGTCTGTTACAGTATGCCATTGTCTGAACAGTAGTTTTTCCTTGTCTATGCTAAGCATAAAAGTTTGCCATTGTCTGAACATTAGTTTTTCCTTGTCTATGCTAAGCATAAAAGGATCATAGGATCCAACCGAAACTATCCCTTTTCCTTAACTAGCATTCCCCAGTTTTGCTCCATATGCTACGGCTTCTTGCTGACTGCTTTCCTCCATCAATAGCAAATTTCTTACAATGCATTGATAACAAACACACGGGAGTCATTAAAACACTAATAACCTTTGCAGAGTTGACATTTCAATCCCTTAGGACGTCTCATCTTAATTCCTAGAAAAAAGCTTTTTCTTCACTGCATTAGATTTTCCTGTATCAACCTTGATTGAACTTTTGTTTTAAATTTATCAGGAAGGATATGCAGATATTATTTCAAAACAATGGCCTCTTGAAGCATCTTGACAGATCGGGTTTACATTTCCAAGCAGTGAAAGGAGCAAATGTGACCACCCAGAAAGAAAGCAATGGCTTGTATCCAGTAGCTTTTGGATCGCAGATAAGGACAAGTGCATAGGTAATGGGGAAGGCTCCAGTATTGTGACAAACTAGTGAAGAATGGGTGGTTTGAGCATCCTAAACTATCAAAGAATAGCTAAGATAAGAAAAAGACTGCACTTGATCAGTTATTATTAACCACTATGCTATGGTGCACTGGTGTGCCATGGATGGTCGATGTGCCACAGGTGTTTGAGAAGGCACATTTATTTTTAGGGCACCTGGGGGATTTGAGCCCCCTACCAGTAGCAGCACCCTATTTGACCTATTAAGGGTCAAAATACTGCTGGTGTATGTTGACAATATAGTGCTTCATAGTATGCCATGAGATGAAAAAAACTAAAAACCACTGAAATAGATTATCATAGTTAATTTGAATCTTACATTAAACAATCCATGGCCTAGCATAGCTTAATGGAAAGGGGAATGTATCAAGGCACATCAAGGTACAGTAGTGCATAAGAAACAACATGCTTTTCTTTAATGTAAGATCCATAGTTTTCCTTTCATTTGTTCACTGGGAGGTAAATCCTAAGAATTTTATCCATTAAAAAATGCAGATTTCAACCCTTACCATGAGACTAATCCTATGAGAAATATTCACATGGAAACTTGCTTTTATTGCCTCGCCATGAATCCTTAAACCCACTGATTTCAATGAAACTTCTTTCCATTGGAGTAGGATTTGTACTGTGCTGTCATTAAACAAGAATAATTAGATATGATACTGAACAAATAGGATTGATATTCAGATCTGCACTCCAGTTGACTATTCTGTGGGCAGTCAAAGCAGCTTTGTCACTGCTGTTTCTTGCAAGAGAAGGAGATGAAAGGAAATTGTGAAATGTGAGGCCAAGACTTACCAACCATCATGTAGGCACTTTAGTTTCACATAAACATTGCTTGAAATATTTGGAGTAACAGAGAGAGCTGGGTCTCAGAGCAAGTCAGTGATTGTGCCAAGATGAAATCACGACGGATGAAAGAAAAGCTTCCTTTTACTCAGGGGCATCATGAGCAGTGATGGGATTCAAAGAAATTAACAACCTGTTCTTTGCCCATCTGGCAGCCACTTTTAAATGGCTATTTTTAAACTTTATATGTCCTATCTCTCATTAACAACCGGTTCTGTAGAGTTGGTGCAAACCTGCTGGAGCCCACCACTGGACAAGGTTTCGTGTCATCCAGTGCGGGAGAGGCCAGTGCATCACGTCCATGCAGTGGATGGGACAACAACCTGGATGGTGGGTGTGATTATGGATTTAAAAACCATGATTTTAGCCATTTTGTCCATTAGTGGTGTCACCCCCTCAAAGGTGCCACATTTCTACAACTTACTGCAGTGGTTTTCAAACCATCTAGCTTGGGACCCACTTTGTAGAGGTACAATCTGTCCAGGATTCACTAAAAGTGATATAACGGCTGGAAGTGACATAACCAAGCAAATTAAAACAAATAAATAATTTTAAGTACATTAAACTTAATCAAGTAAACAACCAAAAAAAACCTCAACCCACGCCACCCCACAAAAAAATTCAGTAAGATTTTCAACACCCAGTTCAATTTTTAAGTTCATATATTTTAAACAGGTTCAGTATGATTTGAGATTAAATAAGTTTAAAATCCAGCAAGTTTTTCTTATTTTTACTAGACCAGGGTGATCATAAATCATAATTGCACAGAGAAGAAGTACCCCCACCCAATGTTGGAAACCCAAGAAAAGTTTAGAAAATAACAAAAAACAAAAAAGCTCAGAAGACTTCCATGTGCTTAAAAACTATATTACTGAATTTTACATTTAAAATTATTACATATAATTTAATATATATACAGCACAATCCTAACCATGACTACTCAAAAGTAAGCCCCATTGTGTTCAAAGGGTCTTATTCCTAGGAAAGTGTATTTAGAATAGGATTTATTAATTCCAAGCAGGCTATAGGCAGATTTAAACACTGGAATCTGTGCCTAGATTTAAACACTAGGACTGGCTGCAATCCTAAATACACTTTCCTGGAAGTAAGACCCACTGAACACAATGGTGCTTACATCTGAGGAGACATGGTTTGGGCTGTTAATTGATTATTATTAAATTTAAAATTATTAAATGTAATTTATTACATATAATTGATGAATTACAAGCACACTACACGCTGCCTGCTTACAAGAAAATGGAGGATTAGGAAGTCTTTTCCAGGACAAAAGTCTAAAAAAGAGGACTTGTCCTGGAAAAAGAGGACATCTGGTAAAGAATATTTTAAAAAGTCAAAACCGCCTTAACCACCCCCCCCCCCCCAAAAAAAAAAAAAAATAAGGCATTAAAACACCAGAGAGAAGAGGGCTGGAGATCCAGATGAGGCTGGAGCAGAGGGAGAAAAGAAGTTTGGACTTTACAAATTTTTTTTTTAAAAATTATCTTTATTTGCTGAGCCAGTTTAAGTGTTTTTTTTTTTGGGGGGGGGGGTTTCCTTCTGGAGCACTTTCAAGTTTCAGGTGCCTGGGATCAGTTCTGGAAGCCTTGCATCTTCCATATCAGCCAAATCACATCTGATTACTCATGAGTAAACAATGCCAAGGGGAGCTTTTTAGGAGAGAACTTCCTGCTGGGGTGATTTGGGGGACTCTGTTCCTTGGATCAGGATCCTTCCAGTGTCCTTGGTTTCCTCTCAGCCTGCCCTTTCCATCAGACTAAGGTGCTTTCGCTTACTCAAGAGTAAAGCAGTGACACGCAACTTTTGGAGCTTTTTTATTTTTTTTGGCCATAACTTTGGCTAAGAAAGTGCTATCTCAGAATGGATTGTTGCGTTGGACTCCACTCTCCAAGATAAATCCAACAACATATGGCGTGATGGAGTAGTGCAAACCATCATGAAGTTGTTATGGGGCGGTGCCACAGCTCCCCACTGCGTGTCACCCCTCTGGGCACATCACCTGGTGTGGGCCGCATCCTCCCACACCACCCTGGTGATACCAGTGCTTCTACTCTAGATTGTCAAATCGTACTTTTTAAAAGATGGCTTAATGGGGTGAGCATGTAGGTTTAAATATTAAATATATCAAATATCAACAAGAATGTATCAAATATCAACAAGAATGATAATCACTGAATATTAGAATACTGAATATTCCATAACATCCATATCCAAAGCAGTGTGTGGAAGATGTCTCATTACATTACTGTAACTAAAGATACATTGATATAAAGTTAAATGTAAGGAAGTCGGGTTCTGATATTTTTCCTTCCACCATATCTGAATACACAGTAAAGACTACTGTGTCAGAATAATGACACAGTGTGCCCTATAATGACACTACTGTGCCCTACATAATTTTTTTTTTCAGAAAAAACCTGTGATCAGGAATGGCAAAGGAAGACACATCTCCAGGGAATGGTTAACAAGAAATTCAGCACTCTGCCAAGTTCAGATTAATTTAGGCAACCCTCAAGACTTTTGCCAGCATTATGATTCTGCTGTTCTTTGAATCTTAAAACATAACAAAGATGTCTTCTGTTTACATCAGTATTTGACCTCAAATTGTTGTTTTGTGTTCATGAATCCAGATTGCCATTTGAAGGACATCTTTAGCAAACATTGTGAATCTGCAGCTTCTTCTTGATGAGGCTGGTTGCCAAGTTCAGTACACAAGGGAATACAGGAATTGCTACCGGGACTCTGGAAAGAAATCAGCTACAGCTGCAGCCAGCTTGTAGTGACATCTTTTAAAGAGAGGTTTGCTAACATTTGAATACTTTTCTCTCTGTATAAAATGTTTTTCTTTGTTTTCTCCATTCTTCCAAAGTAGATGCTGTCGCCTCTATAAAGCATTCCCTCCTCTAAATTTGTATTTCTCCCTAACTAGAACAGCAATGCAGAAAAAGCGTGCTAAAATACAGCCAAATCGTGACAAAAAGAGGACAAAAGGACACATAGAAAAGTTCAGACCACCATTATTTATTCTTGCCACAAACCTAGCAAGTTTTTCCTGGGAACATTTAACTTCAAATGCTCTGGGGGTCCAGACTTCAAACAGACGCCTTCTTCAAATTTCTGTGCTTCTGCATGCAGTCAAAACTGCTTCTTCCTAAATGTGTTTTACAGGCACTACAAAGCCCTCCAAGGTGGTGTGTGAATCATGTAAATTGCTGAAGCTTTTTGTCAAAGCACTCGAGAGAGTCTTCTTTTTTACTCCAATGGGGAGGAGGGGGCTCCGAGATGTCCATCTCTCTATGGAGGATCCTTTCCTGCTTTTCCTTAGCCAAGGAAAAATGGAAGGAAGGACAGGAATGCTTCTTTCTGGAGAAACCAGGGTGACCAGATGACCAAACCTCAAAAGAAGGACAAGGTCTTGGCTTCCTCTCAGCCTGGCCTTTCCAGTGGACAATGGCATACTTGCCTATTCACAAGTAAAGCTGCGATATTGGGCACTTTCACTTTCCCATAGAGCTCAATGCGTATTTTTGATTTTTAGTTTTCTTGCCATAACATTTGATAGGAAGGAGATATTTCAAAACCCATTTTTGCATTGGATTCTGCTCTTCAATACGAATCCAGTGACGTATGACATGATGGGGTACTGCACACCATTGTAAAGTTCCAAAATGAAGGCAAACTGGAGGACAATGAAGCTCTTTTGGAGGACACCTGAACAGGAGACTAACAAAGAGGACAAATTTCCAGTCATATGATCACCCTGGGAGAAACACCATGAAGAATTCATTGATAGACACTATTTTTTTGTTCAAATAGGTATTGAACAGGGACAACCTGCTGTTCTAAAATCAAGAAAAGGGAATTTGTAAGTTACATTGGATGTTGACATCAATAAGCCCCAATGATGGGTCACATCCATCCGATGATCACAAATGCCAGCCTGACTGAGGAAGAAAAAGACTTGCTATGTAGTTCTTTTCCATTTCCACAGCAAAACTCAACTCTGCAAGAATACCACAGGTAATAATTACAACTTGTTGGTCAAGGAAATGCTTTCTGTGAATGCTCTTTTCCATGCTACTGGTTATAGCTGTCATGTGAATAATTTTGCAAGCGCCCTCTCTCAGTCGCCACAGTATTTACTGCCACCACTAATAACTGCTGAACTGCTTCACTAATAATACTGGAGCACTATGATAGCCTGAGAAACGAGGCTCACAAGCACAGCTCATATGTCCACAGACTCCAGCGTCTATTTATGCTCTTTGATTTCAGCAGTCAACGGTAGCATTATAAAAAATTGCTTCTATAAAATAATTGAATTTCAGAAAGAAACATAGAATCTTAGTGTTGGAAGGGACCTAGTAGGTCATCTAGTCCAACCCCCTGCCTGCAGCAGGAATTCCCCCTAGAGCATCTCCAACAGGTGCTCATCGAGCCTCTGCTTGAAGATCTCCAGTGAGGGAGAGTCCACCACCTCCCTTGGCAATCTGTTCCACTGCCGAACAGCCCGAACTGTCAGGAATTTTTTCCGGATATCCAACCGGAATCTCCTCTCTTCCAGTTTGTACCCATTGGTTCTAGTCCTGCTTTCAGTAGCAGCTATGAACAAATGAGCCCCTTCCTCCCTATGACAGCCCTTCAGGTATCTGAAGAGGGCAATCATGTCTCCCCTCAGCCTCCTCTTCTCCAGGCTGAACATCCCAAGTTCCCCCAACCTTTCCTGGTAGGGCTTCCCTTCCATCCCATTGATCATTCTTGTCGCTCTCCTCTGGACTTGCTCCAGTTTGGCTGCATCTTTCTTAAAGTGAGGTGCCCAGAACTGAACACGGTACTCAAGGTGAGTCTGACCAATGCAGAATAAAGAGGAACTAGAACTTCTCGTGACTTGGAAGCTACAGTCCTCTTAATGCAGCCTAAAATGGCATTTGCCTTCTTTGCAGACACATCACACTGCTGACTCATGTTCAGCTTGTGATCCACGGCGACTCCAAGATCCCGCTCACATGTTGTGCTGCCAAGCCAAGTATCCCCCATTTTATACCTGTATTCTTGGTTTTTATTTCCTACGTGCAGAACCTTACACTTCCCCCTGTTGAAATTCATTCTGTTACAGCCCAGAATTCTAGTTTATCCAGATCCTCCTGGAGGTTTCTCCTGTCTTCTGATGTGTTTGCTACTCCTCCCAGCTTGGTGTCATCCGCAAATTTGATCAGGCTCCCCCGTATCCCTTCCTCTAAGTCATTAATGAAAACGTTAAAGAGAACCGGGCCCAAGACAGAGCCTTGGGGTTCCCCACTTGAAACCGACCTCCAGGTTGACACAGAACTATTTACTAAAACCCTTTGCGTGCGGTCATTGAGCCAGTTGCAGATCCACACAAAGGGTTTTAGTAAATGGTTCTGTCTATTCAATGAAGCTTACTTACAGGAAAATGTGGACAGGATTGGTCCTAAACTGTAGATCAGTGTTTCTCAACCAGTGCTATGAGTACCACCTGTGGAACTTGTGGTAGTGTGCTGGTACACCTGGATGCAAGTATCATATGTGCTCCCTGAGGAAGCTGGTGGGCTGCTGTGTGATTCAGGAAGCTGGACTAGATGGGTCTTTGGTGTGATCCAGTGGAGGCTTTTCTTATGCTTTTATGTTCTTAATTGTGGCACCCCTGCACACATTCCACCTGAGAGCACAACAAATGTAATGCATAGGAATAAATTACACTGAACTCGGGGGCTTAATACTGACTGATGCGGTCACAAGTGATACAATTTTTTTGGTAAAGTAAGGGTTAAGGTGGTGTGCCCTCCCCAGCCCCGCCCCGACCCCAGCCCTAACCCCTGACACCGTCCCCGCCCCCTGACCCAGACCCCGCCCACTTCCGGGGAACCGGTTGTTGGGCCAGGCCGACCACTGGGGAGGATGAACATGGGGAGAAGTTGTACAGGGGTATTGTGCATGGGGGATGATGTGTATGGTGGTGTTGCACATGGGAGGACAATGCGCATGGGGGATGGTGTGCATGGCGGGGACAATGTGCAGTGGGGGATGATGTATGGGGGGAATTTTACTCCTGCAATGCGGGTACGTTTTTGCTAGTCTATATATATAAAAAAGAAAAGTCACTCACTGACTGACTCACTCACTCACTGACTCACTCACTCATCACCGCCCTGCCAAAACCGGTGGGCCTAGAAGCGTGAAATTAGGGGTGGGTGTTCCTTCCATGACGGAGGGGTGCACTAAGAACCAGTTTTTGGAAATTCCAACCAGAAGGGGGTGAAAAGGGGCGCAATGCGTTTTCCTCCCTATACTTTGCATTGAGAATTGCTGACTCAGCAACATTCCTCCCCAACTGCTGGGCCTGAAGCATGGAATTCTGGGAGTTCCTTCTGTCACCTGAACTCCCACCAAGAACCATCTGGAGAAATTAACCCTTCAGGGGCTGAAAAGGGGGCAACGTGTTTCTGTCCTATACTTAACATGGGAGACTGAACAACATCCAGCCAATTTGGTGCTCAGTGCCTAGTGCACTGGGGGATGTTGTTCAGAGGAAGAGGTTGCACTGGCGAGGATGCTGCACATAGGGGGAAGTTGCGCATGGAGGAAAGTTGTGCATAGAGGAAAGTTGCGCATGGGGGAAAGTTGTGCTTGGGGGAAAGTTGTGCATAGAGGAAGTTTCGCATATGAGTGATGCACATGGGGAAAGTTGTGCATGGGAGGATGATGCACATGGGGGAAAGTTGCACATGGGGGAAGTTGTGCATGGGGGATGATGTGCATGGGGGATGATGTGCATGGGGAAGTTGCACATGGGGAATAGTTGCGCATGGGGAAAAGTTGCGCATCGGCGGATGATGCACATGGGGAAAGTTGCGCATGAGGGGAAGTTGCGCATGGGGGAAGTTGCTTATGGGGAAGTTGCACACGAGAGGATGATGTGCATGGGGAAGTTGCGCATGGGTGGAAGTTGTGCATGGGGGGGATGATGCATATGGGGGATGATGCGCATGGGGGATAATGCGCATGGGGAAGTTGTGCACGGGGGAAAATTGCGCATGGGGGAAGTTGCACATACAGACATGATGCGCATGGGGAATGATGCGTATGGGGGAAGTTGTGCATGGGGGAAAATTGCACATGGAGGAAGTTGCACATGGGGGAAAGTTGCACATGGGGAATGATGTGCATTGGGAAAAGTTGCATATGGGGGTTGATGCGCATGGAGGAAAGTTGCGCATGGGGGAAAGTTGCGCATGGGGGAAAGTTGCGCATGGGGAAAAGTTGCGCATGGGGAAAAGTTGTGCATGAGGAAAAATCGCGCATGGGGAATGATGCGCATGGGGAAAAGTTGCGCATGGGAAAAAGTTGCGAATGGGGAAAAGTTGCACATGAGAGGAAGTTGCACATGGGGGGATGATGCGCAAGGGGGAAGTGGCACATGGGGTGTTTCTGCGCCATGGGGGGGATGGCATAGGGAAAAAAGTTACAACCGCAACCTGGGTACGCTTTTCGCTAGTAATTCAATAAAAGAGGAGAGCATGCACTACCAAATAAATGTGATGAAAAAACTCCAGGTATAATTAATGAATAAAAGAGCTTCAGAAATAGGGAAAGCCAATCCTTTGTTAACATTTTCTCTGTGCTCTGCAGAGAGACTTGCAAACTTGCTTTGTGGGTTTTGCGGCAAGATCGTTTTTTGTCTTTTTTAAAAAAATCCAGATTTAATACAAAACACTTTGTAGAATTGCACCCCAGCTATGTACTTACCCTTGATTGAAAATAAAAACTCATTGGCACATGTAGACTTTTCATTCTTCCAGAAAAGGATAAAATAACTTGAATACTGGTTCTAGAATTAGTTTGAAGTCTAATCCACATGTTTCAAAACAATGTTCTCTGTGCCTCTGAAGTAAGTAATCCTCTGAATTTGTAATACAAGTAGCATTCCTTCCCACCCAAAAATAAATAAATGAAAAGAATAATTCTGATCAAACTGGTGTTAGTGATTTTTAGCTAACATCGTGTGTGACTCTGGTCAAAAGCATGTTGTTCGTAGTCAGCTTTGACTGCCAAGAGCTTTCTATTGACTTCCAAAGAGAAGTCTTTCCCTTCTTTTGATTTTCAACTGAAAATCTGGACTTTAAAAAAAAAGATGTAGGACAAAATGTAGCAAAAATCCTCCCTACTCAGGAGTAAGCTCCATTGACTTAATGGGCCTACTACTGATGCAAACAAAAACCAAATTGCATGATGAGAGCTGGGAGGCACACTTTGTTGTCTTTTATTGCCACACATGGCCACACTTTTATTCACACAGGCAATGAAACTGCTGAAACAGTGTGCCAAAAGTATCACCCCATTGCCACACACCACAGAGGTGTTGTGTATGCTTATACGGCTTCTTAGTTTTAGCCATTTTCTCTTGCATATAGTTAATAATGGGAAGCCTCAGTTTGTGTACATGCTCAGACCCCGTTAGATTTGGCCATTATTTTCCACACGGATGTAGGCTTACAATTACTATTAACAATATTTATATAGTGCTTTTCAAATAAAAGTTTCCAAAGGAGTTTTTGAAGATAAAATCAAATAATTAATGGCTCCCTGTCCCAAAAAGTCTCACAGTTTAAAAAGGAACAAAAGCAAACAAGTACTAGAAAAGACACTGCTGGGGTGAGTAAAGCCAGTTACTCCCCCTGTTAAATAAAAGAGTGTCCACTTGAAAAAAGATGCTTCTTACCCAGTTTGCAGGGTTAGTAATGGCATACTCGAACCAATGAAACACTGGCACTCTATCAAAAACAATAACCAAAACCCTCTGTCCTAAATAAATACAAAATTCCTGTTGATCTCAATATCTGTATATCCTTTCAGAAGGATGCCCTAGGCAGCCATGATTGCTTTAAAATAACCGCAAAAACGACATGTACAATCTGCTAGTACTGGGAAACCAAGAGAAGAGAACATGAAATCTAGGTCATCAATACCACAACTCTCTGGAACAATAATGAAGAATGTTCATTGGGAAAATATGCAAGTTGCCTAAAGGAACAAGTAAATAAGAGATCTTGGAATTATCTTGAGAGCATTCTGGGTGAACCATATAAATGTGTCACATAACAAGCCTATATTCAATATTTCACAAGGTTCAGTGATAGTTTAAGATGTCTTCTTAAAAATTATTCAGAAGTGCTGCATGGAGATATACCTATATAGATGGAGTAAATCACTCACCAAATTCTGGTATTGGACTTCCACCAGTTCGAGTTCTTGATTAAATATTAAGTGTCTTGGATGATCTTGAAACAGTAACTGTTCCTCAGTCCAACTGTTGTGCATAAGATTACACCGCTTCTCCCAGAATCCTCTGGCTGAAGGTGGATGGGAGAGGGAGAGATCCAGTGGTGGGCTTCAGGGGGTTCTTACAGGTTCTATAGAACCTTTGTTAATGAGCACCTAGTTCTGAGAACTGGTTACTAATGGGACATAGAACTGTTGTTAATTTAGGTTATTAGGACACAGAACCTGTTGTTAATTTATTTGAATCCCACCATTGGAGAGATCCCCCATCACCACCAACACAAGCGGTGAACCACCACTTGTATTGATGGTGAAGGGTTAAGGTAAAGATCCCTGTGACTGGCTGCAGGTTTCCCTGCTACCTATACATGCCTTAGCCACAGCTGTTAGGTGCAGCGCTCATCCCCGATTCAAAGTCGAGAGCAAGCGCTGTCCAAAGACACTTCCATGGTCTTGTGGCCAGCATGATAGTAGAGAACACTGTTTACCTTCCCAGGTACTTATTTATCTACATGCATTTGCATGCTTTCAAACTGCTTGGTTGGCAGGAGCTGGGCTAAGGACAGGAGGTCACTCCATCTTGCACCACCTGGGTCTTGAACCCTGTTTCTCTGATGAAAGGAATGGCGTCTTAACCAGCCACTACAGCTCCAATGGCGAAAGGGCTCAGACAATTCATTCCACAACTCTTCAAAGTTCCCATTATTTCTGTTGGGAAAGCATTTCGATTTATGAGCAATGCTTCCAGAACGGATTATGCTCATAAACCAAGGCACCACTGTCCCATCTCTGGTACAAACTGAACTCTGTTCTACAGAAATCAAAAGATGCTAAAGGTATTTTCTGTGGCTTCTGAATTCCCCACACACCTTGCCGCATTTTAGTTTTTCCCATATTTCAGTCATTTCAGTTCTCCACACACCTTGCCACTGAAATGTTAAGTCTTAATAAAGAGTTGCGTCACTCAAACCTTAAAGTACTCTTTAAAACCTGACAAAAATCAAGGGCTTTGAAGAAAAAAGGAACCATAAATTAAGAGAACAAGAACTTTAAAGATGAAAGTGACAATGTACCCAGATGGAAGAAAGATATAAACAATGAACAGTAGAAGCATTTGGCTAGAATCTCTGAAGCAAAAAAATAAAAAATAAAAAATACACTGAGTCAGCATGAAAAGAACCAAACAGGAGGAAAAATCATCATCATCTTATTAATGGAACCTGTCAAGCCAGAAACAAGAGGCTGTTATGAATGGGAAACAAAACTTTTCTTATGGGGCAAGTGCTTATGGCTTTTTTTGAGTTGGTTGTTTGCATATTCTTAAATATTATTAACTGTTAAATTGGAATTTAATTTATGTTCTTATATATAAAAAAGCAGGCCTCCGTCAGTCTTGAAAGACTATGGTATCGTGCTTGGCGCTGCATACGCTGCATGCAAAGCATGAAAGCCTGGGTTGGATTGTTATGGAGGACAGGCTGTTACCCAAACAGCAAATCCCCCCCACTCCATGCCACTGAGTTAGTCCAGTGGAAAGGCAAAGCCAGTACGATTGGATCCAGCTGGCGTCCAGCTGGTGTCACTCTGTCTTGTTGGGCCGACCCAGGTCTCGAACCCTGGCCTGTTGGTTAACAGGCACAGCGTCTTAACCGCTTGCGCCACCCACAGCCCTCCATTCTTATATATATTCTTATATATATTCTTATATATATATGCTATGCTTTACATATTTATGATATTGTTTTCTATTTTGGGTTGCCATGTGGTTGAAAAGAGGGGAACAAATGAACAAACGAATGAACAAACAAATAAATGAATACTTTCCAGTAGCTTTGGAATAAGATGAGATGCAAATGGTCCCAATCTTGTAATTTATTCCCGGTACAGTGCCCCCATGTGACCACAGGGCTTCTTACCATTTCAATCAATGGGAAGGTGCAACCCTGAATAAGTGAGAAGTTCATATCCCTGCTTGAATTGAACAGGAGATCCTGCCTGAACGGAGCATCATTCACATAGCCAAGCATACACTGGGCCCTGATACTATGTATGTTTGAATTTAATATGTATGCTTGAACTGAGTAGGAAACCCTGCCTGAATGGAGCGTCATTCACACAGCCAAGCATACATTTCAGGAGCTACTCTGAAGAAACCCAACAAAGAAAGTATAGCCCCAAAACAGAAAGAAATCAAAGCACTGAAAGAATTAATGTGGAAAAAGTAGGATGTCCTACCAGCCCAAAGTAAGAAGGCAATGTAGTCCTTCCAGCTGGACAGCAGAGCTGACATAAAAATGATATGATGAAATCTGCAAGTTGGGAGTAATCCTGGATTCTTTGCTGGTCCTGGATGCCCCCTTTGCAGCAGTGGCCAAGAAGGTCCTTTGTCCTGCTAAAGGCAACCTCATCTAAGTTGGTTAAACCTAATCGCAGCAGTCCGTGATGATACTGAAATGACAACTGCAACACACTCTGCATGGGACTGCCCTGGATGACTGCGTGGAATGTGAGGGATGCAGTGGGCTACGTGGTTTGGGAAGTTAGGCTATATTGCTTTGGCCATTTGCAGCTCCTGCAGCAACAACGGCTGTCAAACTATTTCTGGGTATAATTCAAAGTGTTAATAGAAACGATTACATATAATTTATTACATGTACCCTACAATCCAGATTTACTACGAGAAGACGTAAGAAGCACTTACTCTGTATTGCTCTATGCATTTCCCATAGGTGGCACCGTAACTACCTCGGTGTAAAAGGTCCTGTAGTGACTCTGGATTGTAGCCCTTATTTATTAAGTACAAGAAGGCTACATGCTGCATGCTAACAAGGAAAAAGGGGGATGACTTTTTCCACGCACAAGGCTAAAAAAGAGGACATGACCAAGAAAAAGAGGAGATATGGTCACTCTGGTCAGGGATTTGTCCAAGGCCACCTGATGAACTCAGTTGAATTACCATTTGACCTTTGGAACATAAGTATGAACTGCATCCTCCTAGGGACATAACATCTGTATGTCCTTACCTAAATCCAACAGCATCAATCTAAAGCCAGTTGTTTTGTGTCCTGCTTTAAAGAAGGATTTTCAGTGGATTCCCTTTTGAGCCTTTGTATTGCTTCTGCCTGCTTTGATGAGAGCCCAGCAAAACAGTATGACTAATATCAGAATATCTGAAATCCTAGGTGAATATTCATGTAATTTCTTTTTTCTCCCACAAGTTTACCAGGGAGGCTGTGGCAGCTGATTTGACAGAAAAGAAGCCAACTAGAGAAAGAGTTCATCATGAATTGATCACAACATCTCTGTCCTCTTTTGGAAGAAAGGTTTGAAAGCTTGACAAATTGCCCTGTATGCTAAATCAGCTCTGTTATGTTGCCTAAAAGACTTGATGGGAGAGTATGACTCAATTTTGTGTGTTTTCCCAAAGGGACTGCTAATATGAAGAGAAATTGTGTAGATTATGTTTTAAGAGATGTCCTCACAGTCTTGATGTATTCCAATAAACCAAAAGAGTGTTGAGTGAATGAAAAATTAATCGCTGTGTAATAAACTCAATGACACCTCCGTGTATGTTTGGCCAGTTTTCTCTTGTTTCCATTGAGTCATCATTGGCGAGAAAACTCTACTGCATTTTAAGTGTTATAAAATATATGAGGAAGCTAGAAAGAGAAAAGCTGTTTTACAGGCCGTCGCTCTGCTAAATACAGTCCATAAAAATGACATTATAACCTGAAGTCATACTGAAATTACAACACGTTCTCATCTTTCTAGCCTTTAATTAAGAGAATAATCCTTTGCAAAGTATATCCTATTGAAATCTTCTGCTCCAACAACATATACATTGCGTCTTTCATCAAGGAATATCACATGCCTTCTAAAATGTGTGAGGTACTGAAATAGGTAGGTGAGCAGCCCTATCTTATAAAGGGGCTACACTCCCCCTTATAAGAGGGCACAATCCTAACCAATTTAGGCCAGCTCAGTTCACCCATCTTGCCAGTTCCTGTGGTGGTAGTGGCTTCTTTTAACGCCAGAGGATCTCTTCCATAAGAAGAACCATTAAATAATGTACAAAGTGCCGCTGCTCCCTTCTTCATCCTTTGGTGGCTCTGAACTAGCAGCAGCTTCCCAGCTGACTCTAGGCTGCTGCAGACCTTGGAGCACAGCGCTATGCTTGAAGGTTTACCATAGCTTGGCAGAAGCCATAAGTTGTCTGGGAAGCTGATCAAGAAAGAACAGGAGGCATCAGCCACATCACAAAGCTGCCATCATCAAACCTGGATGTGGCATCATGGTGTCACATTATGTCACAGCATTGTATGGCATGACAATGACAAAACACAATTGACTGTGGCTACACGAGTGCTTCTGAAAAAGTATATTTAGCACTGAAAGCATTCCATTTTCTATAGACGCTCTCAAAATTAGGTTTGCTTTGCTTAGACTGCTCATAAAAGCACAGCAAAGATAAAGATTATATCACAGCCAAAGTGCCGTGGCCAAGACTAGGCCTCGTGCCATTTGAAGTGTATACAAATGAAAAGAGAAATTGGGGTTGTAGCTTCAGTTGCCAAAGATGAATTGATTCAAGCTGTTCTGGAAATGCGTATCGCTTGGAACTCTGCTGGTGCTCCTGGAAAAGAATAAGCACAACACAATCAGATGTGACTGGCGAGACAACATTTATCGGAACAAACTGGCACTACACAAAATAAAATTGAAAACCTTTCTTTAAAAAAAAGTATTCCATCTGACAGAGGGCTTAAGACTTTGACAATCAGTGTGTACTACAAGAAACTGCAATGAATGAAGGTCAGGCAACCTTCTTTGGCTTGTGACATTGAGCAACTATTCAAAGTAGGAAACTAATGGGAATTGTCGGAAGATGTGTGAAAAATGTTGTCTTAAATTTGAAGTTCACTTAAACTTCTTTGGCATAAGACCAGTTTCATCCTTATTTCCAGGTTAATAGCATCCATCAGAAAAAAAGGTGAATTAACGTTCCAGTTAATGTTCTCATGATGCAAGCATTTATCATCTCACAGAACTAGCGAATCTTGTTGACAAATGACCCAGTTTCACTCTTCTTTCTAGCAGTCTCAACATTTGCCTGGACAAGTTGAGAAAGGTTGAGAATTGTACCAGTCACCTGTTTGTCAAAGCCAAGATGTATTCTTTTCGACAGAGGCTGTGGTCTGGTGTGCGCATGGGAATACGCATGCAAAACATATAAATCTGTGTACTTATGTTCCTCAGCCTGTTCCAGCTTCAGCAACTCTGTGCTGCTAATGGGGAAGGAGAGAGGCAAAGGCTGAAGAAAGGTAAATAAGCAGGCGGAAGCATGGTCTTGCATATCACAGCATTATATAGTCCTGAGAAACAGGGAGTTATTTGATAATTTTGGGTGCAATCCTGACTTAGGCCAGAGAGAATGGCCCAGCTAAGCTGGCCTAAGTAGGCCATATCTTGAGCTGTTCTGGATATGGCCTAACCGCACCATTCTAAGCCATGCCCCACATGCACTCCTGCTGAGCTGCCTAGGCTAGCACTGCTAGGCCATGGCAGGTCCTTCTGTCTTGGGCTGGTCTAAGGGACTTAACAGTCCAGGCCTTTTCTGGTGCACCTAGATGGGCCTATCTGGCATTAGGATGTCCCAGTGCTGAATAGGCTGGCCCAAGTGCACTTCAGGATTGCATCCTTTGTTTATGATGGAGAAGAAGAATATAATTAAGCTGATGATTGATGCCCCTCAACATGTAATTGATGGTCTGCTCCTAATCTCCTCATTTCTGGACTACAGCTTGCAACACAATTGGTCTGCAAGTGTGCTGTGGGAATTTGCTAGGTCATTTGTTAGAAGTACCTATGGGGAATGTGAGCCTCCAACTGATGCAGTGTGGCTTATCAGTGGTGAAAACAGAACATGGCACCTTGACAATGTTATCACTTTGCCAGTGTGCTGTGAGATTGAAAAAGCTTGAAAATTGCTGTTCTAATCTGTAAACCTCCATGTGTACTGTTACAATTTAGTAAATAAAGATAGAAAATAGATATTAGAATTAAAGACACAAAGATCTGCTCAGAGTAGATCAGCAACATCAAATTAATTAATGCTGCAAATGGCACAGAAATGTAATTTCTGTTGCTAATGTTGGCAAGGAAAGCTCTCTCTCTCTCTCTCTCTCTCTCCCCTGACCTTCTTGGAACATCATAGGGCTCCTGACCCCATACAACATCTGCCTTCTGTGTATATATAAGACATTCCTCTCTAAAAATCACAGTATTGTATGCTATGTAAAGAAAGGCAAATTTTCTATGTGGACTAGATGATCTAATCCTGTGCATAGGACATATGGAAGAAACACTGCAATCTCAAAGAAGGAAATATCTGTCTCTTTATTTCTCCTTTTTCCAACGAAACCCTTTTACACCCTACTGGGTGTTTGATGGAAAAGGATAGTTCTAGCACAGCCATTGAAGATGCTCACCCTCTCAGCATTTGTTTGGCTGAGCTTAGCCTTATCCGAACCCCCACTCCCTTTCCCACCTATCCCCAAAATATATAGGAATAGACTTGCTGGTTGCCACTATGGAGCTAGATAGGAAAATTTGCGCCTTACTTGATTGGCCTAATAAGGAATGTTTATGCTGACTTCAAATTAGCCAGGTTAATCACAACCGGTCTGTGATGGGGCAGGGAATAGGAATAAGGATTTGGTGAATATCCTCTCTCAAGCAAGAGTCAGAGGAGGAACTGGAAGGGAGAATAGACAGTAGCATGCTTTCTCCTTCAGAATAGGTGTCTGCACTAATGGGTGGAGTGTCTGTTCTAAAGTGTTTGGAGTTTACAAATGCTGACTGGCATTAATTTCAACAAATAGGACCGGTTTTATTCCAAACTTTTTAAAAAAACATTTTTGGGGGTACACAAGCAATGGAAGAACACAAGAGTTTTGCTTCACTTCAAAGTAAGATGGTGAAAATATGCATAATAAAAGCACACGAGATGAAAAGAGAGGCGTTGCACCATACCAGATCCCACACCCAGTGAGTCACAACTGCAGAACAGAAGCCACTCTGCATAAATCTTCTTTGTTCAAGCAACTCTATATTAGCACCACAAACATGGTTGAGATTTTCATTCTCATGAGCTTCTTCTGACAAAGCCATTTTAAAAAAACACAGTTTGAAAGCACTCCCAACTATTTATGGATGATATATTCCTTGGCCCCCATTTGCCAAAAGCAACCTTGTTATGCAATATACGAACTTCAGAACCTCAGATCAATTTCCCTTTCATCATTACTCATTCTCATGCTTTGGCGACATGTTTCAGTCAAGAATACCACATTCTTTAGTCATTGTCTTAAATTAATTCTGATTCAAATGCAGCCACCAAATCCGCACAAAATCACATATTCTCATTGAGCAATTACCAGTTTGCAATTATATCTATCTTTATTTTGGGAAAGTTTTATGGCAGAGCCTGTTTAGGAGATCAAAATCATGAATCAAAACCTCATCCAGTTCTATCCTTATGGGGATCCTTACAGGTACCTTGAAAACTGCATTTATATTCAAATCCAAGTCGAAAGTTTGAAGGCAGATCCCTTTACACATTCTTCCTTCCTTCCTTCCTTCCTTCCTTCCTTCCTTCCTTCCTTCCTATCTATCTATCTATCTATCTATCTATCTATCTATCTATCTATCTATCTATCTATCTATCTATCTATCTATCTATCTATCTATCTATCTCCAGAGCTCTGTTCATCTGGAATAACATTTCTCCTGACTTGTTCTACTTCAGCCTGCAGGTGGAGGTGTTGTATATTTGACAGCTGCATAAGTGGGGAGAAAACTCTCTGTGCCACATAGCAAGTCACAAAGACTCTATCTTGAAAGAATTAACAGATCCTTACATTCACGGGCACTATACAATCAAAGTAAAATGTAAGTCAAATGTAGATTTACTCAAATCTAGTATGCCATTGAATCTAATATGCACCCTTTACCTATATGGAAAATACCGTATTTACCCAAATCTAATTAACCATTGAATCTAACGTGCACACTGATTTCTGAAACCAAATTTGGCTGAAAATGGTGAGCAGTAGATTCAAGTAAACACAGTATTTTAAGCACCATCGATTTTCACTGCGAGAGATTTAGGCAGATCTGTATATAACAGGGACGTCAATGTGCTTAATTTTGGTTAGATTATTTAAGTCTGCTGCAATATTAGGGTGTGTGTTGGCATTAAAACAGTGATCCCATAATCCAGTATTTGACAAACCTTAGTCTGTGGGCCAGATCCACTGTGATGCTGGATCCTTCCCCACTGTGAGTAGTGCTTACTGTTCCACCACACAGATCACAAAAGCCCTCCAATCTCCAATCGCCATTGCCCAGAAATCCATGCTTAAAGCCAGCAGGAACAGCACTGTGGTGATCAGAGGGACTTTTTGTGAACCACACAGTGAACCGTAAGCACCCAATCGACTGCTTTAGCACTACACAGCAAAATTACAGCAAAACATACAGTTACAATTCTGATGACAGCTGGCCTACACCAGTGTTTGGGCCCATAGTGATGAGACCCACAAAGCTCTGTGCACTGCATTCAATGCACATGGCTTCTGGGATTGGTCTTGATTGCCAGTTACTTCCAGGTTCAGAGAGACTGTGTGCCAGTTCAAAGAATGATAAGGAGGTCACAATGATTGAGAGGGCCTTTCCCAGCACTGACAATTGCACATTAGTTCTCTTCCTACTAGGTTGAGCCTCCAACTGTTGGTTAGAAACATGGGGTCTCCTGCCAGGGCAGCAGATGGCCCATGATATCCCATCAAGTGCCTTGTAATGTCCCAGGGTGTCACAATACATACTTTGGGTGCAGTGACCCTAATCCACAATGAGATGAGCAGCAATTGTCTGTTACCTGTACATGCTTGTCCTTTCCTGAAACATGCCTATTCCTACACTTTCGTTTAAAAATAAGGAATATATATAGTCAGCCCATCCATAAAGGTTTATGAAGAAGTTAGGGTGACCATATGACCCATTTTTTCTAGGTCATGTCCTCATGTCCTAGAAAAAAATCTTCATCGCCCTTCTTTTCCTTATTAGCAGGTAGCTAATAAACTATGGTAATTAATAAACTATGGCTGCAATCCTAAACACACTTTCCTGGGAGTAAAATCAATTGAATGCAAAGGGGCTTGCTTCTGAGTAGACTTAGGTATATGGCTGCAATCCTAACTCCCAGTTAGGCTGGCGTACGTCCTGGCACAAGTTCCGTGCTGTCCTGGGAGTGTCACAAAAGTGTTGTAAGGCACTACTGAGGTGTTTAGGCCAGTGCAGAGACATGCATTGGCCTCCCCACATAACCAAAGGAAGGAGGAGCAGGCAAGCTGTGCCAGCTTAAATTGATTAGGATTGTTAGTTAGCCACTCTCAGATGCATCAGCCTGCAGGAATGTGCAGCCTCTGCCACCATTTTTATGTGACAGCCTTAACCAGCAGCCACCAAAGCACCTGATCATTTAATTGTACACAAAATGCTTTGAGAAGCCTTAGCCTCTCAGAAAGGCAGGAGACAACACAAAGAAATAAATACCGTCTCACCTAAGTTTAAGGTTGGCAGGGAGAGAGGCAGATCCTATAAGCTGTTTCAAGGTGGGGCCAATCCTAATGTTGTTTTTTCTGTACCTGACCACAGTGTTCTCTCTCCTCCCAACTCTAATCAGCTCAATGTCAGAAACAGTACCCCAAGGCAGTGTTTCTTAAGGTTAACAGCAGGCTCATAAGTGATGATGATTCAACCACAAGCAGTTGTAGCCAATGATGTAGCAATTCCACTCCTGGGTGGTTGTCAGTTCTTCCTGGGGACTTGAGCTGTCTGAATTTCATGAGTGATCCATGTGGAAACAAAATTCTCAAGGCACTTTTCTCGGGCCTTTGATGACAGGGCTGGTTCATATCTACAGCTACCAAATCAAGTGCTGCTCCAACTTGTTTCTGGGGGATGCTATCAAGTTGTTCCTTTTCCAGGTGCAGGAAAAACCCTTTCCATCCCTTTGGTCCATATGACCTCTCAGAGAAGAATGGTTCCACCCTGTTCCCTTAACCACCAATTTACAGAGCATAATACTGCACTGTCAGTTGTTCACCTCATCTCACCTTTGCAAAAGCCAGCATGATGTGTATGTGTGAATGTGTGTGTGCACATACAGGTGTATGTATCTAAGAGAGGTAATGGAGACATTCAACACAGAATACATCACCTCTCAACAAGAGGATTATCTGCTCCTTTTTGCCAGCAACAGACATCCCAATCAAGACACAAGGGCTTGCAGAGGATCCCATCAGAAAGTTGTTGGCAGGGTGGAGAAGGGTGTGTCTGTCTCTCAATGGCAGAAAATAGTTGTGACTTCATGAATGTAGTATTCTGCAGTAGGTTGATCTTGTTGCAAATATGCTGAAGGACTAGGTTTCCATTTGTTCCCTTCTGGATACAAATACAGTGGTACCTTGATTAAAGAACGACTTGAATTAA
Source organism: Cryptoblepharus egeriae (assembly GCA_030015325.1). Classification (NCBI taxonomy): domain Eukaryota; kingdom Metazoa; phylum Chordata; class Lepidosauria; order Squamata; family Scincidae; genus Cryptoblepharus; species Cryptoblepharus egeriae. The sequence goes on from JAREYC010000001.1 coordinate 152,964,942, forward strand.
GAGCGTTTTGTGTTAAGAGCAAAATTTTCTCAGAAATTTTGACTTGATTCAAGAGCACTGTCTTGAAAGAAGAGCTTTTCTGAGGAAGTTTGGGACTGGCTTCCATGGCCAGGGAACTCACAGGGGGAAATGTTGTACAAGCCCAGTAGCTCAAATAGCTTGAGCTATGGTGGGGCTCTGGGCAAAATTTGGCACAAACTTCCATGGCCAGGGAACTCTAAGAAGGAAGCTGGGGGGAAGGGGAGCAACCTGAGCCAGGTGTGTGTATGGGATCTGTGTGTGGCAGTGTGGAGTGTGTGCTTTATCAGTGTCCCAGTGCTGCTCCCCATAAGCAGTATGGGAATGTTAAAGTTGCATGAAAAGGCAAAGATGCCCTTGAGCCAAAGGATAGCAGTGACTCAGTCAGTGACAGTGAAAGTCATTCCCTACAATCCAGAGTAACTATGGGAGCACATAAGAGACATTATGTGTACCCGTAGTTACTGCACCACCTAGTTAAAATCTATGGGAAATTCATATTGCAATCCAGAGCAAATTGTTCTTACACCGGAGCAAGGACTCCCCATAGTTACTCTGGATTGCGCCCATTGTCCTCTCTCTTGTCTCCCTTCACCAGCCATGAAGTTTTTCAGAGATCCAGTACAGTTCATACTGTACAGTATTTTCTTTATTACAGTGTTTCGTGTTACTGTACATTGCAGTATTTTGTAGTAGATTACAGTGTTTGTAAACATTTTTATATACAGTTAATATTTTTATATAAATATTTTTGGTTGTGGAAACAATCGTCTCAGTTTCCATTATTTCCTATGGGAAAATCTGCTTTGTATTCAAAAAAGTATTCAAACTGTATTCAAAAAAGTGTTTTGAATTACAAGCATGCTTCTGGAACGGAAGAGAGCCAAGCCCACCCCATGCTCTCCATCCCTGCCTTCTCCTTCCCTCACTTTCCAGGGAGCAGACCCTTGCAGAGCACCCTTGTCTGCCAGATTTCTGGGGCTGACTCTTGCAATGGCTGCCCTGCTCAGCCCCTATAGCTTCCCTTTCTCCTTGGCTCCCTACTCTGCTGGAAGCCAATCACACCCTGCCCTTTCTCAGCCTTCCACTTCCAGTGAAATTATTACTGTATTATTTGAATGCTTGATAGGGTAAATTTGGCCAAAACAATCCTGCACATTATATTTGAGTAAATGCGGTTGCAAAATGTTGCAAAATCTATAATTCAGTCAATTTTTTTCCACTACTGGGTGTGCTATGCCAATTTCCCCCCTTGTTGTTATATTACTTTTCAACAAAAAATAGTTTACAAACTGAGATTTACATAGCAAAATTAGTTGATATACATGTTTCCTTGTTCTCTGACGGTTTGTTTTCTGATGATCTGTTCTTTCAACACCTTTCAATTATCCCCAGAAGTCATTCATTCAGCACATGTTCCTCTTGCAACCTCTCTGCTGTACTAAAGGCTAAAATTGCCCTCCCCATATTGATTTGCATGTGGCATGGTGATTCAGACTGTTTTGGTGCGGGAGAGTATAAAAGAGAGCACACATGGACGCTTTAGCTTCTGGTCAATACCCATTTTGGAAGGAGTTAATGAGAATCCATTTGCAGAAATCTCTGTGTGACAACAGGAATTTGCAAGATAAAAAGGCATTTGCAATTTGCTAGCTAAGGAAAAATCAGAAACCTTTGTAAATTAAAAAAAAATATTGGTTTCCATGTTTTAACCATTTCCACTTTTCACCACAGCTCCGGTCCCTAAACTGTCAGAAAAGCAAAGGACACCTATGCACACTAAGATGTGGCCTGGTGATTGTATGTGACATTGTTCCAGGACCCTGATTGGGTTGTAAAGCCTCATGGGGGGGGGGCGCGTTTCAGCAACCTTTTAAAGCCTGTACAATAGAGGGGTTGGATCTAATCAAATGACAATACTACCTTAACAAAACTGAGTTCTTGATGTATTCCTGCACAGCCTCTTCTCACTGCCCTGTCCCACAGCTTCTAAGGCTGGCCTTGCTCAATCTACACAACAAATAAGGAGGAAAGAGAAGGGTGGGGTGGGCAGGAGAGCAAGTATGGTGAAAATTGAGTTTCCGGTTGGGGCAGAATTGGTGGTATGTCCACATTCATGGACTGATTTGCAGCAGGAAAAATGTTGAAGACCAGTAATATAGGAAATGCTAGCTGCCATATTCAAACTGTACTGTTTCCTGATGTCATCATGATGATCTTAAGCAGCTCCAGCTGCTTCATCATACAACTTGGTTGTAAACATGCACTCAGATTTCTATCAGTCCACTTGTTGGTGAGGATGCCCCATGCCTTCTCATATGGATAGGAAACTGATTGGGATGAGTCATGGCGCTCTCCTATCCAGGTGAGTGATGGCAGCATCAGGGAAGAGAATTAAAGTGATATGACAGGTCATGTGGGAAATCATTTGGGCTCGGCATTTGAGATGGAGTATAACATGAATCCACATGCCAAGATGAATATGAAGAAGTGAGGCGAAAGGAGTGTTATGAAGAAAAGCAGTCAGAAAGGGTGGGGAATAACAGAAACAAGGTACTTTCCTACCTGAATGCCACTTCTTACAAACTCCTGTTACAGGAGTGTTTAGAATGCTCAATGGTTAGTAAGATTTGCTTCTGATTCGACATAAATAGGACTGCATTGCCAGACAAAATTTTTAGTAAATTATATCATTTTAAAAATGAATTGTAATTTTCAACAATACTTTATTTAGACTGAAAGTATCCCCAAAGAAGCAATTGTCAGCATGGGGAATCTCAAAGCTTCTCAAACTCATTTCCTGTCGCTGCATGTTTGAAATGTACAGATTGCTTTTAATATATTTTTACTGCAGTTGAAAATAATTCCCCTTTATAGAGACTGGGTCTGATGTCCTTTACAGAGCTCCCTTTTTTGAACCTCATTCAAGTGGAAACTTGCATCCATTGCAGTTGCAGGATTGGGACAATCCCCTTAAATTATTACAGTGGGACTGATAGATTCATTTTGGAAGCCTGTATATATGTTTGAGTCTCATATTTGGATGAAATAGTTGTCTGTTTCTAATATTTGGATGAGAACCAGTCTCCTAGCCCAAAGCTAAGATGTGATTTGGCACAAAGATCTGTGGGCTTCACCACATGATGCATGAAGTGCAGCTGAGTGACAAAATAAGGTAATATAATAAGGTAATATAACTGTTTAGCTGGTGCAAGTCCAAGTGGCAAGGTGGCATGTTTGGACCAGAATGGAGTGATGGATGTCGGCAGAGCCATTGCCCACCCATTGCCAGCTCTGCCACACAATCCTGTAGCCCTTGCCTCGGCCCTGATATTTCTACACACTCCTGCCCCATTGTGCCCACACTACTCCCTTCCTAACCAGCTGTAGCAGATGGTGGTCTTACTGCTGGGCAGTCTACGCTTTGATTATATTTTATACTTTTATGTTGTTGTTTTGTGGTTTGTGTTTGTTTTCATATGTTTTATATGGCTGGTCAGTAGACCGTTAATAAAGAACTTGAACAGTCTACGCAGTTATCGGCAATTGTTCAGGCACATTCTCTGCATGAATCCACCAGTTGAGCATCACTTCCATTAGTGGAACAGCACTGAGGCCACTAGAATTCACATTTTTCTGGTGGTCAGCCCAATTTTGTTTGGCCTGCTTTTGGTGCTAATCAAAACTCAAAGTGACACACATTTGATTTAGATTTAATGTCTAAATTCAATTTAGATGTCTAAATTCATGACTAAATAGACATTTGAATCCCTTAGGATCCAGGTTAGTTCATTAATTGAATGAATAGCCTAGAATCCCTTAGGATCCAGGTTAGTTCATTAAAACATCATTAAAACCCTGTGGTTTCAGATCTTATATCTTCCTTGGTTTCAGATGGAAAAATTAAAATAAACTATTTAATTGGCAGTGATACTGAGGATGTGCAAGATCTAAGGTTTGTTAATATTTGCTTAATTTTTATCACAGCTTTCTCAGAATTGAAAGCTTAGTAGATTTAATACCATTTAACACACCCTAAGAACTATTCCCCTGCAGCTAGATTTTTTTAAAAACACAGATTATGTTCCTTGACTGAACTTACCTGACAGCAACTATAATTTCAACACAGCTTCAGGCATTTCAGACAACAGTCCACATTTTTAAAGCAACCAGTCTTGTGTATTGTATAACATTTTAAAAAAGTAGGCCTAACTCAATCTTAAACATATTCACTGCCAGTTCAGCCCACTGATTTAGATGTGTCATATTTTGTAGTCAGTATGTAGGTCTGACCCTTAGGGCAGACCTCGCATTGTTGACATTGTCACTCTTCATTTGCTGTCGTTTTGGAACTGTAATAATGGAGTTTTAGCTACCTCCATTCAATAAAACCATGGATTTTATTTACTTGAATATTTACTTGCATTTATTTACTTGAATTTTATTTACTTGAATGAGAGGTGGTAAGAATCTAACTGATCAAATCTAACTGATCAAATTCTTATTTTCCCATCTCTCGTCCAGCTACTATTAAATAAAGAATAAACAAAAGAAGACAGGGCTAATAACACCTGAGCCATCAGTTTGGCATTACGGTACTGAGTATAGCGAATGTAACGGAGGTGGGGAACTAACAGTCCAGTCCTAATAGCGGTGGCAACTGCCAGGGGTAGAGGTTCCAAAATGGCAACTGCTGTATACGGTGGCCACACAGGTGCTGCCAGAGTCCCCCTTCCCAAAGTAAGGTGACAAGGGCTGCAATTTTGCTGGCACAGGCTGGAGGACCTCTTTGTCATGCTTTTTAAGGCAACGGGATAGGATATAGCAGAGCAGGGCTCCACTGGTGGTATCTCCATCCCAGGGTGGTTTCTCCTCCCACTCTGGAATGCCTCCACACAGCCCAAACACTTGCCCCCACTGCTCAAAGCTCATCCCAAGCCCTGGGTGACATTCATATGGCACTGGGCCCAGTAATGACTGGCATTGGGCTGGCACTACTTCCACAGACGATGCCATGAACATGCTTAATGGCAGAGATGGGAACACAAGTAGGATGACTTGGGTCGAGAAAATGCCAGTCATGAAAAGTTTGGAAACTCGGAAATACTCAAGTCGGGTGGGGGGGGGGTGTCTTCCTGTCAAGTTTTTTTACTTGATGTCTAGAAGTCCTTGGTCTGGGCTGGCCCTTGCTTACTGAGATGACACTGCTTGGAAAATCTATGGCTAGAGCAAGCGGCAGAGAAGGGTTAATGTCTCCTGGCCAGGTGAGGAGGCAGGAGAAACCCCTTTCACTCCAGTCTGATTGGAGGGGAAGAATGACTGCTTAATGCCAAAGCCTGGAATTTTAACATTTTAATTGTCTGAGGGATTGTAGGAGGCAGAACAAGATGGTCTGTGCATTTGCACAAAAGCCCAGCTGGAGGACAGAGTGTTTGAAGTCTAGTTAGAAGTAATAATCTTCAATGGGGTTCACTCCCTGGGAAGTGGCATGTTTATGTGCTGGAGCTCAGTGCTGGAACTATGAGCAGTTATGATTGGGCTATAAGACGGGCCTTTGATTTGGGTGACAGCTCCATGTTTTGGTCAAGGCTTAGTACTGGTGTTGGTCTCCTTCTCACTCATTTAAATAAGACATACTGTGGATGCCAGTCGGCCCTGTGCACGAGATAAGTGCTTCCCAAGCTTCAAAGGAGACTTCCTTTATTTTCACTTCTTCCGTATTGCCCACACTTCACTGAATGCTGCTACATAAGGTTCTCTGAAATTCAGAAGTGGCTTTTCAAGAATGCCAGGGAGTGCCATGAGAAAAGGAGATGCTGCAGAAATCTTGATGTGAACACGGTGTTCCTTTGGATCTTAGCCACCAAACTGTTATACTAAATAGTTGCGGTTAGCATAATATAACTGCTTCTGGATCTACAGCCATTATCATCATCATATCTTGCTATAGCATTCCTTACATGGCAACAAGAAGCAATGATCATTTTTTTTTTAAAAAGTACTGTCATTTTAGATCTGTTATAAAGGCCGGGCCTTTGGGACAAATAACCATATATGAAAAAGTACCCATTTTGATAAACAATGCATTTTGGATAACAAAGCACATCATGATGGAAAACAGGAGCAGATTGCTTCAGAAAGTGTTTTTTGTTCTCCTTCCCTGAAAGTAAGTGTAGATCATAGATAGGCATTCCTGTTCTGGGAAGATCAGGGCAAAGGGCTACAGCCACCTCTACTGCAGCTGACTGGCCAGCAGCCAGTCACTTGGGAGAGAAGGAACTTGTGTGTGTTTCTCCACATCCTGTGTGGCATGCATGGCTGTGGCAAACTTCTCTGGCTGAGTGTTTATGTCTGCTGTGATCCAGACATATTTCTTCTCCCTTCTCACTGGTTGGCTCAGAGATCCCTATGTTAATTTGCTTTGGGGACAGAGAGAGAATGTTATAATCAGGAACGGTTGCCTCTGAGTGTTTGCAGAGTACACATTTCTCTTTAATTGGGCATCTCCTTGGCCCCTATCACTGAAATGCAGGTTGAACCTCTGCATCCGCAAGGTTTCATTATGGGAACATCGATGGATACCCATTTTCACCTTAAACAAAAGCAATCATTTACCATGGAAATGGGGCAGGCAAAGAATCAATTTCCCTTTTAGGGGCATAAAACTGTTTTAGTTCTTCAGTGCAGAAGCAGATATTTTCTCTTCCCCTAGAACTGAATACTAAGCAACCAAGAATTGATGATCACTTTGTACTCAGACCCCAGGGCAGTGGTACTTGGGCATTTCAACCAAGGATCCCCTTTCAAACTTAAAATCTATCCAGGACCACCTATCAAAACTTAACAGGATGTGAAATCACTGGGATGTGACATACCAGAGCTTCTCCATGTCTACTCAGAAGCCAGTCCCATTGTGTTCAATGAGACTCCCAGGAAAGCCCAGTGCCAGATTCCAAGATGGCAGATCCCACCACTGCCCCAAGGTCATGACAACCAACGGGGTCATGACAGCCAAGGGGGTCATGACCCCTACTTTGAGTACCACTCCCCCAAGGGAAGAGAGGGGTTTGCCTTCCACCTGAACCCAAACCAAAACAAAAGCCATACTAAAGCCTTCTTTAGTCCCAGAGATGAACATTGCTCATCATATTAACATGATAAGCATTGCACAATGTTTTTAAGCCATTAATTGTGCTTAATGGATGTTTATCTTTTAACAGGCCAACCTCAAAGAACTGAGATAAAATTGTGGGTTAAAAATTGCTAATAGATTGTATCTGTACCCTAGTGTCTCTTGGGTGGTTAGAAGGTAAACAGATTTTGTGCTCCAGCTTGTTCACAAACCCCAAGGAACTGGTGGCTAGTCTTGGTAGCAGGGATGGCAGAGGTTGATATGTTGGCATTAGTGTTGGCATTTCATAGCAGAAGATTCGTTTCTGAATCCACCTCTTTATAGGTAGTGGCTTCCACAGATCATGTTGCTCCTTGCATACTTGCAGTCTTTTGGTGGACCAAGCTGTACATCCATCATGCTAGATGGAGCCACCCCATCTTTACATATTTCTTCCAGTATCTGAATTATATGTTTGCACAAATTAACAAAGCAAGCTTATCTTTATTATTTCTCAGTCTCTGGAGGATCCTGGCTCCACTTCCAGAAAGCAGAGTTGAGGTTCAGTGAGTACTTCATCTCAATTGCTCTCTCTCTCTCTCTCCCCTTGGCATTTTTTAGCACCCTGTCCCACGGTTCAAATATAATTTATCTACAATCTGCTTCGAAAAAGTTTGCAAATACCGGAATGAACAATTCCATTTTTACTATTTCATACAACTCAATAGACCTTTGGCACTGAGCAACTTCGTTAAACAGCTTGTGTATACCCATCGGTTGCCTACCCTGTTGTAGATTGGTGGCCAACTGGACTAACTCAGTATTAAGGCAACTAATGTCAACCTCCAGTTATCCATTTAAGGGCATGGGTTCTGCTCAGCCCAATCGTGTCTACTTAGGCTAGGCTCCTCCTTGTAACATAGCCAAACAGGGACACTTATAAACATTTATAAGTTTATAAATGTAAATGCTTATCCACAGTTGTCAGCATCCAGTAGTACATTCTTTCAGATATATATAGAGATTTGGCTATCATGCTGCCTAATAGCTGCTGATAGATTCAAAATCAATGAAGATGAAACTTTTCCTGACTGAATTGTGTTCCCTGCTATAAGGCCTATGATTGGGGAATATAACTGAGTTCTAAGATAGCTAATCCCACTATTCTAATTCTACAGTTTCTGAGTCTCCTTATAGCAGGAACATAAAATATAACGTCAGAGCATAGAAAGCATTGCTTAAAACATAATTCTGACCTTGGGACAATCTGCTTTGGTTAGCATTATAAACTGCATACCCTGCAAGTTTTATTTTAATACAGGTTTTTCTAAATGGGGTTTAATGTTTCGGTCGATTTATAGCCCATAACAATGAAACCCCTGAAATCTGGAAACTTCCCAGAAAAAATACTCCACAGCCTACATAAATTTTCAGTAGTTTTATTGAAAAATGCCTCTTTTGTTTCAGAAATAAATAATATAAGGCAGTGAAATTCACAATTTGCAGTTAAAATATAAAAGCAGCAATTCTATATCCATAGTCTTGCAAACAATTTCCAACTGCTTTTTTTTTTCTTTGATAACTAAGAAACATTATATTCTGGTGGGGAAATCATACTAAATATACAACACAAACATGCAATTCCATCTTTGCAGGATTGACTGCAATTTGGCATAAATGTTAATGTCTCTAAAAGAAGGAGATTTAAGGCATTAAAAAATAACCTGTATCCAGTTGATACAATGATGTCAGCTACATTATTTAACATTGGTGGTTGTTAAGGAGATGTATAAAAACAGTATATGCCCTGCAAGGGATAAGCAAAGACAGAAGAAATTGACCACGAATACTGGCAAAGTATTCAGTGAGGAAGAAATGTGTAAAGCAAGCTCCATTACTGAAGCATCCAGCCTTCAGAATACCAGCGGCAGCTGTAATTGGTGTTTTATTTATTTTTCTTAATTTACTTAAAAAGAATGCAGGCCTGTGATAATTTGAATGCACTTGTTAAATTTCTGTGCAGCCAGAGTAAGCTAAGGTATTTTACAAGCATTTCAAGAGCAAGTACAAAAGCTATAACAACACTGCATTGCTATTCCCGCATAAGCCCGATACTCTTAAAGAAGCAATCATGCTTCTGTTTTAGAAACATGGAAGGGGAAATACACACCTACTCTGTAGATATCTACGTATGGGAGAATAGCAACCACAAAAACAAAGAACCAAAAAGAAGAGAAAGGATTTATGGAAAGCAATCATTTATGGTTTTGTTTTTGCTTTTCTTGATAATGATCTTTTCCAGCGCATATGTTCAGGGTATCCAGGTGAATGCATATCAGCTCCATAGTCCTCATATTCATCATCCCTTCTTTCAGACTCCACTGGTACTATGTAGGGATCACTTTCAGGCTGATAAGGTCCACTTTCAGGTGCATATGGCTCTGGTTGAAAATAGTTGTCCGATTGAACATTATAGTTATCATATGTCTTTGATTCTACAGGTTGTTTTTAAAAAGTTATCTTTGGTTTTACTAATGCTGTCTGGGAAGAGAATCTGAATGACTTTGATCCTATTTTGAAGTTCATTCTATGAAATTTCATTCTATGTAAACTATCCTGAAACAATAAGTCATGTGAGGACACAGATACGACATACGGAGCCACAAAAGGAAACAGTATAAAGCTGTCCTCTCACTTGAAAGGAGAGGTGGCTCCTTATGCTCAGAGAATGCACAGGACTCAGGATTGGAGGTAATAGCTGCAGCCCAATCCTATGCATATTTACTGGTAATAAACACCCTCAGAGTTCAAATGGACTTACTCTCAAGCAAGCAAGAACTATAAGGGTTACAATCTATTATTTATAATTAATTTTGCACAATGTATATATAAAGATGAATCATGAAAAATTATTTTCTTAGTATAGTTGGGAGAGGGGAGAAAGTTCTAAAACAAGGAAATAGAAAATGGGTTTTTAAAGCTATCTGGATCTCATACATTCAATACCAAAATAAAAATAATCTTGTTGTTTAGGGATACTTGGAAACAAAAGTATAGGCCCCTAATATTAGCTATGACAAAGTCTCACTAAATACTAATATTAACTATGACAAAGTCTCACTAAATACAATGTGATTTTGCCACAACTTTGTTGTTTCTTTGATTTGAGTGGGATTCAGTAACTTTAGCTGGATCAGGGCCTTGCAGCATAATCCTAAACATTTAGCTAAGAATGTTTCAATAGGGCTTATTCCCTAGTATACCTCCACTGTATTCAATGGGGCTTATTCCTTAGTACACCTCAGTCTTAATTTCACCAATTCCTGAACATTAGCATTTAGATGAAAGCCAATGAATGAAATCAGTAGATGCTTTGGTTAAAAAGAAAAACTTCTCAAATAATAGATCTCTAAGGTTATGACAGACGTTCACACAAATCTTCACTATTGGCAATATTCATTTAAAATTATTCCTTATATTGGATCAAGTTACAGTTGGTGCTGAAGGAACACCAAACATTGCACGATAACCGGAAGCAAAAATTATTATTTTTTTAGTATTTGCAACAAGATTACATATACAAAAAAGCCCCATTTCCTGAATCAGGTATGATAATGATGATGGTAACAAGCAGCAGAGAGAAAGAGGTTATGCTGACACTCAGTAAGAAGCAGCAGCAGGCTTTGAAGAAAAAGCATGATGTAATGATGTTAAATGATTTTAGTAGACATGATCCCATACAAATCATTTACAAGCCACAATTAGTTTACTATTTACACTGTCTTTTCTTTCACCAAGTTCACGCACCATGTTGTTACATCCTCTAGTTAGTAGTTTTATAAGCCTTATCTTTGAGACTTTCTTGGAAGGGGGGAGAGGGAGGAGGGATGACAAGGGAAGAAGGGTACAAAGGTTGCTTTGTCCTCCAGCTGCTTTACCAAATGCAACACACTTGACATCTTGCCCTTTATCACATTCAAGAATACTTGTTAGTATAAAAATAATCTCCCCATTTTACGAGGCCAACATGGTTCAGTTAACCCATATCTATGGTGAAGTATCCATACAGTTTCAGTTCCTAATAAGCACGTGCACAAACATCTCAGAAATAGGGTTCTCATTGTATTCAAACTGTAAGCAGCACTGGCGACTTAGAAAATGTGTTAGCCGGAACCTGAAACAGGTCAAAGATGATGTTAGTTTTCAAAGTCCAACTGCAGTGCAGTAATATGTTTTCATTCATTTACATCCATTTAAGAGGGTTAAATTATATGTATATATCTATATATGTATACCAAGTTGCACTCTGAATGAGTAGCACTATGATATATAATTTCCACTGTTTTTAATTCAGATTCATTTTTTACACTGTGTGATAACTAACCCATAAAATTTGTTCTACCCACCAAATCTAAATCCATGGCTCTGTGTGTATAGATGTACACTATATATAGATATATAGGTAGATATTCACATATACATGCACTTTACAATAGTGGCAAACAACATATCAAACAGCAATATCACGTTCATGGATTGTAAGGTGCTACAGTGCACACAAACTAGTAGCTTGAACTCCTTGCTTAAGAGATGCTCATGATTTATGACCCACATGATTTTAGATGTAATTTCCTTCCCATTTTTAATGGTGTTTTGTCCCATGGGCCATGGCTATCCAGCATTTTTATTCTTTAGGCAATCTTTTGTCTGAAACTGCTTCTTTTCACAAAAAAAAATTATCATACTGGAACATAATAAAATATTCCATGCATATTAGCAGAAACTGTGAAATGGTGACTTGCTTTTTTCACTTGTCTGCACTGTATCACAGAAAGGTGTTTGGATTTGGAAAATGAGATTTCAGGTCCTAATTTTGTATAGATAATCCCAACTTTATTCAGAAGGATGTACGCAGAAATGGTAAACAATTGTGTTCTTTTTACTTTAGATGGAGTGGTCAACCTTGTTCAGAAGAAGTAGTTTGGTGGGAAGAGCAGGAGGAGGAGAAGAGGAAGAAGAAAATTGTCATTTAAATACTAACAGCAAAAAATATTCTCCTAACACTGAATATGTTAGAAATAATTTCCTTCTAAAATATAATAAATATGTTCTGCTTAAAGCAAAACACATTTCAAACGCACATAGTTAAATAAACATTGTGTCAAATTAATCTCAAAAACAGCCTGAATGATGAATTATCCTTGGATAACTGGCAAGATCTAAGGCAGAGCATCTGGGCAATTGCTTAGTTCTGAATTGTGCCTTCAATAAAAGATCTCCTTTTCAAATGGCACAAGCATTTTCAAAATAGCACTGAATGGTGTTTACTCTCTTGGTAACATACCTGGATATCCTTGACCATTGTAAGCAATGCTGGCACACTGGGATGAATCACAGTATCCAGGGGGCCCAGAAGGACCTCGGATACCTGCATTACCAGGTCGGCCAGGTGGCCCAGGTGGTCCCCGTGAGCCTGTAGAACCTGGTGGGCCAACTCTACTTTCTCCTTGTGGACCTTATTTTAAAATGAAAAAGAAGAAAATATATCATTATAATTCAGCATAAGGCAATCTGATAAAGTGGCTGGCAAAACCCAAGTCTAGACTACATTCAAGCATATGTTTAAGAAATGTTTCCATTTGGTTTCTGCATATGGCGTCAATGAAACAGCCACAGAGAACCAAAGACATAACTCATCATTAGTTGCTTCCCTGATTTTAAGGTCATTAGTCACAGAAAACTGCTTTGGCAAGATTTGAGCCTAGTGGTTCATATCCATTCTGAGTAAGGTACAGAGATCCCAACAGGCTCTTCTATCCTTGACAAGCACACTGAATTGTAGGACTGCTCTTGTTCTGCTTCCCTGCAGCTTTAGAACAGATGAGATTGTGTTTTCTTTGGAACAAACTGCATTCCTGGTTAACAGAAATGTAAAGCTTTAAGCAAATGGGACTAAAATTTGTTGCAAGCTTCTTTTGGATCTTGTAATGAAAAAGAAAATGTTTCAACTAGGAAATTAAAGGCATAACTGTCCCTGCCAAAACACCGGTAAATTTGCCAATTGCACCAATAACGAAGTTCTCATATTCTGTGCTAAACTGCAAGTCTGTACTATGGAATAAATTGCAACTGAGAAAGAACAGAGAGGAAATTGCAAAACAAAATTTTAGTTCAAAAATTCTAAATCTAGAGTTTCTAGAAGAAAAGTCTACCATTTTGTTTCCTTATCACGGGCAGGGAGGAGTAGAAAATGTCAAGTTGAGCACAAACAAAAAGTTTGGATAAAATGTTCCAAATATTATTTGCATCATGTGCTATTGTGATGAATTATCTATATATATAAAAGAGACAAGTCACTGACTCACTCACTCATTCACTCATCAATACCCTGCCAAAACTGCTGTGCCATGAAATTTGGGGTGGGTGTTCCTTCCGTGACTGAGGGGTGCACTAAGAACCAGTTTTCGGAAATTCCAACTGGAAGGGGGTGAAAAGGGGCACAACACGTTTTCCTCCCTATACTTTGCATTGAAGAATAGCTGAGGGATGCTCTGGCACACATGGGGTTGATGAGCATGGGGAGATTATAAGCATGAAGAGACGATGAGCATGGAGAGATGATGAGCATGGGGGACTGATGCGCATGGAGGACTGATGCGCATGGGGGTTGATGAACATGGGGAGTTGATGTGCATAGGGGGATGATGAGGGTGGATGAACATGGGGGATGTTGCACATGCGGTGGATGCACATGGGGGGTTGATGTGCAGTGGGGGAATGGCATACGGGGGAATTTTACTTCTGCAGCACGGATACGCTTTTCGCTAGTACATGATAAAACCAATTCAACTTGTTCTACTGCATATTTAATAGTTTTTGTCTTATTTCTTAGCCAATAACTCACCTGGTGGCCCAGGCGAGCCTCGTGGTCCTTGTGATCCAATCCCTCTTTCACCTTTCTCTCCAGGAAGTCCTAAAGTACACACACACAAAAAATGCCCCAAATATGTGAAAATAGTTTTAGCAATATAGGTATTCATGTGTTAAATGCATGATTTCCAAAATGTTTATGCTGTCCCTCCTTGGTCCCAGCGTCAACTTAAGAAAAGAAACATTTAAACCATTTTCATTCTGTATGGTATGACTGAGGGTCCAATTTTATAGACTCCTGTTGCTGGTACCTAGAGTTGGGGCTGGGTGCCACAAATGTGCCATAAAGCATGTTTACAGCACTCAGAGAGCATGGAGTGTTGGTCATAAGCCCATGACAGTCAACCACTAGGCTCAGCTCTTGCAGAAAGAGGATATGCCACTGCTGGGATTAAATGAGACTAAGGGCAAAATCCAGCCTAACTATGGGGAGTCCTTGCTCCGGTGTAAGAACAACTTACTCTGGATTCCAATATGAATTTCCCATAGGTTTTCACTAGGTGATGCAGTAACTACGGGTGCATGTAAAGTCTCCCACAGTTCCTCTGGATTTGAGGGTTAATTTTGGGGGTGCTGTGGGTTCTGGAGATAGGCAGAGGATAGAACAAAGGTGGGGCAGGAGGGAGATGGGATTGGTGGAGTCTTGCTGTGTGTTGGATTGGAAGACAAAATAGTTGATGCATATGAAAAGAAACTCATTGCCAGGGCCAGGTCTTTTTTCAGGAGAAGACAGCACTTCTCAGCGTCTGCTAGACATGCCACTGTTTCAGTGGGCACTGGAAAGTATAGGATTGGGCTGCCTGTCAATAATGCCCTGTTGTTACCATGCGACATACTTAGCATCAGGAAAGTATTCTTCTGCTTCACAGCAGCTGACAAATGATGAAATGCATTTTTTTAAAATGCACAACTTACCTCTTTCTCCAGGTGGTCCTTGGGGGCCAGGTGTACCTGGGAAACCTGGCCTGCCTCCAGCTCCAGGTTCTCCTGCTGATCCAGGAGGTCCAGGAGGACCTGGTGGGCCTACTGGTCCAGGCTGGTTGCGGTTTGAGTAGTAATCATTTGGAATTTGATTCAGCATTTGGTTAAATCGTGACATTTGAGCTTTGGGAAAAATAAAGCAGATTAACTCAAAAAATAAACAAAGCTATTTTCTTTTAAAATTCCTACTGTCATTATTGCCACCTATTTCCAGAAGATAACAGATTAAAATGAGTGAATGTATATAAAGTGAAAAGTGAAATTATTCTAATTTACAAGCACCATACCAGGCCAGTCTAGTAAATGCCTATGTCCACCTCCTACATCGTTCTTCAGCCTCTTTGTTTGATCAAAGTATATGATCTTGGACCTTACATTTCTTGACTGCATGAAGGAAGGAAGGTTGGGCAAAGATTTAATCATGCACTGGCCTTGCTATCTAGATTATCTTCTTCCACAATGAGTACTTCTATGCATGTGCCAGAAAGGAGGAGGAAAAACAGATCTCTCATATGATCCTTCCTGTGTGGGTTGTGCCTGGTGTGTGCTGGATCATGACATTAGGGTATTCACCTTTTTATCACTATATATAGGGTATTCACCTTTATATCCCTATTAGTCATAACTGCATTTGTCATAAAAGAAAACCTGCGATAAGCAGCAGGAAGGGCCAGTCTGCTTGCAATCAGTGTTAGGAGGATGTTAGGATCATTGCTTACCATTTATCAGTTGTTCACAGACTTGTCTTGCAACAGCTCGCATATTTTGAGAAGCAATGTCTCCCTTAATATAGAACATGACAAATCATAACATGATCTTTTTTTAAGAGGCAGAACTTAATAAGATGCAACTGTAACCAAATTAAAGGCTGTACTTACTCTGTCCCCCTTTTCACCCTTCAATCCAGCTGGACCCTGTAAGAAAATAAATTCTATCAGAGCATATCACAGCTTACATAGGGGTCACCAAAGAAGAAAGCTATAGGGGGAAAAACTATAATGATAAAGCGTGTGTGGGAAAATATCCCTCTAGAACAGTAGTACTTGTGCATTTCAGCATCCGGCCTCCTTTCAATTAAAAAAAACCAATCTGGGATCCCTTGTCAAACTTACCAGGATATAACATCACAGTGATGCCAGAGCTCCTCCATGTCTGCATGAAAGTAGGTCCCATTGTGTTCAATGGGACTGATTCTCAAGAAAGTATGGATTACAGACTATGCCCCATCTCTGCATGTCTACTTGAAGATATTCAAGCAGGAGGCATCACGGGTGAAGCAGACTGAGATCTATCTCTGGTGCAGCGCCTCTTGCAAAGCCTGCTCCACCTGTGGTGACTTCTGCTTAAGTTGTCCACTAGGAGAACTTCCACCGCTGCAGCTTCAGATGCCCTAGACTCTGCTGAAGGGGTGAATCATCCCATCCTCTCACAACCCTCCTGACCTGAGGTTGTGACCCCCGCCCAAGGGGAACGCAACCTCCACTTTGAATGCCACTGCTCTAGAACGATTCACTATGAGATGTGCAATAACAAAGAGTCAAATGTTATGACTCCAGGAAACTTATGAGTCTTATGGCCCAATCCTATAGACAGCCTATATAAGTGCTCTAATGGCTGTGCAATTATTGTGCCACGCTTGTGTGCTTCAGAGCCCCCAGTGGCAATGGCTGAAAGCCTCTTGCACATGCACACCCAGCCCACCAGCTGCTGAACAAGTAGATAATGGGTGATTGAGGGAGGTTCAGGGTGGGCAGCAGGAAAGGCAGGAGATGGTTGAGGGGCTGGAGGGATGGGTTGTGGAAGCAGCTTCATCCATGGGAATGCTAACCCCAATTTTCCAGCTCACCATGCTCACTGCCTATCCTTGGACTTACACCACTATTCTAGCTGGCATGGGTCCAAGGAGACTCACTAATGACTAGGATGTAAGAAAAATGCTTATTTATCTCCCCCAGGCCATCACATCTCCACCACACCAACCATTACCTCACATCTCCACCCACCAACCATCACATGCAACATGCATCACAGTTACATGGCAAAAGAAAGTAGGGGATAGGACTGGGGTTTGGGCTCAGATGATAGCTTAACTGGATACTATACACCAGATCTAAGAAGTAAGTAGGGATGTGCAGCATCAGTCCTTGTGACTGGCAAGCAGTCTGAAGTTTCTGGGTTGGCCAGGCCTGGTCTGTACTAAACTAAGAGCACAATCCTAACCATGTCTACTCAAAAGCAAGCCCATTGTGTTCAGTGGGGCTTACTCCCACAAAAGTGTCTTTAGGATTGCAGCCTAAGTCTCATTGTATTCAATAATACAGTACTTACTCCAGGAAAGTGTGGTTAGGATTGCAGCCCAAGTTAACTTCATATAATGAGAGTTGTAAAGAATTGAGCAGGCAACAAATTACATTAAGTAGAATATGTGGATTCTCTCTGAAGTAAAAATGAGTGACCTTTTGATCATTACATAATGTTATTTAAAAGCAGTGCTAAGCAAGAAGCCAAGCAGTATTAACCTTTCCAAGGAATATGCAGTTTTATATATACTAAGCACTATGGAGACACAAAAACAGTGTTTTAGAAGTGCAGGCACTTAATCCAGTCTAAGTAGAAGTTTATATGTGCATCTCTCACACAATGTTCTGAAATTTTAGCCTATCTGTTTACATTCCTCAGTTAGCAAATGGAAGAACCAAGGAAGATCCTGACATATTTGCCTTGAGAAACTTAATTAATCTATTAATTCTTTTTATTTTCGTAACTGAATGACAAAGCACAGAGACACATTTGTTGCCTGTAAAGAATGCTTAGGATTTAAAGAATGCCCATTTAAGAACACTTAGCCTCAATGGCTTCCCTGGGCCTCCCAATGCCTTATAAGGCATTAAAAACATCATTATAAGGCATCATAAAACATTATGGTTTTATCATCAAACTGGAAGCTTTGTATTGGGGGGCATTTTTAGGTTTGTTTCCTATGTTTCCTTTGTGGGCCTCAGAAAGCCTCAGAAAGCCACCCAGAGTTGTGCTTCAATTGGGCTCAGAAGTTGGGAGCGTGGCATTTGGCATCCATGAATACTGGAAATATGGGGATGCCGAACCCATGGTTAACATGGTTGTCCTGTATAGTCTTCCTCAGGTGAGGCTATGGGGACACGTTTTTGCACTGCTCCTGGGCCTTCTGAAGAATATACAGATTTTGAAATCAGGCATCAAATCTGTTTTGTGTGACAATTCTACAGCATGAAACACCATTTTGCGCACCATTGCAAAGTTCCAAAACAAAGCCAAAATGGAGGACAATGAAGCCAAAATGGAGGACACCTGGGTAGGAGTCTAAAAATCCAGACAAATCTGGAAATTTCCAGTCATATGGTCACCCATACCCTGGCATTATCCCTGACACTTTCTGGTTGTTTCATTGGGGAACAAGAGATGCAGTATTCTTTTGGCTATCTCCAAAAGAATGAGCTGGCTATTGAGCTGGCTATTTTCCAGCTCAAACAAGATTCTCTCCCTTTCCTTGTTCACTGGGAAATATCACTTGTTAAAAAAAATTTCAGAAAGGCATGAAAATCAGCTTGAAATCTGAACACATAAAACTCACTTTATTACAAGTAGTTCCTAGGAATATGAAAATATAGTTTGCATGGCACTATAATTTTCGTAAGGTCTTCACATTATCACATGTTATCATATGGAAGCAGTGTCCTAATGAACAACATCATCCACAACTCTTCTAGAGAGTACAGTACTAGTTCCTCTATTGAGTTGACAGGATTAGTTATGAAATTATTTTTTTCTCTCATCTTTCAAACAGCTTTTACAGGATATGAAGCCTGTGCATTAGCTTGAAGCAGCATTTACTTTTCAGACATAATGATCAACACATGTGAGAAACACAGCCAAATATTGTTAGAAACTAGGACTACCTGGGAGGGTAGATTGACATATTTGTATCCACAAAGTGTAATCAATGATTTGTCCTTCTTATTCTAAATACCTAATTGACACCATTGCTTGTTTAGTTCTTCCTTTAGTTATGATATATCCATCTTTGTTTAGACTGTCTTCTTTAGAGTATGGTTATTAGCAAGTTATCAAGCTGAAAGTTTCCAAGTCTCCAAAGAATATAATCAACATTTCAGACTGCAGCTGATTCTAATATCAACTATTCCAAAGATATGAAAACTTATGATTTGTTCACTGCTTAAGGAAACAGAATGACCTGTATAATTGGTCTGTATGCATGTATGGTTGAATGTCTTCTAAACCCTTCAAATCCACACCATTATTATTTGCTTTCAACAAAGTAGGAATTGCCATCTAATACTCCAGTAATTCCAACTGAAATCTCTAGGCCAATGGACTCAAGAAAGCTGCCTGCACTTCAGGAAACCATTTTATACCCTAGCATTCATGCTCGAGAAATTTTACATGCAAACCAAGGGAAAACACAGGCTGCAATGCTATTGACACTTTCCTGGGAGTAAGACCCATTGAACTCAATGGGGCTTGCTTTTGAATAGACATGGTTAGTCATACTCATAACCATGCACTACTGAATAACAAATACAGTATGTAAAACTATTTGTACAGCAGAGCAGATTCAACATAACTAGGAAATAAGTGAAACCTAACTGAAGATTTACTTAGGACCATTCAAGATACATAATAACAAATTACTGCCCAAGCATTACATAATATTCCTGGAATCATGCAGATGCTGACATTATAAATATATGAAACTGATTGACTGACTGATCAACACCCAGCCAAAACCGCCAGACTTAGAAGTGCAAAATTGGGAGAGGGTCTCTTCACCCACAAAGCTAATGGCTGCTAGTCTTCAGTGACTGCCAGTGCTTGCTACCCATTAGTGCCCACTACTTGCTGCTGGCTGCCAGTGTCCAATGGTGCCTGGGCTGCCAGTGCCTGCCAGTACCCAGGTGCTTGCAAGTTCCAGGCTGTGCTCAATAACCAAAAATATTCTTTAAATTTTACTCCTGAAATGACGGGTAAGTTCAGCTAGTGATTTCATAAAGTATTTGTAGGCTGCAATCCTGAAGACACTTTCCTGGGAGTAAGACCCATTGAACATAATGGGGCTTACTTTTGAGTAGATGTGGTTAGGATTGTGCTTGTAATGAAATCAATCAGTCTTATCTTTGGGTTACACTCTGATATGGAGTGTATGACATGATAACAAAATGCTAGGGGTAGTCAAATTATTTATTTATGTTATTTATATTCACAACTAGAGGCTTTCTCCCACACCTTTATGACATTAAAGAAGGGAAAACCACATGAAAAATACCACTTTGGAACTGGGCCATGCGTCTACAGGAAAAGCCTGGATGACCTTTAGGACTCTGCAGGCTACATTTGGCCCACTGGACATACATGAGATCTTCAATTGCTGCTTTGGCACTTCTTGACAGCATTGGTGTTAAGTGCTGAAATCCCATCTCCCTCATGGGTCTGGCAAAACATCTGCACAGACTGCTTGCCAAAGTTCCTGCTGGGAAATATTTGAACACTTGAGAAACAGTCTGTGTGATATCAGGTAGGTGGGAAGTGGAATAAATGAAGTTCATTCTGAAAATGGGTACACATAAAGCCCAATCCTACCTTAATCCTTGCAGGACAATGCAGCCATCCCAGTGTGGCTTCCATTGCATACTGCAGGCTGCTGGAGATCTCCTTTGGATCTCCTTTGGAGATCTCCCCAGTAGCCACTAAAGGACAAATTGGACTTACAAGAGCTCAATCGCTGTTATAGGTCTGCACTGCCCCAGTCACAGTCCCACAGCATAAAAGAGAGACGGAGTCTGCACACAGACCTCTAGTTAGTAAGGGAAATTAGATGGGAGTGCCTCTCTTCTCTCAAACAAGGTATAAGGATTGTTTGTGGACCCACCCACCACCTTTCCCACCTCATCCAATAGGCACGCATGTGCAAGTTTTAACGGTGTGGCAAAACTGGGAGGGGATTCCAGTGATACACAGGTATGGGCCATCACTGGCCACATAATAAGTTGGTAGGAAAGGCAGCATTAGAATTCTTCTAACTCTTCTTCAAGGCCATCCTCAAGATGATTAATGCAAGCAGCAAATGAATGAGATCTTATTCCTTTTCCACATATGAATATTACATCCTTTGATACTAAATATTTTCCCACACCAGTTTTAGCTAAATCAGACATAGTGGCTCCAGCAATTTATCTTACAAGGACAAACTCCTTCACACTAAGTTGGTGTCTGATGGAAAATTCTGAGTAGAACCCACAATACCAAGGCTGCATGTTAAAAATACATTTTCAAACCAATAGCATAGAATATTACGTATAAAAATCCACCTTAGGCAGCATATCATACTTAACTGTGCTTAAAAAAATAACAATTCCAACAATTCTGCTGATTTAGCTTTAGGATGTTTACATAGCGAGAAATATAAGCCTTGGCATATGCAGCCTGAAGTACTGAAAAAAACTTTTTTTTCAGTAGAAACCTATGCCCACAATTTCCAGACTTGACTCTAATAGCAGAAAAAGAGATTTACTGTACAGAGCAAACTCTTTAAAACGAGGCTTGCTGTTTATATCTCAGGTTATTAAAATACTTTTCATGACAGCCAATGTAAGATGGAAAGCTGAGAAAAAGTGCCCTACTCATTTGTACTTTCAAGGCTGTTTAGAAGTTGCAAATACTTGTCACTAATTATCTTACTGGTAATCCACGATCTCCTGGTTTCCCTGGTTTTCCAGTTGGACCCGCTACTCCAGGCACTCCAGGAGCACCCTGCAAAGAAATACATTGGAAAGAAACTTACAAAGGCGTATAACAATCTGGAACTGATCTGGGTAAACATGCTAAAAAATTAAACATATTAAATGCAACTATTGGATGCCTTTCAATGGGGGAAAACATGGAAGTTTTATCTACTATATATTCAATTGTTCACAATTTTCACTGTGTATGTCTCATAGCACACTCAGTGAACCCCTCAGTTGTCTATTTACTGTTCTATAATTAATGAAGTTGACATGCTTGTAATACCTGGAAATTTGCCTAACAAGTTTCCTTTATGATTCCAAAGGTACTCTCTGCCTTTGAGTATTTAGAGAGGGCAAGTACAGGTGGAGTCTCTTTATCCATGTGGGTTCCATTCCTGGATGCCCTGCAGATACTGAAAATCACGGACAACAAAATCTCCTATTTTCACAGCACACCTTTGCTCTGAACAGCTTTCCTCTGGTTGCGTCCAGAGCCATTCCAGAGCCACCTCTCCAAGGCTCAAAATGGTCCCCAGAATGATTTTCAGGTGACTTCCAGAAGTAGCCTGCAAACTGTTCTGAGTGGCGTTCTCAGCCTTGGAGAGGCCATGAGCCAGCTCATGTGTAAAACCAGAAGTTGTCTGAAAATCAAACAAAAGTTCTACTCCAGGGGCCATTCTGAGCCTCAGAGACGATGTGCAAAGTGGTGGTGAGCCTCTCTGAGGTTCTAAAAGCCTCCCTGATATAAATGGATTGGACCAGGTTTTTGATTGCATCCAGGAGGTCTGTGGGGTGGGGAGGGGGAATCCAAGGTTTTGGCATTTGAAGTAAGTCATATCTGTGGATGCTGAATTTGATAAGGAGAACCCACTAGGCCCACACAGCTGCTAGGCAATCTTTTGAAACCGAAGAACTGGAAACTGACCATTCTATTTTTATAAAGGAGAGAAAGTAACAATTTAATGAGTTTTGGATTGGAAGAATTAGTCATAAGAGGATTGTTGGTGACATTACTTTTGTAGGGGTGAAAGTTTATATTATTAACACTAGAAGTTAATAAAGTTACTCTCTTAACACACAGTGCAATATTGACCGATACAAGACATAGAATGAGCAGAAGGGGGTATTTGGTAAGCCAACATGTCTCGCATTTTGCCATGGCAATTTGACAACAGGACTAGAAACATCAGGCATTCTGCAGTAAATAAAATTAGAGTGAACCATCTTCTAGTTTAATCTGTCAAGATTGCCATGTGCTAGCAGAAAAGATAAAAAGCAGCAAAAAATATGTTGAAATCGATTAATTCAGCTGACACACATCCTCCAAACACAGCATTCAACACATTCAAATAATTTCATTTCATCCCAATATAAACAAACACTTACTATTGGTCCAGGGGGTCCTCTTGGTCCTGATGGACCATCCTTTCCAGTGAAGCCCTATTTTTAAAAAATGAAAAATTATGGATTACTTAAAACTAATGACACTTAAAATTGTTATCAGTATCATTATTCCAAGCCAGGTGCTATCTTTGCTTATGTATGGGTATCTCTTGACTGCACCTTCATGTTCAGATAGGAACTTGAACCGCAATTATTGCTGCAATCCTAAAGACACTTTCATGGGAGTAAGACCCATTGAACACAGTGGGGCTTACTTTTGAGTAGACATGGTTAGGATTGTGCTCTTAGTGAATGTAACAAGCTCACTATATTTACTACTACTTACTATTAAAATAGTAAATAGTACAAACAAAACATTTATATTCAGAAGTATCACTTTGTTCAATGGAGCTTATTCCCTGTTTAGTATGATCAGAACTACAGCTTCAGAACCAACCAAGTGGTTAAAGGACCAGTTAATATCATCTTCTCAAATACTATCAAGAGTAATGACTAAGAGCGGGTTGTCCTTTCCACTGTTGGATGAAGATTAAAAAGCTCTATCAGGCTGAATATCTTCTGTTGGTTGATTGCTCATTCCCAAGCCATACAAGAGTGGGAATAACAATGACCAGGCAAGTTGGTTGTTGTTGGCTTTTAATCCAAAAGAGAAAGTACAGTATTTTGTAATTTAGTCCATAGCAAGAGCCTGATTGTTAAATATGTCTTTTGTTTCTTTTTCTGCTCTAAAACCTTTACTCTTCAATAATGGGCAAGATAGATTATCAAGTTTATAAGAGTTTCTGTGCTGACGTGTAATGGATAGCTTGGCAGTTCACAGTGTCCTCTCCAATGGATAGATGTAATAACTTAAAACTTATTTTATACAACTCATTAAAATTGTAAGCCAGTATCCAACACATATGGTTTTGTTTTTCTTTCAGGTGTGTCAGGTGCTCTTAACGCATTCCACCTGACTTCTTAGGCCATGCTGAGACTTTATCTTGCCTCATTTCCTCCTTGCAGTGGTCTATGATGAATATCAGCTGTGAACATACTACATGTATTCTATTGACACAACCATGGAACATACATACTGCTTTTCTCATGAATATATACAGAGGAAACATACTGACAGTCAAGGTTTCCCACTTCATATACAAGGTCTAAAATGATGCCCCCTAAACACAACATGCCTATTCAAAAAATAGGACATTCCCATGGAGGAAATTGTGAAACCAGAACCTTTGAGCTCATTATGTCAGAGTCCCAAAGCCAATGAACTCTTCCTCCATAAACTTTTCCTTCATAAAACAGAAACACTAACCCTGTCACCTGGAGGTCCCATTGGGCCAGGGGGGCCAGGTAAACCTGGAGATCCCTATAAAGCAATAAAAGAAAATTATTCAGCTACACTCGAAAGGATTTTACTATGTCAGGCAAAAACATCTATAACCTAATCTAAATTGTTCTCAATTGCTTTCTGGCAGTATGCAGAGGAAACAAACAAAATACCTTATCAGATAACATCAGCTTCATGACTTTTTCCTTTGCTCTTTTACTTTATTTTTATATTTTCCCATTAAAAATATTGTGTTACTGATTTTCTTTCAGATGTAGCTTGCGTCTGTTAATTAACCACTTGTAGAATGGTGTAGTTTTATATGCAGAAAGCCCTAACTTCAATCCCTGGTATCCCCTGAGAAGGCAGTGATATATCCCTTTGAAATCCCAGTGCACTGCTTCTATTCAATGCAGACAATCCTGAGCAGACGGACTATTGATCTGACTCAATATAGGACAATTTGTTATTTAATAGCTGAAGTACCAGTATATATGAGAGAAAACATATGATAAACTGAAAAATGTGACTAACAGCCCAATCCAATTCTGGTTTGGTTCATAGCATGAACTTACTGATCGACCTGGCAGTCCTGCTTCTCCAGCATCACCTTTCATTCCTTGACGGCCCTATAATGGATGACAAAGACTTCTTTAATATTTTTCCTACCTATTTTAAGTAGAACAGCAACTCAAACACTACATTTAGGGCCCAATCCTGTCCAACTTTCCAGCATTAATTCTGCCATGCCAACAGCATGTGCTCTACATCAGGACTAGATATACGATTGGGCCCTCAATTTTCTTACATTTTTTTTTCACAAAAACACCAACACAAATGATTGTCACAAACTTTCTGGTGATATGATTTTGGGACAAAAGTGCAGGAGAAAGAAACTAAAAGGTACCATACAGGTTAGAATTTTAAACACTGTTACAAATAAGTTCCACTAAATGCAGTGAGTTCCACTCTTGAGGAAACATGTATCGAGGAGAGTATGTCTAAATTTGTGTCATAAAATCAGATGGGAATGCTTGCTATCAAAAAGAATGCAAAGTAGGCTAACATTAGAATCATAGAATCATAGAATCCTAGAGTTGGAAGGGACCTAGTAGGTCATCTAGTCCAACCCCCTGCCTGCAGCAGGAATTCCCCCTAGAGCATCCCCGAAAGGTGCTCGTCGAGCCTCTGCTTGAAGATCCCCAGTGAGGGAGAGTCCACCACCTCCCTTGGCAATTTGTTCCACTGCCAAATCGTCCTCACTGTCAGGAATTTTTACCGGATTTCCAACCGGAATCTATGCTGAAGTAACTCCTGGGACTTACAGATAAATGAGAGCATAAGCTTTTAGGTTTTCATCCAAAGTGTTATATTTACAGTCATTCAAATAATAGACATGTGGAAGGCAATGGAAAATTTTGAAAATTATGAAATTTTTAATCTGGAATGACTTTTTGTTTTTAAGCAGTGGATGAAAAGTCAGATACCATCTTGTTTTAGGGGTTTTATGAGCATAACAAATTGGGTAGAATGCACCTTTCTGGCTTCTTATAGATTTCTGTGCCTAAAACGTAACACTGTAAAGCGCGTTCTGCCAGAAAATATTGCTGGGGAGGGAGGAGAATATCAGATGCATGGAATTCTTCTATTGATTTTACTAATCATATCTTATGGGTAACTCTTATGAGAGCAAAAATAGGAACTTGCCTCAGGGTAGTGGCTAGTTACAAAACTAATATCTGTGTAAGCTTCTAAAAATTGCAGCAACAAAAAATGAACTACTAACATAATAATAATAAAATCACAAAGCAATCAAAACATACTCCAGAACAACAACCAAATCTCTCTTTCTCACACACACACAAATCAGGACAAAATAACATTGAACGAGTCTCAATATTTTGGTACTGAGCCAAATATGGAATTGAGTCTCCTATCAGCATCAAACACCTTCCTGACCTATAGGTAAATGATATGGGTGCCTGGCTGGCCTATAGAAGGAGAGTATTCAAAAATATCTGGATTAATAAGTAGTGCAATTTATTCAAAGTTCCTATTTAGCAAGAAAAATATATTATATATATATATAATAAAACTAAAAAAAATTCTCAAGACCCTAACAAAAGTAGAAAAGTAAAAATCTTGCCATTAGGAAAGACCTGCACTTGCAGGTCAAAAGGGTCAGGAGTAGGGAACAATTGGTGCTGTCTGTGCACATCCTTATATAAGCTATATGCAAAATTGTGTCAAAAAGGTTTATATTGGAAGATTATGTTTTCTGAATATAGCCCGCTATTTCTCATTCAAGATTCTTGTATGTTTGTCTAAGAAAAATAGCTGCTCCTTTGGATCCTGGTCCAAGTGCCCATCTGTTAAGGATTCAAAAAAGAACTGATGTTTCCAGATTTCCTAAAACTAATGTTGGGTTATTTATGCAGTCAAGGTATAACGAAGTACAAGAGTCTGCAACTTCTCAGCATACAGTGATGTGCCTATTGGCACTGTCAGAGGAATATCTAACCTCTGAAAGCTTACCATAGTTAGGCATAGCCATGGATTCTCTTCAAAGCAAATGAGAAGAATGGGAATTGGGGTCACAAGTCAGTGCAACAGTATAGCTATTTTTTGATCCATAAGCTGCTAGCATTGTAGTGTTTGAAAACATATTGTCCAATGATAAAGCAACTGCCCTATACAGAATGTTTTGTACTGGGAATATGTGCGTCAAAATAAGTCTCATGGCATTTATTATAATCAGTGAAGGGCTTCAAAGAAATTAAGAACCGGTTCTCTGTCCATCTGGCAACCACTTTTAAATGGCTATTTTTAAACTTTATATGTATTATCTCTTGTTAAGAACCGGTTCTATAGCGTAGGTGCGAACCTGCTGGTGCCCACCACTGATTATAATGTGCCAGTTATCCTATCATCTGTAAACAGCTATTTATTCAGAACCCATGCTTACTCACTGGTTCTCCGGGAATAGAAAGTCCATTTGGCCCCTGTGGTCCAGGTGGGCCTTGAGGACCTGGGGGGCCAACATCTCCACGAGGACCAGGTGGCCCCTTAATGTAAAAAGAAAGAGAAACTAGTTAGCTAGATTTTGTTACCTTCCCAAACTTTAATTTAAATAAACTTTATTGGCAATTATCAAATGACTGTCTAGTAAACTTAGAGGTCAGTTTTGTTTTGGCTAGCTGGATTAGTGGTACTCAAACTTAGGGAGAGATCTGCTGAGGAGAAGCTGGGACAGTGACATGATCCTTTGGATCATGCCCCTGCAGGGGAATAAGAGCAATTTTCTACCCCGCCCCCTTTCTGCTGCAGCAGAGCGATCCTGATGCTTTCCCTCCTTTTCCTGCCCTTTAAATGGACAGGCACACCTTTACACAAATGGGGGTAGTGACCCCCTGTTTGAGTAGCACTGGTCTAGATGAAACTCTTCAGTGCATGCAGCAACATTGATAGCCATCTTCTTCTTCCTTGATATTTGTCCCATATGGTGGCAGGGTTCACCATAAATTGATAATCATCAGTCAAACTGTATACACCACTAAAGCTATATAATTAAGGAAGAACATGTTTCTTAAAAAATCAAATCAGGAGCATCAGGTTAGAGGTAATTGCTAGACACTGAAACCAAAGAGGGAAAGTGAGACACTCATTTCTATCTGTGATAAATAAAAGCAATTGTGCATTATGCAGAGGAGATATATATTTCCAAAAAAAGTGCTGCAGCCAATTACAACTTCCTGATTAATGTGCCTGCATTTACAAACACATTTATTGGACTCATACTTAATTTTAGGTTTATACGAAAATGTAATGTGCAAATAAGCACATCTAAATGTATAATAGAGATACTTATATCTGCATCTGTTAATAATTTGCACCAAGTTAATGTTAAATTTTAACTAGTTGGGGTCTTTAAAACAAACCAGTTAGAAAACAAAACTACAGTATTTCAGACAGGTACTCACTGCAGATCCACTTGACCCTTTTTCACCTCTTGGGCCCTTAGCACCTGGCCCTCCCTAAAACAAATAAAGGTGTAAATGATATACATGGAAGAACAAAAGTTATAAATTATTTTTAAAAGTAACTTTCCTTAGGTGTCTGAATGTCTTATATAGGCCTAAAAATGCTATTCCCCCTCAGTAAACTGGAAGTAGAATTTTTTTGGTCAGGTCAGCCTTTCTGAATCCTTCAGGCAGAAGCACGCAGCATGTGCAGGCTTCATAAAGCACTCCAGAGATGACCAGAGTGAATCTTTAGATGATTCAAGTTGGCAAATAAGTCCTATACAGTCTAAAGATCCACACTGAGCCAGATACACATATATAAAAACAGGGTCTACCAAGCCACTGTAGTGACTGGGTTAACACCTATAGGGGATGGATTATCACCTTATTGTACATAAATGAATCTAAAGCACTGGATTATCATTACTCGGTCCATGGTGTGTAAACACAGATTCACATCAGCAAATGTGACTGATCCACAGCATAATAGCATAGACTGCTACTGCTAGAAAAAACATCAGTAGCCAATGGCTGCTGATGTACCAGTGCTAGGGCTAAAGTGGAGTTCCAACAACAATGAAAAAGAGGAAATATTACTCAAAATGTTTATGCACCACTTTTCAACCAAAAAGCTCACAAAGTAGTTTACAGGCAAAATCAAATAATTAAATGGTTCCCTGCCCCAATCTAAAAAGATGCAGAAAACCAGCAAACACTCCCTAGAAAAGACACTGTGCTGGAAACAGACACTGTGCAGAGAAACAGTCACTCTTCCCTTATTAAACGTAAGAGAAGCACCACTTGTCTAGTTAGCTTGGTAAGGGTTGCTGTCTAGAGCTGGCAGACGCCACCTTCTGCTGCCTGACTCCCCTGAGTCAATGTGATCTCTTCCTAACTGCAGAATCCCACACAGTAATGCACCCAAAAATCCAAATGTATTAGGCTGTGCTTACAGCAGGTCCTGGAGGTCCTTGGGGTCCCACGCTGTCTTGTGTGCAGGTGCAAGCATTTGCCAGTGATGGGCATTTTGCTTCATCCCTCTGAAAAAAGGACACCATGTTCAATCATTTTTTTCCTTGGGGAGACAGGGAAAATCTCTGATTTCAGTGTTGGTTATTTCACACTACAATTTTGTAACTGCAACTACCAACAAGAATTCTGAAGAATAACAAACCTCAACATGGTTTCCAATATATTTTTAAACTGTCTGGGCAGTGCATGATTTTTTTAAAAGACTCTAGAGCCAGATAAAATGACACTTTAATTTTTTGTGTAAGAATATAATATATTTGCTTGGTATGGAGAGACACACACCTTGCACATGCTTTGTGACACTTTGCAGTTAAACATCTTCTAGGACTTACCCCTGAATAAACTAATTTGTTTCCAGGTAAAAGTCATAGTGTCTGGTGCTCAATATCATCTACAATTGCAACTTAATAAAGCTTTGCTTTTTTTAAAAAAAATGACTGCATTTGGGGTAATGATTACTATTCCTGAAGCTATCAAAGACAATTTTTAATGTATCTATCAGAACACTGAAGACCACAATGCACTGTATAAAGATATACCAGTAGAATATTTATAAGGGATAAAAATGGAACAAAATGCTGCAAGAAAGTTGGTCTGGCTGTATCATGAGTTACAACATTTAGAATATAGACCTGGAAACTTTTCTACATTCTTGCCTTGCAGGTCTCAAGCTTATTCATTATACCAGCACGTCTCAGCACATCTGAAATGTATTTGTAGTGTCATTTATGGAAAACTTTTAACAGCAGAGTTGTATTGCTCTAAATTGTCCTGTGGATAGGACTGATTCTGACTGTTGATATGAAGCATCCAGACGATTAGTATTCACACTGCCATATTTTCTTCACATTTACCTTAGAAGGAATGTCACAGCATCTGTCTCTGCTTGTCCAAATTGCATTGCATACAATGTCAAAATTCTGAATCTCAAACTGTAAAATAACCAAGAAATGCCTTCAATACTATACCTATACATTAAGTACATAATCATGTAGTGCAATATTAGACAGAAATTTTATTCTTTCAACTAAATTAGCAAAGATGCTAGTCCAATGTTTCTCAACGCTTATCATCCACCATACACTCACATGGTCCATCTATTCAAAGTACCACCAGATATAACTGGCAATGACATCACTGCTGGTTACATATGGGTTGAGAGGCCAGATGCAACACAACAAACAACAATTAAGAGGCTCAGGGTTGGCAGGAGGGATTTTTTGAGCACAGATAATCATGTTTGGAACTCTGCCTGCCAAGCCTTCTACCATTGTTTGTTCCTGGTCTCACTGCCAAGTGGTATGAGTTCAGACTTTCCATGACCACCTCAAGTACCACTAGTGAAACCTATACCAGTGGTTGTGAAACAGTGTGCTAGTCAACATAACCCCATTGATGGCTGTAACACAGGACAATGACTTCCTTCATCCCTATCTCTATCCCTCTCTGGTTGCCAACAGAACGTAAAGTGCTCTGACAGCAGAGCTGCTGATGAAACAATGGCTGCAATCCTAAACACACTTTCCTGGGAGTAAGATCAGTGGTGGGCTCCAGTAGGTTCGCACCTACTCTATAGAATTGGTTAACAAGAGATAGGACATATAAAGTTTAAAAATAGCCATTTAAAAGTGGCTGCCAGATGGGCAGAGAAGCAGTTCTTAATTTCTTTGAAGCCCATCACTGAGTAAGATCCATTGAACACAATGGGGCTAACTTCTGAATAGACATGGATAGGATTGCACCCATAGTCAGGTTATTGATACAGAATGGGCCACTTTATTACAGTTGCAGTTCCATATAAATCCTGTTGTGCTTTCTGTCTAGTAAGCACCTCCGTTTTATTTCAGGCACCTATTCTGAAGAGACAGACACAATTATCACCCCTTTGATGTGAGCATCCTGACTCCAACCAGAAATCACCTCTACCCTATCCCATTTCCCCACAAATTCCTGGAAAGGGGCCAAGACAGCCAAGTTGCTCTGCACATCCCAGTCAGATAGCCTTTAAGGTAGACTCAGGAACTTTTAAGCCCAGGGGCTGACCAGCCTGCATTCCCCAGTCAAAAAGCTTTTTCTAGCTCTGCTTCTAACGTTTACTAACTTCAGGTGCACACCAACTCCCAAATTCAACTCCCAATTTTGTTGTAAACCTGTTAGTGGCAAAATTAAATAAGAAAAAACACACTACCCCTACAATCCAGAGTAACTACGGGAGCACGTAAGAGACATTACGTGCACCCGTAGTTACTGCACCACTTAGTGAAAACCTATGGGAAATTTATATTGCAATCCAGAGTAAATTGTTCTTACACCGGAGCAAGGACTCCCCGTAGTTACTCTGGATTGTGCCCATAATCTCAAAAAATAGTCTTTGTAAGGAAAAGAAAACCCTCTCTCCAACACCCGTCACATAAGAGGCAAAAAAATTCCTACATATCCCTCAAAAGGCAACCAGCTAATTTCAAGAGTATTTAGGTAAAAAAGGAAACAATGCCTTCTGAATTCTGAATATAAGCCTTGAAGCTTGTACAGCAAAATGTTGCTGAAACCTCACACTTTCTCTCTGATGTCCCCCATGCACATTTTTCCTCCATATGCATCACCCCCCCATGCATGTTATTCCCCTCATATGCTTTGTTCCCTGCAAAATCTGCCCACAATATCCCCCCGCTGTACAACATCCCACAACCATGGACACCCCTCCTTCTGGGCCAGTGCACAATTTGGGTCTGTATAGGCCAAAAATGTGTTGCACCCCTTTCAGCCCCTTAGGGATTAAATTTCTAGAAATAGGTTCTTGGTATGTGGTCCCATCATGGAACGAACACCCTCCCTAAATTTCTAGGTCTGGCGGATGTGGCTGGATATTGATGAGTCAGTCAGTGACTTTTCAGTTTTATATAGATAAATTTGATATATACGTACGTGATTTATACATACATATAAATACATGATCAAAGAACTTCAAAATGTACTTAGATATGCTTTTACTAATAAAGTTAATTACTTACTGTTGCTGTTCTCCTATCACCTTTCTGTAGTTTACCAAGTATTTCAAAACCATCAGTAGTGATATTTCCACTCTCTTTAATTGGTTTTTCCATTATTTCAACACAGTCAATGTAGATCTTGACACTTGAGGATGTTACTACAATATGAACCTGTAAGAAAATGAGTTAGAAAAAGCATAATGAAGAATATGTTAAAGCTCTCCATACTGTGGGAATTGCTATCAATGTCAAATGTCATTACCACTTATTAAGTTTGATACTGTACTATTTACAGGGAGCAGTTATACACACAGGGAACCCCTCATATCTATTAGGTACTTAATGAATTATATTGGAGGTGCCACCAATAGAAAATCACATACCTCACATCCAGATTTGCCACCTACCTCAGTACAGATTTTTTTTCTCCATTGAAATGAATAGGAAAGCTCTAGAATGGAGAAATCTGTGGGCATCAGTATGGATTGGAGAGCTCTGAAAAAGTTAACAGAGCTCTGGAGAAGGGTGCTATATTCACATATGGATCTAGGGGGCTGAGCCATCACGTATCCACCAATAATAATGATAAGTATTATATGAAGGATTTTTTGTTTGCATTTGATATTCTTCATTTGTATAACAAGCAGAAGTTCAAATGAACAGCAGTTGCTCCCATTTAAGTGTTGCTTTCTTTTAAAGAAACTGGGTGGATGATCGTGTTCTGCATTTATACAATGCTAGACACAAAATTATAACAGATACATCTGTTAAAACTGGAAAAACTGATGCTAATATTAAGCTATTTTCAGGTATCAGCATTTTCTAGAATTCTCTTTCCAAGACTTCCATTTTTAAATCAAAGAAAATTGCTAAAGGCTGCAACCCTAACCTCCACTTAGGCCAGTATAAATCCTGGCATAAGACCTGTGCTGATGGGGATGTCACAGAAGTGTGGTAAGGACATCTGCCCCACTCCTGGAGGGGTTTGGCTATTACGTGGTACATATAAGCCAACCTCCCCACACCACCATGGGAAGATATGCCTGGTGAGTTAGGCCAGCCTAAATTGGTTAGGATTGTGCCCTAATTATCTGAAGTACAGTAAATTCATTAATATAATTCCACAAGA
Organism: Cryptoblepharus egeriae; assembly: GCA_030015325.1. Lineage (NCBI taxonomy): Eukaryota > Metazoa > Chordata > Lepidosauria > Squamata > Scincidae > Cryptoblepharus > Cryptoblepharus egeriae. The sequence goes on from JAREYC010000001.1 coordinate 152,998,659, forward strand.
TAATCCAAAGTAATTTTAAATAAATAAATGTGACTAATACCATAATTATAAAAATTGTAACAGCAACAGTCTTCATACCACTTCTTATAAGAACAGAAGAGTTTTAGTAGAGCAGCTGATAAAAATATTGTTTGGGTAAAAGAAATGTGCTACTCGCTAAAAACTATAAAACAAAATCTTTGGACATGGGCCAAAAGCTGACTAATACTTTTCAACCACAAATCTATGAGAAATGGAAAACCACTCCAGCCTTGTGTTTGATTTCCAAACAGAAGTTGAATATAGTCCCCTTCTCAATTACTAAAACCCCCACAAAATGTTCCCTGCCAATTTACCAAGTTCTAAATCTGTATTACAGTTCACTTCTTTAAAAATGGACTTGGATCTACTGTATCTATAAGGTAAAGATAAAGGTGTCCCCTGCAGGTCGAGTGCAGTGCTCATCCTCTATTTCTAGAGCCAGAGTGGTCTGAAGACACCTCCATGGGCATGTGGCCCACATGTTTGGAAAAGATAAAGTGGGTTAAGTTAACAGTTGCAAATGAACTATTTATGATTTTGTAATAAACAGGGACACTGGTCCGATTTGTAGTTTGACGGGACTCAAAAGTGCAGGGAAAACTGATTTGGTTTGTAGCCTGTAAAAATGCTGGTGTGAAGAAAAAAATACCATATATACTTGTATATAAGCCGACCTGCGTATAAGCCGAGGCACCTAATTTTACCACAAATACTGGGAAAACTTATTGACCCGAGTATAAGCCGAGAGTGGGAAATGCAGCAACAGCAGGAAAGTGTGGCTGGCCTTGTAGCTTCAGGGCCCAATCCTGGGCATGTCTACTCAGAAGTAAGGCCCACAAAGAAGTACCTGAGTGAGAGGAGGGGCTTGGCTGCAGTGGGCTCCATGTCTTGCTGCCATGTACCTCCTCCGCAGCCTGGAGAGCCAGCGCCATCAGCTGGAGAGGTTCACGCTGGAGGTTGCGCCCGCCATTTTTCTTAATTTTTTTTACTGACCCGCATATAAGCCAAGGTGGGTTTTGGGGCTCGTTTTTTTGGGCCCCAAAAACTAAGCTTATATGCAAGTATATATATATTTGCATATAAGCCAAAAAACTAGGCTTATACGCAAAAAACTAGGCTTATACACAAGCATAAGTTTTAAACATGGCATATAGTTTTGCCCTCAGCATTCCTAATGAAAGTGAAAGGATTTAATGTGGTAAATTACTGAGTGCATGAGGTGCAAAATACATATTATTGGTTCCATGATTTCTTGTTCCAATTTTAAAGAACAAGTAGATGCAGGAAGCTCAGGACTGTTAAAGGGGAAAGGATGAATAATTCTTTGCTTTCTTAGTGTTGGTTCATTCAAAATCATTCCCACAATCTGCTATCCCCCCAATGAAGGTAAAGACACATTTGTTTTCTCCATGGATGAGAAAGAAACTGGGAGATAATTTTGAGAAGACAAATGGCAAATAAAGGAAAGAGTTAAGCAGAGCTTCCTCTCCAATAGTCCAATATTCAGGATATACACTTCTAGTGGCTGCTTCCGATGTAAAAAATCTGTTGCAAGAAACAACACAGAACTGCCTATCACACATAGTTTGGCCCATAATGGCAAGACAAAGAATACAAACCATTTGTTTCTATTGGACTTTTGATTTAATTTTAATGACTGTATTACAAAGCCAACATATTCCTCAGAAGTTGCTAGATTCATCAGCTATCATTATAGTAATGCTACTTAAAGTCCAAAAAGTATGCCAGAGCAAATTTTCCACTAATTCCCAATAATAGTTTAGCTATTTTCACCGAGTCAATTTATAACTAATTGAATGAGCATGATAAAAATGTTTGATTTCTTTTAGGGGGTGGGGGAGAGTTGAATTCAATCCAATATTTTCAAGTTTGCCATATTCTTAATGTGAGGTATGTGATTTTCTGTATAAGTGGTCTCTGTTACTGTGATTGTTCAGATTTATATTGATAATATTGATATTATTGATATTTTGATAGCTGCCTCCAGAACAAAGAGAAGAACATAAATATAATCAATTAAATAAATAAATTGGCACATGTTAGCATTTACCTTGTGAAAACTTCCATAAAAGAGTTTCTTCACTTCATCATGATCAAATGATACTGTTTGAACCTCTCCTCTTGCATCTTTGTTAAAGAATGATAATACTTTGCTGGAGGCTAGAGGGAAAAATATTTTACTGTAAAAAGACATACTTCTCTAACAGAAAGCATATCATGTCAAACAGGTCACCAGCAACACAACATGAATGAATTACTAGGGAAGTAATTACTATTATTGCCCTGAATTAGTAGGGAAGGCTTAACAGATTCTAATGGTTGAATTCCTGTAATTCATTTGGTTCTGATTTAATATCAGACACTGAATTAATAATTAAATGCAATATTTTCAGAGCCAGCCTATGACGTCTCAGCTCTTGAATCCGTGGGCAAAATGCCACCAACACAGTACCCCAGATACTGCCTCTGCAACTTCTCAGTCTCTGTTCTGCACAGGAGAGTAGAGTGTTCCTTGCCTATGCACCAGTGGTGGGCTTTAGGGGGTTCTCACAGGTACTATAGAACCCTTTGCTAATGAGCGCCTGGTTACTAATGGGACATAGAACCTGTTGTTAATTTAGGTTATTGGGACATAGAAGCTGTTGTTAATTTATTTGAATCTCACCACTGCTATGCACTACTTCTTTAGTCAGCCTCCCTCCCTCTCCCTCTCCCTCTCCTTCTCTCTCTTAAGGAAAGAAAGGGAAGTGCTTCTGGGTCCAAAGCCCCTTCCATTCCAAGAGGAAGCTTCTGTTTCCAGTGACAAGGAGGATGCCACCCACTGTGTATTGCTATGCAAATTAGTTTCAGCCTCTGGCTTTATAGTTTTCTTTCCAGTTGATATCTATTAATAAACAAACTGTCCACCTTTGACTTAATAAATATATATTCAGTAATAGCCTGTGCTTGAAAAGATGCGGAAAGAAACAATGGAAATGTACTTCTTACAAACACATGCCTACTTAGAAGGGTGTCCCACTATGTGCAATGGGACTTCCTTCCAGGTAAGTGTACCTAGGATTGCAGCCCAACATTCACAGACTTTATTTACAAAATAGTGAGGAGGAAAATCAACCTTACAATCAAGAACAACGCCAACTTGTGGTTTGTAATCTCTGTCTGTTATTTGCCAAATTGCAAATGGGTCACTGGGCGTTTCTGGGAGAATGCGGAATAAAAGTATGATGGTGTATGCTCTTGGTAATCCATCTGGATGAATTTCCCTATTAAATAAAGTACATATGAATTAACTTACCAAAAAGCATTAAAAAGTGAACAAACTTGATAATATTTCACCTTAAATCATCATTAGAAAATATCAGTGTTGACCATTTAACTAAATGACCGAAGAAGAGCTCTGTTAGGTTAAGACGTGTGTTTACCTAGTCCTGCTTCCTATATCTCATAGTGTATCACTACACATAACTCTCTTGTGCCCAGTCTCTATATCCTGGGATGGAAGGAGGCAGTGACCAAGTAGAAATATAACCACCTTCTCTAAAGCTCCCCTGCTATGGCTGCACTGTTTCACAGCCCCACCTTATACACCCCAAGACTATTTTTAAAACAGACTATATATACCAGGTGACACTATATATTTAAATAAACTTGTAACTTCACCCTGAGATTCTCCACACAATCTACCACTAAGACTGTTTTGATAACTACAATTTCACTTGGAAAAGATTGGAGCTATCACTTGGAGAAGATTTCCTTTTCCTGTATATACATGATTATTGAAAATTGAAAATAAAGTTTGCAATACTCTATATATCGACCATCCAAAAAAAGTGCAGATGATTTCAAAAACTATTTCTCAATGCTATCAGCTATGCAAACGTCACCCTTTCAAACCAAGAAGGTGCTCAACACTACCAGCTATGCATTCCATGAAACCACATATAGACACCCTTCCCCAATTTAAAAAAAGCCTTCCAAGAAAGAGTTTTAAAAGCTTACGATGTTGGCTGGCTGACAAAGGCATTTTTATGCAGTTTATATGCTGTGTAGCTGGGGAAGGAGCCACTCTGCAGAGAAACTCCTGGTACAGAAGCAAAATGCTTCTCAGTTAAGTTGTAAGATTCCAACATTCTGAAACCTGTATTTTAAAAGAAGAAACACACATGCACTTAACAGTAGAAGAAATTTAGTTAAAGTGAAGTAGGAATCTTAGGCCAGAACATTGTTCCCCAAATTTTTGGCACTAGGATCCTCTTTTTGAAGCAACACTCTCTCGGTACCAACCTAGGTTTTTAGTTTTTTTAAAAAAGTTTATCTTGAAAGAAATCATATTTTGTTAATTTATTTATTTCTAAACTAGCAAAATGTGCCTGCATTACAGGAGTAAAATACCCCAATGTGCACCATCCACCCTGTATCCCATCCCCCCATTGCACATTGCACTGTGCAACATTCCCCATGAGCATCAATCCCAAATGCACAACATCCTCCCTGTGCATCAATCCCAAATGCACTACATCCCTCTATGTGCAACATCCCCCATTGCAGATTAAGCCCCCATTGCACAACACCCCCAATATTCTACTCTCCATATGCATCCATCCCCCCATGAGCACCACCCCCATGCACACAACCCCCACTGCAAAACACCCCCATGCATATCACCCCCACATGCACATCACCTCCACGCACAACATCCCCCATGCACGTAATCCTCCCAGTGCACCCTCTTTCTCAGTGCACCAGGCACCATATTGGCTGGATGTTGATCAGTCTTCAATGACCAGTATAGGACAAACACACATTGCACTCCTTTTCACCCACTTAAGGGTTAAATTTCTCAACATCGGTTCTTAGTGGGTGTTCATGTCACAGCAGGAACACCCTCCTCAAATTTCACGCTTCTAGGTCCAGGGGTTTTGGCTCGGCGTTGATGAGTCAGTCAGTCAGTGAGTTCAATGACTTTTCAATTTTATACATGCAGAAGATAATACGACCACAGAAAAAGACTGTTTCTTACCAGGAGAAGTGTATCCATCCAAGTACATGAGAGGGCAAGCTGAACGAAAGGAAAACATGTCAAATGAAACAATGTAAAAGTAGTAGTAAAAGTTATTGTTAGCAGATGCATAAACAGACAGCAGAATCTTCTCCTTTGGGAGAGAGACCAGAGAAAGTTATTTGTTGCAGATGCCTTAGCCGAAATTCTAGGAATTCTGTGTACAAGGCTGACCAGCTTCTGTGTGCATATGGGGCTTTCTGATAAGTTCCCCTTCCCATTGCAGTCCGTCACACTGATCAAATGCTACTCTGGCAACAAAGCCAATTTATCACACTAATCCACGAGTGGTTTGAAGCAGTGACAGACTGCAGTGGGAAGGGGGAATCTGAAAAGTAGGAAGTGGAAGGATGTCATTGCACACAATTCACTCGATCCCAGCTCAAGGCTAAACAAATTTATTTTAAAATGTTCGCAAGTCATCTTTTGACAGCTATACATTTGTTTGATTTGTAAAAGGCTCTTTCAGAACACGTGGATGGTACAGCGAACAAACACAGATTATTGCATTTGCAAGCTGTGGAACTCCCACCCCCCATAACGCAACATACATTGATCTCTCTTCTGCACTCATAACTAGGTCGTCAAATTTGTTCACAGGGCTGAGACTGCATGTGAATTCTGCTAATAAATGTCCACTGACTGAGTGAAATTTGCCTGAAAGTTTATTTCTCCTCCAAACAGAACAAAATTTTATAGATATAGTAATATATTAATTCACAGGCATCTAAAGAAGATTATCACCTATAAACATGTCTTCTCTAGTAAAATGAATTAGCCTCAAGGGTCCTATAAAATTCAAAGTCTAAAGAACTATAAGTGGATATTAAGTGCAAATGCAAAATACATTAAACAATGATATATTTCTTGAAGCTTATCCCTACAATCCAGAGTAACTACGGGAGCACGTAAGAGACTTTACATGCACCCGTAGTTACTGCACCACCTAGTGAAAACCTATGGAAATTCATATTGCAATCCAGAGCAAATTGTTCTTACACCGGAGCAAGGATTCCCCGTAGTTACTCAGGATTGCGCCCTTAGTTTTTTTAATGTCCTACAGGATACCCTTTTATTATGTCTTTTACTCATGGGCAAATCACATAAGACTTTTATAGTGCATGCGTGCACACACATGCACACACGAACACATGCACATTTATATAAGAGAGAGGAAATTCCCAGTTCAAATTTTACACTACAATGAGCTAAATACTGTAGGATAAGTCCCTCTATCCATCAGTCCAGTCCTCTCTCCACTTGTGAAACAAGTCCTCTGGCAACATAAACTGTCTTTCAGCAGTCATGAAAAGCATTCAAGCAGCACTAGGTTTCTACAGTCCTGGAGCTGTGCAGAGAAAGAGCCTCCTCGCATGCACAAGATGACTGACGAAAGGTTGAAACACAGATTAGGATGGCAGGGGTGGTGGAGCAGGCTTCGGGAAACAAAGGGCAGAACAGGGAGGTGAGCAATGTGAAGGAGAGGACAAATCAGGTTCACAAAAGGGGCAGTTTTGCCAGTGGTGGCAGCAACCACTGAATCCTAACTCCCTTTCTGGGCTTAAGTCTTTATGGGCCAGCATGGACCTGAGCCAGCAATATCACTGGCACTGGTCTGATTTACTGGGCTGAGAGGGGCGTAACAAATGGGGAAAGGAAACAAATGACCCCGAGGAGACCCAATGAATTCAGCAGGTGACCATTTGTACCACTACATTGCCATGCAAGGTGCTAGGAAGACAGGACCATCATCTCAATATGCAATACAGGTATGAATAACATAAACAGGTGATTAGATTAATACATACTAATAAAATATGATACTGCACACAGTAATGAATCTCTGACTGTAGAAATTTAAAGATAAAAGAGTTCAATTTCGTTTCTGTAATGACTGCAGCAAAAGATACATTTGACATAGTTATGAATACAATAGAGTACATGATATACAAACTTATTTTGAAAAGGTTGGCAGTAATTTACTTACTTGAGGTAGCTGTCTCACAAACAAACGTGATAAGGTTATCCTCAATCTTTTCAAAAGCATCAAAGTCATCAACAATAAAGACATGGCGTTCACTGGGCTTGCTGGCAATTTTGGCCAGTTCATGGTAGTCAACATCAGCCACACCAATTACAAAGACACTGAAACCTGTAAATGCAACATTGAGAAAGTTAAATATTCATACAGGAATATTAATACATGAATATTTCTACATTCTTTTTGCCAGTGGATAAGCCAGCAATTTTATTAGGATGATGTAGGCCTCCGTAAGTCTTGAAAGACTATGGTATCGTGCTCGGCGCTGCATATGCTGCATGCAAAGCACGAAAGCCTGGGTTGGATTGTTATGGAGGATAGACTGTTCCCCAAGCAGCAAATCCCCCCTCTCCACGCCACTGAATTAGTCCAATGGAAAGGCAGAGCCAATGCGATTGGATCCAGCTGCGTCGCAGAGCTGGGCTAAGGACAGGAGCTCACCCTGTCTTGTGGGGCCGACCCAGGTCTCAAACCCTGGTCTGCTGGTTAACAGGCACAGCATCTTAAATGCATGACATAAACTTGTAAAGAGACAATATAAAGGATACATGTTTATATGTTAAAGCTCTTTAATTTACAAGACGTAAACTACGACAGTATCTATGATTCCAGGAGAAAAACCTTGAATCCTGAAAGGACTTTAGCAAAAGGCACAATGTAGACTTTATGATTCCCAATCTCTATCAAGTCTTAGCAATGCTGACATGGGAGTAAGTTGCTTACCAGAATGCTGTATAACAGCTGCAGCTTTCTTCACTTCATCCTGTGACCGACCATCTGTCACAACAACAAGTAGTTTTGGAACCCCTTTCCTCATACCACTTTCCCATGTCAAGACCTTATCCTTCGTAAATGTAAGTGCTTTGCCTAGAAATTGAAAGACAGAGCCAAATTCAGTGATCTACCATAAACTATCATCTTAAAGCCGTATAACTATTTCAAGCTTTGCAATACAAAGAGACCATTGTTATAAAAACCTGATAACTGGAATCATGTAGCAAAAAGATACCTATTTTTGTGTTCCCTCCTTTGTACCGAATGTTCTGAAGCGCTCCCAGTGCTTGTGCTTTGTCATCGTATGTATTCAGATTGAACTCAGCCTTTGCATCATCACTGTATTGCACAAAGGAAACCTGAAATAAGCACCAAAATTGTCATTTTATATTATAGAAGAGATGACAGTTCAATAACAAGTTTTATAATCTTAGGCAGCATCTTATTTTCTTGCTTACTGCTAGACAGAAAGAATAAACTAACCTGAATTCCAGCAGGATTAATTAAGTCGAACGCTCCAATTGTATTAAAAACAAATTTCACTACTTTTCTGTAATTGTCATCACCAATACTCCAGGAAGCATCAGTCAAGAAGACTATATCAGCTTTGGCACCCTTACACACTGAAAGAGAATGGGTTCAGCTATGACATCCAGTTGATACAGTACAATAAAAGCATTCATTTAAATAAAACACATAACAAACGTTTCCATGAGGCACATACAAGTGTTAGTACAAAAGTAATGCTTCCTTTTTCGTACTTTAAAACTGGTGTTGACATGGACATGGACATGGGTGTCCATGACTTTGTGTACCTTGGTTCAACTATCTCTGACACTCTCTCCTTAGATACTGAGCTGAATAAACGTATTGGTAAAGCGGCTACCACGTTCTCCAAGCTTACAAAGAGAGTATGGCTTAATAAGAAGCTGACGGAACATACAAAGATCCAGGTCTATAGAGCTCGCGTCCTGAGCACACTCTTGTACTGCAGCGAGTCTTGGACCCTTTATGCATGGCAGGAGAGGAAGCTGAACACCTTCCATATGCGCTGTCTCCGACGTATTCTTGGCATCACCAGGCGTGACAAAGTTTCAAATGACGCAGTCTTGGAAAGTGCTGGAATCTCTAGCATGTTCACACTTCTGAAGCAGCGGCGTCTACGCTGGCTTGGGCATGTCATGAGAATGGCCGATGATTGGATTCCAAAAGATCTCCTATATGGAGAATTAGTGCAGGGAAAGCGCCCTAGAGGGAGACCACAGCTGCGATACAAAGACATCCGCAGGAGGGATCTAAAGGCCTTGGGAATGGACATCAACAGCTGGGAAACCTTGACCTCCGATCATTCAGCGTGGAGGCAAAAGACCCAGCATGGCCTTCTCCAACTGGAAGAGACACTTGTTTGGCAGGCTGAAGCAAAGAGACAGACCCGAAAGCAGCGAAACCTGGGACCTGGGCAGGGGACGGAATTTATTTGTCCTCAGTGTGGAAGGGATGGACACTCTCGAATTGGCCTTTTTAGCCACACTAGATGTTGTTTCAGGACCTCCAATCAGAGCACGATACCATAGTCTTTCGAGACTGAAGGATGCCAATGATGCATAATATTGTGAACTAACACATGATAGTTGAGTTTAGTTTCATCAAACAGAGTGGCAGTGCAGTGTTATGTGAGGGGAGTGGACAAGCAGTTCAATATGGTGGATGCTTCAGATATTCATATAAAACAAAGTGCTACGACTGAACACCTGACTACTGAAACAATCAGTCCAATTGAAACCTGTGCTTGACTCCAAAATATATAGGGTGCCATTCCATCAATTGTCTGTCTCAGGGTTGTAATGATGGGTCATAACACATTTAATGTTGTGATAAAGAACAAAATCTCCCTCTTGTTCTTGTAGCGTTTCAAACAGATTACTTTCCAGGCTAATTTGTAGATATCTCTCAGCGTTGAACAAACTTTCCATAGCAAACTTTCCATAGTCAAACTCTTTAATCCTCACAGTGGATTTTCCAATATTTACTATATTACACAGTTCGTATGTTGTGATGCAGTGGTCCTCCTTAATGAGTGCATCGATTCAACTCTTGTCTTCTGCCACTGCCATCACTGGCTGGCCACTCCAAAGCTTGCAGTATTGTCATCATATGCATTTTGGAGTCCAATTCAGTCCAATTTTACGGGCCTCAGAACACTTCCCAGATACGTTGAAAAGGACCTTCCATTTTTTGCAAAAACTTGTTTTTGGGTGTCTTCTGGATCCACAGAAACAGTTCTGATCACATGTAGGAGATAGCCTTCAGTGTGGGCCCAGCACCCTTGCTAGGTCAAGTCAATGGATGCTGAACCTGAAGATAAAGATGCCCCACCTGTACTTTTGAGAGGTGCCTGTAAGCAATTCCTCAGCAGTATAACAAGACTTGATTTCACAGACTTTAGAAACAATGGACATTTTCTGCTTCGTCAAAACTGAGTTATACACATGACATTTTGTTCACACACATCTCCATTGACTGTAATCAATTTGGATCAAACAAACTGTTATACACTCCTTCTCCAAACAGTCCTCTGTGGACCCAATCCTTTGTTTGACTACCCAAAGGCCTATTATAATCAATGGAGCTTACTCCTGGGTAAGTGTGGCTAGGATTGCAACCTAAATCAAGGGTTCACTGCAACTCAAAAGGAGTCAGACCAAGTGAAGAGCCCTTACTAACAAGTGGTTTCAAAGATTTCATGGACATGCACAAAGAAGTGAAAATACTCAAGAAAAACTTACCCTCTCGAGCAGGTGGAATTGTCGGAGGGGGAGGAGGAGTTGGTGGTTCAGTTGGGGCTTCTGTTGGCTTGATCACTAAAAAGATACATTAAAATATTTTATATATTAAATATTCTTAACCTTTGAGCTGTAACTACAAATATGTTTTCTCAGAGCATTGTTATTGATAACAGATGTTCATTCAGCTGGCCAGGGTTTTGGAGCCATGCCAAGATCTGCATCTTTAAGAACATTTTCTCATATTATCTGGATGTTTTATACACTTTCAGAGGAAAAAAAGAGGCACTGTTTAAACATAATTTATAATTAGCTATGTTTAATTACAAATTAAACATAATTTGTAATTAGCTATTTTTAAAACTCCAATAATCCTGCCTGAGATTGAAAGGATGGGTGAATACAACTTCAAGTTCCTGTACATGTTGGGTAACTGCTTTTAGATTGGGTCACACGTTGTGTAGACCTGAGGTACTATATATTGGCCAGTAGTACCAGAAGGAACTGCAGACTACAGGACACTATGCATACAAAATCCCTTCAATCACAAGAGGAAATAGTGATCTACATTATTTCACATGAACCATTTTTAAACTATTATGCATGTTTAAATGCAAAGTGTGGTAATTGTGAGAATAGGTGATTGTAGGTTGAACCTCATACCAGTGAAATTTCTTTCCATGAACTTCCCTGGATATCAGTTTTTAAGTTAAACAGAAGCAATTGTTTAGCATGGTGACCAATGAATCATTCTCCCTTTCCCAGGCTTAAAACAGCTTTAGCTCTCACAGCTTGCAAGGAAGACACTTCTAACTGAATGCAAACCAATTGGGAAGTGATAAGCACCTTCGGTTCATGCTACTGGAGAAGCAAATGAAACTGAAGATGAAGGCTTTTTCATGTCAGAGATAAAGCTTGTTATCATGGAAAGCAGGCTGTTTTAAAGCCATTAACTGCTGCTTAAATGATGTTTATCTTTTTATTTTAAGGGCCAGCTGAAGGTGTTTTTACATTTATGCATGAAATCCTACACACAAAGAGCAGGCAAACAGACCAATCCTAAGTTGTGCTGCCGCAGCAGAAACACAGGACTTAAACTGCATCCAATGCTGCTCTGGAAACAGCTGACTGTCTTCACAGGGTAATAGGATATATTTTTCCCTAAAGGTAAATGTGTCCCCTGCAGTTTGCCCTACTGGTCATGGTTGACTGTAGGGTGTAATGTTCATCCCGTTTCTAGAGCCAGCATTGTCTGAAGATGCCTCTGTGGTCATGTGGCCCAGATGCACATGGAACACTACTACCTTTCCACTGAGGTGGTACCTATTTATCTGGTTTTATTTGCATGCTTTCGAACTGCTAGGATGGCAGAAACTGAGCTAAGGACGGCTAAGTTTTTGGATCTGCACTAGCTATTTAGCAAATCCAGGAAGCTAAGTAAAACACTAGGCAGGCCAAAGAGGGTTAGGAAACTTCAGAGGCCTGATTCTCACCTCCTGCCTGAGCCAATCTCCATGCTCTCCTACCCAAAATGCCACCTCCTCATCAGAATGCCCTCTTTCCGTCAACGTTTATCATAACCTTGCCAGTCCTAGCCAGCACTGCTCCAGATACAACATCAACAGGCCAGTACAGGTCCATTTGCCAGCACAGCCAGCAAAGGAGTCGTTGTATATGTGCCTTGATAGGCAATGCAGTGAAAGCTGCACTAGTTCAAGAGCCTGTTCAGATTGTGCGGTAAAATTCCGACATACTCAAACACACATGTTTTAAACACATTCCTTCCAAGAACTTTTAAAAATATTATTGTTAATAGTGATAGAAGTAATAGTAGCTACTTACATGTTCTTTCCCTTATAGACACTGGAGGCCCCTCAAGATTTGGAGTCTGAACAAAGATAGTGGCATTATATATGGTGTCTGGTGAAAGGCCAGTGAAACAGTGGCTGGTTTCTGTTCCACGTACAGTTATTTCTTGCCCTCTGGATCCTGTTCAAAGAAAAATAATGAGGATAATGTTTAGAACCTTATATAGAAAACTAAAGTATATCTAGCGAAGAAGAGGAAAATGGAAATCTATTGTTAAGCAACTACAGCACAGGCTCTTCCTTAATTCCAGAATTCTTGGAAAATATTTGGAAGCATCTGGTCTGCAAGCTGGTCATAGTAGTGCCAGGATATGAAATAGGAAGGTGGGGAACAGATGATCTCCATTGCAACCAACATAGGGAAAGTTTATTTTTAGCAGACAACACAAGCTTGTTAAGTGATTTAACTTCAGTCCTTCCTTTGAAGTACCATAGGGTTTCTTAATGCCCATATGTACCTCATTAATCCAAAAGGAAGGAAACAGAGATAAAAAGAACTTGCCTACCTCATAGCAGAGATGCTATTGAAATAACTGTTACAAATTTTTTTTTTTTAGAAAAATGCTTTTCATATCTCTCCACTATGAGACACTGGCATACTTTTCAAAAATAGTCTAGGGAAAATATATTGAGAAGAGGAACACAAAATGGAATATAAAGTTTTTCAAAGCATTGAAACAAAATTAATAGAACTGAGGGTAGTGTTTATTTATCTTTATCTTTATTGCATATTCCAATTCCTTTCCCACTCCTTCCCTGTCTAGAACAGTAAATAATGAACAAATGTATAAAGTTCCAGTCATGCCAGTAGAGTTTTAAAGACATTGAAGGAAGAGGCCATGCATCATGCAGAACTTGGGAACATTCACTGTGCATGTTACAGTCCGCATAACATGTGTCACCTACTAAATTAGCACCCATTGAATACTATGAATGCATTATAAATGACAGTGATCTTCAACCTTTTTCAGAGCATGAATCCAAAATTTTAAAAAGGTATAAGACTGGTGATCCACATAGCAATCCAGAATTTTGGTGGTGATGTGATAACATCATCAAGTCACTGCCAAACCTCAGGGTTGCAGAGCTTTCTCAATTTTTAAAAGGAAAAGCCTGCGATGTGTTATCACACCAGAACAAATTTAATTATTAAGAGCTGCAAAAATGACAACTGAATACCTATGAAAGAAAAACATTTTGCCACCACTGCATTAGGAGTTGCCACCGCCTGATGCAGCTAGCCTCCTCAGCAGCTGTGGTGGCTGTGAAATACCTCAGCAGGACTTGTACCATGCTGGTCTCCATCTGGCTCACTCCCACTCACAACATCCCATATTAGGCATTGTGACACCTGGGGGGAGTGCATACCCATACCCCAGGTTGAAGAACACTGCTCTATGAAATGTAGTAGATTATTCCATATATTTACCATCAACTGGATTTAGCTTCAATCTGTAAGAACTGGCTGACCGATGAGCCGGCCATCGGACACAGAAGGTGTCCCATCCCACGTTATAACTTGTTAGATCAGTGACATTCAAGTATACTATAGAGACAAAAATAAAAGTTACATTAGATATAGGAGAATAAGATAAAAACTGTAAACTTATGAGAAATGGTAAAAAGAGCAAAATGACCCCTGAAATAGTGGTTGTGAGCTTTTTCTAATGCCACAAGGAGGAGGAAAAATATTATTCAGATACACTCTCTCCTCACTTTACTGTAAGTTACCAAGTTCAGATTCATTTTAAAGAATAGTGGACAAAATTACACCAGTAACACTACTTACAGTGCAGTCCTATGAATGCCTACTTGTAATCCACTCTAATTCTCCCTTTTGGCCTCTTCACCAGAAGAAACTCATTGGTGGCCCATTTGCATGGCACTGCTAGTGCTGCTAAAGCCTTTGCAATAGAGGAAAAACTCTACAGACCAATAGGCAGGCAAGATGGTGTACCACAAGGATAGGATTGGGCTATATTTGCATATCTACTAGTTGATTTTCCTATATGAAGAACGTCTATGGTTTTCTACATGAAAAGAGGCTACTGCAAATATACAGTAAAAAAACTTGTACGTACATGTAGTGCCTTGATCTATGAGCGGAGCACTGAGTCCAGAATCATACTGAGCATAAACATTGACATCATAGGTGGTACTAGGAGATAGGTTGTGCAACGTGTATGAAGTCACCTCACCAACAAACACCTCCATAGGCTCATCAGTACCTGATTTTTTTTAGAAAGGAACAAAATAAGAAATTTTAATTTTCAATTATGTAGAATTGAAAGGGCCATAAGAACATTTTTCCATATGGAGCAAGATATTTGGGATACCATAGTAAATTTTGGAAAATAACTTTTGGAGCTCACTACCCGCATTCCATACCAAATACATATGTGCATACGCACATAGCTAAGGAAGAAATAGATTCTCTCTCTCTCTCTCTCTCTCTCTCACACACACACACACACACACAGAGGACTCAAATCATAAACTGTAGATGAGACTAATATAAAGCAGGGTTTCCTGTGTAAAGCCATTTCACAAAGCATTCCAATCCTAACTAAATCCCTCACAACCAATGCAGCCACTCCAGCAGCATACATGCTGCATCCAGCAGGGGAACAGTTCAGAGGTCTCCTCTATTATTGTTCTGGCCCAAGTCCAAAGAGAGTAAGAGAGCGAGTAATAGGCGTATGCAAGTGGCACCAATAACTGGCCCAAACTTCCCTAAGTCACTGCCCAGCTGCCCCCAACCCTACCTTAATAATAATAAAGCCACCTTGGGTTTCCTTTTGTTAAGGAAGAAAAGATTTATATTGGAAATAAATCTAATAAATAAACAAATATTCTTATTTACTTTATTTATATACCACCTTTTCTAAAAAAAAAGTCTCAAGGCAGCTGTTCCTGTTCATTTTCCCCTGTTCCTCCCAATTCCCACTCCATTTTGCCCATCCTGCACATCAGCTGTTGGCTTATGTGCCTTACCAGAGGTAGCTAGCTGTGGGAGCAGGCCTCCAGTCCTGCAATCCACTCATAGTGGCACTCCCAAAATGGTCTCTGGCAGTACACATAGCCATTTTTACAACAGTAGACATGGGTTATGCTGTCTTCACAAGCAACACAGCCCTCGTTAGCACTAAACTATAAGTTCTATGCAAAGGGATTACATTTACGAACATATTTTCTCTTCAAAAGATTATGATCAGACCAGCTCTTATTTATCATTTCAAAGCTGTGTCCTTTAGAAGATGGAGGTGCTTTTATTTTTTCTTACCTATAGGCTTATACACAATTTTGTACCCCAAAACAGGAGATGGTGCGGGATCCCAGGCAACTCTGAATCGTGTGTACCATTCATCTGAAATGCGTATATTCTGAGGAGAAAGCAGCCCCACTGAAAATAAAATAGTTAAGAATTTGATGTTAGGACAGAGAATGTTATTGTTAAAATTTGAATACTATCTTCTCATCCAGATCATTTTAATTCTAAGGAAAATGCCCCATCTTCTCAAAAAGTGGACTTTTCAAAATTAGTGCAATATTTAGCAGCAACACCATAAATGAATATATATTTTTTAAAATATTGCAAAAACAGAAAGAAATGAGTAATGTGTGCAATAGTATGTTAAATGTACCTGTTCTTCCATTTCCTGTTAATTGCCCACCATCTCCATCTTCATAAACTGCCACAACTGTAATTTTATAAGGTGTATCTGATTGCAAAGGCTGCAGCAATACATTGTTTCTTCTGCCAGGTACTGTTGTCTAGAATGTTAAGAAGTACAGATTAACACTTTAATATTGTAAATTACCCAATACTGTAGTATTTAATGAATCAAACAATTTAAGGTGCAATTCTAATCTTACCTTTTACTAGCAGGGTGACCACAGCACCAGCCTAAGCTGCTGCAAATTTGCTGGAAAGCATGTAGGCTGAGCTGGCATGAAAGCCTGCACCATGTCAGATGGTATGCCTGATAGAATAGGGCTGGGGAGGGCAGAACTGGCAGCACTGTATCCTATTCCCATTCCCTATCTTGGAAGCCCAATATGGAGCGTCTTAGAATTGTGCCAGTGATTTAGCTGGCACATATCCAACTAGCCCCACTGCATAGTCTGAGTCTCAACATAGGAACTTTAGCCTGCTTATTTCCAATGATTGGCAGAGTGGGCCAAGTAGCCCTTCTGTGCCTGGTTAGGATCAGGCTACTATAGAATTATACAACAAAGTAAAGCAATACCTCTTTTATTCAATTGGCTGCAATTTTGAAAGAATTGCCAAAAAAGGTGGCAGCACTCCCCAAATTTGGCCAAACATTACTGCATCCACTGAAGTAGGTAAGTTTGTGATAGGGACAGGGGGGAGGCAAAACGGAGCAGGGTGGGTTAGAACTGTGCGGGAAAGGGGAGGAACAAGGCAGGGAGAGTGCTAGCAGTCGTCGATCCGATAGCTATGACATGTTCCAGAACCTATCCCCACATTTTGCAGGCTCCCTACTCCCTTCTCTCCTCAGATTGCACCAGCCACACAGCTCGTTACAGAGCTGGCCAAGCTTTAAGGAGAGCAGAAAGCTAAGGAATTTAAATTCTTTTTCCCATCCGAAGTCTCCTGATGCCTCTAACCTCTGCTGGATACTGTGTGTTCCTTTTCTATGCAGTTCCTTTTCTATCCCTTTTCTAGGGACAGGAAGGATAGGATTAGGCCCTAAAATGTGCATACTTATAGTAGGACTAGTCAGATTTTCGTCTTGCCTTTTCCAGGATACAGCTGAAAATTCAGCACTGAATACACTTGAAAAACTAGCTTGACCAGAAACATGGCAGGGCAGAAAAAATTACTATATGCGCTTCAGAAAAATGAGATTACTACAACAAAGTCTCAGAAAAGCAACTGTCTATGCACAGACTAGGTAGCCTTCTCCACATGACCATGTTTTAAAAATGAAAATAGAAACCAGGCAATGAATGAAATCAAAACATTCATCAGGGAAAAGTGTATGGTAAGCAAACTTCCTCTGGGGACACAAGCCAAATGCTCTACAACAGCAGTAAATCAATCATAGTAATGTTGCTAAAGTATCAGGAAAATACTTACGTATTCATCAATGGGGTCTCCCACAGTAGGAGAATATATGATTCTATACTGCTGCACAGGTCCATCCGCATGGTCCCACTGAACAGAAAGGCTATTAGTAGTAGGATCAAAGACTCTTATGTTCCTGGGTCCACTGCGAGGCACTAAAACAAGGGAAAATGTAAGAGTTCACAATGAAGTGGAAGTTAGACAAGGCATACCCAACAATACTAGCAAGTGCTCGAAGATTCATGAACGCACACACACAATTCCCCATCAAACTCAAGAAACCTTATTAACTAACCCAAATAGAATCGTTCCACAGTTGATGTAGTTTTTTAAAAAATGGAAAGTCCATATTACAGTATTGGTATTTTTATATATTTTCTCATCAAATGGTATTTTTAAATAGAACATAACAAAAGGAAGCATTCTGGCTTCCCTGCTTTAATATCTTTGCAAGCAACTGCTAAATATGAAGGATTACAGGAACTAAGGCTACAATCTAGAGTAACTACGGGACCTTTTACACTGACATAGTTACGGTGCCACCTATGGGAAATGCACAGAGCAATCCAGAGTAAGTGCCTATTATGTCTTCCTGTAGTTACTCTGGATTGTAGAGTGAGTAGGTAAATAAAAAGAAAAGGATCCAGCCTTTGGAGCTAAACCTCAGCAATTTAGGTCAATAGTTTTTGTTTCATGGTTTTTTCTCAGCTAAGGAAAGTGTGAACTGACTGACTTGATACATCCTAAACAGCTTACTGAAGGGATCTGTTTTCCTTATTTATGATGTTCTACGAGGTACAAAAGGTATCCAAGAAAAGAGGAAATGAGAATCACAACATTGTGGAAAATTAATAATATAAATATTTTTGACAAATAGAGTTAAAATTACAATAAGGAAGAAAACAGAAAAGGTAAGTATAGCATTGAGTAATAAAAGTTAATATAAAGAGAAGAACATCTGCTTTCATAGAAGAATATTGGATAGCTTGGAAAAAATCTGAGCAGGTGATTTATTTTAAAATAGACCAGCTTCATCCAAAAGTGAAGAAAATTAGGAGCTAGCTAAAGCAAAGAGAACAAGAGGAGTTAAGAGCATACAAGAACAAGAAGACAACAGGGAAAATCATCAGAAATCAAAATAATGATTTCAGAAGAAAAATCACGCTACTAAAAGGAAAGTACTGTTGAGGTTTTTAAAGGCAATTTGATATTTAGAGGCATTCCAGTAAAGGTAATTTAATGAATAACATGGAAGACTGAATAATCAAAGTCCTGAAAACTGACCATGAAGAACTAGTTTACATGGGAATTAGTCATTAGAACTAACTCTAAAGCTAAAATAACCCAAAGCATACTGAACCAAGAATTGTTCCTGTGAAATGATTGAGTTACTGTATGAGACAAGCAGTCTGGTATGCAATAAAACAGAACTACAGACTACCAGCAGAAGTAATGATCTTCTTTCAGCAGCAAATAATGCACATTTCAAAAAATTCCATGAAAAATTGTAACAGAAAGAATTATGAACCTAAAAATCCCTCAAAGGGCACAATCCAGAGTAACTACAGGGGCACGTAAAAGACATTACGTGCACCCATAGTTACTGCACCACCTAATGAAAACCTATAGGAAATTCATATTGCAATCCAGAGTAACTTGTTCTTACTCCAGAGCAAGGACTCCCCGTAGTTACTCCGGATTTCACCCAAAGTTGGGAAGTGTCCTTGGTTAGCCTTCACTGGTAGACACCAAACAATCAATCTAGGAATGGCCTCCCACCAAAGGATTACAGCTTTTATTAAATAATAAACTTGGTAGATCCATTAAATAATGATCCATTAAATAAAAAATAATGAACTTGGTAGGTCCATTTAGTCATTACTAGGAGCTTGTCACTACTACATACTCTGAGCAGCACAATATAGCAGTCAATGTTGCTCAAGTGATGCCAAATACTAAAAATAGCCGAGACTGAGAAATATTGGAAGAGCTAGGATGGTAAGGAAACAGCAACAAAGCAAAGTTTTTACAAGGAACACAAATTTTCGTACATGTTCTTCCCTGTCCTGGACTGGGGTTTCCTTCACCATCTGCATACAAAGCAACAACATTTACAGAATAGGGAGTGTCAGGAGAGAGGCGCTCAAGTAAAAGATTGCGTGTGTTGCCCGGAACCACAACCTAGGAAAAAGCAATACCAAAGTTCAAACTGACAATTCAAAAAGAAATTAGACTTTGATAGTGTGAAGATAATGCTTCTTGACCATTTCATGACCATTACACTTAAGAATTTTTTTTGCCATACAGCTTTACTTTCGGAAAGACATTGAGAGGGATGGCTGCCCCTTTCTTTTCACTAGTTTATTTTCTCAGAGGAAAACACAATATGTATAGAAGGAAATCCAGACTTTAAAAGAATGTAAAAGATTCCCTAACATGATTAGATCACCATCCAGAAGGCTATCTGAAGTCCATATAATCAAACTGCTTATACAATTCCTCTGGTGGCACAAGTGTTTAAGACACTGTGCCTGTTAACCAGTAGGCCAGGGTTCAAGACCCAGGTCGCCACAAGATGAGGAGTTCCTGCTACAGGCAGGGAGTTGGACTAGATGATCCACTGGGTCCCTTCCAACTCTATGATTCTTTTCTACAGTAAATTTGTGAAAATTTTGTCTTTACCAAAGATAATTTGACAACTGAGTAAAGATTAAATTAAGATATACCATGTGCATATGCTTCATTAGCACCTGTTTATGGTTATGTATATATTCTGACATTCTATGAAGAAGACACGTAACCTAATGTGCCTTCAATTTTGCTCTCAAAGTACTGCAACCACATGGAGGCTACTGGAAAGCACTTAGATGGGGTTCCACTTAGCAATAATAATCTATCACAGTGGCTTCCTACATAATTCAACTCATTGACATGGAGAGTTGCCATAATACTAAACATTTTGAGCAGCCACTAAACATAGGTTTAAAGTCTTGGACATCAAGGGAGCATCCACCTGCAAGCTGCATACTTATACTACAGGAATTGCATTGAGTTCATATTATGCAGAATCATTTCTTACTGGCCTTCTCATGGGCACCTAAATGTATGAACAAGTCATACAGAAATTGGTGAGAAGCATATATGGATACCAGATCTTCAAGGTACTATAGTTTAACTTTGAGTTTATGTAAACTTTGCACTGAAAATGAGGTGACACTGCATGGAGGGTTGGGAGAGGCAAAGGAAAACATTTTCCTTTACCTCTTGGTAAGTGCCTTGGATCAACAATTGATCTTCTCAGACCTCACCTGTTCTATAGCTGGTGCATGTCTGAGGAGACAAATAGGGACACACCAGGGGGGACACTGGCATAAGATGCTTGCACTAACTTGTACCCTCCCACCTCTGACAACACCTCTGTCCCTTCCGTTCAATCCATCCTGTCAACTTACCCTTGGGTGGAAGGTATCTCCTTGATAATATGACAAAGTTCCTCACAGGCATCTGTGGCAGTGGTCCAAAAATGCGCAGCTATGCACACTTTCAAACCAGAACTTGTGACACTGTGAAGTGTGTTCCACCACTGCAGTGCTAGTTCCAGTAGGGGAGCTGCTACATAGGATTGGGCCTTTAATGATATTTCCATAAAAATATTTTTGTTTAATTTTATAACCTTCACTAGCCAGAAATAATTAGGAGATAATATTCCTCAGTATTGACATAAGGAAGGAAAAGTTAAACTACTTACAGATTCTGATGGCCTTGGACCAACTAATGGAGCATACACAACTCTATATTGCTGTACTGGCCCTGGTGCAGGTTCCCATCGGACATTAAGGCTGTTTGGAGTTGGATTGTAGACTTGGATGTTTCTAGGTGTTCCTCTTACCACTGAATAAAAATTCAAGATAATTTGTTCTAAAGAATAACTGCTTAATTGCAGAAGAATGTGACTATTAAATGGTGACTTTAACCAAAAATTTGTTGTTGAAGGCAATGTGTAAAAAACAGCAGAATGTCATTGTGTGCTGCAGTGTAAGACACCATTATTATATAATTATCTGAGAATACCTCAACATTAGGATGTCTGTTGTCAAGACTTTTGTTGTTGTCCTATGCAAGCACCTGCCTGCTACAGGCAGGGGGTTGGACTACGGGGTCCCTTTCAACCCTAGGATTCTATGATTCTAAGTACACCAACACAGAACCACAATTACCTTCTTCCACTAATTACCAAGTTCCACTAATATAAATATGCATGAGATTAGCGAATAAACCTCAAACACATGGTGAATGTTCTCTTATCTCTCACAGAGAAATTAGTATCAATTACAACTCTGCTGAGCATGAAGAAACCACTGATCCTTGTCTTGACATGCATGGAACTGAGGCTAACAAAGTGCCTGAATACAACTCGCAAAGGGGAAATTGTGAAATAACATTCAGAAAAAGTGCTCAATCAAAAATGCCCCAACACCAGCCCCTTATGTTATAACCTTTAATCCAGAAATGATAGATGAACATATTGTGACAAAAATGAGTAATTAAAGGGCTCTTGCAGGAGATATGTATGTATCACTCCTCCAATGTATGATAAAATGCACAACCAAAAGAACAGTAAGCAATAAGTTACAAACAACAAATCATGGAATTTTAATGACAACATTGCTGGTTTCCTTATACCCAGCCACTATTCTCACATGTTTGGAGAGTCAAGACAGTGCAGAAATGGCTCATTCACTATATATAAGATCTCAAAAAATTTCCATAACTCCTATATTTTCTCCAATAAAATCTGATCAAGATAAGGAAATTGCCATGGAACTGTACATTAGACCAATGGTATTTAGGCATTTCAGTCTGAGACCCCCTTCTGAGAATGACAATCTATCTGAGACCCCCTGGAAGTGATATCATGGCTTGTAGTGACAATAAAGGTGTCAAGTGCCAGATGGCTACACCATGCCTCTTGTGATCCCCCCCTCCCAAAAATGAAGTTGTGACCTCGAAGGAGGTCCAGACATCCACTTCGGAGACCTCTACAACGGGCTGTACAACTTCAGCCAGTTAACAATATTTATGCTAGCAATATAAGATAAAATGCATTTTAGCCTGTTGAAATAAAGAGGCTTAAACACAATTGCTACATTTACTTGAATCTAATGCATCATTTAATCTAATGTGTACCCTATACTAATAATCAAAATACTGCATTTACTTAAATCCAATTAACCATCAAATCTAATGCACACCCTGATTTTGGAGACTAAATTCAGCTGAAAAGGGTGAGCGTTAGATTCAAGTAAATATAGTAACTCTGCAATGAGCTGGGAAAAATATTGTCAATACTATGAGAGAATAAAAAGTCTTGAAATTTTACTTACAAGTTTTCCCATTATCTGACATACGTCCTCCATCACCTTCAGGGTACTCAGGAATCACAGTTACTTTGTATCGTGTGTCAGGTTGCAAGTTCCTTAGAATAGCATAATTTGTGTTCCCTGGTACAGTGGCCTGTTTTTGTTGAAGTGTAATGGAAGAAAATAATTTGGCTATATTATAGCCCGCTCCTTTCTAAATCTGCCCACTGGCACAACATTTTCTGCTGGAAGAAGCATCAAGATCCAAGTGGAAGTGCCTGGATCAGGCATGCATTGCACAGCATATGCTCATTGAGTGTACCACTAAGTGCAAGAAAGCAGATAGTGCAATCAACGGTGGCCACACATGCAGGTCATTGGCAAGGCCACCATCCACAGATGCCAGGTGGTTGCAGGTTGTGGTTGGTAGTGATAGGGATGGGAGAGGGTGGAGAGGAATGGGGTGTTTCTGAGTGGGGAAGAAGGTGAGAATGGGGAAAGATTATAGGCACTTACATGCAGCTGTATCTTATTCCCACTTCACTCTCCCTTTCTGTCTCCCTTATTTTCCACAATTTTGAGCCAGCAAAATAGCTGGCACAGAACCAAGAAATCCCATAGGGGAACTGGAGGTTTTCCCCATATTAAGGGATCAAAAGTGCAATTGCTCCTCCTCCCCCAGCACAGAATGCAACATTTTCCACTTTGGCACAGGTGCAATGGAAGGGAAATTGAGGGCAAACTCATTTGTGCTAATATTAAAATATGTTGCACTGCATATGAGCTAGTTTTCATGATTAAAAGTACATGAAGCATTCCTCTTAGCAATATACCATTTCAACATGCAGTCAGTGGCACGTATCTGTAGTACAGAGTTGCATGATCAGCTATGTAAAATATTTCCAAGTCAGCATAGTCATGGCAATGAGATTATGCTTCTTTTTCCCCAGACATGCTATTTCTGTACATTCAGAGAACAAACATGCAGTTTTATTGTCTATATTCTCAAGCGGCATAACCATAAGATGGCTTTCACTGGATGTACAGATGTGCTTTAAATGGTGCCTCAAGCCAGTTCCATTACAGCCACTAGCAAAACCAGGAATAGAATCAATACAGGTATAAATAATTCTGAAGTCAATTACCATTTCTTCTACACCTCCTGCTGCTGGTGCATAAAGCAACTTGTACTGACGAGGATTCCCTTCAGCATGATTCCATCGGACATTCAGTGTGCTGGTAGTTGGATCATAGACTCTGAGGTTCTTTACTGTGCTGAGAGGTTCTGAAAAAAATTATTGTCAGATTGTGTGAATCATAATTTTTTTGAACCACACTGATCTGTTATGAAAAGGCTTGACCACCAACCCAAGGCAGCAGACATAGTCTGATGGTAGAGTTAAGGGATTAAAAAAAACAAATGAGGAAAAGACCTGGATAACTCTTGGATGGGAGACATGAAAGCTAATAAAGCTGTCACAGTTCAGCAGAACCAGAGGTGTCATTGTTTACAGCTTGGATGACCTGCTTGGAAAGGCATTCTGTATTGCCAGATGTGATGAAGACCATGCTGTGAAGAACACCTGGGAAAAGAACAGTTCTACAAACTGCCTATAGAACAAAATAGACAGGCTGCAATTTAAACCCCCAGTTAGGCTGGCATATGTCCAGCCTGTGGGTCACATGACAGCCTGTGGGTGTCACAAAAGTGCTGTAAGACATTTCTGAACCACTCTGGAGGTTAGGCCAGTGGACAGACTCATGCCAGCTTTTCCACATATCCATGGAATGGGGAGAGAATGAGACATGCTGGTCTAAATTGGTTAGGACTGCTCCCTTAGGGTGCAATCCAGAGTAACTACAGGGAGTCCTTGCTCCAGTGTAAGAACAATTTGCTCTGGACTGCAAAATGAATTTCCCATAGGTTTTCACTAAGTGGTGCAGTAACTACGGTACACGTAATGTCTCTTAAGTGCTCCTGTAGTTACTCTGGATTGTAGGGCTAACTGGATAAACCAAAGACAATTTTCTCAAGTTGTCTGATGGTTATAAAGAACTGAAGGGTTAAGGTAAAAAAAATTAGAACTAATAACTGCCTATCTAAAAACCATTTTCTTTTCCAGGAGAAGCATCTGTATTTCTGTTTAAAAATTATGTGCAAAAAGTACTCTTCAGTGGCACACAATTGCCTTCAGCTAAGGAAATCCAAGACCTGCTGATATCACAAGTGATTTAACATGGCTCTTTTACAATTATTCATAAGTGAGAAGGTCAATAAGAACTGGTTTACTTACTGGTCTTGCCCCTGCCTGTCATTCGTCCTCCTTCTCCTTCAGCATATATAGATGAAACTGTAACAGTATAAGGTGTGTCAGGCTGCAGTTTTTGGAGTACAACACTGTTCTGCCTTCCTCCTACGGTGGTCTGGCATAAAGCAAAATGAAATATAAAATTGGTGAATTGGAGTTAAATTCCACGGATTCTGAAAAAAACTGAAAATTGTTCATACAACAGTTACAGCTTGATCAGTTATTATTACAGGATTTCAAACTATGAAGATTTCTCTTTTTTATTATTTCTTAGATTTTGAAAAACACAAGACATGTTTTAGGACATTTATGACATCCATTGCCAGTACTGGAGCTCAAAACCAGAGTTAGAGCCTATTAGGATTGAGTTTTTGTTTTAATGCAAGAAATCTGCAATAAATATAAATGCAAACAGATAGTAAATCCAATTAAAAGTGATCATTGATAACCTTTTCTTTTCCTTCCTTCAGGAGTTCAAAAACTCTGCAGTTGAGTTATATTTTAAATAAAAGATATCTGGGATATAACATCCAAGAATCCATCCTGAATAATATTGCAAAACCATTTGTTTCCTAAAGCATTTCCTTTAGTTAAGTAATATCCTTTGTTTTCTTCAGAACTCTAAAATTTTCAATGCTTTGAGAAACTGCTCCCACAAGTGTTTGTTTGGAAGAGAATGTTCTTCCCCAGACAATAAATGAAATATTTCAGTAATAAATGAAATATTACCGATTGTTCGACACCAGTCCCAGTCGTGGGCAAGTATGTGATCCTGTATCGTTGCACTCGTCCTGTGGCAGGATCCCATTTTACAGTCAAGCTGCTGGATGTTGCATTATATACCTGAAGATTCCGTGGCCCACTTTTTGGCACTGATATAAAATGATTAAAACGTAGTTAAGCAAGCCATGAGCATAGTCAAACAATATTTTAATCATTATTATGATGTTTACACTAAATCAATAAATTATCAGTAATAAAAATGGGGGAAAACACAATTTTTTAGATCATACTGGAAGCTGTTTTAGTCTAAGGCAGAGGTTCTCAAACTTTAAAAAGAGCTTTACTCCCTAAATCAGTTGTTGCAAGGGAAGGACTAGAGCAGTGATGCAATCCCTAGGATTGATGTGTTCCTGTGGGAGAAAGGAAAGTATTTCCAAAACTAACGTGGGTGCTGCCACGGAGGGGTGTGGAGAGCCATTGGGAGCCCTGCAGGATGGACGTTTAACAATTTAGCTGTGGCTGAAACTTTCACTAGTTTCAAGCTGCAGGAAAGAGTTCAAAAATGTGTGCTTGGGTTAGGGTTCAAAGTGCTGGGCACAGCATCTGACCCTGAGGCGTTTCAACTCCTCCTTCTGGTGACAATATCCAACACCCTTTGAAGAGCCCCACAAAAGCTGGGGATCTTCTACAGCAGCATCCCAAAAAGTCCAAAGGATTGCCACCAAAAGGGCAAACTAGTAAGTTTTGCATGCATGCAGAGCAATTTAAGCAAATGCATAAATCTCTTCATCTTGGATCCAAACCTTGGACTGGTCTATATATTCTCTACTATAATTTGACATATAAAATACTATTTATGAATTCAGAGTCTTACCTGGTGTTGTTGCAGGCACAAGGGGTACTATAAAAAAGCAAAAACAGATCAAAAGTATATTAAAAAGCGTACCTTTCACCAAAATACTATTGCTACAAATAATGATGCATATATTTTCTGACTTACATGTGCGCTCACTACCAATCAGATCATCGCTTTCTGATTCATCAGGATAGATGGCAGTAACTGAGATGTCATACAGCGTGTCAACGGTCAGATTTTCAAAAACTAGGGTATTTTCATCACCATTCAAAATAGTCTTTGGAAGA
The DNA here is from genome assembly GCA_030015325.1 of Cryptoblepharus egeriae. Lineage (NCBI taxonomy): Eukaryota > Metazoa > Chordata > Lepidosauria > Squamata > Scincidae > Cryptoblepharus > Cryptoblepharus egeriae. The sequence continues at coordinate 153,025,853 of JAREYC010000001.1, forward strand.
GAAAGGAAAGGATGAAATCAACCACTGAACAATTAATAATGTCTTAAGTAGGCTCAAATAGATATTGTAAGATTTTACACATGTGAATCACTCTATAGTCAATAGATCTGTCATCATGATTCCTGACTTATGTGACAAAACTGTGGGACAGAATATATACGTTCAACAATAGAAGCTGATGTATTCTTGAAACATTAAGCCGCTGTTTTGGAAGCATCCACGATCCCTCTGCACATGTGTAACGCAGATCTCCCCACCACAACTACCAATGTATGAGCAGTGACATAATCCACAGGGGAGAAATTAAGGACACACAGGTATTTTTAAGGAGGAGTTGGACTGCAGTTCATTAATATACTGGGACATTGTGAGTGTTCTGAAGCATAACAGTATGATAATCAACATTCCTGTAATCACCATTACTAGAAAGTGCAATCCCACTCCTGCCTTCAGTGATTTGGCAAAAGATAGTATGGTTAATTAGAGGACAATAATAACTCATTTATGCCTATACTGATTTGGGAGCTCAAAAAATATACTTATCTGAATAGAAGGAGGAAAGTCTTTTCCAGTTTTAACTGAGAAGAAAAGTGTGTATCAACAGTTTGGGAAATAGTGATCTAACATTTCAAATAGACAGCATTTTACCCACCAGAACATTTTGGAGACTTCATTCTTACCTCCAGTTTTTCAGTTCCACCATAAGGTCCCCACATTACTCTATAGAGTGCTACATCAGGTGCTCCATGGTCCCAAGTACCTCGGAAACTAGTCTTGGTAACCTGATCAGTTCTCAGATTTATTGGTGCTGGGACAGGTACTGTCAGGGGGAAAAAAATGGAAAATTAGGTTGCAATCCTATTCTATCTACAGTTCTATCCATAATCTCCTGGGAGTAAGCCCCATTGCCTATACTTATTTCTGAGTAGAGATGCATAGGATTGAGGTATCTCAAGAAAAAAGCTTGCAAACTGAGCTGTCATTGCTGTTCTTTCCCTCCCCTGTGATGCAGTCACACAACCAGAGTATGTGGGGAAGGGTCTTAGAGGTTTCCTCTGCAGAAGCCTAAGGAGAAGGAATTTCACTGGCACAAGTCCAAGCTGATCCATCAAATGACTGGTATATCAAAGCCAGGAAGGGAGGGGGTGCTGACTCCCATAATACGCAGTGCATGTTCCAGCGGCAGGATTGCACTGTAAACTAGTGAGGTATAGGGCTGGCCACTACTGCCCATTATTGCCTGATCTTCATTTGAAGGTTTTCTGTTGATTGGTTGCAATTGTATGTTCTTATTCTTTTGCCAATGTCTTGTATCATTCTTAGGGAATTTTTAAACTGTAAAATAGTATGGATCCTTTTGAAATAGTAAATAAGTCTTTGAAGGAAGAGTACAATAAAATACTGCAGGTCAATTAAGGCTTATAATAGTGATAACATATCTCATTGTGGGAAGAAGAGAGGAAAGCTTGGAAGAAACTCAAGGTGGAACTTTTCTGCAGAGACTCACAAAAAACCTGGAACTATCTGTAAAAGCCAGCCGTTAAGTTACATTTGGCTGCTTCTTTGCATATGGAGCAACTCACCCATATGAGTTGAAGGGACTGGAGGATGAATTTCAGAGAACATATGGTATGCAGAACATCAATTCTGTTTGGATTGCCTTGAGCACATATATCCATTTTCCATCATCTCTTACTCTTGGCTATGGCTGCAACTCCCTTTCTCGCATGTTAACAATGATCACATCAGTAACACATGTGTGTGGTTGCTATTAAACATGCAAGGGACAGCCAAATGCAATTAATGAATCAATCCTGAATCAATTCATGATGGCTAAAATCTGCCTGAACATATCCAAAACTTATGCCAAGGCCACAAAGACTTTTCAGGCCATGGCAGATATCCTGAGACCAATGTCTTGCACTCTGTTCTACATCCATGTCACTTTCGACACACTTGAATAATGCAGAGAACTGCAGGGTGCAATCCTAATCAACTTTCCAGTACTGGCATAACAGCAATGCAACTCTAAGTTAAGGGAACAAGCATTGCCTTATCTTGTTCAGGCCTCAGTGACTGCCTCCCATCTGCAGATTGCAACATATGCCCCACTGGCACAGCTAATCCTAAAAGCAGATCAACTACTTCACATATAGGTTGCAACTACATAGCCATAGGGTTAATTTGTAATGATTTGCCTCTCTATACAGAACCTTGATCTTGCTCCTTTCCCAACGCTTTCTTCCTTCCATAGACAATAACTCTAAATATCTGGCAGATGAATATCTGGCTCACATGATCAGCAAGTGTGTACATGGCTTCCCAAAGTAGCAGGTGCCTGTCCCTAGTTCAAATGTTTGTAGGTTGCTCACTCTCCTGCTTTGGCTGGACTTGTCTTTAGCTGCTTCTTTCCCTTGTTTTGTTCTTTCTGCCTTTGTAATAAAGGCTAACAATCTTGTTAAAAGTAAATCCCTTGGCTAAAGTAAGTTTTGTTATGTATGGGATTCTTTTAATCCTTCAGCACTGCTAACTCATTCGACCTTCCATAATTCACTTGCTCATCTCTTCAACACCATTCTCTAGTGTCTACCTACGATAAATTTTTATTCATGTTTTACTCTCTTCCAGTCATGGATAGAAAGTCATCATTCTGATTTTATATAGTTCAAGTCTGTCTCAAGAACATGCTTCCTTGGTTAATTTTTAAAAAAGTAGCATTCTGCAGAAGGACACAGGAATCAATTCTCCCCCAGTGAACTGTACTGAGACAGATATGCAACAGTTTGGCAAACATGCACTAGGGCTGGTCTGGTGCCCAGAAGCCATGGCAGACCTGTGTTGGTTACTTGGACCCCTTCCCAGCTTTTGTTTAACTTTTGGGGTTTCTTGCATTAACCATGAACTGACCATGATTGCAGAGTGGTTTGCCCTGGGTTGTGTAGTTAGCTATGTGTTTTCTTTTTCCCTATTTGCTATAAGTTCTAAATGCAACCACACAAGTTAATTTGGTGGCAAAAGGTTATGCCATGTATGTCTGGTACAATGTTCTAACTTCCTGCCTCTGGGTGGGCATGAACTGGCAAAACATTTTCACCGTTGACGTTCTCAATTCTTTCATGTAAAACTGCAGGGCACCATTCCCAGTAGTGTGCCTACAGCTGTGCCAGAAACACTGCTTAGGTATAACAGTGGGCAACATGCCATCCCTGGCAATGTGCCTGAGAGATGAGAGACACCACTTAAGCAAGGTTACAGTTCTATTCCTGATGATAGATGTTGCCAAGGATGTTGCTTGAATCACCAATTTCAACAGTGTGTGCCTTGCTAAAGCTATGGTTATAGGTGTTGATTCAGAGGGGTGAAAAAGATGATATGGAGGTGAGAGTTTCTGTCTCACAGAGCAATCCTGACTTGCATTGGAACCGGTGGACTGGCTCAGCCTGGGCTGAATCCAGTGCAAGGAACAGGGCTGCTACTTTATTACTGCAGGGAAGGGGAAGCTTTTCACTTCTTTGGTAAATGCAGGGATGCAGCAGCAGTCTGGAGGCAGCTTAAATCATAGCAGAGGGGAATAGGCTGCCTGGGAAATGAGGCTTGGATCCAGCATTACTGTCAGACCCAAGCTCCAACTTTCACCACCCTGTGCCCAGGAAAGACCTCTACCCTGAATTGCTTCATCCCATCTCCTTCCCGCCCTCTCCAAACCCTTGCACTGGCCAAGAAAGGCCTTGCACTGTTCAACTTTCCCTGACTCTGTTCCCATTGTGGCAGAGAGAAGCAAAGGGGATGCTGGTGCATATCCATGCACCAGCCTCAACCCCCAGGAGTCATGCAAGAGTGCCTTACAGCTTCTGACAGCCTAACTCCCAGTTACAGTTGAATTCACAGTATTTACTTCTTTTAAAAAATTTTCTGTCACTGGTGACTAGCAATGCAATACAATCTCTAGGAGTATCATCTTGGCCTGATCACAAGACCAGACAACTGTTCAACAAAATGATACAGAAACATAGATCAACCTTAGATCATAATAATAGATTATAATGATCAAATCATACATTCAGTTAGGAATATAAGTAAACTTCATGAAGCAATAAAATGGACTTACAAGTTGTAGCCTGTGCAGCTACTGGCACAGATAGTCCTTCATCATATACTGCAACAAGTTCTACATTATAGAGTGTTTTTGAGAAAAGATCAGTGAGAAGTGTGCTTGTCTGAGACTGATCCACTTCCACCTAGACATAAACAAAGACATCAGGGTTATAAAAAGACAAGTGCCAGTTTAAAGGCACAATCCTAATCAAGACAATTCACCCATTTCTCAGTTTCCAAGGAGCCTGGCACATATATGTGCAATGGCCTATCCCTCCCCCAGGAGTGACGCAAAAGTGCCTTTCAGCATTTTTGTGACACCCTCCAAACCAGCATGGGACTTCTGCTGGGAGTTAGGCCAACCTCCACAAGTGTTGGGATTGCACTGTCACACTTTGCCAAGCAATGCAAAATTTCAGTGATATCTTAATTAACAACTGCCCAATTGTAACTAATTCCCCTACCCCATTGTCAATGTACGCATGCTGCCAGATCAAGTGCTCCATCTTGTGTGGGAAGAGCGGGGGGCAGTCCTGGATGTCTTCTCCAACTTACAAAACATTTGTTCTATTTCCCAGGAGTAAGCCTCCACTCCTCATTAAATGGATATGCTAGGACCTGTGCAAATTATTTTGATGGTGTACATTTGAGTGGATCTTAGAATAGGATATCAACACCACCACCTCTATCAATTTCTCCTTTTTAACCTTGATCAGTCTCCTTCTTGGCCCAGTCCCTGCCCCATTCCACTCAAGTCAGTTTCCCACCCACCCCCTATCATGACTTACTAGTGCCAGTATTCTTTGGTAAGCCACTGGCACACTACTCCTAGCAGTGGTGGCCCAGAAAGATAAGTTAAATGTGCGACTCATGGTTGTGGGTTTTCCTGTTGCCATTTAAGGAGGCATCTAGGTGTAGCACTGCCTCCCCTGGACTTGTGCCACAGCCACAGAGTTCATGGCTGCTGAGAACCACTATGATGTCTCCTGGGCAACCCAGTAGTACATCATCCACAAGCCTACCACCAAGTCCCAGTCAGAGGTTAAAACTATTTATATCTCTTTGGAAGTATTTTCAGCAGGTTTTTCAAGTTACTTGTGACAACTAAAGAACTGAGAGGCTGGCTATAGGGAGAAAGGGGGTGAAGCTGCACATGCCCATAAGACTAGAATTAGTCATTGTTGGTAATGATGCTGTAGTGGCAAGACTCAGCTTCTACATCTGTGTAATAACTTCAGTCCTGTCCTGTGAAGGTGAGATGAAGCAGCAGGTGCTATATAAAGATAAAGGTTGCCGTTCTAGTCATGACTGACTCTAGGGTGCAGTATTCATCCTGTTTCTAGAGTCATAGAGCCAGAGTTGTCCAAAGATGCCTCCATGGACATGCACATGGAATTCTGTTTACCTTCCCACTGAGGTGGTACCTATTTATCTACTTGCATTTACATGCTTTCGAACTGCTAGGTTGGCAGGAGCTGGGCTAAGGATGGGAGCTCACCCCATCTGGCAATACTCAGGTCTTGAACTGCTGTCCTGCCAGTCTTCAGACTGACAGGCAATAAGCTAACTGCAGCCCCAGTTGCTATATAACCAGTTTCAAAACCGTAATGAGGCAACAAATGAAGGTCCATAAGACAAGATCATTAAGATCTTTGCCAAAAGCTGAGGAAACTTTGAAACCAGGCAGGGTGGATCTATCAATACCATGGAGATAGACTCTCCCAACCAATGTTAGGAAAGTGGAAAAACACACACCATGTTTGCTAAAAAAATACACTGCTTTACCTCTTTTACATCATCTTCTTCAGCAGCTTTGTATCGCAGTATGTATTTACGAACTTGCCCAGGAGCACGTTCCCAATAGACTCTCATGCTGCTGTGAGTAATATCTCTTATCCTTAAACTTCTTACTCCACTTAAAGGTACTGTCAAATAATCAAAACATTAGTAAATGTACTGCATGCTATTCTCTTGTTCAATAAGTCTCAAACGTTTATCACCAGGACCTACTTTTTAGAATTGTTTAAAAGCATATCATTATTATTAAAAGCTATCATTATTAAAAAGCATATGCATACTAAGCTTTTAAAAGCACAGATCTGTTAATAATAGCATTCAAGTCTAATATACTAAGATTTATTGAAATGAATGGGGACCCTCAAATTGGTTTGTGAAACATTGTGCTTATATTCCAGCCAATAGATCTTGAAGTGGCATGTTTTCATCACAGTAGTGGATAGGATTGAGCTATGAGTCTTACCCTACAATCCAGAGTTACTACGGGAACACATGACATTTATGTTGATGTAGTTACAGCACTACCCAGTGCTGTAAACCTATGGGAAATTCATATTGCAATCGAGAGTAAATTGTTCTTACATCAGAGCAAGGACTCGCCGTAGTTATTCTGGATTGCGCCCTTACTTAACTTCTTATGACTCAACTGCTTTAAGATACAATCCATAATGTTTTCAGTTACAAAAACATTTTATGGACAAGTTCTCGTATTGTGGACCTAAATGATCAGGAATGGACTTGCCTGAGAGTAAAGGCTATGATGACGCGTACCTCTAAGTAAACATGCAAAGCATTTGGCTAAAATAACAATGAAAAATAAGCTATTCATATAATAACTAAAGCATGACATCACAGAAGCATGAGTATAAATACTTAGCAAGAATGCCATTATTCCTACATGTGACTTCCTGAGTGGTGAGTGGGTCACTCATAAGGTTGCCAAACAGTGCATGAATTGTTAAAGTGTACTCAGTGTTGGGAATTAAATCTACCAGCTGTACATCATTCACTGATGCTTGAATCCGCATCTGTAAAAAACAAAAAAGGAAAGCAAGAAACTTCCAAACTTGCTAAGAAACAAGTAGAAAGAAAAAATACTTGTGCAGTTACGTAAAACAGTGTTTACGTAACTTGTGCAGTTACAGTTAAAAATACTTGTGCAGTTACGTAAAACAGTTACGGTAAACAGTGTTTTCCATGAGAATGCAGTATTTACAGATTCCTGACCGATATCATCTAAATATAAAAAACTGAAATGTCACTGACTGACTCACTCACTCATTCATCAACGCCCAGCCAAAACCACAGGGCCTAGAAGGGCGAAATTTGTGAAGGGTGTTCCTTCCATACTGGCGGCACCCACTAAGAACCCATTTTCAGAAATTCCAAACAAAAGGGGGCAAAAAGGGGTGCAATGCTTTTGCCTCCCTATACTTTACTTTGAAGAGTCCCTGACTGAGGGATGCTCTGCCCCAGCCCCTGAACCTAGAAGCATGAAATTTGGGGAGGGTGTTCCTTCTGTCACATGAACACCCACCAAGAACCAATGATGAGAAATTTAACCCTTAAGGGGCTGAAAAGGGGTGCAATACTTTCTGTCCTATACTTAACATTGAAGACTGACTGATCAACATCCAGCTGATGCATTGGGAAGGAGAGTACACAGGGGGGATGGTGTGCATGGGGGTGTTGCACAAGGGGGGAAGATGCACACGGGGGTGTTGCACATGGGAGGGTGTTGCGGATGGGGATGATGTGCATGAAGGGGGGTTGTGCATGAGAGGGTGTTGCATATGGGAATGGTGTGCAAGGGGAGGTGTTGTGCCTGGGAGAGTGGTGCACATGGAAGATTGTGTGCATGGGGGGATGTTGCACATGGTGGGGTGATGCTCATGGGGGATGAAGCACAGTGGCAGGGTGATGAGCAGTGGGGGTGGTGTCCTTACACTCCCTCAATTTTACACCCACTACACAGATACTTTTTTGCTAATTATACATATAATTTTCCAGTCGATGTGCTTAATTTATCATAGTGTGCTAAGAATTTTCACTGATTAAACTTATGGAAAGAAACCTATATATTTTTTTACCCTCTCTCTCTTTTAAATTAATTGTTACCTCTTTTTCTGTTGCTGGTATTGTAGCATTGACAGGTTCATACAACAACAAATAGCCAGTTGCTCCACCGACAGGTTCCCAACGCACTCGCATTGTGGTGGAAGTGATGTCATAAGCATTCAAATTTCTTACAGAAGGAACTGCCACTGGAAAATTATGTTATTCATGTCAGTTGTTAATTTCCTGGTACATATCAGAAATAATACAAAACAGCTATTGTATTTTTCATAGCAAGATAGGTCATTTTTGGGGAGTGAGCTTTTAATTATCCTAAGGGGGCTCCATGTCAGATCCCATATCTTCTGTTTCAACTAACCAAGGATCAGATATGAGCTCCATTGGGCTCAGAGTGAAAGAAATTAAAGAAAAAATGCTACTTCTGGTTTCTCTGTGAAAAAATCCTTGTATTGCCTTATAAGACCCTCCAGAGATAAGAAGAGTGGGCTGAAGCTCCATGGATACAGGGATATGCCTGTTTTTTTAATAAATCAGCACAACTTGGGACCAACTAAACCAAACATGTGTACTGATTTATCATGAGCTTCATGAAACTCTTGGTTTTAATGCCCATTTGGGTCTGCAAGAAGGGAGAAAAGGGCTCTAATATATGCTTGGTGGTTTGCATTTCACTTGGTTGGTCACAAAATTCGCATATCTGAAATAACAAATTCTCTAATATCAGAAATAAGCTGTGCTGAAGTTGATATACAGTACCACAATATCAGATACTAAAGCATCACTGCTTTTTAAACACTTAAAATGGCTGACAGCATTTTCCAATATAATTGGCTATGACTCCTTCTAATGTCTCTGCTCCAGTTTAATTCTGCTTCTCACATCAAGGAATATTAGCTTCCCAATATTCTCCCTCTTTTCTAGTATCTGAATCCTATTGATTTTCACTAAATCAATGCATATCCCTGTGTTCTCAACTCTTGTAACATATCCCTGTGTTCTCAACTCTTGCATCCGGGCAGAATTTTGAAATTTTTGGAGTTCTGCAATGTATAATTTTAACTATCTTGCATTGAAATTGTCACTTACACGTTGTTTCAGTGCCTTTTAATGGTTCACTACTGGTTCCTTCCACCACAGAATATACAATCACAGCATACTCCGTTTCAGGCTTGAGGCCAGTCAGTACTGTAGTAGTCTCTGACCGACTTACAAAGACCTGCATAAAAACAACAAATGACAGACAGGTTTATATGGCTTTCTGCTGGACTATGGCATGTTCTCCTACTCATGAGGAAAGCTAGAATATGGGCAACTTTCACTTTCCATAGGGTTCTATACATTTTTGACAATAACTTTTGATAGGATTTATTGCATTGGGTTCCACTTTAAATTCTGCATCCAATGATACATGACATGATGGGGTATGGAACACTGTTGCAAAGTTCAGATTTTGGGGTTCTACAGTCCCACAAATATGCACCACCACCCCTGGGCATGTCACCCCTACACTCCCCTAGTGATGCCCCTGGAGGCAGCATCAAGGTAGGGCACCCATCAGCCATTTCCATCCAATTCATTACTCAATGTAAGTATTTCAGCTGGTATCACAGGTGCTTATATACGTTCATCACTCAGTGACTCTCAAGTTGATCATGTGAACTATCTCTGCAGAATCAATACTATGGCTGCAACCCTAAAGACACTTTCCTGGGAGTAAGGCCCATTGGACATAATGGAGCTTACTTTTGAATAGACATGGTTAGGATTGTGCCCATTGTTTGGGTTAGCATCAACCATATTTCTATCTGTTGACCTAATTTTTTTGGGGGGGGAGGCTGATTTACACACTCAAATCATGATTTGTTACTGTGAATATGCTTATGATAATTTATAAAGCTATGGCTGCAATCATAACCTAAAATTAGGCCCGCATAAGCCCTAAGTCCTGTGCAGGCTTGGAGGTGTCTTAAAAGTGCTGTAAAGCACTTATGCCCCACTCCTGGGGGAGGATTAGGCCAGTGCACAGACATGCGTTTCCCTCCCTATATCACCATGGGAATGTGAGTTGGGGTGGCCTAGGTTAGGACTGCACCCAAAGCTTTATTCCCAAACAAAAAAAAAATAAGAAAGAAAATAGGGCCCTAACCTCCTGTGGTGGACCACCAGCAACAGGATAATACTCCACTCTGTATTTGTCAACACTTTCAGCAGGTGCAGTCCAAGACACTCTGAAGGAGTAAGGTGTCACCTCAGAAGTAACTAAATTGGTGGGTGGTGGCGACATATCCCCTATAGTGCCAAAAAATGTAAAGAGAATAGTGTTACAAAATCTTAACATGTGATGACAGAAATGAAATTATACATCAGATAGTTTGTTTTAAAATGATGTAGGAATTGCTTTCTGTTGTGTACCAGCATGTGTTTTTAAATACACGTTCTAAAACAAGAGATGTAAGCTATTTACCTGCTTAATTGAAAAAGGGCAAGTGGGTGGCGCAAGTGGTTACGACACTGTGCCTGTTAATCAGTAAGCCAGGGTTCGAGACCCAGGTCACCACCAGGTGAGATCCTGTCCTTAGCCCAGCTCTGCGATGCAGCTGGACCAGTCGTATCGGTGATGCAGCTGATGCAATACCAATGTGATGCAGTTGGAACCAATAGTTCCATTGGACTATTTTAGTGGCGTGGAGAGGGGGGATTCTCCATATTTAATGTACCCAGGCCTTCATGCTTCACATACAACACTGAGCACAATACCATAGTCTTTCGAGACTGATGGATGCCAATGCTAATGCTATGAAATGTATATGATCCTCATGTACAAAAGAATCTATAGTGAATAATATAGCAGAATAAAGTCCTATTCAGCGTTTAAAGAACACAAAAACCCAATTAATTGGATGTTTAAGTATAAATGTCTCAGCCCATGTGAAAAATTCACATGTGATAACAATTTTCATGAAAGGCATTTCTGTGGAAAGAAGAAAGAGGGGGCAACCTGTAGTTATATTGTTCCTGTGATGATTATCTTTAGGTTTGTTGGTAAAGATATACCAACTAAAAGTTGGTATAAACATAAAAATGAAAACGTACCTGAACCTTTCACACTATTGCACAAATTATTTGTGAGATCATCAACGATATGATCAAGGAAAGCAAAATCTGCAACATTGTATGCGTGGGTATCATCTGGGTCTGATGCAATCTGCTTCAATTCATTTTCATCAGCATTTTTAATACCTTGAAAAAAGCACAAAGTGAATCACGGTTGAAGGACGTGTGATTCCAGCCACAATCCTAAGCACACTTAGGGGGGAGTCGATAGGACTTGATTTTGAATAAACATGTTTAGGATTGCTTTGTTTCTCTATGAATCTCTCATTCACTCATGTAACTCACCAATAGCATAGAGCTCAACTCCTTCATTCTTCAGATTTCTTGATGGGGCAACTATATCATCCTGTGATTTGCCATCAGTGATGAGGACACCAATTTTGCGAGCTCGAGGCCGTAGGCCAACTGCTGGTTTGAAGTTGTTTGCTAAGATGAATTTCAAAGCCATTCCTGCAATCGCACATAAACGCAAACACATTGAGAGAGACAGAGAGAGTCATCATTCATTAGCTATTGTTTCCAGGCTAAAAGGTGGGTCAGCCCAAAGTGTTTGTTGGCATTCATTAAAGAACATATAAGTTCTGCCTATCAAGGCACTTCTGTCTTGATTCCATGGTGACCAGCCATGAACGAAGACTTCTGACATTTTCCTTTCCAAGAAATGACAAGAATGTCCATTTGCCACAGAATGAAAAGGGCCAAATTACACATTATGTGGGAGGTGTGTGATTGATTCCTGCTTTTGTTGTTGTTTTTCTGAAATGCAGCGGGGGAGAAGATTCTGCAGCGGCAAAAGAAGCTTGTTAAAGCCGTAGCTCAGTGTCATTTGCCATCAGTGATGAGGACACCAATTTTGCAAGCTCAACTGTTCTACATGGCATTAAAAAATATAAACACCTGAGACTGATTCCTTCGATTAAGCACCTTCCAATGTGGTACCAGATTAGTTTGCAAATCATTATGTTTGTGCAATATACCCCCAAATCCAGAGTAACTATGGGAGCATTACGTGCACTCGTAGTTACTGCACCTCCTAGTGAAAACCTATGGGAAATTCATATTGGAATCTAGAGTAAATTGTTCTTACACCAGAGCAAGGACTCCCTGTAGTTACTCTGGATTTTGCCCTTAGACAATTTCTTATCAACTGCCAGAAGCTTACAGACATTTTTGAGAGGATCTATTCTATAAATGGACTTTATAGGACTCTGTATGTTTCTTCGATTATTAGCATACTTAAGACCATGCAAACCTTGAATTCTCCTTTTGTAAGAAAATACATCTTATGCTCACGTCACCTCTGTACCGAATTCATCACATTTATCTACACACAGGCTCCTTGTGAGAAAAGGATCATATGCCATAGTTTCTATCACCAACTTCCTACTACCTTATTGCAAGTTGCGCAGGGGAAGGAATGAGAAAAGCTAGATTCTTCTATTAGGTTCCATCTAGGAGGCATTAATTGTTTCCAGCACCTTGACTCCAACCATAACTATGGCTGCAATCATAAAGACACTTTCCTGGGAATAAGACCCAATGAACACAATGGGGCTTACTTTTGAGTAGACATGGTTAGGATTGTGCTCTACAACTTGTTGCCACTTTCCTGAATACCACATCCCCAATTCTCAATTCTATGTTGTCCTTTATGTGTAATTGACATCTTTAATTACACTCTAACTTTGTACTCTTATTTATATGCAAGAGTTGTTTATACGCAACTATTGCAAAGTAACACAATAGTTACTCTTTTCCTTCTCCACCAAAACCAGTTTCATACATTCAATATTTTTTAATCCAATAGTTAATTTTTTTCATTTTACCCAATGTATACAAAGCTTCAGATGCAGATTATATGTTAATATATTACCTGTTACATGTAAATAAATATGATTTAGAACAAAAACATATTTCAGCACTGTAAGTCATTTTTTAAAAAAAATAATAGATTTTATATGGAAACCAATAACAGAATGTCTACCTGTTAGAGTATTGCCTCCTTTATATGGCAAGTTGGTCACAGCATCCATTAAACTCTTTTTGGTGGCATGTGTGTTGAGGTGCCACTCTGTTCTAGGATCTCCACTGTACTGTGCAAGACCTAGGAGAGAACGGTACAAAATGTTCTGAAACAATACCATCCAAAAGCTATTAATAGTATAATTAAATCATTGATTTAAATCTTGCTAGGCTATTTTGAGTTACTATACTCCGAGTCAAATATATTTCAGTACCTTCCAAGACTTACCAATTTGCACGTTGTCAGGGCCAATATCAAATACTTCAACAATGCGACCAATGAAGCTTCTGATGGTTTTAAAATTTGGCCGACCAATACTCCATGAGCCATCCACCAGCAACACAATATCAGCTTCTGCCCTGGTTTTGCATTCCAGGCCTGTCATACCAACCAGAAAAAATCTGTGTCAAACTGGCATCAAACTGACAGCTGTTTTCTCCTATCCTCTTCTATACTGTCCATGAAGTAGGCTTTGATCTGAATAACCATAACCATCATGTCTGCATACACTGACTTTTTAAAGTCATCATAAGTGCTGTATTTCATAATTCTGCCAGTAATATGAACACATTATAATTCACTAGCAAACAGGACTGTGTTGCATATACAAGTTGGCGGGGGGGGGGGGGGGCAGAACAGGGAAGGATCAAAAGCAGTTTCAGGTAGACCAAGCAGAGCTGGAACAGTTCAGGGGAGTGGTAGATCTAGGTTGAAGCTGTGCACACCAAGATCCTATCCCCTTTTGTTTGGATGTAGTTTCCATTGGTGGCTCTAGTCAGGATGCTATCTAATAACTGCTTCATTATTTAACTATTAAAAATGAAGATATTTAAGTATTTAAATCCATCCAAATGATGACTGATTAATATCTTCAGAAATTAAACATATATATTTGTGGATACAAATGACATTATGAAATTTACACTTCAATAGATCATTGAGTGCAGATGGTGCAGAAATTTGCACATGCAAAACTACAAGAACAGAGTACAACATAAATAAGATACAGACACACACAAAGGAATCAGAAGTGAAAGAAACAAACATTTATACAAAGTTTAAAATACTTAAGAAAGAAAGAACATAACTGGGAGGAATCTCCATTTACAAACTAAAAATAAGACCATTTCACTTTTCATGTATTGAAAATCACAATGCATTTATATAAAGCAGAAAAGACAAAAGCATTTAAACGATCCTTTCATCAGCTACTTGAATGAAAAAAGAATGCGCTCCTTCTCTTTTTCCTCTGTAGATTGTATTACCAGCTGCAAAACTTTCTGGCTTCATGCCATCATAGCTTCTGGTCTTTACATGGAAGAAATCCCAGTGAGTGAAATCAGGCACACTCATCAGAGTTGAAATATAGTATGATTTCATCTACGTAAATGATCCAATACTGCAGATTCATGAAAATAACTATTCCAGGTACCTGAGGATTTAAAAGCAAGTCTTCTTCTGCACAGAAAATACAAATCTAGTCTTTAATTAACACCATCATAGGTTATAAAGTTGGGATTATATTACAATTCATGCACTTGCTAACATTGGTAGGTATTCAAAGAACCTCATGACTACAAGTCCGTGACTTCATGACTAGAAGAAAACATTTCCCTGAGTGCATCAAGTAACTCACCAATGCCACCATCTCCCATCCCATATTGCAAACTTCAACCCTTAGGAATGGCTTCACAGAGATACAGGGCTATAGTGGAATGAGAAGCTAGAAAAGCTCCAGTCTACTTGGCAGAACACTGCAAATATCCTTCAGCTTCTGGTCCTAATTTAAAGGAGACGCCTATAGCATAGTCCAGAAGTCCAGTCTAATATCCGTAAAATCAAAGGTGCCTTTCTGTCATGTTCCCAGCCCAGAAAGGCAGCACATGGCCAGTAAGGACTTCAAAATGTTTCCAGAGTACAGGGGAAGCCCAACCCGCTAATGTGTTGTTTTTGAGGGGGCTTTGGGAACCAGGGCTGACTTGTCCTTGAATTCATGCAAGTCAGTCATATGTAGGATGTGGGCTAACTGTACTATATCCTCAATGGTTTTCTAGTTAGAACTAGTTCATTCACTTAAGTGCTGGACTGTAGAATTCAAAGAATTCTACAACCTGTTCTGGATACCCACAAGAACTACAGAATTCTATACAGAACACGCCTGTCGTTCCACATGGTGAGTAGTGTGTGAATAGCCCTAGGTCTATGTAACTTATTAATACAATGTGAAATGGACCTGTAATTAATATAGTTACTGGAAAAAAATTCTGACATAAAACAGCATTTAGAGGTTTTTTTAATCCGTCTTTTACTTCCATGCTGTTTTAAGCTTTGCCCTTCTCAATGCTGCTGGTTTTGTCTTTTTATTATGATGTTACAGTTGTTTTAAAGTTATTTTAATGTTTACATACAACTTACAGCCCAATTCTATACATGCCTGATATGCAATTGGAAAGCACTCAGTCAGATTTGCACCAACCATGGCAGATACCAATACTGAAAATGCAAGTGGTGACTAGTTGATAATCCCAATTGTACCTGTGGGACAAGCACAAGTCCCACAAACATTACATCATATTGCAACTTAATTCCCCCTTCAAAAGTATTTTGGTTCCCACTCCAAGGCAGTTAGCCCTTTCCTAAACAGGGGTAGTAACTGGAAAAAATGAGAATTACAAGTGACCATTAAAACTAAGAAGTGGGCTTCATAAAGATCAGCATCTTCATGGTACAATGAAACCTGCAAGTAAAGAACTGTACCCATTAATTCTGCTGAAATGGATTTTCAGCAATTTTGTAAACTACTATTCAACTAAAAACAGCCCTAACAGTATCAGTTTCACTGCCATTAAAACAAAATTTACCTCTAGATAAAAATGGTGCCCCAGTAGCCTCTGTCATAGTTGTCATCTCTTGTCCAATTAATGGTAAACTTTCTCCTCCTTCAAACACTCCAAAAACGTTGACTTTATATGACGTGCCTGCCCTGCACCATTAAAGCACATTAATAAATCAAATTGAACCATGAGGATGATAAAAATGTATTTTTGAGGCATGATAATAT
Organism: Cryptoblepharus egeriae; assembly: GCA_030015325.1. Taxonomy (NCBI): domain Eukaryota; kingdom Metazoa; phylum Chordata; class Lepidosauria; order Squamata; family Scincidae; genus Cryptoblepharus; species Cryptoblepharus egeriae. Next base: position 153,042,019 of record JAREYC010000001.1, read on the forward strand.
GTTTATTCACAGTATTTATATACCACTTTTCAACAAGAAGTTCACAACACTGTTTACAGAGAAAATGAAATAATTAAATAATTAATGGCTTCCTGCCCTAAAAGGGCTGCCAGTGTCTAGGCAGTGAGAGAAGCCCTGCTGCAGGCAGGGGGTTGGACTAGATGATCTACTAGGTCCCTTCCAACTCCATGATTCTATGTGTCTCCAGAGTGCTTGAAGTGTTCCACATGTATTGAAACTAGCAATCATAACAAAAACAGAAATCAGGTTTCCATTTTAAACACAATCACAGTTTCACTAGTTTCAAGCTGCTAGGGAACCTACAAGTGCTCCACAGGGCTTCCCACATCTCCCAGACACAGTGACAGCACCTTAGGTTTCAAAATAGCAGCTCCCTGTCCCACTGGAGCATGATTCTATGGGTTGCCTTACTGCCATAGCCCCTCCCCTGCAAAAAAATATAAGGGAACTAAAGTTATGTTAAAATTTGAAACCAGTTAGGTTAAGGCAGTGATGGGATTCAAAGAAATTAACAATCGGTTCTATGCCCATCAGGCAGCCACTTTTAAATGGCTATTTTTAAACTTTATGTGTCCTATCTCTCGTTAACCGATTCTATAGAGTAGGTGCAAACCTGTTGGAGCCTACCACTAAGTTAAGGTTTTTATACAGAAAGATTGTTTCATCTCTAAAGACTTCACCCAACTTGGCCATTAACAACCCAAACCAGTGTCACCATCAGGTTTTCACAAGGCTTTTGGACATTCCTATTTTCATTCATTCAAAATATTTCTATTTTCTTTGGTGTCTTAGGAGGCTAAGAAAATAGACTACCCCCAAATCCAGAGTAACTATGGGAGCATGTAAGAGACTTTACATGCACCCGTAGTTACTGCACCATCTAGTGAAAACCTATGGGAAATTTATATTGGAATCCAGAGTAAGTTGTTCTTACATAGAATCATAGAATCATAGAGTTGGAAAGGACCTAGTAGGTCATCTAGTCCAACCCCCTGCCTGCAGCAGGAATTCCCCCTAGAGCATCTCCAACAGGTGCTCATCGAGCCTCTGCTTGAAGATCCCCAGTGAGGGAGAGTCCACCACCTCCCTTGGCAATCTGTTCCACTGCCGAACCGCCCTCACAGTCAGGAATTTTTTCCGGATTTCCAGCCGGAATCTCCTCTCTTGCAGTTTGTACCCATTGGTTCTAGTTCTGCTTTCAGAAGCAGCTATGAACAAATTGGCCCCTTCCTCTCTATGACAGCCCTTCAGGTATCTGAAGAGGGCAATCATGTCTCCCCTCAGCCTCCTCTTCTCCAGGCTGAACATCCCAAGTTCCCCCAACCTTTCCTCGTAGGGCTTCCCTTCCATCCCACTGATCATTCTTGTCGCTCTCCTCTGGACTTGCTCCAGTTTGGCTGCATCCTTCTTAAAGTGAGGTGCCCAGAACTGAACACAGTACTCAAGGTGAGGTCTCACCAATGCAGAATAAAGAGGAACTATAACTTCTCGTGACTTGGAAGCTACAGTCCTCTTAATGTAACCTAAAATGGAATTTGCCTTCTTTGCAGACACATCACACTGCTGACTCATGTTCAGCTTGTTATCCACGGCGACTCCAAGATCCCGCTCACATGTTGTGCTGCCAAGCCAAGTATCCCCCATTTTATACCTATGTTTTTGGTTTTTATTGCCTAAGTGCAGAACCTTGCACTTCTCCCTGTTGAAATTCATTCTGTTTGTTACAGCCCAGGATTCCAGTTTATCCAGATCCTCCTGGAGGTTTCTCCTGTCTTCTGATGTGTTTGCTACTCCTCCCAGTTTGGTGTCATCTGCAAATTTGATCAGGCTCCCCCGTATCCCTTCCTCCAAGTCATTGATGAAAATGTTAAAGAGAACCGGTCCCAAGACAGAGCCTTGGGGTACCCCACTAGAAACGGACCTCCAGGTTGACACAGAACCATTTACTAAAACCCTTTGAGTGCGGCCATCAAGCCAGTTGCAGATCCACCTAACAATTGCCCTGTCTAGCCCATATTTTTCCAACTTCCTAATTAAAATGTCATGTGGGACTTTGTCAAATGCTTTGCTGAAGTCAAGATAAATGACATCCACAGCATTGCCACTGTCCAGTAAGCTCGTAACCCGATCAAAAAAGGAGATCAGATTTGTCTGGCAAGATTTATTCTTGGTAAATCCATGCTGGGTTGTTTTGATCACGGAGTACTTGTCTAGATGTGCACAAATTGTGTGTTTTATGATTTGCTCTAATATCTTGCCCGGGATTGAAGTCAAACTGACTGGTCTATAATTTCCCGGGTCTTCTTTTTTCCCCTTCTTAAAAATTGGGACTACATTTGCCCTCTTCCAGTCCAGTGGCACTTCTCCACTCCTCAAGGATTTCTCAAAGATGATCGACAAAGGCTCTGCAAGGACATCTGCAAGTTCCTTAAGAACTCTAGGATGCAGCTCATCCGGTCCAAATGACTTGAATTCATTTAGGCCAGTTAAGTGGTTTCGAACCAGTTCTCTGTCAATCTTAATCTGCTGTTCTGCACCATCCATGTTTTCATTACCTCTTTGGGGATGTAAACACATCCCCGAATCAGTCAATGATCCCGCACCCCCATTTGCACAGCCCTCCTTCTGTGAATAGACGGATGCAAAGTAGGAGTTGAGCAGCTCCGCCTTCTGCTGGTTTCCAGACACCTGTTGTCCATCCTTGTCCAAGAGCAGCCCCAGCCCCTCGTCTCTCCTCCTGTTCCTTTGGGCATATCTAAAGAAGCTCTTTTTGTTATCTTTGACTCCCCTGGCCAGCCTCAGCTCATACTGAGCTTTAGCATCCCTGACCCCCTCCCTACAGGACCGGGCTACCTGCCTGTACTCCTCTCTGGTGATCTTTCCAGTCTTCCACTCCCTATACTTCTCTTTCTTTAACTTCAGCTGATCCCCAAGTTGCCTGTGGAGCCAACCTGGTTTTTTCAGCATTTTCCCCCCTTTCTTTTTTATTGGAATTGTTTCTGACTGTGCTTGTAGAAGCTGCCTCTTAAGGAGCTCCCACCCATCTTGGGCCCCTTTCCCCATTAGATCATCAACCCATGGGATCCCACCTATGACTCCTCTAAGCCTGTTGAAATCAGCTTTCCTGAAATCCAACATATAAGTTTCACTCTGCACTCTTTTTATTTCCCACATTATTCTAAATTCCAGCAGCTCATGATCGCTTTCCCCTAAAGTTCCCACTATGTTGACCTGATCAACCAGTTCTTCACGATTTGTTAAGATCAGGTCAAGGATGGCCCCTCCCCTTGTCGTTTCCTCCACTTTCTGGACCATGAAGTTATCTTCCAGGCCCATCAGGAATCTACTGGAGCTTCCATGTTTGGCTGAGTTTGTCTCCCAGCAAATGTCTGGGTAGTTAAAGTCCCCCATTACTACTACCTCATATTTCCTTGCAATGCCTGCCAGTTGCTCCAAGAAGACATCGTCTACTCCTTCTCCTTGACCTGGCGGTCTATAGTAGACGCCCACCATAATGTTTTGTTTTTTATTTTCCCCCCTTACTTTTACCCAAACACACTCTACAGGGATATCCGGACCACTCTCCTGGATTTCAGAGCAAGTATATATGTTCTTGACATATAATGCTACTCCACCTCCCCTTTTGCCACTTCTGTTCCTCCGGAACAGCTGACAGCCTTCCAATTGTGTGTTCCAGTCATGGGAGTCGTCCCACCAAGTTTCAGTTATTCCTATCAAATCAAATTTCCCTTCACTTGCTAAAAGCTCCAGCTCATCTTGTTTATTTCCCAGGCTCTGTGCATTTGTGTAAATGCAACTTAAGCCCTGGAGGTTGCAACTCAATGCATTTCCCTCCTTTTTTGTAAGGCCAGGCCCCTCTAAAGATTTTTGAGTTACAGCTGTGCCCTGGCAATTTCCATCCAGAGCATTTTCCTTATTCCTAGGTTCCCTTTGGACGTAACCCACCCCCTTCTTATTTAGTTTAAAGCCCTCCTGATAAGGTTGGCCATCTCCCGTCTGAAGACACTCTTCCCCCAACCCGTAAGATGTAGTCCATCCTTTGCTAGGAGTCCTTCCTCAAGGAAGTTCATCCTGTGATCCCAGAATCCAAATCCTTCCCGATGACACCATTTTCGAAGCCAGCTATTGACCTGAAAAATCTTGCTATCTCTCTGAGGACCTTTGCCAATTACTGGGAGGATGGATGAGAATACCACCTGGGTATCCCCCAGGTCCTTAATCTTCCTCCCCAGAGCTTCATAATCCCCAACTATCTTTTGGAAAGTTTCCCGAGCTGTATCGTTTGTTCCTACGTGGATGAGTAAGAACGGGTGACGATCAGCAGGTGTGATCATCCTCGGTAGCCTCTCTGTGATATCCCGTATCCTAGCACCAGGGAGGCAGCACACCTCACGGGAAAACGCGTCTGGTCGGCAGACAGCTTCCATGCCCCTCAGGAGAGAATCTCCAATCACCACCACCCTCCTCCGTGTTCTCCTTCTGTGTCTAGCTTCCCCCACACTACCTGGTTGTGGCTGCTGTCTATGAGGGGGATCTGTAGGCATGCCAGTATGGGCAATGCCAGGATCCGGTGTAGGTGTGCTAGCAAGAGGAACTTCTGCCAGCATGGTGGAATCTGAGAGACTCTGGAAACGGTTGTATAGCTCCAGTGGTTCTCGACTGCTCTTGCCCCTTTTTCTCCTGACTGTCACGTGTCTCCACGAAGAGACATCGTTGCTGGGGTCCCCACATCGGAGCAAGGACTCCCCACAGTTACTCTGGATTTTGCCCTAAAATCAATAAAAATAGAACTAAAGAACATGCATGGTGTGTCACTCTGGAAAAATATTTCAGTGAGTTTGGCTAAGGTTTAGCAGGTACACGCAGAAAAGAAAAATGCAAATTATCAACAATCATACCTGAGCTCCTCCAAAACAACTGTGTTGTCATATGGTCCAACCATTAATTCTCCAAGTCGTCTGTCTTCTCCAATTGGATGAAAAGTAACTTTGTAACCCCTCACTTCCCCTGGGGCCGGCTCCCAAGTGACTCGGAAGCTTGACATTGTAGAATCGGAAGTCTTTAGATTCCTGGGAGACTTAAATGGAGAAGCTGAAACACCAATGAAATGAAATGTCTGTTTTATTAAAGCAATTTTATTGTTTTATTATGGGTTACTGGTTTTTGTTTTTGCTACATAACAGCCATTAATACCAGGATGGGGCTAATTCAACCCAGAAAAGGGCATTGGCAAAGGGTAAAAAGAAACTTCATTTCCCGCAACCTTGCTGTACATGTGAGCGGTGCATCTTGTAACATTTGTTATTTTATACAACACACACATACACAATAATCTCTTCCCATGTGCTCTGAATGTTGAAAAATGCCAGATAGATTGGACAGATACATTTACTGGGGCTGCGGTGACATCTAAGGATGAAATCCTAACCAACATGCCAGCACTCACATAGTGGGAGTGGGAGATGTGCTGCATCCTGCAGTTGGGTGCAGTCTAAGGGTGCTAAACTCTACCTAAAATGCTACACACTTTATTTCTTGCATTGTTTTTATAATTTTCCCTGTTCCCTCCCTCTCTTTCTGTGTCTGTAAGTAAAATCTGGCATCTGAGGATAATGCTTCATGCATCCGATGAATTGGAATCTAGTCCAAGAACATTTATTCATAAGAAATCTGTTAGTTATTAAGATGCCACAGGGCTCTTTATAGTTCTCATTTTGAAGAAGTTCAAAACACTTTCTACTGATCATAGCTATAAAAATAAAAGACTAAACTTCAAAGCAGCAAGAATACAAACTATGAGAACTCCCCTCAAAGGTAGTCCATCTATTTTGAGGCTGTATGACAAAACAAGTATAGGGAAAAATCTAATCTCAAAAATAAACTCAGTGGAATCTATAATATGTAGTTAGCGCCTAAGGCCAGTAAGGCAACTGCCATCACTAACTAGATGTGTTAAAAATGAGGTTAGCGAAGTATATGGGATATGAATGGAAACATTCTTTCAGTACCTTTAAACCCTAATGCTGAATAAAAGCTGCCCACTGGGCACAGCAGCCACCTTCCACTTGAAGGTGGAAGAGGCAAGAAAATAATGTTTAACTTAGGCTGCAATCCTAAAGGCACTTTCCTGGGAGTAAGACCCACTGAACACAATGAGGCTTACTTTTAAGTAGACATGGTTAGGATTGTGCTCATACTCTCCTCCACACCTTACATTCTCATCTGTGGTTCTACTTGAACCTGTGCCAGCTACTTAGCTGGCGAAATTTCAACTAGAGCGAAGGAGCACATCAGAAAAAAATATTATGGTTAGCATCAGTGATTTTCAACCACTATGCCGTGACGCACTGGTGTGCCATGGGTGGTCTGCAGGTGTGCTGCAGGACTTTGAGGAGAGTCAGAGAAGACTTTGAAGACTTTTATTAGTAGAGCAATTGGGGAAGTTTAGTCTTGTACCAGCAGCATGGCATGCCTTGTCAATGATTTTTTTAAAAATGATGTGTACCATGAGATAAAAAAAGGTTGAAAATTGCTGTTTAGGATATTGGAAGAGCCCTATCTACAAAAACTCAACCCAACCAAAAGAATGTTTTATTTAATCTCTTGCTGAACATAGAAAGATAGAATCCTAAGAACATAAGAAGTCCATTGGATTGGGCCAAAGTCCAATCTAGTCTTAAGTTTGTTTATTTATATATCTTTTTTCATCATGGAACTAAAAATAGTGATCATGTGACTCCTAACTAGGTTCCTGTCCAGGCTTGGACCAAACCTAGACATGCTTATCTACAAAAAGTAGGCTGCATCATGTTTAGAGATGTTCCTCTGGATTCTAATCTGAAAGTCTCCATTGAAGTTGCCCTATCCAATCACAATGAAATATTAACCTCAGATTTGTGGGATTGATTGTGGTTTTCAAGGAATCTGCTCAGAACACAATGTTCTTTATTATTAATTTATATGCATACACAATAATTGAGCACTGAAATTAAAATCTCTAGTTTTTTCTGTGTGTCAGCATTAATAATTCCCTACTTTGTTGTGAAGATGAACACAAGAATCCTAGTTCCTATGCAGGTTGCAGGTGACAGATGGGTTAAATGGCACCACATTTGATCAGACCAGTCCTTCTACAAAGCAGGGCTGAGAAACACTTCTTCAAATGCCAGACTGGGGTACAGTTTGAGAGGCAGCAGAAATATAAATAAAAAGACTTGAAAAATAAGCACATATGAAAGATAAAATATTGTAATCCCTAAAATAAATATTCTTGTGCCAGCCCAGGATATTACAAACATGCCATAAGGCACTCCACATCCAGACAGAAGGGGAGGCCAATGCAGCGGGTTGCATTGGCTTCCCTGTGCTACTCTCTGTGGTGCAGCCAGGTGAGTTGCTTTGGCCAAGTTCAGCCAAAACAGGTTGGGAGGGCTGGGAGAGTGGTGGTGCTTCAGAGTGGGACTGTGAGCAGGAGGGGAGGCAGGACATGGAGGTGGGACTTGGATCTGGCAGTTATGCCAGATCCAAGCCCCATTTCCTAGGTGGTTGCTAACTCTGGCTGCTCTTGTCTGTTTGGATTTGCACCATCTTGAGAGGTGGTGCAGATCTTAGCAACCCTTTGGGGCGGTTGCGGCCCTACCCTGGGAAAGGGGAAAAGTTTCTCCTTTCCTACAGCTATGTGGCAGCAGCCCCATAATTTAACACTGGATTCAGCACTAGCTAAGTCAGCCTGCCTGTTCCAATGCACGTTAGGATTGCACTGTTCATTTGGCAGTTTACCTAACCTCAGACATGCTCTACATCTACATTTTGTTCATTACAATATACAAGGTATAAATCTGTACCTGTTGTTCCTTCTCCTTGTCTCTGTTTTCCTTCGCCTGTTTTATACATTGGAATAACAGTGATATCATAAGTGGTTAGAGGCTGCAGACGTCTCAGTATCGTGGTGGTGTTGGTAGGTGGCACTTTGGTGAACAACTGTCTTCCTCCTCTGCGGGGTCGGTAAACTACACGATAGCCAACAACTTTTCCAGGAGCAGGTTCCCAACTAACTCTCATTGAAGTCTCTTTTTCTTGATCCACTCTCACAGTTCTGGATCTTGGTGATACTGTTCAATTTCAATGAAAGGGATATAAATGAAATCAATTGTTTTGCTTGCTTGCTTAGAGGTATTAATTTCTCATATGAATTATCAATCTAAATATGACTACTTTAAAATAATACCATAATTTTGCATACATATAAGCATGTATACATGAACGCACACACGCACACAGAGCTTGCTTCCCTCACACAGACATTTCTTTTTAATGTTTGTATAGGGCTGCAAACTTAGTGGGTGTCTCGTATAAGCACGATCAATATTTCTCACTTTTATTTTGGATGGGGATAGATCTCTCTCCATTCTTTCCAAGAAGCAGAGGCGAAACACTGTTGCCCAATGCCTGGGGCAATGATGTCACAATATTACATGACATCACTTGTCACTTCCAATTTTTCCCAGAGGAAAAATTAGCTGCTGAGGTTTCGTGCCAACTTTTGTCTTTGGAGACTGTGGAATGGAGCACGAGAAGGCAGAAGCATCCCACCCCTTAGGAAGAACCCAGAGGTAAGTTGGCAGAGCTTGGGGGCAGAGCTGATGGATGCTTAAGTGTATGCATCCATCAGGGTCCATCCAAGTTATTCCTCTGCCAGGAACAAATATTCTCTCAGCTTGAATAAGCCTCAGAGACCACCCCACAGTAGGATGCAGCACACATAGCCTGCTGGCATGACTACATCAGCACTGGAAAGTTAGATAGAATTGAGTCCTTGGCCCTACAATCCAGAGTAACAACGGGAGCACGTAAGAGACATTACGTGTACCCGTAGTTACTGCACCATCTAATGAAAACCTACGGGAAATTCATATTGCTATCCACAGCAAATTGTTCTTACACCGGAGCAAGGACTCCCCGTAGTTACTCTGGATTGTGCCCTAAGTGTAGTTTCGATGTGAGCCTTCAGAAAGCAACCCATCTCTTTTAACATCTGTACAGTTCCTAATGATATTGAATAAAGGTTTGCTAATTGCCACTTGATGAGAAAGTGCTTAGGGAAGAAAATTAAATTCAGTTACAAACAATGCTTTATCCTACCTACCTTCAGTTGTATCTTCTCCCTCTAAAGGAGCTCCTTCTCCACTTCTATAAGAAGCCAAAACAGAGATCTTGTACTTAGTTTCAGGTTGCAGGTTTTCCAACACAGTATTTACTACATTTCCCGGAACGGTCTTCTGTCCAGACTCAGCATCATAAAGTGATTTCCATATAATTCTATAATGATTAACTGATCCTGGGGCTGCTGTCCATGATACTCCAATTGTAGTATCAGTTATGTCTCTAGTCACCAAGTCACGAGGAGATCCACGTTCTGCAAAAAGGGAAGGAATATACATAGGGATATGGATTAAAGAGGAAGCAAGTAAATACAGTAACAAAACAAAAACAGAAAAAACAACATGGTTACAGTATAAAATAAACACATTCACAACAAATTCAAATTGATATGGTGAAAAGGCTACTGTAAACTTCACAAACTTAAGTCTAACTTCACAAAGCAAAGTGGAGGCTACCCAAAAAGCACTGGCTTCATATGAGGGGCATACTTGTCAAGCTCTTTACCACAGTGATCATCTTTAAAGCATACAAACAATGCTTACAGCCGCCAACAAACATGCACTTTTTCAACAGCAAGGATGGGGCATTAGTAGCTGAATCTACCCCTTTCCCATCAACACAATTTTGGGTGCACTCCTATCCAAGTTGAGCCTCCTGTTGCTATTTGTTGTATCTTGTTCCTAGACTCACTGCCAGGCAATAGCCATTTAGGGATTCAGTGCATACCACAAACCAGCTCAACTACCACTGGTAGTAGTCTTTCCACAGGAAGTGAAACACTAGGTTAGAGTGAATGATCCTCAGGACCCCAAAATCCTTTCTCCCTCCCCCCAAAAAACTGTGTCAAAGTCTGAAAGCTTTTGTTTTAATCCTTGGCAAGGCGCATTCTGCTAGAAAAAATTTTGTTTTTGTTGTCCCAAAATTTTGTTTTTGCTCCCTCTCCATGCCCAGGGGTCCAAGAGGCCTGTCCCTCCTAGTACCCTCCTATCTATAGGTGCTGTTCGAAACCTCCTCTAGACAGTTTTCCCACTGCCTGTGTGGGGTGCAGTAATGACCCCTTTGGCCTCTCAGACCAAATGCGCCCTGACTTGTCGCCCTATTTTGTCGCCCTAATTTGTGCTCAATTCTTAAGTGATTTATGTCTTAAGTGATTTACAGACATTTACAATTCCATTTACATCTGCTTTACAACTTATTTATAACTCTTTTACAACTCATTTAGAACATTGTGTCTTGCATTTCAAAGACATTTGCATTTCAATGGGCCAATGAAACAGCGATTAGGGAGACAGGTTTCTGTCTCACTGAGACAGACTCTACTTTGAATAAGGATTTCAAATACTCTCTCTTTGTTCTTCCTAATTAAGGTCACTGATCACTTTAAGAGCATTAGAGTTTAATTAATTAGGTGCTTATGACAGTTTTTCTGACAGGGTCTGATAGGCCCAAAGCGCTTAACCAGTAAAAATCCCTATTGCACCTTGCCAAGGGTTAATTTAAAGAACAAATTGCACTTCCACTTTACAAGGAACTCTAATTTCTTAACTAGAATCAGAACAGACCAGGCTATCAAACCACAATTTGATCCTGTTTTGGAGTCTTGGTTTGTTCAAACTCAAGTTAACCGTTGCTTAGGTCTACACAAAACATGAAATTATGGCCTTTTTGACCAGAACAAAATCTAAACCACAGATAAAGCAAAATCTTTAATGCTTTTCCTCTCATGCACAGAGAAGGAGAGTGGAGGAGACTGCATGAACCAGCTCATTCCTAATCATCTGAGCCAGGCTTGTCCAACAAGGGGCCCCAGGGCCGCATCTATGGGCTTTCTAAGCCAAATGCGGCCCTCGAGCCTCTTGTTGGACAAGCCTTTAGATCAACAGTTTTCAAGCTTTTCCATCTCATGGCACTGTCCAACTAATAAATGACCATTCACAAACTCCTGCAGCACACCTGAGGACCAACAGTGGCACACCAGTGAACCAAGGTACACAGGTTGAACATTACTGGTGCATGTGAGAATTCACTTTAGATACCTTTCCAAAGAACCAGATAAACTGAGGGATCTCAATGAAAAGTAGGTCAAGCCTTCTGACTAATCTCTGGAAGTGCCTATTCCAGCAAGTCACATCCCATTAGAATTACATGGAAATACTGGATTTGTCACCTGCCTTTGACTGTGATGATACACGCAGAGACCTCAATCCTGCAAAAATGTAAAAGCACAGCATGGCAAATGAGTTGAAGTATTTGCAAGAATTGGGGAAAGCCACAAGTAAATTTCCTTGGACACTACCAGTGGGAAGGAGGTTTTAAAAGTATTTAAAATGAATGAATAAAACCAGATCCTTAGTCAAAGTTGCCACCACAAGCAAGCAAATAATTGCACTGGCATTCAGAACACTATCTTCAAATTTCTTTGGTCTGAAGCAAGCCTGCAACAGCTCCACAAAAGGAAGTAATGTGGCTGTTCTGGAAAAAGCATTTTGAAATCTGTAAATTCTCCTGTTTAAATGTGACCTCAAACTTCAGAACCAAAATACATCATCATAGTGCTTGGTACCAAAGTATATTTTTTCCTATCCCACTGTTTAGTTATCTCTATCCAAAGTCCAAGCCCTCTTTTATTAAAACACTTATAAATCAATCTTGGTTACACATAGTGGGATCTCAAGATGAAGTTTTATGGTCAGATTGAATGTGTTAAATACTCACAAAGGTTATAACAATATTCAATTTTGCTTTCAAAGTTTGAAACAGAAAATCCCACTGAATTCATTGAGGTAAGTGAAAGTTTGAAAGACTGAATTCCAGAAGAACAGGTTTGCTGAAAGGTTGAAAAGAACTGATAATCAAAACTTACACTACTTTTCATTAGTGTTTTTTATTCTGCTATAAAGCTTCTGCCTTCAAAATGTGGCTTTTTCATTCAAATAAAGAATATGAAGGCAATCCAGATAAAAAAATATGGAAAATGTCTTGATAGAATGAGCAGATGTCTCATAATAAAAGGCTTTTATTTCCATATTTTAATGTAATATAAACATACAGACCACTTTACATTGGCTACTTTAATTTAAGCTTCTGCCATAACATGACTTCAGTATTAAACTATCTGCAGATACTATAAATTTTAAACAATTAGCTCTGGAAGCTGAGCGCTAATAATACATACTGGAAACCCTGCAAGGATAATTACATTTGAAACAAAAATTATCAGCTAACCTTTCATGCATTCCACTGATTAGCAAAGTAATTTATCTGCAATATTGTAAGTTACTTGTCAAGTACTTTAAAAAAGTGAATTGTGGGACCAAAGAATTTCTGTGGTATTAAGTATTCTGTGTTTTTGTTGAATGCAACAGTATTTAAGGTTTCCAAGCAAGCCATAAAGACTAAGTGGAAAAATGTTGGTCTCAAATAGCTGGGAACTGCTGACAAGATACCTTTCCTTGTAGAAAGGAAAATATAACTTTATACATATTGCTCTGCAATATTGATCTTTATACATAGATCTGTATTGTGAATAAAAAAAAGCAGGCCTCCTTCAGTCTTGGAAGACTATGGTATCGTGCTCGGCGCTGCATACGCTGCATGCGAAGCATGAAAGCCTGGGTTAGATTGTGATGGAGGATAGGCTGTTACCCAAGCAGCAAATCCCCCCTCTCCACGCCACTGAATTAGTCCAATGGAAAGGCAGAGCCAATACAATTGGATCCAGCTGGCGTCGCAGAGCTGGGCTAAGGACAGGAGCTCACCCTGTCTTGTGGGGCCGACCTGGGTCTCGAACCCTGGCCCGCTGGTTAACAGGCACAGTGTCTTAGCCATTTGCGCCACCCACAGCCACTGTATTGTGAATAGCATATTGAATAACAATTTGATTCTACACATCTGGAAATATTAAGTTTTTACTAAATGGCTGAGGAACATGGACTTTGACTTTTGTTCACGAGACAAAATTAACGGGTCGTGTAGAAGTTTCAAACCAATTTTTTTCCTCAGTAGAACCTAGAAAATTAGTGTCTTTGGAAAAAGAATTCTATGCACCATGTCCCAGGATCTTAGGGACATCATCATGTCCCCTGAAGTAGGGCCAAAGTTATAGAGGTCAACCACTGGGAAAAGGTGTGCCTCATTATCCATTAGGGTTCCATTCCAGAACCTCTCATGGATTAAAATAAAGATCCACTTCCAGGTTTCTTGCTCCTCCATTATTCCTAACAGAATAAAACTGTGCCTCAATATTTGCAGGGTTTGATATTGGAACTCCTTACTGATATCCAAAATTGTGTTAAATAAAAGCTGATTTAAAAAATTAGAAAGTACGACCCTTTACTTGAAAACAGCTTTTGGGGTATTTTAGAGAGGCAGATAGCAATTTAAAATGCCAAGGATCCCCCAGTCTTTGCCTGGCTCCGCTGGAGCAGATAGATTGGATGCACAACTGCCTCTCTGCAACAGTTGAAAGCAGTTTTTAAAACTGTGATTTGTAGTAACCACTCATGATGAGTCAAATCTGTGTATAATAAGGTTGGGCTTATGTATAATGTATAAAACCTGTGTAATAAGGTTGGACTTGTATTAAAACCAATTTTCCCCAGGTTCACTTCAACTTACTCCTTTTGGTTGGACTTTAGATGTAACGCACCTGCAGGACTCTGGCAGAAAGTGTAATGTCCAGTCTCTTTGCCTGCCCGTCTTTAGTTTTGGCAGGAGTTGTAATCCTTATACACCATTTCCTTCCTCCCCTCTGTCTCACATTCTATCTACTGCATTTATATACTGCTTTTCAACTAAAAAGTTCTTCACAATATTTCAGAAGGATGTGCTGTACCTAAGCTCCATGCCCTCCAAGCCCATCCTGTCTCATCAGACTTCCAAATAAAGAGCAAGCAACTCTGAACTGTGAGCAAAGTACTGTATTTGTTTTGGCCACTTTACCACCCTCCGCTAAGTTATTGATAGCATCTCGTCCATTTGGTGGCATGTTCTTACCATAAGAGGAGCAATTTTGCTGATTACTCTGCTCTCCCCCGCCCTTTCAACACTTAACTATTAAGGTCTTAAAAGTCCTGGGTCTGGATATCTATAGATAACTTCCCTCTTATGCATTTTCCTGTGTCCAGATCATCAATTAAGGCTGCATTCCTAATTTCCAGTTAGGTCGACCTCAGCCCCAGCATAACTCCTGGGGGCGTCACCAATGTGCAATAATGCACTTCTGCGCCACTCTTGGGGAAGGGTTAGGCCAGTGCACAGACATGTGACTGCTTCTCTACATCACCAGGGGAACAAGACTACTATTGATAGATTGGATGCACGAGTAGTGCATCACAAGTGCATACCAGCCAAGGTTAGTATTGCACCCTATGGCTGTGCTATGACTGGGCTCACTTTCAGACATAAAACATACTCATAGCATGAAAATCCAGGCTTTTGCCACTATTCTGTCCACACAATGCTTTACCAAACTAACTCAATCATGCTTTTAGAAATATTACTAAAAGCTTTTCTGTTCCAGAAGCACCTATCCTCCATAACAATCTAACCCGGGCTTTCATGCTTCGCATGCAGCGTATGCAGCGCCGAGCACGATACCATAGTCTTCCAAGACTGACAAGCACGATACCATAGTCTTCCAAGACTTTCTGCTCCAGAAGCCTTTAGGGCCAACTGTCTGAAATATCTACTTTTATTTCTTCTGATATTGGTGCTGCTGTGATGATGGGGTTTTTTGTAATTTTTTAATGGCATTTTTATGTTCTACTTCTGGTTTTGTTTATTTTTATTGTTAGTGATCTTAAGAGTCAATTTCTGGCAGAAGGGCAGCATAAAAATTTGAAAAACAGAAAGCTAAATAATAGAACGTACTAGCATTATGAACACTATAAATCACTCCTCAGTCTGCCACACAGCCAAAACAGTCAACAGATGCTCTTGATATTGAGTGTAGGTATCAAATCACTCCAGAAGTTGCCAGAATTCCATATTATTGAATTGGATGTCAAATCTTTCACAGCATATGCCATTCAAAGATATAAACACCATTTAGGGAACTTCACAAATGCCTAACTGTATTTAAATATAATGTTGCCAAAATTGCATTTCCATGCCTTCTCTTTCCACCACATCTAACTATCTTTAAATAATTTACCTATTCAGTAATTTCTTATCTTGTCTTATTATTACCCGAATCATAATTCCTATTATAAACAGAACACTCTGAACAAGGTTAGCTTAAAAAGCTCACAAGGGCTTAATAACAAGGGAACTGAGACGCAAGCACAGATTTCCCTATTAGCTTCAGTGACAGTCCAGTAATCTTCTGGTAATTTTTAGAAATTTAATGAACAAATTCTGATTTACTATGAGGTAACTGCAAGCAAACCACAAAAAAAATGTACCCAGGAGATTTGTAATTAAAAATACATCTTGGCACTATAATTTACAAAAGTAAAGGTGACTGGTCTAGAACCTGAATATCTTCATTATCTTGAAACTGTTTAAAGATATAATTAGCATAATCCTAATAGGAATGCCTGTGCAGTGATGGCCAAAACTGCTACTATTGTATCCTTCAAAGCAAGGGAAGCAGCTGGAGGTCTGGGCTGGTCAAGGTAAGGGAACATTTGTTCACAGTTCAGCCTATTGGTGCAGATCCAATGTTGGTGCAGGGGTTTCAAGCGGAGGAGGAGGAATAGGATGGATTTGGGCAATTCCCATTCCTTTTTAGATGCATTTAGATTCAGCGGTTGCTACTTTCTACTGAAAATCATTTCCTCTATGTTAATTTATTTTTGTTTTTGCTTTAGAAATATGACATTTCCCACAGAACAGATAAGAGACACGATTGTTTGACAATTGAATAAAGTATCTTGAAAATGTCAGTATCAAAAAACTAAGAATGTATCCTTTTAAATAATGCATGAGACAGCGCAACGTTGCCTAGATAGACACAGAGTTGCTTTGTATGGCACAACCGCTCTGCAACTCAAAATGTTTCTACAATATTTCTGTTCCCCTAAAAACCTCCTTGTAAGCACCGCCAGGTACTGATTCTATGTCCAGCTAGACTGGCATGGAGTTAAGGATCCAGTGGAGCAGAGCAAGAGAATTGCTGTTCAAAATCCTGCAGAATCGATCTGAATAACATACTTCAAAAGGTAAAAACTTTTTTTCTCTTTTGTTGTGCTTTAAGACCACTGCACCTAGCCAATATCATGTCCTGAAGACAGTACTAAGATTCAGATTTCCAGACAGAGGTCAGTTGTCACATTCCAAGAAATGTTTGTGTAGGTTACAGTTACCAACACTTCACAATCCACTAGAACCTGAAGTACTAAATCTCTTTGCAAAAAAAATCATAAATCTCAAACCTGACATTCAGTTCAAATTAATTTAACATACAGCATGTTCTTGTTATTTGACATTATGTCTCCAAGCAAACAAATAAATTGTTGCCAGATCTGTCCTTACCAATCTCCTCCTCTCCATGGGAAAAACAGATTAGGAAAACAGTATCTCCCAGAAACATTTGAGTTTTAGCCATCCACTGCAGTTCTACTCATTACAATTGCTGTGCTTACCATTATGTCTTATCTATCTATGATATAAAAGAGAAAAGTCATTGACTCACTGACTGACTCACTGACTGACTGACTCACTCATTCACTCATCACCACCCTGCCAAAACTGCCGGCCCTAGAAGCGTGAAATTAGGGGTGGGTGTTCCTTCCGTGACTGAGGGGTGCACTAAGAACCGGTTTTCGGAAATTCCAACGGGAAGGGGGTGAAAAGGGGCGCAACGTGTTTTCCTCCCTATACTTTGCATTGGAGAATTGCTGACTCATCAACATTTTGCCCCAACTGCTGGGCCTGAAGCATGGAATTCTGGGAGTTCCTTCTGTCACCTGAACACCCACCAAGAACCATCTGGAGACATTTAACCCTTAAGAGGCTGAATAGGGGTCAGTGTGTTTTTGTCCTATACTTAACATGGGAGACTGAATAACATCCAGCCAATTTGGTGCTCAGACCCTGGTGCACTGGGGGATGTTGTTCGCAGGAAGAGGTTGCACCGGCGAGGATGCTGCGCATGGGGGGAAGTTGCGCTTGGGGGGTTGATGCACATAGGAGAAGTTGGGCATGGGGGGTTGATGCGCATGGGGGAAGTTGCGCATGAGGAGAAGTTGCGCATGAGGAGAAGTTGCGCATGAGGAGAAGTTGCGCATGAGGAGAAGTTGCGCATGAGGAGAAGTTGCGCATGAGGAGAAGTTGCGCATGAGGAGAAGTTGCGCATGGGGGGGTTGATGCATATGGGGGGGAATGGCACGGGGGAATTTTACTCCTGCAATGCAGGTACGCTTTTTGCTAGTTTCTATATAACATATGATCCATTGTCTTTGCTCAGTTTGTGAAAGCAAAGAAAAAAGCAAATGAATAAGCCAATTTGGGGGGATTGGGTTTCGGAATACTGTAATAAAAAATACCTCAGTTCAATTTTTTTAGGTTCACAGGACCATATAGTACAAATCTTAATGTTGGTTACAAGGGTATAAGGTCCACTGGTGTTACTGGTAGAACACAAAATTCAGAGCTGCGGCTGGAAAAATTCTGAACTAAACAGAACTCAGATCTTACCTCCAGCAAAGAACATTAGGCAAGAAAATAAATAAGATCAATTAATACATGTATTGCTTAACTGCAGAGTTGGAAACTCCAGAAAGGTGATATGCATTGAGTTGTGAAAATGCGCATTTTACTAACTCATTGAATCACAAGCTGTGTACATGGAAGACTGTGAAAACACCTGAGTCAAGGGCCTCTGGAGTCTTGACTCATATTTGAGTTGGATGAGTAGAGTAGCGTGACAAACGGACATGCACTGTACCACCATCATCTTGCCCACTAAAATTTCTTTGAACAAACATTTTGCATGCAAAGGTTAGTAGGAGCAGCAGCTACTAAGCAGCACCAGGACATGCTTAGAGATTGGATGGAGGGTTTTTAGACATGAGCAAAAGAGTTTTTATTTCCACTTGCAAAGATTGGAAGAGTTTTGTACTACTGCACCAGTTTCTACAAAATATATCAATTTAACCTGGGTTTTTCTGCAGAGAACCCAGACAGCAAAGCACTTTCAACGATGAAATAATTGGCCAAAGAATGCTTGTCTATACCATCAACTGGCCAAGGGGTGCATCTTGGGAAGAGGGAAGGGATGAGGGAGTTGCACATTTAAATGCTGCTGTTTTTCCCCATAAAGTCAAGTGGGCTTTGCAACTTTTGCAAACAGAAGCGGGGTGCAGGGACAAGCAGTGTGAGGCAGAATGCACACCTTCACATGCAAAGAAAGTCAGCTCCTACCAGTATGTATTCAATACTGGTATTTTAGCCATCTCAGACCCCTGTCAGTTCTTCATGAAACATGCCTGGAGTCTGCGGCCTTTACTGCTGGATCTCAAAGCAGGAAAGAGTTCCACTTCTTCCACAATTTTTCTCCTATCCAAGGAGGGAGTACTCCTTTCTCAAGAGGCTTCCTTGACCATGTATTTTCAGACTAGGTTTTCCAGACAGACTAGACTTTCCCAATCTATGCACTCTTGTAAAATTAATTTATAGATTGTCGAGCTGAGATGTGTCCTCCTGGCTCCCTCCTTCCTGCCATGCCTAGAAAAATGATGGGTTCCATCACAGCTGGGCTGGGAAATATGAGGGAAGGGAAGAGGTTGGCACATTCTGCACTGCTGCCTGACTGATAGGTATCACCTAGACTTCTCTCCAAACCTCTCTGTGCAGAGATTCCTTCACTCTTCCTGCTGGTTTTTGAGCTGCATTTTCTGTTTCATTAGGACATGTTCTGCACAAGGTAAATATCCAGTGACAGGGGGCAAGCAAAAGTGTGGCTGTGAAGTGGCTGCAGAGATCTAAACTCACCTTCCAAAACTGTGATTACACTTAGAAAGCTTTGCCCTCCAGCAAGTGTCAAAAAGTCAGCTTTCAGGAGAATTATTTCAGATGTTAGTATTAAGAAGTACTAATGGTTTCAGTGTGTGAGGGGATAAGATTCATGGCTAAGTAGGCAGGAGAATACCTTACTAATGAGAATGATTTTTTTATAGGCACAGCAGAGCCGAGGGAATCTTGTGCCAGATGCCAGACGGTGTAAGAGTCACCTCCGCGTTTCCTCCTTTTCATATATAAAACTTTATTCAGTCAACAACTGGAGCCCATTAGTCCACAAGGTCTGAAAAGTAGCCCATGAGGCCAACATTTTTTTTAAGCAAAGGAAACTTGCAAAGAATGAATATCTTCACCCAGACATTATATTAGGACCACGTGGTACAGATCAGGGAACTGGACTCACTCAAACATTTGGCAAGCAATTAGTAAACATGGATCCCAGGCCGTGTTCACAGACCTTGGCTATTTTCAAGATTAAATTGCTAAAAATTACATATTTACTATAGAAGCTTGGTTATAATTCTTGTGGTTGCTATTGTTATTAATGTTACCAGTAATAACTGCCTTTTGGCCCAAAAAATATTTTCAGGGAAGCTATTTTTACTTTGTAATAACGTTTACATAATTCGAGTCCGTCATGAACTCTGGGTTTACAGTTCCATTAGTTTAGCCATGGCCAAGCTTGCCACTACTGTGCAATGGAAAAAGTCCTCATTCAGACCACATATTTCCATTCTGTTTAGGTGCTGTGCAAGTCTTCCTCACTCATGGGACAGGGATGCTCAGAACAGGTGCAACTGATGCCCAGCATCCCAGAAAGACATGCAACAGGACATCTGAGCAGACTTTCCCCATAGTGGTGCACTATATAAGGAATTCCATTCCCCATGAATACTTCCCTCCTCCATAAATAGGACCTGTTTTCATAGAATTATAGCATGGACTTGAAGGCATTTTGACTATGTATCTCTTCCTTACATTCAGGAACTTAATGGAAATTTCTACCATTTTATTTGAACTATACAAGTACTACTCACTTAAGTTCTCATGAATAAGAGTAAACAAAAATTGGCCCTTTATGATAACATATCCTATTCTTACTTATTTTCTCAAAGGTTTTTTGCCTTTATGTCTTCAAGTCCATGCTATAATTTTCCTCCCTTGCACACAATAAGCCTCCTGTTCTTTCATGCCACCCGCAAAAGTCAGCTTGTTCTAAGGGTATTCAGGATGGACCCGAGAGAAAACTTTCCCATTTCCGTGCCAACTATAATCATAATCAGTTTCAAATGCCACTGTCTCCTCTGGAAGTCCAATTTTTTTCATTTTTGGTACTTAGCTTTCTATTTATCTTTCCTCATAAAACAGTCCAAGTCAGAGCAAAAGCTTCTCAAGAGCAGCAAAAAATTCAGCTGCAGCATATTTGTGAAGCTTGCTTATCCATCTCAAGAATAAACACATTCCAGAGGATGAATGTTTTATAAACTATGCATAGAAATTACAGAATTAATCATTGTTGCCACTTGAAAGAGACAGGCCAAATTTCCATGTTACAGGATACTTTGATAATGAATGTTAATGCAACAAATCAGAATTAAGTTTAGAAGAGAAACAGTGCAATCCTATTCATGTCTACTCAGAAGTAAGGTCCACTGAGTTCAATGGGGCTTATTCTCAGCAAAGTGCTCTTAGGATTGCATCCCAAGAAAAAAAATCACAGTAGTTTGCTTTTTATCATACTTGGAATCTAACCAAATGATCTCAAGTCAAGTATGATAAAAAGCATACTGCTATATTTTTAATGAAGCTTTATTTTGAAAAATTACTAAGTTGGCACCCCAATCGTACTGAGACAGGCCACCAGCAGAGCATATGTTCTGTTGGAAGAAGCTGCTGGAAAGCATAAAATGCACTATGGCATGGCAACGAGTAGCATGATGTGCAAGTGCCAGGAGGAAGGCCCTGCATCAGCAGACCCAGAAAGATCCAAGGTAGGTTAAGATAGTGGAATAGGCAAGAAAGGTCCAGGGAAGAAACTTGGGTGGGGAGGAGCACAGGAAGGATGCTATACAAGAGATGGATTCAGCTGCAAAGAAGCATGCCAGATCCTATCCCCTCAGGCAACAACCTCCCTCACCCCTTTTTCTCCTGAGATTTGCAGTAGTGAAACTGTTTGCACAAGTCCAATGAGACGCATCGCAGAATGAAAGTCTTAAATCCCCTTTCCTCTACAAAAGCTCTCCATTTGCCCCCTTCTCCTCACTAGATACATTTTGGAATGGCTGCAGGAGTGTTGTTGGCACCATATTTCTGGGAGTTCTGGGAAAAGTCCAATACCAAGACTCTCCCCCATGGTGCCTTCCTTGTTCCCTGATATAATACTGGGCACTATCACAGCTGAAGTTTCAGGGGTCAGCTTGGCCAGATTGGCCCTAAGCCCTAAACCAGAGTCTTAGGCCCTAAGTCTGGCCCTAAGCCAGAGTCTAACCTGGAAGAAAACCAGATACCATCCATTAGGAAACACTCCCTACAATCCAGAGTAACTACGGGAGCACATAAGAGACATTACGTGCACCGTAGTTACTGCACCACTTAGTGAAAACCTATGGGAAATTCATATTGCAATCCAGAGCAAATTGTTCTTACACCGGAGCAAGGACTCCCCATAGTTACTCTGGATTGTGCCCACTGTCTTTCCACTGTGCATGCGTTATATTTCTTTGGACTGAAACACTGAAATATAATAGGCATAAATTAATGTACTGGTTTATTTACTAGTTTCTATGTTACAGGGCAAAAATGAGGGTGGAAACCAAGGTTTGTATGACCGCACTGCTACAGTTTTATTACTGTGGGTTTTTTTTTCTAATGTAGCAATTTTTTTATTTTATTATGCCAGGCCACATTTACACAAGCAGTATGATTTCATTCAGAAAAATTTCTACAAGCAATATGTTTTTACTGGCTCTGGGTCTTAGTTAAGTTAACTTAGGAAGTTAAAATGTTGCTGCTTGGAATTATAGCTAGCTAATATTACACTGCTTTTGGATTTTTTGAAAAGTAGTATAAAAATCCAATCAGTCAGTCAATCAATAGTGTATCTATAATCCAGTGTTGGATTGATTTTTTGAACTGCTGGCACAAGTCACTCCTTTTGTAATCCGGCATGATTAACAGCCCCGTCCTAATTCTGGGCAGCCTCAGTCACCTACACTCCCTGGCCATGGCCATCACAAATGGGCAGTGAGGCACATTCTGGCATCTGGAAGAGGAAAGGCACTCTGCCAACTTTTTGTTGTGGTGACCACAGAGATATCATGTCTCCTACCCTATCCTCAATCAACTCAATATGGCTTGGTCTATATGTTTTCACTGTGCAAGAGGTGTGTGGCAAACAGTTCATCGTTCTCTCATAGTGGTTCTATCTAAACCCCTGTATTACAGTTCTCATGAATATCAGCTAAGTAAAATTCATACATGCATGTAAGTTCTGTCGCTAATGTATTCATCTATGTAAATTTATTTTAAATTTGAAATGTAAATTAATTATTTTTTTCATGGCCCCTGACACAGTGCCAGAGAGATAATGTTGGCTCTCCTGACAAAATATTTGCCCACCTGTTTTAAAAGATGCAGTGGCAAACAGCAGATCTTCATGGTTCCCCAATGCCATGTTAAGCACAAAATGCTGCATTAAGAGCAGTGTCAAAAATCTCTCTTGGATAACTGGCAGCATTTATAAAACTGCCTTATAACGAATCAGGCCATTATCACATCTAGCCCACATTGCCTTCTCTTCCTGGCAGTGGTTCTCCAAGATCTCATCAGGGTTATTCCCTAGTCCTGTTCTCCAAGATCCTTTTTTAAAAAACAAGATTCTATGGATCATACGTAGGGCCATATGGGTACGTAGCATACGCTCTCTCAGTGAGCTTTCCAAAGGGGAATCAGTACTCTTCCCCAGAATAATAATTTCATCTTGGAAATAGATCTAAGACTTCAACAAGCTATCAAGGATCTTGATAGGTCAAGACAGCAAAAGAATCAACGGTATCTTTCAATTACAGTCCTACATTGTCAAAAAAGGTGACCTACAAACCATAGAAAGTCAAAAATATTCTTAGATCTCACAGTGATGTAATCCAAGAAGTTATCATGCCACAAGTCTTCAAATACAGAGAAAATATGGAAATTTTCACTCAAGTAACCTTTGATGCTAATCTATCCAGTAATCTATCCCACAGATTCAGTGATTATCAACCACTGTGCAGCGGTCCACAGGTGTGCCATGAGACTTTAGGGAGGGCAATTGAGCAATTTCAGCCCCCTTCCTGCCACATGGTGCACCTTGTCAATGATAAAAAAAACAACGGATGGTGAGTCTTGACAATTTTAGTGCTTCGTCAGTGTGCCACAAGATGAAAATGTTGAAAAATCATTGCTCTAGTTGGTGGACATCAAACTTAGGCTGCAATCCTAAAGATACCTTCCTGGGAGTAAAACCCATTGAACACAATGGGGTTTACTTTTGAGTAGAGATGGTTAGGATTGTGCTCTTTGGCAAACTACTATTTTAAGAGTGTACATGCTTATAAATACTCATTATTACATATGTAATTATTATATCCATTCATTACTATTATATATAATCATTATTCATCATAATTATTCTACATATTCATTATTCATATTCACTGCAAGATTCATACTCATTATGACAGTTTTTCTTAATGCAGTATTTCTCAATACAGGACCCACTAAGTGAGTAACACAGCAGCTGGCTTAGCTGCCACTGCAAGAACAGAGCTGAAAATTCAGAGGCTCCCAGTGGGAGAGGCATGGTGCTTTGCCCAGAATAGGTGGAAAGATGGGTTACAGAAAAAAAGGAGGGCTGCGTGGTTGGAGAGGGATTCAACCCTGTGTTCTGCTTTGATTTCCAAACTGGAATGATTAAATTGCAAATTTAATCTTTGCTATGCAAAATAGTAGCATGAGCTTATTGTGTATATTTGACTGACTGCAGTTTAGGACTGAAACCTAAACTGACATATTTTTTCAGCCGTGACATTTCCAAATTAATGTCTGGTTGGCCCTAAAAGGTTACCATTCAAAAAGTTGGTCCTGTCACTAAAATGTTTAAGAATCACTGCATTAGATCAGGTGTGTGAGTGTCCATCAGAATATATTCATGAACAACAATTAGTGCAGAGGTTCTCCAACTGGGGCATCAAAACACTCCAGCCAGAGGTCTTCTGTCCTTACTGCACTGCTTGGGGTGTCCTGCAGACAGGAGCCTGCCTTGTATAAGTGAAGGAAAACCCCAATCCCCCCCTGAACAGTGCTGTGGTCCTGGAGATTGAACCATTTCCCCCTGTGTGGCACAGTTTTACTCCTGAGAAGTTTGAGAACCCCTGAATTAGTCTTTACCTTCAAGAGTGTCTCCTTGTCCAGGAAGTGCCTCCCCTGCTCCAGATGCATACAGCGCAGTCACAGATAAGTCATATCTTGTTCCTGGCTCCAAGTCTCGGAGTACTGTAGTAGTGGTATCACCTCTTAAGGTTACTTCCTTAGTTTCACCTCCTGATACAGGAGTATATGTTATCAGGTACCGCTGTACTTTGCCAGGTGCTGGACTCCAAGATAATTTCAGTGAAGATGTTGTAGCATCAGAAACTCTCAAATCTCTTGGTCTTCCCAGAACTGCATTTGATAAAAAAGAATTTTAAAATGTATTAAAACTATTTTTTGAGAGACACTAAATGGTTTCAATTCAAATCTTGTTTCACATGAATGATCTCCACTTGTGTAAGAGGCAGAAAGGGTGGGATTGTCAACTATTTCCCTTCTCCCACCTGCTCCTGTGCCCCATATCATCTTGTTCCCGAGAGTCCGGTAACCATCAAGTGCAGATTTGGGGGGAATATAGCGGGCTGAATAGAGAAGAGGAAATGAAAGAAAATAACTCCCAATTTTGTTAAAGTGGGAGATTCCACTTCCACAAGGTAGGGTATAGTTAAAACCATCTTTAAAGCTTCTAAGAATTATATATGACACAAGTTCTCAAAATTTTAGGGACATTTACTTCATAAGTAAGTCTTTGTGGGGGCCATGATCCCGAGGATCACATCAGTAAAAGTGGACAAAGTGGGTGCTTTCATGTTTGCAAATGTTCAAAAGCTCAGTGAGCACTTAAAAGGGCTGAACAGGGCTCTCAACACCTCCTGGAACCTGCTGAATCCATCCATAAGTGAAAGTTAAGTGAAATCCCTCTTCTTTCCCTCGAAGCAACATGATCCTGGGGATTGCATCACTGCTTGTGCCCCTTCCCCTATCCCTTAAAGGAAGCAAAGGATCTTTACATGAAGTGAGAGTCGCAACCCCCTAGTTTTTTAGTGATTTTTTATATAAACTATGGCATAATTAGCATTTAAAACTGTAATTATGGACCGATGATCTATTATAAACAGATAAGCCAGGAAAAGTTAAAACAACCATTACATGAAGATTGCCATGTTAAGTCAAAGGCAGAACAAAAATGGTGACTGAAGGAGGAACTGGCCCTTGGAATGAAATCTGATAGAAATAATGTAAAAAAATTAAGGTACAAAGAATTGGGTAGATTTTGCTACAATCATAAAGCTAGACACCTCTCTTTTTCAATGTATGGCTGTCATTGTAGGAACACTCCTCACACAAAAAGCCTATCCTAACTTGCACTAAAACAAGCAGGCCTATATGCAAGGTGTCAGGAGCTTCATCAACAGCAGAGGCTAGTTCTACTCACTAGCAGGAGCAGCAGACTTGGGGCTGCAAGCTGCCCATGGAAGCTTCTACTGGACTCCCCAAGTCTATGAAATTTTTTTTTAAATTGCATCCTACTTCTGGTTTCGCAATTGAAAACCAGAAGTGGGCACAATCTTTATTTTTAGATTTTCCTTGTCTTTGAGCTCTGCGAAGGGCTTCCTGCATCTCTGGGAGAACACTGCTAGTATGGTAAAATGAAGCCCCTGTTGTCCCTGGTAGTGACACAATCCTGGAGACTGCATCACTGTAAGAGGAAAATTGCCCCTTTCCTCTTACTCTGGCACCCAAACTTGTGGAGCGTTTGGGAACCACTGATTTAGATGTCAAAATACATATGCAACTACATTTATTTGGAACCCAAAGTATCACAGGCACCAGAAATCCACCAGATTTGACACAACTTTTCACAACATTTAAATATCAACCTATCCTTGTTGCATCATATATGGATCCTTTCTATCCAACAGACATTAATTATATTGACTGCCTACCTTCTTCAGTTTTTCCATGTCCATTCAGTGGTTTTCCAGACCCAGACTGATACTCAGCAGTAACAGAGACTTCATATCTTGTATCTTGTCTCAGATTCTGTAGCGTAGTCGCTCTCTCATTTGCTGGAACAGTTACTTGCCTTTTCTCTCCACCAGTAACTGGTCTATATGCAACTCTATATCTGAGAACATTCCCTGGAGCTGATGACCATCCAACCTTGAAACTGTCTGTTGTTTCGTCAGTTATTCTTAAGTTTCGTGGTGCTCCCCTGACTATTTAAAAAAAATCACAATTGCCAGCTATCCAATTTTGTCAGTACATTTTCTAGTAAACTGTTATTATGACTTTACAAAAATCTGGATATACAGGTCTAGCCAATTTTCCATCCAGAGATCTAGCACAACCCTGTTGACCTGGCCCAACCTGGCACAAACAGACTTAGCCCAACCTGGGCTCTCCAAAAATGATGGGTGCTCTGCTCCGGTCACCTCAGATGGGATTTCTGAAGCCAGCAGAAGCCACATGTATCTGCCCCTGGCTTCAATGGGCTTTCAATGCCTCCTATAGGCAGAAGTGTCACTTTCAGATAATAAAAAATAGGAGGCTAAAAATGTAAAAGTATAGGAGTAAAAAAAGTAAAAGTATAGAAGGCTAAAAATGTAACTTCCATATTTGATAAGCTAGAGCTTTTTTTGCCTCTCAGGGGCATTCTGAATCCTGCAGAGGCTGCAGGTGGATGTGCATGGTCTCTCCAGGCTTCAGATCAGCTCTGGACACATCTAGAGCAAGGCTCTGGTCACATTCAGAGCACAGGAGGGCTCAAAAAAACCACATTTTTAAGGGAAGGGAAGCCCTACGAGGAAAGGTTGGGGGAACTTGGGATGTTCAGCCTGGAGAAGAAAGGGCTGAGAGGAGACATGATTGCCCTCTTCAGATACCTGAAGGGCTGTCATAGGGAAGAAGGGGCTCATTTGTTCTTAGCTGCCTCTGAAAGCTGAACTAGAACCAATGAGTACAAACTGCAAGAAAGGAGATTCCGGTTGGATATCTGGAAAAAATTCCTGACGGTGAGGGCAGTTCGGCAGTGGAACAGATTGCCAAGGGAGGTGGTGGACTCTCCCTCACTGGGGATCTTCAAGCAGAGGCTCGACGAGCACCTGTTGGGGATGCTCTAGGGGGATTTCCTGCTGCAGGCAGGGGGTTGGGGTAGATGACCTACTAGGTCCCTTCCAACTCTATGATTCTATGTATCCACAGGGAGTCCAGAAACATATCCCTTGCAGATACAGGCACCCTTATACTTTAAGTTCTTGCACATGCTGGAAAAATGACAGCTGTGATGTTATCTCCAGTGGTTATAAATCAGAGCTAGCAAAAAAGTCTACTTAACAGAAATGGGAAAAATTAGAAAGAATAAATGCATAGTATTTAATTTTATAACACAATTAAAATTTAAATCATGTAAAAAGATGATATAAGATGTTTCAAACCAAAGCATGCATTAGGTCTAAATGACCTGGGATTTCTCTTGTAATTTATTATTTAATTTTATGTGAAATGCTCAAAAACATGATTTTTTCCCCCAAAGGAGGCATGGAAATTTGACTTAGGAATATAACAGCAAAGTAGTTCCAAAAGTTTTCAATATAACTTATTAGATTTTAAGACATGCTATGATCCTAGACTTTCTAATTACAAATTATCTTATCAACCAAAATGTATTTACTTTAATTAGTATGCACAATATGTAGTTGTATTTTTATTTCAAAGTTGTTTTTTCATATGAACACTTCCAATCCCCAGCCTAAGAATAATGCAGTCTTTATAAAATAGTGCTGTAGTTCTTACTCTTGCCCAGAAGGCAATGGAAGATGTTAGTAGCATTTTCTCATTTACTAAAGATCATTGATTTGGATTCTTCATATGCAGTTCTTCCCAGATTGCTCTTATTATCATTTAAAGGTATGATACATATGTAATATTATCTAATTGCCATTAAACTTAGAACTATTTTTCTGGCAGCTCATTTTATAAATTATTATTGATATTTATAGACTACTCTTCAGTTCACAAAGTGGTTTACATTGCAAAATAAATCAATAAATTGTTCACTGTCACCAAAAGGCTTATGATCCAGCAAAAGATGCAAAGTAAACGCCAGCAACAGCTACGGAAGTAAATGCCATGGTAAGTGAAGAGTAGCTTGCCCCCCTCCCCAACCTTTCTTAATGTAATAGGGTGCCACTTTAAATTATGCTTCTTTTCCTACTCTCTGCAAGGACCCAAACATCAGCATAGATAACACATATCAAGACAGTGTTTTCAGGAAGAAGGAACAAAATCAGAACAACAGAAGCCATACCTTCCAAAGTTGTTTCTTCCCCATTCAAGGGAGGGCCGTCACCACCTTCATACTCGGCAATCACACTGACAGCATATGTAGTTTTAGGCAGTAAGTTAATAAGAACTGTGTTAGTAGTTGGAGCTGGTACAGAAACAATGAATTCCTCTCCACCAACGGCCTCTTTATATTTAACAACATAAGACAAAACATCAGCTCCTGCTGGAGACCAGCTAGCTTTGAAGCTGGAAGAAGTCACTTCTGAAAACTCCAGATTCCTTGCAGGTAGGTAAGCTGTTGAAAATTTAAAAAACTAGTGAGCAAAAGACTCTTAAATTTTAGAAGAAATTTAAGAAAAAGTAGCAGAAAGAGTGTAGGGAAAGTAGCAGACTTTTGTATATATGGTAATGTCTTACTTTGCCAGATTAAACTCACTTGACTAACCCCCAAATCCAGAGTAACTATGGGAGCACATAAGAGACTTTACGTACACCCATAGTTACTGCACCACCTAGTGAAAATCTATGGGAAATTCATATTGGAATCCAGAGTAAGTTGTTCTTACTCCAAAGCAAGGTAGATACCCGTAGATACTCTGGATTTTGCCCTATAACTTATGACAAAAGAACTTAAAAGACTACATAATTTATTTCAGCATAAACTTTCATGGGCTACAGTTCATTTTATCAAAGTGCATGGTGAAATCCTCAGTAAGAGGATGCTAAAAGAGTTTTTGTTATGAATGCAGCAAAGGACTGAAATGGCTACCGCTCTTGAAGATCAAAAATCCTCAGGCTGCAATCCTAACCTAATCCTGACTGCCATAAACTGCAGCACAAGTCCCATGCTGGCCTGGGAATGTCAAAAAGCGACGTAAGACACTTCTGCGCCACTTCTGGGGGTGGGTTAGGCCAGTGCACAGGCATGCGCTTTCCTCCCTACATCACCACAGGAACAGGAAGACCCATGAGTTGTGTTGGCCTAGGTTAGGAATGCA
This sequence comes from Cryptoblepharus egeriae, assembly GCA_030015325.1. NCBI lineage: Eukaryota > Metazoa > Chordata > Lepidosauria > Squamata > Scincidae > Cryptoblepharus > Cryptoblepharus egeriae. Next base: position 153,071,820 of record JAREYC010000001.1, read on the forward strand.
CCCTTAAATAATAATCATAAGCTCTTTTTCATCATTGTTATTGATATTGTTTCATTGTTGTGTACTGATAAGACAGTATGAATTCTCAAAAACTACACAATGAGACTACTAATTATTAGTGAGGTAAGGCATTGTTTTTAAAAATATTAAGTAGTAAAACTATGAAGGTCATGTTTTGGTAAAATATTTTTCATTAATTGCACAAATAATTCACAAACAAAAACAGCTATCCCAAAAATAGTTACCCCCAAGGTAATATACTGGACATCAGTGAAAAAATCTGCACTGGCTGGAAAATTTGACTGGAATACAGAATTTAGTCAAACAGGCATATCACTCCAAATATGGAATTAAGAAAACAATGCCTTTGCTTTCTTTCCCGAACAAATAAAAATGGAAACTTTATAAGGAGGGAGAGACAAGATGGTAGTGTTAAAAACAAAGACAGTCATATTCTATGAGCGTGGCAGGTCACAGTAATGAATATAAGTTTGTGGCCCAGATGGTTTTAGATTTAACATTCCCATATTTCAAAGGATGTTACAGACTGAAATATCACAACTGAAATTTTTTTCCATCTTTCAGTTTGAAAAACAACAGTTTCTGTTACCATGAATGTTGACATTCAATCAGTAGTATTGTACCATCTAGCTCTAAACATTTGACTGAAACTACTTAGTAGGCAATTTTCCCCATGCATGACAAGAACTACTTACATTTCCTCCTAATCTCTTGTTCAATTCGTAGACAGACGGATTGTGTAAGCTCAAACGTTATTCTCTGAAAAGCATCAAAATCCTCTACTGTGTAGACATGGGTATCTGCAGGTGGTGTGGCAATTGCTTCCAACTCTGTCCGTACCGCATCTTTAACACCAACGGCAAATATTTCTACATCTGAATTCCTCAGTTTTATGGCAGGATCCTTAAAGGCATCTGATGATTTTCCATCAGTAATAAGAATCATGACCCGCGGGATATTTGGTCTTGCACCTCTGGTGGTAACAAAAACTTTCTCCCTTACATAGGTCATTGCTTTGCCTGTGTTTGTAGATCCACCTCTGTAGGGAAATGTGTTAATAGCTTGTATTATATCTTCAATTCGGTTGAATCTGTTCAAAGAAAACTCCAAATAAGGATCCCTGCTGTACTGGACAAGGCTTATTTGGACTTTTTCAGGTCCAATCTTAAAGCTTTTAACCAGCACTTCCAAAAAAGCTCGTACTTTAACAAAATTGGCGATACCAATACTGTAGGAGCCATCAACCAAAAGAACAATATCAGCTTTTACATCCACACCTAGTGAGCATTCTGAAAGGAGAAACAATAATAACGCTTAGTATGTATGCAGCACTTCTGAGCATGCAAATATCATCATTATTATTCCAAGACTGTGAACGAACTAACGCTAACAGACAGTGACTTGTCTATTGAAGGTAAAGTGGAGAAGATTTAAACTAGAAATGTCCTGATTTCTAGCTCAGCCTCAGGCAGCTCTGTCTTTTGTATGCCTAATACCACCAAAATTAGCATCCTGGAAGCACAAGGTCCTTCATAGCTGTTGCAAAATACACCAACAAGATGGGCCACTTCCACAAGCAGTGAGCTGCAGCAGTGACCCACCACTGGACTCTCCACATTTCTCAGCAGCAGAAAAATCAGCAAGGAGTTGAAAGGAGGTAGAGAGGGAGGGAGAGAAACAAGGCAGGAAGGGGGAGGAACAGGGAGGAGATGGAGTGGGAAAGGAGCAGATCTAAGGCTAGACAGTGGTGGTGGCAATGCTGCCAATATTGTATATATGTCAATATTCTTTATTGAGGAAGGCCTTGAGCTACCTTCCTTGATCTATTCAGATTTCCATCAGCAAAACTGCTATGCAAATCCAAGTAGTCCTGTTCTACTGCCAGAGGTAAGGGAAGAAACATTTCCAAATCTAGCAGCTATTAGAAATTTAATGAATGTTTTTAGTCTCTTTAAACTATTGGCAGTCAAAACATATTGTTGCAGTGAATTCCAGAAAACAAGGAAGTCAAGAAATACTTTATTTTGTTCTCTCCTGAATGAAATACATCTTACTTAATGTAAAACTTTTGCACACATGATAGAAAAAGATGAACAACATACTTTCACAATGCTGATACATGTACCATTTCAATTAGCTTTCCCCAGTATCGTTTTGGTTTCGTACAATCCAACAATTAATATGCAATAATTTATTTCACCATCTAATGACTTACCCACTTGAACTGATACTGGCTGTGTTTTCTCCATTATGGTCACTGGGTCACTGGCAGTAAGGCCTTTCATTGCATACACATTAATTTGGTATTCTGTATCTGCAGCAAGCTCTTTGATATTAAATGCAGTAGTTTGAGGTCCTACGCTCAACGAATATTGTTTGGAACCAGCTGTCATTGGAATGACGTCAACTTTGTAGCCAGTGATTTCGCTAGGAGATTTAGACCAAGTGATTCGAATAGCTCTTGATGTGATTTGAGTCGCTACAAGATCCGATGGAGGATCAATAGCTGAAAAATTAAAAAGCAAAACATATAAATGATTGTGCTATTAACTGATTAATTACTGGTGTAGCCTAATTATATGCGATTTCTGGGGTTGGCTCTTTAAATTGAAAGATAAATGTCCTTTAAAGAACAGATAATGGCCTGAAGGCAGCCTGCTTTCCATGGCAACATGTCAGGCAATTAAGCTTGTCTTAGAAAAGTTCACAGAGGTCAGTTTTGTTTCTTCGCTGGTAGGCAGCTGAGAAATGTTTCTCTCCACAAGCCACATCTGTCCCTGGGTTGGGGTTGGACACTCTGCTCTAAATGATACCTAGTAGATCCCATCTTAGAAAGTTAACGGTAATGGTCTTCGCCACAGGTTGCCCTGGTACTCATAAACAACTCTAAGGGCAGTGCTCATGTCCATTAAAGGCCAAAGAGCCAGCGTTGTCTGAAGGATTCTCTGTGGTCTAGTGACCAGCATGACTATAAGTGCCAAAAGCACACAGATTGCTGTTATTTTTCCAACAAGGTGGAACCTATTTACCTACTTGCATTTACCATTTACCTGTTCTCAAACTGCTAAGTTGGCTAGGGTTGGGCAAGTAACGGAAGTGCATAATTAATACTCGGGTCTCAAACCACTGACCCACCAACTTTCAGGCTGACAAACACAGCATCTTTAATCACTGAGCCAGCCCTTCTTAAAAAAGCAAGTTATAAAGCAAGTTATAAACAAATGTTTACAGAGATGAAGCCTAATTAGAAAACTTTCAAAGGTTCCTCACCTTCTTCTCCACTGACCAGTTCACCCAATTGTTCATCAACACCTGTGCACACTTGTGATACTATTTCATTCTGTACGTCCACAATGCCATCAAAGTTAGCCACGTTAAATACATGCTTCAGTGAGGGCTGAGATGCAATTAATTTCAGCTCTTTGGCATCTGCTGCTTTAATTCCTAAAATCAAACAACATGAGAAACCACCATTCAGTGATCCAGAGAATTGCAGATGCCATAGTTTTGTGTCTGCTACTTTGCTTGTGGGTTGATGTCTGTTGGAGTTGAAGATCTGGTCTTTTCAATGCACCCCAATGAATGAGTCCCAAGGAATCGAAAGGGAGATTGAGAACAGCAAGCCTGGCTTAGTTTGACGTTTCCCCATGTGCCTTCCTATATATCAGATTAGGATAACCAAAAACTTCTGAAATACAGGTATCCCCCCACTTTCTGATGGTTCATTTTCTAATGACCCACTTTTTCAACACCTTTCAATTAGATCCAGAACTCATTTATTCAGTGCATGTTCCACTTTCAATCTCTCTCCAACGGCCAAAATTGCCCTTCCCCATGTTGTAAGGTCCTGGACTAATCCCATTCCCGAAGGGGTTAACAATCCATTTGCAGAAATCTTCATGTGACAGCAGGAATTTGCAAGATAAAGGGGGCATTTGTAATTAGCTAACTAAAAAAGCACTGAAAGCAACATTTATAAACTAAAAAAAACTGGGTTCCACTTTTCAGCAGTTTTTACTTTTGGAAGGTGCTCCAGTCCCTAACTCACCCAATAAGTGGGAAATGCCTGTATCTCAAAGTATTCAGCTCACAGAAAGAAACTACTATGCCTTCCTTCCAATACTTCTCTTTTCCCTAATAATTGTGATTTTGTTAACATAATTAAAAGTGGGTGAAGGATTATTTGTCAAATGTGAAAACAGGATAGCTAGGAATGGAGGAATTCTCGCCCCAACCCACAAAACCACACACACATCAATTCACCTGTAGGCATGTATGCATGCTGTAGCCTATTGTGTTCCAATTACAGCAGATTTCAAGGTGGTGTGCAGGTGTGTAGATAAGTACAAATATAAGTACATCTTGCCTTCATAAATCAATGTCATCCTGCCTTGCAAGTATTTTAATACTACTTACAACTAATCGGAGTCGTGATTTAAATATTATACTATTGACTATAAAATATTATCTGAGATATTAAGAAGGGAATCCCCAACAAAAATATTTTGCTTTTGCATCTCTATTATGCAACACTGCAACATTTTAACACCATTGGCTATTGTTCATATGCTGAAAACATAATAAATAAGGAAATCTAATCACAAAAATTTTAGGACAACATTGGATTTCTATAGCACTCAGTAAATCAGGCTCAATCTTTTAATTACTGTCCCTCAGATAACTATTATTTCATAAACATACCCAGAGAAAAAACTTCAACTCCTATGTCACGAAGCTCTCTTGCAGGAATTTCTACTTCATCTTGGGATTTTCCATCCGTAATGACTATTGCCACTTTGGGAAAGCCTTTCCTTGCACCCGAGGATTCAGTGAATGTATTCTTAATCAGATAATCTATAGCTTCACCTAAAATATATAAAATGGATGTTCATTTCTTATCCCAATTCATTTAGCAAATTTAAAAATCTAAAATCAATGAAGGCAGAACAAAAATGGCAGACACTTGATGCTTTTCGTGCTTTTTACATTATTAAATAGCAAAAAGAATATACCTGTCATTGTATTGCCTCCTTTATAGGGTATTCTTCTTATAGCCTCAATGAGATCCCTCTTTGTGAAATACTGATTTAAGTTGAACTCAGTTTGTGTATCAGTGCTGTATTGGACAACTCCAACTCTCGTCTTTTCTTCTCCAATTTCAAAAGCCGATACAAGGGTCACAATAAAGTCTAGTATATATTTAAAATTATTTCTCCCCACACTCCAAGAGCCATCCACAAGAAAAACTAAATCTGTCACAGCACTGAGGGAACATCCTGCAATATAAATTTTCCAAAATTACAATAACTTAGCAGACCAACACTATGTAATAATAATGTATGTTCACCATACATATTCACAAATTATATACATCACAGTCTGCCTGCATCTTACACAAAGATTATATCAAAGAATCAGCACCTAAATTCAATATAGCAGACACAGAAGCCCCTCTTCATCCACAGGTTTGGAACCCCCATATATGACCCAATGCAGGTTCCAAATCCACATTGGGAGGGATGAAGAGGATCTCACAAGTACAACAGTAAGCAGGAAGTATTCTGAAGTGCTGAGATACCACTAAATAAGAAGTGCCTTCCAGAAGGCTCTGTCAGGCTAAACTGGAGGTCATGTGTGACCTGAGAACACAAAGTCTGACCATGGATTTCATTATCTGCAGTTTTACACATCTGCAGGGGTTCTAGGAATAGGACCCCTGGGATGCCAAGGGTGGACCTGTATTCACAATTATCTCAAAAATCCTTTCCAAAGATATAAATACATATTCTGTCTTTAAAAACTACCAGAGGTAGACAGAAACAGTAAATGATTGAAGGAACAGAAGCATCATTCTCTGAACTCATGCTCGCTCTGGGGTATCTGTTCAGTAAATAGAATGGTGGAGAGAATGGCATGCGCTATTTAAATTATTTTTGTTTCTCTTTCGTTTGCTGAGCATCACTATATTCATGCAAGTTAAGTCTACATAATATGCAGGCAAACTCTGCACCTGTTCATATACTTATGGGACCAGCAATCAGATTGGAAGTGCTAATGACCCAGGGCTCTTAGGAGGATCTACTGCCAATCCCTACTCCCAATCCGTTTGTGCCTATAGCTTTTGTGTTGTAATGGTGGACTGACTCAGGCCTGAGAGTCACTCCATTGTCACTTCCGCTCTCCCATTCTGTCTAAGTAAGCCCATTGCAAGCATTAGAGAGTCCTACTGTTATTTTTGTTACTATTTAACAAACTGTATCCAACTTTTCTTCCTTGAAGAACACAAACCGGTTTACAAGTGATAAAAACCAGTCAGTGCAAAACATTTTTAAAAAGCAACCAGAAACAAACAACCCAAGCCATAAGGAAAAAACTTCAGATAGTGTAACAGATTATAAAAACTCAAAACAAGGCTCTGAAAAGTTTCATTGCAACTTTCAATGAAACATTGGCAAGAAGGAAGGGCAATGTCCCTTAATGATCCTAATACCCCTTAATTTCAACATAACTTACTTTGCAACTGAACCTCGTCAATGACGTCGTCTGTTGTTACTGAGCCACCTGTTTGAACTGGAGCAACATAAAACACAAATTTTACCAAAAATCAGAAAGTAACCCATATCAGAACCCAAAATTGAATATCATTGAATTGCAATATCACCTGTAATGGGGGGAAATTAACAATGGAAAATTATCTTGCAAGAAGGCTGAATACACTGTGGATTTTTTCAAGATTTCATGTCTAGTCATTCCCTCAAAGACATACCCTACAATCCAGAGTAACTATGGGAGCACCTAAGAGACATTTATGTCAAGACGTTTATGTTATATGGGTTTTCACTAGGTGGTGCCATAACTAAGAGACATTTATGTCGACATAGTTATGGCACCACCTAGTGAAAACCTATGGGAAATTCACTTGTTCTTATGTCAGAGCAAGAACTCCCCATAGTTACTCTGGACTGCGCCCTTACTGAGCATTTTATGGGGTAAAAACAACCTTGTAAAACCATGGCTAGGATGCATTTGGACAACTAGCAATGACTGCCCCATTCATGTGATAGCTCTTTGCAAGTACTGTAAACTATTTCTTACAAAAAAACTGAAGCCTGCACATTTTCTAATGGGAAGAGAAAACTTTTGGTGGATGCTGAATTCAAACAATCAGGCTATATTAATGAGCACTGCAATCACTATACGTTTCTCATTTTTTCACCCCTCCATTAGAAAGGAGAAACCCAGATTCCTACACTTCAAACACTGTGGCTATCCCAGCACATGTTAAATGTAGATTTATCATGTGAACTTACTTGTAAGTTGGCCAGAGACAGGTATACTCTCTTCTGTATCATCATATGAACTTATTGATACAAGGTATTTTGTATCAGACGTGAGGTCTCTTACTATAGTTTGGGTAGTGCTAGGTGCAAGGGTAAATTCTCTAACAGGTCCACCTGCAATTCAATACAAAAAATTTCAACAGAATTTCTCAATGTTAACAACATTCACAATTAAAAGCAGTTAAAATTATTTTTGCCTAATTATATATTATATTGAAAAACTGAATCAACAGTTAACCGCTTTCTTAAAACAATTACTATTAGCTTATTCACAATAGATAGACCATGGGAACAATTCAGCAGCAGATGACTTAAGTGCATTGCTAAGCCTGTCTACTCAGAAGCAAGTCCTATTGTATTCAATGAGGCCTACTCTAAGAAAGTGTGTTTAATGATATTTGCGTACTCTGGGTGGCCAAACAGTAAACCTGTCATGGACCTCTCTATCATGGCCCATGATCACTGACCCACCTGCACTAATGTTACAAAGGGATCAGGCAGCATAACAGATAACGGTCCAAGCCTATCTAATGATCTAGCAGTGATGCAGCCTCAAGGTAAGGAAACAAATGTTCCATCACCTTGAAAGGCCTCCCTGACTGCTCCACCACCACAAGAAACAGCCCATGTACCCTGGTGGTGGAAAGTTGGAAAGGATTGGACCCTAAGTGTTAAGGGGAACTGAGGCAATCTTTATGAGTCCATGATTACAACAAAAGCTGCAGAGTATTGCTTACAGATGATGGCCTACTCCCTACTGAATAACCACTCTGATCCCAATGGTGGGGGTGTTCAGGAGCAGGGCTACCTCTCCAAGGATCAGCCCATACAGGAACCAAGAGTCCTCAAGCCTTTGGGGCTCTGGAATCCAACAGGTAGCAAGAAGTATGAAAGTCATTTAAGGAAGTGACTTCTACATTTGCTGCTTTTTCTCACCCTCCCCATCCACAAATAGGCTTCTTTAGAGGCAGAGGAAACCCATCTGCCAGACAGAATGTAATGAAAGACAACAACAGGATGACACACACTCTTCAACATCTGTTGAAATCTTTCTTCTCCAGCTGCTTGGACCCTCCCATCTTGAGCATTAGGACACAGAGGGAGGGACTTCTTAAAGGCACTTCTAGAGACATCATTCTTTTCAGTGCTCCATTTACCGCTCCCTTCTTTTCCTTCCTCCTGCCCTGTGCTGGACTAACCTGGTCCAGTCGGTGTCCCTTCCCACAACACATCTTCCCACAAACACATCTGGCCTTCACACTATTACAATGCACTTATGGTACATTTGTGCCAGTGAAAATTGCATTCTGCCACTGTAACCCACCCATAGTATAGGGTTATGAACATAAGACATAGCAACCACATACCCAACAGAAGTAATTTCAATTGATTGGAATATGAATTATGCCAATATAAGGTGTATAGGATTACTATAGCCTATGGTATAGACTATCTCAGCTTTTTCAGCACAAATAATAAATGATAAATAATGACCCACTGGGTCCCCTCCAACTCTAGGATTCTATGATTCTATTCTTATTCAACATTCGGACTTTCACTACAAAACAAAATCTGTTAAAATAAAGCAATTTTTTAGATCATTAAAATTTACCATCTTCAGGAGCCACTGTTATCCTGTAACCTTCTATTGCATCAGGTGGCCTCTTCCATGACATTTGAACAGTTCGTTCATCTATAATTTTAAAATTCAAGTCTGATGGTGGATTAACTGCAAAAGAATTATACCAAGCAACAGTGTGTTTATAAGTTGAAAAAATAAATACATTTTAATTTTAAAAATATGTTAAGCAAAGCTTGCTAAGACATGTCTTTGCATAAATTTGTTTCCAACACATATGAATATATGTTGTTGGCAAAGAGAGGATACAAGCCGATGAAGTATGACAAAACACATCAAAGAGAAAACGCATTACAGGACAGCACAGAATGTTTGTTTCTTGAATTGCCAAGTCATTCAAGAATGGCCAGCAAAATCAAGCACAACAGAAAACACATTGGGATACATGTACAATGAGTTCACAGAAAATAACCACATATGCAAACATTTCACATAACAATTAAAAGAATGTTTAACATGCTGGGTGCAATTCTTAAAAGCATGCCAAATCACAACCTGCTTACAACACCATGAGATTGTTTGACAGTAACACAATACCTCTTTCAATAAGACATCAAAGGATTTATAAATCTTTTTAAGATGGTCTCTGCACATTCACATTTTAAGGATTCATTTTATACTTGGCAGAGGAAAAAAGAAATAATGTTATGTATTTTGAGAATGCAGAGTGTTTCAATGGTCAAATCATATTACGCATGTATGTCTCCATATATTTGTTAGAGTTTAACCCCTTAGTTAAAGTCACCAAAGTGATTTATATTGTATATGCTAATAGACAAAATTGAGTATAAAGGGGTTAACATATAGTTAATTATTTTCTATAACATTTGAACAATTCAGAACCACATTTTCTGGTTGTTTACACCATTTTCCTAATGTATTCCCTGAGGTGTAAACTCTGACTTATCATGTTCCTTTTGCAGCAGGTGTACCCATACTGAGCAATGGCATTTTAACACAAAATGCCAGTATGGTTTTTACACAACAATGGTTAATTGTGGAAAGACAACATCAAAGTATATTTATAGACACTGATTTACAGAATGTATAGGGAAAAATAAAGAAAAGGGCATCAGCAATCTGAACAAATGACCGCAAATAAATTTGTGGGAGCTAGTTGAAAGATGAACTGAAAATATAGAGAGAAATAGTTTAGATATTTCTTATCTTGCAGCATCATGCATGTATTTATATAAAAAGTCTGTTTATTGTTATTAATTTTTGCTTAGCTTCCCACAATGGAGAAAAGCTTCCATGTACAAAGATCATTACAAAATGACATTTCGTAATATTTTATAATGATATTCTGAAGTTAAACTCATCATGCTGAGTCATGCAACATTTCACAGGTTCACTGTCAGTGCATGGTAGACGTACTAAGCAACAACTATTTTAAACAGGTCTAACAAAGGCAAATGAGATTCAGCCATACTTTCCTTAATGCTTCTGACTGTTTGGCAAGCGTCATGTGTGAGCCATATCTTGTGGTTTTATTGGAAGATGTCCATTTTTTTACTCAATTGAGTTCAGTATTTTTAAGAATGGCACTTTGGTGACAACCTCAGGTCAGAACAGGACTTATGCTGAACTGGAGTTTGGATTGCAGCCTTAAGCACGTAAATAATTTTTTTATTTATTTCGGTGTATGGTCATTTCCAATGAAAATAGGGTAATATGGCTTTGTGCTGTTGCTACAATAGCTATACTAGTACTAGAATAAATGTTATTTTTCCTATTGTCCATACACAGGCAGTGAGATTAGAATATTAATCTGCATGCGCAATTCACTCCTCATTCTATTCAAGGCAGTCAGACTTCTGCAAGCATAACTTAAGCAGTATATATAGGGTGGTTGAAAAGTAACTCCCTATTTTAAAATACTTATAAATTACAATATAGGGAGTTACTTTTCAATCACCTGTAGTATCAAAATCATGCTATAAATGTTAATAGCAGAGCACATTAACATTATAAAGAATACCATTATAAAATATTGTTTCCAAAGCAATGGCTCAGGACAAATTTAATGCAAAGGCAGAGACAACTGACCTGAGCATGCTTCTTTTTTAAAATCAGTACATGGGAAAAAATAGCACCACCAACCTTGCAGGTAAATTGACCTGAAGCAGCAGAGGCCTTAGGCTGTAACTGCTGGAGGACAGCAGCAGCCCACCTTGTTGATATCCAAATGACCGGATTCCAGATAAACTGAAAAAGCTAACTGTGGGGAAAAGTCTTTAGTAGTTTTAACGGATGGTAATCTACTTTATGAAAACTTAGATTTGGCACTTGGCATTTCAAAAAAAAAAAATAACGTGAACATCACCTCTAAAGCACAAACCAGTTCACCCAATTACTTTTTATAAAATTCAACAGCCCAACAAAATTAAATGGCCCAACCTCCACAAAGACCATAGAAAATTGATTTGAAGCTGATATTTATGACTTCTTCACCCCTTTTGTGATTATTTGAAAGCAAGTCCAAGTTCTGTAGCATTTTGTGGGACACACTTCCAAGTAACTGACATCTAAGATTATCACCCAGTTTATTTTGAACAGATGCTAACTGGACAAAAGGTAAACTCCTTTGGACTTCAGGTCTGCCACTATAACCCGTAGTGAACACTGTAACCACTGTAAACAGCAGACCAGGCTTGGGGCCTAAGATCCAAAGAACCATCTAGCCATTTCCATACACCAAATACGGCTGTGAAGTTGTGTTTCTCAAACAGATGCTCCTATGAATCATTGTCAGGAACAGTTCCTGCTAAGGCAGTTTCTAATATAGTATGGTGGTCTGCTGTTCAAACATTTTTAAAAAACCTATTGTGTATTCACAACCCCAAAGCTATACATCAAGCAATTCTTCAGATCTCAACCTGTAACAACAGTAAATGTTACACGGCAAACATGACTCCTGAATACATTAGAATTCCGAATTGCATATTATTTTGATATGTTTTGCTTCAGATAGCCCTCAAGATGTGATCTTTCAGAGGATTTTAAGGGGACGAAAAGTGCAGATTTGCTAACCTGCAGTTTTTGGTTATCTTTAGGGGATCCAAGAATGGATCACTTATGGATACCAAGGCCCCATCTGTGGAGTGGAATAATTATATCACCACTTTTTTCCACTATTATAGTGGAGCACCTGGGGGTGAGAGAAAACACCAGCATGTGAAACTGTATCCCTCTTTTCTGCCATATCTGATGTGTTGAATATCCTTGTTTGTCCCCCATCGGGTTTGTTTGGGGTGCCTGCACCTTAACTGCCCCAATAGCAGGACAGTTAGGGGAAAGAAGGGAGCTTTAAAACAACTGCTAGCTTCTTATGATTTTTTCCCCTGTAAATTTTTTAGGAATATGTTTGGAGAGATCTTGTATCCTCTTGTAATACTACAGTACACCAATTCACAGGACCTCTTATGCACCAACAGGTATCCAACAGCATTAAAATGATATATCATCTGCAGAATAGTAGGCACTGCCTACTGAAGGTGAAGTAACTTCAGATAAAGACCATATTCAAAAGGTTCGAAAAATACTATATTAACTAACCACTTTGGACTTCACCAATTTTTCTTGTCTATTTAAGAAATTATAGTGCTTTGGGCTGCTTGGAGGGCATTTCTACAGGACACACTTCAGTTGGTTCTATACCAGTCTAACTATCATGGTTTTCCCCAAAGGGGTACTAGGAGATATAGGTAATGAAAGTGCTGAGAATTCTGTTAAAAGTTTGTCACAAAGGGACAGAAGGGTGGAAGGAATGACTTTAAAATCAATTTGTCTATAGGATATGAATATCCTGACATAGGGCAAAAACCATAGCAGTTACAGGTCCACACAGTTACGTCACCCTCTAGTGTTATCTTATGGAAAGTCATCTTAACTGCTCTGGAGCAAGGGGCTTAATTTCATTTTAAGGCCATATCTGTCGTATTTAAGGCCATAGCAAAAAAAATTGGAACTGTTATGGTTTTATGGGATTCCATGGTTTTGCTGCAGCCTATAATAAGAACAGATGCCAGCAAGATGCAAAAAAACCCCAGATTCAAACAACCTACTCTCTGGACCAGTCTGACTTCAGTGAGGCTCTTCTGTGGTCAGTGATTTGGGAATTGTGGCCTTGAGTTATAACCATCCATAAGAACAGGTTAGACATTTGAGGTCATCCACTTTTGAGGCATGGACTGGAATTTTGGTTTGAGTTTCACACATCCAGATAAATCACAGCTTTCCCTTGAACACAGATTTCCTAGTGCTTATAAGCAACACAAACAAGATAATAAACATTACCCTTATACATACTTTATGTATATCCATCAAAGTGGCATATGTCCTTCCTGAGATGCACACATTCATTTGTACTCTTGGAGGTTGTATCATCCCTACAGTTCTGTATCCAAAAATAGATTAACTTTCAATCTATTTCACAAAGTAATGATGCAGTGGATCAAGTCTCTAGCAGGATCTCCCCAACAATGAGATAGTGGCAGAACACGAGTGCCACTTCCCAACTTGGAGATTATAGTTTTTAAAAAGTGTGAAACCTGCTCCAATTGTTTCTTGAAACATGTCCATAATAAGATGGTATGACTGTCCTTCCCCAGGTTTTGTGATTACAATACATACAGTATATACTTTTAGCTATACATTCATGGCTTTTTGTTATTCTTTCTTTAATCTTTACAAGCAAGACACACATACATGGTTGCATGTTGCTTGAGCATTTTGAGACCTCTTGAGCCTGTTCACTAACATGTTAGAAAACCTGCATTCACAATTGGGCAGATATGTAAATGCCTGATATTTTAATTTCATATCCCTGCATTCTTACATCAACAGTGCAAGAATCGGGTGATAGTCCAAGAAACCAATATGTTGCACATCTGGTCTTCCTTGTCATTACTGTATTCTGCAAAATCAAATGTACAAACATTTCGTGAAAAGCTGAGGGAAGCAATTACTATTCTATTTCTTGGTGGGCCTTCTGTCCCATTTTTTTGCCCTCATCTTGCCAGGGATGGTTTGCTGGGCATTTGTTCCCTTTCTTCTCAACTTATGGTACTGCACAGTGACCTCTCTTGAAATAAACTAGGTTTCTTCAACACAGAGAAGTAGTTTATGTATAATACATGTCATCTACTGCCTGGGATAAAAAAGAGGAATCTCTGACTTGAGTGACTTTCTTCCTCCTCTCCCGGCCCCTCCACACACTTATATGCTTAAGCAAAATATGGTAATTTTGAGGCACTGTTAAGAGGATTCTAAACTGACCATCTAGTCTAGCATCACAAATTCAGAACTGTCTATACCAGGAGTCTCCAAACCCTGGCCCTGGGGCCAGATGTGGCCCTCAGCAAGCCTCAAGAACTCTCTATCTGGCCCCTGGGCAAGCCCTGTAATCCACTCCAATATATTCTTAAATGTAAATTTATTCAAATTTGAAATGTAAAATAGTTTTTTTGCCCCTGACACAGTGTCATAGAGATGATGTGGCCCTGCTGCCAAAAGCTTAGAGACCCCCTGATCTATACTATAAAGGAGGGAAAGATGGGAAAGTCGTGGGTGTCCCCAGTGGCTCAGCTCTTGCTCCCGAAACAGGAGCCAGCGCTGCCCTTTCCAGTGTCCCACAAGACTGACTCATCGGGAAAGGCTCTTTCCCCCTTTCCATTCCAAAGAAAACACGCAGGCAGCCAGATTCTGTTGGAGCGCTTTATTGTATAAAGACTTTTTTTTAGAGGCACCCTGGCGCGCACATCTGTCCATGATTCCTTCACACTACAAAGCGAAGCAATTAAGCCCCAGGAGAGCGTGTGCCAGAGCGCTCCAGGGCTTCTCCTGCTGATTAAGGAGAGGTTGTTTCAAGTTGGCACAGGAGTCTTCCTTCTCCCAGAGCATCAGCCTCAGGGTGGGAGAGAGCCAGGGAGCGTGCAGACAGTTGCTCCTGGGTGCAACAAAGGACACTTGGTGTGGACAGCACACCGGACTGACAAGAGAGAAGGAAAGGAAGAAGCAACAAGCTCCTCAGTTGGAAGTGTTCTCTTGTAAGAAAACAAACCACACAAAGGAAGGGAAAGCAAGAAAAAGGACACTGAGAAAAGAGAAGACAGTCACCTCGTGTTATACTGAACTAATTCTGCACCATCAATGTCAAAGGATAGAGGAAGAAAAAGTTTACCTTCAGCCTCTATTGAGCAGAGGAGCAGAGCTGTACACAAGGCAGCGAGGGGCGCTGCAAAGAGCCTGGTCTTCATTGTCCTGGTTCTGAATCACAACCACATGAATGGATCTATGACTAGAAAAAGAAGGGCAGAGAATTAGTATGGCTCTTATTAAATGTGGTCAGAGAGGAGAGGGAGGCATGCAACAGAGCAGGAAGAAAAAGGAGGCTTCTGATCACTTTCTTCCCTCACCCCAAGCCTGTCCCCTCAAACATCCACCCACCGATAGAGCCAAGGAAGAGAAGGAGACAGAGTGCAAACTGATTTTCAGAGCTGGCACCTCAAAACGGAGAAAAAAATATGATGTTACTTCATTACTGTACTAATGCATCACCAATCACTGTAAAAAGCAGAATCCAGGTCCCTGTTCCAAGGAAATAACTTTGTAACAACCTACTTTGTTGTTGGTATCCTTCCTATCAACTACCAAAGGAAATGAAATTCTGAATATTAAATGAGACGAATGCAAAGACTATGAATTTCATTAAAGAACTTGAAGCTTTCCCTGATGCAGTTTACTGAACATTACTAGAGTCATGGGTTATCCTCTGGCACATCCAGAAGTGATTCTGGCTGTGCCCCCAGAGTGTTCCTTGGCAGTTGCAGCTACAAGCATTGTCACAAGGGTCATTTCACACTACAGTGGATTTTCTAGCATATGGTAGGCCCTTCCTTTGTGCTACTATAGCCTCTCCATAGGAATGCACACTGCAAAGCATTCTCAGAAAAGCCAATGATTCTGTGCCCAAAATGCCATGATTTAAATGGCAGGAAAACCAAGGTGGACAATGGTGTCAAATATGGCAAACCCATCCCTAAGGAGCATGTTCACAAAATGAAATCATCACAGACCAAATTCCCCATCTGGAGGTGGAAGAGCCTCAAGTCCTAGTTGAAAAATGTCACCTAACATCCAAACATTGGGGAGAAAAAAGGCCTCCCCTCACCTGACACAGCTCCTACCCTCTGGCTAGATTCCACAAGCTCACCATAGGATGGGTGGGCGTCCCCACTTCCTCTTGACTTCCCATCTACTGCTTCCCTTGCCTCAAATACACACAAAGAGTTCACCTGTCAAATGTCACATCTGCCTTGACTGACAGTTTCCTTCTAAAATCAAAATATGTCTAAGGTCTCCAATGCTGATGAAATCATAAAGTGTCTGGAAGGCTGGAAATGTGAAGGAAGTGCAACAGACTCAACAAGGAATGTGCAGAATTCCAGGATCCAGTTCCATAAGCAGGGCAAATTTTTTTAAAGGATACATTCACTTGTTGTGTACATACAGCTGAGAGGGTGAGATCCTAAAGCAAGACCTATGAAAGACTACTGGGATAACTTCTCCTCTGCCATCACACACCCTCTTCCTTTTCAGAACTGAACTTTCAGGGGCATCTCCCTGTCCTTCAACCTCCCCCCTCCCATATTTCACCAACGAGAATTGTTGTCATGAAATAGAAAGGAAGGTAAACACTCCAGATATGATAAAAGCAACATACAAACATCTCAAGAAGCTTCAGGTGTTCTTGTGAGGTGATCTTTCTACATGGCAGCTGACAAGCAGTGCATGAAAGGTTGCATTTCTGCTTTCACACCTGCACACGCCCATAGCAAGAAGGGAGAGAGTCAAAAGCACTTCAAGTTGCCTGTGGGTTATACAAGATTCTCAAAAAGGCAAGGAATGTGCTCCTTCCTACCTTCCTTCCCTAGGAAGCACACAGGGAGCTCCAGAGCCTCTCCTCTTTTTATCCCTTCCCCTCCTCTTCCTTGCATTGGATCAACTCAAATGCCTTTTTCAGTCGGGATTTTACTTGGCGTCCTTCTTCACAACTGCTGAAGCACTTCGTTAAGGATGGCTTTAGAAGTCTCACGGCAGTTTGGAAACTGTAATAAAAGCACTCTGCCTACAAATATGCAGTTTCTTTCTTTTTTCCCCTAGATCTGAAACAAATTATACACAAGGGAACATAACATACCACTGAAACCTGACTCCTACGTCTAGAGGTCCCTGACTTAGCCAGACCATTGTGTTCACTCAGAGTCAGAAAAAGAGAAAACCGCTCAAAAAGGCAGGCTGGATGTAGATGCTGCCAAGGGATCAGCAGACGAGGAACAGACGGACTTGGCTGCAACTGTCAAAACCACCTACACTGGAGCAATCCCATTGAACTGCTGGGAAACCACTCAGTAACACTGCTTAGTGCCAAGGCGGTTTCTATGTCCATTCCAAGTAAGCACTTTGGGCAACTTAGTCGACGCTGCAAAATTCACTATCTTAAGCCATCTGACATTTCACTTTTTTACAAAAACAAGTATCTCTTGTCCTTAGGAAAGGTAATCATATCTGGTAAAACGTAATTCACTGAAGAAAGTGGAAATTAAGATGCCCAGAGACCAAAGCACATATCTTTGCCCTTTTCCCATGACTAGCAAAAGTACAGTTATTCAATAAGCTGCTATATGCATACAATTTCATAATGTATCATAACTGATATTTTCAGAATTCAAGATTCTACAGTGAGGAAAACGCAGCAAAAAGCACTGGTTGTTCCATTAGCTTCAGAATGCCCCAGCCCTTTTTGTGGTTAACCCCCAATTTATCAGCCACCCCTACTTATCACTCTAATTTAGTCTGTGCACAACTGAATGCCACATGGAAGTTATAAAAGACACCTCTCATATATCAGGAAGATCTCAGAAGTTGCATAGCTAGATGGGTGGTTTGCTATCTGCCCAAAGCTCTCTGGCCATCATCCCGCACAGACTGAGGAGTGTTTAACATGTCAGTCCCTGAGACTAACAGCACAATCCTAACCATGTCTACTCAAAAGGAAGCCCCATTGTGTTCAATGGATCTTACTCCCAGGAAAGTGTCTTTAAGATTGCAGTCTCAGCCTGCAATCCTATCCACACTTACCTGGGAACTAGTTCCATTGACTATGATATAATCTGAGCAGACATGTGGAGGATTGGGCACTAAGTCCCAAGTTGTAATGCTCTGCATTACAACCTTCCTACCAGCCACTTGGGTGAAGGGTTTTTGATACCAACAAGCAAATATGGTTGACGGACATGTGACGGAGTCCTGCCTTGCCCCTTCACTGTATGAACTAATGCACAACTACTCAGAAGTCAGCCCCACCAAATTCAATAGTATTGTGTTTAGGAATGCAGCTTTAGAGCATCCTCACTGAAGAGCCTAGGAGCAGATGGAAATGTGATGGGAAAGAAAAAGCTAAAAAATTCCAAAGGCTGGTGTATCAAGCCCTTAAGTGGCCCCAGTTAGGCTGAAAGTAGAAAATCTATCTATACCAGTGAATGCCAAATTTTTAGCACTAGGACCCACTTTTTTACATGACACTCTATTGGGCCAACCAAAGTTGGTTGGAGTAGGAATCTAATGGCCAGAAAGGCAGTACATAAAATATCTGTATTCTATACTAATTTTTTTAAAAGGAGATCTAGGAAGAAATTTATTTATCTGCAAGTAATAATAATCTCCTAAAGATGCTCTAACTTTTCTTTCCCTCCTGCAAACTGTAGGAGCTCAGTTTGCAAGGAGCTGAGCTCTTTCAGCACAATTAGCAGCTGGCTGATTTTTGAATAGCCTCAAGGCAATTAGTGATCTGATCTTTCCATCACCTGCATTTTCCTCAGTAGCAGGCCTCCATCAGTCTTGAAAGACTATGGTATCGTGCTCAGTGCTGCATACGCTGCATGCGAAGTACGAAAGCCTGGGTTGGATTGTTATGGAGGATAGGCTGTTACCCAAGCAGCAAATCCCCCCTCTCCACGCCACTGAATTAGTCCAATGGAAAGGCAGAGCCAATACGATTGGATCCAGCTGCGTCACAGAGCTGGGCTAAGGACAGAAACTCACCCTGTTTTGTGGGGCCAACCTGGGTCTCGAACCCTGGCCTGCTGGTTAACAGGCACAGTGTCTTAGCAGTAGAGGGAGGCTAAAAATCTAGGGCGGCCATAGTGTACACTTCAGCCAGCAGTATTTATAGGTCTTTTAATGTTTCTTCAGACTTATCTAATTTTCGCACACCCTGATGTATTTGCCCAGCCTGAAAAAAATAGTCACCCAGATCTAGAATTATGACAAGTTCAGCTTAGCTACTATGGGATCCATCAGTGAGTTCTAACCTATAGTTTGGAAAGCTTGTGAATGAAGGGTCCAAGATGTCTTTATCTTTTTTAACCCTCCACCTTCCACATGATAAAGAGACACAGACAAGGCTGCAATCCTAGCCACAATTACCTGGGGGTCAGCTCTCCCAACTATCTTATTTCTGAGTAGACATGCAAAGGATGGAGCTGTAAGCCAGGGCATTTAATAGGCAGAGTAGGGCTGAAAGAGCAAACTCCAGGGAGTGATTAACCTCTGGGAAGGAGCTCCCTGCTACTGCATGATCTCCAAAATCAAGAAGTAGAAGGCACGTTCAACCACCAAAGGAAATTGACAGGATTGGACCACACCTTCCTGGAGTCTACCCAAGGGTTGGCACGCGCCGTCTTCTTCTTCATCCCCCTTTGTAATGAATAGCCTTCCCAGCTGCTTGACCCCCAGAGGAGATGATGGAACATTCAGAGACATGATACGATGGAACGTTCAGACATGATATGATGGAACGTTCAGACATGATCAAAGGCTTCGCCTCAGAACGTTGGAGGCCCAGGAGTTCGATTCAGAACCTTCCCGCTTGCTTGCTTGCACCTTCCCATTCCAACGGCGCAAGGCAGGCAAGATGCTTCTCCGCTTGGAGGGACCTGGCGCCAGCTGAGCATCGGCTGCGCCTCTGCCTTTGCCTGAGCTTAGAGCGCCACCTGTTGAGCCCTTACAGAAAAAACCAGCCCGATCCATACAGTACAAGTACTGTACAGTATAGCTGGCTTTTTTTCTTTTGCTCCTTGCTGCTGCTACTCCCAGTTTGTCCCTTGGACTGCAAGGAGATCAAATCACTCCATCCTGCAGGAAATCACCCCTGGCTGTTCATGAGAAGAACAGATCTTGTATCTGTTCATTAGAAGAATAGCTATTGTATCTATTCATTAGAAGAACAAATATAGTGTCTGATGTATGAACAGACATATCTCTTCATAAGAAAAACAGATATTAAACCTTAAATACTTTAGCCACATCATGAGAACTCTTTAGAAAAGACCCTGATGCTGGGGCGGGGGGGGGGGGGCGGAATGAGGGAAAAGGCGAAAGGAGGATGGTATGGGTTGTACAGTGTTACCAAAGAAATGAACATATATTTGGATAAATTTTGGAAGTTAGTGGAAAGATGGGGGGTTGATAGGCTGCTGTCTATGGTTAAGGACTGAATGATAAATTCCAGTTTAGGATCGCGGATAACAAAACACAAAATACCCAATCAAAATCTGTGGTCTTTTAGACATTTTGCAAAGTTGCTGAACTTTCTAACAATTTCACTGACTTTCTTGCTTTCCATTCCACTATTTCTTCTAGGCTGACTTTTTTTAAAATGAGGCAGAAGTGGGGAATCCACCCCCTCTGGTTTTGCCACCCGACTCTCTTACTGATCCCAGACACAAAGTCCACTTGCACACATACAAAGACTAGAAAGACGCGCTAAGCATGACAATAAACGATAATAAATTGGGGCACTTCAAGCCAATCCGATCTGAAGTAGATACGGGAGCATCTCCCCCTACACATCCCTAGCCACAGGAAAAGAGAAGAAATTTACTTATAAGGAGCTGCGGTGGAGTCAAAGACCGGGGTGGGGTGGGGTGGAGAAGGAGAATCCTCTGCCAAGCCAGCCTGTACTGATCAAGGCTGGGTCTGAAGACCAGAAGAGGCATCACTTACCAAACACCTAAAGCTCTCAGGTGTAGAGGCAACCTCTCTACTACTCTCAGAAGTAGAGGGAAACAGAGCACAATCCTAACCAGGCCTACTCAGAAGTAAGCTCCATTGTGTTCAATAGGTCTTACTCCCAAGAAAATGTCTTTTGGATTGCAGACGAAGTGAATCAGGCTTCCACAAGAAACTCAGAGCCCAGTCCTCTGCATGTCTGCTCAGGAGTAAGTCCCATTGCGGTCAATGGGACTTGCTCCCAGGAGAGTGTGAATAGGATTGCAATCTCAATCCTTTAAAACGATTGCAGTCTCAATCCCTTAAAATAACCCGTCTAGGTTTACCAGCAATCACCAGAGCGCAATCCGAACCATGTCTACTCAAAAGTAAGCCCCGTTGTGTTCAGTGGGTCTTACTCCCCAAAAAGGTGTTTTTAGGATTGCAGCAAGGAAAAAAATCATTTATATTTAGCCTTTTTTTTTTGCCCCCGCACCCAAAGACCTGAATTTCAGGAGATTAGAAGCCGTCGGGTACAAAGCAGGCAAAAAAACCCAACGCGCCCCCTTTGCCCTTCCCCAATCCTCTGCTTGCTCCTCACAGGTTTCACCGGGTAGTAAAACCAAACCAATGAATTGCAAACATAAATCCTCTCCTTGAATGCTGCACAACTCCCCAGTCCAAGCTTGCAGGTCAGTACCTGGGACGCAGAAGAGGGAATCCCCAGGAGGGGATGCAGAGAAAGGAATCCCCAGGAGGCAGATGAGGGAATCCCCAGGAGGGGATGCGGAGGAGGGAATCCCCAGAGGAGGGAATCCCCAGGACAGAAAACCCGCGCTTGCCCAGCTCAGCAGGACCAGCCCTTCCCTTGCACGGTCCCTGCAAGGTGGTCTCTGCCCCGAGGGTGCTGCGCACACAGACCTTGGGTGACTGATAGGTGGATGGCTGGCTGGCTGCTGGAGGAGCGCAGCCACCTTGGGGCAGGGTGCGGCCAGCAGCTCAGCAGCAGCAACAGCTGTAGGCGTTGCTGCTACTTGGGGTCGATCCGTCCGTCGGGGAAGCCTGGCCGCCTGCAAGTGGGAAGAGCCTGCCGGCGGTCTGCTCCTTAATAGAGGGCTGTTCCCAGCTCCCGACTCGTAAGCTGTTACGAAACGGCGGCGGGAAAAGGTGGACGGCTGCCACGGGGGTGGGGGGGGGATGATCTATGGATGCTCAGTCTCCTCTCATGTGCAAGAGGGAGCTGCAGAGCCTTGATCCTTGCAAGCCACATTCCTGAGGCATTAGAAGTCCCTGCCTGCCTGCCTGGGCTGCCCTGCAAGGAAGCCTTGCCTGGAGGGAGGGAGACAGGGGGGAGACACTGCACAGCAAAGGGGGCTGCTGAGGCCGTCCAGCCAAGAACACACGTAGGACTAGTTCCCTGTTCTCCTTGCACCACTAGCAGCAGCAGCAGGGCAGCCCCACATGGGTCCAACAGACTTGCTCTGCAAGCCTCCCTAAGCCGCCTTGAGTCCCCCAGGGAAAAAGGCAGGATATAAAGTTTTTTATTTTTTATTAATTATTATTTTATTAATAAACTATGATGGTGATGATGATGGCCCAATACTATCCAACTTTCCAGCTCTTGTGTAGCCACACTGCAGCCCCACAGTAAAGGAACACTTCTTTTCATTCTTTAAGGCTCCAGAGTTTGCTCCTGCTCCAGCATAGGATGCAGCCTACACCCCACTGGAGCAGCTGTATCAGCCCTGGAAAATGGGAGAGGATCAGATTCTTGGGGAGCACTGTGTGGTGTAGCTAAGGAGCAAGTCAATCAATCAACAGTATTTATATACTGCTTTTCAACAAATCCTATACAGTTTTCTAGCACTTGTGTAGCTGTGCCAATGGGCAGCGTGACCATATAGAATGGAGGACAGAGTGGCTTTACCTTTAAGTGTTCCATAGAAGAGGGAATTGAGGCAGGTTGGGTTCAATATAGGAGGATTTAAAAAGCAGCACTCTCTTAAGGAGAGGCACTCTATTCTCCATTCTGTATAGTCACTGCCATCCTGGGTTATGGAGGCCTCCACAAGCAGAAGTGGATTGGGTCCTGAGAGTACCTGCTTTTAGCCCTTTCCTCAATGTCGAAAGCAAATGTACTTTATTTAGAAAATTTAAACATTTTCCGGACAATTATGTGCCATAGCTCTTGATAGAAAAGATATTGATAGAATACAGTACGAATAGCTGAGGGTGCAGTTCTCAGAAAATTACAGTGCCTCTCCAACAGGGAGGGGTAGAAAACCCCCTCCCCCAAAAAAGTTATTTGGCCGTTTCAAACTCAATGTTCAGATTTTAATATCAAGTAATATGCAAGTATTAGGACTTCAATACTGAAAAACCCCAGATGCAAGTGTTTAGTGGTAATCCATGTTACCCACCAGAGTAGGGCTTGCTCCCACCATTTTTCCAGACTGGAATTACCAAGTGTTGAAATGCTTTGTGAACCAACAATATCTTCCACTGAGAAATTTAAAGAGGGAATCCAGAGGAGAATCCCCTGGTCTGCAGACACCCTGCAAAGTCTCCTCCCTTTCTTCCCCTTCAACATGTGGCCCCCTTCTGCCCACCTTCCTTCCTTGGATTACTTGCTCTACCCTGCCCCAGCCTTGAGGTCATACAAATAGTTTGTCTACACACGTTGCATTGCCAGGGCGTTCACAGTGCTGGCTTATATACAGCCCTTTAATCTGAATCTCTTGGATCCCAGCCTATTTATTTCCAAATCCCACCATCAGCAAGGCCTCCAACAATCCTGGTGCAAGCAGCAGTAGCAGCCCTTCCAGTCACAGAAGCTGATTGTCTGCCAGGAAAACCTCAGCCCTGCAGTAGGGCTGCTCGTCCACCCCAAGGCCTCCTTCTTGCAGACTTTCTTAGGCTTTCTCCTTAGCAAGCTGTCTCATGGGAGTTTATGGGGGAAGGACAAATCAGAAACAGGAGCCAGCCATGGTACAGAAAACCTAAGGCTGCAGTCAACTGAGAATAAGTTCTATTGATTATTATGGGATCCATAATAATCCTAACCATGTCTACTCAAAAGTAAGCCCCATGGTGTTCAAAGGGTCTTACTCCCAGGAAAGTGTCTTTAGGATTGGAGCTATAGTTCTGAGTAGACACACATAGGATTGAGCTCTGACTCAAGGAAAGCCCCCACTTCCAGTCCAGTCCTAAGCATGTCTACTCAGAAGTAAGTCCCATAGTACTTACTCCCAAGAAAGTGGTTAATTACTCCCAAGAAGTGTGGTTAATATTGCCCCCTTCTTCACCCTGCTTAGGCTCTCTTGGGGTGGCCTGATTGCCCAATCCTGGCATGCCCAATCAGAAGTACATCCCAAATAATAAAAGGGGTTTACTCCCAGGAGAGCCACACTTACTCCTAGGAAAGTGTGGCTATGCACACTCTCCTGGGAGTAAGCCCTTTGACTGTAATGGGATGAGGATGCTGATGGAGTTGGAGGACTCCCAAGGGATTCAGCCTTCTCCATGCCAGAGACCCCTGGATTTGTTTGAGTGGATTGCAAGTCAGGACCATCTCTAGCCTTAGGACAGGGACAGCCTGTCCTTCTCCTCCTTGAGTTTTCTGGAGTGGTGGTTTGGAGTCCACTAAATTCAATCCCACACATAGAAACCAGGACTTTTGCCAGTCTCTGCTATGCCCACTGCCCTAACCTGCCTCAGGGACCCAAGCTGGAGTGTTTCTGCACCTCCCCTCAATGACAGCCCCCCCCCCACTCACACACACACACACACAGGTAACACCTGTGTCCATCCAATAATTGCTACACATACACCCCACTGTGTCTAAGGGCACAATCCTAACCATGTCTACTCAAAAGTAAGCCCCATTGTGTTCAGTGGGTCTTACTCCTCGGAAAATACCTTTAAGATTGCAGCCTAAGACTGCCTGCCCACACAAACACACACAGGTCCCTTACCACAGTGACAAGCCAATAACCAGTTTCAAGCCAATGACTGCCCTCACACACACAGACACAAGGTCCTTTACCATACCACACATACAGCACAATCCTAGCCATGTCTACTCAAAAGTAAGCCCCATTGTATTCAATGGGTCTTACTCCCAGGAAAGTGTCTTTAGGATTGCAGCCTATACACGCACACAGGACAGACTCAGTGTCCCTTTTACCACAGTGTCAATCCTTACAATGGGATACTAGCAGGCCTCTGTCAGTCTTGAAAGACTATGATATCGTGCTCGGCGCTGCATACGCTGCATGCGAAGCACGAGAGCCTGGGTTGGATTGTTATGGAGGATATGCTATTACCCAAGCAGCAAATCCCCCCTCTCCACGCCCCTGAATTAGTCCAATGGAAAGGCAGAGCCAATACAAGTGGATCCAGCTGGCGTCGCAGAGCTAGGCTAAGGAATGGGATACTAACTTGGGAGGAAGTCCCCTTGGGACTGAGTAGGCATGCCTAGGCTTGGGCTCTGAGGCTGCCACCCTTCCACACAATGTCCTCATTGTCCATAATGGGACTTACTCCTGAACAGACATGCATAGGATGGAGCTCTCAGGCTGCAACCCTCTCCACACTTTCCTGGGAGTAGGTCCCACTGACTCTAAAGGGACTTATTTCTGAGTAGACGAGCCTAGGCTTGGGCTCCTACTCCCACCTTACCTGCTGGAGCCTGAAGGTGGCTCTCCTTTAGCAGCCAAGCAGGCAGGTGTCTCAGTTCTCCAGACCCTCAAGCAGGGCTGCGCAGCATCCTAAGGGTGCAATTTAGAAGAGGTGGTGACCCTGCTTGGTGCCTGCCTCCTCCCAGGCAACCACCTTCCTTCTCATCCAGTCCTGGGCAGGTTGCATTGCTGTGGAATGGCATGCAGGTGGCAAGGCTATAGGAAATGGGGGGGAAGAGATTTTTGCAAGGGGTTGCAATCAAATCAAGGGGTGTGAGCATTTCAGTGCCATCAGATCTGCTCCCTGGATAGCAAGCAATGGGAGGAAAAGAGACACCAGCCAGCCAAGAAGCCTCCTCTTTGCAGAAAGGTCCTGCAGCCCCTCACCCGCCCCCCGCCCCACGTACAGGCTCCTGGGGGTCGTAGATCCTGGACTGCGCAGGGGATCCCTGGCTGTAGTAGCACCACTTGAAGCTGGTTCCCAGCTCTAGTACTGCAGCATCCTCTGTGCAAAGCAGGAGAGATAAGAGCCACGCCGCCCTTAGGAGATGCAGAAGAAGTCCCACCAGTAGTGAGTGCTACGTCCAAGAGAGTCCCAGCCACGAGGAAAGAGGTTTCCTACTTAGAGGTCTTTACACCCTTTTGGAGGGCTTCAACCCTCCTCTGCACAGTTACAAGTAGGCGGAGGAGGCAAGGCTGGGAAGAGTCATTCACAGTCCAATAGCGCCGCCTACTGGTTGTCATCATCACCATTGAGTCACAGCTTTCCCCACAATATGTTTTTCCTAGGTCTTTATTCTTATTTCACAGATGGGCAAACTGCCTTGAACTCCCTGTAAGGCAGCTGTATATACTATACCTATGCATATTAATGGAAAAATATACTGTATTTACTCGTATCTCTAACACTCACCTTTTTCAGCCGATTTCAGACTCCAAAATCAGGGTGCGCATTAGATTCAATGGTTAATTAGATTTGTGTGAATACGGTGTTTTGATTATAAGTATAGGGTGTGTATTAGATTTGATGGTGCATTAGATTTGAGTAAATACAGCAATTGGGGTTAGAAGAGTCATAAAATCCAGGGGTCTCCAAACCCTGGCCCTGGGGCCAGATGTGGTCCTCAGCCATCAAGGAAAGGCAGTCCTCTCCATCTGGGCAATCTTCCAGAGGCAAAAGGAGGGAGCTCCATTCTCCACATCTCAAAAAGGGATTTTGAGGGGTGGGGAGGCTCCTCTCACCCCCTCTCCCTGTGTATGAAAGTACTTATGAACAGGTTTGAAGATCATCTGCTCTCTATGTGTGTTGGAAAATGTTTATGAAATGATTTGAATTAATCCACTCACAAGTTCTGCCACTAATATATTAATTTATGTAAATTTATTCAAATTTGAAATATAAATCAATTCTTTTTTTCTTCTGCCTCACACACAGTATCAGAAAGATGAGTCTATACTCGCTGGCTCCTGGTCCTCACAAAAGATCTCCCACATGCTAAATAAATAAATAAGTGGGTGGTGACATGGCTAATAATATAAATTTTCCAGTACTTAACATTGGTTGAACTAGCCAAGAGATTTTAAGAGTTCGGGCACAATCCTAACCATGTCTACTCAAAAGTAAGCCCCATTGTATTAAATTGGTCTTACTCTCAGGAAAGTGTCTTTAGTATTGCAGCCTTCACATTTTCCTCATTTCAGACCAAGTATCTGAAGTGGATGCCCACTCGGGAAGCAGTGGGGGAGCAGTCAATTCGGCCCCCAAGGAGTTTCTTTGTCAATGCTTGTTCCCTTGCCCTTATCCTGGAGCTGGAAAATTGGTTAGGATTGCACCCTTAGTCTTTGAAGATCCAGGTTCAAATCAGCCCTGATCAGCCATCAAGTTTCAGGACCTGGGCCTATTCATTATCTTTCAGCCTGATCTACCTTATAGGGTTGTTGTGAAGACAAAAGGAAGGGAGAAACTATGTTCACCATCCTCCTTAGAAGAAGGGTGGCATAAAATGGGAATAAATAGAAAAGCACAATGCTCTCTGCTTCAAAAGGAGGAACTATATTGTTAATTCTATAAGAATTATTGTAAGGTATAAAAAGAAATTATTACAACAAAAGCTCTTTAAATATATTACCTGTTTGCAGAATTACTTTGCATTAATGGCTCTGAAGGATATTTCAGACACACTTACATAAAGTCTGTCCGTCCCCCAATCTAAAATGCAGTCTTTGTTTAGGATGTAAAGACAAAGTTCCACACGCAGGAGAAAGAGGGGGCAAGAGAACTGCATCAGCTGAATAGTAGGAATATAGTATAAAAATACATGAATGAAAAAGGTTTGGTTCAGAAAACTTGAGGTCTGTCTTTATTTTATTCTGTTGAAGACAGCAGTAAAATATCCAAGAGAAAAATATAACTATACTGTCGTATGATTGGATCAACTGATAAAGTTAGGAGTAGAAAGTTACATTCTTCTGCTTGAACATGTTGTGAGGCAGCTGTATATGAAGCAGGAATAAGTGCTCAAAAAGAAACAAACGGTAAGAGTGAAGATGGAGAGAGGACAAGAGAGACTGCAGACTGAAACAAACATGGCTGAGGGGATGGAGGATGACTACAGAAAATATATGGAAGAGCAACTCAGAGTCCAACCCTATCCTCTCAACCCCCTCACTGGTGCAGCCACACTAGGAAAGAGCATACTACTGTATATCCAGTGATGGTGGGTGCAGATTGGGAAGCTTTGGAGAGGAAAGAGTGATGATTTTCCTTTAGGTCTCTGTAAGTCTCCTGTTCTACAATAACCCTACAATCCAGAGTAACTACGGGAGCACGTAAGAGACTTTACGTGCACCCATAGTTACTGCACCACCCAGTGAAAACCTATGGGAAATTCATATTGCAATCCAGAGCAAATTGCTCTTACACCGGAGCAAGGACTCCCCGTAGTTACTTAGGATTGCGCCCCAAGTCTTCTTGAACATGTATTAGTTCTGTAGCTGGTACAAGTCTGAGAAGAAAGAGACGGGGAGATTGCAAGAGGGGATAGGAGTCAGCGTGCAACATCACCACTAGATACACCTCCTTCAGCAGCCTCCCCACCACTTATGGCAGGAGTTCCAAAATGGCTGGCAATAGAGTGTTCCATATGTTATTGGTGGCCATTTTGTGACAGCGGAACTGTATTTCATCTGCACAGACACTTTGATGCAACAGCACAATCCTTCATAGCAGTGGTTCTTGAGCATTTCAGCTTGGGACCTCCTTTTGAGAACGACAGTTTGTCCAAGACCCCAAGAACTGGAACTATCATCAACTAGAAGCTACTATATCATGGACAGAAGTGACATCAAACAGAAAGAGTCCAATCCAAACCTAGATTGGCGCAAATCACTGGTGATGTAGGGAAATTAGTGCATTTCTGTGCACTGGCCTAATCCTCCCCCAACTCTTTTGTGACACCCCCAAGTCAGCACAGGACTTGTGCCGGGGATTAAGGCAGCCTAACTACAGGTTAGGATTGTATCCAAAGTGACATCACTGTGTTGTCAGAGCTCCACCATGTCTATTCCACTGCGTTCAATGAGACTTACTACCAGGAAAGTATAGATTTCAGGCTGCGGGCCCCATTCCAAAATAGTAGCACTCCTCTTTTCATGACCTCCCTGAAATGAAATCACAACCCCCACTTTGAGAACCACCACTTCACAGGATTGTAAAAGAGATAAAGATAATTAAAAAGGTTGGTGGTAGATGAGAAGATGTGATAGACACATATCTCAAGTACTGTACTGCTTTAATACTAATCCATTCTGTTCTTGTTGAATTTAGCTTAGGAAGAGGTTAGAAAGGAGGGAAATTACAGTGCAGCTTTTAAAAAGTGGAAAATCAACTTTATATCAATATCAAGTACCAGTGTAGCCTAATTATATGCAATTTACTTGTAGCGATTTTGTCTCAGGTTAGCTCTTTAAAAGGAAAGATAAGATTCCCTGAAGTCCAATTAAAAATACTTTTATGTCTTGGTTCAAAATTATGCTTTTCTGTAAACTTATTAGTTTCAGTTAAGCCTGGACTGTTTTAGAAAATAATAAAGCAGTGTTCGGAGGATACGTGCATTAAGATTCCCAGACACCTTGGGGAAATGAGTCAACTACTTATAGGAACATACCACAATTTCAGATGTCTGCTGGTGCTATGATGCACTTTCCAGAACCTATATTTTACTCAGAAATAAATTCCTAAAGACTCTTGAACTACTAAATCCCCTGAAAGATTTTTAGATACCCTTTCTACTGATGTAAATAATGCAGCATTTCTAAACAACAGTGGGTTTTACGAGTTAGTAAAACTCGTAGTTAGGTTTTACTTTTCCCCCATGAGATATTTACATAAGGTAAACACCGTTTCAAATTAAGTAAAAAAATATCTTTCTCACATAACTTTTGTTTTAAGCACTTGGTCCCATGACTTAAAGGTGCTCTTCCTGCGTATTTGTTTAGAACTTAACTACTCATTCAGGGTCCATAGCGAGAAGAATCACTTCCAGTAATTTCTAGTGCCATGTTTCTGCCCTTGTTGTCCTCCCACCCTATATACCTTTGGGAAAAACTTCCAAAAAAATTTGCACCCCTTACCAAAATTTTTCTCAGCAGTCCTGCTCATGGGGTCTCCAGCTGTTGGTGGTGGTGAACCCACAGTGTACAACAAAAACAGACCTTTATGAAGCCATATCAGGACTTATGGTGACCAAGCATAAGCTCACAATAGGATTTTGCTATTAAAGTTGAGCAAAAATGTGGGGAAAGCTTAGGAGCTGCTACTCTGATTGAAGGTCGCAACAGAAGGCCTATCTAACCTCATGTTTTTTGTCTGGGTCACCCAATCCATGAGGCTAATGAAGTCAGTTATCTCAGAGAAACAGATTCATGAGCAGGTAAGGTCTGATGATGCATTGCCATGTACACCAGCTCCATAGGATTATCAAGGGGTGATGCAAACCATAAGGATACTGCTGAATGAAAAGTCTGAGAAGCTCCAACCTTGCCATTGGCACACTTGGGTTTTGCAGTGCCATAGAGCATTTTACAGTGCTTTTGTGAATGGGTATTGATGAAACATATGTTCTGCTGGCTCAAGCCCTCTTTAGGATTGTGCTGTAATTTATTTTGTGAAGCTGCATTTACCCTGATGGTACTATGTAATTTATTATGCAGTATATTTCTTTAAAACAAGTTTCAGATGGACCCAGACCAGTGATAGGATTCAAAGAAATTAACAAGCGGTTCTATGCCCATCTGGCAGCCACTTTTAAATGGCTATTTTTAAACTTTATATGTCCTATCTCTCGTTAACAACCAGTTCTATAGAGTAGGTGCGAACCTGCTGGAGCCCACCACTGATCCAGGGATTTAAAGTCTAAAATTTAGACTTTAAGAGTGCAATCCTAACCTAGGCCAATACAATTCATCAGTGTTCCTGTTCCCATGATGATATAGGGAGGCAACAGCATGTCTGTGCACCAGCCTAACTCTCCCCCAGAAGTAGTGCATATGTGTCTTACAGCACTTTTGTGACACCCTCAGGTCAGCACAGGACTTATATCAGGTCTTAGGCCAGCCTATGTGGATTGCAGCCTAAACTGGTCTAAAACAAGTTTGCTTTATCCAGGTACCAGTGTAGCATAATTATATGCAATTTACTTGTATGCGATTTTGTCTCAGGTTAGCTCTTTCAATGGAAGGATAAGCTTCCCTGAAGTCCAGTTAATGGCTTAAAAGCAGCCTGCTTACAGTGGCAGTGGCAGGCAGTCAAGCTTATCTTAAAGTTCATGAACCTTTGTTTCTGTGCCAGCCTAAGAGGCAGAAACCCTCCCTTCCCTCAAGGGATAAATCACGTGTGATTTGCTCTGAGCTGACAGTGCATTCAAATTGCTTGCACATTGCATATGCATGCACATTGCAGGTGTTCAGTTCCTTGTAGGACAGTCAGCAGCACTTGATATGGCTGCTGCTTGATTCATCTTGATTTATTGCCTGACTTTTTACTATGGCAGCTAATTGCCTTTGTATAACATGAAAATAGTTAATCACACAGGTTCTTGGAATCAAATGTCGCAAATGGGAAGGTTCAACCTGTAGTTCTGTTGCATGGTTCTAAGTGGAGAATTATGTTCTTATAAATAGGATCTCAAGTTTATTTGATCATATAGATCATGTTGTTGTCCTCAATCAGCAACCTCATTTTCTACAGACAATAATTTCCAGTGCACGCTCATAGATGTGATGTGGAATTTTTGTCACCTGTGTGGAAGGCCAGCAAGTCACCCCCATGATGGACCTCTTCCCGTGAAGTGCATGTGGCAACACCCCAACTGGTAGGCATGGCAAACATTATCACTCCTCCCCCACTGTTATTTTAGCTATGACTTTGTATAGGATGGAGATATTACAACACTGTCTATTTCACTGCATTCTGCAAGAGATTATGCATTAATTTATATATAACATGATGGTATCATTCCTTAGAGATCACAAATTTATAAATTTTAGCCAGTAGCAATATCATCTCCCATTATGCAGCCCACACTCCCTAGTGATATCACTGTATACATATCATTCTTATCCTACTTTGTGTTTGTGACACATTGATAATAC
This sequence comes from Cryptoblepharus egeriae, assembly GCA_030015325.1. Lineage (NCBI taxonomy): Eukaryota > Metazoa > Chordata > Lepidosauria > Squamata > Scincidae > Cryptoblepharus > Cryptoblepharus egeriae. The sequence goes on from JAREYC010000001.1 coordinate 153,104,204, forward strand.
AGCCTTTCTTTGTGCACGTAATCATTTTGCTTGTTAACAAGGCTATACTATAATACTAGCAGAATGAACCCATCTATGTAGGAGTAAAATTTCAAGCTGGGCACTGGTGGGCACCATTGGGCATTGGGTACTGTCACTGGACAGTGGACACAAGTAGGCACCAGGTTGGATGTTGATCAGTCAGACTTCAATGTCAAGTATAGGAATGAAAAATACATTGCACCCCTTTTCAGCTCCTCACAAGTTAAATTTCTTTTAAAAAAATTGGTTCTTAATGGGTGTTTATATCATGGAAGGAATATGCTTCCTGAATTTCATGCTTCTAGGTCCAGGGGTTGGGGCTTGGCATTGATGAGTCAGGGATTCTTAAATGGGGACAAAAATACATTGTGCACCTTTTAATCCCCTTCTGGTTTGAATTTTCAAAAATCAATTCTTAGTGGGTGTCTACCAAGGAACACCTTCCCCAAATTTTATGCTTCTAGGTCTGGCGGTTTTGGCTGGGTGTTGATGATTTTCAATGATTCAAATGATTTTCAATTTCAAATTTTCAATTATTCTTCCATTTTATATATGGGTTGAACCCCACCCCCCATTTGCAACATTTGGTTCCTAGAAACTGTGTGACTATTAACTATTTTTGTGTTATACAAAGACAATTCATGGTTACAAATTAATTACCAGCCAACAATGAACCACGTTCTATTTGAAGTGGCTACTGACTGCCCTTCAGGGAGCTGAGCTCTTGCAAACTGCAAGCAGTTGCAGGTGAGAGCAATTATCACTTGGGGGAAGGGATAGAAAAAAACTAAAGAAAATAGAATCAAAACTAAAGTTCACAACCTTTAAGATAAGCTGAATTGCCACAACTCCCATTCTAAGCAGGCTGCCTTTAAGCCATTAAGGGATCCTTTAAAGAGCCAGCCCTCAGTTGCTTTGAGACAAAATCGCAAATAAATAATTCGCATAAAATCAGCCTAGATATCTAGATCTAGATCTATATATACAGTAGATATATAGATATATCTATAGAAAGATAACCCACAGCCTGGTAGTACCATAACTAAGATTAATGACAATGTTCCCAGGTTATGAGAAGTAAACCTTCTGTGCTTTAACTTAGAAATTAGAAGACATTCCAATTTTTGTTCCATTTCCTGAATGCTCAGGAAAAACGTTCAGACACTTGGCCACACAAATAAATAAAAAGATGAGGTTTTATTTTAACATAATTGATTGTGAAATCAAGCTTAAAGTTTTCTTTGTAGCAATTTTTTAAAATCACTGGATTCTAAGCTATTTTAATACGTGTTTAACTGTACGAAAAGCTATTATGTTCTGTTTACTGTGCACATACATGAGTCTTGAGTACACAGTGTACTTAATTAGGAAGGCATTCCTGAAATGCACAAACATTTACCATCACACTCCAATCTGCCTGAATCTTGGATAAAGATGCAAATCTGCAATCCTAAACCACATGTGTGAAAGTAAGTTACATTTTAAGACACTTTTGAATAAATGTGTTTAAGGGCTGACTGGGCAAGAAGCACTAGAGAAAGGAGCCGTTTGGCTCCAACACTTTTCTGCTTGTTTAGTAAACAGTCTGAGAACATTTGTTTAGCTGTCCAATTTAAAGTTTTAGATCAACATCCTGACATGCTCGATTTATTTTTGACAAATGTAAAGACATTTTCATTTAGGAGGAAATAGTGCTTTGAAATTCAAACCAAAGAAACACTCTGTTCTCATATTTTTTTTCCAGTTTTGCCTAAATTACGGGATTATGACATGATCCAAACATTCACTGATGCTTTGTTCTCCATGCCAGGTCTGCACAAATTATCACCAATAAACCAAAGCATCTGCAATATCTACATTTCCACTGCTACCATGAATTTAATTGACAACAGGGTGTCCCTCATTATCTACCAGGGTTTCTTTTTGGAGCCCCTACGAATTTTTTAAAAAATCAGTGGATGAAAATGGTGGTAAAAGATTGATCAGGCTGCAATCCTAAAGACACTTTCGTGGGAGTAAGCCCCATTGAATACAATGGGGCTTACTTTTGAGTAAACATGGTTAGGATTGTGCTCTTAACGACCTACTTTCTTCCTCCTGTATTGCTCCTACTGGTACAAAAACAGAGTTAAATAAAAGCAGTTTTAAAAAATAAGTGCGTCCCTTTAAAATTGTTTAAAAACAGCTTCTCTTACTGTTGTAGAAAAACAGTCAGAGAAGTTTATTACCCCTTCTCCAGGGAACAGCACATTCTCTTTCATTTGCTGTGGCCATTCATGTTGAGTCAAATCCATGTTTATAAGTCAGTGTATACTGTATAACAAGGTTGGACCTGTTTACTGTTTCCTGCCTTACCAGGGCACAGGGGAGGGGGAGCTTTCAAACAAGAGTCATGATAACCTATTTAATTGTGTTTGGAGTCATTTTCTATCGTTTAATTTCATTCAAAGAATGTAAAGGCATTGACTTCCGCCACCCACCCTTTTTTATATAACCATTTCAAATAATTGTTTAAAATTCCAGTAGTAATTTGGTATGTAAGCATTAACAAGATGTGGGAGTACTAATGGACTGCAGTATTGTGGGTGGTAGATGTGGAGGTGAATTTTTTTCTCATGTAGATGGAACAATTTTTCCCCTTAGTGACAATTAATTACACTATTTGGTTTATATATCTGATCTTTCCTTTACATAATGTTTTGAAAGCAATGTGCCAGCATGCCAGTAAATTAAAAACTTGGGAAAGAAAACAGGATTAAAACAGAACCCATTAGAAGGAAATAGTAGTACAATTTGAACACTGTGTGCAATCTCACACGTTTTCATGTCATTAAAGAATGTCATTTAAAGCAGGGTTTCTCAACCCTGGTCCAGGGATCACTGGTGGTCCTCAACAGTTGCCTGACTAGATCATGACTCCTCTATGTGCATCTTCCCTTCCTCACAGCAGGAGGACTCTGTTGGAGGATTGAGCTGCAGAGACCAGTCCTATGCCTAAATAGTAAGGCATAATTCTATGCCTAAGTAGTAAGTCCCATTGTAGTCAGTGGAGCTTACTCCCAGGAAAGCATTGATAAGAGTCCAGTCCAATGCCTGTTATTCAGAAATAAGTCTCATTATAGTCAATGAGGCTTACTCTCCAATAAGAGTGACGAGGACGGCTTTGTGCATTTTCAGTGCATCTGTATTGAAAAATATTGAAAATCCCTGCTCTTAGACATGCATTGAGACATTGGACTCTCACCTGCAATCCTCTTCACAGTAACCCAGCAATAGTTCTATTGATTATAATGGGATTTCCAGCTGGAGGCAGCTGTGCTGTGCTGTAGGTGGGGAAGCCCTCCCTCTGGGTCCCAGAGGCAGAACTCTCCTCCCACACCTGGGCTGGTGTCTGGAAAATTTCTTTTCCACAGAACCAGTCCCTGGGGCCAAAAAGATTGAGGACCACTGGTTGAAAGAATGTAATTTAATCACTTAAAAAACTATTTTTCTGCTTACAGTGTTCATTTTCTGAAAAAGTAGCAAAACATTAAGAAGGTGAAATGTTCAAAATAGAATTTGTGATTCCATAACCAAGGCAGCATTCACAGCACAAGTCAATAGGACTTACTCCCAGGTAAGCTTGGAACTGCAATCCAATGTCAGTTTCCTGAGGGAAGTCCCACTGAACATAGTGAGACTTACTTCTGAGTAAATACATAGAGGAATCCCTTGTTAATCCCTACTCAGAAACAGTCCCACTGTAGCCACTCATTTAATGAGTGTTCTTCCCCCAAGTAACAACAAAGCTCACACAGCAGCCATCCATGTGGTGGAAAGTGTGATTGGTTGGTTTCCTGCAGAAACAGCAGCAGCAGCAGCAACATCAACAATATTTATAGAACACCTTTCAACAAAAGCCCACAACATTGTTTACAGAGAAAATGAAATAACGTATTTACTTGAATCTAAAACGCCATTGAATCCAGTGCACACCCTGATTTTAAATGGCTTGAGATAAAATCACTGATGACAGTAATGTACAGCTGCGAAGCAGGTGTAAAAATTAAATTCACTGCATACGACAATGAGTTATACGACAATAATAATATGACAATGGGTTAGTTATGATTTTTACCGAATTGCTTAACTTTATATAACAATGTATTTATGTTACATTTTTATTACAATATAGAAAACTAAATACTGACCTATGCTTATAATCAAAATACTAATTTTGATTTTTCAAATCTAATGTGCTATCAAATGTAATGCACACCCTGATTTTGGAGACTAAATTCAAATGGAAGAGGTGCACTTTAAATTCGAGTAAATATAGTAATTACAGGCTCCATGTCCCAAGAGGGCCCAATCTAAAAAGTTGTCAAAGAATACCAGCAGAAGCCACTAGAAAAGACACTGCTGGGGCGAGGAGGTCCAGTTAACCTTCCCCACTAAATAAAATAAGAACTTCACTTGAAAAAAGTCCCTCTTTGCAGGACATTAATCCTTTCTGCCTCCCTGCTGCTCACCCAGCCTGAATGATGGCTCCACAAGGGTTTCTTGTCATGAAAATAGTAAGCAAAAACATCCAAGCACAGGCAGACTCAAGTCAACATGTATGGCGACAAGGGCTGAATCAGGGGGCCTTGACTTGAGTGTTTTTCAGTCTTCCATGCACTTGATTCACCATATCAGTAAAATCATTCATTTTCATGACACAAAACCAAGTCATCCAAGTCGATTTCCCAACCCTGCTGAAAATCCATTCTTTGCAGCTCCATGCACTTTTAGATTTGTGAAGTCACATTTCTAAAGCCACAAAGTGACCCTTCAAATTAATCAGTTTTATGTCCTACCTAGTATAAGTCACAGAGAGTCCATTGTCACTTTCTGCTTTACAAGAAAAATGCTTATTGTCGAGTATCTGTATTATAAGGACAATTACATTAGCACCGCCAAGGTCCCAATAAACTTAGTTCAAAACATTTTGCACTGTGTCCAATTTGTAGTATTTTTGAAAGGGAGTACTAAGAAAATGATAGCTGTTGGAACAGTTCCTCCCATGCTCAATTTTTCCATTGAGCTCAGATCAGTAAAATATTTAGTCATGTATTTCCATTTATAAATATAGAGCTGTAGATGAGATAGGGGGTCAATCTTTCCATCATAAATTTATGTGTCCAGTGCTTTAATCGCCCCTAACGGGGGGGGGGCGGGGTGGAACTAACAGCATGAATCAATTAAAGGACTCCCATTAGGGAGTTTAAAACAAAAGACTTGCATGTATTGTTTTAACTGAAAAAGAACTCTTGATTTTCCCGTTTTGTCACCACTGTGCAAGAGCTATTAGAATATAAATTTACCTGCAAAACGTGCGTCCTGTAAATACAGACTTTTCTCATCCATTTGCAAATAATTAACTGTAGACAGTGGCTCCCCAACTGTGGGTCACAACCCACTTTCTGCAAATCTGAAAAATCTGGTGCAGACTACAGTAATCTTGCTCACAAAGTAGCTCAAAGACCTCCCTAGAGGCACAGAAATCCAATCTGCTTACCAAGATAGGATGCTACAAATAATGAACTTCTTTAAATTTTGTCAGATATCCGTGTAGGAGACACATTGGTTGTTCAGAATTGTCCAGGTTGTATGCTTGGGGCTGAATCCCATGGCTGCCACCACCACTCTCTAATGCAGGGGTGTCCAACCTTTCAAATTTACAGATTCTGGACCTTTAACAATTGTGTAGAAGCAGCTTGTGATCTGTGAGATGAGAAGCTACATCTGATGAAATTCCCTCCTCTCCACAATCGTTAAAGGTCCAGGAGCTGTAATCTTGGACAAAAAATCCTTACCTGAAAAAAGGATTCCCTAATTTCCATGTATTTACATGCACCGGACTATGTAGGAAATATATGTTTTAAAGCCATGATGAAAGGAAACTGCCTATGCCTTGATTGTGCTTTATGCTTTTATGTTTCTTTTGCTTCTTCTCCAAATAAAATATTTCCCGAAATGTGAGTTTTAGCTAAATGGTATGAATCTACACAAAGGACTGCCCAGATTGCTCATTCCATATGCCACAACTATATGAATGGGTGTGGATGGAGGGACTTTTTCCTACTCTGTTTGCAGAGGAGAGTTTAAAAGAAGAAAAAGGAAAACACACCACCAAGTTTTTCTGTATAAGCATAAATGAAGATTTTTCATATTCAAGATGTAAAATGAGCAAGATCATGATGACACATACATTTGTGACAATATCAATATCTATATACTGTATTTACTCAAATATAATGCTCACCTTTTTCAGCCAAATTCACTCTCCAAAATCAGTGTGTGCATTTTATTTGATGTTAATTAGAATTGAATAAATGCAGTATCTTTATTATAAGTATGGGTTGCGCATTATATTTGATGGCACATTATATTTGAGTAAATATGGTAGAGTGGTGTATATACAGTATATATATTTAAAGTGTCCTTGTTTGGTGATGTGATGCAAATACAAGACTACAAATTAGATGGGCCATTCTTTTTCCTTTCTTAAAAAAAGAACAGGAGGCTTAAACTTAGAAAAATTTTGCTTTTCATAACATGTCTTTTGAGTCACACATACCTTAATTAGGGAGTTAACATGTGCAGTGGTTTTTTCAGTCAACCAGGTAATTACTCGCACCATGAACTAATTATGAAATACTGTACACACTTTTATTTTTACTGTGGAAACCGTATCATGTAACGAACATCACTCAAACCAGAGAACTAACCTTTGACCTCTTGTCAAAGGTGCTATTTACTGGACCATCTTCTACTGATTTGTTTGCCAAATCATCCGTAATCTTCTAGAATCTGCATCAAAATCAGCATTACTCTCCAGATGACTATTCTGGAGATTGACACAGCTGCCAGGAATTTCCAAAGCTATATCATGTTGGAAAATAAAGCTCCAGAAATAGCTTCAAACAAAGTTGGCAACCCACAAGTTTTTCAACACAGAGCTAAATTGAGTATTCTTGGATCAAGGAGCATTTCCTGAAAAAAAGAACCCCAATAAAATAATTCTGAACCTAGAATTAGAGCCAAACTACACATAACTGTAAGTTTTGGACAGAGCAGAAATCCCTTGTAGTTGGCATCTGTGAATTTATGCTTTGCACTAATGCAGAAGGAGGACAACCCCAGCACAGGGGCCATTTGTGGCCTTTGCTGACCCACAGTTTGGCCCACAGGGAGCCTCTGGCCCATTAGGGACTATCGGGGTCAATGCTGGCTCATGGGCATTATTTTAACCTCCCATTGCCTCTGATCAACATATTTCTCCAATTTTTTATTCTGGTTTGGCTGTATGTTTTCATTGTGTAAAATGTGTGTGGCAAGCAGTTTTGTTCTCATGTGGTTCCACACGTCTGAATTATAGTTCTCATGTATTATAAATATGTTCAGGAAAACTCATTCTTTCATTCATAAGTTCCGTCTCCAATATATTAATTTAGGTAGATTTACTAAATTTGAAATGTAAATTAATTCCTTTTTTTTCTTTTCCAGCCCCTGACACAGTATCAAAGAGATGATGTGGCCCTCCTGCCAAAATGTTTGCCCTCCCCTGCACTAATATATATATAGAGATGTATTTTGAATAAGCACTGAGTTTTACCAGCATCTTCCA